>OX101740.1:1473657-3922860 GCA_944452665.1 Stenoptilia bipunctidactyla | reverse complement strand
AGATCCAGGTCCTTTCTAAACCCGTGTGTTGTCATTTACGACCTCGTCTTCAACTTACCAGCAGGCGAGAATGAAGTCGAGCGCGGGTTCAGTCCTCAATAAAATAAAAGCAAGGCAAAACCACGCACAACTGCTAGTCTTTAAAATTAATTTGGATAGTGAACGCGTAACTCTTGATAGTTATGCTAATGACATTGACAGCTGTCAGACGTCAATTTATGTTCTGCGGCGCTCCATTTCAATACTGTAAAATCTAAAAGCATTTGTTACGAGTAACTAGGTACTCAGAACCATCTACCTACATACTAATTTATGTTTTCAGTAAATAAAAATGAGAGATACTTGTTATTTTAAATTATTAAATCTTACAAATTTTAAATAAGAATTTATTGGGAAGTGTGTTTTATCACTTCGAATTAAAATATAAAAAAATACAGTTTAGATAAAAAGTGTGAAAAAGTCTTTAATCTAATATAATTTATCGAGAATTTAAAGACAATATTACAACCAAAGCAACTATATCAGTTTTATTTTTTTAATTACAGATAAACAAGGTGCAGTTTGCCCCTTTAGTAGTGTCAACGCTATTCATCGTTTTAACATCATTGCTCGCGCATTTTGCCAGGCGCCTCGTGCAAAAAGTCGTCAAAGAATCTCTAGTTCGACAACTATTGGAAGAAGCCATCGCAGCAGCTGAGCTCTGTGGATGTTGTTTTGAACTCATCATTGGTAAGTTTAAATTAAAATATTTTATAAAAAAAAATACTCTGTCAGAAAAAAAATATTATAAACGATACATAGGTAGCATCAGTGAATAAAATCTATTTCTTTATAAGTAAGTACCAAGAAACATAAGATTAAGAAAGGTTTTACGTTATCTACCCAATTTTAGATTGATCGAAGTTTATACCAAAAAAACAATACAACTCTACTATCTTTGTGCTCAAAACAAACACATTATAAACGCAAATATAGACTCCTCATTTTAAAGTTTAATTTCGCTCAGCAAATATTACTCGTGGCTTTCAGACGAGCGTCAAAGCAGTAAATATTTGTCACCATCAGCAGAGCTTTAATAACTACTGATTACATCAAACGGACAAAATGATGTCCTGTGTTTGTTACTAATCAGTGACATGGCTGTTGTTGCATAGAGTATTTGATCGGGAGTTATGGTAATTAGGAATTAATCAAAATTTGCCTATCGTGTTTTTGGAATTTGGCTGTTTCAGCTGCGATTGCCGTTCATATTTCATGTTTACATTCATTTAATTAAATGTTCAAATTAATGTAAGATACCAAATGAATTTAAAAAAAAGAAACTTTTTTACAGTTCTTCCTTTTGGTTCTTAATTTTTTCAAGTAACTAGCTTTTATCCTTCTTGGGCTGCAGTAAAGATTCGCCATTGGAAATAACGACGCTCTAAGCGTCACTGTCTGGGCGCCACCTTCTTTTTCTAACCTTGATAAAATATTATTTAAAATGCAACCTATTTAGATGTGATTGAGAATGATGATAATTTTCATATATTAAATAAATAAATAATAAATAAAATCCCCAGACAATCACACCAACTACATGGCCTCAAAGTAAGCAAAGCTTGTGTTATGAGATACCATGTAGCGAACTAGGGGGGAACCTAGAATATAAATACATATATAGATAAACACCCAGACCCGGAACATTTTTTTTTCTTGTTCCGGGCGGGAATCGAACCCGCAACCACCAATAAATATGGTCATGAACTTTTTTTGTACCTTTACCTTTACAAACAAAGGATTTCAAGGCGACGCCACGCATGTTTGATGCACCATCAAAGTTACGTATTATGAATTTGTGTACTCTGTAAGTTATTATTAATAATTATTTTTATAACTAATTAATTTCAGTAAGTAGAAAGTACCGATACAATGAAATCTGAAATAAAAGAAAGATGCAAAACCAAGTTACCACCAAAATACATCTATTGATGCCGCTCGCGTATGGCCTAGCCCCTTAAGAAAAACATGACTTACATTATTGTCCTGGGTCTGAGAAACATTGATTCCATTTGCGAACTGGTTTTCACTCAAGGTTTACCTACACAGCTCAGAATAGACAAATGATTTTCGGAATACACGATAGCCTGTGTGAAGCATACAAAAAAAAACATATTTCTAACATTCACACAAAAATTATTAACCCTAAATTTAAGGCATGCAAGTTTTAAACAGACGAAATATGCAATAAGTCTAAGAGTGCTTGTTTATTTATTTTTATGTTTCAGACTGTTTGAAACCGAACTATAAATTGATAATAATTGCTACCTTCCAATCTTCGTGGTGGCAAGTGACCACTGGACCAACCAGGTCAAACGGACCACAGAATCGATAACTGATGGTTAATTGTTAGCTATGTTTGTGCGGTGTCTTAGGAATAGTTTGAACAAAAGAGATTTCTTCTTCTGCATGTTTTTGTGTATTTATAATCATCATAATCGTTTTAGAAGAAGCCTGCCGCAGGGCTCTCTTCGTAAACCACCGAGATGATCCTATTCTTACGATTGTAACCGTATTTTATCACTATTAATTATTTATTTATTTACCTACACTTTATTGCACAAAGTAAAAAAGGAAAAATACAATAAAAAAACACAATGTTATAAATAGTGCAATGGGAGGCCTTATCGCTGTAAAGCGATCTCTACCAGACAACCTAAAAAAAAGAAATTACATTATTTTTTTAGAAATTATATTTATTTTACAAACTAATACGACACTTACGTATCTAAGAGGATATTGCAGTCAAGACTGTATAGATAACAAAACATACTATTAAAATATATTACATAGTAGATCAGTAGCCAAGGGCTGTAAGGCATCAATTGCAGCCCGAGATATTTAGGCGCACGAGCGCAGCGAGGGCGCCTATAGTTCGAGGGTGCAATTGATGCTTACACCCGAGCTGAGCTACCTATTCTGCTTTACATCTCAATTGTGAGATAAGTAGAAAAAAACCGGCATAACAAGAATAAAACATTTTATTTGTTGAAATTTATAGTGAAACTAGCTGCTGCCCGCGACGTCGTCTGCGTGAACGCTATGCAGCACCAAACGCACCTACGATTATAACACTGCTAGCGTGATAATATGTAGCCTATATGTTGACCCGACTTCTTAACTATCTTCATGCCAAATTTGAAGTAAATCCATGCAGTACTTTTTGAGTTTATCCCGGAAAGACAAACAGACAAACAGACAAAAATTCTAAAAACTATATTTTTTGTTTCTGTTTCGATTGTAGATCATACCCCAAGTATTCTTTTAAAAAAATATTCAATGTACAGTTTTGACTTTCCTACCATTTTATTATATTTTATAGATAAGAACAATTTTCAAATTTTAGGGACAGGATTTCTATTCCCGCCTTTTTTCATTAAAAAGAATCACGTAAATAACTTTTTAATTTTTTTTCAAGATCGAAATTGAGCTTCGCCGTTCGATATTTAAAATTGATGACTATTATACTCACACAAAGACAAGGCTGAATTGCAAAGCGACCTCTTTGGTCATTGGGCTGAATGCATCAGCCTGATGTCTATTGCCAGTATGATGGAAAGAAGTGTTTTTCTTAATTACTTACCGCCCTAGGGCTTTTCTAGCTAGATTATTACCCTAGAGCGCTAATTAGTCACCTACAAGCCGCATTTGGAGGTAATAAGAACCTACTTACCGAACATAAGAGATGTAAAAATATAATTAATGGCGTCAAATACTCGTTTAAAAAATTATTTAGGTAAATAGCATTTGATTGATTTTCAGCACCTACATTGCTTTTGCCATATCCTGACCACTAGGTACTACATGTACGATTCCTTCAATCAAACCATAGTGTAATTATAAACCGTATATTTTGGTGATAAATTAACGGTCAGCTTAGTACCGATCATTGTTCAAACTATACCGGGTGCTGTATTTAATAACCACTCTGACACGACACCTACTACGGTTCCTCTTCTACGACTTTTATTATATGTGGTCATTATAGCATTATAGAGAGAAGGATTGCAAAGTTGAAGTGGTCATGGGCAGGGCATGTAAATAAATAAATAAATATTTCTGACACTCACACAACATTATCTAGCCCAAATTAAGTTAACTTGTGTTATGGATACTAGATAACTGATATACTTAAGAAATATATACACATGTATATTGAATAAATACATATTTTTTATTAGAATAAGCTTAAATAAACATATAAACATCCATGACTTGACGACTAATATCTGTGTTCATCACACAAATATCCGCCGCCGCCGGGATCCGAACCCAGGACCTCTGGCATGGAAGGCAATGTATGTTACCGCTACACCAGCCGGTCGTCAAATTGAACACAGACTGTTTGAAACCGAACTATAGTTAGATAATAATTGCTACCTTCCAATCTTCGTGGTGGCAAGTGACCACTGGACCAACCAGGTCAAACGGACCACAGAATCGATAACTGATGGTTAATTGTTAGCTATGTTTGTGCGGTGTCTTAGGAATAGTTTGAACAAAAGAGATTTCTTCTTCTGCATGTTTTTGTGTATTTATAATCATCATAATCGTTTTAGAAGAAGCCTGCCGCAGGGCTCTCTTCGTAAACCACCGAGATGATCCTATTCTTACGATTGTAACCGTATTTTATCACTATTAATTATTTATTTATTTACCTACACTTTATTGCACAAAGTAAAAAGGAAAAATACAATAAAAAAACACAATGTTATAAATGGCGCAATGGGCGGCCTTATCGCTGTAAAGCGATCACTACCAGACAACCCAAAAAAAAGAAATTACATTTATTTTTAAGAAATTATATTTATTTTACAAACTAATTAGACACTTACGTATCTACGAGGATATTGCAGTCAAGACTGTATAGATACCAAAACATACTATTAAAATATATTACATAGTTTTTTTTTCAAGATCGAAATTGTGCTTCGCCGTTGGATATTTAAAATTGATGACTATTATACTCACACGAACACAAGGCTGAATAGCAAAGTGACCTCTTTGGTCATTGGGCTGAATGCATGATGTCTATTGCTAGTATGATGGAAAGAAGTGTTTTTTTTAATTTCTTAGGGCGTAGGGCTTTTCTAGGTAGATTATTACCGTCATGAAGCTCGTAGAATATATTGCCGTTGGTCGTATAATAGACCACGTTCTGAGAGATGAAGCGTCGGTAGGCCCCTCGTAAGGTGAACCGACGTTCTGGTCAAGATCGCCAGTAAACGATGGATGGGGGGCAGGGACCGAGCCACGTGGAGAACCTTGAAGAGGCTTTTATGCATAAGTGGGCGTCCGTCAGCTGATGATGATAATAATTTGACGACCACTTTGGCGATGGGATGGGGGGAACCTATCTGTCTCAGACGCCAGTGGTCGAGGGTTCGATTCCCGCATAGAACAAGAAAAAAAAAATGTTCCGTGTGTAGGTGTTTATTTATTTACGTATTTTCTATTCTAGGTTCCCCCCTAGTTCGCTACATGGTATCTCATAACACTAGCTTTGCTTACTTTGAGGCCATGTAGTTGGTGTGATTATATGGGGATTTTATTTTATTTATATGATGACCGCATTGTAGATGCAGCGAAAAGTTGATTAATTTGTGTCTTAACCATTCCAGTTGCGGATAATTTCGGAGTTGCCACGTATGCTGTGTTCCTGTTCGCATTGACGATCTGGTGGTCACTGAACTGGGGCGACGCTACAGCCTGCCCGTACACGCACATCGAGGATGTTATTGAAGGTAATGTTACGAAATATCATTAGCTAATATTTTAAATTCATTAATAGTGTAATCTCTTCCATTCAAAGGCAAAACATAGAATGTACCAGCTGCTTATAGGTAAGTGTATTTTAAGTTGGCAAAGTTGGCACTGAATCATAAAATTTGTTTCGACGAATTGCAGTGGTGATGAGCTAACGCGAATGATTCCCAAATCAAATCGAATCAAAATGACGTATTCGAATCGCAAGAGTAAGGAGTAAGTTATTTTTTAAGTAGCCAAAAATGTAATGTTCATTGCTGATCTGTCAGATTTTCGACAACTCATGAAATGTTTGATACAACATATAGTGCAAATAATAGCTCATGTTCGGTTATTTCCAAATTATTTACTTATATTAGAAACCGCAGCAAGGATTTTAATATTTTACCCTCTCAAGTTACTTAATAGACTACTGGTATCATCCACTTGAAATGAAAATCCCGATATCGTTTCTAAGAATTTAAATCAAGTCTGCACCAATACCTATACATTTACATACCTAACAAAAGGTATTTGACAAGTCACAGACTGTATGGACCGTGAACATTAGTCTTTAAGATCCGGGTGCAAATATTATCTTTGACATTGGATATTGACTAAACCTCTGTTATAACTTTACCCGTTTTTTCGCAATCGCACTTGATGCTAAATAACAGTTTAGAGACTGAAACACGTGGCATTAACAAGGAAAGCCTTGCATTTAATTGTTACCACTCATTATAGTGATTAAACTCTGAATTGTAAAAGTAGCAAACGAAAAATCTTAATTTCTCGACAAAATAACAAGAAAGAAACCTGAGAACCATTTTGTTACCAAGACACGTCATCGCAAATTGAACAAAATTAGTTCAACTGTAAAATTCACGCATTATTTTTGACGTACAGAAGGCGACAGCAGCGTTACAAACCTGTCAAATTTCCTCAACAAATTTTTTACTTAATGTCCAGGGCATAGAGTTCAGATTCTATTACAAATTTTACCTATATCGTCAATAACCTTTACAGGCAAAAGTGATGTTCGTCATGCCCTCCTCAAGACCTGGGCAGAACTGACTGGAGGCCTCATGGTGTTCAAGTATGTGCAGATGTACTGGGCCCTGGAGATCGCCGAGACTCACAAGGACCGAGCCTTTGAGGACTGCAAGGCGGACTTACAGGTAATTTAAAACAAGAATTCACCAAAATTGATTCATAATAGACGTATTTCGCCGATTATGTCTCTGTTTTGTCCCGTTAAAATAGAGCCAAAAAAGAATCTCCATATTTTGGGAGTAGGTTTAAACAGAAACATTTTAAAACGAAATAATTCGTATAAATTATTTTACGCTTTAACTCGACCTACCTACGGTATCTTTACAGACTCCTTGGCCACGAGGGACTAACAAATGTAAAATATAGATAATAATTATACGTGTTTATTACTGCTACAAAGGTCTTCTTAGAAATTATAAAGTCCAAGATTTTGTTGGGTTAAAATTAAAATTGAGACGGAAAATTGTACATGTTGAAGAAGCGGCTTTTAGAAACAAATGAATATGTATGTCGTAGTTCGCTTTTATCAAACATTTTTCAATAAATTAATTATGTACTTGAGCAATTGTAATATTTGGATCCGCACATTCAAGCTATCCAAAACTGTGTAATTTCTAGAGATGCGCCGAGTAATACTTTTGCCGAGTAACGAGTACCGAGTTTTACTCGGCTCAATTTTTTTTCAACCGAGTGCTCGGCCGAGTAACTCGGTTCAATCAAATTCCCATTTCGCGCGCGTAAACATGTACAAACAGGTTCGCGCCGGTCGAAGGGCCGGCTCGTGTTGATACACCCCTCACCCCGCCTTTCATCCACCAGTCACTTGATAGTTTGCAAACAAATACTTTACGTTGCGCGTCTTAGTGTATAAATAATTGAAAAAGTTAGTTAAATAACAATTGACTGTGTGTACCTGATCAGTGATTGTTGACATAATGACTTCACGTAAAAGATCACGACTTTGGGCGTTTTACGACGAGATTGTAGAAGACAAAGCAAAAGTGAAATTTACTTTATGCAATTCTCTAATTTCACGTAGTGGTGTTGGATGAAAAGATTCTACGACGGCAATGTTAAACCATGTTAAAATAAAACACACAGAAGAGTTTAAGGATTTGGAAAATGAAACTTTGCGGGAAATATCTCAAACTGTTGAATTGACACTGTTGTTTTAATTATATCTACCTAAATATATTGCTTTTCTTAAAAAAAAGTATACTCGGCATTCGAACCGAGTTATTCGGCCGAGTACGAGTATCAAAAAATCCGCCGAGTACGCCGAGTACCGAGTATCAACCGAGTACTCGGCCCATCTCTAGACTAATTTCCAAGTTTACTGTTGCAACCGCGGCGTTGCATTCGAATGTCAACTCGGTTTTTAGATGAAGCGCCCTCTACAATATCGCTAAGTTTAACTTTTTAATTACAATGAGAGATTTCTGACAGCTCATTAAAAAAAACAAAACGATACAAAAATTGTAAAAAAAGCTTCGATAGATGGCGCTTTACAAAAGGCGAAGTCTTGTCTGTCATATAGCCATTTATTCCACACTGCGTTTTTAAAAGTAAAATAAATTAATTGACGTCTGTATCAGAAATTGAACTTATAAATAACCATAGATGATAGATACCACTTACCTACATTATAGTATACAGACCTAACGCCTTCGGCATTTTAAAAGTGCCATCTATAGAGGTTTTTTAAACTAATATTTATGAGCTGTCAGAAAATCTCTCATTGTAAAATTATTGTTTAGCTGCCTGCGACAAATAAGTATGGAGTCATATTTTGACCATAGTTTCAACTATAGCCCAAAGGTTTTTTTTTTGAGATAAAATCCTTAAACTGAGATAAAATCGAAATCACAAAGGTGACAGAGGTAGATTACTAATTATAAATTTAAGGTATACTCAAGATATACTCACTATTATTTTAAAAAACTCTTTGTGTTAAAAACATTGTAATGTAAAAGGCTTATTTAAATAAAATTTAAAACCACCGCTACAGCGACTGCTGTATAATACCAATGCAATCGCACTTAAAAACCAATCGAGAAGTATAATATCTCGATTTGGATTTATAATAGTGCTATATAACCACCCTACCCAGACAGGGCTGCATTTCCTTAAATGCATGTACTAGAGTCCGTTAGGGTACAATACATTTAGTACACTGAGTTTATGGCCCTCTTTTAGAGCGGTGTGTAGGTATTCAAAAAAAGTTTTTCTTTAACAATCGGTTGAGAGAAGAATGCTTTATGTCTTTATGTAACTTATACATAATTCCATGATTGCCTTTCGTAGCAATTTACGTTTGAAATTGTAAGTAAGTGTTATGTTTGTGATTTTTTTTAAAGAATTTTCATTAATCATGTTTTTATATTTACAAATCGGTTGGTTATACTTATGTAAAAATTTTGTGAATATTTTTTTCATGCACAACATGTACACATTTACTGGGCTTATTGCCGTTCAAATAAGTGTCACAACACTGCATCCTCGTCTTAAGACGATTCCCACACTACCGACACAGCTACTACGCACCGAGACACCTTGCCAGTTCAAAGCCAGGTCAGGTCAAGGTTTTTTGTGCGATTAGTGGTCTATATTTGTTATCATTGACTAGGCCCGCGTTTGACCTCAATCTCACCTAATGGTAAGTAAAGATGAGGTCGAAGATGACAGCACACGGGTTTCGGAAGGGACTAGCTGACCCGGCAAATGTTGTTTTGCCATATAAATAAAAAAAAAATATATGTTGGCCGATTCTCATAGATACCGGATAAACACAAAAAATTTCATCAAAATCGGCCAAGCCGTTTCGGAAGAGTATGGCAACGAAAACTGTGACACGAGAATTTTATATATTAGATTACCTACGGCATCACAGCACCGCAAGAGTGGTTATATTTGAAGGCAGATTTTATACAGGGTTAATTTTAATTAGCGCCTCACCTCTTGCATGCAGTCTCTCCACATCAATCCCAACAATATTTGTTCTACGGCTTTTCAAAATTAATAATTTTAAAAGTTTAAATTTTCCCATACAAAAAATGTTTTATTATCTCTAAACTAGCATTACTCTATTTACATTGATGCCACGCACATTGCGTCACTCCACGTGCAGCGGGGCGCGGGGTTGCGGGGTGACGCTCAAAATACAGAGTAATAAATAACAGAGGGAGCAAAAAATTGTTTGTTTTTCCTTTTTTTGTGTTATTTATCAAGATTTGTAAAAAGTCGCTAGTCTTGCAAGCCCTGAAGGGGTTCTACTACTTAGTTTGGAGCCATGAAGTAGATTTGATTATCTTGGGATTTTATTTATTTAACACTTCGTCTGCTTTACCAAAGGTTCCAGTGGTCTACGGAGCTGTCGTAGAAGGAATAGCAACCTGCATGTGCCGCCTGGCTACCAAGTCCTTGGGGGATTTGAACCCAAGATTCGCGACCGCCATCGACTCAGCCATTGCGACCTCTCTTGTTGTTGCTGGTAAGATCCTTACTCTAACATCTCTTTCTATATTCTAATATTGTATATTTTGATGACTTAAAAGTACCGTTTTATTTATAATATTTTATATTAATGCTCTATTACCTAATATCAGTTACTTTTTTAAAATTTCTATAATATTACTAGCTAACCCGGCAAACGTTGTTTTGCCATATAAATAAAAAAAAAAGAATAGATGTTGGCCGACTCTCATAGATACCGGATAAGCACAAAAAATTTCATCAAAATCGGTCAAGCCGTTTGCGAGGAGTATGGCAACGAAAACTGTGACACGAGAATTATTATATTATATTATATTAGAAAATATTCTTGGCATCAGACTTGTAGTTTCTGGGTTAATTCAACATTATGAAAAACACTGAAATATTACATTTTCTCTTTGTACAGTTTCACTTTGTCTCTACTATAAAACTAATTTTATTCTGTACCTTAAAACTGCATTTTTTACCCTTTGAAAATTTTTAATTTATTAGTAATAATAGTTCTAAAGTAAAAAAATCACAGTCAATTAAAATTACAAGTCTACGTAGATCTATATTTTTTTGATTTGTATATATAATTTATTTGATATTGCTTTACTAACTGCGCATAGAAACTTAACATATACTTAATACAAATTAGCTTTTAGTTTGATTGGAGTCAAACTGCTTTAAATGTAGGTACTTATATTATTGTGATTCCCCTTTAATTCTCAAAAATCTGATATCCAATATCTACATACATATAAACAAGGTCCAATATCTTATAAAATCCAAAACTTCAAAAGGGCTATGCGACTATTAATCTATATTCACATTTCATGTAGGTAACCTTTATGAAAATGCAAAGCCCTAAATGTTTTAAGCCCTTGCTTAAAACTACCTAAGTAATAAGATTCTTAAGTAAATGTTAACTAAGTAGCGTTCTGACATTTACATTTCATGAATAACTTGTACGGTCTACACATTGGCATCGTGAACATCTTATATTAAATTCAATCTTCACTCCGACTGTATACAGTAGAATTAGTGTTCGTATTCGTAGAAATGCCTAATTGCAACATAATTACATTAAGTGCTCTATTTATCAATATAAAAAAGCGGTTAAAATTAAGTTTTGTTTATATCTGACACTGCACTACAAATAGTTATTTTTTCTGAAAGTATGCCTAACACTGCATTTTTAATTTTTGATAATACATACATTCAATAAAAGGATTTTCAAAAGTAATATTAGATCTAGACTAACTCCGAATTTAACATTTCTCGACACTACACTTTCAAATAAACCGTTGACTATAAGTTTGCGTCATGGCTTCACTTATAGGCGTCATTGTATGTACAAGCTCATGTAACTTCAAAATATAAATCGTAAACAGATTTTTTTCGGTTGGATTTGGGTTCTTTAGGAGTATCATTGTTGTAACTCTAGATATCATAATTTTAAACAACAAAAATCCCCACCCTTTGATTATGTATCTTATTAGGATACAAGATTTATTTTAGTATCATGTACCTATGAGAGATTTACTTTAATTTAATAATGTAAATTTAAAAATATTTTTCCCTATCTTTGCCTATTGTCACGTTCCCATGTTTCTTAATAAAAAAACTGTTGTAACTGCAACTGTTGTAAAATAAATTTCAATAGTAAGAAACACATATATCTCTTTACGGCTTATATTTCTCTCCACATAATCTTGCTCATCACACTATTCACAATATCACAGCCACCATTCCATGTTACAGGGGTCCTTGCACGGCACAAGGTATTTGTCTACCGATATCAGGACGCGAGTGCCGATGCGGACCTCAGTGTTTCCATCTTTTGCAAGGTTCATTTAGGAAAAGGTACTTAAACATCGATGTGAACTAACTTAGCTCGTTGCCGCTAAAATATTCATCTCATGATGACGGTGTCATTGATTCATAGACCGCTTGCTTTGTCATTTGTCTATATCATTACAACATCACACATGAAGTCATTTATATCTTTAAAGAATCACGTCTTAGCTGGTTTCAACACGTAGATTAGCAAGAATGCCTTTTTTAAGTTTTTCGTAAAATTATAACCTATACACTCCGGTCTTTTTTACATACGAATTACTAGATACATATTGTTTATAAACAGAAGAAGTAGTCCTTCTTTGAAAAAGCTGGAAGACGCATATTATGAAAGCTTATTTGTGTAATGATCATAACTCAAGCATTGATTTACTTATGATCAATGATGAAAGATGTTCATAAAAGGCTGTCAGAAAATCTATACTTATGAGTAAGTAACGTTCAGCTCTGGGCAAGTTTTTTCATACTAGGCCTGTTCTAAAATCCCTTAAGTCTAAGCGCGATCTAAACTTTCTCAATATCAATATCACCCTCTCAATATCACCCTCAGAGTTGACAGTCCTATTAATATGAGCATAAAACTGAAGCCCTAAAGATTGATTTTTGCTTGGCAGCGTTCGATTACTCCGGTGGCTACTTCAACCCGGTGCTGGCGACGTCTCTGAAGGCGGGTTGTGAAGGTCACTCTCTTCTCGAGCACGCCGTTGTGTACTGGATCGGTGCCTGCGCAGGCTCCATCCTCTCCGTCTACATCTACAAACTACCCACCATTCAGAAATACATGAAAGGTACCAGCGAAGCCAACGGCGACAGCATTTGGGAGAAAGAAGAATAAGTTCAATTGTTTTGCTAGTTTTCTCAATTTTATACTGCCCGTACCTCACATAAGATTTAAGTGCCTTTTATTATAACTGCTATTGAAATATTTATCTTATTTATATTGTTAGCTCATTGAAAGCTGAATTATACATTTGTTATTTTTTTTATAATACGGGATTTAATGTCCAAACTCTAGTCATCTTTATTATTATTTTTATGTGTCATTTGTGCTTTCTACAAAGTAAAAAAAACTATTAAATATAACATTGTATGTATTAAAATATAATAAGTACTACGTGCTACCATTGTAAATACCCTAAATAAACTAATTGTTATAAATGTGTATTTTTATTAATATTTTATTTGATTTGATCACAAGTAAAATAATAAAAACGATACTAAGCCTGACTGATCTAAAATAATAAAATTAATTAATCAACGCAAACGATAAAAGCGGCCATTGCATTTAATTGAATGAAAAAAGAGAAATAAATTGCGGATATAAGTCACCGTCTAGACAAATTTCCTTTCCGAAGAAAAAATGTGAAAAGTTGGTTTTAAAAGAATCTGCGTACTGTTGGCAACTTTTAATTAAGCTCCCAATTTCTAGATGAAATGAAGTGGAAGTTTTTCATTAAACTTGGTAATGGATTAAAATGTATTTTTAAGAAGATTTGTATACGGTAGTGCTATTCAGTGAAGAAGGAAAGCTTAGTTTTGTTACTGGCAGGTTGGCATTGGCAAGGAGGTGGCAGCGTGTAAATCCTTTTTCATGCCGTTATTACGTGACATAAAAAAAAACAATTAGATTTTTTTTTATTATAGACTAAGCCACCTGATGGTAAGTGAAGATAAGGTCGACGATAAGCTCATAAGGCTTAGGAAAGAACGGGCTCTTCATAAAATATTGCCGGAACACATCATCGCCCCGGAGCGGTAATATGGCAGCCATTTTGTTTACATTCGATAGAAAGGTACCTTAAAGCTCTAAAATAAGCAGTACGTTTAACACGTTCATTGCCATAGAACAACGGTCATTTTCTACCAAATAGGCCGTTATATTTCTATTAGACACTGCCTGGGTGGTTTGGTTGAACGGGGTGGTTTGGCTCGGATTGCGTTGGCTTGCATGAGCTTGCCGTAGATTTTTAGTGTCGATTTTTCGAAGACAGATCAAAGGGAGCTTGCGGAATATCTCTATATCCGAAGGATGTAAACCGCTAAGATAAAAAAAATAACATCCACCACCTTCTCTAGTGAAATTTATTTTCGTTTTCTTTGTTTTTGATTATATTGAAATTAAAATAGGTTGAAACTAAAGACACGTCCGCCATGCTTTTTTTTGTCCGGAACACAATAACGCACTCACAAGCATGTAAATGGCTACCAAGCGTTTTTAAAGACTTGAAGCTTGTACACGCTTGCCAAGCCTTAGCAAGCGTAAGAGGCGACTAATCCGATTTATTCCCACTTAGTGGTAGGATTTCTTCAGTGTCCGCAAGGCGAGAGACCTTCATACGAAAAATATATTGTAAATTACACAACTTCGACTTGTGTGAGATGTTTCTTTTATTAATAAATTCCATGTAATAAGCGAGTAAAAATCAAAACTTAAAGATAATATTATTTATTTGTTGTCTTTTTGCTACTATTTCTTCTTTGTTTTTTAGTGTAATATGCAGTATCTACATGTGAAAAGTTTTTTTTGGCTTTCGCTTGTTAAACATGTATTTTTATAATCCTTAGTCCTAGCTGTAAGTTTTCCTGTGAATCAACAATAAATTAATTAATCTGCCGCTAAATACCACCGCTCCAGTGGTGACGTATCCCGGCAATGTTTTATGAACACCCAGTTCCCCCTGGATCCGTGTGCTGTCATTTTCGGCTCGGTCTCAACTCAATAGAAGAATCCCAAGTTGCCCCGATAATATCAATAGATTTTTTATCATTGAGTAAAGTCAAATTTTGGAGACCTTCGTTATAAAATAGATTTTAAATCTTAATTTTTTTGGGTACCGTGTCAGAATGGTAGCAAAATGCTTACGTTAAAACGACTTTATTTTAAAATCTTAAACGAAAGGAAGAAACTATATGAAAATTAGTATAGTAACCTAGCTGCATATTGAGTTTAAAAGATAAAGATTGTAAAAATGTGTGGTGTTATAACGTATGTTCAGTAAGTAAGGGTTCTGCTGGTCCCATTGGCAAAAACTAATAAAAACAATATTTAATCATACATACACCGGGCAGGTAAATTTTGACTTGGTAACATTTATTTAATGAAAAAAGGTTTTAGGTGCTATATTACTGTAGATAATTGCATAGCATTTTTTATCAACTTATGCAATTATAATCTGTGCCGGTCGGAGTGGGGGATGTTAGGTTTTTTTCGTTACGGAATTTCTTGATTCGGTCCCCACGCTCAAGGCCCGCGATAGAAGCTATGCAGTAGCTTAATAAATAGCCCTTATTACGTAAACAATTCATATTCAGTTAATCGTGGTATTGTTTTAGATCTACGGAACCATACTGCGCATAATAAACGTTATTAAACATTACAATTCTCGAACTCATAACTACGAATCAAAAAACAAAATAATACTAAAAGTAAAAGCATGTTCTTTTAAAAGCTGCCTTCAAGGAAAAAAGCAATACGAATTATTTCAGTTGTACGTACTTTGTTAGAAAAACCGCTGTCGTCATCATGTCTACAGTAAAAATAATAGTATGGCTTGTAAAATTTTCTTGCATTTTGAACGTGAATGCAGAAAAATATATTTTGCAGACCACGCCAGAATATAAGGAGCTGGACGTTGTTACAGAATGCATTATTCAAATTCTTTCGAGTGTAGTCTATTTCCAACCAACCGTTATAACAGGAGAAGACACGTCTGAAATTACTCAAAATGAATCAGTTTTTCATACAAAATTAGTGGCTAAGCTATCAAGAAATAAAATACCAGTTTTGATATCTGATTCAACATTTATTAATGATACAAAAGTTGTAACTAGTGGAGACACCATTTTCGCTAAATACATAAGCAGTTGCGACGCTATCGAACATGAAGTTTTGAATGTGATAGAGGAAATCAAATACCTCCTAGTATTGTTTGATTTCATTAAAAATAATTGCAAGTTAAGCCCAGAGGCGTGGCGTAATATTCAGAAAAACGATGTTACAATTATAACTAAAAATGAAACGAACCACTTTAATATTGGTATATCTATACCAAGAATTAATCGTGATACTTGTAATCTACAAGAAACTTATGAACTAGAGTATATTAATGCTTGTGAAAATGGTATATTGAAGGAAAAGAAAAACGTATTTCCGGTAAAAAATCCAAGTAACCTTCAGAAATGTACTCTAAGAGTCGGTATGGCTAAAATGTATCCGTATTCAATGGTGAATAATGCAACTGCATTGCAAGACTTGGATCCACTTCATCCAGGAGACCTGCACGGTTCCGACGTCAAACTCATAGAAATTATTGCCGAATATTTTAATGCTTCAATCGATTTTCGTTATATCTTTAAAGAAGAAAAAAATCCATATATTCGAGTCGAATTTATAAAACTGGTTATAAATGGAAGCTTAGATATATGCGCTGGAGGAATGTATAGAATATACGGTGATATAGTATCTTATTCCGGGATTTACTCCAGGCAAGCTGTAGTTTGGGTATATTCAGTGAAACGCGGCGAAAAATCTTGGGAAAATCTTATAGAGAAAACAAATGGGCTTTACATTTTCATTGTATTTTACGCATGCTATAATTTTCTCTGGTATGTCTTTCGAAAGTTCGACAATAACGATGTTTTTATGAAAAAGACATTACTATCAGCGTGGGGATGCCTGATCGCAGCTTCTGGATTAGAAGAACCAAATTCATTCAAGCAGAAACTGCTGAATTCGTTCTACCTCATCTTATGTTTACACTTCTCAGCGTATATCAGTATCCAGTTATATTCATTTCTCACCATATATGGTCCACCAGAAATATTTAAAACGAACGATGAAATTTATAAGTCCAATCGTATTGCGTACCTCAACAACAAAACTAAATATTTTACTCAAGACAAGAACTATCTTGATTTTGCGAGGACCTCTCGTGATTGTAGCTCGTTTGAAGCTTGCCAGGACGATGTTTTAAGCAACAAAGGAGTATCGGTCATCTTGGATGGATATTTTTACCCAGCACAGGCAGCAACTGCAGTTAACTACGAGGCCAGAATGTTGAAAGTGGCAGAAAATGTGCTAGTAGTGTACCATGAGATCGTAATTCGTAAAGATCATCAAATAGTCAAGAAGTTCCAAAGGGTGATGATGCGGTTATTCGAAGCTGGTATTTGTGGTAAACTATACTTTGAAGCAATGGGAGTGTTCACTATGGCCAAAGCTGAAATAGTAACGAAGAACATAGCTAGTAATAGTTACAGTTGTACGGTTGGTTGTCCAATTACATTTACTCAGTCCGCTGGGGTGTTTTATTTGCTGGCTTTGGGATACTTCTTATCAGTCTTGATCTTTATATTTGAGTTGTTTATGAAAAGAGACAGACGTACAACTATTATTGTATTGTTGTAATCTATAGAACTACAATAAAGCTGAGCTGCAAGGTTTTCTTTCTATTTGTTTGGATCTGCTAATCTGAAAAACCGTTGTACTTTTGATTGTACATTTAAGTGAGGTTCTTAAGCTATATCTATAAATTGCTACTGTACCTATTATAAATGACGCTGGTAAAATATTTTGTCGTCACGAAAACAATAAATTAATGTACTGCGAGTTGTACATTAAATGGATTTATGTACTTAGAACTAAAATTTAATATGTAATCAAAGTTACTTTTTCGCCTAATGTGCTTTACTTGTATTTTCGTTATCTGAGCGATCAGTAGATTAAGTCTTAAATATTTTTGTGGTTAATAAAGGAAGGGAAGTTAATTGAAAAATGTCGTTTCATAAAACTAGTCGTAAAACTCTCTAATTAGGAAGTATTTATAAACCTTTCGCGTGTTCAAGAACAATGTTTGATACAAGATCTATGTGTTTGAAATTCTATGTGATTTCAACTGTTTGTTTATGTGAGTATATTTTTTATAGGTATACAAATAAATGCAAAATGTCAAACACTGGGTCTTCATAGATAAATGATTTTCGTTTATGATAAATATCTATGATAAATGATAAATATTCATACTGAATAAAAATATACAATTCTTAAAAATATCTTCTTTTGGGCTAGCTAATACGTAGCTTTTAATTTGTGGATTTTAATCGACGTTGAGCCAAACAAATAGTAAGAGATTAAATATTCTATTGACTCCACTGTGACGTGCGTGACACAGCGTGGGTTCCTAATCACGAAATCTCGACGGGACTAAAAGTAATGCAGGTAAAACCGCGGGCGACTTCATACATACATAACTTCACGCCTGTATCTCTATGGGGTAGGCAGAACACCAGAGGTTATAAGACCATCTGATGTCACGTTTGACAAATTTGGAGGTATTATAAAAATGGAGACAGACTATCGTAGTGACAGGGGGTCAGCCTATCGCCCACAAAAACTCCTTTAAAACCTCTGTCCCTTAACTGACTTTTACAGTATGCCCGGGAAGAGAAGCAGCTGGCACATTCTATGTTTTTCTTTCGCTCCCAGTCCAGCATGGAAGGCGACTACTATTTAATATTTCTACAGAATTCAAATTATTGCAACAGTGTTTATGTTAAATAGCCTGTTGCTCATTAGTAATTTACCGTAAATGAGGTCAAAAGTATTTCTATAACAAAAAAGAAGCTCAGAATTTTGGTACTGTTAAAAAATAAAGTACCTACATTGAGCCAGACGTCTGATTCTTAATTTAATTTAATGAAAAAATTAAACGGGTACTTTTATATCCTCTTGTCGGATATAATTTGGGAGCTCGGGCGGTCGTTTCGTCAAGGACGATCATAATTCTGAGGGCATCCTTTATATAGGATAAAGAAACGCGTTTCGCGTGAAAAAACAGGCTTTCAGGTTGTTGAAGTAAAGTGCTTGATGACTTAAACATGCTTTTTATGATTTATTTAGCGTAGCGCCTGTTTGAATTAATGATGGAATGTCTATTTTTTTTTTTTTTATTTATAACAGGGCGACATCTAGCTTGGCTTGATATTTTTATATTTGGTACTACTAGCTGTTGCCCGCGACTATGTCTGCATGAAGATCGGCTTTTGCATTTGAATATATATGACTACTATATCCACCTTGAAAATCAAGCTAAATTCTAAATTTCGTCACAATCGATTCAACAGTTTAACCGTGAAAGGGTCAATTACTGATAGATAGATAGACAGAGTTACTTTGAAAACTGTTATCCATAACATAGCAGCTGTACTCCGCAGGTTCGCCCGGGTTTTGTGGAAAAACCTACAAAAAATAACTGCAGTAAAATATAACGGGAATACCTGCGAAAGGCATACAAAGGTTTTTTTCTCAACTACGGGTCCCATATGCACAATTTCACTTGTTTCGAACTTTTTTTTTTTTTTTTTATAAGTGACTAAACCCGCGTTTGACCTCAATCTCACCTGATGGTAAGTGACGATGAGGTCGAAGATGAAAGCACACGGGTTTAGGAAGGAACTGGCTCTTTATACAATATTGCCGGAACACATTACCGCCGGAGCGGTAACATTTGGCGGCAGACTTTATATAAAGGGTGGTCGCTAGCCAGGCGGACCCAGAAGGGATCCTACCACCAAGAACTCTTAAGATCAATACAGTTTTAAAAACAAAGTGATTTTTAATTTTGATTTTACTGCAGTACCTTATGCGATTTTGCACCGGCGATCTCTTCCAGACAAATGGTTTAATTAGGTACAGCTTTCTATCTGTATCGGGTTTTGTCAACCGAGAGCGTCAAACCAACACTAAATTACCTTCTTCGTACACACGCTTCGATTATTTGTAGTTATGCCCAGGATGCGTCTAGGTCTACGCCTCGTTAGCCTCAACCATAGGTGGATCAGATGTCGCGTTAACAAAATCCCAGAATAAGGTGACCATAGGACTCGCTTTAGGCGGGACTGTCCCGCTTTCAAGAACTGTGCCCCGGTGTCCGGTATAGTCTTGCTTTTGCAAACTGACCAAAATATCTTGTAAATATATTTTTCCAGCTCTAAATACTCGAAATCCCGATGGAAAATGCATGGCAAATTCAAATAAAGACCCAATGAAACACAAAAGCATACGCAAAACAGCACTAAATTAGTGCTTTGATTATTTTGTGTTATTAAATTTTCTATAATAAATCTTGTGAAACTCTGAAACAAATTATTATTTGATTCCGCACTTTTTGTCCCGCTCTGGCACAAAAAATATATGGTCACGTTATCCCACGAGCACCGTTTGTTGTCAAAACTAACATTTAGTACTAACTAAACTAAACTAATATTCTTCTGTTTCAGTTTTTCTATTCCACGGCGTTAACAGTGCTCACCCAATCAGCATCAAGAAAATTAAACTATCTGATAAGGCTTCTACGTTCCCTCCCCACATCTACATGATACCAGATGTGCCATCACTGGTCAGAGCTGGGAACAACCCTGAAGATGATCGACTTAGCCAAGAAACAGACTTCTTTGAAAAACAAAATCAGAATATCGGCCGATGCTACTCAAACAAACATTTTTCTGGTACACATTATAAAATAAAGCTAAGAAAGAACAAACGTCAAGAAAATCAAAAGAAACAATTACCTCCACTTCTGGCTCTTATAATGCCTCGGCGCAGTTTCAACTGATGATCGATGTTTTAAAAATCTTATCAATATAGAATTGCAATAAATACTTTATTAATTAGGTTTAATTTGGACGAAAGTTATTAATGGGAGGCATTAACTACAACGTCCTATTTTGTACCGCCATCTCTTTATTACTTCTATAGCGCACTAATGACCTTGGTTGCGAGGAAGTTTGGGCCATAAACTAAAAATCTGATTGGTGTATGTCTGGATTTTAGGGACACTGAAAATAATTTCTGAGAAATGCTCCGCGTATCCAAATATACAGCACCGGGACCAACTGTTTATCTTGCCCTCCTAAGCAAGGAAGACGTTGTTATAACCGAATGGTAGACGGTCATAATCGTTTGCCCTTAACACTTTATCAAATAAAGTGTTATGGGCAAACTGAAACAACGACGAATTCATTATCGAGAAAAATAAAGTTTAAAAACAAAAACCCGACTACTAAAAACGCGCTCTAAAAAGTACGAAACAAGAAAATAGTGTCCGTTGGAATATTTATGTATTTACGTCATGCTGACAGAGATAAGTTGAAAGGAAAGCCGTGATCGTATGCCACTTTGATTTCATTTTAGGATAATAATGAATCTGAATCTGCTATAATAGGTGGCATAAGACTAGGGCAATTGTTTAAACTTATCTCTAACAATATGACCTAAATACATAAATATTTCAGGGTGGACAATTTTCTTGGTTCGTTCTTAATTTTCTTGGTTCGTTCTTTTTAGAGCGTGTTTTTAGTAGTCAGGTTTTAATTTTTAAGCTTTATAAGCATAACTTCTATCGCGGGCCTTGAGCGTGGGGACTGAATCCAGAAATTCCGTAACGAAAAAAACCTAACACCCCTACTCCGACCGGCACAGCGGTGATACTTTGATTTCATAACTTTACATGCGGGCTTTAATAAACAATCAGCGCCATCTACTAGGAACTTGTGGAACTTCATATTAGATCAAACATTACTGCATTAATAAAATAAATAAATAATTATAATTACATAAGTTGATAAAAAATGCTATGCAATAGCTTTACCGCGGCAGTCTCCGAGTGCCTCACGTCTTTTTTTAACTTATTTTGGAGTAGGTAATAGTGTTTACATATTTGAAATGTGCTGACGAAGTTCTTTCATTTAATACCCCAAAACGAAACGTTCTTACTTTAAGTCCCCTAGAGGACACTGTAGTCAAATTATTGTGACTTTTTGTAGCCTTTAACCAGCGGACAACAAAAGAGGCTTCCAACGACATGTCATTTGTCGAATTACGATTACTAGTTTAGAAGTTCTGAGGGAACAGATGAACATCCATACCCAATTGCCCACATACATACAGGTCAATATTCTTGTGCATGAATAAGTTTGTTTGCATAGTTGTAAGTGTTTTATGTTTGATGTTAATCTATAGTCTGGCTAATGAAAGTAGAGAATGAAAAAATCTGGCGAATGACCCATTCGGCGGATCCTTTATAGTGTTACCGTGACTGGTTTTGAGGCTGACACTGTTACCATATCGGCACAGCGATCGTATAACTTATCTCTTATTAAAGTCTTTCTCATTTACATTTTCTTAAAAAATACATCTAAGTTCTTTAAACGATTTTCTTAGTAAGTATTCACATAATTTTGAATGGAATAGTTTTAAGCTGAGGGAATAACGGTTCTGAACAATCTTCACTCTTTTCGAAGACTTTAATCCGCTCTTTGAACTTCATTCGATTAAAATTAAGTAGTCAGGTCAAAAAAAATTAAAACGTTTTGATTGTCTGTGGTGCCAAAACCAGCTGACATTTTAAAAAGGTAATCTCCGGAAAATAAATGTGTTGTTTTCAACCGACTTCCAAAAAAGGAGGAGGTTCTCAATTCGTCTGTATGTATTTTTGTGTCTTTGTCTTTGACACGATATTTCAGTCAATTATGAATTGACTTTGAAAATTATTAGTTGGTCCCATTGAAATTTCATCGAAATTGGTTGAGTACTTCATTAAAAATTTCAAACTTTTGAAAAAATATGTATGGTTTCGGTGAATGTTTACGTGGATGACATTCTTAACTCAGTCGAAGTTTTGACGTGAAGTCGGTTTTTTTAATGCTCTGCATTCGTTGATAAATTGTTTTTATGTGCTGTTTTAGGTTTTTCGAATTATTAACTCACACAGTTCACCTTGGCTATTTGGGCAGAATTTAATATAATGAAACTTTTCTTATTTATTTATTTGTTACAATATGAACGGCTCTTAAGATATTTATCCTCTAAAATCAAGTATTCCATACGAAAGCAATAAATCTGATGATTTTGTTTCCGCTGTACCTAAATACCAGTTGGGTTAAAAATATTTTTTATGTATTTGATAGCTCTTGGGGCTTCAAGTCATTATCAAGAAATACGAGGGCGAATCAAAAAGTTCTTAGAATGAATACAAAAAAAAAAAAATTCTACGTAAACTCCTTCTAATCTAATACACTTAGAAAACCGCATCTCCAACTTTCTTATTCCTTCCGCAAAAAAAATATTTCTATTAAAATCTCGACTATTAAAAAACTCCTCTACGGCAGTCATAACCGCGTCATCATCGTCAAATTTAGTTACACGAATATGCTCCTTTAATTTTGGAAATAAGTGAAAATCACTCGGGGCTAAGTCAGGAGAATACGGTGGGTGATCAAGGACTTCGAAACCAGCACTTGCGTTTAGCGCAACTTCCGAACGATGAGGTGGAGCGTTATCCTGGAGAAACAACACGCACAATGACAATTTCCCACGACGTTTTTCTTTAATCGCTTCACGTAATTTCGGGATTAAGTTTGCATAATAGGATCCAGTTATCGTTTGACTTTTGGCAAGTAATCAATAAAAAGGATTCCTTCACTATCCCAGAATACCGAGGCCATAACTTTGCAGCGGAAGGAGAAACTCGAAATTTCTTCACGGGTGGTGAGGATGGTAGTTTCCAAGACATGCTTTGTCTTTTCGTTCCCGGGTCGAAATGGTGGACCCATGTTTCGTCCATGGTTACAAAACGACGGCAAAATTGATCTGAATCACGTTGGAACATTTCGAGATTACGCTTAGAAATTTCCAAACGTCGATTTTTGTATTCTTCGGTTAACATTCGTGGCATCCATCTTGCTGACACTTTTTTGAACCACAGTGAATCGGTTAAAATTGACTGAATGCTACCAAACGATATCTTAAGCATCTTAGCTAAATATTTTATTGTAATTCTTCTGTCGTCTAAAACCAATTTTTCCACTATTTTGGCATTTTCTTCGGTGATGGAGGTTGAAGGTCGTCCAGAACGCGGGTCATCTTTACAGCTCGATCTACCTCTTTTAAATTCAGCAACCCAATAAGCCACAGTGGAATAGGGTAAAGCATCATTCCCTAATATCTGTTTAATGTCCGAAAAAATCTCTTTCGTTGAAATTTTATCAGGAACAGATACTTTATTACCGCGCGTAACTCGTTTTTCTCCATAGTTTCGTTTTCTTATCAGAACACTCAACAATTGGAAGTCTGGATAAATAATATGTAATTGTCAATCTTTAAAAATAATATCGAACTGCCTCCAAAAAGGTTAAATACATATAAGTTTCCAAGAACTTTTTGATTCACCCTAGTACATTAGGTACCAAGATAAAACATTGCGGTGGAAAATCACTCGAATCCTCTAGTCTAGCTATACTGCGTGGAACATAAGTCTTAAACAGACGTCGGTTTCTAACTTTATTGTATCAAATCTAAAATCAATTACCTACTTAAACTTTGTTGATAGCAAAAACACCAATAAAATCTGCGCCATATATTAGGCTGCAAACTGGTGGGCAGCGTGAGCGGCTCGGGCTGCGGCGCGGGCAGCGATTTCCGCGACATGATAAAAAGTATTGAGTTTGTATGAAACCGCGACAAATGGCTCGAGCATCCGCGCCGCTGTCGCTCTCACTGTCGCTGCCGTCCAGTTTGCAGCCTTAGGTACTGCTCCGTCGCATCGGTGATGTGTTATGGAAATATTCTATGAAGAGCCTTTCCTAAGGGCGCTTTCAATTTATACGTTTCGTGTCGGACCGCAGTCGGCTGCTGCTGCAAGCTTGCCGTGCAGGGAATATCACGCTGACGCGGGCCGCTGCAATACGTTAGCAGTCCGACACCGAACGCCTAAATTAAAAGCGTATTTAATTTAGGCGTATTAAATTGCTTCCATGCTGGACTGGGAGCGAAAGAAAAACGTAGAATGTGCCAGCTGCTTCTCTTCCCGGGGATACTGTAAAAGTCAGTTAAGGAACAGAGGTTTTAAAGGCGTTTTTTTGGGCGTTAGGCTGACCCCCTGTCACTACAATAGTCTCTCTCCATCTTTATAATACCTCCAAATTTGTCAAACGTGACATCAAATGGACTTGTAACCCCTGGTGTTCTGCCTACCCCATAAGGGATACAGGCGTGACGTAATGTATGTATGTACGGTGCGTTTTTATCCCAGTAACATCATATGTAACATCAGTCAAGCCATGGACCCTGACGAAGAAATAAAAAAAAAAATATTGAAATCACTGTTAGTGCTCTTACAGTACACCGAAACAAACAAGTGATGCTTGCGACGTTGCCGTCCTGTTACCGGCGTTTTGTATGAAAGAAAAGGATCGTCCGTGCGCTGTACGACTAACGCACCGCTTTCGCACCGCAGCAGGCCGTCAAGAAACGCATAAATTCAAAGCGCCCTAAAGGTGTTATTGATCGACGTTGATCGACTGGTGTTGTAGCACCTTTGCTCCGTTTTCAATCTCATTTACCATCAGGTGAGGTTGAGGTAAAACGCGGGGTAAATCTATAATAAAAAAAAACACTAAACTTATGGTCACCCAAAGGTTGAATGAATCGGAAAAGGTTGAAAGGTTTTAATAACATGCTATGAGCACAGTACAGATATCTACAGTAATTCAACTCGGCCGCATACTTGAAAAAAATGCTTACAGCGCCGCGGTCCGTTCACATGTGATTGGCGCAGCGTTTAAATTACATTTGCCTTTTTTATATAAACAAATAAAATAATTTGTAAATTGAATAGGAAGTGTTCAACAAAAATACGTTTTGTATTAAAAAAAAACATGTTTACGTTTGAATAACAAATCGGTTTTATAAAATAGCGACTGAAAAATACTTGCGCCACGACTGAGATGCACGAAAAGATTTATTATTAAATTTAAAAGTAAGTATAAACAATCCGCATATTAACATATTGTAATATGCGGATTGTTTAATAAAGCTCAATCAACAATTGTTTCGGTATGCAGACACTCGCGACTGGCCGCAAGCAGAGCGCATGCCGAGATCGAGCCGCCTAGGTATAGCTCGCGTTTCGTCCGTTAGTATGAAGTTGAATTACTGTAGATATCTGTACTGTTCTATGTATAGGTGTATGCCAGTTGAATGCAGAAACTAGAGTGACCTTAACACTCAAAAAAAAATTTTTATTTTTTTATTAATTATTGGTATTTTTTATTAATGCTTGCATATTTTTGCCCATTTTTGCGTCAAATTTCCCCAACCAATTTTAACTTTATGTCGAGGGCATATAGTTCAAATTCAAGTAAAATTTTAGACAGATTAACAATAACTAACCTTGTGTAATATTATACAACTTGTGTTTCACATAGGATCCTCAGCCGCACAAAATGCATTTTTCAAATATTATTTTTTCGTATAACTAAGGGTAAGTACCTACCTACATGAAACTTTAAAATCATATAGCTTTATAGCAAAAGCGGTGACCTCCAGTGTAACTTTACTGTTTATAAAACACAGAAACATGGTTTGATATTTGTAGGAATTATCTAGAATTTGGTACATCGCAAGTTGCTGCTTCGGGAACTCTAGTAAGTAGATAATCAGGTTGGGGCAAACAACGAGAAACTTCGCGTAAACCTTCGTTCCGAGTTCAGCTAACTATCGCACATTGGGAACACTGAGAACTGGATGCATACAGAGACGGCAAATGCGTCTGGTATTAACGAATTTGGCTTAATTAAAACTTGCAACTGTTACAAGTAAGTATCGATAGAAAATAAAAATAAAAACCCAGACAATCACACCAACTACATGGCCCCAAAGTAAGCATAGCTTGTGTTATGGGCTACCATGTAGTGAACTAGGGGGGAACCTAGAATATAAATACATAAATAGATAAACACCCAGACACGGCTTTTTTTTTCTTGTTCCGTGCGGGAATCGAACCCGCAAACACTGGCGTCTGAGGCAGACAGGTTTACCCCATCGCCAAAGTGGTCGTCAAAATAGAAAATTAGTTAAAGTTTAATAAAAAACAGTTCTCGTGGCTGTACTCGTGAAAAATCCTATTCCATGTGAATATAACCGTATCCATTATGGTATTTATAACCTTGTCCTAGCTGATTGCGAAATATTAACAACTAGCCACCGCGCGCGGTTTTACCCGCGTAACTTTTGATCCCGTGGGAATTTCGGGATAAAATATAGCCTATAACCTTCCTCAAGAGTTGGGCTATCAAATGCAAAAAGAATTTTTCAAATCCCACTTGTAGTTTCTGGGATTAGCGCGTTCAAACAAACAAACAAACAAACAAACAAAAAAACACACTCTTCAGCTTTATATATTAAGTATAGATTATCTATCTTCGAAAACCATCAATTTCAAACTATACAGGGTTGTTTTTTAGTCACCAGCCTTCTATATTATTTTAGCGTCTTATATTTATTTTAGCCTCGCTCAGTACAAAAAAGTAGAAATACAGAACCATTTAAGAATTCATTTATTTAAGAGTAATTAGACATTTTAAATGCAAAAAACTTTAAAATATTTTTTTTAAATAGTCGCTGATGATGAACCTAGCGGCATTTCATTGATTATTAAAAAAGTACTTAATTTATGTACTTATAGGGAATTCTGCTGAAAAATGAGTACCTACTTTTATTGCATAATTATGAACAGAATCGAGTACAGCGTGTTCTCATTCAATATCTAAAATTTGTCATAAGTCACACAGTATACTTTTTGCCCCGAAAATTTTAACATAACCCACCACATAGCATAATAGCATTATGCCAGCTTGTTACTTAACGGCCTTTATAGTGTACTAGCTGACCCGGCAAACGTTGTTTTGCCATATAAATAAAAAAAAAATAGATGTAGGCCGATTCTCATAGATACCGGATAAGCACAAAAAATTTCATCAAAATCGGTCAAGCCGTTTTGGAGGAGTATGGCAACGAAAACTGTGACACGAGAATTTTATATGTATATTAGACTAGCTGACCCGGCAAACGTTGTTTTGCCATATAAATAAAAAAAACAATAGTTGTTGGCCGATTCTCATAGATACCGGATAAGCACAAAAAATTTCATCAAAATCGGTCAAACCGTTTCGGAGGAGTATGGCAACGAAAACTGTGACACGAGAATTTTATATATTAGATAGGCACCCTAGAAAGACCCTACAAAGGACCCTACAAAGGCATCTTGAAAAAGGGTTTTAATACTGAACACTGTAATGTAAGTAAGGTTATACTGAAATATTGCTGATTTTGGTTTTTAGTAAATATAATATTACTATTAGCAAGATCAGCGAACCGCCGTCACAGCTTCTCTCGAAATACAAACATACATACATAACCTCACGCCGGTCTGCGTACAAAGGCTATACCATTAGAGTGAAAGTGCAAACTGAACTGGCTTAGCTTTTGTATGACAAAAACTTGCCGAAACCCTAATCTATTCTAGTACAGAAATTGACCGAAGTCGTGTAGACTTTGTGAGTTAACTTCAATGTAACATTGCAGCAACAAAAGCTATACCATTTGATATCGATATTTACCGATCGTTGGCTTCAATTTGATACTTAAATGGCAATTGTTCTGATTTTCAAAGATAGAAATAAAATGTGCATGCATTATGACCATCGTTATTTTGATAACTTAACGTTTGACTTCTGACCATGTCGGGATTGTCCAGGGTTGACTATAATAGCTGACCAGGTTTATGGCGCTTCGCCGGCCGCTGCCGCGGCACCGCTCGCTTCGCTCGCTCGGCTCGCGCACTTGTATAACTATATGCAACCTAACATGCTCCTCCTCGCTGCGCTCGTCGTCGCACCTAACCGTACTGATTCCGCCTTCCGGTGCGGGAGCCCTTCTCGTAGCTTATCTCTTTCATCGCAATGTATATCAAACAAAGATATATCTACTTTTCATCTTGACAAAAGCTCAACTATTTGAGTGAATATGTATTATACATTACTAGGTATTGTCATTGCATTTCTTTGAAAATTACAAGAACAAAAGCTAATCCATTTCAGTCAATTTTTTTACTGAGTTCGATTAGGTATTGTCAAGTAATATGCATAAACAAAAGCTCCTCTATTAGAGTCTGACTCGTGACTCAAATAGTATTATAGCCTTTGTATATTCGCCGCCGGTCTCCCCTTGGGGTAGACAGAGACAAGGGAACACCAATTGCTGCGATCCAGACATACCTCTTTCGCTTCTCTCGAAATAAAGCTCATAAGTATTTCAATCGAAATCGTTTTTTTTAATTAACCTGATGTTATGCCACCAAACATTGCCATCGGCAACTCCGGGATCTACTATTGACGACAACTTTTCGTCAAATTAATTAAATTATTAATCGAATGATGCTTAGGTAAAGCATATTTCATGCAATGGAAGCCAAGTCCGTAATATTTAGATTTGTAGTACCTACGAAGTACCTACACTATTGCAATGAAATCAAACACGAAGAACATGAGAATCAAGTTTTCGTTAATATCGATGAGAGCTATCGCAGAAAAGGCTGTAAGTGAGTTTTTATTTAAATTTTGGCTTGACTAGTTAATGTTTCATACAAGGTTATCTATTCAATACCACAGTTTGGAACCTTATATCCTTATGCTCGTTTTCTATCGACAATTACCGTATTACCGTTTCCTAGTCTCTGCCTACCCCAAAGGGAGAGAGGCGTGAAGTTATGCATTATGTCGCAGTCATCTGGATGAATTAGCCACTCAATTGGACGCCTAGACCGAATCAACGGCCTAGGCCGATAGTTATTGATATACATGGATGGATTGCTAATCAAAGTCAGAATTTATTGTTTTAACCTTAAATAACAGTTTTGAACTAATGTTTTATAAGTTTTTGCATTTATAATGCTCAATTATTCTTAACTAACTGAAAAATGTGATAAATAAAAATTACCCGACCAGGACTCGAACCTGGGACCTCTCGTTTGCCAGAGGAGTGCTATTCCACAGAGCTACCGGGGCCTGAGGCCCCGAGAGGTCCCAGGTTTGAGTCCTGGTCGAGTAATTTTTATTTATCACGTTTTTCAGTTAGTTAAGTTTTGAACTAATTGGATCTACTTTATTAACGTCAAACTCAACTTTGATGGTCATGTTGTTCTTTGGTCATGTTGTGGCTGTATTTCATCAATGTATATGTTGAAACTTTTAATAAGTCCACTGCTCGCCCTGGGTGAGTTGAAAGCTTTGGGCCATATACTACTGAGCTAGCCTAGTGCTAGACGGTGGATTTCTGAATTTTAATCAAACTGGGATGACTTCTGATAAAAGCTACCCTTGTAAATCTTATCTCATCTAATGAAAGATGTAGCACGGAGGTCTAGGGAGCACCAAGTTTGTTTTAAAAGGGACGTTTGTCCCCCATGCCACGTGGTCAAAAGGGAACATGACAACTAAGATGGTAGACGTCCATCCTTGAGAAACCTATTTAATCGACACTTATAACTACCAGCAGGGCTAGCATGCACCATCGATAAATAGTCGAATCGACAGGATAAAGATTATTTTGTTATTTTATCCTATTATGTTAGCTAATATGCGCACCATAATAGATAGGTAGAATAACTCGATTTGATACCATGGTTAAGACCACAGAACCAAATATGTCATAATCTTAATAAATTAAATACACTAAATACCATATTCTAAAGAAATTTCGATCATCATCATCATCTCAGCCCGCGCTAGTCCATTTTAATAAAAGGCCCGATTTATCGTTGTCGACGGTAGCATGATAACCCCGCAGGACTGTGGTTTCCAGATAAAACAGACGCAAGCAGTTCGATCTACACCTTGGCAATCCGTACAAAAAGGACCTGTCAAAGCGTTTTTTTCGACTTTTTGAAAAATCCACTACATTGTAGTAGTCTGGTGGTAAAATGGAGTGGCCTCGATTTTTGTGCAAAATTTATTCGGAGGCGATGGCTAACTAGCCACCGCAAAGGATTAATCACCTTGCTCAACAAACTTATAAAGCATCGATATTCTCTGGTATTCAGTTATACCTTCATAATCACAACTCCGTGTAACTCACCCACTGCAGGGCTATGAGTCTCTCCTCTGGGTGACGAGGAGGTTTAGGCCGTAATCCACCAAGTTGGCCCAGTGCTGGTTGGTGGAGGTCAAATATTTCAGGGTGCCGAAATGGCTTCTGACAAACCCTAACGACTACTGTGCACAAGTATACAGCACCCGGGACCGACTGTTTAACGTGCCCTCCGAAGCACGGAAGTCGTCGTGAGAAATGAATGGTCGGCGGTCACCCATCCTAATACCGGCCGCACCGAGCGCGCTTAACCTGCGATATCGTTTGATATGCACAGTAACCACGGCGCCACGACGACTTCAGTAAGCACAGTTATACCTTATATTGTTTAAAAATAAATCAATTTAATTTACAGTAAGTATAGTTTGTTATTATTTTATACCAATTGGACCTATTTCTAATCTAACGATGTTACGTCATCTACTGTCATGCTTTCTTTCCACTATAAATTAAGAAAATACTCACATCTATCTTTAGAAAAGGCATAAATAGTAGGAAATCCAGTCACAATTATGTTAAACATCCTGGTTTGACGCATGCAATCATACAAAACAGCAACTCATAATCGCCTCGCGTCGTCGTTCCGGACACATGCCATCAAATAAGATCGCATCCTTATGGAAAAGAACCTACTCCTTTATGTAGATAATGAAATATAGGTGAGTATGTTTATCACATTAAAATAATAAATAAATATTTCTGACAATCGCACAACATTATCTAGCCCAAATTAAGTTTCTTAAAGAACTTGTGTTATGGATACTAGTTAACTGATACACTTAAGAATACATATTGAATAAATAAATATTTTTTATTAGATAATAAACTTAAATAAACATATAAACGTCCATTACTGGACGACTAATATCTGTGTTCATCACACAAATATCCGTCGCCGGGATTCGAACCCAGGACCTCTGGCATAGAAGGCATTAAAATGAAGTTTTTTATGAGAAAGAATTATGACTCACTGTTTACTAGCTGTGTCGTAAATCCCAACGGGAACCCTTTTCTTTTTCGGGATATAAAGTAGCTTTTATTAGTACAGAACCTAAGCTACTTACGTGCCATACAAAATTAATCAAGTCATACACACCTACTAAATTTCGCATTTATCATATTAGTGTGTATCTATCGTTTAAAACTATAAAATATGCCAAACTTTGTAATTATGTAATAAAATATGCTCTTACAGTAAAATTTTAAAGTGCAGAAGCACCCATAATTATTTCTATAATGGTTTTAAATAAAGCATTTTTTTCAAGTTCCTTCATAACTTACTTTTCGGTGGGGTTGTTATCAAACAGAGGTAAAATTTATCATTATTACTTCGTAACTTTTATAAAACTGTAGAATGCATACGAGTAGGTCGCCACTCCGAGAAACTGGCAATAAAGTATCAAAAAATATTTTTTCCTTCGGTACATACATACATAACGTCACGCCTGTATCCCTTATGGGATAGGCAGAACGCCAAAGGTTACAAGACCATCTGATGTCACGTTTGACAAATTTGGAGGTATTATAAAGATGGAGAGAGACTATTGTAGTGACAGGCGGTCAGCCTATCGCCCACAAAAACGCCTTTAAAACCTCTGTCACTTAACTGACTTTTACAGTATGTCTGGGAAGAGAAGCAGCTGGCACATTCTATGTTTTTCTTTTGCTCCCAGTCCAGCATGGACTTCGGTTTGCCCATTTATATTAAAACATAACATCAGGGTAAGTAGCAAAACAGTACAGTCCCGTCTAACAAAATGTATACACTTCGTAACTTATTCAGTTGTAATAAGGTTGAAAGTTAAATGAAAATGTATATGTCGGCGGTGTCTAGCTAGTACCTTATAGTTTATTTGGATTGACTTCGGTTGCCAGCACGTTCTGGGTACTTGACAGAGTCTACGTCACGAGTTTGTCAGCGGCAGAGAAAATAATAACAATATAGAAGATGGAAACGAAAATAATGATGATGAAGAAGATTTCCAAGAAAAGTAGCAACTAGGAAGTGTCACGCTACAATATCGAAGAAGTAGAAACTGTCATGCACCGAAGATCAATCAGTTCAGCGCCACAAGCATTGTCGACGGTAGAAAAACCGACTCAAACTCAAACTCAAAAATTCTTTATTTCGTAAGTATTTAAATACATTTGAAATAAGTCAAACAATTTACAAATTGAACTGAATCTACCACCACTTCGGAAAGTCGATCTGTTGAGAAGAAGTGGCAAGAAACTCAAGAGACTCGCCCTTAAGACGCCCACACAAAAGACTGTATTAGATAATCATGATTGAAATCCCCAAGAATACCTGATGTTGGATAAAAGTGAGGAATCAACCCGATACCGACATATACATCATATTAGAAGTGACTGTACACCATTATCCTGAAAAGTCAAAAACAGGTGTGCAACCGGGCGACCATCGATAAATACTCGAATCGAAATATTACCCATTGATTTTATCCTATCATGTTAGCTAATATGCGCACCTTAATAGATAGAATTACTTGATTCGATACCATGATTAAGCCCATAGAACCAAAGTCATATTTATTAAAAAACATATACTCGAATTGCTATATTCTAAGAAAATATCGATAAAAGGCCCGATTTATAGTTGTCGATGGTCGCATGCTAGTATCGCAGAACGTGCGTCGTAGAATGACAAGAACCAAACATCACATACGAAAAAAAAACCAAACTGTCATGATCTCTATGAAATTACTTTGCTTCCAATAGATTTAGGCAGGGATCCGACGTCTGTTATACCTACATACCTAGATGATACTTTTTCATTATAAAAAATGAATGAATTTATTTATTTATAATTTATTTATAAACTAGCTGTGACCCGCGACTTCGTCTGCATGGATACCGTTTATTAGAGTTGGATAAATACTATTATTATATCCTCCTTGAAGTTAAAACTTATTCTAAATTTCGTCAAAATCGACTCAGTAGTTTAGCTGTGAAAGCGTTACTGATAGATAAACAGACAGAATTACTTCAAAAACTGTTACAACAAAGCAGTGATCCGCAATTTTACCTAGGTTTTGTGAAAAAGTATAGGTAGGTAGGTATATTACATAGATGATGCCCGCGACTTCGTCTGTGAATTAGTATTTCGAGTAGGTTATTTTCTTCCCCAAGGTCCTAACTATCTTTAATAACAAAAATAAAAATGAAGAATCTTCGCCTATATAATATGTATAACTCCTTACCACAAACATAGGTAGGTAACTATCTATTAGGTACATTACAAAGGCACATAGCGTTATAAACAAATCGGGTGCCAAAGTGCCTTCAATTTTAATATTGTCTTAAGTTTTCGCGATAACTATTATGTATGACTATTAAATAAAACACTTTTTAACCGCATTTATCGCGTATATTTACATTTTAAATTTTAACAGTCGCTCGTGACCACGGGGTCTGCAAAAACACCGAAACGTCGAGTTAAAATGTAAAATATAAATTATACGCCATTAATCCGGTTAAAAAGTGTTTTATTTAATGCCTTCAATTTTACTTAATTCATGCAATATCTTCATTAATTATACTTAGCTTATTGTTATTCTAGGTAAAGCTAAGTAGTTTTTGCGTGAAAGAATAGCAAAAATCTATCCATCCAGCCATTATCAGTGTACATACAATACTACCTATAGTTATGTATGGCTGCTTTTCACTGCCAAACGGCTAAGCCAATATAAATGTAATTTGGTATAGTAGTTAACACATACGTTACTTTTTATTCCGAAGAAATCTACGGTTTCTGACTTCCAAGAGGCAGAAACGATCATGAAATTAACAAAACCTTGATTTCCATTTTATCTCTGTATGTACAGAAGGCAGTACATCAAGCGTTAGAAATCTGTCAAATTTTTTTACTTGAATTTGAACTATGCCCTCGACAATAACTTAAAATTGGTTGGGGAAATTTGACAGGTAATGTAACGCTTGTTCCTTCTGTACCTACCTATATTAAATCGCGCAAAAGCTTGCGCTCGCCTCCCGCCTTTTTATACCCTACCGCCGCGAGCCGCGTCGAGCGCGGCAACCGTTACGCAAAAATAATCCCTATATCATTCAGTATTCACGCGCGATGGGTTATTAGCGTATTTCATGTATAAGTTTGAGGTTTCTATACCGATTTCTATGATTCTTTTTTTATTGAATAGGTAATAATGTTATTTTTTTTTAATTAGGGATGAGTGAGAGTATTATAATCGTAAGAGTAAACAAATATAATCAGAAAGCTCCGAACTGCTAAGCTATCGGGATTTACACGTGTTATTGTGAGTCAATCATAAAATATAGATATATACTGTTGTGGGATATTTTTTATATAATTTTATGAAGAATATTTCTGTCATACATGATTTCTATGTAGCTTTAACCATTAAGGCTGCACACGCGACGGAAGCTTAAAAAATGAAGTAACTTCTCCCGTTTTTTCAACATTTCCCTTCACTCCTCTGCTCTTATTGATTGTAGCGTGATAATAAGTATACTATAACCTGCCCAGGAGTATGAAGAATAATTTTACTAAGTTTCGTTAAAATCCGTCGAGTAGTTTTTGTTTCTATAAGGAACATACAGACAGACAGACAGACAAAAATTTTACTGATTGCATTTTTGGCATCAGTATCGATCACTAATCACCCCCTGATAGTTATTTTGAAAAAATATTTCATGTACAGAATTGACCTCTCTACAGATTTATTATAAGTATAGAGTATAGATAGATAGATAGAAGATAAATAAATTCATACACAAGAGACCTACTCACTTGACTGACACTTGAAAGAACCAGGACTGTTAGTCATCAGGAAAACTATCTGTGTGCTGTATTTCATCTTCGCTTCGACGTCATCCTCAATTTCTACCACGTGAGAGTGAGGCCAAACGGGGGCTTACCCTATATCCTGCTTATATTATAACTGTGTAAGTGAGGACGAATAAAGTTAGTCTACAAAGTAAATATAGCTAAGTCATTTATAACACTTCTTGCGCGATTTAATCGACGTACAGCGACATCTATCGAATACAAGCGAACTAAAATTTTGCATATTATAAATGTGGAAGTTTGGACGGATGGATGTATCCGTTTCAGCTGCTCCAGCCGCTGTTCCTGCTCCGCAAAATGTCGTACCGGCGTCTGCTCCTGCGCCTTTTGTTTCAGCGATCCCGGCGTCACAGCCTGCGTCGCAATCAGATTCGGCTCCGCCGAAAGTCAAGTCTCCGCCCCCCCGTCTTTCTACGGGACAAGAGCCACTGGACCGAGGTCTCAGCTCTCTGCGGTAGGCACAATCCCAAGATCCAGTACGTGAAGGCATCCAACGTGGGTGACTCCATTAAGGTCTTAGTCTGTTCCATTTCCGATTTCAGGAATCTTACTCGGCTTCTTGCTGATCTAAAGCTCGAGTATCACACTTACGCTCTCCCTGAAGAGCGTAAGATTCGTGCTGTCCTCAGGAACGTGCCGTTTGAGCTCTCGAACGAGCAAATCCAAGAGGACTTGTCATCTCAAGGCTTCCCCGTCGAATCTGTGCACAAAATGCACAGCCGCCGAGGCAAGCAGTTCCCACTAGCGCTAGTAATCCTAGCGAGGAGCCCGCAAGGGCAGTCCATTTTCAGAGGCAAGCTCACCGTGTGCGGTCTCTCCAACATCCGCGTCGAGGTACCACACAAGCGTGGTTTTCCAGGTCAGTGCCACCGCTGCCAATTGTATGGTCATGCGGCGGCAAATTGTCATGCTTCCCCTAGGTGCGTCAAGTGCCTAGAACCGCATGGGACTAAGGAGTGCTCTCGCACTCCCGAATCGCCCACCGCTCCGTCCTGCGTCTTGTGCGGCCAGTCAGGCCACACAGCAAACTTTCGCGGCTGCCCCAAGGCACCGCGTGCTGCCAGGGCTACCGTGAAGCCCTTCGAGAACTGGAGAGAGCGATCGCAGCCTAGCTCAGACGCTCCTCCAGTCAGTTCAGTCAGTTCAAAGGCCCCCAAGGCCTCTACTTCTATCGTTTCAGGTCAACGCAGCCGGGTCGCGACTCAATCGCACACGGCCGCCAAATCGGCTTCCCAGTGCCAGAACGCAAAAGGGTCCCAAGACCGCATGGCGTTCTGGATCCAGCTCGCTCCCATCGACGAGATCCTGGCTTTCGGCGCCGCTCTCGACGCCAGCCCAGAGGGTTTCCACGGTGCTCTTCCGGTCCTAACCAAGTTCGCTCCCCTTATTAGGAAACTCCAGCAAGCTCAACGTTTCTAAACGTAAGAGGGACTACAGCATTCCTATCTCAGAGTGAGTCTGATCACTCTAGATAGTCTCTTAGTTTCAGCTTTGTCATTTCTGCTAGTCTTAGCTTCTGAATTTCTCGCTTTCAGTTCCTTTTGGTGGCAACCGTCCGGGTGCCGCTCACTGCGCAGCCTCTCTCTCCAATTGGCTGTCGCTCCGATAAATGATCAAGAACCTGAATCAAGGTAGGTCGTAAAGGGGGATGTTTAGTGGGTATGCTCGGCTTCACTGAGTGAGTCTCCACACTGTCTGGGCATTCTATTTTCCGTTAGCCACTGGGGTTAACAGCTTATAGAATGCCCATTCGTCCGTAATAGGATTCATCCTCCTCCCGCTAAAGCTTGCTTTACTGGTTAAAGCTTGTTTTAGGGGGTGCCAAAACTTTCTGTGGCGGAAAAACAAAAAAAAAAAGGATGGATGTATGCATGTCTGGATGTTTCTTCCTCTATCACGTTAAAACGACTTAATGGATTTGGATGAAAATTGGCATTGTGATAGTTTACAGTCGTGAATAGCGAATAGGCTACTTTTTATCTCTATATTATATAGAAACAGCTAGTTAAAAATAAATAAATTATAAGCGGGCAGTTCGTTTCACAACTTGGTCGTTTTACACCAATAAGAAACCATCAAAGCATTTTTAAAGGTAACTAAGGTTAAAGGGTTTCCATCGCATAAGTACCTACATATTTTTTTTGTATGTATGTAGACCACGTGCGCTGAACTTATCTCTAGCTTAAATATAAACGTTCCACGTCCGTCTCACCGAAAACCTATAACGCAAACTTTTTACATACCTCGTTGCAAAACCATTGTAGGAACTAATAGTCCTGTATCGCGCGCATGTTCGACATATAATTTATTTGTTAAGATAGCTGATGATCCAAAGCCTGATATCTTCCACGACTCTTTTTCGGTATTATGCCATAAGATCGCAAATTGTTATAAATAAATACCTGTCTTTGTTCTATCTCAAATATTATATTATTATTTTATGTTCACTTGTTTTTATTTTATTTTGCTTGCTTTTTAATTTAATATATTTTTTTTTGATTTATCCATTTTTATTTTAGTTCAATTTTCATGTAATGTAATTTAATATTCTAAACGCTTGTATTGTTTAATAGTGCAAATGCTGTACATACCTAAAATGGCATATATATCAGAATAATAATTTCACAGACATGTAATTTCATAACGATGTATTTAATATGCTGGTGTGTCTAATGTAATAAATAAATAAATAAATATGTATTTTTTTTATCGAGCGACATTTCAGGGCCTCTACACTACACTAAATGTCTCGTAGTGTAGTATCGTTAGTAAAGTATTTTATTTAAAATAAGGAATCGTATAAACTTAAGACAACTGCCGAAGCATTTTCTTGGGTTTATGGAATATATACATAATGTAGAGATAGAAGTTCTGTCTAGTATAAGGCCGTGGGATGAATTTGTTCAAAATGAGCATTCGAGCACTCTCCAAAATGTAAAATGTAATATTCATGCAACCTTAAGTTGAAGTATTTTCTAGACGGTGTTTTTATTGCTAGGTCATCTTTGTCTAGTTGCACTTCAATATTTGTGTCTCATTGCAATAAATAGTTGGTAAACACCTTTTTTTTAAACTAGGTCTATTTTATATATGGTACAATATGGGTACAAACAGACTAAGACCACGGTACAGTACCATTATAGTATTACCGTGATAATACCGTACTTCCTATTTTAAAGCCCTTTCAGCGTTTAAACATTAGGCAAAACATAGCAATAATTGGCTTCAAAAATGGTTGATTATTTATTTTTATCCCTAAATCGAAAGAACTGGTATCTGCAGTCAGGTTCAGGCGCTCCAGAATTCGTAAACGAGTGAATCTTTAACTATGGAATACCTAATCCGGCGATCTTTTGAGAATTTCCTGATGAAGGCTTTTTCAGAATAAGCTTTGGGCACTGTTTCAGCTGCGTCATATAAACTCGAAGCTTCGTTGCCGGCTTTCAGAGCACTAAAAGTGAACTGACTTGTAACATCGTAATCTATTACAATGAAATAGAAATGTTTCAGACTTTTTGGTGGTTTATTTTGATCCCTAAATGCAAACAGTCTAATGTAGTCAACGTGTCTGTCAAGATGGCGTGAGATATGTCTGAATAGTCACAAAGTTTGCACCAAATAACTCTACTTGAACTGTACTAAACTGTACCTAAGTGTTCGGCATTACGCGCTCTAGACTATTTTAGCGGGTGTATCTATAACTACTCTTTTAAGTACAAGTGTACAACGATGATATTGCATGATATAAACTTGCTTCGTAATCATAAATTATGGAATAATCCGGCGAGCTACCAGGCAATCAGCAATGCAAGAGAATTGGCTGGAGGTTGAGCTCAAAACAGCGCCACTTGTATTCAGCCCGCTGCGTACTTGTCTCGACTTGCTTCTAGCTTACAAGTTTATTCTGCTTTGGTCTCATGAGGGTTACAATAATGTAAGTTCGAGTTTAAGTAAATTTAAATTTGTCTCACCATAGAGGCAGGTATGATAGTGTCCCGAGACGAGTAGGAACGACTCAGCGCGTTGCCAAATTTTTTTAGCAAAGTAGGGAATTTGAAAATTTCTGAGTGAAAAAGTGGGATTCTTTCCCTAAAACTGGGACGTACAAAAAAAGGTATAACTATAATCAGCAGTTTTTAAATATTTATCGTTTTATACGAGTTCAAATTACGCTTGTACCTATAAAGAGAAAAAATTGTCATAGAAAATGAATTTTAATAATTGAAAGCAGATTTCTCCATCGCTAAATTGTTGAGTCTTTTTCGAGTTCTGATTAATGAATTTTTTCATCAGCCCTTGCTTCCTCACCATGCTGCATGCACGACCGAGATTGTCTTGCAATGCTGGTACGACTATTCATATTAAAGAATATACTTTTTATGGTTCACTTAGCAGTCTGACTTGGTTTTACTGACAATACGCTTGATTCAGTGGGATTTTTTTCATTTTATAGCTTAAAAGATTATTATAATTGGGATATCAAATCAGAATATTAGTTATTAAACACGTGCAAAATAGAAAAAAAAACTGATTTATCGTGCCAGTTAGAAACAATAAACAGAAAGGTTGAAAAAGAAATGAAAAAGGAAAATTAAGGCACTGCAATCAAATGCCATGCAATTATTATTGTCCAGATGTTTTAATCCACTGAATGATCTGACTGGAATATTTTTTGTCGCTGGATGCGTCTTGATATTCCGCTGGTTACAGGCTACCTAACGTCTCGTTAAATTGACAACAGCGTTTTCTAGGGGACTTAAAGGTTTCGTGTGGGGCATTAAATAAAAGTTTTGTTAACACTGTTTAAATATGTAAGTACTCTTACTCCAAAATAAGTGAAAATAAAAAGTTTAAAAACTAAAACCCGAATAATAAGAACACGCTCTAAAAAGTAAGGAACAAGAAAACGTCTCCGCTGAAATGTTTTTGTATTTTTATACGTCATGCTGATAGAGATTAGGTACCTATTAAATAAAACACTTTTTAACCGGATTTCATCATCATCATCATCCACAGCCTGTAGACGTCCACTGCTGGACATAGGCCTCCCCCAACCGAATTTATCGCGTTTAATTTATATTTTACATTTTAACCCCACGTTTCGGTGTCTTTGCAGACCCCGTGGTCACGAGAGTCGCTCGTGGTATTGAATAGTATGAATCACGAAAACTTAAGACAATATTGGAGATTAGGTACCGTTTTCCTCCAGAAAAAAAAAAGGTACTTATGTTTAAAGAATGGCCGTGGTCATATGTATATTGTAGCAGTGAGAGTCAATAAAATAATGAAATAAAATCCAAGTGGCGTACGATCACGGCTATCCTTTCAACATATCTCAACATATAAGTATGACGTTTACTTGTTTCTTATTTCGTAGAGCGTGTTTTGGTTTTTAAACTTTATTTATTTTTATTATATAAAATATGTAAGTAAGACAATAATGTAAAACGTAAATCATATAACGGGTCTAAGTGGAACACGGCCATAACCGCGTTGCACCGAGATTCGTTCATGCGACACCGTGATTGGATTACATTCTGTAGCTACCTGTCTCATCTACGAGATTCAGAGGTGCACAGTCAAATGTTTCCCCTAAATTATAGTCTCTAGATAACTTAGTTTATATGTAAACAAACATTTCCGGGAGGGATCGTAATTATTGCGTTTTGAGGTCACCTATAGGTAAGTTACACGAATGACCATTGCTTCGACATAGTTAACTTTTTATAGCAATATAATAGTATCAATTTTACTACCTACTTTTATGGCAATAGATACTGGTAACAAGTATTTTAAAGTTAACTTAGGGGTTCTAAACCAGGTAATGCACAGCAGATACTTTGATCTTGATATGAAATTAAGAACGTATCGACGTCTGTGTCGGTCCATCAAATAGCTGAGTATTCACCCTTCAACTTTGAAGAAAAAGTGAAAAGTCCTCCTTTTGCAAAAGCCTGCAAATTAAAGATGAACTTTTCAGTGAATTGCGCCCATTCACTCAAACTCAACTCAAACTCAAATATTCTTTATTTCGTAAGTATTTAAATACATTTGAAATAAATCAAACAATTTACAAATTGAACTGAATCTACCACCACTTCGGAAAGTCGATCTGTTGAGAAGAAGTGGCAAGAAACTCAAGAGCAATCATCTTTTAAAAATAAGAAAAAAATACACAATAACAATATACAGCCAGGGAGTCCCATCTTCTTGCATCCGGATATCTTATAGTAAACCTTTTCACATAACACTTATCCTTAAATCTAGCGAAGGGTTTTTTATTAACCGAAGGGGAATTTTATTATAAAATAAAGCGTACACATTGACCCATGAACGAGTTTGTGATCTTCTGGAGTCTACTATTATATTTATACATTAGGCAATCAAGTACTAGACAGAAACGCAGACATAGATATAGAGGTAAAGATAGAAGCAGAGGTAGACGTAGCGATAGAGGTGAGAGAGAATACAGATAATGTGGACGGAGATGAAGATAGTCGTGGACAAAGACAGGACGTGGACATGGAGATATGGAAGTCAAAGTCAAATTCAAAAAAAGTAACATTGTCATAAAGTCATCAGCAAAACGACCTGGCACCGCTCACGTTCTCATGCACCATTCTCGTTGCACGTACATACAGACTTAAGAATTACTTAGGATCAAAGTTTAGTGCAGACGAGCCTGTAAGTTAAAGAACGAACCACACAATATTTATTGTCACTGAATAGTGCAAATAAATCTTTCCTTTTATAAATTTAAAAAAGGAACCACCCAATATTTATTGACACTGTCTTGACATTTTGTCCAACCTTAACAAACCCACAGCCATATCATTTGTCACCGAAATATCTGGCAGGTAGTCAACATATTAATTGTAGTTCGCCGAAAGGATGTTATGACAAAAGGATCTTACTCAACAATAACAGTGTGGGAATGTGGCACTTTGATTAAGCGGGGAATAGTTTGACGGTCAGCGACTTTTACTTAATTGTTGGCAATGACTTTTAAAGTAATGCTTGTAGAGATAAGAACTGTAGCTGTTATTTTTTATTTGTTTTAATTTTAAAGTTTACTAACTGTAGCTGGATTTGCAATACCATGGACGTATTACAAATACCAAAGTCTGTAAATAAACAGAAACGTCACGTTGGATTAAAATCTATACCCATTAATAAGTGATTGATGGTCTCCGCGGTAGAGTGATATGGACGCGCGGAACAGAAAAAAAATGTTCCGTGTCTGGGTGTTTTTCTATGTACACTGTGTTAGGAATTGGATTTCCGTTAATTGACCGACTGCCTAGTTTTTTAGATAGCGCACATTAACTAAAAAATGTATGGAAATTTTACCAAGTTTTTCGGTTAAGCCAAAGGATGTAAAATAATCCATGAAGGATTATTTTGAAGTACTTCTTTACAAAAAATATTTTTAATGCTGCGAAATAGCATAATCTTTCAAATAAGACCGCTTTTGAGTATGAGGGCGACAACATGAAAAAAATGAGTTTCAGTGAAATCGTTAAAATATATTACGAGGTATTACATTTAAAAATGGCTGTCATTCGGATGGAAGAGGGCTGAGACCTCCGTTGTGTAGAATACGTAACTAGCTACATATTGTCAATAAAATTTAACATTCTTTGTATAGGTACATGGGTCAATCATAACTACAATCCCTAACACTTACCCGATTATGGAATCCTCTTCCGACGCGTTCAGCGTTTACCCAAAGTTGCCATTCTTTAGTTTACCATTCCAGGATTGGCAAGAATGTTACCAACTGCATTTAGTGTAACAATTAAAATCATTATTTATTTATTTATTTACACTTCAGTTTATACAGATACAGTAAAAGAAAAAAGAACACTTACATTAAACATAAAAACTTGGCGGTCTTATCGCTGAGGAGCGATTTCTACCAGACAACCATGGCAACCAATCATCCATACTTTCCTTCTAATTTGTGCCTAGCATAGTGTATGTAGGTATTTATATTAAGATTCCCCGCTAGTTCAATACATGCTAACCCATATCGCAAGCAATGATTACTTTGGGGCCATGTAGTTGGTGTGATTGTCAGGGGATTTTTCTTATGTATTTTATTATAGATATTTTAATAAGTGTAAATGTAATATTCACGCTTGTTTGCAGTAATTACCCGAAAATGCTTTATCACTAGCGGATCATTAGTTTAAAAATGCTTTCAAAACAAATACAAAGCACATTATTAAATATGTTTTTTTTTTTAATGTAAAATAAGGATGAGAGATAAAATAAGGATTTCATGGGAAACCTATTCAATCGAAATGAAATTACCAGAGAATAGAAATAAAAACGTAAGATATCCGGATGCAAGAAGAAGCTGTATGCGAAAGTACTTCTACTTCTTCTGCTGTTTCTTGCCACTTCTTCTCAACTGATCTAATTTCCAACGTAGGTTCAGTTCAGTTTGAAAATAATTTGACCTGTTTGAAGTGTATTTATGTACTAATAAATAATTTAAAAAAATACTTATACTACTGCTACTTATACTGTTATCAAGAAAAGTTGACGACTCACCCTAATTTTGCTACTAGCAAGCAAAAAGCTGGTTTTCGGTCTGTAACGAATTCATTTTTGGAAAAAAATAATTTGAATACATACAAACATAAGAGCAGGTCAAACCGCATCATATAAAGAAATAATCCGACAGAGTAAATCAAAATAAAAATAGCAAGTTATTCAAAAGAGAAAAACAGCTTAATACCGTGGATTTGCTGTTAGTCGGCCATAAATCCCATAGTGGATTCACGTCTCTTTCACTCACTCAGTCATTAAACTGACAGCATAAAAAATTGTGTGCCACGAGTTGAACCTATTTTGTTTTGGTTCATTATAGCAAAGTAAAGATCATTTAATTTTATGAAAACCGTTTAATATTTTTAAATAGAAATGTCTTTATATGTTCTTATACTATTGAAATCTTTATTTAGGATGATAATTTGAGTCTCCTCACAATAAAAATAACTTTTTTCTATTAACAAAAACAAACACTCCTCTACCCCAATAGTTGACAGTCTAACGAATAATGATTGAAATGACTTAACTATCAAAAAATTTTAACAAATAATAATATATTCTACTGCAACGCTGAAGCAGCCACATTTACCTTATGATTAAAAATCTACCTTAATGACCACATATCAACGTCAATAGAGTAAGATAAATAAATGTGATAGTTTGGATGGACGTATGAATGTTGGTTTCTCAATCACTGTAAAACGGCCTAACGGATGTGAATGTTTGGCATAGTGATAGTGAAAGTCTGAAATAGTACATAGGCTATTTTTTATTCTAAAATTCTCGCGGGATTCGAAGTTGAGTGGGTAAAACCTCGCAAAATAGCTACTACACAAATATTTGTAGAATTTATTTTTACCAAGAAATTTCACTAACACTTAATAAATAACTTTCTCTATATTTTTCTGGCGCAGAGTGAATATTCAGACACATTTCTGACGCATTCTCTTCTTTTATTCCATTCGTCATCACATTATCATCACATTAAAAAACCCCTCAACAATACCTACGTAATAACCAAATTCAATCATTGTTAGGTACTCCTCAATCTCTAATGTTTGAAATGCTGTTAACTGTTGGATAGAATTATTTTAGAAGACGTCTTTTTTCACAAAAGTTAACATTGAACCTTAAATATAATAATAAATAAAATACAATAACGCAAAACATATGAAAAGACTTGAAGTGCCAATATATTGGTACTCAATAGATGACACCCTAATAACTAGTAAACCATACATGAAATATCATTAAATATTCAACAATTAAAAGTAATAATTAACTCTATTGTACATTCAAAATCTAATTAAAAATGTCCAAAAATTCACCTTTAAATGAATTAGCGTCTTTAAAAGCACAATCGTAAGAAATGGCTTAATATACTGTCACTTTGACCGGATTGAGTTTGTATGTTTGTTTTTATCGAATATAGCAAAACAAAAAAAGGAAGTTACCAAATCAAGTTATAGAGGATACTTAGTGTTTATCCAGGTATAGTTTCTTTTCATACTTCAAATAAAGGGTGTCAAGCATTGGGGCCTTGTCAGCCTTTGGTGCCTTTACCTTATTGACTCACAAAGTTTTTCGATTTTTATACAGTTCCTTCCCAAGATCGCAAGCTAGTAAATCCCAATCAATTTCAATATTCTTGCAAACTAAAGTGCTGCAGGGCTATTCTCCTAAACAACAGCGTCGAATTCATCGATGCAACAGCGACGAGTGACATAATTGGTATTCACTTTTATCATAACACGACACCAACGCTCGTCGCTGATGGCGCCGTGAGTAATCGAACTGTTTGACGGAGAAGAAAACGAAAAGCTCTAAATAGATGTCGCTTCATACGCTTGACCCATAACAAACAGTCAAATGAACAAGTTGCTAATGGTTATTGCTAGTTCAGTGTCCTTTTTTTTGGTATTTTTTTATAGTATTTTGTTTTTCTGTATCAAAATGGGAAAATGTGAACCGTAATTTATTAATTTCCACAAAACTTTAAACCACGTCCATCCACAAACATAGCTAGTATGTATCATCGGAGAAACTGTATTATTTATTTTATATCAAACTTGAAGCATGCAATGAAGCATTTATCATTTATTGATGAAAATTATTATAAAATTATCTTATGCTATGGTGTTTGACAGTTGTTATGGGTCAAGCGTAATCAGTGCCTCTAGTGGAATAAGTTGGCAGTTTTCTACCCCATTGTCTTTAGGATTTGGTGTTCTGTTACATGTAACATTTCTGAGCTCGACGAAGAAATCTTTGCTATCTCGTTAACGAGCTCGTCGTATAGCACAGCATTGTCACTTTAATTACGCAAATAGCCCTGCTGATCATTACTTAAACATAGTTTTGCTGTCGATTCTCTACAGAGAGTTGAAAACGTCTTTACTTAAGTAGAATCAAAATTCAGTAAGTATACCTACTAACCATTTTACGAGAGCAACTTGTGTCACGGTTCCTAAGCTTCGGTAGACTACTGGTAAACAATACCCTCCATAGGTCACTCAGCTTTTCTATGGGGTATTAGCATAGACATACAGGATGACTGGTGACAAATTTTAGATATTGAAGGAGAGCACTCAGTACTCGATTCTGATTATGTAATAAAAGTAGGTACTTAAGTTTTCAGCAGAATTCCCTATAAATAGATAAAGATTTTACCAGGTCGACGACAGTTCGTGAAGCCTTCTATACCTACCTACCTATTCTGTGTTGATAGCGCCGTGTGTGCATCCGTACCATTGTAACCATGCGTTGCGTAATTCTTCGGTTAAGTTTACTCAGTAAATAATTAATATTTATTTTTTATATTAATTTTTCTCTTAATGTATGATCTCAAACTATCACGTCCTCGAATTTCGAAAGTGACCCACCAGTCACCCTGTATACTTAATGTACCATCCCTGATTTGAGCTATTGAATTTTAAAAAGAAACAATTGAATCGAACGAGCGGTATTAAAGGAAATAGCGCAATCAATCTAATTCTTCAGATTTGTTACAATAGTTAACATTAAATTAAAGTTTTAAAAAAAGCTGTATGATAACCAAGTTCAGACTTATAATTAGGTCAAACACTTTTTAACCGGATTTATCGCGTATATTTACATTTTAAATTTTAACTCGACGACCAGTGTAAATATACGCGATAAATCCGGTTAAAAAGTGTTTTATTTAATAGTATGAATCGCGAAAACTTAAGACAATATTATAATTAAGTCTTTTAAATACTTAAGAAACTACATGATAAAATAAAAACTTCATGTCTACGTATGAAAGATTTTGAACAAACATTACTTTGAAAAAAGATGTACCTAAGTAAATAATCAAAAATAAACTTCCCTTTAACTTAACTTACTAGGAAACTCAAAGGAAACCGAGTGCTTTACTTCTAACTTGGTTGCGAGAGACATTCATTGTTGGATTGATGCTGTTAAGTATGTTAAAAAAATCTTATAGCAACCGTTTAATTTAACTTACCTACTTAACAATCCGTTAAGTCTTAGTTCATCATAAGACATTAAAAGAAAATCGCACATACCATTATAACTGCAATTCTTTTAGTATATTTTACTTCGCACAGCTATCTTGTCTATTCTTTCACACAGAAACCATTAGCTGGTGTTATGCCTAGAAAGGCATTGTTCCTAGTAGTTCGCATAACAATTACAAGTGAACTTATAAAGAACACGTAATACACATTTGTAGAAACCTCAGAGTACAAAGCGGGAATCAATACTTCATTCTCATAGCAAAGAACGAGTAAAAAGACTCCCGCTGCTCATAGAGTAAGTTCATTGTTTCTGAGGGGCGAAGCTATAGTCTAGAATTGATTATTTAATAATTTTTTTGTGAGTCTACATTTTTATGTGTAAATATTTTATTTTTACCATGTGTAAATATTTTATTTTGAAGCTTGTGTCACAAATAAAGTCTTTTTCTTTCTTTCTTTCTTTCTTCTTTCTAATTTTCAGGTCGTCACTAAACAAAAGGAAAGAAGCTTTTAATCTGATTTTCAATTCAAATATTGTATTGCTATGTTACATTAAAATTACCAAAAAAATACGGGACTATATAAAGTATTTTAGAATGTAATGCAATTTGGGCAGTCTTATCACTTCAAGGCGATCTCTTGCAAGGCAAGGATCGATACAATTTACCGTTTTCAAATATATCGCCATCTTAATTAAAATCTTTTGATGAATTTATTATTAAATTATAATTTTTGTCTACTTTAATAAACTGCTTGATATAGCTCATCGGTTTTGTCGGTGACGATTAACGTTGACGATATCTTACAAAAAATGTCTGTACCTACAATATAAATATGACTCTTTACTCTTTCATGCTGGACTGGGAGCAAAGGAAAAACATAGAATATGCCAGCTGCTTCTCTTTCCGGGCATACTGTTAAAGTCAGTTAAGGGACAGAGGTATTATGGGAAGTTGTTTGTGGGCTGACCCCCTGTCACTGCAATAGTCTTTCTCCACCATTATAATGCCTCCAAAGTCAAACGTGACATCAGATGGTCTATAACCTCTGGTTTTCTGCCTACCCCGTAAGGGATACAGGCATGAAGTTATGTATGTATGTATAAATTTGACTTCAATCTCACCGATGGCAAGTGAAGATGAGGTCGAAAATTACAGAACACGCGCTTAGCAAAACTCTTCATTAAATATTGCCGGAACACATCACCGCAGGAGCTGTAATATTTGGCGGCAGATTTTATATGAAGCTTGGTCGCTAGCCAAGCGGACCTTGAAGGATCCTTTAATAAGCAAAAACATTACTTTTCTGAATTTCATATTTTAACGCCAGAGCATAAGAGGATTGTTATAAGTTTTACATGTCTATTTGTGTGTAAGAGTGTAACTGCTAAATGGATTAACTGTTTTGTTTTCGAATCTTTTAATTTACAGTACAGTTCTTGTCCGCCGTGGCTGTGAATTTGAGTCCCATAACGACCAATTTGGCGTCGGGGCAACACTATTTGCCCCAGACGCCATTGGTCGCGGGTTTGATTCCCATAAGGAACAAGAAAAAAATGTTCCGGGTCAGGGTGTTTATATGTATTTATACTCTAGGTTCCCCCCTAGTTCGCTACATGGTATCCCATATCACAAGCTCTGCTTAGTTTGGGGCCATGTAGTTGGTGTGATTGTCTGGGAGATTTTATTTTATTTATTTATTTATCATATGTATTTAGTGAAAATCAAAGCATTCGTCTCTTACATTTACCCCTTGGTCACGAGCGAGTGTCGTCTTTATCAATTTCATGAGGTCCATGGTCAATAGAACTATAGGTCCACAGCCAATATAGAAGCAATAAATTCAAAAGTGATTGTACTTTTACGTTTAGTTTTAGTAGCAATTCTTTTAATATCTTTTTACCCAATTTTATCGCGTATAACATTTTAACCCAACATTTCGTTGTGTTTACAGACTCCGTCACCCTATGTAATTAATATAATGATTCATCTACTATAACTAAGTTACCTTAATTAGCAAGGTAACTTACTTATAGTAGTTGTCATGGATTTCCGCAAAGTGACCCCTGATTCAATCTTCTTTCTTAATATATAAAACTGTATAAAAACGGGAATGGGAAGTATAAGACTTTTTAGTTTGTATGAAAAATCTTATTCCTAGAGTGCACGGATGTAAAACTTGATATTAAGGTTCTTCAATGAGCGTCTGGTAGCATTATAGAAGGAATTCCCAAAATTCCCACGGGAACGGGAAATATGGGATTTTTCAGTTTATATGAAAAATCTTATTTCTTGGGTGCACCGGGATGTGAAACTTGGTAAAGAGATTCTTCAATGTGTGTCTGGTTGCATCATGGAAGAAATTTCCAAAATTGCCACGGAGTCGGGAAAAAATAAGACATTCTGTTTATGCGTGTAAAAGCTCGTCAATTATAAGAATCATGTAAAGTTAAAAAAAATATTGCTCTATTTAGTAGCAATATTACCTATATATTTGTATTGTTTTTATATTCGATATAATTGAAAGTCCGTAACCTCTATAAATACGGCATCAGCTCGCCATCAGCGTTGTTTTTATTCGTCCCGTCTCCCACGGGTTCCGTCGCTACCCCGACTATCATTTAACAAGCTTGTCCTCGCAATGTAATTATTGTATCTTTGGGTTTGTCTGATAAATTACTGCTCTGAGATATGAGCGAATTAACTTTGTGGTGTATGTTTTAATGCTACTCCTTGTTTAGAAATAATACTGGTTTTCTTGCTTATAATGCCACATGTAGTACTGGATACCCGGCGCGTGCTAGTATGTTATAGGAGCAAAGGGTCGGTATAAATTGCCCTACCACCCTTTCGAAAAAGACGACAAAATAAGCACTTTGACAGTTACTTTTCGATACAGTTCGCAAAGGCTTAGAATGAAATGCCGTCGCGTCTAATTTCTTGACCAAGACAAGCAGCTTTGCGTGGTTATACCTGAGTTTCCTTTGCATCTGTTCTTTTTAAATATGAAGAAAGAAAGAAGAACCATAAGCATCCTATTACCATCCTAAAAAGATATTTGATAAAAAAAAGTCAGACTAGTAGTTCCAAAACTCTTCAGCGTTAGGTACATCTTTGCCCTATCGTTACATCTTTTACCGATTTATTGGATCCGAGGCTAAATATTCAGGTAATAAAATGTTGTAGGTATAAAGGTTTAAAAAAGATCCCGAGCCATGATATCTGTCGTTAGATTTATATGAATTGTGGTCGCTGAACAGGTGAATTCCGAGGTACATTGAAGTATGCTGCCGTCGACAACGATAAATCGGGCCTTTCATCGATATTTTCTTAGAATATGGTATTTAGTGTATGTAATTTATTAAGATTATGACATATTTGGTTCTGTGTTCTTAATCATGTATCAAATCAAGTAATTCTATTACGGTGCGCATATTAGCTTACATAATAGGATAAAATAGCAAAATAATATTTATCTTGTCGATTCGACTATTTATCGATGGTCGCATGCTAGCCCTGCCGCTCACTTCCCGTTTGCGTTCGCTCCCGAACGGTCGTGTCTGCGGCCGCTCCCGAGTGTTCGTATTGCGCTGCCCTTGTTCCCTCCCCCGCACTCGTGCGGGTCAGGTGCCAAGTTAAGCTCTTTCGGAAAGTTTTCTCTTGTGGAGGCTGTGTGGTGTCGGGGCTAATTCATCTGCCCTTTTCAGGGCGGACCCGACTGCTGCCGGCCGAAGCATCGCTGTTCAGGTGGATACGTAACCGTGACAACTAAGCCTGATCGTCCGCCGTTCACCGGCAATAGGTCCGTACTAGGTCGTTTTCTTTTTCAGCGCAGTTTGTCTTCGTTAGACTTTCTTTCAGCCCAGCATTATGCCTCGTCACCCTGAGTGTACCGAGCATCAATGCGATATCAACCGTCGTCGCATTCGTAATCTCCAAATCGAAAAAAATTCCGCTCAAGAATGGTGCGATAGATTCCGCACCAAGATAGATAAACTGGAGGAGGAGTTAGCCGCTCGTCCCTCGTCTTCAGAATTTAGTCAGTTGTCTTTAGATCTCAGTCAGATCTCCAGCGATAAACAATCACTGGAAGCTCAACGTGCAGCCGAGAAAGATGCCTTTCTCTCCGAGAAGGATGCCCTTCTCGCTCAAATCGAGTCCTTGCGAGAGCAATTGTCCGCTCGTCCTCAGGTCGTCTCTTGTTCACAGGGGTTCCAAACCGATTCTCCGGCGTCTCCAGATCCCTCTGAGTACGTCTATCCTTTTCCAGATTGCATGTCGGTAGACTCCACCGCATGCAAACGGAAAACTACCCCGCCGGGTAGTGATTCCGACTCCGCTCCTTTAGTTCCAGAATCTCCTGCTCCGTTCACCGAGGTTCGCAAAAAGTCCAAGTCTAAGAAGAAGAAGCAAGATGCTTCTTCGACTTTATCTCCATCCGTTTCAGCTGCTCCAGCCGCTGTTCCTGCCCCGCAAATTGTCGCACCGGCGTCTGCTCCTGCGCCTTTTGTTTCAGCGATCCCGGCGTCTCAGCCTGCGTCGCAATCAGATTCGGCTCCGCCGAAAGTCAAGTCTCCGCCCCCCGTCTTCCTACGGGACAAGAGCCGCTGGACCGAGGTCTCAGCTCTCTGCGGAACGCACTCCCCGAAGATCCAGTATAGTAAGGCATCCAATGTGGGTGACTCTATTAAGGTCGTTGTCTGCTCAATTTCTGATTTCAGGAATTTCACTCGGCTTCTTGCTGACAAGAAGCTCGAGTACCACACTTACGCCCTCCCTGAGGAGCGTAAGATGCGTGCAGTCCTCAGGAACGTGCCGTTCGAGCTCTCGAACGAGCAAATCCAAGAGGACTTGTCTTCTCAAGGCTTCCCCGTCGAATCTGTGCACAAAATGCACAGCCGCCGAGGCAAGCAGTTCCCACTTGCGCTAGTAATCCTAGCGAAGAGCCCGCAAGGGCAGTCCATTTTCAGAGGCAAGCTCACCGTGTGCGGTCTCTCCAACATCCGAGTCGAAGCTCCACACAAACGTGGTTTCCCAGGTCAGTGCCACCGCTGCCAATTGTATGGTCATGCGGCGGCAAATTGTCATGCTTCCCCTAGGTGCGTCAAGTGCCTAGATCCGCATGGGACTAAGGAGTGCTCTCGCACTCCCGAATCGCCCACCGCTCCGTCCTGCGTCTTGTGCGGCCAGTCAGGCCACACAGCAAACTTTCGCGGCTGCCCCAAGGCACCGCGTGCTGCCAGGGCTACCGTGAAGCCCATCGAGAACTGGAGAGAACGACCGCAGCCTAGCTCGGACGCTCCTCCAGTCAGTTCAAAGGTCCCCAAGGCCTTTACTCCTATCGTTTCAGGTCAGCGCAGCCGGGCTGCGACTCAATCGCAACCGGCCGCCAAATCGGCTTCCCAGTGCCAGAACGCAAAAGGGTCTCAAGACCGCATGGCGTTCTGGATCCAGCTCGCTCCCATCGACGAAATCCTGGCTTTCGGCGCCGCTCTCGACGCCAGCCCAGAGGGTTTCAACGGTGCTCTTCCGGTCTTAACCAAGTTCGCTCCCCTTATCAGGAAACTCCAGCAAGCTCAACGTTTCTAAACGTAGTCCTTCTTTCCAGCATTCCTATCTCTGAGTGAGTCTGATCACTCAAGATAATATCTTAGCTTCAGCTTTGTCATTTCTGCTAATCTAAGCTTTGTTTTTTTTACTTTCAGTTCCTTTTGGTGGCAGCCGTCTGGATGCCGCTCACTGCGCAGCCTCTCTCTCCAATTGGCTGTCGCTCCGATGAAGACTAATGGCCTCAATCAAGGTGAGTCAGTAAAGGGGGATGTTTAGTGGGTATGCTCGGCTTCACTGAGTGAGTCTCCACACTGTCTGGGCATTCTATTTTCCGTTAGCCACTGGGGTTAACAGCTTATAGAATGCCCATTCGTCCGTAATAGGATTCATCCTCCTCCCGCTAAAGCTTGCTTTACTGGTTAAAGCTTGTTTTAGGGGGTGCCCAAAATTTTCTGTGGCGGAAAAACAAAAAAAAAAAAAAATAGCCCTGCCGCGATAATACGGGCCTTTATATCGATATTTTCTTAGAATGTGTCACTTGAGTATGTATTTTTTTAAGAATGTGGCATTTTTGATTCTGTGGGCTTGATCATGGTATCAAATCGGGTAATTCTATCTATTATAGTGCGCACATGAAAGGATAAAATAATATTTATCTTGTCGATTCGAGTCTTTATCGACGGGCGCATGCTAGCCCTGCAGTACCTACCTATAATAGTCAAGTCTTGGTACTTTTAAGCGTGGAGTGGACTCAGACCAAATAAAAACGGTCTGAGGGAGTGAATAGGTTTCTCGTGGATGGACGTGCACCAATTTAGTCTTAATCACAAGATCACAGTCATCATGGAAGACAAACGTGCCATCCTTACATTGTAAAAAACGAGGTAGGTACCTATTATTTTAATATAACCTTTTTGCGACTAAAGTTTTAATATGCCCAAGCGTTTACTTCAGGGTGATGAACTCAAATTGTATTTTATTTTTTTAAGTTTTATTTTTTTAATTTAGGACAATAAAGTGTATTTGCAGCATATATATGGCATATACATAGTTTTGATTTAAAAAAATCTAATATTTAATCTTTTCTGTGATGAATGAAACTGTACACTAGTACCTATCTACCTACCGCAGCTCAAATAGTGTTAATTTGTATGATTTTGGTTCTTTCGATGTACGAGTACTCCTTTGACGTTATCAATCAAAAGAATATTCTTAAAAACAAAGCAAAACGCAAAAAAGAGACAGAAGTAATTGTCCCATTGTCACTTCTTTCGATGCGAGCTGCCTGAGGCGAGCGCGCGAGACTTTGTTATTTTACCGGCTTTGATAAATAAACTGGGTTCATAGAAAAACTAAAGCAATTTTTTGTGAAATGATCACCTATTATTCTTCTAAAGTAGTTACATGAATATTGTTGCAAAATCACATAAAAAAACAATACATAAATAAAGTACCTACTTCACATAATGTTTTAGTTTACAAAATTCAATTTGTACATACCTATTGCATTTTTTTAAATAGTTTCACCCTATAATGTTATACCTACGTAAAGTAACGACGCTAAAGACAGATTTTCCATAGCAAAAGTAATATATTTTTATCGTTGCAGGTTTTCATTTTTAGCGCACCCTGTGACATGTTTTCAGTTGACCGAACCAAACTCTACTAAATTAAAAGCACGCCGAAATGTTCAATCGCGCGTTCATTGATGAAAAAGTTATTTATTCAGTCAGACGTTGATTGTGTATCTGCCTCGCTCTATAGGCAGTTGCATCGGTGACAGTCTCAGAGGTATTCCTATTTTAGCCACCATAATGTACACGTGTACAGTTTATTCCGCATAGAACGAAATATCTGTAACATTAGGAGCGTTCAGCAATGGAGAAGAAAAGCTCTAAACAGATGTCGCTTTATACGCCTGACCCATAACAAACAGTCAAATGAACTAGTTGCTAATGATTATTGCTAGTACTGAACTACTGTCCTTTTTTTTGGTAAATCTTTATAGTATTTTGTTTTTCTGTATCAAAATGGGAAAATGTGAACCGTAATATATTAATTTCCACAAAAGTTTAAATCAAGTCCATCCACAACCATAGTTAGTATGCATCATCGGAGAAACTGTATTATTTGTGTTATATCAAACTTATGACCATGCAATGAAGCATTTCTCATTTATTGATGAAAATTATTATAAAATTATCTTATGCTATGGTATTTGACAGTTGTTATGGGTCAAGCGTAATCAGTGCCTCTAGTGGAATAAGTTGGCAGTTTTCTACCCCATTATAGGGTCGGTTAAAGCCTCGTTTAAGGAAAGGCGGAGAGTCGTCACGCGAGGTTCTTGCGATTTCGTTACATTGCCGGCTTTTACCCTAAATCACCGGATGGTTTCATAGTCAAACCGGCGATGTGTTTGTATTACTTACACAACGACGACGCCCTGCGCGACGCGAGGACATGGACGTACCACCAAGGCGGGTTCACTTGTGTTAGCCGCGTTTTATGACAAGCTTATCCGGTTTTTTTGAAGTCGTCGTGGCGCCGTGGTTACTGTGCATATCAAACGATATCGCAGGTTAAGCGTGCTCGGCGCAACCCGTATTAGGATGGGTGACCGCCGATTATTTATTTCTCACGACGACTTCCGTGCGCTTAGCAGTCGGTCAGGTTTGTCAAAGCCATTTCGGCTTCTGACTTCTTACTTCCACCAACCAGCACTGGGCCAGTTGGTGGATTACGGCTTAAACCTCCTCGTCACCCAGAGGAGAGACTCAGTGGGCTCATTACAGGAAGTTGTGATGATGATGATATGTAGTGGCTTTTCTTAGCAGACTGAACGCAAATGAAGAACTGCAAACATTGCACCGGGGTTTGAACTTTGAACCCGCGTGTCATTCGGGTTTAACCACTGCGCTACAGGGGCCAAGCTTGTGGTAAAATATAAGTAGAAAAATAGGTACTTATTTGTTTTTTAAGTACCTTCTATTATAAATTTAACTCTCATCAATAGAATTTCACTAAGTACTTTTTATCAATGTAAAAATAATTGAACAACAAACTCAGTACATTTTATCAGTTTAAAGTAAATACTTACGAAATAAATAAGTTCCTAACATTTTGAGAAGCATTACCTCGAGAGAAGCTTACCTACTCTGTTCGAATTTCAAAAGCTTTGCTTTTCATCCAACAAACAAACAAACAAAAAGGAGTTGCTAACTAAGTAGGTACTATGCAATTCAATGCAGTCTGTGAAAAACAAATCACAAATCTCATATATTTGGAACATTCCGTACAGGTTGACGGTCTCGGGGCAAAAAAACTATTGTTTCCCACTGCGCTTTTGCTGCAAAGTGAATATAAAAATTTCACAGCAAAATCATCTTGATGGCTATCAACTTCTCTTTCACACATCTCGGAATTTGATTGCTGTCTCGCTCAATTTGGATTCCTAGGTTGATATCGACGTAGTCTTATCAGTCGATTTCTGTTTGAAGGACATTTGTCTGTATTTGGTTGGAATTAAGATGCAATTTAGCTTGATAAGATCGGTCGTACACATACCTGAATGGCCGTATCTCGTACTATTTGAGAATGAAACCGTTCACAAGTTGAGGAGCTACATCCGCGGGCCGGCCGGACCGAGCGACCGACCGAGCGAGCAAGTCAGTCTACTTCTGATCGTCGGATTGAGTGCACGTAACTCGTTGTACGTAAAGCCGGCATAACGCGTGTTAACATTTTGGATTGTTATAAGTGACTCGCATGGTTTGACCTCATAAATAGTGAAGTTAAAAACTTGTGTTTTCTTATTATTTGCTGTGATTCAGTTCTTTTATTGGATGAAAATTTTGAAGGTATGTACTAAACCTGTTTTGTTGTAAGGCAGTTTTAATTACGTCCTGTAAGAGTAAATTATTGCGATTTCCACTTGGTATGCCAGGTTACTTGTCTGCTATCCGGTTAGGCGTGGGAATTAAGTGTATTTATTTTATTTAGGCGCTTACTTTTTTTGCAATTTGACTTGCATTCTTGCAGGTTGCAACATTGTTTGTTATCCACGTAACAAAACGTGTTTACAGCTCCAGCATGAAACCTTTTTTAAACAGCTTAACTTGGTGACGAATTCGAAAAGCAATTAGAATAAACAGATTGTTTTTAATTCTAAGAAATGTCAAATGTCATTTATCTTATTTTCTTATATGTAAATAAATGACTGCTAGGTATGGTATGCAAGAAAACAAGTTAATTTAGCATCGATAAACGAAAAAAATTAAAGTAATAGTGATTGTGTAATAGGTTTATAGAAGCAAATATTGGCTGATAAGAAAGTACATAGGTAGGTAAATAAAGTCTGTTTTCAATACATAATACATAGAACAGCTGAGGCAACATAGGCTTTATATACCTATTTACTTCCTAAAATGATGATGCAAGGACAATTATTTGATACCTACCTACCTAAGGTGATTCGGCAGCCCACTGTTATTATGTATGTACTTTAAGTAGATAAATATCATGCATAGGTATATAGGTATATTCTTCTGATGCATCTCAATAATAGAACCAGGTACCCACCTACCGAGGTAACTTCTTAATTCTTTGCTGTCTCTTTCTTGTATTTAAGTAGCCTACTTAGGATCTAGGTACTCGCCTAATATTTTCGTAGGTATGCCTATCTCATTAAAACTAGGTCAGCAAGCTTATTTCTTATCTTGTAATTTAAAACTTAATTGATTGCCAAGTAGGTAAGCCAATCGAAACGACTAAATTAAGTACCTACATCCGATAGTAAAAATAGATAGCAAGGTAAGGCAATTAAATTAATATCAGTGAGGTAGGTATGTAGTATTAGTCGTCCGGTAGCGGCGCTGCTTGAAATTTAAGTTACTTCTAATTAAGCGGTTTGTAAGCTAAGCAGGTAATTGGCAACTAGGGTGCTTATTTGCTAATTCCCAGTCGCTGTTTACCTTGTCAATGTGGTATCAACCTTTAAATAAAAAAACAAATGGAAACATAGGTACCTAAAGGAAAATTAATTTGATCGGATCTCTTTTCATAAATAAGACTTCGAAAACTATATAGGTAGGTACCTACTTAATGAGGAATTTTCTGACAGCGCATAAAGATTAGTTCTAAAAACCTTTATAAATGGCAATTTTAAAAGCCGAAGGCGATAATTCTGTATACTAAAATTTAGATAAGTGGTACCTATCATCTATGATTATTTATAAGTTCGATTTCTGACACAGACGTCAATTAATTATTTTACTTTTAAAAACGCAGTGTGGAATAAATGGCTATGACAGACAAGCGCCTTAGTAAAGCGCCATCTATCGAAGCCTTTTGTACCGTTTTGTTCAAGTTTTGTTTTTTTAATGAGCTGTCATAAAATCTCTCACAGTGCTATTAATAAAAATCATCTAAATCGAGCTTAAACCGTATCAAGTCAAGAATTAGTTAAATCGAGACAAACGAGGTATGAAGCTCGGTGTAAGTTTCTTATTAATAAACAGGTTGTAACCTTGATTTACCCATACATTCTCTAGACCGTGTTTAACCCAAATAATATGGCAATTCTGAATAAAAAGAATGAGTTGGTGAACTATGATGCCCAAAAACTGTCAAATCAACTGTCAAAAAAGTAAATTGTGTCTGTGATTCTTGATGCGCCCGCCATAATAATGAAACTTACTCGCGTTTTCATATCATATTTCATCTTATTATAAAGACCGGCGCATTTTCTTTAAAATGACTGAGAAACGTAACCGTTCCTCTAACTGGGATGAGGAAGAAAAGGTAAATTATTTTAGTCTCTTTTAATTTGGGTGTTGGATTTTGCTAGTTTCATGCATGGTTCCTATATTTTCTTCCTTTTTTAGCAATTGTTTCGCTGTGTGCTGAAGGAACATGCATGCATAATAGAAAATAAAAGCCTCAATACTAATACCAATAAATTGAAACTAAAAGCATGGGAGGAAGTACATCGCAAGTAAGATTACCAATGTTTTGATCATAGATGCTTTTTTTCCGTATATCTTACATATGATAAAATTAATATGTGTTATGTATGATTCTTTTAGATTTAATCAGTTGAATAGCCGACCACGCGACCTCAACCAACTGAAAGTCCAGTGAAAGGCCATGAAGGTGCAGGCTCAAAAGTCGTGCAGCGGCTTCCTAAAATAAATTGGCAAAACGGGCGGTTGACCACAAGCAAATACTCCGAGTGATGCAGACTTGCAAACTCGAGATTTGCTTAACCCAGCAAAGTTGATGAGAGACCACAACATCTATGATTCCGATAGTGTTGTGGTCGAAATTAATATGGATACTGGGGAAGCATCTGTTAGTATCTACTTCAGTATGATCTCAATATTGTATACACCTAAAGGACATCAGTCCACTTGTTCTTTCATTTGGCTTCCACATCATGTGTTTTATAGTGAACATGACTTTGTATCCATAACATACCTATTAACTCAGCATTTATAACTTTCATGTAAGTTTATTAGTAACTCGTTAAATTAAATGCAGTTTAGCCCTTGATAGTCAATAAAACCACACTCAAGTTATTTAGAGGTATTTTATGATAAGCATGTGTCTAAACTAATAGAATATTTTTATTTTAGGTTTTCGAGACCATCATATGGTGATGACGCTGTTAGCTATGTACATACTCAAATGTGATGGGAAAATGTCCCTGAGTTGTATGCAGTTACATTAATTGTTGATGAAGAGGAAGAGGTAGTTATGTCTGTTAAATGTCATGACTATGTGGCTTCAAGAGGGGACGAGGGCATGCATTATTTGGGTTCACCGAAGGAGCGAAGAATCATACTGTACCTTAATAGCGTGTTGGACTTAATCAAAACTATCCGTTTTTGAATGCTGAGCATATAGACATACTCACCAATTAACTTTGAATTTTGCTCAACACCAAGTTGCTAGTTCGTTCAATAGAAAGACAGCAATACATGGTGGCTCCTTAATAATATTAAATAAATCTTTAAAATTTAAGGAACGTAAGTACATAGTGAGCCTATCTATTGAACAAACTATTGAAATATCCTGGGTAGAATTGACAAACTTTATAATTGTTTGCATAAATAGACCCCCAAAATCAAACTATGATAGTTTTGAACTTGCTTTGTAAGAACTATTGGGTAAATTAAGTAATATAACTAAGAAAATATTTGTCTGTGGGGACTTTAATGTTGACATGCAAACTCAACCTTTAATAAAAATTTAATAAATTTATTGAAATGTCACAATCTTACTAACCTGTTTCTACAACCAACTAGGGTAACAAAGAGCACTGCAACTTGTCTAGATAATGTGTATTCTGATTTAACTCCAGTATGTTCATCAGTAATAAATAAACTAAGCTCTGATCACAGCGGTCAGTTGGTTACATTTAAATACTCAAAGGAAAAACAGGTTAATAAGAGTATAATGATTGTTCCAGTCAATGACAAACGTTTGGAGAGATTTCAATGTGGTCTAATCAACAATATGCCTACTATAGCCCACTCCAATAATTTATAAATAAACAACATGACAGTGTATTTATTCCGAATAAATCTCTCTAAACCAGTGTAAATCATTCACGCAGCCAAATCAATCTATCTAGGTAATAAGATTAAAAATAGTGCTAATAAGACTAAAACTACTTGTAATATAATTAATAAGCAAACTGGGAAAGTTAAGAACCGCAATAGTGTGTTTAAGCTTGTTATGGACAGTACAATAATTAAAGCAGATGAAAATGTTGCGACAGCATTTGAGAGCTATTTTGCTGACATTCCAGTTTCAACTACTAAATCATTAAACTCATCACCTGTGATGGCTGAATCATTGCAAGGTGTCTTTCAAGTTCCAACCCATAGACACCGGGGATATTATTAAAACATTTAAGACAATTGATATTGAAAAGACAACTGATCTGTGGGGCATATCTGTTTTATAGCTCCTTGCGTTGTTGAAATATTTAACAACTGTATTATTAGTGGGGAGTTTCCTGATTTAATGAAGCATAGTAAGGTTATTCCTTTATTTAAGTCGGGTAGCACTACAGACCATACTAATTTAACCGATTCATTGCGGATGGCACGTTTTAGTGCCATCAAATTTTTTTGCGTGTGGCGTTAGGCACGAATGTGTGTCATTTTGAAATCGGTGGTAACTCCTTCAAATCAGTTAGGGAATTTTTTACCCAAAACCAAACTATTCTTATTTTTCACGTATATTAAGCTCGTAGCCGCCGTTTCTGGATTAAGTAAGATTTTTTTAAAAATAGGGGTCACCAACCTTTTTGAAAGTTGCGTTATTTGATATTAAATCATCATAATATAATATTATTATGATAATATATTAGAAATTTATTACATACAGAGTAAATTTTAAATAACGTCACTTGATTAAACGACTAACTCCCTAAAGCGAAATCGCTCTGACTATGTTGGTTTAGCTTATCTCCAATAAAACTATTATACACCCATTCTTTTTATCAAAATTATTCACGTAAGAAAAATACGTTTGCTTCAACGTTATAGGTAAGTAGGTAATTAATCAATAGCCTAGCTTAAATCGCAAAACAACAAAGCATCATTTTTCTGACATTATTTGTGATGATTTATCTACATAATCCATAGATCTAATCTAAGACATAGAAAAACTTGGCAGTTTTTCATTAGCATAGTTGAAATTTGTTGTAAGGAAAGCCAAAACAATATTCTAGACCTAATTGAATAGGATCATTCAAAAAAATCATAAGGAAATGCAAATTAAGTTGAAAAGGTTTAGCACACCTGTATTAAAAAACTCACTTACCTTCCATTTCCAGAAATACACTTATTTTGCCACTTCTAATCACTTAAAACAAAGCGCATGTCCACTTACATTGGATTTCAAATGTAAACTAAAAGTATTCAAGCTTTGAACATGTAAAAAATGGTCAAAATACTGTTTTCTTTTCCGCATGGCGGAAGACACGGATGCGTGTCATTTTATCGTATGGCGCTTGGCACTGAACAGTGCCACGTTATTTTTGTTTGACGCCACAGGTAAAAGTTAGCGAAATTAGCCATCGCAACGAATCGGTTAAGTAATCAAGTGTTTTGTGAAATTCCTTAGATGAATAAAACTTATTGTTTTTTTATTGTTTTTTTTTTTTTTATGATAGTTTGACTCCAGTTTAAAATACAGTAAGGCAAAGAAATTATAACTGTGGTCTTTGATGTGATATGTGTCTTATTTTCTGAAAGTGTTAGTGTCACTGTGGAAATCAATATTGTACCAAAGCACATTATAGCTTTATAAATAAAATATAGAAATGTTGTACTTTTATACATTTATTAAAAACATTAATACACATCTTGTTCTTAGCAAAATACATATTTAGCTTTATGTGTTAACACATGCATTTTTATATTACAATTCTTTTAAAGCACCGACCATTAAGGTTTCTCATTATCATTAATCTAGCAAAGTGAAAGAAATCATCTCACCATTAAAGGCATGTGAAATATTACAAAGCGCCTATAAACCCTCTGGAAGAACTTCAGGAATGTGACTTTAATTCAAAATAAACAAGTAGTATTATTGGAGCACAGGAGTCAATGGATTAAAATGCCACTAACTGATGAAGAGTTTGTGGATTTAGACAAGTGATAGGAGCTATAGATTGTATATTAGAATCCCAAAAGTTGGTGGAGATATTGGGCAATTATATTAACCGCAAATGATATAGTTTGACAAATGTACCAAACACAAAATTAGTAAGAGAATTTATGAATTAAGATTAAAATATTTTGGAAAAAGTAGATGGTTGTGATGGCTGTTAAGTTTATTGTTAGAGTTAGTTGTAGCACTAACCTACTCTGCATCAATCAAGCAATCATTGGTGAGGTTGATGGAGGAATTTTTACATATAGATACCATTGAGGGGGAACAATCAACCAACTCTTCAAATAGAGATTGAGACTGTGCTGATGAATACTAAGTTAGGTCTTGTTAATAGGAAATACAACAATATTTGTATTTTGAATGAATCAAGTGAAATGAAATGAAACTTGAAGCTGCTGTTACTTGAAGTTGAGGTTGTATTATTGGAACAACAAAGGTTTACACAGTAAATAATGTAGTTACAATTTCAAATCACTATTTTGAAAATAGTTGTGATTTTACAATATGTTCAACCAATTGACTATTTTTTTAAATATATACAATATTTCAGCTATTTACTTAGTTTATATAGAAGAAAACTTTAATTTTACAAATTGTAAAACAGTAGCAGACAAAAAGAAAACTGTTTAATCACTTTTTACTTATTTTTGCACTTATATATTAATATCACATAGTTATTATCACTTATGGTTATTTTCAGAGTATGTAAGTATAGCTTTTAGCTTATATATTAGCTTATGGTTACCAATCTAAAAATTTTCGTTTATAAATGCAGCCCTGGCAGCATTACCTCTGTGAGAGCTGTCAATATTTGCTGCTACTGGAATAGATTCTAGCTGTTGCACGCCTTCATCATAATCTTGCCTTTGCATTGCAATATTGTGCAGTATTGCCAATGCAACAATATACATTTTCGTATTGTCCGATTTCGTATTGAAACCTTTGTTTCCATACCCCAAAGCATCGTTCTACTGTATTACGAGTCTTGATGTGGGCCCGATTATACATTTCTTCTTTTTCTGAAGAAGGATGCAGTAGAGGTGTAAATAAATAAGGAGTACAGGCATATTCTAAATCTCCTAAAAGTCTGCCCTTAAATTCACCTTGCTCAAATCTTTCGTTTAATCCTACTTTCATTAAATATCCTCGAGTCATGTGTACTGCCTCGCCAATGTGCAACAATATCCATGATTTCTAGGTTACCATTTGCTACAACCTGGAACAAAATAGATAGCATTTATTAGTTTTATACTTAAAATTGTCCAATAAGCTTTTTTGGTTATTGGTTGGTATGGTTGTGCAATAAATAAATAATAGTGCCCACATAAATAATAGTATGTAGTAATATTACCTGCACATTTATCGAACTATATCCTTTGCGGTTTATATGGTATTGCCCAATATCTCCACCAACTTTTGGAATTCTAATATGTGTGCAATCTATAGCTCCTATCACTTGTCTAAATCCACAAATAGAAAAAAACCCAGCAATTGTTCTATTTTGCTCTTCATCAGTTTGTGGAATTTTTATCCATTGACTCCTGTGCTCCAATAATGCTAGTGCAACTTGTTTACACACAAGAGAAACTGTTGGCTGACTTATCCCACTTAGATCTCCAGCATCATCTTGAATCTGTTGACAGTACATAAAATAACTAACCAACCCAATACTTATATATTACTGGAACTTATTTATCTAAAATGAAATCATGAACATACCTCTCCACGTGCCCATGCCCCGATCGCCGTCAAAACTTTCAGATGAGGTGGTATGGACCCACCTCTTGCATCACCAGCTAGCCCGTTCTTTACTAAATCTATTATAAAAACCGCAGTGGATCGACTAAATCTATATTTAGATTTAAAATGAAGTTCCTCCAGAGGGTTTTTACGCGTTTTGTAATATTTCACATGCCTAAACAATGTGAGCTGGTCAGAAACTTCATCAATTTCCTCCATCACCCTCAAATCATCAGCAAAATGATCCATTTCGTTAAGGTTATTTTTTCTCACAGACTTATTTCCTTCCGCGTATAATTGTCGAACCTTATGTCACATAAGTTATGTCATCTTTAAAAGGCAAAAGTTACAGTTCAAAAATTGAAATCACAAAAAAAAATCAATATCAGTGCCTGTATACGCTAACACAAAGCTTTAGACATTCGCTAAACCATACACGGCCGCGGATTAAGAGATGGCCAGAGTTTAAGGTCGATACAGCTTAATACCTTCTTAATACGTGTTTATTAATACAAAATTTCATTCTGTCAAATTTAAAACTAGGCGTAACTTTAATTCGAATTTATTAATAAGACGGTCAGTGTTTAAGCTTGTATTTTTGTGGTATTTGTGTAAAGTACGATTTTGTTATGACTCGCCACGATAACTATTAGGTACTTATGCTAAAACCAAAATCTTTGTAGGTAGGTGCCTAAATAGTTATCACATTGGTAAACAGTTGATAAGATTTAAAACATTACCCAAGCTAACTACTAATCGAATCACTCAGCCTTAGAATACCCAAATACCCATTAACGTATATGCTCCGCACAATAGGCAATAATATTGACAATATTATTAATACCTTATTGCTAGCTTGTTGGTACGTATTGTACCGTAAGCTGTTATTGAAGTATCGAGTAACATAGCCAATTTGCCCATATAATTGCATGTTTGGTTTGTCTATCCTACTGCTACCTATATTGTTTAATGAGATTATTAATACGATGTAAAGCAATGGGAATATGTTTTAATCTTAAGATTGGTAGTGAACATTATTTGAAAAGTTGCGTGTATGATGGAATTAGAATTATTTTGAAAAACATCTGGTGGTAGAGATGCTGGCTATAAATCTAACAATATTGTTACCTCCTTTTTAAAAAAAAGAAAACGTTGGTACCTTTTGATTGGATGATATTATATGGCTTTTAAATAAAGAATTTCAACTTTTTCGGTGCCATTTCAGCCTCCTTTGTTACGCGTGCAATTTTTATGTATCTTTTGATGACCATGTATTTTTTTTCGACTCCGCTTTAATGAATTTTTCCAGGAATGCCCAAACACGATTTTCCGTACTAGTTTTATTCGGAATCTTTCCGTTTTACAGTACAAAGGTTTACACGATCTGTACTAGAAAAGGGACGGTAAACTGCGGCCTTTGATCCCAGGAAGTTATATTTACAGTTCGTTTTCTTTGTAACTGATATATCATGTCATTAACCCTTCATTTGGTCGTAGGGCTAGGGTTTTTCTGAATGAAGGATTGAGCTGTGATTTGGTGGAGCTGGATTAGTGATTGTTGTGGGAGATTGAAAACCAAGGCTTACTGCTAGAGTTGTTGGGTATATTCTCCTAATATACCTACCTATATCAACTTGAGAAATATAGGGACACAGATGACTTAGCAATCTATAAAAAAAAATTATCTTATACTCTACTAATATTTTAAAAGCGAAAGTTTTGACGGATTTATGGATTTCTGTTCCTCAACTTCCTACTTAAATGAAAACGAAAATGAAAACTTGAAAAAAGCAGAACGGTTCAATAGATTTGGATGAAATTTTGCATAGAAATAGTTTATAGTCTGAAATAGCACATCGGCTACTTTTATCCCTTAATAAGGGGTAATGAAGGGTGGAAACCTATTTGTTTTTAAGAACTAAATGGTTAATTGTTTCACGCTTTGCTACGACCTATGTTAAGGTTGCCAAACATACTGTTTACTGTTGAACAAAAATAAAGTATACAAAATACTGTTTTCAGCATAAAAAGCTAAACACTTTATATGCTAGACTTTAATTAATAATTTGTGCAAGAAGCTCTAAAAATATGTATGTAAAACATTAAATAAATTGAATACTGTTTATTTTTCCAAAATACTGTTTGATATTGTTTTCATTCTCAAATATACTGTATTTCTAGAAAAAAAAGTTGGCAACCCTACCTATGTCATATGTGTCACAATTAGTATTTTAAATTGAGCGATCAGCTTCTTAAACCAAAGAAAGACCATTCAAGCAATATCAATGGAAACAAAGACCTGAACTAAGTCATGGGCAACATAATAATATAAATAAATATTTCTGACACTCACACAACATTATCTAGCCCAAATTAAGTTTCTTAAAGAACTTGTGTTATGGATACTAGATAACTGATATACTTTTTAAGAAATATATATAAACATACCTACATATTGAATAAATACATATTTTTTATTAAAATAAACTTAAATAAACATATAAACATCCATGACTTGACGACTAATATCTGTGTTCATCACACAAATATCCGCCGCCGCCGGGATTCGAACCCAGGACCTCTGGCATAGAAGGCAAGAGGTCCTTGTTCGTTTAATACTACAGCTAGTATTAAAAAAGCTGAAGAATTTCCTTTTTAAACGGAATCTCGGAAATTGCTTCAGGTATTTAAAATAGCACAACACGATTCGAATTTCGTCGCTTTTTGTGTAATTTTGCATTGTATTGCAATCGACATTTATTAAACATTTACCTCCTTGACTATCATTTAAATCTGACCGCTACGGAATTTAACATCAAAGAGTTTTAATGACATTACAGAATAAACGAATGTTTAAATATCTTTGTTCTTATTTTATATTAACTCGACGTTTTCTATAGTAAATAAATGAAATAACTTTCTTAACTTGTAATTAAAATTATATCTTTAATATTTGCACGCATGGATTATGGAATTGAATTAAATAGGTAGTAGTTATTTAATAAAGCAATCATGCGAATTCTAGTTAATAAGAGATTAGTATTCTTTCGCTCCCAGTCCAGCTTTCATGCTGAAAAACAGAGAATGTACCAGCTGCTTCTCTTCCCGGGCATATTGTAAAAGTCAGTTACGAGACAGAGGTTTTCTCTATCAATAATCTCCATCCATCATTATAATACCTCCAAAGTCAAACGTGACATCAGATGGTCTTATAACCTCTGGTGTTCTGCCTACCCCATAAGGGATTCAGGCGTGATGTTATGTATGTAGTATAATTAATAATTACTATTTAACTATCATTTAACATCAATAGCTTCCATGCTAAACTGGGAGCGAAAGAAAAACGTAGAATGTGCCAGCTGCTTCTCTTCCCGGGCATACTGTAAAATTCAGTTAAGGGACAGAGGATTTTAAGGCGTTTTTGTGGGCGATAGGCTGACCCCCTGTCACTGCAATAGTCTCTCTCTATCTTTATAATACCTCCAAATTTGTAAAACGTGACATCAGATGGTCTTGTAACCTCTGGTGTTCTGCCTACACCCCATAAGGGATACAGACGTGACGTTATGTATGTATGTATGTAAATAATAATCTTAACATATCTTAGAAAGAAAGATGACACTTATAGCGTTAAATTACTATCGATTGAGATGCTGAAAAGGTCTACTTAACGACCATTTCCATTTTATGCGAACCATACGATAGTGCTCAGAATTCTTCTGCCGACCCTACTCTAATAAAACGTTCGGTATCTCGATGTTCAGTCATATCTGTCATCATATCTTTTCATTTGAATACGAAGTAACTAAGGGTTGCGATCTGTTTGTTCAACCGACTTCCAAAAAAGGACGAGGTTCTCAATTCGTCTTTGTTACACGATATTTCGGACAGTTATGAATCGATTTTAATTTTTTTTAATTAATATGATAGAGGATACTTCATAGTTGGTCCCATATAAATTTCATCGAAATCGGTTGGGTACTTCATTCAAAATTTCAAACTTTTGAAACAATATGTATGATTTCGGAGAATGTTTATGTGGATGACACTATTAGTCGGCTAAAGTGTTGACGTGAAGTAGGTTTTTTTAATACTCTGCATTCGTTGATTATTATCGATAACCTTAATTTCTGATGGTAACTGACGGTGAGGTCGAAGTTTTATTGGCTATTTTACGGGCGATAGGGGGTCACTGTCACTGGAATAGTCTCTATCGTAGTAATACCTCCAAATATGGCAAACGTGACTTCGTAAGTAGTCTTTGGTGTTCTGCCTACCCCATAAGTAATACAGGCGTGAAGTTATGTATATATGTATGTAAACACATTACTAAAACACATTTCCGTCGAAGTTGTGATATTTAGCGACAGAGTTTTAATGAAGGGTCGCTGAGATAGGTGGCTTACCTTTACTATTTTTAGACTTTAATAAACTACTTTGTATAAGTCTTCATTCGAGCACACATCACCGGAAGGAAATTAAGAAATTGATAAAAAAACACCAAAACTGACCCTATTAAAGCGACAAAGTAACATCAAATAGTTAACTGTCAGTTCTCAACATTGAAGTTCAAAGTTTGTAACTTCCGCATGTTAAGATAATGACTTTGTATACAATTAAGTCATTGAGATAAGATATAGTTCTATGAAGTAATATAATGTTTGCCATAGATTATTAATTAATGTTGGAGTAGTTATATTAAACCATCCATTGTTTCTGTTGTTGACTGTACCTACTTAATACTGAATTTAGTGCAAGCGAGTTTTGTTCACGATTGTATCTATGTAGGTATTTTAGAGATTCTTTTTAAATAATAAAACCTTATTTGATTATTGTAGTGATGGTGGCGACGAGGTTTGAGATGAAGCACTCGGGCTTAGGATAAAACTGGCATTTAATAAAAAAAAAACTTTCAGTGTCACGCTGTTTCACCCTAAGTTCATGGTCTTCTGAGAAACTCTGTAATTTCTAATGAAAAATACGATATTTAATTAGTAAAGCTGGTTTTGAATTTATTAAATTCAAACATATATTAGAATCATAGCATTCGGCATCTTTATAATATTTGTATAAATTCCCTAAATACAACCACTCAGGCCTCTCTGGCATTTGTTATTAATTTAAACAAAATACATTGACGTTAAGCGAAAATGGGAACAAAAGAGACAGCAAAAAGTTATGAAAATGTTACTATAATAATCGCCAAAGCTTCAATAAAATCTTTTAAATAATTTAAAATATTTAAATCGCTCCTGTGTAAATTAAATTTAAAAAAACGGGTTCCAAAGATATGGTTTTCCATTTCACTACTTTTCAACAATATAGATGTACATACAGTAATATAATTTGTCCTAATTATTAATGGAATAAGTATGTTTTACATTTATTAATTAAATTTACTTTATCATATATCGCTTGTGGTGTAAAGTTCAAAAAGTTATTTACGTTAGGGAAATGTTAGGTCGCTCCTTTTAGAATACCCAGAAGTAATAAATATACTTCGAAACTTGTGAGTAGGGACCTCTTGGTAAAAATAAGGCTTCTTTGGAAATCGTCTCTGAATCGAGAAAAGTTAGTTATTTATATTCGCTTTGAAATAATTAAAATAATAAATAAATAAAATGTCTATAAATAAATAAATAAAATGTCCCATGGTTGTCTGGTAGAGATCGCTTCACAGAGATAAGGCCGCTACTTGTATATCTTTTTTTTTATGTGTTTCAATTTTTTGTAAGGCATACATATTGGTGTAAATAAATAAATAAAGAAATAAAAGAAAAACAGGTACGATAGTTCCTTTTTGGTACGAATTGCCAAGGTGTGGAACAATCTGCCTGCGTCTGTTTTTCCTGACCACTACAGTCCTGGAACTTTAATTTTTTGTAAGGCATACATATTGGTGTAAATAAATAAATAAATAAATAAATAAAGAAATAAAAGAAAAACAGGTACGATAGTTCCTTTTTGGTACGAATTGCCAAGGTGTGGAACAATCTGCCTGCGTCTGTTTTTCCTGACCACTACAGTCCTGGAACTTTAATTTTTTGTATTTTTTGTAAGGCATACATATTGGTGTAAATAAATAAATAAATAAAGAAATAAAAGAAAAACAGGTACGATAGTTCCTTTTTGGTACGGATTGCCAAGGTGTGGAACAATCTGTCTGCGTCTGTTTTTCCTAACCACTACAGTCCTGAAACTTTTAAGTGTCGAGTGAATAGGTTTCTCGTGGATGGACGTGTAACACCATAGTCTTCATGCGCACTTTCCATCAGGTGGCATGTAAGACAAACGTCCTATCCTAACAATATAAAAAAAACATAATTGGCCGTAATTCACAAAGATTTCCCAGTGCTGGTCCCTGGTGATTTCGTAGGGCCGACTTATTATTTTTCTAGGCATTGGTAGTATTTATCGATGGTAGTTATTATACTTTAAGGCGAGGATGCAGAGTTTTTACACTTTTTTGAACGATAATATACCAAGTAAAGTGTACATGTTGTGTCTGAAAAATATATTCACACAAATTTACCATATTGACTTCTTGTCAGGTGAGATTGAGGTCAAACATGACCTAACATTATGGACCAAAATGTTTAAAAAAATGACATATGTTTTAATAACACTTAGATTTTTTTATAGTAGCGTTCTATTACAAAACCAATTGCATGTCCTCGACGACATATTGCGGCAATAATTCAAATTTGAAGTATAGGTACACCTACACAATGCCTACGCCATACATCTTCAGTCCTACGAGAAATATGGACGATCCCCAGGCTATGTAGGTGCCAATTGTACAAGAATAATAGACCTTTATTTCTAATTTATTCTCCAAGAAAATGTAGTTCTTATTTTGAAATTAAAAAAAAACCACGTACTGGCACATTGTTCATGTACGTAGTACGTAGCCCTAAAGTCCTTCACTTCTTTGGAAATTCTTATTTTGACTTAAAAAAAATATGGATACATCAAAGACTTTTTTCAAGTTGTCACTGGTGGCCATGGCGTCTGTAAATACACCGAAACGTCGAGTAAATAATATAATTATACTTACGCAAAAAAATCCAGTTAAAAAGTCTTCTATGTACTGCCTCATTATTTACGTAGCCCGCATTTTATTTAGTAAGCCTTGTATTTTATACCTAGGTCTGTCTGATAGTTTTAGCAAAGAAAACATCCTTACATCTTGAAAATATACATCTTTTTTTTTTTTTTTTTATAAGTGACTAAACCCGCGTTTGACCTCAATCTCACCTGATGGTAAGTGACGATGAGGTCGAAGATGAAAGCACACGGGTTTAGGAAGGAACTGGCTCTTTATACAATATTGCCGGAACACATTACCGCCAGAGCGGTAACATTTGGCGGCAGACTTTGTATAAAGGGTGGTCGCTAGCCAGTCGGACCCAGAAGGGATCCTACCACCAAAAGAGACCACAGCTTTTTATTGCAATAACATTTTTTTACGTAGCCATTTCAAATTAGACATTGTAACAAAAATTAAGATTCAAAAAAGGTCCTCTCATCGATTAGGTGATTAACTTTTGACGCTCCATTCATCACTCCACTCATCACTCTGTTCTCTAAATAAAATAATTTTCTTATATTTAAATATCGAACACCCATTCATCAACTTTGATGTTTGCGCGATCCATCATAAGCTGTGACACCCAAAAGGGTTTTAAACAATTAGGCAAATTAAAAATAAACATATTTCAAATATAGAACGGCGGCGTTGAAAGGTCATAAAATTTTACTATTGTGTGTCACATTGACATAAGTTTCAGCGTCAACGTAATCAATTGTCATTCTAAAGATATATCAGTCCGGTCAGTCAATGCCCGTGGAACGATCGTAAAAAGTTCTTTTAGACACTTTATTCTATCAAATTATCCTGAAACTAATGCGCTTGATTGTGATTGATGATAGGAAGATAACAGTCGAATGATTTCGGCACAAAGTTGGCTTAAGTTGAAACAATACAAGAAAGGAAACTTTTTTTACTAGCTCCGTTTGTATTACGGATCTGTATAATAGACAGACATTTGCACGGTTCACTTAGCTCCCATGGGATTTTCTTGAGAAAAGAAAGCCTAACCTACCCCTAGCTAGATAAAATAGCTTTCCAATAATTATGTTTTTTGTATATACAAATACATACAAACGAATACAAACGAACATAGAAAACCAAATGATTTCTCTATAAAAACATAATGTATAGACAAGCGACCGAAACCTTAAGGGAACCAGATTATTTTTTTAATTTTAACACCAAATGTCCTATGGAGCCAATTTGGATATTATCTTAATCGTCTTGCAAAATTACCAAAATCGAGAAACTTCAAACAAATAAAGCGGAGCCATTAGAGGATTTTTTCTTAATTAACCTTGGTAGGTAGTGAATCTATTGTTGTTGTACCATTGTTTTTAATTTTACTGAGTGCAGATACAAACGGCCAATGACTTTTAAATTGAATATAATAATTAACCTGATATCGTGTTAATGGACCGATCGTCGTCCAAGGTGTTTTTGGTGGACATAACTATCCCGCATGACGAGAACCTCGTGAAGGCCGAGACCGAAAAGCAACGCAGTACCTTGCACACGAGGTGACCGAAATGTGGGAAGTTATGTCCACCGAAATCATCCTAGTTGTAATATCCGCAAACGGTTTGACCCGAGCCACACTGGTCAGACACCTTGAAAGGCTGGGATACGGCGGTCGTTCGCTTCTGCTGGAAAAAAAAGCAGTTTTGCTGGATACTGCCCGAATCGTTCACCGGTTTCTTTCCCTCTTTTCCTGATACCCGACCAACTGGTCCGATTGTCGGGTCTTTTCCGCCGAAAGGCGTGTAGTTATAAGTATGCATAGTAATAATAATAAAAACTCTTTATTGTACACCAACATGGTTACACATTTAAAAAACAATTAACATACAAAGGGCGGCCTTATCGCCGGAGCGCGATTTCTGCCAGGCAACCCAGATAACACATAATATTAAAACATAAATAAAGCTATAACAAGGCACCTACAAGTATAATAACTTCGCAGTCGTAGTTAACCGCATTCTTAACACTTCAAGGCTAGCCGACTCACACCCTACTCATAATTACTTATTATTAATAACGACACGGTATTTATTACCTATTGATCAAACACGCAATAATGGGTTAAAGTTAGTTAGCATTGTAATTATTTAACCCAAGTAGATCCTTGACTTCTTTGGAAGCAGATTTATTTGAACGAATCAATAAGTACTAACTGTATGGGACATTTAAAACTGAAGTTTTCTTTAAACTTTCTGAAAAACTATTATATAAAAAACATGCCAAACATGATTCATACTTAGGGTTGACAACTATACTGTTTTTCACTAGGTACATTATACTGATTAATGTTGAACAAAAATAAAGTATACAAAATACTGTTATCAGCATAAAAAGTTAAACACTTTATTTACTAGACATTAATTAATAATTTGTTTAAGAAGTTCTAAAAAATATATATTTAAAGCATAAAATAAATTGATTACTGTTTGATATTATTTTCAGACTCAAATATACTTTATTTCTAGAAAAAAAAGTTGGCAACCCTATTCATACCAAATCATATAAAAGAAATAACTTCCTTCTTATCTATCAAGCCATTTTAAACTCTATATCCTCTCTATTACACTCCAATATTTTAATCTGCCCATATTGAACAGATCTATTCCACCTGCTCAAGATAGGTACAGTCACTAATAATATAACATTTTCATTTGAATTTGAACTTTATCACGACTGAATAAGTTGCAAGGTGTGTGAGTACATATTAACACACGCGACTGTACATATTACACCAACAAAAGTATCTAATCAAGAAATAGTTTAATCTTTATCACACATAAGCCCAGCCCTTTCTAATTTCCCAGATAGCTTCCATATTAAACGCAAAGGGCTAAAGGGTGATATATCCCTAATTGGGACCCTTCACAGTTATTTTGTCTCCATTTTGCTGAAACTAAAAGCTGTTCTGAGAACTTTGTTCAATGAGTATATTATTCATGAATATAGTTCAGTTTGAAATTGAAATAGAGATTACATCCAGTACCTAATTCGTACGAGTATATGGTTTCGTTCTTTGTACGGTATGTGATCGCTTTTTTTTTTTTTATTATAAAATATGGATGGGACGTTTGTCTTCCATGACACCTGATGTTAAGTGAACATGAAGACTAAGGTGGTACACGTCCATCCACGAGAAACCTATTCACTCGACGCTTAAAAGTACTAGGACTATACTGGTCAGGGAAAATAGACGCAGGCAGTTCATTCCAAACCTTGGCGACCCGTATCAAAAAGGAACTGTCAAAGCGCTTAGTTCGACTTTTCGGAATATCAACCACATACGGATGGAAGTTCTGTCTGCGTCTAGTAGTCCGATGGTAAAAGGGTGAGGGTTCAATTTGCTCAAACAGAGCACTCGCGCACTCACCAAAATGTATCCTGTAGTACACGGTTAAACAGGCAACCTTACGACGATGCTCTAGGGTCTGTAGTTTTTTGGTCGTAAGGTCGACGTTGTTAATTAATTTACGGGCTCTTCGGTCAACGGAGTCCAGCGCTTCTAGTTGATATTTGGCTGAACCATCCCAAAGATGACTGCAGTACTCCATGCATGATCGCACTTGAGCTGTATATAAGTTAAGAAGCTGTGCAGGGCTGAAGTACCGCCGTACCTTCGAGATGATTCCCAACTTTTTCGAAGCTACTTGAGCCATGGACACAATTTGTTGACCGAAGTTTAAACTAGATGTTATAGTTACGCCTAAAAGCCCTAGATGGTCAGTGATGGGGACAGATACATTTTGGAAAGTGGGCGTTAATGTGAAGGTGCTCTTTTTTGCGGAGAATAGACACGCCTGAGTTTTGGACGCGTTGAATTTGACCAAATTCGACTCACCCCAAACTATTTCTGTTCTAAGACCATCTCTTGTTTTATGATTCTTTGAAGATACCACTTTGGCGTTGGGGTAAACCTATCTGCCTCAGACGCCAGTGGTTGCGGGTACGATCCCCGCACGGAACAAGAAAAAAAAAAAATGTTCCGTGTCTGGGTGTTTATCTATTTAAGTATTTATATTCTAGGTTCCCCCCTAGTTCGCTACATGGTATCCCATAACACAAGCTATGCTTACTTTGGGGCCATGTAGTTGGTGTGATTGTCTGGGGGTTTTTTTTTTTATACCAGAATCTAAAAATAGGATCAGCGGTGCGATCACAACTTTATCGAATCGTATATTAACGAATGTTTACGAATACTCGTATAGTATGGAGTCGGTTGCAAGTTTTGAGTAACATTGTAATTTTTTATTATACAGATATTTATGAGTACAGCATGTTTACAAACATTCAAAATTAGCAAGACACACATTTATTTAAACTGGCTGTGCTGTCTCCATACTATACGAACATTCGTTAACAAACGATTCGATAAAGTTCTGTGATCGCACTGACAGTAGTGATATGATAGATAATAGACCACATACAAATTCTAACACTTGTGTAGCAATAAAAACTTTGCTTTAATTGCCAAGATCGTATCCCGGTTTGGGTGGATATTATATGATGAATATAGATATTAGCAATCAAGTCATGATAAGTACTTCTTAAGTTTTTTGCTATCTTGTCTCCATAACAGATGATCTTTAAGGATCTTTATTTGGAATAGATCTATAATGTGGTCTGAATTTTAAAACTAAGTATTTATTTATTACTAGCCACCGCGCGCGGTTTTACCCGCGTAACTTTTGAACCCGTGGGAATTTTGGGATAAAATATAGCCTGTAACCTTCCTCAAGAATTGGGCTATCAAATGCAAGAATTTTTCAAATCCCACTTGTAGTTTCTGAGATTAGCGCGTTCAAACAAACAAACAAAAAAACAAACTCTTCAGCTTTATATATTAGTAAAGATATTATTACTCTGCCTGACTTCACACCCTAGATTTCTGTATGTTTCTAAACTTTATTCATACGTAATAAAAAATCCGCACCAGATGTTCTTTAAGGAACTAAATGTGGGCAACTCATTATAATACTGGCATGTTGGTACCTAAAATAAAAAAAAAGTCAAGACCAGTTCCCATTCATTCACCTCGCGATGAACAATGAATGGTACATCTAAATGCGGATGATGTTTCCCCCGCAGTTTGGCGCGTACCACGCCTCGTGGGATGTCAATGTGTTATTAATATCAAGGATGTTTAACTGAGACGTGGTCAGTGATGTAATTGTGGTAGCTACATTGTATTTAAATAATTATGTTTGTTGGTAATGGATGATTAGATAAATTGTTCACCTATAATAATTGATAAAGTTAGAGAAACTAAACTAAGTTAGTTCAGCTTAGCGAGACCGTTTTTCATACATCTGCGTAAAATAGACATAGTTTGTGGTGGACGCACATGTATGAAAAACTGGCACAACTGTGTGAGCTTAGCTATTACAAAAACTAGTCGTATTTGAGAGCCTATTCTTGGGAAAGTTGTGCCGGTAATTTTTTAGAAGAGCGATTCAATGTGCTTTTTATTTGACTTCATCTTCCATTAGCTACCATAAGGCAAGATATTGTAAAGCGCGGGTTTAGTCCCCAATAAAATTACTTTCTACTATCTAAAAGTAGATTTACCAAAGCGGTGTACAGAACAAGAATGGATGGTGTTGTTGGAAGGGGCCGGCCTAGGCGAACGTATGCCGATCAAAATGGCGACGTTTTGAAAAAGGGCCTAGTCAAAAATACTTGTAACCAGCGATCATGTATAAAAAGATTGATGAACGTGGAAGAAGCGAAAGAGGTATATCTGGATCGCAGCAATTGGTGTTCCCTTGTCTCTGCCTACCCCAAGGGGAGATAGGCGTGAGGTTATGTATGTATGTAAAGATAGTAAGCCAAATATTTCATCCTAAGAGTTCCTGATGACATGGCAAGTTCTTACAATAATATACATGTTTATAATAATACTTTCTAGCACAGTTGGAGTGTTACCTTATTAATCGATCGACTGACTAATCGAACAGTCGACGTCGATGGATAGGTGTGGTTACAACGTTACATATCTTCAATCCAATCAAAATTTCTCATCTTAATTTATGGTTAGGTACATCAGTATCTTACAAAGCCCTCATATATAACTTATTTTTCTCGGTATCACAGAGAGAGACAATGACAAATAGAGTGCGAACATATTTCCACGTACGAGCTTCAAATTGGACATTCGCAGAATACTAAACCCTGGCAATTATACGGAAATATAGTTCCTTTGAAAGAGGTCTCTTTTGAGTGACGTTCTCTCTGCTTTACTTTTAATAAATACTCAATTTATACATTAGAAAAATTCCAGACTATTATATTTTCTACAGAAATAAATTGTCTACAAACAATAATTGTCTAATTGCAACTTTTGTTCATTTTTTCGACCGACTTCCAAAAAAGGAGGAGGTTCTCAATTTGTCTGTATGTTTTTTTTTGTGTCTTTGTTACACGATATTTCGGACCATTATGAATCGATTTTGTTTCATATGATATGATAGAGGATACTTCATAGTTGGTCCCATTTCATCGAAATCGGTTGAATAGGTAGGTTCCAAATTTCAAATCTTTGAAAAAACATGTATGATTTCGGAGAATGTTTACGTTGATGACATTATAATAAATAAATAAATAATAATAAAATAAAATTCCCAGACAATCACACCATCTACATGACCCCAAAGTAAGCAGAGCTTGTGTTATGGGATACCATGTAGCGAACTAAAGGGAAACCTATAATATAAATAGATAAACAACCAGACACGGAACATGTGTTTTTTTTCTTGTTACGTGTGGTACTCGAACCCGCAGCCATTAGCGTCTGAGGCAGATAGGTTTACCCCATCGCCAGTCTCAGTCATTATAACTCAGCCAAATTTTTGACCAGAAGTCGGTTTTTTAATGCTCTGCATTCGTTGATTTTCTATTTGACTCACCATTTTGATGGCTTTTTAGACACTACTGAAGCCACTTTTGGTTGTGAATGATATAACTCACATACATACATAACTTCACGCCTGTATCCTTTATGGGGTAGGCGGAACACCAGAGGTTATAAACCATCTGATGTCACGTTTGACATATTTGGAGGCATTATAATGGTGGAGAGAGACTATTGCAGTGACAGGGGGGGTCAGCCTATAGCCCACAAAAAACCCTCCAATAAAACCTCTGTCCCTTAACTGACTTTTACAGCATGCCCGGGAAGAGAAGCAGCTGGCACATTCTATGTTTTTCCTATGCTCCCAGTCCAGCATGGAAGAAGATATAACTTAACTCAATTGAATCTTGCTGAAAACGAATTTTATTTAACATACCTAATTCAATCAATGATACAAATATTAAATGAAATAATTCTAATAGTGTTCTAATAGTAAGTATTATTTTTATTCATCGATTACTTATTTTTTTATAATATTTTTATTCATATTGTAGGTATTTAGCGAATTTCCAATATGTATGGCGAATCATGGCTTTAATCAAAATTCTGATCTTGTTTCACTAGGCTGTTCAAACACATGACGTCGGAATGTTTGAACCACTTTCTTTACACATGTTTTTTCGCTGTCAATCGAGATATTAAATGTATGAAAATAAATATCAAATAGTATTAGAAAGCTAATTGTATTTCGTTTTTTTTCGAAACATCAAGTATCGCTATTGATGTGATGCTTTGAAGCTCACTGATGTCAAAAATTATCGTTGTAAAGACAATATTTTGGAGCTGGGGTAATCCAGACCCATAAAATAAAAAGTTTTCTATATTTACCAGAACTCCATCAGTTAGAACTTAATACGACGCAAAAAATTCGGCAAAAAAAAAAAGAATTTGAAATGACATTTAGAAACTCCCGACTTCGACTGCCTCAAAAATGTTAGTTAAGAACTCAACAACCATAACAACTACTTTAACAAAGTTACCTTGCTAATCCGCGACTTCCGCACTAGTGATGCAGGATTTTCGTGCGTTGGTTCACCGCCCTCCCTCCCTCAAGTCGCGGAATTAGCAAGGTAACTTTGTTAAATTAGTTGTCATGGATTTCCGCAAAGCAACATCTGATTCAATCAATTATTTCAACAACCATACTCTAGTATCACAGTCCAGAAATTTGATACTCCCTACTAAGACGATTCAAAAAACTACTCATTTTTAAAATCCATCGTTCCGTTAAAGCTACAGGACGTGCCAACGAAATAAATATACATTCAAGTAAAACATACACTCGAAAAACATAACCCTTTCGTTCGCCTCGGGTAAAAAATACCCAGACACAAATTCCCCTTACTTGCAAGCAGCCACTACTATTTTAATTAAAAAATTATACCAACGGAAGGAAATATTATCTTACCTTTAATCTTGCACCTTGCACTTGCAAATTTAAACCTCCTTACACAACACATTTAATGCATAAAGGTCATTTCACGCTATGTGTTATGGAATGTAAACACCTGGTAGCCGAACGAGCTTTTACTCCGTTTCTGCCATAAATAATTAAAAAGTTGATATGAACTGTAGTTTTGGCGCCATTACGCAACATGGCCGACCTGGTATTTGTTAAACTAGTTTTATGTCCGTTGCTTCAGTTGACATTTTGTAGGTTAGTTGCCTTAATTTAACGGCTTGTTGTGTTATGCGAGTTAAAAGGTTAAATATTAAAGAAGTAAAATAACTTTTAATGCCAATGGTCGCGTAAGACTGAAGTCTTCTAACATTATGTCAAATAGTTATAGCTAAAAGATTGCATCGCGCTGAAATCTGTCTGTATATCGCTGAATCCGGTTGTTTTATTATTCCAACAAAACTGACACAGCATACCTAGTATTTCACAGATATTTGTTATTTTCGTATATCCAGGTTAGTAAGGCAGGAACTCTTCAATAATTATTTTATTTTAAGTCGTTTAACTATACAGGGTCAATTTATAATACACTATAAAACTTTAAAATTGGGTTAAGAATCATAAGTGGGTTTAAATTACGAAGTCAAATTAAAAAATATATATATAAATTAAAATTTGAAAATAATTTTTAGTACTTAAATAAAATTTAAGTTTAATCTACAATTTATGACTAGGTACATAGCAAAAAAAAATCAAACATTTCCATCTAGTTCTTTTAAGAAAATCACTTCACCAAAACAATAATCTTACGCGAATAGTACCTACGCATCCGAGCGAAGGTCGTTGACGCGCGCCCGTGTGTTTGCGTGACCCAGTTACCTACTTAGCGCGGAATCAGCTGTAATTACGTCAAACATCAGGATAAAAGGTGATTCTTATGTTCCATCACACTACTGTTACAGGCCTTTGACAATCAATTTCACGTTAAACTAACTGTAAATACTGTTTTAGTTTTGATTTTCATTAAATTAAAAATAAAATTAAGCATTAGTGCTTAAACTCTTTGTTTAAACTAGTAAATTTATTTTACAATTAATTTAATGTTAGAATGACGTGTTAAAAAACTGGAATCACCTTATTTACAACTATTATAATTAACAGAGTAGGTATGTTCAAAAATAACTTACGTTTTTACATTGCGTCCTGCCGTTGATGTTAGATCCGATACTCGTAATCACTGACAACCAATTCAAAGCAACTGCTGCACATACCGTCCTTGCTGCTGTATACACAGTCTTGCCCGTTTAAGTACATTCATTTTCACTCTTAGTAAACTGTCCTCAGTTCTGACGACAGCAAAGGCGTCAGTTATTCTACTTTTAAGTTCGTTCGCACTTTGAATCGTATGACCGTCCCGACCATACACCAAGTCTTTAATTCGACCCCAAAAAAAAAGTCTACAGGTGTAAGGTCAGGTGATCTAGGTGGCCAGCTCATTGGCCCTCCGCGTCCTATCCATCGCTCACCGTACTCTTGAGACATGTATTCACGCACATTCCTGAGAGCATTCCACATTCCACAGAGCCATTTCCAAATATTCTTGATTACTGTACGCGTAATTCGGCATTTTGATTACTTTAATCTTACTGATCGCGCGCGCGTATCTCTAGACAGACTGGCGAGCGAGCGGAGGGCGTCCTGTAGGTTTCAAACATGGAAGCCGTGGCCGCCGGCGACTAACCAATAGCGTGACGTAGGCGCCGGCGGCGGTGGCGGCGCATTGACTTTCGGCTCGTTTGATTGTGCCGCGTAAGAATGTATAGGTATTATTTGGTAATGAAATTAATAACTTAATTTTTAATAAAAATAAATGGAAACGTTTTTTTATTTCTTGATATGTAGTCGTAAATTACAGATTAAAGGCGATTGAAGTTTATGGACTTTGAAATTTTAATTTAAGAAAAATATTTAAATAAAAAAATTTTTTTTTTTCGTAAATTTAACCTACTCATGATTCTTAACCTGCTGTAAAAGTTTTATGATGTATTATAAATTGACCCTATATATTTATCGCAATTCAATTTTACAAAGCGTTTACAAAATGATAACAAGCGTGTAGATTTTAGTTGTGATTAAGTTCGAATGAATTTCTTTTTGTATAGAAGCGCAGGCGCATTTATTTGACGTGAAGATAGCTTCGGTTCCTGTAGTAGCCGCACGTAACCAACTTCACCCGATTCGTTGCTTCGAAAAAATTACGATAGATGGCGTTAACATACCGCCGGCCTTGGAAGCTCCACTTTAGCTTACAAACTGTAGGTACTGTATGTTTATTGATGCTGTAAGGTCTTGATGGAGGACTCCGTCTAGTTTATTGCAGATGGTTCAGTATCGTTGACTGTTGGCGGTGGTGGTAGAGGACAGATTTTAGAAAAAGCTCGCTTTACTATACCCGTCGATGTTTTAATGTTCGCAACTCTTGATATTCCATCTTTTCCTGGAAAAATTTGTATGATCCTCCCCAAGCGCCACTTAAGAGGAGACTGATCATCCTCTTTGAGTAAGACGAGGCTATCGAGTTTGATGTCTTCTGAGTTTGTCTTCCATTTTTTCCGGAGCTGCAGCTCTGAAACATATTCCAACGACCAACGTTTCCAAAAATGCTGCCGGAGTTGCTCGACCCTGTCGTAGCGCGTCAGGCGCTCAGGCTGCCGCGCGGTGATGTCTGCGACAGCTGGAGCGGTCATTGGTCGGCCAATCAGAAAATGAGAGGGAGTTAAAGGAAGGTAGTCGGAGGGATCTGTGGACAGACATGTCATAGGACGGGAATTTAGAACAGCTTCGATCTGAACTAATAGTGTACTAAATTCTTCATACGTTAATCTTGCATTGCCTAGTATGCGTCTAAGATGATATTTGCACGATTTAATTCCCGCTTCCCATAGACCGCCAAAATGAGGAGCATATGGAGGTATAAACTTAAACGTAATACCGTCGTTAGCAGCAAAATCAACTATTCGATTAAAATTATCATTTGATAGAAGTGGAAACTCCTTTTCCGCACCAACAAAATTTCTTCCATTGTCGGAAAATATTTCAATAGGTTTTCCTCGTCTAGATATAAAACGTTTTAAACATAAAATGTAATCCGCTGTAGACAAACTTCCTACAAGTTCCAAATGAACACATCTCGTTACCAAACAAATAAATAAACAAATATAGCCTTTTATTAATTTAGATCCTCGACCTTTACGGTTTAATACTAAAACTGGCCCGGCGTAATCCACACCAGTGCGCATGAAAGGAAAACCGGTTTCTAGGCGTTTAGTAGGTAAATTTCCCATCATGGGTGACAAAGTTTTACCTTTCATGCGCGTACACACCACGCATTGATGTACTACCTGTCTCGCAAGGTTCCTAGCTGCCAGAGGCCACCAACTTTCTCGTATAGTGTACAGTAAGAGTTGCGGTCCCGCGTGAAGTAATTTTTTATGTTGATAATGAAACAGTAGCACCGTAAATCGACTTTTACTACACAACAGTACAGGGTGCTGTTTGTTATAATCAAATGTGTCCGAGTTACACAATCTTCCACCAACTCGAATTATATTTTCATTATCAAAAAATATATTTAATCCTAAAACTTTGTTGGCCTGTGTACATTTATTTATAGGCAGTTTATGTTTTAAATTATAATACAATGAAGGAAATGATTGCATCTGCGCGAATCGAACTAACATTTTTTGTGAATCATTCAACTCGGTGGCTGATAAGGAACCGGTTCGGCGAGTTTGCCTATTGTGCGTGCGAATATTATAAATGAATCTTAATAGGTAGGCTCCCGTACGTTTCAGTTTGTTAAAACATGAAAATTTATTTAAATCAAATATATTTTCCGAACTAATGCATAATGAACTAATTATTTTATTTTTATTTATTTCAGGTAAATTTTTTGGGATTGTCATTAATTGATTATTATGCAACCATTTTGAACATTTCAAGTAATTAGGACCGTTCCACCATAAAGTACTATTTCTAAGATCACTAATATTGAGGCCCCTCGACACTAAGTCGGCGGGGTTATTTTGACTATCCACATGAAACCAAGGTGCATCACCTGTTAATTCATTAATTTCTGTGACTCGGTTCTGAACGAACGTTTTCAACACATGTTGTGAAATACGAAGCCAGCCTAACACAATCGTTGAGTCCGTCCAAAAGTAGACAGCATCGAAATTTAAAGTCAGTGAGTCAGTAATCATTTTATACAATCGTGCACCTAACAAAGCACCACACAGTTCTAATTTCGGAATACTAATTGACTTTAAAGGCGCTACTTTACTTTTTGCACACAATAAATTAATAATAATCGAGTTATCGTTTAATACAGTGCGTACATAAGCACACGCACCGTACGCATCTTGGGAGGCATCTGAAAATATATGTAATTCTACATGTTGAGTGTGAACACTCCTTACGAATCGTTTAATTTTTATTTCATGTAAATATTGTTTAATCGAATTAATAAAATTACAATATTTAATTGTAATTTCATTTGGAATAGGATCGTCCCAATCTAGTTTGCATAACCAAAGTTTTTGTAAAAGTATTTTTCCTACTATAATAACTGGAGCAAGAAAGCCTAAAGGGTCGTAAATTTGTGAAATAACTGATAACATATGACGCTTAGTCACTGGCAATACACCGACAGAAGAAAGTTGTGTGGTAAAATGAAACTCGTCACTTTTATTATGCCAACCTAAACCTAATGTTTTTGTTTGTATGTTCCCACCTACAGCCAAATTTTTCGAGTGAGTCACAGCTGTGTCGTCGTCATTGAACGTCCATTTACGTAGAGAATAACCGTAATTGCTCAACATATAAGAAGTTTTTTCACAAATTTCTATTAATGACTTTAAATCATCGTGTGACGTCAGCAAATCATCGACAAAAAAATCATCCCTTATAACGCGAGCTACTACATCGTCGTCACAATCCTGTGCAATTTGATGCAAGCAACGCATATATAAGTATGGAGCTGATGCTGTTCCATACGTCACAGTATTTAATTGATAAATGCTTACAGGATCGGAAGGATTTTCACGCCAAAGTATAAGTTGCAGGTTCCGTTGATCAGGTTGGATGAGGGCCTGCCGGTATGCCTTTTCGACGTCGGCACATGCAACTGATTTGTTTTGCCTAAACCGCAATAAAATAGAAAAAATATCATTTTGAAGTTTAGGCCCAATAAACTGTATGTCATTTAAAGACTTTTTTGTAGTGGTAGCACAACTGGCGTCAAAAACAACCCTTAATTTAGTAGTCGTGCTATTTTCGCGATATACTCCATGATGGGGTAAAAAATAATGTGGCCCCGAGTAATCGTCTATCTTTGTCATATGACCTAATTCTCGATATTCACGCATAAACTCCGAGTACATACATTTTAATTGAGGCATACGTTCGAGTTTCCGCTCTAAACAAATAAATCGTTTATAAGCTACCGTATATGAATCACCTAAACAATCAGCCGATTCTGTTAAGGGGATGCGAACAGAAAACCTTCCGTCCATTTCACGTTTGGTGGTACTTTTGAATATTTCTTCACATTTACTTTCAGCACTAGTTAGGTTTCTTTTTTCGAGTGATAAATCTTCTAATTCCCAAAACTTTTTTAACTGTGAATCTATACTTAAAGTTTGAGTAAAATTACACTGAATATAATTTTTTTTACGTTTGACATGTAATTTATTTGAACAAAGGGGCCCTGAAATAACCCAACCTAATTTCGAGTCTTGTAAGTATGACCCAGAAGTTAACCGTATTTTATTTTCATTTAAAATATCCCAAAAAACGTCTACACCAATTAACAAATCTACTTCACCAGGTATGAAATAAGTAGGATCAGCGAGTCGGATATTATCCGGAACTTGAATAGAATGAACATCAATACTCACGGTCGGTAAGTATGACGTGATGCATGGCAAAACATAACAGCTTATTTTTGTATTGTAGTCGTTTACTTTAGATCGAATTATAAATTCGCATAATCTATTTGACTGGGTGACGGATTTTCCTACTCCCGAAATCTTAACAGTGGACTGTATAAAATTCGAATAATTTATCCGTTTACAAAAATGCTCGGAAACAAAACTATGTTGGCTCCCACTATTTAAAAGCGCGCGAGCCGTGTGTCGCATATTGTTTGTATCAAGAATATCAACCAGCGCTGTAGGTAACAAAACCGGTTGAGCCTCGACCTTCAGCTTATCCCTCAATGATGAATGCAAAACGGTCGAATTTATTGGAGATGCATCGGGCAGGATAGGCAAGGACGAATTTACACTTATATTTTTATTTATATCTTTGTGCAACAGACTGTTATGTTTTTGTTTACACTGCTGACAAGGCCCGAAAAAGCAATCATTGATTAAATGACCTCCCCGTAAGCAATTTTGGCAAAGCTTTTTTTCGTTTACTAATTTATATCGGTCTTCTACTGATAAATTCAAAAACATACTACAAATATACAATGCATGATTTCCTCTGCATAGTTCACACACACGACTACGCTTAGTTTGCTTTGAATTATTGACAGACATATAAGTATGACTATGCGTTTGTGCCGCCGCCGGCTTAGGATTAGAGTATTGCTTACTTTGGTATTTATTGGAGTTTATTATATTTGGCTTATTAAAACTATGACCCATATTATTAAAGTTACTATTAACGTTTACCATCTCTAATAAATCCGCTCTATTTCTAAGAAAAGTCAACAAATCGTTCAAAGATAATTTACATTTAGGATCTCGATTTTGTAAATTAGAAATGAGAGTACCTTTATGGTTCTCCCACTCACGCTCGGTAGAGTAATCAAGTTTACACACAATTAAATATATGATTAAGGTGTCCCAAGATTCTGTGGGCTCTCCTAATGATTTTAACGAGCGTAAATTACGCAAAATGGAATCTATCATTTTTCTAATAAGCACTGGAGATTCTTTTGTAATATTAGGAATAGAGAATAAAGATTTAACATGGTTGTGTAATAAAAGTCGATCATTCTGAAACCTATTCAGCAGTAAATCCCATGCGTGGGTATAGTTTTCTGGTGTAAATTGTAACGCACTTATAACTTGAAGTGCGCCGCCGGTAAGTGATGAACGCAAGTAATGAAACTTATGGATCGGATCTAAATCAATACGTTCATGAATCATTGCTACATAGGAATTTTTAAATTCCAGCCAGTCATCATAACACCCACTAAAGGTAGGTAGTTTAATATCTGGTAATTTTATTTGTGAAGAAGTGTTTTTATTATTTAAATTTCGACTCTGCTTACAATTAACACTAATATCATTAGTAATTGATTTTGCTACAGAAATACACCTAAAATACTGTTCCTCAAAATTTTCTCTATATTCCATATTACCCACAAGATCATTTTTATCACAATGTAACTCAATTTGATTCTGAATTCTATCAAAATCTTCGAATAGTGATTCTAGCCTTGAAACTCTCAAATTTAGTTCCACAATTTGACAGTCTTTAATTTCTAACTGTTGAAATTGTAAAATATATTTTTCGAAAGAAGTTATGCGACCTTTAAAGATTCCTCTCTGCTTTTTAAGGTCTACTATAGTTGAATTTAGATCAGAACTAGAGTTATCTCGAGAGGGCGACTGACTACCTTCTCTTGATTTTAATGGCACCTCAAGCTTTTTTCCATAATTAACATTATCCTCACTCATTTTGGAAAGTCAATTAGGTACTAATTTTTCGTATAAAGTAAAGCCTTTTGGAAATAGGCAGCTAAACGTCACAAATAATAAGTAGGTAGACTTAGGTATAACGGTAAATGTGCAACGGTCGCTTAGAATTTTATTTAAAATCACGGTACACAATATTAGTAAAGATCGTTTGGAAATAGGAAGGAAAAGAATGATTGGACCTGACCTTACTGACGCTCGTTGGGCTGCCTCGGTTCTCTGATTTGCTTCTTGATACGCACCGGGAATCGACTTCGGTGCTTAGTATCTTGAAAATCCGGTTGAAGGACCAATGTTATTTTCGTATATCCAGGTTAGTAAGGCAGGAACTCTTCAATAATTATTTTATTTTAAGTTGTTTAACTATATATTTATCGCAATTCAATTTTACAAAGCGTTTACAAAATGATAACAAGCGTGTAGATTTTAGTTGTGATTAAGTTCGAATGAATTTCTTTTTGTATAGAAGCGCAGGCGCATTTATTTGACGTGAAGATAGCTTCGGTTCCTGTAGTAGCCGCACGTAACCAACTTCACCCGATTCGTTGCTTCGAAAAAATTACGATAGATGGCGTTAAAAGTTTCCAATAATGTTTTCTTTGCTCAACGTATTTACTCATGGACGCCAGGTCCAAACTTACAGTTTGACATTCATATTTGAAAAAAGAACATGAAAAATATAGTCCTTCATAGAAAAGAGTTTACGAATTAAACAATAGTTATTGTGTCCATGTAAAATGTAGTTGAAACTGAAGCGAATGAAATACCTCCGCAGTTCTGCAACACATTGTTTAAAAGACAATCTATTGAAATGTATAGTGTGGTAACTGGGTACAGTCGAGTAGAAAAGTTTTGCATTTTTTTTTTTAAAAAACGACCGCGGGTTTCAAGTTTAAAAATTTTAGTTGGTATGATTTTTCCTGGCATCTTGACGTCTGACAATGACATTTCAACCATTTATTCAATAAAGAAAAACAGACATTTTAAAGTACCTTAATCACTTCTATGAATTTTTAAAAAGGAATAGGTGCTACTACAGATTTTTTTACATCGATTATAACCAACGGAACCTAAATCTATTCTTGAACTGAGAGTTGTTTTATATAAAAAAATACAATTTGGCAGTTTCTGCTGTTAATCTTCTTATTTACCATCATATACACTTTTCTTCTCGCCTGTCCGTTATTATCTAGATTGGATTGGCCCGCGCCACTGCGGCCGCACGAATTAGAATAACACACTCATTTGATCTGAGTGCAAGCTTTTGAAAAACACATGTGCTTATGAAAGCACTCTATATTCGAACTGCGCTTAAGTGAGTTTTTATTGCTTATGTTTGTATTGCTATTGTTTTTGCACTTTTGCTTTTGATGATACATTTCATGTTCTATCGAACCAACTGAATCATGACCCACTTTGCTGAAAATTCGTTTGAAACTGTCAAATTTGTAAAGTCTATCGCGTATAATGCACATAGGATATTTTAGATACTGTACGAATTCTGTACTCATAAAACGTCAGTGTCGCATTTAATGATAACAAGTTCGTCACCAAGGAAACCTATCTTCAAGCGAATGTCTACATTTAGACGGCTTATATATAAACTTGGGTCGATGGTACATTCTGTCTCGTTATGTTTCTGCGTTCTTTGATTTTAAGTGAAAATGAAGTAAGTCGATTATATCCAATTAAATAGTATCCCAACCGGATTTTATTGCAAATCATCAGACATTTTAATTTTTAAGTTGGCATTTCTGCCTCCTTACAGACCTTGCGACTTGTGACCACAGTCCAGACAAAATCAAATCTAACATGGTTTATGTCGCCATTATTGGTTCTTTTTGTTAACCCATCCCTGCCTGATCCAAAATATTTCGCAGCAGTCCTTATATGAAGGCTTTTTAGTGGCCAGGTTGACCCCGAGGAGTTCCTACTGCCAAGCGAGGATTACTCGGATTATTGGCCTTATAAGAAAAGATTACCATGAAGAAACATTGATTTCTGAGATTGATTAGGTAGGTACGATCGAACCAACCGAATCATGCATGACCCACAACAAGCTCATTTTGGTAAATTGTCTAAATGCTAGTAGGTCGAAATTTGCTTGAAGATAGGGTTCCTTGGTGACGAACTTGTTATCATTTCATTCGACACTAACATATTTTAATGAACACAGAATTCGTACAGTATCTAAAAAGTCATAAGTGCATTATACGCGATAGACCTTATAAGATTGACAGTTTCAAACGAATTTTCAGCAAAATGGGTCATGATTCAGGTGGTTCGATGGAACATATAGATAGATGGTAGTTGAGTAGGTATACTTAAGTGAAAATGATCTCCCATTTATTATCTCACAGTAAAAATATTTGTACCTGTAGGTTCAAACTGCGGTCAAACCTTCAAGTACAGTCGCATACTAAAGCTCGAGAACAGATTTGAGCCCTTCGTCAAATTACGTCAATCAAAATTGTGGCAAGACTGCTCAAAGTGACATGCCAGAATTAATAGGCTGTCGACGACCTAACTGTAATGGGCACCCAGAAGTACGTTGCCGCCAATTATCACCATTAATCCGCCTTAGATGAATATGGCAACATTGAATGAAAGAAATACACGGTATTTCGAACTTCGAACTCCACTCGAAGAATTTAAACCCATTTGTATTTCGAATTCTACAGGCATTCGCGAAATGAATTCAATAATGAATTTATGTTTTAACTTTACTGGAACCTAAAACTTTAAGTATTCGTTTTATTGATACTTTCGTCCTAAAATAATTCGCAAAACATTTGCCTATTAATTAAGTAAGCTATTAGCATTTTAAGAAATTTTGCGTTAAATTTGCATCTAAATAAGGGTTCGTTCGTATCTGGAAGGCAAATTAAGTATTATTGTACTGTATAAACGTAGTGGATTATGAAAAATATTTGAAGGTTTCGCTCGAGTAAGTGGCTCGAGTTATTCTATTACATTTTAAGCTGACTTTATTGTGTTTCATTATTCTAACCTAGCTTTTTGGTGGCCTTTAAAGCGTTCGTTGTTACTTTTTAGTAGGTTATTAAACGCGACAAAACTAAGTTAACCAGTTCTGGGTTAAGACTTACACAGAAGATACTTCGGTTTTTTGTATTTATTTATAACATTATGCTGTAAAAGGACGCTGAAGTATGCTGTCGACGCCAATAGAGACATTTAGTTCAAATTATTAATAGATACCTAAAAATGATGAGGGCGGCGCGGGACCGAGCGACGTGGAAAAACTTGGGGGAGGCCTATGTTCAGCAGTGGTCGTCTACAGGCTGTGGATGATGATGATGACCTAAAAAATTAACTCTCAATAATAAATAAATAACCTATCATGTTAAAAACGACTATCAAAACAATAGTGCCTAAATGTGATTTAACGAAAAAGAGTTCGAGTTAAGGAAATCACCAAGCGATGAAGCTTTCGTTATGAAAGTGATAGAAATCCAAGGCCCTTAGACCTTTTGATTCAGCAGGATTTTTTTCGATAAAACATAACTTATATCCTTTCCAAAAAATCCGGCTATCAAATGCAAAAATATGTTTTCGAATTCGACTTTTGGCTTTAATGATACGTGCGTTCAAAGAAAAAGCTAACTCTTTTATTTAACCAGTTCTTTTACCTATTGATATAGAGATCTACAATACAGATCCTTTATCTGCGATCAAGTACATCGGATCACTGGTCGGATAGCTCCCAATCTCAATTTCAAATCTATGTAACAATATATCCTGAGCTGGACCAAGTGTCCCGCGTACAACGAGTCAGGGTCCATTTACTGTGCTATCTTGTACGCTGTTGAACTTTGTATTTGTTTGACTTGTCAAATGTGTATGCTACGTTTTAATTAAATTAGTCTTCATAGAGAACGATTAAAAAAAAGACGTGTGGCACTCGGAGACTGCCGCGGTAAAGCTATTGCATAGCATTTTTTATCAACTTATGCAATTATAATTATTTATTTATTTTATTAATGCAGTAATGTTTGATCTAATATGAAGTTCCACATGTTCCTAGTAGATGGCGCTGATTGTTTATTAAAGCCCGCATGTAAAGTTAGGAAATCAAAGTATCACCGTTGTGCCGGTCGGAGTGGGGGGTGTTAGGTTTTTACGAAATTTCTGCATTCGGTCCCCACGCTCAAGGCCCGCGATAGAAGCTATGTAATAGCTTAAAAACAAGTAAGTAGGTAGGTACTGTAATAAAACATTTCATCTTTTTAAGGTTTGTTTTATACAAATGAAAAAGAAATTATTTTTGTTTGTTTAAGAGATTAGGAAATTAAATTAACGATCTCTGCAGCTTTGTATTCTATGTAGGTAGGTAGGTACTCAAACCATAATGTAAATGATAAAAACAAAAAAAAACCCATATTCTGAAATCAATTAAATCCTCATTATACTATTTCATTCTCAATAAAACTGAAACGGAGACTTTATAGTGCGACCGGTGGGAGTTTGCGTTCCTGACAACTGTCAAAATCATAGCTTTTTTAACTTTCGAATCGGAAATAAACTTTATTCAGTAGGAACGCATTCTCGCAACGGCCGCACTCTAAATTATTAAAATTATAGCACACTTATACACTTATGTAGGTAGGAACAAATAGGAAGGCCTCAAAAACTCGGTACTCTTAAAAGATACAAAATCCGTTTTCAACGCATTCAGCGATAACAAAACACGTCTATTATTAGATAATATCCATTCAGATGTAACTGGCAACATAATGCGCTGCGCGGGCGCAATGACTCACGCGCACAATGAATGAGTTGCGCAAGACAGTGCGCAATTGCGCGTACACTTTCACCTCGAACGATTGTGGTTTAACGGGTTGAACTTGGGTATTTGGGGATTTCTGCATGATTTGGGCTAAGTACTATTTAACTGTATTCAAATTATAGACACTTCCGAACTGGACTGGGAGTGAAAGATAATCATAGAATGTACCAGCTGCTTCTCTTCCCGGCATACTGTCAAAGTCAGTTAAGGGGGAGAGGTTTTTTTCCATCTCTATCATTATACTAGCTGCTGCCCGCGACGTCTCGTCTGCGTGAACGCTATGCAGCACCAAACGCACCTACGATTATAACACTGCTAGCGTGATAATATGTAGCCTATATGTTGACCCGACTTCTTAACTATCTTCATGCCAAATTTGAAGTAAATCCATGCAGTACTTTTTGAGTTTATCCCGGAAAGACAAACAGACAAAAATTCTAAAAACTATATTTTTTGTTTCTGTTTCGATTGTAGATCATACCCCAAGTATTCTTTTAAAAAAATATTCAATGTACAGTTTTGACTTTCCTACCATTTTATTATATGTATAGATGCTTCCAAATTTGTCAAACGTGACATCAGATGGTTTCTAGGCTCTGGTGTTCTGCCTGCCTACCCCATCAGGAATACAGGCTTGAAGTACCGTATGTATGTCAATTTATAGATTACTTAGGTATCTATACGATTGAGGTCTCATATAAAATAGGTTTTAATCGGATTTTAATAGGTAAATTAATGTATTTCCTTTTGAATTCGTCCTTCAGGCGCCGCCGTCGTCGTAGCGCACAAAAGTTAATGCCACTAAAAATATAATATTTTCGCTTTAGAGTTCGTTTTGTTTATAAGGAATGGTTATTGAAGTAAATTTCATAATAAACGAGCCAACTCTTGAATCTGGATTACTATCACGAGATTTTAACTTGGTAAATACATCTCTAATTTTCAAATTTAAATTACATGCTATAGTGTTAAACGTTTATTTATAATTATACAGGGTGTCCCGCAAACCCTATACAATACGGATGTATTGAATTCCCATATTGAATAGTATTGAATAGTACCCATGAGGATTACAGAAAAAATATAAAAAAAGAAAAAAAATCTAAATTTATTTTTGAATTCTTGTATAAAAGCAATAAATTTCGACATTTTTTTTCATACAAAAATTTAAAAATAAATTTCGATTTTTTTCTTTTTTTTTATATTTTTTCTGTAATCCTCATGGGTACCTACTAGAACACATCCGTGAAGGTATTATATAGGGTTTGCGGGACACCCTGTATATTATATTTTCATAGAGTTATTGTTCTATAATATGTAAAATAATGGTGCAAGACTTCTTTCCTATATGAGCATAAAAGACACGTTTTGAGCGTATGTGACTCACATACACTTAACGTAGGTAATGTGCAATCACAAAACCGGATGTATCAGTTACAAATATAAAAAAGCATTACTATGAAGCGGAATAGAATTTATCGTCATTTTGTCACATTAAATATAATTTTTACAACATACATACATAACTTCACGCCTGTATCCCTTATCGGGTAGGCAGAACACCAGAGGTCATCAAACCATCTGATGTCACGTTTGACAAATTTCGAGGTATTATATGATAGAGAGAGTCAGCCTATCGCCCGCAAAAACGCCAATAAAACCTTAACTGACTTTTACAGTATGCCCGGGAAGAGAAGCAGCTGGCACATTCTATGTATTTCTTTCGCTCCCAGTCCAGCATGGAAGCAATTTTTGGAAGCATTTTACAAACTTCTTCATAACTCTTTGTAAAAGGAAAAAGTAATGGTTTCTTAATTACGGTTATTAACGTGAGAGGCTTCGTAACGTAAATGATTAATTGGTTCTCGTCAAAGATAATAAATTCGATACTTACTCAAAAAACACTTTCTTAGAAAGTTTTATTAGATACTTTCCTTTCTACTTATTTTTTGAGGAAGTTATGGAAAGTAAAATTACTTATTTAAAATTCGGGTATTTAAAAAAAAATCATCAGTTATTTGAAATCGGTCATTGCGTATATCATTTTTATTTGTGAAGTGATGGGTGGGTAATAAATTAAACAGAATTATACCCAAAATGGCCGATGTTCATAAGCTGTAGCTCATTATAGTGACCATTATTTATCAGATGTTGGGACCGCCTTAATTTCCTTTTACCCACCACGATTCGCGCCAAAATATTATGAATAAATATATCCACATTACTTCTCTATACATTGATGCTAGTTTGTTATTTACAATGTAATTCTTATAGAACAAAGCTGAAGAATTAGTTTATTTCCTTGTGCTAATCTTAGGAACTAAAAATCTTTTTGCGAACTTACGCGGGCAAAACCGCACGAAAACTCACTCATAAACAACAAAGAAAACACCCATAATAATAAGATTTTTTCAGTCAAGACTGAAAGCAACCTTTTTTCCACAAAAGTAATAAATAAAAATGTTATCGACGCCCGACACACGGTGAATCCATCATAACGACTTCCTTGTTTAAAAATGTTTTTCCACGCAAGAAATTGCCTCTCCCTGCAAAATGGAGTGTGAAGGGAAGTAGGGGTTATAGAAAACTTAGTCAGTAAGTTATGGGGTCTTAGGCTGTGTTCACACAGATTCAAACTTAAGGGGTTTTTATATTTTTTTCGTTTATTTTTTCGATATTTTAAAACGCCTGTGTTTACACAACTTCTGGTGAAATATTGGAGTATAACTAATAGGTACATAATTAATTACAGTTCAATAAAAAACTTATTTTACGCAATGTGATCGGGTTTATTTGTATTAAATGTAATATCTCGCTCGACGTCTCTTTGTTTTTACGGATACTATGGACACGAATCGGAGAAAATTAAGCTAATTTTAATTACTAAATTTAATTACAGCTGGTTAAATCATGGTAATAATCAGTACAAAATTCTTTGTTAAGCGGCCAAGCCAGTATGGCAAAGTCATAAATATTTTACTGGCTGACCTGTTAAATAATTTATATAACATGTGGTGAGCGCGTTGGTAGTATTGATTACACTGATAATCACTAAATGTATCATGAATATCATGATTGAGAATTTTAAAAAAGCATCTCAGTGCAAATAAGTTTATAATTTCTACAGCCGGCTGATGTAGTCGTAGATAACATAGGAACATTACGTTCCATGCCAAAAGGTTAAAATAAAATAAAAAAAGCCGTAATTTAATGGAAGTTTTTTTAAGTTTATTCAAATCCAATATGTATGACGACCACTTTGGCGATGCGGTAAACCTATCTGCCTCAGACAACAAGAAGGAACAAGAAAAAAAAATGTTTTTATTTATTTATTTATTATTTTATGATTCTTAAATTGATTTATCTGTTATCTAGTAGGTATGCATAACACAAGCTCTTTATGAAACTAAATTTTAGGCTCGAACTGACAAAATCTGACGTGTGATTATTAAAAATATTTCTCTATTATACCAAAATTGGGTTTTTCGGAATCGCTTTCTGTAGGAACGCAGCCTTAAGGCTGTAGTTAGTCGATATGAACGGGTTATGTGGATCGTTGTTGGACGTTTACAAGTCGCATCTGTAAGTAATTGAAAGAATAGTTGGCTTCTAAGTTTATTAAAGCTTAAATAAAACTACTTTTTAACCGGATTAATCGCGTATAATTTATATTTTACATTTTAACTCGACGTTTCGGTGTCGGTTTATTAAAGCTTTTAAAGGTATTGAAAATATAGTTTTATATGGGCCAAATAATAATCAGTAAGTAGGTTGAAATTTAATTCTAATGAGAAGAGAATCAAGCTAATTTTAATTACAGTCGGTTAAAATAGTGAAAGATCGTGAGTTCAAAATGTTAATGGTAATAATCGGTACAAAATTCCTTGTTAAGCAGAATAAACCATAGAATGTGCCAGCTGCTTCTCTTCCCGGGCATACTGTAAAAGTCAGTGAAGGGACGGAGGTTTTATTGGCGTTTTTCGGACGTTAGGCTGACCCCCTGTCACTGCAATTGTCTCTCTGAATCATAATAATACCTCCCAAATGTGTCCAACGTGACTTCAGATGGTTTTATAGCCTCTGGTGTTCTGCCTACTCCATTAGGGATACTGGCGTGAAGTTATGTATGTATGTATGAGAAGAGAATCAGTCACCCCTGTTTCCTCCTTATAATTGTTTAAGAATAGTTCTAATTTTTTAATGTTTCTACTTTTCATTTTCCGGTAAGAGTATAAATTGGTCACGTGTGTGTTATTTAAAAATTCCTATACTTCAAGTTAAAATTAAAGTTAGGTCATTCCTTTCGCAGTAGCTTGTCATCGCTGTCTTTTTAAGGTTAACTTCTTCTGAAGCAACCATTTGAAACATTGCGTGTCAATTTTAGCTTTTGTTTTTAAATGTATGATGATTTAATGGCACAAGTCACACATTTGATTTTAAACTTCTTTCAGGCTGATAAAAACTCTGATTTTTTAGATAACATCGTCGATGATTTCGTATTAAAAGTAGTCTTATATCCATTGCTAGGCTTTGCAAAAACATCGCCCAGTCACCCGTTTTAAATTTATTAGGCCTGCATTAATATGTACACACTTCGCAACTTATCCGGTTATGATATTTAAATAAAACTACTTTTTAACCGAATTAATCTCGTGGTCATACAAAGAAACCGAAACGTCGAGTTAAAATGTAAAATATATATACGCGATTAATCCGGTTAAAAAGTAGTTTTATTTAAATTATGAATCGTGAAAACTTATGACTATATTACGGTTATGATATTGTTCAAATTTAAATTAAAATGTATACATATTAGTAGGCGTGACTGTACAACCTTATCGAAAAATAAATCGTTGATATGATCCGAATATTATTAATATTAGCGACATGACTTCAAAAAGAAGTCATTGCTCTCTAGGTGAACGGTAAAGGGGTCGTGGGGTTACCTAGGTTAATTACCCTTTGAAGATTTAGGGGTTGTAGGTATTAATACTTAGGTTGACTGGCTTAATAGCCGAAGAAAGGGTTGTTTATTTAAAAAATATATGAGTTGGCAGGCTGGTGTAGCGGTAATAAAACTATATGTGTTTGGTCACCTTTTTTGGTTTTTCAGAAGTCCTGGGGCTTCTTAATCTGTTAAGTCAGTTTAAGAAACTTAATTTGGCCTAAATACAGTCACGTTTAATAATATGTTTACATTTTCATTGGAATTTTAACCTTATGACAACCGAATAAGTTGCGAAATGTGTTCATATTAATGCAGGTGACTGTACCTACTTGTATAAAATACTTATTAGATATAGGTATGTATTTATTAGATAGTGTAAGGTCTTGTAAGACTTAGTATAGTGACTAATCCATATGTTCCTTTAAAGATGGTTAGATACAGTTAAAGTATCTAAAAAAACAATATCGAAAACACGTCATCCGTGATCCCATAACAAGAATAGACAATATTGTCCAAAAATGGACTCACTCATAGCTTTAAATAATATTTAAATATGCTATAATAATAATGAAGGAAAAACTAATAACAGACATATACCTACTACTTAAAGCTAAACTTCCATTGTGGATTGTCGAGCAGTTTCAGTGGATAGTTGTATTATGTTAATAACAATGGCGTTGACCAAACGCTGATCAATCAATGAGTGAACTAATGATTGAATACAATTTCAGAGTAAGAAGTCATGATTAACATGATACTCTTAAGACAGCAAACCATCATTTTAAATTTAGAACAAAACAAGGAATGTTTTTTGTTAAAGTAAGGTTAAGAAGTTTAAATGCTGGACTAGGAGTGAACGATGATAATCAACGAATGCAGAGCATTAAAAAAACCGACTTCACGTCAAAACTTTGAGTCAGAACGACAATATATTTTTTTAAATTTGAAATTTTCGATGAGGTACTCAACTGATTTCGTTAAAATTTATATGGGACCAACTTTGAAGTATCCGCTATCATATGAAACAAGAAATTTTAAAATCGATCCATAATTGTCCGAAATATCATGTAACAAAGACACAAAAAAAACATGCAGACGAATTGAGAACCTCTCCCTTTTTTGGAAGTCGGTTGAAAAACCTAGAATGTACCAGCTGCGTTTCTCCCCGGGCATGCTGTAAAAGTCGTTAAGAGCCAGTGGTTTTATTGGCGTTTTTGTGGGCGATAGGCTGACCTGTCACTGCAATAGTTCCTCTGCATCATTTTCATACCTCCAATATTAACGTGACATCAGAATGTTCTTATAACTTTTATGTATATGAAGTTTGCCAAACCAAAATACAAATCCTTTTTAGCGTAGATAAACAACGAAACATCTTTATAAAACGCCAATTTATATTCCAGCCTGTTTCATTAGGTATAAGACATATTAGATACCGTCCAAATATTTTCTCTATTCATTAGATTATTAAAGCAATAACTTACCATATAACTTTATACGACATCCGAAATTACCCGCGTAAAGCAACCCTAACTTAAAGCTCGTAAAGTAAGGGTTAAACCTAATAAACAATCGCTTACAAAAGTCATGAAACCCATGAAACTATAAAAACCCAACTACCGTACATATCTTATTCTTAATCTGCAGTTTATCTTGGAATTTATATGAAAAGCTCACGGTTTAACTTAAAATCCAGACGGTTGGGTCGCCGCCATTTTGGTCTTGTTATATTCGTACACTGCCTTTAAATAAGTTGAGAGTTGTTATGGTTTAATTACATATTTATTATTATATATTTCTTACCTTTTAAGCTCTGATAAATTCAGTTTTTAGAGTAAATATGCCTCTTATGGTTTTTAACAGGCTTTAAAACTTGGTAATTACCGTTTATGTTAAACTCGCTTTACATACGACTATTATCATATAAATATACCCCCTGTGCTATTCCATACTTTTCCCTTTTTAGGTTTATCCGATCAGCCTATTTCATCTTGAAAAGGCCACAAATATAAACGGAGAAGAAAACGAAAAGCTCTAAAATAGATGTCGCTTCATACGCTTGACCCATAACAAAGAGTCAAAGGAACAAGTTGCTATGGTTATGGCTAGTTCAGTGTCCTTTTTTTGGTAAATCTTTATAGTACCTAATTTGTTTTTCTGTATCAAGATGGGAAAATGTGAACCGTAATATATTAATTTCCACAAAAGTTTAAATCAAGTCCATCCACAACCATAGCTAGTATGCATCATCGGAGAAACTGTATTTTTTATTTTATATCAAACTTATGACCATGCAATGAAGCATTTCTCATTTATTGATGAAAATTATTATAAAATTATCTTATGCTATGGTATTTGACAGTTGTTATAGGTCAAGCGTAATCAGTGCCTCTAGTGGAATAAGTTGGCAGTCTTCTACCCCATTCAGTGATCCTCTTATGCTCACAGATTTAGTTTTCATCTGTGCTATGAGTATTTTTTTTTCTCCGACAAAATAAGACAAATATGCCGCAAAATTAAAAAAACCAAATAAAATCGATGCAAAAAGTATTTAATGTCTTGTATCAATATAGGAAAACAATCATTCAAGAACTATGCAAAATGAATTTAAGGTCTGAATCACATTTAAAAAAAACACACATGAACTATGCAAAGAGTATTTATGTCACTAAACAGATTTAAAAAAAAAGAATAGTGTCCGAAGTGGCTGCGTGGATTACACAACAACTTCCTTACCATTGAGATGGCATCCTTTGTTATGAGACAAAAGACCGATTCAAGAGAATCGGGAAAACGCTTAATAATCTTTTCTGTTTAAACTATAATATTTAGTTTGAAATCGAAGTGGATGCTGGAAAGTCTTTTCATCCGTTCTGACCTTATTTCCATTCAGCTTTCTGCTTCGAATTCGAAATAAAAGCTAAAAAGCTTTGCTTTTCTCGATATTTGTTTAGATATGATGTTAACTGGTATAAGAATTTATGCGTAAATGGAAAATTGACTTTTTGAAAATTAATTTCTTCCCTTTGACGACCACTTTGGCGCTGGGGTAACACTGTCTGCCTCAGACGCCAGTGGTCGCTAGTTCGATTCCCGCACGGAACAAGAAAAAAAAATGTTCGGTGTTTGTCTATTTATGTATTTATATTATAGGTTCCCCGATAGTTCGCTACATGGTATCCCATAACACAAGCTATGCTTACTTTGGGGCCATATAGTTGATGTGATTGTCTGGGGATTTTATTGTTTTTATTATTATATTATTTATTGTTTAATCTATTTTTTATGTACATTATGCATAGTATATTATATTGTATAAATGAACAAAGAAAAAATTGTTTTGTAGCGATAAAGCCGTGTGTTATGTCTTTCTAATGTATTTTAACAATATGTACTATATGGATTTTGATGTCATTTTTTTAATCTCTGTGCATTAAAGTATAATAAATATTTAAATGTATGAAAAGAGAAATAAATAAAATAAGGTGAATTAAGTCATTAAATGCTTATGCAGCACAAACATTTCAAGCTAGTTTTAAAACATTATCTGACCGTAAATCGAACACTAGACTTTAACACCACAGGAGTACGGTACTAAAACCGTTGCACTACAAAGACCTGAAATTTATTTTACGACACACGACACAATTGTTAGTACTGTGATCGCGATAGTACTAAAAATGCGGGTAGGTTATTTTTATTCATGAGCAGATAAGTATGTCTACGTATCTATATACCCGCTTTATTGCAAGCTTGATCGTTCTATACCAACATGAAAAACTCAATGAAAATCTATACTATTATATAAAGCTGAAGAGTTTGTGTTTTTGTTTGTTTGTTTGTTTGTTTGTTTGAACGCGCTAATCTCAGAAACTACAAATGGGATTTGAAAAATTCTTTTTGCATTTGATAGCTCAATTCTTGAGGAGGTTATAGGCTATATTTCATCCCGAAATTCCCACGGGATCAAAAGTCACGCGGGTAAAACCGCGCGCGGTGGCTAGTACATTATAAAGTGCGACCGGTGGGAGTTTGCGTTTCTGACAGCTTTCAAAATCATAGCTTTTTTAACTTGCGAATTAATAAACTTCATTCAGTGGACATAAGGAGCTGTCAGGAACGCATTATCGCAACGGCCGCACTCTAGATGAAAATATCCCGTATTTAAATTAAACGGTAAATGACGTTTACTTCGGTCTGATGACAGCCGTCATTTGTTTTGAGTCTTGTTCACATGTTTGCAAGTGTATTAATTAAATATATTTTTTTTTTCAAGGAAACATGAAAAGTAGTGCTAACACAGTTCGATGAAATCTACGTTTTATTATTATACTATGCCTAATTATTGAGCTTTTCGTGCAATTTCTTGTTCAAATATAGCCTAAAAACCTTCCCAAAGTTTTGAGCTGTGAATTACAATAAGACTTTATCAAATTCGACCGTTCGTTTCCGGTGTTAGCACGTTCACACAAACAAATAAACTCTGCAGATTTATTTACTTTTTAAGTGTTTAGCCAACACTTCTAAAGCAAAGTAAGTAAAACAAAACAAACGAAAATGCCATTTCTATTGACCCGGAGCGCTATATTATGGAGAGTCTTTAATTACTTACCTAATTTGTTTTTTTTTTACATATATGCATATATAACTTCATGCCTGTATCCTGTATCCATTATGGGGTAGGCAGAACACCAGAGGTTACAAAACCATCTGATATCACGTTTGACAAATTTAAAGACATTATAATGACGGATTTGTTTTTTTTTCATTATTGTTATTTTGAAACCTGATTACAGACAGATTGAGTCAGACTTGGGTTTAAAAACCTTGTGTGAGAAGTCTCAAATAAAAGTAGGTGTTAAAACTAGCATACTTTTATGAATACTAAAACTCACATCAAACTTCAACGTCCTGAGAATTTTACTTTAAAAGCACCTATTCAGTCGTACGTCACTCAATCCCTTCTGTAAAAAGGGCTTATCCTCCAAATAGTAACTTACCAACTAAACCGTAGTAACTCTTTATACCCAAAACTTTTGCGCTTCTTAAAAACTTTTCTCGTTTCGGAGTCGGAATATTTTAATTTCCACAGGAATTTCAGGGAGTCGAGTATCGGGTAGTAAATTATAATAACCTGGGGAGTAATTTCTAAGTTAGCCCATTTTTGAGGGTTGTAAGATTCACTGCTATGTGTAATAGCGTGCTAAAACGTTAATCTACTCTTTAGCGACGACAAAGAGGAATAATTTGCCAATAGAATATCTTTTTTTTTTATAAATATTTGTGACACTCACACAACATTATCTAGTCCAAATTAAGTTTCTTAAAGAACTTGTGTTATGGATACTAGATAACTGATATACTTAAGAAATATTGAATAAATACATATTTTTTATTAGAATACACTTAAATAAACATATAAACATCTATGACTTGACAGCTAATATCTGTGTTCATCACACAAATATCCGCCGCCGCCGGGATACGAACCCAGGACCTTTGACATAGAAGGCGATGTATGTTACCACTACACCAGCCGGTCGTCAAAGTTATGGAAACGTAAATATCTTTTTGAATTAAAATAATTCGTGATGTGACCACCCTGTTAAGACAACAAAACGTCGATTCGAGAATGAACGTAAATCACATGAAAAATGCGGTTGAAAATATGTTGGACTGGGAAACAAAAGAAAAACATAGAATGAACCAGCTGCTTCTCTTCCTGGGCATGCTGTAAGAGTCAGTTAAGCGACGAAGGTTTTATTGGCATATTTGTGGGCGATGGGCTGACCCCTTGTCACTGCAAGTCTCTCTCCATCATTATAATACATCCAAATTTGTCAAATGAGACATCAGATGGTTTTATCGCCTCTGGTGTTCTGCCTATCCCATAAGAGATACAGACGTGAAGATGTGTATGTATGTAATTATTTTTATAAAATTATATTTTATTATGAAACGTTAAAAGTTAAGATAATATATGAAACAACTTGGATTCATGGACTTTATAGGTAGGTCGTACTAAAAAACTCCTCGTCACCCAGAGGAGAGATTCATAGCCCTGCAGTGAGCTCATAATAACACGGAGTTGAGATGATGATGACTAAAAAAACATGCAGCAGATATCGAAGTCACATTATCTGTTTTCGCGCTGCGCCACCGAGTCATTTTAGTAAATTGACGCTAATCAGTCCTTCTACCGACTTGAATCGTGCCGAGGTTGCCATACCGAGATATACTGCTCATACTGAACTATATTACCACTTCTTATTCAAAACACTGTAAACAAAATTTTACAGTGTTTTGGCCGAGTGCTTGGCTGTAATATGGGTTTTCCTGTTTGCCTCATAGAGGTCTCTGTAGGTGCAGTTATATTACCACTAAACCACTACCTACTTCATAATTGAACATTGAGTTTACAATATCCTAAGAAAATTATAAGCATATAATGTGAGATCTATAACTAAAACAGTCCATACTCAATAATAACATATAATAAAATGAATGTTGGGTTTCATTGTTATTTAAATTAAATAACCAGTATGTGGGATCTGTTGTAGATTGGATACCCATGTACATCTGCGTGTTTATTTTATAGTAAGCTGTTTATCAAATAAAATATGTTTTTAACAGACACGGAAACGTCGCAACGAAATTTATAATTGTAATATGAGACTGTTGACACAAAACATATTTTAAAGAAATTCCAATTTCTCGTCTTGAACTTCTTCTGTGCCTACCTATCCATCTATTTTTTTTATATTAGTAGGAAGTATGAATTAATATTGAGAGAATATCGTAAATGATTGAGTCGTAACCGTAGCCGTTAACTACCGATGACGACTCGGTCAGGTTAAGTATGCCTTACGATTGAATTTTATATCCTCTTTCGGATATCGTAAAAATTTCTTAAGGTAGGTGAATAGGCTCTTTTATCTAAGAAGGTAAAATAATGTAGAAATGTTATATAAGTGCGTCGTAGGTTCACGTTTCATTTGGCTTTCTTACTTATAAAGAAAATTTGCAAGGCCATATACAGTACGAAAGCTGGAAACTTATAAGCGCTTACCGGCGCTTGACAGCGCTGGTCCATTCTACACAAAGGAAGCAGGTTGAGGCAGACCAAGCAAAATGTCGGACTCATCGATGATTTCCCAGCGCGCGTTGAAGCTTGTCGGAACTTGTCGGCACCGTTCAGTGCTAATCGGCGCGCGTTCATATATTTTCCTGCGCGGGTCACCAGCGCTGTCAAGCGCTGGTAAGCGCTTATAAGTTTCCAGCTTTATTTCTGTATACGGCCTTAGGATGGATGTTGGTTCGATTCCACACTGATATGGCTTGACCTATTCGGCTAAAGTTAGGGATACAGGTAGAGCACAGGCCAGAAACATAAACATATTTTTGAAATAGGGATAAAGGCAAGGACAGACGCGTCAACTAGTCATCTTCAGAACTCTTTGAAAGCCCGCTGCAGGGCTATGAGTCTCTCCCCTGGGTGTCGTGGAGGTTTTAGGTCATCAACAGAAATATTAGTGAATGCAATACATTCCGGTTAATAGTGACTATTATTTTCTTCTTATTATTCAGTAAAGTAAAATCTAATACATACATAACCTCACGCCTGTCTCCCTTTGGGGTAGGCAGAGACAAGGGAAAACCAATTGCTGCGATCCAGACCTACCTCTTTCGCTTCCTCCACGTTCCGCCCTTTTTAAGAACGTCGCAAATTTGATTCCGACAGCACCATCCATTCTTGCTCTGTACACCTCTTTCGTAAATCTACTTTCAAATGTCCAAACCACGTAGCATACCCTTTTCAATCTTAGTCACCACATCTTTTTTCAATCCGCATCTCTTTCTTATTTCACTATTGCGCACCCTATCACTCCATTTCACTCCACACATGCTTCTCAAAGCTCTCATCACCACAGCATTAATCTTGCTTTCATGTCTCTTCTGCCACACCCAAGATTCAGTACCATGCATAAGCGTTGGCGCCAAAACTCCCTCAAGTACGGCAAGACGAGCCTTATTGTAAAATCTAATATATCTAATATATCGTAGTATCCATCTAGGGCTTCAAACTCAAAGTGTGGTATTGTGGTTCCCAGCGGCATAAAAGCAGGTCGTTCTCGCAATTTCTCGTTTATACTCGAATAGAAGTAAAGTTGATTTTATCGAGACTGAGTTTTTATTTGAACTGAATTAGCAATTCAGTCGAATCTGAATTGCTAACTTGCTGTTTTTTTAATCATAAGTTTTACCTTTCAGTTGTTTTACCCTATGTATACAGGGTGGTAACTTTTAATGGGGCAGTAAGGGAAAAGTATTTCTCAGTTCATCAAAAATAAATCATGAACATACAATGATTTGCCTTCTTTCATTGTTTTGTAAATACTATCGAATTAGACTTCGTTGTTCACCAGATTTTTCTCGAGTGCCATTTTTGGGCAAGCAGTCTGTAAAGTTACCGAAACTACGATTTAGTATTAGTATAATATTAAGTATGAAAGTAAGTATGAATTTGTATAATAGAACTATGAAAAATAAGGGCCACTTAAGGCGACATATTGAAAAAAGTGCATTGACTTTCATCGCAAATTATGAGAATATGGCAAGACGAGCGGATCTGAAATTTTGATATGTGTAAATAATTCATATCTTTATCTAAACTTTGCTTGCTCAAAAACATGATTTAATGATTTTGACACGATAGTTTTTTTTTCGAAAACACGTCTAAAACAAGCTTTTTCTTAAATTACTACGTAGTTATGAAATCAATATGCCTACAAATAACTTAAATACAATCTCCACATTAATTTTCAATTTTTGGTAGCTCAAAATTTACATAGCATTTACCTACCATTCAATTTTTGGTTGCTCAAAATTACCATAGCATTAACCTACCTTTTTTTTTATTGATTTTTGAAACGATTTCAGTATCTGAGCGGTGTCGATGGTGGCGATATCTATGCAATACGCGACCTTATGACGGCGTGTTAACGTTTCAAGAAAAATCATTTCGATGTGCCGCCTTAAAGAACGACAGGCATTTTGCATTGTTTTATTAAAAAAAAATGATAATATTATTTGGAAACAGACATTTTCAGGTACCTAAGAATTAGGATAAAAGCTTTAAATAGAATAAAGCAATTAGAGAAGGCCTATGAAGTCTCTTATTATCAATTATTTTACCTTAATTATTCGTGTATATTATAAGTAAATAACTTGGAGTAAATAAACATGAATCTTCCTGAAATAGGTTTTCCTTAGCAACATTAATTGTCAAGCTTTTCAAAACAGAGACTCTTCACCTTACAATTACCGTGAGCGTAAAATAAGTAATGAAACAAGGAAAACAGAGCCAAAATATATTTGTTTTTTTAAATATCATTTAGAAATAAAACTTTGTTGATATGTAGTATATGTGTGTTTATTTATTTTCAACCGACTTCCAGAAAAGGAGGCGGTTCTCAATTCGTCTGTATGTTTTTTTTATCTATGTTACACGATATTTCGGACAATTTTGAATCGATTTTGAAAATTCTTGATCCATGTGGTAGAGGACACTTCATAGTTGGTCCCATATAAATTTCATCGAAATCGTTTGAGTACTTACTTCATTGAAAATTTCAAAATTTTGTAAAAATATGTATGATTTCGGAGAGTGTTTACGTGGATGATATGATAACCCAGCGAAAGTTTTGACGTGAAGTCGGATTTTTTAATGCTCTGCATTTTTTGATCTGATTTCAATAATGCACTGCTTAGTTTAGGGCTCAAGACTTTCATTAATTATACCTTACGAAAGTTGGTATAGTTCGGTCAAAATGGGTATCTACCTGTAATTTTCAGGTAAGTGTAACTCCGCAAAAAGGCAAAGTACATTTCATAACAGCATTATCGCCATAAAACCACCATCAAAAGGGCTTAACCTCCATAACTACATTATGTCAAAATGATATACTACATTACCATGACATTTTCCGGGAAAAAATCCCTAGCGCCTAACACCGAAATAATAGTTACATTTGTATTCCAATCACCTCTGGATTCGGGGGTCCCAAAAAATGACCGATGCCCCGGCACGTTATCTAATTCAACATTCCACCTCCTGATTACAACATAATAGATGAGGGTCCCGAAAAAAGTTCGTTTTACAGGAGTTTGCATTGAGGTATAATAGGGCGTCGTAATTTGTGGCATAATTTCGCTTTTCACGTTGGTTGAAAGGATTATGAAAAGAAAATGGCCGCCGTATTGTGTTTTGGGTTGTGATATGTATCAGTAAATCATTGGTTTATTTATTAGTGATATTAAATTATGATTTGGGTTGGGTACTGGGTTTCATTAGGCAAGTATTTCTATATTAAGCTATGGTTTTCTAACGTTATACACGTTGAATATGTGTGGGTTAAACTCGATCCTGTGTGCAAATCAGGTTGAAATGGTTGTCTATGTTATTCCTAGAACTACCTTTCTGTATGCGAAGCAACTAAACCCCTTTTAGGTTGAATGTAGCATGAAATACTCCAAAACTTCCATCTATCACGTCCATCGCTTTTGCGTTTGTAATTTTAATCATAAGTATATGAAAGATAGTAGGATTTAGTTTACACCTAGATGGCAGCACAACTGCTGCGCTTTCTTTGTGTGCGCTTTATCTTGTTGTAATTGCATCAGGATTCAATTCAATGGAAAAGAACGGAACCCATAAAGGATTTGTTTTCTATTTGTCCATCCGTTATGACCCTTTTCCTGAAGCACTTATACTCAGGTTTACTATCCTTGGGGCAGAGACTAAATAAAACTTCTAATTCAACGCAAACAAAAGAAACGGCCGTTTATGCCGCATATTTCTGCACTCGGAGGATCATATGTTAAAAATTATATTAAAAAATAACTAACGCATGGAACGCATTGACCATTTCTTTATTTTGGCTATGCAATATTTTATCCAATAAGTAATGAAACTGATAAGGGTTAGGATGGTGTCATTTATCATAACTCTCCCTTAGGATGCGACCCGACTGAGATCTGTGGAATATGGTTAAGATTTATCTGGATTGATGTAACATTTTTGCTAATGTTTTATTTATTTATTTTACGTTTTTAATGTTATTATTATTGTTGTTATATGTTATTGTTATTTAATGTTTTACGTATTTGAAGATATAATTTCCGGTTTAAAAGATTATAATTTGAAATAGGTTTTATTAATCGAAAGAACTTAATGGTTAGCAAAATTTTAAAAGGGAACTACATGCCAGCATATCTTCATTTAAATTCAGAGCTACACCGCAGAAAGGCACGGTAGCCCCCCCACAAGTTCACTCCTAACAGCCCGTTCACACATGGTACGTTTTACTGGATACGTTTTACCGGATATGTTTTCTTGTCTCAGCAGGACTTTCATATGTTATTATATCTGTTACTTAACCCACATTTATTTTTGTACAATTTTGTTTTCTTTCTTAATAATTAAGTTATCCTTTAAGGTTAAGTAAGGAGCTGGAGAAGTTAGTTATTTTCCATGAATATGCGCATTGCCTTACCTTTCGATCCAATACAACCCACCGACCGGTAATAATCATTAATATTGTTTAATACAGGGTTGATTTGTAGTCACCAGCCAAATTTAAATGTTAGTTTCTTTGATACGATATTGAAACGTACCTGCGTATTTATTTTAGTATAGCTTAGTACAAAAAAATAAAGATATGGCACCACAAACTTTTATGCAAATAGTCGCTGTTGATGAACAAAGCTACTACGACGCGGCATTTCTTTGATAATACTACGACGTAGTTCTACAAGAAGCTTTGTAGAAGCGCGTAGTTGTCTTTATTTTAATGGTTATTTAGAGTGACAATGGTTTGCTTAATATGTTAGCGGATATAATTATTTCTTTGTAAAAAAAATATTTTTTTTTTGCAAAAATCGTTTCCATAATGATATTGTGTAAAAAAAAATTTGGCCGGTGATAAATCATCGCAACTGAAACAAGAACTACGGTTTCCTAGTGTTTTGAACTGCCGAAACTGCAATTAAAACGCATGACATGTGGTCCATAACTCGGTGTTACAGGCACACATACGGAGCTAGACACATTTATGTGCAAAGCCTTGTAGGTACTCTTACATTTGCTCTGGTTAGTATAACAAAATGAGAGGTGAGGACAATTAGTAGCATGGTTTATACCTAATTCTAAATGTTTTTCTATTAAAGGAAAATGACAAGTGCGAATCGAAATCAAGTGCAAGTGTTCAATGACAAATAACTATATTTTATTTTTTTTCAACCTCCATAACAAATTGCAAACAATTAAATTTAATTATCTCTTACTCTTACTAATATTATAAATGTGAAAGTTTGGATGTATGGATGTTTGTTCCTCAATCACGGGATTTAGATGAAATTTGGCATAGTGATAGTTTACAGCCTGGAATAGCACATAGGCTACTTTTTATCCCGAAACTTCGCGGGTAAAACCGCGCGCAACAGCTAGTTTTGAATATAATGTGCCGAAAGCGTCACAATTCAAAAATAGAATATTTTTATTTTTTTTAATATTTGAAGTGGAGATTGCATGTAGTTTGTCTTTATAGTTTGATTGTTAGAAGGCGTTAAGCCTGTATACATTATAGTATACAGACTTAACGCCTTCGGCTTTTAAAAAGTGCCATCTATAGAGGTTTTTTGAACTAATTTTTATGAGCTGTCAGAAAACTCATTATAATTATGCAAACTGTACTCAATGACTTCACGCGGAAGTAAATGCGACAAGGTTCCAAAATACCAACTTGCAGGGATTATTACTGTTCCTAGTGGTGGTTGATAGTAAGTTCATAATTCACTATTTTCCGTATAAAATTCCTTCGTGGTTCATCTTACTCTCTTAGTCACTTAACAACAAAGAAATAAAAACATATTGCTCTCAGCTCCAAAGTTAACCAAGTCAAACTTAGCAAAACTATGATCGATTCCATTATGATCCGTTATCGTATCCTGGCAAGATAGATTTCTGTAATCTCTCCTTGTATCAGATAGGTTTAAGCTCTGGGGATCTTCCGTCTATACCACAGACATACATCTACATAGATAACGCAAGTGTCACGATTTGTATTGAAACCAAGCTTGCCGACTTTTTAACACCTACTTTTTTTTGCTTGGTGGTAGGATCCCTTCTGGGTCCGCCTGGCTAGCGACCACCCTTTATATAAAGTCTGCCGCCAAATGTTACCGTTCCGGCGGTAATGTGTTCCAGCAATATTGTATAAACAGCCAGTTCCTTCCTAAACCCGTGTGCTTTCATCTTCGACCTCATCGTCACTTACCATCAGGTGAGATTGAGGTCAAACGCGGGTTTAGAAAAAAAGATAAAAACCTACTGTGACGTCACAGCTGATGTTTAGTGAAGGGAAACACAAACCGACTAAAAACACCGATAGAAAAAATAATAAATAAAATCCCCAGACAAACACACCAACTACATGGCCCAAAGTAAGCATAGCTTGTGTTATGGGATACCATGTAGCGAAGTAGGGGGGAACCTAGAATATAAATACATAAATAAATAAACACTCAGACACGTAACCTTTTTTTTTCTTGTTCCGTGCGGGAATCGATCCCGCAACCACTACCATCTGAGGCGGACAGGTTTACCCCATCGCCAAAGTAGTCGTCCAGCGATGTCGCCTATGAAATCGATTATTAAGAACGATTTTTCTAACAGACGCGGACTGCTATCTAGCGGCGACCAACCTTGACGTTTGGCCGAGGTTAGGACGCGCGCAGTACATGCATTAGCAATATCTATGTAGTTGTATGTCTGTGGTCTATACGGACTGCGCGCCCTCTGGTGCGGACCCGAAGCTAATCTCATTAGTCGTCTAGGGTTTGCAGTATGAAACATGATCTGAATTTTATTATAATCTACCTTGCAATGATTTCGTGATGAAATTGGATGCTGTGGATCTCATAAGTAGTAGAATCCTATGAATGGATTAGTTGAGTTGTAATTTATTTTGGATTACATAGAACTTGCTTAAATTTGAGATTATTGTTAAATTTGAAATTGAGATATTGTGATGACATAAACGACTAATGATTAATATCTAAGCCCCGATTTCACCCATTTCCTTCTGAACTTAGATTTACAAATCTCGGATCTGACTGTAGAAAAATTGAAGGCGGAACTCGTTTTAACGCGCAAGCCGAGTTCAACTCGAATCAACTCGAATAGATCGCGTTTTATTACACGGTGAAATTAGGGCTAGTTAATATTGTCTATAGCTTGTACGATATATAATCTTTACTTATTAAAGAAATAAAATTGATGAATTTGTTTGTTAATTACAAAACTACCAGACTTAGTGGAAACATATTTTGGCATCTGATAAGCCAACTCTGGACGAATTACTTGCTTTAAACTATTAGGCGCTGTGAGAGTGTATTCATACCGGTATGAATTTCAGTACATATTTTTCTGTATGACGTCATTTTTTTTTCAGTTAACTGAAATTGTCCGGTATCAATATTAATATTGATATCAAATATTTATTTTTACAATGTAGCGGATACTTTAGAATGTTGGATAGTTTAGTTGAAGCCTATGAAGCGTAGTGACATATGCTGACTTATCATTTCGGTACAGAAGTTAAATAGGTTAAAATATTTCTGTATTAAAAACATCTACAGAAATTAATTCGGTATACATTATTTGGATAAGATTTTAATAACTTGTATAGGTATTGTGTTTGATGAGGCAGTACATTAATTAGGATACTGAAATTTTACTGGTACTATTTAAAAATTTTATACCGATATGCAGTCCCTGATTCAGATACTTTGTGACTTTTTTGTTATTGATATATAATGTTAACTGCTAGGGGCGGTTTTGATCCCGCGTAATTTTTGATCCAGAAGGGACTGATGGATGAAATATAACCTTCCCCAACAGATTTATTTAATAACAAACTCTTCCACTTTATATTGTACGATGATCATTACCATATTTTGTGGCAAAATTACGTTCTGTTCCATACTAAACTTGCAAGGATCACAATTCACGATAATATTCACACAATCTTCAACGTCAGTGTAAAATTCTTACTTAAACTTAGTTTTTATGAAGTCATGAAAACTTATACGATCAGATGCCGTCCTGTGTAATGAGAGCTTTATTTTTCCATCAAGTTTAAAAACAACTTTTAGAGAAAATAGCTTTGAGGAAACTTAAACAAAGTCGGAAATCGATTGTTTCTCATTTTTTAAACAAGATTATAGTTATCTTGTGAAAATACAATACCTACCTAACGCGGAAATCTTAGGACATTCGACGCATCGCGCGGGTCGGGGCGTACGCTTTTACTACATTCGCCATTTAGAGCCATTAGCCATTTAGCCTGCGAATGTAACGAAAAGGATCGCCGTCTGTGCTCAAACATGCCCCTTTGAAGATTTTTTGTAAATTCAATATATCAGTAATCTGTAACCCCCAATGCTTGTAAGTTAGTCATGTAAAAACATTGTTTTTTTTTTTAATTTAACTCTAACACCTTAATTTGTATTTTTTACATACATACATATCGTCACGCCTGTATCCCTTATGGGGATACAGGCGTGACACCAGAACACCAGAGGTTACAAGACCATCTGATGTCACGTTTGACAAATTTGGATGTATTATAAACATGGAGAGAGAATATTGTAGTGGCAAGGGATCAGCCTATCGCCCACAAAAACGCCTTTAAAACCTTTGTCCCTTAACTGACTTTTACAGTATGCCCGGGAAGAGAAGCAGCTGTCACATTCTACGTTTTTCTTTCACTCCCAGTCCAGCATGGAAGCAACTTTTGTTTTTTTTTTCATTTATTTATCATTTTTACAATAATTTATAAAATTCTTAACTAATTAGCGACAAAAATCCACTTAGGTTTATACTTGCGCTAATATGATTTAGGTACATACATAATTTCATCTTAAATTTATTCTAGTGATACTATTTAATCTTGTCAGATAGTTCATCTTAAAGTACTATTACATTTTAATTTAGGGCAAAAAATTTATAAAAATAAAATGAACTAAAAATGAAGAGGAGTCGGATAGCAACATAATGAGTTTAGTATTAAAGTTAGGTTTTCGGTGCTACTCAATTGATAACAATGGACTAGCAAAGTGTTTTTTTAATATATTTTTTATTGTTTGTTATTATTTAGTTTGCTTATTATTCACTTGTTTTTAATGAAGATATTTGATTTTATTTCAGGTAATATTCTAAGACTCAACTCTAAACATCCCATCTGTTTGCAAGGTATGAAGAATAATTAAGAAAACTTGGAATAATTTTTGACGTAGAGGTCAAATTCAAAAGTCAAAATATCTTTATTTCGTAAATATTACAGCCAAACAATTTACAAATTAAACTGAATCTACCACCACTTCGGAAAGTCGATGTGTTGAGAAGAAGTGGCAAGAAACTCAACAGCAATCATCTTTTAACAATACACAATAACAATTAACAACCAGGGAATCCCATCTTCTTGCATCCGGATATCTTATAGTAAATTTTTTATATAACAATTATCCTCAAATCTAGCGAAGGGTTAATCTTAAATATTTTGGAATTTTATTTTAAAAGCGTACACACTGACCCATGAACGAGTTGGTGATCTTCTGGAGTCGGTATAATTACCTTCTAAACCAATAAGCAAAACCGTTTGAAATTTTGATTAATCGGATACAAATTATGTCTTATACTAGGTTAATTTTAATTGACGCTTCACCTCTTGCGGGCAGCCTATCCACATCAATTCAAACAACATTTGTTCTACGACTTTTTACGAATCTTGATAAATAATACAAAAAATAAAAACAAAAAAATGTTTGCTCCTTACTTTTTAAGAAGTGCTTATTAATATTATGAAGCGATATTTTACTGCGCAAGGTGCGTGGCATACCTACCTACGCCTCTAAACAGAGGCTACAAAACATTTTTGTAGGGGAAAACTATAATTTTAAAAACTATTTATTTTAAAAATTTGTTTGTACATTTAAAACAAGATTTTATCGGGTGCTAATAAAACAGACTTCTTTTAAATAGATTTATTCCCCTCTAAAAATCTAAGTTGCCTTCTAAATTACTATAACAATCCGTGCCACAAACCAAGTCGGGGTTATTTAAAAAAGCTCTAGGGCTTATGGCGCTTCGCCGTCCGCTGCCGCGGCACCGCTCGCTTCGCTCGTTCGGCTCGCGCACTTGTATAACTATATGCAAACTAACTCCTCCTCCTTCGTCTTCCGGAACGAAAGCCCTTCTTGTCGCATAATATTTTTCATCGCAATGTTACTTAGTATAAATTATTATGGTATATTATAGTATGAATTGCTTCAAGACACATTTTTCGCAAAAGTTATTGTCTCGTGGCTAAGTTATAAAAATAGAAGCTTGATCACGTGGCCAAAAAATATTCTGTGGCTGGACTTATTATTTCTCGATTTTATCACACATAGCTATTATGTCATACTCTACATCTTAATTAGATGGTTCGGTGCCCTAACGTGGTCACGAGTGTCAGCTGTCAGGTTGACAGTTACTAAAGCAATCAATCATCTCCATCTGTTTCTCAGTCATTGAGCGTACACAAATCGTGCGAATAATGTCTTGAGTTTGAAGTTTTTGAGTCCATTTTTGAGTCCATTCACGACCACTTTGGCGATGGCATAACACTGTCTATTTGAGTTTGAGTTGACTGTTTGGATTTATGGATGTATGTTTGTTCCTCAATCACGGCAGAACAAAGCTCAAAGGTCACAGTCTGGAATAGCACATATATGCTACTATGTATCCCGATGTTCCCGTGGGATTAGAAATAGCGCGGGTAAAAGTGCGCGAACAGCTAGTTAGAGATAACTTAGCTTATTAAAATATATTACATCCATAAATAATTAATTATTACACTAAAACAGTGCTAAATACAAAGAACCTTTAAGAAAGATAACAATTTATTACTTAATAACTTAACACGCCAAGTTGGGGTACCTGCTTAATAGCTAATGTTTAAGAATTTTATAAATTTCAAATAATTCTTCCCTTGTACCTATTCTAACAACGTTGACATTGTTAATTTTACCTATTAGCTTTTTTAACTCAATTTTTTTATTATTTTTGAAGTTTAATGTGCTTATGTTTTAAAATCAATTTGTAATTTTATTTATTTTTTTCTGTTCTATTATTTAATTGTTACTATTCGCAAAACTATACTGCATGCTGTCGTCACCTATAAGTGTGGTGGCGCCAATACTATATGTTTCTTTGTTAAAACCTTGTTTTGGTGACCACTGCGTTGGTGAACTATATAAATAAATAGCTCCACATGCTAAAGGTTTTAAAATTTTATAAAAAATGTTGACACATTTTATCTTTACTTTATTTAAAGCCTTAGTTTCTCCTTCCCGATGTTACGTTAAAACATTATTTCCCGTCAGTCGACGACTTACCTAGTTTCCTGGTACCTACCCTATTTTCCGTGAAAGATTTATTTTCAAGTGAAAATATGCTTTTTTTCATAAAAACTTGGCGCAGATCCATTGTGTACCGGCTGGAACTAATATGATTATATATGACCCGACACAGAAAGAACAGTTTGTGAGTGTAAAGTTTTATATTGTTAACAATTTTGGTGACGAAATTTGTTAACTTTCTCTATCTGTCTAATTATGTCATGTGATAGAAAAGCTAATTCCCAAAAAGGAGGAAGTTCTCAATGCGTCTGTATGTTTTTTGTGTCTTTGTTACACTATATTTCGGACAATTATGGATCGATTTTGGAAATTCTTTTTCCATATGATAGAAGATACTTCATAGTTGGCCCCATATAAATTTCATCGAAATCGGTTGAGTTCTTCATTGAAAATTTCAAATTTAAATAAATGTGTTGTTTTGGATAATGTTTACGTGGATGACATTCTAACTCAGCCATTTTGACGTGAAGTCGATTTCTTTAATGCTCTGCATTCGCTGATTATTTTATTTTCTCGTTTGAGACATCATTGGTATCGGAATTTTATTTTTGTGTTAATTTTTAATCTTCGATTTCCTTAAAATACTTTTTAATGAAAATATGTCATTGTTAGCTAACTATATTTTGAAATTCATTATTAAATCTGCTTTTACTTACAGTGATATTAGAGTATCTAGTCTATCTATACATAATGTAGATTATTATCAAATTTATGCTTAAATTATGTTTCGGCCAAAACATTCCAATTATCAAACTTATATTGGCTACGCAACTATGTATGAGCGTGTTCATGACAACAAAAATCTATATTTCTTTTGCTTGTGAGATCAAAATTGAAATCCATTTAAGATCGTAATAGCAGTCTAGACCTCTTTAATCTCAGCACTAAAAGTTTATAAAAGAGCGTGATCAAACAGCCAATCTTTTTGGGTTATTAAAATTTTTTATGATAAAAATAACCTAATCCTACTTTTATTAAAGAAGACATAATTTAATAAATAAATATAACAAAACACGGCCATTCCATTCCAGAGAATCAGTGAAACTGAATTAGCAATTTCCACAAACGGAACAACGAAACAGCAAATTCAAGGACCGTTCCCATAAATAATGAAGCTAAAGCCTCGCACAGTGGTCCACATGTGACATCGGGCAAACATCGTCAAAGCGCCTGTCGCTTGATCATTAATTTCATATGTACATGGGCGAGTTGGCATTCGGACCACTGTGCAAGCTCACCGCCTTCGCCTCGAGTGAAACAGGGTTTCGGGTTACCTGCACGTTATAGGTGGCTTGGTATTTGGGTTACGACGTTTATGAACGTGATTTTGATATGCTTTGTGAATCTGCCGACGAACATGGTTGGGTTAGTTGGGTTTTGTTAGGGGTTTAAACTCCTTGAATATTGCTATTGCAATGTTCCGGAATTTACACTATAGTATTAGTTTGAAATAGTACCTACTTTGCATAATAATGCATATAAATGTAATGGCAAAACAGAATTTATTTTTTAAATAAAAAGAGTTGCCTCATGTCGTTATTATTTGCTAATAGATAGAAATGTTTTCAAATTACTTAAATATACTCAATATTAAAAGTAAATCAAAAGAATCCCTACCAGACTTAAAGTGCTTTCCCACTAAACCCCCCGCAACTATACATCACAGCTCAAACTGTTTACAAGAACAAAGCGCCGGATTCACTTAACTGTACAACTTTATTTAACCAGTGCCATATTCGCTATCTCTTAAACCTACTAGCATAAGGTTGATATTGTTCAAAAATGTGCGAGTATTCTCTTATCTAATACTAAAACCGCTTGATGTCTCCACGTGCGGGTAAAACATCATTAATTCTGTCCTACTTCCACGCTCGCCACACCACTGTGCACGAAATTAAGAAAGATGAATCGTTCACACATGATCTATGAAATGTTATCTCAGATTTCAAGCTTTTGCACTTGATAATTTGGTTTTTGGAGTGAATCTTGGGTTGAAATTAATGATGTTTTGAAAGGATAACATTTTTTCATCGTTTTGAGGTTCCAACTGGACGCATCCGTTTTATTTCCCTGAGTTTTTCTAATGAATTTGCTAACTGGACCAATGCAATACAAACAAACTTACTGGAAATATAAATTAATAGAAATAGATTTGTGCTTTTTAAAGGGCGATAGGACTCAACGACTCATCATGCTGCTGCCACTTATATTGTGGTACACGAATATAATGCAGTGATAAATAGTCAAAGTCAAAGTCAAAAGAATCTTTATTTCGTAAGTATTTAAATACATTTGAAATAAGTCACAATTTACAAATTGAACTGAATCTACCACCACTTCGGAAAGTCTATCTGTTGAGAAGAAGTGGCAAGAAACTCAACAGCAATCATCTTTTAAAAATACACAATAACAATAACAATTTACGATCTTCTTGCATCCGGATATCGTATAATAAAACTTTATACTTATCCTTAAATCTATCGAAGGGTTAATCTTAAATATTTTGGAATTTTTGAAGGTTCGAGTATTGTCACATCCCCCTGGTCCTGTTGAGCAGATGTGGTTGTCCTTATCCATAAATGGTAATAAAGTCCTAATCGGTACAGCTTATAGACCTCACTGGGTTAATGTGGATATTTTCTTTGACACTCTCACTGATTCATTATTATCATTTTCAAATTATAAACAGATAGTGTTGATGGGAGATTTTAATATTAACTTAAAAGATGTAAATAACTCTTCATCGAAGAAACTTTTGCAATTTCTTAATTCTGTCCAATTGAATCAAATTATTACAGAGCCAACTCATTTTACCAATGATGGCGAATCTCTGATTGATGTTATTTGCACAAATGTTCAGGTTAGGAATGTTTTACTTGAAAGCTTATCATCTATAGGCCATGCTTTTATCCACTATACACTTCAATTTAAAAAAGAGAAATTTGTTCCAACTACTATAAATTACAGGCCTATTAAAGATATTAATTTGGTAAATTTTGAAAATGATCTATACACCTTCCCTTGGGAGTCAATTCTATATCTTAGGGATGTTGAAGATATGGTTGAAAAATTTAACTCATATATTTTGCATTTATTTGATAAACATGCTCCCTTCAAATCATTTATACTAAAGAAGCAGTCACTACCTTGGGTCACACAAACTATTAAAGAAATGATTAGACTACGTAATAAGGCACTTAATAATTATAAAAAATCTGGGAATAACAAATATCTCGAAGATTACAAAGAAATGAAAAAAATGATAGTAGTAGGTATTAAAAACGAAAAAAAAGCTTATTTTAATAATAAAGTAAATTGTCATAAGCAAAATTCTAAGGTGCTTTGGAAAAGTTTAAGAAAGAATATCAGTTTTGAGTGTAATTATAAAAATTTACCTGACAACTTGAATAATCCTAACATGATAAACAGTAATTTTTTGGATGTCCCTGGCCCTCTAAATGTTCCATTATCACAAGTAACATACTTTGAGTTTCACCGTTACAATGATTCTGTATTTGAGTTACAGACCGTGACAGAAGCAGAAATAGCCAAAATTATTCTATCGATGAAGTCTAATTGCCTTGGTTATGATCACATAAACAGGGACATGATCCTTCTGACCTTGCCCCACAATCTTAAAATTATAACGCACATTATTAATTATTCAATTATATCTTCAACATTTCCTCATCAATGGAAAGCTTCAATAATAGTGCCTATTCCTAAGATAAGTAATCCTCAGCTGCCTAGAGATTTGAGACCCATTAGTATTTTATGTTACATGTCCAAAGTGTTAGAGAGAGTAGTGTACATACAGCTAAGGAAATATCTTGAATCGAATAATATTCTACCTGATAGGCAGTCAGGCTTTCGAAGTGGCCGTAGCACGACAACTGCTATGTTGGATATTGTGGATAACATCTTGGCTGATCAGGATCAGGGTCGCGGTACTTTACTAACTCTCCTGGATTTTTCTCGAGCCTTTGATTCAATAAATGTATCTCTTCTACTTTCCAAGTTGGCTTTTTATGGTTTGAGTAATAGAACAGTTGCTTGGTTTAATAGTTACCTTTCTGGACGATTTCAGTGCGTCAAGGTTCAAAATCAGTTTGGCCCATCGTTTTCCAATTTACTTCCAGTCCATCGCGGCGTTCCACAAGGATCAATATTAGGGCCGTTACTTTTTATCATTTATACCTCTGATATAACCTCCAAAATTTTGCATTGCAACTTCCACTTATATGCGGATGACACTCAAATGTATGCGTCTTGTTATCCCCATGACATTGACACAGCTGTAAACTCATTAAATGAAGATCTTGCTAGAGTAGCTGAATGGGCTGAACATAACTCTTTAGTGCTCAACCCAAATAAATCTAAATTACTGGTTTTGGGTTCAAAATCACAGGTGGCTGAAATCAGTCGTAGAGATCCCAGCATATCTATTAATGAACACCCCTTACCCATAGTAACAGAAGCACAAAATTTGGGAGTCTTATTTGATAGTACATTAAGATTTGAGAAACACATTGATACACTTGTAAAATCGTGCCTTTACCGCCTAAAAGTACTTTATAATATCAGAGACCTGCTTAGTACGGATGTACGTGTTCTCTTGTGTGAGGCCCTGGTTTTGTCTCGATTAAACTACGCTGATGCTGTTTATTGCTCCATGGCTACATCTTCATCCAGGAGAATGCTACAAAGAGTTCAAAATGCTTGCTGCCGCTTTTCTTTTAATATTCCTCCGCGCACACATATAACACCCTATTTGCACAAATATAGCATGTTAAATATTAATTCACGACGTGAACAACATTTTGCAACTCTTGTGCACCAAATTTTATCTACGCAGATACCTAGATATCTTTTTGAAAAGCTGCGGTTCTCTTGCATGGACAATCGTTATAAAACTAGGGCCTCTAAATATTTATTGCAGACGTACAAGCACAATACCGCTGCATTTAAAGGCAGTTTTCGCTATCGAGCTACCCACTGTTGGAATAATCTACCCCCACCTTTGCGAAATCCACAGACAAAATATACTTTCAATAAAAGAATCAAAGTTATTTTATTGGGTAAACAGAGTGTTCCAGGGTAGGTAGCTTGATAATTTTTAGTCATAACATTTATGTATGTGTATGTATGTGTATGTATATAGGGTCTTCTTTATGAAGATCAATATATTTTAATAGAAGGTTAAGAATGATGTATGGATTCAATGTATGAAAGATTTTTTTTTTTGTTACAATTAACAAAAAAAAATTCTTTCATAAATATTTTATAATTCTCATAAGTTAACAACATTTTAGTTTAATCTGTTATTTACGACTAAAGCAAGAAATAAAAGTGTTTCTATTTAACTATTTATATTAAGAACTCACTCACACACAGAGAAAAATCGCACTAGGCATAGGTATGTAGGTATTCTCTGACGGCACTATCGACACCGAAAGTCAAGCGAGCCGCCCGCGCCGACAACACTCTGTTGGCTTGTCGGCGCGGCGCGGGGGCGGCGGCGACTTTGTTTGAGCCAAACGCGCGCGACCCGCTCACCGCTCGGCGAGCGCTCGCCAGTCTGTAAAAGTCTGTCTAATGATACGCGCGCGTAAATTAATAATTATCAAAATGCCTAATTTCGCGTACACGAACCAAGAATATCTTCAAATGGCTTTGTGCTAGTGCTGCGAGTGAGAACCTGTCACGAGCTCGTGACACGTACGAGCAGAGACATGGAAGGCGTCCCGCCCTCCGAACAATTCTAGGAGCTGTGCAGCGCCATCGAGATTATGGCACATTTACTCCACGTGCCCCAATGTTGTGTGCTGCCAATGTTATTAAACGAACAAGACTTTGTGTATCGCAAATAGGTAGTCATGTGCAGCAGTTACTATAAAGTGCTTGTGTATGTGTATTCGTGTTCTGTGTACATCATTGACAGGAAGCAATATGTAAGTTATTTTTGTACATAAACTGTAAATAATAATAGTTGATAATAAGGTGATTCCATTTAAACATTCAATTGATTGTAAAATACATTTATTCGTTAAGACAAACAGCTCAAGCACGAAAGCTTTTTTTAAATTTATTTCTAATTTATACATTATCAAAGAAGTCAACATTACTAAAACGGTATTTACAATTAGTTGAACGTTAAATTGACAGTTGAAGTGTGATGGGAAATTAGAATCAACTTTTATACGAAATAAGTATGATATTACAACAGCTGATTGTTACGTCATACATCAAGCTAAGTAGGTCACGCATCGCCCGGGCGCGCGAGGCATCGACCTTTGCTCGCGTGGATAGGTAGGAACTAACCGTGTAAGATCTTTGTTTTAGTGAAGTTATTTTCTTAAAATAAATAGATAGGTTTTTTTTATTCCTTGCAAGGTTGTCGTAAATAACAGATTAAACTTAAATTCGGTCACTTAAAAGATTTGAAAATTTCAATAAAAAAAATATAGTTATACCTATGTATATTTTTATTTTTTTCATAAATTGAACCCATACATCATTCTTAACCTTCTCTTAAAATATATTGATCTTCATAAAGAAGACCCTGTATGTATGTGTGTGTATGTATATGCGTATGTATATATATATATTATTTTATCTGTTTATTGTATTTAGTAAATTATCATCATAGATATTTAATTTAAGTCCATTTACATTTTTAATAAGTACTATATTTTTATTTAATTTTTCAATTTTTTATTATGTGTGTGTATGTGTTGAGAGTACGGGGGTGGCCCTACTCAGGCCGCAACTGAAAACCAGTTTTTAGCTTAACTGAGTTGTGTGCCTTTGTATTGCAGTACACTTCAAGATAAATTGAATTATTTAAGTTGTAATTATTCTTTTTTTATTATTATAAAGTGTGTGTATTGTTCTTGCTGTTATGTTTTTTTCCTGTATGTGTACTGTATTTACAATAAAATGATTTTTACTAGATATTACAGATAATGTGGATGGAGATGAGGATAGTCGTGGTCAGAGACTGGACACTAACACGGACGTGAACATGGGGGAATGGGATGAAGATGGGGAATTCAGAGTCAAATTTAAAAGTAGATAAGAAGCCCGTCTTGAAGCAAGACTTTAACATCAAGTCACTTCAACTGCACTTTATTGCAGATTCCTTATTGAGTATTGTATTGAACACAGGTATTATTCCTCAACAAAATATAAGGACGACCGGCTGGTGTAGTGGTAACATACATTGCCTTCTAAGCCAGAGGTCCTGGGTTCGAATCCCGGCGGCGGCGGGTATCGGTGTGATGAACACAGATATTAGCCGTCAAGTCATGGATGTTTATACGTTTATTTAAGTTTATTCTAACAAAAAATATGTATTTATTCAATATGTATGTTTATATATTTCTTAAGTATATCAGTTATCTAGTATCCATAGCACAAGTTCTTTAAGAAACTTAATTTGGGCTAGATAATGTTGTGTGAGTGTCAAAATATTTATTTATTTATTTATAATAACTACTGTATTTTATTGGAGACTGATACCCCCTTAATATCCCTCGAAAATATGTAGAAAGCGGGTCTAGGAAGGAACGGACTTTCCAAACTAGAACACTGCCGGAGCAAATAACTGACTCACGCCCTACATTTTAATACTAAGAACTCAATAAATTTATATAACTAAATTTTAAGATCGCTCGATTATTCATACACCGAATTCAATTCCCCGCAAAAGCCATCAAGTACAAAGCATAAAATCCCACATACGGTCTTAACTTACTCAAATACGAGACGATAAAGTTATAAAAGCATAGCCTGATTTATTAGTTTATTTTACAAGCCATTATACTCGTATTTACCGTTAAAATGAAACTGCAGTCTGCAATCTCCTTAAACACCCACGTGAAAAACCTTTAATAAAAATTCAGCTCGCTTTTATTCCCGATAAAATGTGAATTATAATATCGGGAATCTGATTTCCCTGGCTGAAGGTGGTTGCAGCGTAATTAGGTCTCAGTCCCCATAGAGTCAGTAATACGACGAGGGTTACTAATTAATAAGCTTTTCAAGCTATAGCGGCTTTTTCACTTGGCGGTCCATTTTCCAAGGTGATCGCCAACTTTGCCAGGCAAAGGATTCGTCTAGACAGATTTGTAAAGCAAAGAGGTCGTTTGAGGTTTTGTAGAACGTATTTAGTATTATAAATAAGTTTGAATAACGAATGTGATCTTGTATGTATGACGGCCTTTTCGATTGGACCTTTTTTTACCGATTTTTGCTTTTTTTTTGCGGACTTGCCAGACATATGTTTTTAATTGTGAAATAATATTTCAATGTTCATTTAAATGTAGTATTAGAATACCTTTTACCTCAAATATTGGAGAATATACTTATTCTCTTATTGTTTAAGATTCTGTACTAGGTATACTTATAATTACTTTCTCAGCCTTTTCTATCAGAAGATGACATTTAATCATTACTCACCCTCTTTAGTTTTTTGTCACCACAGTTTTATTTAAAACCTTATTTTTATAACTCATTGTTAATTATTAGTAATTTTGGACCCATGACGAATTCGGGAGTTTAGAATCTGTATGTATTTGCTTGACTGTGACCTAATAGCTATCGCACGTTAAAATCGATAGGTATAAGTTTAGTTTGTTTGCTTAAAGTCTTCAGTCGGATGGTTCTTGGTTATTTTTGGTGGAAATAAAAGTTATGTCAAAACGAACTCAGGGTATTACTTATTAAAACTCTATTTTCCCTAAGTAGTGTAGAAACTAGTTATTATTAATAAAACACCTCTTAAAACGGATCTCTTCCATGCTAGACTGGGAGCGAAAGAAAAACATAGAATGTGCCAGCTGCTTCTCTTTCCGGGCATACTGTAAAAGTAAGTTAAGGGGTAGAAGTTTAATTGGCGTTTTTGCGGGCGATAGGCACACCCCCGTCACTGCAATAGTCTCTCTCCATCATTAAAATATCTCCAAATTTGTCAAACGTGACATCACATGGTTTTATAACCTCTGGTGTTCTGTCTACCGCATAAGGGATACAGGCGTGAAGTTATGTATGTACCTATGTAAAACGGATTTATCTCTCATGATCAGATGGTCTGTAAAAACACGGAAATGTTGACTATTGTAGATGAATCCATTTAAAAATGTTTAAGTTGAAATAAAAACCCTGTACACATAGGCACATATATGTAACGACTTTGAAATTGAAACTCCGATCTAATAAAAAAAAAACAGAATCTCTTGTATGTAAGCTATTTATTTCAATATATACAAATCGCAAACATGGCAAAGAAAATGTAAATAGCAAATAGCTTGCCTTGACTAATTGAAAGTAAGGCTTTTTAATCGTTTTCCGTTCTCGTTGATGGTTGTGCAATAAAACGGTTTTAATAACAGAGGGTTACGCGATTTTTACGTTTTTACATATTGTATGAGTAAAGCTTTCGGTTTGATTTAATAAGGTATAAGTTTATACGTCCTATAATTGATTTGTTTGGAAAAGATAAAAGGACTTTAATTATTTTTCAACCGATTTCCAAAAAAGGAGGAGGTTCTCAATTCGTATGTTAGTTTTTTTTTGTGTCTTTGTTACGCGATATTCAGATAATTTTGAATCGATTTTAAATATTCTTAATTCATATGATAGAGGATACTTCAAAGTTGGTCCCGTATAAATTTCATCGAAATCCGTTGGATGCTTCATTGAAAATTTCAAATTTTTGAAACAATATGTATGATTTCGGAGAATGTTTACGTGGATGACACTATTAGTCGGCCAAAGTGTTGATGTGAAGTCGGTTTTTAATACTCTGCATTCGTTGATTATTGAATAAAATATTCCAAGAACTTCCAAGGAAGAAAACAAATCTAGTTATAAATATTTAATTTTAGCTCTCGAGGAAACCTTGTTGTTCTAGGAACCTGCTTATTGTTATTAATTTAACGTTGTTATCTCTATTTTTCTTTGTTTTTATTAGTTTAATGTATTTTCTATGAGAGGACATACCTATATTCTAGATTATTATGTTATTTCTATCTTAATCTGAAGATTTCAAGTATTTTTAGTATGAAAATAAAATCCATTCAAAATTATCAAGATTAGGGCTTGTATTGTATGTATGACTGTATTGTATGAGGCTTGTATGACTCCATTTCAACCATCAAATATTTTTAATTGGTTAAAAATATTATGTTGATGTTTAATTAAAATTTTTGATCATGTTATGGTTCAAACTACGATTCTATCTATATCTGACTGACTCTTCATACACGGGTTAAAGTCTTTGTGTAGCTATGCTATACAATGCTATATTTACGGAAGGATTTAGATTCCAAAAATATATTTAGCTATACAAAGACCTCGTTAGATTAACTTTATATAGAAATAAACTATCAAAAGTAAATAAGTGGATCTCTTTATATGCTGTATCTTATTTGTATTCATTCTGTCATCTTTATATACAATGTTACGTTATTCTGATAAACTCTAGTTCTCTTTGTAATGTTATAAATGCGCAATAAGAACCGTTTTCTAATAACAGCATTATCATTGTTTGAAGCGATTGTGTGTCTTAACGACGTCTCTATCACTTGCAACTTTGAACTTTAATGATGTCAACTAGTGCTTCGCTGTTTTATTTTTAAAGTGTTATAAGAGTACCAGAACACCAAAGGCTGCAAAACCATCTGATGTCACATATGACGAATTTGGAGGCATTATAATGATGGTGAGAGACTATTCCAGTGACAGGGGGTCAGCCTATCGCCCGCAAAAACGCCAATAACACCTCGGTCCCTTAACTGGCTTTTACAGTAGGCCCGGGAAGAGAAGCAGCTGACACATTCTATATTTTTCTTTCGTTCCCAGTCCAGCATGGAATGAATCTAGTTCCAGCATGGAATGAGTTTAGTTTTATGTTATGAATCTAGAATCAATCCTTTTTTCTATTAAAGTTATTATTGCCATGTTTATTTTATTAAACAACTTATAATTACCTACATTACTAAATCTACATATTAACATTATAACTACACAATAACCAAGGTGCTTAAAACCATTAATATACTCAACTACATCATTAGTTTTTTTTTGTTAGCGTGCAGGCAGACAACATGATAACATAACTAAATCGACATAACCGTTCTGAAATAGCTGTAACGGTCGACATAACGTTTTCGTACTTAAGTCATTATTTAATAAGAATCTGCTATTGTAGTGACAGTTAAACAATGTTTGCATCTGGAACATGCTCGTCACTGTTAATGAGAGTTTACCTTGCAGTATAGTATCAGACCTGTTACTGCAATAGTCTCTCTCCATCATTATAATACCTCTAAATTTGTCAAACGTGACATCAGATTTATAATATCTGTTGTTCTGCCTACCCCATAGTTAAGGGATACAGGATTATGTAGATATGTATGCATAACATGAAGCAATTGGCGATCTAAACTGAATTTATATAATAATTTTTTTTTATTTTATAGAAATTCAGTTTTTATAAATAAATAAATTTTCCCGCGTTTTGAATTTTAACCTAAAAATTGTTTTTACAGACCCTGTAAAAACAAATCCGGTTAAACAAGTATTTTATTTCCAAATGTTATAAAGTTAATTAAATAATAATGATACTTATTCTCTGCGTAGGATTCCGCCCACATCAAAAACTAGAGGAGTTCTCTAAACCCCTACAAACGATCAGTTTACTAAATCTGTTTTGCTTTGATTAAGTAAAAGGATTTGGATGTACAGAAGGCTACAGATCAAGCGTTCCAAACCTGTCAAAAAATTGTAATTGAATCTGAACTCTATGCGCTTAACATTAAGATAAAAATTGGTTGGGGTTTGTCAGGTTTGTAACTCTTGATCTGCTGCCTTCTGTACCTACTGTGTGACTGTGAATATAAGTTGTAATTAGAAATTATTGTTTCTATAACAGTATTTCAAGGCAATTTCATTGCATTAACTCTAGAATCATCATCATCACGACTCTTTGTATAGAGCCCACTGCAGGGCTATGAACCTCTCCCCTGAGTGACGAGGAGGTATAGGCCATAATCCACCAAGCTGGCCCAGTGCTGGGTGGCGGATGTCAGAATTTTCAGGGCGCCGAAAATGGCTTCCGAAAAATCCTAACGACTACAGTATACAAGTATACTGTATACAGCACCCGGGACCGACTGCTTAACGTGCCCTCCGAAGCACGGAAGTCGTCGTGAGAAATGAATGTTCGGCGGTCACCCATCCAAGTACCGACCGCGCCGAACGTTGCTTGACCTGTGATATCGTTTGACACACACAGTAACCACGGCGCCACGACTTCTCACTCTAACTCTAACTTCTAACTCTAGAAGCAAACAAACATTTCTGGTACTGATTTTAAAGATCAAAAACACAGTCGTGTGGTCCCCTTTGGTTGGTGTTTTGCTAGGTATGTAAAATGCTACGGGTCTATGACTGTTAAGCGTAGCAGTTAGGGTGACCGTGGGGCTAAGAAAATATTTAATATTAATAATATAGGTAATATAATATTTTTTTAATTAACGCATTGTAAAACAATTATCGTCTCTACTTGCCTGTTTTCACGTCCATATGTTGAAAATAAAGTTAAAAGTAAAAAGTAAAAGTGGGAAATACATTTTGCTGATTTGGCATCCTGTATATGAATATAATTTACTCATTGTCTAAACTTTGTTTCCCATAGCATACCTAAATGAGGATATTCAAATATGAAACTTAAGTTATACAGTTGTCGGTTCATTGTGTCGTTTTATACAATTTATTGGGAATTTCTAAGATCTAAGATAAGTAACACTGTAATGCATGAGAGTTTACATGATAATATTGTTTTAAGTTTTTGCGATACATACTATTAAAATAAAACACTTTTTGAACGAAACATCGTCGAGTTAAAATTTAAAATGTAATTATAAGCGATAAATCTCTTAACATGATAAACTCAATTGTTTTTTTTTTGAGATGGTCATAATTTAATCTAAGATTGTATTTGAAATCTATTGTAAAACAGTTGATACATACTTAAAGTGGCTTTTCAATAGACTTCAAAAAATAGGTACTCAATTCGTCTGTATGTTTTTTTTAAATGTTTGTTACCTCATAACTTTCGACTGAATGAACCGATTTTGATGATTCTTGAGTACTTCATGAACAATGTCAAATATGTACCTACTCGTATGAATGCGGAGATCGTTCACCTTGAAGACCTTAAAGTTTTGACGTGAAGTTGGTTTTATAATGCTCCGCATTCGTTGATTATTACTTGTGCTGTCTTGATTTAATAGAAATAGGGTCAAGTTCAATTATTTTGAATATTTAGTATTTTATAGGCCAGCTATTTTAATAAAACTATTTATTTTTGAATCCATAAATTCTCACGGGAACAAAAGTAACGCGGGAAAAACTCCTCCTACCTATAAAAAAACTAAAATCTTTATCAAAACATTCATTTCACTCTCACAAAATGCATGAAGTTAACTTTATATCCTAATACCTAACTGAAGAAACACCTAGGTACCTATATGTTAAGTCTCTCAGTTCTCCGAGTTCGATTCCCAGAGGAGTCAAATTATATTAGACTTAACTCCCAGCGTGGCGTTTCTCTACGTGCCAGTACTGCCAGTGTTCCTGATAATAACATTATTAATCCACTTCTGTCCGCGATGTTACTATGTTGTATTTGGCTTACGTTTCTAACTTTTAGAACATATTATTAACTGGGTCAAATAATGTTTCTATATGAACTTGTATTGTGGAAATCAGATATATCTATCTACAGTTATGTAATAAAGTTGAGGAAGTTGTTTTTTGCAAGTGGTTTCTGTGGGATTTTTTGTTTTCAGAAATTAGACTGAAATACTAACTAAAAACGAAAACGCTTAAAGCTATAATCCCACGTTTATTTTCTTCATATTACGTTCTTATTATTTCTTTTCCTTATGGCGGCTGTACACACTCGTCGAGACACCCCGAGACAGGCCGAGCGCGGGTGTGTACAGTGCGCGCTCACGTCTCGTCCTCACCTCAGTCGCTCTCGGTGTCATGTCGATTTTTTGCGCCCAAGTCAAATGGTCTCGTTGGCTTGCGCGAGGTGAACAGAAGAGAAGCCGAGCATACCCACTAAACATCCCCCTTTACTGACTCACCTTGATTGAGGCCATTAGTCTTCATCGGAGCGACAGCCAATTGGAGAGAGAGGCTGCGCAGTGAGCGGCATCCAGACGGCTGCCACCAAAAGGAATAATAATAATAATAATAAGCCCCCTGAAATCCAACCTTTCGTCCGAGCTGAACACCGAGCTCACGTGGGGGGCGGACACGTGTACAATCTAAACTTACACGGCTAACAAGGCTATGGTATCCTTTTGAAGAGTATAATGAGTATTGAACCTAAAAGATATAATTTGCGGTCGCTTCCCGGGGGTCGCCGGGGCGTATCTGGAGCCAACGCTGGATACCTCAGCATGCGAACCGTTGGCGACGGGGGACTGAACAGGCGGGTTCCCCTCGAACAAAGTATTACAGCCGATACCGACTCAAATCACTCATCTTTCCCATCATCACCCAATAGTTTATTCTTATCACCCAGTTCATCACCTCATTCTTTCTCATCAACATCTTGTATCCAATCATCTTCATCTTCACCAATGTCTGTTGACGTTGTGCCTGAGGCATCCGCCACTCATCTTGCACCCGTCACAGGCTCCACCCGTGGGCGTAAAAAGTGGTCAGAATCGATGAACAGATTTATATGGCGCACATACCTAACAGTAACAAATCTTGAAACCAACAATAAAGGGTATTTGGACCCACTGCACAAACTTTTTTGTGAAAAATTTCCGGAAATGGAGGCCTCTAAACAAAGAATAGGTTGTCAGAGACGTGCTATAGTTAATAATAAGCTGCTTAGGCAAGAAATATTAGATGAAATAAAATCAGAAGTTACAATTTATCTACAAGGCAATACTTATCTTAACAATGATCCTACTTTTTCTATCTCAACTAACAATAAAAGAATGCACTGGTCAGATGAAATAAATGAATCAATACTAAAAATTTATTATAAAGTTACTGATTTAGAGACTAATTTAACTGCATATAGAACTAAACTATACCGACACTTTGTTGATGAATACCCCCACCTGTCTCACTTAAGTGAGCAAAGAATTGCAGATCAGCGTAGAGCCATTATCCATAATAAATTACTCTCTGAGACTAAAGTAGCTCAAATCAAGGATTCCATTAGGATGAATAATCGTGTGGAAATACTCTCACATATAGAAACACTTTCACATATCGAAACCAATTCCTCACATTACACAGTAACTCCTACCCAAGAAAATAATACCCAGAACGACACCGAAATAACCACGACAAATACTCTAGAAAATATGGAAATTACACTCTCATCTGAAATGACAGAACAACTAGGCCGGTTATTTAATGAAAGTCTAGAGAAATTCAAAAACACTGAACCCACATCTAGGCCTCTTATACCAAAATTAAAAACGTCCTTAAAACTAAATAACATTGTTAAACATATAAATAATTCATTATTGCCTAACACCATTTCCCTAGAATCAAACTTTGAAACAGTTCAGCTTGTTATCTATTGCTCCGCATACGTGGCGGCAACAATGTGTGGAGCTCAGATCTATCAAACACATCATCAAAGACCACAATGCAATAATGTCCCACCCTGGCAGAGACGGCTCCATAACAGGATAGAAGAACTCAGAATTCATATAGGTAAAGTCACTGAATATATTCGCGGCAATCACAGTCGAAAGCTGACAAAACATGTAGAGAAAATTAAAGAAAAATATCTTGTACACTCCCGTCACGAAAACAACAACACAGAGCTCTCAGATTTTTTAGATACATTAAAACAAAAACTTAACACATTAGCAAGTCGCCTTCGACGATACAAACAAACATCGTTAAGGAAAAAACAAAACAATTTATTTAATAATAATGAAAAAAGTTTTTATAGGAAATTATGCTACCAAAATCAGGCCGGACTAACGTCAGATTCCGCTGTTCCCAACCAAAATGACTTAACTCAATTTTGGTCCAACATCTGGTCTAATCCAGTTAATCATATTGAAGCTGACTGGATGTTTGAATACCAAAAAAATCTAGATAGCCTACCAACTATGCCATTCGAAAAAGTTAATTTAGATCTCCTTCAATCCATTATTGCCAAAACTCATAACTGGAAAGCTGCAGGATCAGATAAAATTCAAAATTATTGGTATAAGAAACTTACCTACACTCACAAAATATTACTTCGCCACATAAACAACTTTATTCAGCACCCTGATACTTTGCCACTGTATGTCACTGAGGGCCAGACATATATGATTCCTAAAGACCCATCTGATACCTCCAACCCAGCAAAATATCGACCAATAACGTGCCTCCAAAACATCTATAAAATAATAACTGCATGCATAAACGAGTTAATTACTAGACACACGGAAGAAAATAATATTTTGGCCGAGGAGCAAAAAGGATGTCGGAGACGAACCCAGGGCTGTAAGGAACAACTTATTATTGATAATGTAGTCTCTCGGCAAGCACTCAAAAATAAACGAAACATATATTCAATGTATATTGACTACCAGAAGGCGTTCGACTCAGTGCCACACTCTTGGCTTATTAGGAGCCTCAATTTGTACAAAATCAATCCAACAATTGTTAAATTTCTTGAACACGCTATGAAAATTTGGCGAACTAAATTAAAAATCCAAAGTCAGAATCTAACAGTAGAAACAGATCCTATCCATATAAGACGAGGTATTTACCAAGGTGATTCCCTTAGTCCGTTGTGGTTTTGCTTGGCCCTTAACCCATTGTCACATTTATTGAACAATGGTAAGTCCGGTTTCAAAATCAAACATAATAATAGCTTTCAAAAAATAACACACTTGATGTACATGGATGACATTAAACTTTTTGGTTCCAATTTAAATGAAATAAATTCTTTAACTAACGTCACCCAAACATTCTCAGATAATATTAAAATGAGCTTTGGCATAGATAAATGTAAAATTCAGTGCATCCACAGAGGTAAAAATGAACAACATTCGTATACTTTACCAAATCAAGAAAAAATTGATCCAATAAACCCAATCGAAGGATATAAATACCTAGGTTTTTACCAGACACAACACATACTGCAAAAACAAGCAAAACATACACTGACAGAAAAGTTTAAAAATAGACTACATAAAATACTCAATACACAACTCAGCTCCCGCAACATATTCAAATCCATTAACTCGTTTGCCATACCCGTACTTACTTATTCCTTTGGAGTAATTCAATGGTCACAAACAGACCTCAAAAAATTGCAACGAACTGTAAACGTGCTGCTTACAAAATATCGCAAACATCACCCCAGATCCTGTACACAGCGCATGACTTTACCTCGACATGAAGGAGGTAGAGGACTTATTGATCTACAGAACCTTCACAATAGACAAATACTCACACTCCGAAAATATTTCTACAGTAAACATAACTCTCCTTTACACGCAGCTATTGTCAATTCCGACCTAAAATTCACTCCACTTAATCTCAACGATTCCACTTACCAGCCAAAACTTACCACCGTGCAAGAAAAAATACACCTTTGGGCAGAAAAATCTCTACACGGACGACACCGCGCCGATTTAACCAACACAGTCGTTGACAAGATTGCATCAAACGCTTGGTTAAAACGGGGCGAATTGTTCCCTGAAACGGAAGGGTTCATGTTAGCTATCCAAGACCAAGTTATAGAGACGAAAAACTACCATAAATATATTATCCGAAACCAAAATATACATTCAGACTCGTGCCGAAAGTGTCATAGCAGCCCTGAAACCATACAGCACATTACAGGTGCTTGTAGAGCAATAGCCCAAACCGACTATAAACATCGCCATGATCAAATAGCCGCTATCATCCATCAACATATAGCCCATCAATACAACCTCATAAAAGAAAAAGTCGCCTACTACAAATACATCCCTCAGACTGTGATTGACACCGAATCATATAAACTTTACTGGGATCGAACAATCCTTACGGATAAAACCATAGCGTGTAACAGACCTGATATAACATTTCATGACAAGCCCAACAAAATAGTTTATTTAATCGATATAGCTGTCCCGAATACCCACAACCTTCAATCAACTCACACTGAAAAAATTAGTAAATATACAGATTTATCCATAGAAATTAAGCGACAATGGCGAGTAGATGAAGTAAAAACCGTACCCATTATTATCTCGTCCACAGGAGTTATACCCCAAAACTTACACACCTCGTTAAAACTACTTTCAATGCCTCATAACTCATATATTCTATTACAGAAAGCTGCCATAATGAACACATGCCGACTTGTCCGGAAATTTTTCTCACTTTGATAGTTTATAACTTTATCTGTACTACTGTTTGGCCACAAGCTCGCAGTAGTACAAATCCCACCCTGTAAAAAGGAGGTTCTTTTGAAGAATATGATGAAAATAATAATAATAATAATAACTCTTTATTGTACAACTATAAATATACAGATAATCAACAGAGAACAAATTTAGGGTTGATACAAGAGGTGGTCTTATCGCTAAAAAAAAAGCGATCTCTTCCAGACAAACCTTAGGGTAGAGGATATTATATGCGTCAAAGGGTGTCATTTCGTACAATATATGTAATAAATATAAAGTATAATTAAGTTCTTATTTAAAAATATACGTACACACATATATATCTATAAACTTACATACACATACATATACATAATATTAACAATACATAAAAAAAGATATATGTTTTTATATAATACAAATTAAATAATATTAATACATGAAAGAATAAAAAAATAATTAAGGCAATTCTTCAACTTTTGACAAGTAGTGAATCTTCACGAGTTTTTTAAAAGTAGGTAAAGTTTGTGCAGATTTAATTTTCAATGGTAATTCGTTCCATAAACGTATTGCATGGATGGTAAATGATTTGCCATAGAAATCTGTCGAATGGATCGGCGTCAATAGTTTCAAATTATTACGAGATCTCAAATTTAGCTTATGGGCGGAGTGAATGTATTCAAACTTTTCAGACAAATACCTCGGTGAAGCAGGATTGAACAGCGCGCGATAAAGAAGACAGAGGATACGAGTATTCCGGCGAAAGCGAATTGGAAGCCACTTGAGTTTATTGCGGTATTCTGATATATGATCATATTTGCGTAAGCCAAATATAAATCTAATGCATAGATTTTGTAGCCGCTCAAGTTTGTTTAATTGGGCTTCAGTTATATCCAGGTAGCAGACGTCAGCATAGTCTAAAATAGGAAGGAATAAGGACTGGGCAATTGAAATTTTGGTAGGTATTGGTAGGACATTGCGCAGACGTTTTAACGATCCAGTGGCTGCAAACATCTTCCTGCTCACTTCATCAATTTGTGGCTTCCAGGATAAATTGTTGTCGAACAATATCCCAAGGTTTTTTACACTTTTACTCCAGTCAATGTTAATACCATTAAAATTAATTCTTGGGCAAAGTGTGAAATCAATTTTATTATACATATGTGTGCTACCAATTATGATTGCCTGTGTTTTATTTGGATTAACAGTTAAGCCATGTTGGTAACTCCAGGATGATATTTTAGTAAGGTCGTCATTTATGGTCTTAATAATTTTTGGCAAGTCGTCCAAACTGGTTTTGAGATAGATTTGTAGATCGTCTGCATACATGTGGTAGGAAGAAGTAAGATTTTTTGAAATGTTATTAATAAAAACAAACAATCAGAACTGAAAGTGAGAAAAATAAAACTAAGATTAGCAGAAATAATAAAGCTGAAACTAAGATATTATCTAGAGTGATCAGACTCACTCTGAGATAGGAATGCTGGAAAGAAGGACTACGTTTAGAAACGTTGAGCTTGCTGGAGTTTCCTGATAAGGGGAGCGAACTTGGTTAGGACCGGAAGAGCACCGTTGAAACCCTCTGGGCTGGCGTCGAGAGCGGCGCCGAAAGCCAGGATCTCGTCGATGGGAGCGAGCTGGATCCAGAACGCCATGCGGTCTTGAGAACCTTTTGCGTTCTGGCACTGGGAAGCCGATTTGGCGGCCGGTTGCGATTGAGTCGCGACCCGGCTGCGCTGACCTGGAACGATAGAAGTAAAGGCCTTAGGGGCCTTTGAACTGACTGGAGGGGCGTCCGAGCTAGGCTGCGGTCGCTCTCTCCAGTTCTCGATGGGCTTCACGGTAGCCCTGGCAGCACGCGGTGCCTTGGGGCAGCCGCGAAAGTTTGCTGTGTGGCCTGACTGGCCGCACAAGACGCAGGACGGAGCGGTGGGCGATTCGGGAGTGCGAGAGCACTCCTTAGTCCCATGCGGTTCTAGGCACTTGACGCACCTAGGGGAAGCATGACAATTTGCCGCCGCATGACCATACAATTGGCAGCGGTGGCACTGACCTGGAAAACCACGCTTGTGTGGTACCTCGACGCGGATGTTGGAGAGACCGCACACGGTGAGCTTGCCTCTGAAAATGGACTGCCCTTGCGGGCTCTTCGCTAGGATTACTAGCGCAAGTGGGAACTGCTTGCCTCGGCGGCTGTGCATTTTGTGCACAGATTCGACGGGGAAGCCTTGAGAAGACAAGTCCTCTTGGATTTGCTCGTTCGAGAGCTCGAACGGCACGTTCCTGAGGACTGCACGAATCTTACGCTCCTCAGGGAGGGCGTAAGTGTGGTACTCGAGCTTCTTGTCAGCAAGAAGCCGAGTGAAATTCCTGAAATCAGAAATTGAGCAGACAACGACCTTAATAGAGTCACCCACGTTGGATGCCTTACTATACTGGATCTTCGGGGAGTGCGTTCCGCAGAGAGCTGAGACCTCGGTCCAGCGGCTCTTGTCCCGTAGAAAGACGGGGGGCGGAGACTTGACTTTCGGCGGAGCCGAATCTGATTGCGACGCAGGCTGTGACGCCGGGATCGCTGAAACAAAAGGTGCAGGAGCAGACGCTGATGCGACATTTTGCGGAGCAGGAACAGCGGCTGGAGCAGCTGAAACGGAAGGAGATAAAGTCGAAGAAGCATCTTGCTTCTTCTTCTTAGACTTGGACTTTTTGCGAACCTCTGTGAACGGAGCAGGAGATTCTGGAACTAAAGGAGTGGAGTCGGAATCACTACCCGGCGGGGTAGTTTTCCGTTTGCATGCGGTGGAATCTACCGACATGCAGTTTGAAAAGGGATCGACGTACTCGGATGGATCTGGAGACGCCGGAGAATCGGTTTGAAACCCCTGTGAGAGAGAGACGACCTGCTTTCGCATGGACTCGATTTGAGCGAGAAGAGCTTCCTTCTCGGCTGCATATTGGGCTTCCAGTGATTGTTTTTCGCTGGACAACTGGCTGAAATCTGACGACAGCTGACTGAATTCTGTGGACGAGGGACGAGAGGATAATTCCTCCTGCAAGGAAGTGATCTGGGCCTGAAGCCCAGCATTCACCTTCCTGTCATGATCATTTTGGCGTTCAATAGAGTCAAGGAGACCTTTCCTATCCTCCTGAAGATTACGGATGCGACGACGATTGATTTCGCATTGATGCTCGGCACACTCGGGGTGACGAGGCATAATGCTGGGCTGAAAGAAAGTCTAACGAAGACAAACTGCGCTGAAAAAGAGTACGACCTAGTTCGGACCTATTGCCGGTGAACGGCGGACGATCAGGCTTAGTTGTCACGGTTACGTATCCACCTGACCAGCGATGCTTCAGCCGGCAGCAGTCGGGTCCGCCCTGAAAAGGGCAGATGAATTAGCCCCGACACCACACAGCCTCCACAAGAGAAAACTTTCCGAAAGAGCTTAACTTGGTACCTGACCCGCACGAGTGCGGGGGAGGGAACAAGGGCAGCGCAATACGAACACTCGGGAGCGGCCGCAGACACGACCGTTCGGGAGCGAACGCAAACGGGAAGTGAATGCGAGGTGAACGAGCGAGGTGAACGAGAGCGAGCATGTACATACTCCTTCATTTAGTTAGCGGCCTGCTTAATGTTTTTGTGAAGAGACGTGTTTCATATCACTACCATCGTCTTTTTCTCCATGGCTTACGAATTTCCTTGTTATGATAAAAAAATGATAAATGATAAATGTTAAAAATTCACGGCACAAAGACAAATAGCAGCAGCAATTTCTACGCCCATTGTCGCAGGAGCTTTGAGTTCAAATGAGAATTAATGTGTACAGGCATGCTCTCGTCGTAAACGTTCTAGGCACGAGGCTCTCGACGAGTGTGTAAAGACGCCGTTAAGCTTAACACAACAATTTACATAATTACAGTTTTTTTTTATAATTATTTTTTAAACTCTGTAACAAACATATTAATATGTCATACTTAATTATACTTAAATACCTCCTAATAATTACAATTCTAACCAGTCTACATTCAGTTACAGAACTTCCAAACTGAATGCTAAGTTAGTTGAGGTAGGTACTTAATGTACCTAACTTAGCCAGGCTTGTTTAAGCCTCAACTATTGAGTCTAACTTAATTAATTCTCATAAATTTCAAGTGACGCAGCTTGAAATAGTAGCTTGATATAAGCTTGGATTCATATAATTGATTGATTGTATCTGGTGTTCATTTGCGTCAAATATTAATAATACTTAATAACTTTATTAGAACTTTAAAACTACGATTAGGTCCTATCACAATAATTAAATCCTAAAGTTACTTATTTATTTATTTATTCAGGTACAAGAAGGTAAATGCACGAAAAAATAATAAACTGGCTGCTAAATAACGAGATTACAAGTTAAATACTTGAGCAAGACTTACTTTTAATTAAGTTATCTCAGTAAGTAATTCCAAGACGCTAAAAGTTTTCATTCAATTTAAAATATATCAACTGAATATGTTCTGCACATATTCTTCTTCTTAGCGTGTCGATGAATATGAAATTATATTTTGCCCGCCCAGAAACTTGCCACCTTTATGGCGTTATCGGTGGCTTGTGCGAAGTCCTCGGTAGTGCAGGTTTCCGGGCACATGGGTCAGGAGAGAAGGTGTAACATTGTTTGTGGAGTCGCGCCGCACAAACAATGCTCATCTCCGTCAACGCTGATTTCACTGTGTTTTCTTTACTACGGCCGACCTGGGCCCAGAGTCTGTTTAGGGACTTCCAAATTGGCCATGGCAAATCTTTTCCGGAGGAAGGTGTTCAGAAAGGGGCAAGGGGGGTTGGGCAAATTTTTCACTCCATAAATTGACTCTCGTTTTAGCGGCATCGGCTGCACATATTCATATTGCTTATTATAGATTAATTTCTACATAAAGGTGAAGAGTTTGTTTATTCTTTTGAACGCGTTAATCTCTAAAACTCTCCATGCTAGCCCCCAACACTCTTGAGGTAGGTATTTAACTACACTTAATCTAGAAATTGCCAAAAAATATAAAATTTCGCTGATATAACCCCTGCTAGTTAAAAAAATACGGTCTGTGATAAAATACATTATAATAAAAAACTTTCAGGTTTGTTAATTTTAAAGAAAACTGCTATGTACTTAAGTAAATGGCGTTTTGATTCAATTTTAAGAAAAGCCCCCAAAAACTTTAGAAAAATCATTTAGATGGGACATGTACTGTGAGATATCAAAGTTGGTAATGCTTTTAGACGGAAAGGAGGGAGGGAGGTACAGCAGCTGTAACTAAATGCTGCATTTCGTGGTTTTGGCAAATGCGGTAAACATAGTTATGACACTTTCATAATTAAATACGTTTAATGTTTAGTATAACTTTAATATTTAGAAAAAGCTTTGCAGGCGCTGTGCGTAAATTAAACTTTTTGAGATAGTTTTAAGTTTTTGTAAAGTAAACAGCTCTTATGGGCAAAAGTTTGCTTATGGTATAATATGCTTTTTGAGATTCAGTACTGACTGATGCTTTTACAGATAAATAGTTTTTCAATAATTGCCAAATTGAGCTAATGATAAGCGATACATATCTTGAACGTCTCCAACGTACAGCTATGATAGTAACTCATATTACCTAAGTACTTAAGAAAAATATAGTATTAAATTTTATATAAAGCCTTTGCGAACTAAACTTTACAGCAATGATTTTGGAACTAGTCATTTAAATGCAAAAGAGTAACAAACATACACAATTCAATCCATTCATACATTCTCACAAACATTCATATTTAGAATATTAAAAGCTCTAAGATTAGAAGTACTATGTGAACAGGATTGGACGTCAAGCTCTCGTCATTACTGGTCACGTGACCACGGATGAATTTTACTAGACCACTGACAGCATTGCTGTGACAGAAAGAATAGCTAAGCGCATCTTTTACTTAGAACTTGAGAAAGGCAAGCGAAAGCATGGCGGACAACTTCTCAGGTACAAAGATGTGCTGAAGCGACACATGAAGCAGTGTGACATCAATCCTTCGCTGTGGGAGCAGCAGGCTGCCAAACGGCCGGAGTGGAGAGCGCTTGTTAAATCTAGCGTACAAGCCTCTGAAAACCGGCGGCTCCTTGAGCTGGATGCCAGACGCGACGAGCTGAAAGCCCGACCACCTGCGACTGTCAGCTATGATTATGTGAACGGTGTGCTCTCATGCCCGCAATTTGCGAGAGCAAACAAACAAAATTGGCTACATAAGCCACATGCGAGCACACCAACGGCAAAACCGGAGTTGAAGACAGTCGCCGTGGTCGAAATCGGCCGCATTATATCATCATCATCCTTGTTGACTTCTTCAGGAGATGACAGATGGGATCGATCCCGACAGTTGACAAATTGTCGAATAATCGTAAATACTTGTCATAAGAATCAGTATTCTTAACCTCAATTTGAATATTATTAGGTAAGTGTTTACTCATAAAAAAAGTACAGCCGTGCAAACATTGTACTTGCTTCTACACTAGATGGCTAAATTTAAAGTAACCACAAATACCTACTCAGTATTTATGTTAAAGCATTAAGTTCAATGCGAGCTCGTAAATCCTTAAAAGCTTATGCACTTACCATCGTTGTACACGTTTCTGTCCACTTCCATAGCTCTCAAAGTAAGTCCAGCTTTCACAAAACCGGTTTTACGTAAAAAAACACGTCTAGCTTTTACTGCAACTTTGCCAATCTGACATAAGTTACGGTTAAACTAGGGTCGTGCCTGTTACCGCAAATGCAGTTTTGATTGCCGGCAAACTTGGGATTTGACCGAGTTTGCACTATGACTGTGACAAACGAGAGTGGAGTATTCATATGCTGAAATTATCATATGAAAAAGCTTGGCAATGAGCTTTTAATTCATACAGAGAAGCGTTTTTGCTATGTAAGATATATTATGTTTTTAATGTCTTCATATTTACGAAGTTATGTTTAAGTTGATATATTTCCAATGACAATCAGTTTTTGTTTGAGATCGTTAAGTTTGAAGTCCTCTATTTTCGGAATTAAACAGTTTATTGTAAACTGCCCAATTGCAATCATTTATTTTTATTTATCGGTTCCCTATTAAAGATTACAATTATATTTTTAGATCTATCAGAGGATCTATTTATTCAAAATTAAGTGCTGAAAGTTTCTTTTTATTTGAAAAAAAAAAAATAATTACATAACACAATTTTATTTAATTCCTTTATAAGTATTATAAAATTGAACAGAATTCAGTAATAATAGTAACAAATTAGGAAAACCGATGGCAACTTATATCCAAATAATATTCTTTCTTATCCATAGGTTTTTCATACTTTACTTCAACCAATTAGGTCCAATATCTTATCATGACAATCAGCAAAAAGGTCCGTTAAAACTCATTTTGTCAAAAAAAGTAATTACCGCGTACTTTTTATTAAAAAATGCCCAACGTAGTAATTTTAACGAGTTCGTATGAAATAACACTGACGAGTGAAGGCACTTAGCCAACGGTAAGTAAAAAAGAGGTGGTGTTTAAGTCGCTTGGCAAACTCGCTCCCTGGCTTCTTCCCAACTCGACCCGTCACAACTTGTCACCTCAATGAAATTTTAATGCTGTCTTAAGTTTTCACCGTTTAAATAAAATAGTCTGTTGGTGTCTGTTAAGAGACCGAAAGTTTGAGTAAAGTCTAATACAACGCGAACCCTGTTAAAATGTATTACATATTATGTAAAAAATTAATAATTTTTAAAAATATTAGTCCATTTGTCAATAATTAATTTCAATAATTTTGATGTCAGAGTACCTTTACATAAATTATAATTCTACTCGATCCAGAGCTTGCGAAACTGGACAGATATAAAATATGCAGATACTTTATACTACAAAATGCAAACTTATACGTAAATAAATACTGCTGGAATGCTAAGCAGGCCGTGTAAGATCAGCGTAGAAGCTCAAATTAGGAGGTAGATAAATGTAGAAAATGGATAACCTTGATATAAAATGCGACCAATTATAGTTACCATGTCTGGATGCAGGAATACCTACTGATAGCAGGTTCTTGTTCTTCATTTCCACAAGCATCCGGTAAACGCCGAGTCTTTCATCAACAATATTATAGCTTTTTAAAAGTTTTATCCTTGATTAAAAGCAGAGTTGAAAAATCTCTGCATTAAGTTGTGTGCTGTTCATCGTATCAAGATATAAGTGTGACGAGTTGAGAGCGTATCAAATTGAAAACGTGTTCAGTTGGGAAATGCCTGCTTCCTGTTGTTACTATGGTCAGTGCACCCAAGTTTTTTGCTGACATAACTTGATTAGCTTTTTAATTGAATTTGCTTTCTACATGTCCAGTGAAAAGGTCAGAAACTTCTTCCGTTCATTTAGTTACCTATTTTTAAAAACTTTCAACTATAAAAAATTATATTCGTCTAAAAATTAATTATTATTTGTAATTCATTCAAGTTATAGTCATATTTTAACAAGCTTTGTAATTTTGACGAATACGTAAACCGAACTATTGCAATTTAATTTACATTAGTATTAATTATTACCACTCCTGTACATCCTCCAAATAGTGATATTTATCATGATTACTATTGAGCATCCATTGTCTTTAAGTTTTAACGATGCAGTAGGCATTAGGGAAAAAGTGGGATAGCTGCCGCAGTAGGATAGATGCCCCATTTTCAAAACACCTAACTTGCCAAACTCGAGACACTGAATTAATAGTATCAGTAGGTGGCGCTATCACCCCGCACCTCTGGTGACCAAAGGCTTTCATCCAGTCAGGACTCGTTTGGTTTTTACGCGATCTTTACAAACACGTCATAATTTTAAACTCAAGTTTTTCATGTCGCATAACTTTACAAGTTGTAATATAATTTGATATATGTACTTATTTTTTATTATCAATATGCTGGTGCATTTAGTGATCATGAAAAAAAGTGGCGTTTTTATTTTAATTAATTTAAAAAAATTTTGGACATCCCTATCACAAATGATAGTTGCCCCAATGTTTTTGAGGTATAGATGCCCTTAAGGTCCCCTAGGGGCATGTATCCCTCATACACCATATTATATACATTTAGGGTATCGATTTATATTTTTAAAATACTTTTAGTGGCCTCTTATATCTTTATGTATTTAACTTTGTTAACATTTGGGCTCTTTGATTATGTATATTGACACTTAATATTTTATAGATAGTCACATATTTTTTATGGTGGGGCAACTATCCACACAGGTAGGCGTCTCTCCTCAAATAAAAGGTTTCACTAAAAAGTGAATTTTGCAAAATACGTAATAATCAACTAAAAAAAAAACAAGTAAAATTTAAAAAATTAGAAGGTTTTTTCAAAAAGTGGTACATCTATCCCATTTTTTCCCTTTATTAAGTAGAATATAATTCCGAATTTATTCTACACATATTACGATTAAACGTCGCATCAAGTTAAAATACAAAATAAAATCTTAGAAAACCAGACTTTTATAGAAGAGATGCCATATCTGGTTATCTCTAGGTAATCAAATGAAGCCGAGGCGTCGGGCAGGTTCGGAAGGCTTAGTGTCAAATATTCTCTAATCACCAGATTGGATTAGCCATCTAGTACCGAGTAGTGGAACTCTGATGTGAGATACGTAAAACACTTAATTAATTACATATCAAGGAAATTCTGCTATAAGTGAAAGTTCTGTGGTATCAGTGTTTCCAGGGATGGACTTAATATAAAATAAACAAACAGCCCGTTCACACATGGTCCGTTTTACTGGATACGTTTTTACCGGATACGTTTTTTTTCATCGATGGCGCATGGAGTTGTATGAGCGACTTCACATAATATGGTACAGTATTTAGTATACGTATTTACTATACAAAAACGAATCCAGTAAAACGTGTCCAGTAAAACGTATTTAGTAAAACGGACCATGTGTGAACGGGTTGTAAGCAGTAATTTTTAAGAAAGATCTTCTGTAAGAAGAATCTTCTTATATTTAAACTCTGACTGAATAGACTACAGAATATATTAGACTATAGAATCTGACCTCTAATACTATCTATTCATTTCATTCATTCAAAGGCGCAATTCCTTTTTAAACAAATCCCTAGTGCGTTGAATTTTTTTTATTACCCATAAGATAGGCTCTAGGTATGTTATTCTGTACCTATAAGCATTATTTTAAAGTTTAAAATAATGCAAGTTTCGCGTTTATAATATTATTAGGTAATAGTAGAATTATTTACATTATGTTTGTAAAATAATATTGCGACTTGAGACATGTTTCATTATCGCTATCAAACAAACTGGATAAAAAATATACTTAGTAAAGACCATATTGACTACAAACTCAGTTAAATTTTATATCATAACTCTTATGCATGTGATATAAATGATAATATCAGCTCTTATGCTGATATAAATGATAATATCAGCTACGTCAAAGCTTAACTTAAAAGCCTAAAGAAAAAAGACAGTTCCGCCTTAACTTCTAACAAAATCCGCAAACAAGCCGATCATGAAAACTTCACTACACAATACTGAACAGCTTGACAGCTTTTTCCAAGCTTCACTCAAGCTTAAAAGGCTGCCGTAATAGTTTGACTAATTGCTTTTAAAACCTAGCTTGCTGGGGCTTCTGAGCGCTCCGCACCCTGTATATGTTTCATTAACCGTTGCGGAAGCTTGTATCATCCTGTGTAAAGCTCTGAGCTTAATGTGGGCTGTCGATGTTGTTGATTTTGAGATGGATTATCAGGCTTCTGTGATTATAGCTTATATCTACAGATCTCCATCTATAAAAGGATCGTCTGTATACTTCGGAGGTACAGAACAGGGTTTGATTTGAAAAATACAACATAGATAAATTTGGACCTTGTGGCGTCTGAAATAATGTGAAGATTTACCGCAACTGTTGTTGGAAGTTATAAAATTAACTCCATTTTGAATATAATGGTACTTCATTCAATAGGTACAACAAATTTTGGCCCGGTCCGTGCAAGGATGAGCGAAGACAACAAAAACAAAAAAATAGTTTGGACACTAATGCCCGCCTGCACTAAACTTTGATAGCTCCTAAGTTGATACTTATGTCTCTAGGACGTGCGTAGGAACAAAAATTACGTTGCACTAAACTTAGTTCAAGTAAGTCAATGATTATGTGTGACGTTAGGCATGTCATAACTAAGTTTATGCTAAGTTTAGTGCAGACGGGCATAAGTCATCTAGTTATAGTTAAAGTCATAATATACATTATTTTGTATTATAAAGTGTTGCCCGTTAAAACAAGTTACATTATCTACAAATTAAAATAAAAGTTTATTTATTTATTTATACAGAACCAACAGCACTTCACGTCATAAAATAATCTTAAAAATACAATTCTTACTGCCAATTACAGGTTCACTACTTTCAGATAAATTACATAATTGAGTAATGCTTCAAGTTCTACAGTACATTCTTAAAATTATTGATTTTCTAAGTGACAACTAATTATTGAATAATTAAATTGACATAATGAGAATGAAATTTATTAAAATATAGTAATTACACCAAATGTTAGAGAACAGATTAGATATTCTATAAAGAGAAGCATGGTACAACCTGCAGTAGGTATTAGATGTGTATTGTGTGTGTTTTTTTTTTTTTTTTTTTTTTTTCCAGCCACAGAAGACTACTCCTCAGAACACCCGTAGGCCTATTGACCGTACAAGTGCTCAAAGAGGAGAGGAGGAGAATACTCAGAAGTACGAAGGGGCACTTGCCAGGGGGATTAGACCCCGGCCAGATGACACCCAACAGTGTGAGACTTTTACTCACTAAACTCCCCCTGTATGGTCTTTTGTCTTTCTACCGACAATCGACCGAAGAACTGAGCGACAGCCAGTTGGGAAAAAGGCTGCGCGTGTAGATATAGGAAGCACTTCGTGCTGAATCGACTACAGTAACCAGCTAGGGGCTGGCAGATAGGAGGTTGTCCAGATCTCGAGAGAGCTGGTTAAGAGGATCAAAAAGTACATCCTTAGGTCTGCGGATAGAGCGCTTAAACGACTTGGGATTGAGTTTGTAGGAGACAGTGTTTCGCACCAGCCCGTTCGGGTGGTTTTCGCAGCGTTTGTGGTGAGATAGGGACAGGGCCTTAAGGGTCTGTTGGATGGTTGGAAGTTTGAGATCCCTGTGTAGATCCGCGTTGCGAACGTAGTATGGCGCGTTAGTGGCTCTACGACAGAAGTTGTTTTGAATTATTTGGAGTTTATCGATTAACCGAGGTTTGGCGTGGGCGAATACGGGCGCGGCGTAAGTCATGACTGGCCTAATGCAGACCTTATATAACGTGCATTTGTTCCGTAGTGACATTTTGCTTAGACGACCTATCATGCTGTTGAGTCGGCCGAGATAGAATTTGGCTAGTTTGGTTACCCTGTTGATGTGGGGTTCGAAAGAGAGCGTTTTGTCAAGAGTGACACCGAGATATTTGACCGTGTTTTGCCACGGTATAGGGACTCCACGCATGTGGACGCACGGGACGTGGTCGTCTAAGCGTTTGCGTTTGCGTATGAAGCAGATCGCCGAGCTTTTGTCGGGATTTACTTCAATGCGCCACTTAGAGAACCAGGCGCTGAGGTTGTTGACAGCCGATTGTAACTTTGCTGTTATTGACGAGTATTTCCGGCCGCTGCAGTAGAGTGCAGTGTCGTCGGCGAAAAGTGCTAATTGAACCCCCTTGGGTGGTTTGGGGATGTCGTTGGTGTATACCGAGTATAGTAACGGGGCTAGGACGGAGCCTTGCGGGACTCCGGCTTTTATCGGGCGGGGGGAGGATAGCGTTCCTTCGAACCTAAATCGGAAGGTACGATTCTTTAGAAATGATGCGATTATACGGACTATCCTATCTGGGAGACCTAAGACGTATAATTTGTGAACGAGTCCGACGTGCCAGACCTTGTCGAAGGCTTTGGCGACATCGAAGAAAACGGCGGCTGTTTTGAGTCGCTGAGGGTAGAACCCGGAGAGTACGTGTTCAACGATACGGTGAACCTGCTGAGGGCAGGAGTGCTGGGCGCGGAAGCCGAATTGCTCGGGGATGATGAGGGGATCACCGTCTATAGGAAACAAGTGATCTTTCATTCGAGAGAGAATGATACGTTCGAAGTTTTTACCCAGGGCCTTGAGGAGGCTGATGGGTCTGTGGTTCGCAGGGATATGGTGGGGCTTGCCGGGCTTGGGGATACCTATAACGATTGCTTCTTTCCAGGCTTTTGGAAAGTGACTAAGATCAAGGCACGCGTTATAGATGATTGCCAGGATGACTAGGATTTGATTGGGCAGGTGCTTGAGCGCCTGATTAGAGATACCATCCGCCCCCGGAGCTTTTTTAGCTTGGAGACGTTTGATATGAGAACGGATCTCGTCTACAGAGACCTTGACGGGTTCGCTGGTTGGGGGTAGGGAGTCCTTGAGGAGGACTTCTTCCTCAACCGCCTTGAGGTGGTTGGGGTCGACTGGCTGGGAACTAGGAGAGCATTGTGAAGCAATGCTGTCGGCGAAAGTTTCGGCCTTTTCGTTGTCCTCGAAGGCTAAGGTGCCATCAGGACGGGCCAGAGGAGGGACGTGAGAGATTGTGTCTACGCGGAGACTACGTGCTATTTTGTAGTAGGCCGTGTGAGAGGGAGTAATATTCTCCATAAGCTCGTTAGCTTGGAGTTCTCTGAATTCCGCGAGGGATTTTTTAACTTTACGTTGAAGTTGGTTTGCCGTTAACCTATACTCGGGAGTTGGGTAGCGCCTGGCTCGACGAAGTGCCACATTTTTCTGTTTAATGAGGGAGAGGATATGAGATGGGAGTTTGGGTTTTGGGACCGGGACTGTTTTGACGTTCTCACTGATGGCATTGGTGATGGCATCAGTGACAGCGTCAACAGCGCTGTCGATTCTTTCCGGACTATTGAGGTAGTCCGTCGGAAAGGCCAGCGGAGAGACAGGATCGATTGAAAGGAGGGCAAGGGAATTTTTAAAACCTTTCCAGTTGGTAAAGGTTTTAGTTGAGGGAACAGGATCGGGTTGACTACCAAGGATAAGTCTAACGGGACGGTGATCGGAGCCTAGGTCGTCGAGCGAATCTATAGAACGTAAGTCTAAAGAGACGTCCTTGACCAAGGCGAAGTCTAAGATGTCTGGGGAAAGGTTGACGTTAGCTGGATAGTGAGTGGGAGAGTTTGGACATAAGATATTTATATCTATGTTCATTGACTCAAGAATTTCATTGAGTTTGACTCCGTTACTGTTGGTTGTGTAGCACGACCAGTCAGTATGCTTACAGTTGAAATCTCCAAACATAATGACTGATTGGCCCAAACCCAGTATGGCTTCAAAGTCGCTGAGAATGGGAGGTTTACCGCTGGGAAGGTAGATGGAGGCGACAATGATGGTTGGGTGGCCTGTCATGGCCACCTTACATACTGTCGCTTCCAGGTTGATGAGGGGAGGTGTAGGTATTGGGATACAGTGAAGACTTCTCTTGTAATAGATGGCAGTGCCGCCACCTAAGGCGGATGGCCTGTCATCCCTTACAAGAGAGTATTTGGGGATGGAAAAGCCTCTGCGATTCCTGGGGCTGAGCCAAGTTTCTTGGAGGAGGAAGAGGTCAAAGTCGTTATTTTGGAGGAAGTGTTTTACTTCTAGGTGGTTGGGACGAAGCGAACGCGCGTTAAATGAGCCAAGGGTTAGGCCCTTTGGTTTGGTCTTGGAGCGACCAGATGTGGCTGTTGGAGCACGGGGGATACTATTGTTGACCGCCATTGAAAAGGTGTTCAATTCGTTTAAGGATGTGTGAGTATTTCGCGATGGTTGCGGGCACTTTGGAGAAGTCATCAAGGAGTGCTAGTTCTTGGTCGATTGCCGCGATGGCTAGGTAGTCATCGACGCGCGCGATTCCTAGGAGGTTTTTAACATTAATTTGATTCTTAATTTGATTCGTTTGCTGCGTGAGAGGTGGGGGTTGTGAGGGGGCCGGTTGTGACATTGAGATAGGCTTGGTCCATGCCGATGATGTCGGCGCTGGGGAGGGTTTGACCTGAGGGGTCGGTTGGGACGACGGAGGTTCGTTCGAAGTTTGTTTGGGATTAGAGGCCGGCTTTTTGGGCACAGCCGCTGACGGAGTCCTTGGCTTGGGAGCCTTAGGGCAGCCTTTGTAGTTGGCTGGATGGCCGGATTGGCCGCAAAGTACGCAGGCTGGTTCGCCTGGGGAATCGGGAGTTCGCGAGCATTCCCGGGTGAAGTGGTCTCCCAGGCACTTGACGCACCTGGGGTTCGTGCCACAGTTGGCTGACGCGTGGCCATAAGACTGGCAGCGGTGGCACTGGGCGGGATAGGCCGATTTGCGCGGCCCCTCTACTTGGATTTTGAAGATTCGGCAGACTTGTTCTAGATCGCGAAAGATGGTTTTGGCTTTAGGGTTATTTTGGAGAATGACTAATTTGAGGGGGCAAGGATTACCGTTTCTAGTTTTTATTTGCTGGACGAATTCCACTGGGTAACCTTGGTCGGTTAAACTGTCGAGGACGTCGGAGTCGGGAATTTCGGGAGGGATCCCGCGAATAATGGCACGAACCTTGCGCTCGTCCGGGAGGGCATAGGTGTGGTATTGGATTTTTTTGGCTGCGAGATAAGCTGTTAGATTGCGGAAACTGAGTACGTCATTGAGTTCTATTTTAAGAAAGTCACGCATGTTGGTCGCTTTTGAGTAACTGATTCCCTGATTATTGCAAACGTTGGAGATTTGCATCCACCTATTTTTGTCTTTTAGGAAGATCGGTGGGGGTTTTTTATTGGATGTTGGAGCCGGAGCCGCGTTATTGGGGACGGCTGTTTTTCTTTTTGGTGAGCCGGGGGGAGGAGAGGCCTCTGGAGATGAGGAACGGGGCGCGTTATCGCGGCGTTTCTTCTTTTTTTTGTTTTTATTAGACGCGGTGAGCCAGCTGGCGTTTCCATCATCTGATTCTGATTCGTGCCGAGTGGACGCGATCGACATATGGTCGGCTTCCGAGTCCTGAGTAGCAGGATCCATGGGAGACTGAGTGGCGGGGGACGCGGGGGAGGAGTCGAATACCACGGGGAGTTGCGACAATTGCAGGGACTGCGCGGTTTGGGTGAGGCCCGGAGGGCTCTGTTTGGTATCGCGAGTTGAACAACGCGATTTAATGCGAGAGTTACGTTTACGTGCTTTGGATGAGGCGTTTGACACCACTGAAGGTGGAGCCTTGGGGTAAGGTGCGGAGGAGGAGCGGGACCGGGAGCGCGACTCCGGGTGGGGGTTGGCCTGAGTGGCCGGGAGAACCTGAGAGGGTTGGGGAAGGGAGGCCTGAGGGGCCGGGGAATGCGAGACCTGAGGGGTCAGGAGGGACGCGAGTGGTGCCTGAAGGGCTGGTGCGATTTGTTGAGATAATGACGTGATCATTGCCACTAACTGGTCAAATTTATAACTCGTATCGGATTGGAAATGAGAGAGATTATGAGAGATTAGAGATTGATTATGCTCGAACTGACTTACCCGAACCGAGAGTGCCTGGATCTCATCGGGCCTAGCCCTGGATTCGATGGGGGCCTCCATCGAACCCGGGGAACCTAACCTACTCTGAAAAAGAATCCTATCCTAACTGGGGGGGGGGCCTACGTGCCGGTGAACGGCGAAGTGGCTGCACAAAACTGCGCTGAAAAAAAGATCAACCTAACACGGACCTATTACCGATGAACGGCGGACGATCAGGCTTAGTTGTCACGGTTACGTATCCACCTGATCAGCGATGCTTCGGTTGGCAGTAGATGACTACCTTGAAAGGGTAGAGAGTCCACTCAACTTCCGCAGAGAACTTTCCGAAAAGAGCTTGACTTGAGACCTTACTCGCACGAATGCGGGAGAGGGAACAAGGAAAGCGCAGTACGAACACTCGGGAGCGGCCGCAGACACGACCGTTCGGGAGCGAACGCAAACGGGAAGTGATTGTGTGTGTGTACGTGTGTGTGTATTTATATGCGTGCATGATCATGAATGAAGTTCCCAGTAAACCAGCTTTAGTTAGTACACGCTAGTTGAATCATTGTATTTGTCTAAAAATATAAAAACTAGATCTCTTGCGGTGTCTTCACACGCATAAATTCGCATTCTGTTAGATACAAAGTTATGTCAAGCTGTGCCGCGTGCTAAGCTATAAATCTAAGCTAAGCTAAACCGTAAGCTGTAAGCTAAGCCTATACATATATGGTGGTATAGAAACAAACATATATTCTCACAAACTTTGACGTTTTAAATATGAGTTGAATCCTATTATACTACTTTCTAACGTTCCTAACAGAGTATAGGTACTTAATTGTAACAAAATAAACCAGCAAAGCGAACATATTAAGTAATAAAATCTAATTTCGTATAAATGACAACTTACAAAATCGTATCTCTCTCGATCTCTTCCATATATTGAGTTTATTAACAAAATGTCATAAATTATTACCCGACTACGGAGAATTACAAAGGAGGGTTATGATTTTGACGTGTATGTATGTATGTGGGTATTTATGTTCATCTGTTCCCTCAGAACTTCGAAACTACTAATCGTAATTGGACAAATGAGGTGTCGTTGGAAGCCTTTTCACTGTCCGCTGGTTATAGGATACATAAAGTTATGTTAAATTGACTACAGCGCCCTCTAAAAAGTGACTTAACGTGAAGAACTAAAAAAAATATTCTTTGCGGTTTTGTGTGGGGTATCAAATGAACGAGCTGTGTTAGCACGGCTCAAATATGTATAAATTATTACTCCAAAATAAGTGAAATAATAATTATCATAAAGAACTAAAACTAAAACTCAAATACAAGAACTTCGTTAGCGCATTTCAAATATGAAACATTACTTCAAAACGTGTGTTAAAAAAATAAATTCAAAAACTAAAACTCGACTACTAAAAACACGCTCTAAAAAGTAGGAAACAAGTACCGCTGAAATATTTATGTATTACGTCATTTGAAAGAGATATGTTTAGAGATATGTTTTTGGAACAAAAAAAAATTTTCCGTGTCTGGGTGTTTATCTATTTATGTATTTATATTCAAGGTTCCCCTCTAGTTCGCTGGATGGTTTTGACGACCACTTTGGCGATGGGGTAAATCTGTTTGCCTCAGACGCCAATGGAGGATAGCCGTGGTCGTGGTGGTCGTATGCCACCTTTTATAGGAAACGGATTCATTAAATAAAATCAAAATGGCATACGATCACGGCTACCATTTCAACATATCTCTATCAAAATGACGTAATACAAAAATATTTCAGCGGATACTATACTTATTTCCTACTTTTTAGAGTGTGTTTTTAGCTAATTTTATAAATAAAAATCCCGACTTACCTTTACTAAAACGACCTTTTCCCGCCAAAATAAACCTTACTACTAGCGAGTTAGTATACAATAAAACAAAATGGATGCCTGGGAGTAGGTCTCAAACATCCGCACATTCAAAGGATCTACAGGATATTAAAACGTCAGCGGACTTATAATTTATTATCGTTTTGACTGAAACGAATGCCAAATCGATGAAACATAAGGTTATTGAGATAATGTATTTTGTATGACATGTACCTGTGTAGGTACTGACAAAAAGGATGCATTTTATCTAGTTCTTAAAACACAAGCTTGGTTGTACGTATAGGATAGGGGTAGCTACCAGTACTTTAGGGATAGACGGATCTGTGTATAAAGGGTGAAACAATTTATTATTATTTTCATATTTTAAGATTTAAAATTCAGTTTGGAAACTTATCTTGGCAATTATCTGTAAGGTTTTAACTTCCTTAAGGGCCTACACGATATCACGTTGGGCTCGCCCACTTTGACCTTCTCGGAGCCCACAACAATAATAAGATACTTCCTACACTTTGAAATACTTACAATATTTCTATGGCATCTGTGGAGACGCCCAAACGTTATGTTGCAAAACTTGTAAAGTAGGTACCTAACAAAAAATATAATCTTTCCTTATTATAATCTATGCAAAGTGTTCCTGTTGATTTCCCATTACTCTAGCTAGGGTATTAATGGGACCATGTAATAGAATCAAATAACATGTGAATAATTTTCAATTACCTGTTTGTTTTTTTGGTTTTTATTTTTCATACAAAATAATTCAATGAAGTCAAAACATCATATGTAAAACACCTATAAGCAAAGTATAACAACGTGGCATTTTCTATCCCTTTTTTTGACGGGTGCAGCTCGCAACGCTTTGCGTTGTACATTGTATGCAACGTTAAAAATGTTTTTGTTGTTTATTGTATGGCTTCAGTGGCACGCGTCTATTGAATGAATGGTAAAGAGATTTTACAAGGGTGATACCTAATTTATGAACTAATTATATTAAGATTGATGATATCTTGGAAAGTACGCACTTTTAAACCACATATTCTTTGGCAAAAAGTATTGTTTTTTTAGTAAGGAACAAAACCTTAAAGTTATGGGAAATCAACAGGAACACCTTGTATAATTATAATAAAATCGCAGGTTTGAGGGTAAGCCAAACTATGAGTTAAGTTAAAGGATATCATCACAACCCTTTGATCCCTTTATCACCTCAAACCCTTCAGTGGCCATGAGTCTCTCTTCTGGTAAACCAAGAAGCTGACTGGATTGCGTATGAATTGAATATCCTTATATCAAGACAGGCATTTAAAAAGAAAGCTTCGTTTGAAAAGAGAATCAGCAACAAAAGAAAAGGTCGCTCTATGGCCAAACCAGAAAAAAAAAAAACTAAAGTAAACCGCGAACTGAAAAAGAAAACGAAAATTCCCGGGCTTATTTCAAAAACCGAATTAAAAAGCGCGCGCCGTTTCTCAGTCAGCTCCTGAACCGAGTACGATAGGCATAACCCAGTTTATTTACCATTGTGCTCTGAATGTCCGCCATTAGTATAATGATCGCCGTTTTTAATTAATACCATGAACGTGCCCGGATTTGTGCCTAGCAGAGAGTAATTTGCAATAATTGTGTTCTAATAGTTAGTTCCTAATGCCCTGTATTAAATTAACTAGTATTTTGCTTTTAAAATAATATTCACCTAGAACATTTGTGTTGGTGACGATACTTTGTTCTATCTAATGGTTAGATCATTTTGTGCAATTTTATTAACAAATATATTACTGTGTGTATTTAGAAGGAAATGTTTGGTTTTAAATGTAAATTTCGAGGTTTGAATTCGAGGAGCTTTTTCATTTTAATGGTAATATTTCAAAAGTTTTATAAAGGCAAAAGATTTTGAAATTATTGAGTCTTGTGACATGCATTTTTGGTTACCTTACAAAGTTAAGAATAACAAAAATCTTATTTATAAATAAATTTACCTACAACTTTTAGTATGAATTTTGGGAAAACAATCTCGTAGCTCTTTTTTATTAACCTTTTACATTTTATGTTTGTTCAGCGTGAAACGTCCATCCATCTCGCAGACTTTGACGTTTAAAATATTATAGAAAAAATCGAACGACCATATTTTCAAAACTTCGACTCCAGCTTAGATTTTCTGTCAATCCATTGAGAACCGTCACAAAATCTATTGTTCGATAGGTACTAAAACTGCGTATAAATCTAAGTAGGCATGGTTTAATCTATACTAATATATAAAGCTGAAGAGTTTGTTTGTTTGTTTGTTTGTTTGTTTGAACGCGCTAATCTCAGAAACTACAAGTGGGATTTGAAAAATTCTTTTTGCATTTGATAGCCCGACTCTTGATCCCGAAATTCCCACGGGATCAAAAGTTACGCGGGCAAAACCGCGCGCGGTGGCTAGTTTAATAATACGAGCGTGAAATTAGGAACGTTTTTTGTTACTGACATTTGATAACACCCTTTGAGAGCCGTCTAAAACAATTTGCCGCTAAAACACGTTGTTGAATTCAAAATAGCATGCAAAAATAATTCAAAAGATTTTATTTGAAAAGAAAACTTAAATCTAGAGCAATAGGTATGAAATCACAAAAGTGTGACAAACATGTTCTCGATTTCAATTGGAAAAATAGAGAATGAAATAAATCTTTCTAGAATTTATGAACGTCGAAACTTTGTTCATTTGTAAAGTTCGCGGGTTTCTCTGAAGAAAACAAACTGCTTATATGCTTGGATAACAACAAAATATAAGATTTTATGTGGGCGCGTCCTTTTAAGTCCGTGTATTTTTTACTTCTATGTAGTAATTATTTATCTAAGAATTAAAAAGGCTTTTTACTCTAAAAAATAAAAACAAATTATGTTTTTGTTCATATTTTTACATAGAAGATACACTTTTGAGTTTAGAATGACGAAAAAGTAAGATTTGTTGAATCGAAATAACAAATAATATAAATTGGCAAATGTAGTAATATCTATTAAATAAAACTCAGAGTTGCTCGTGATCACGGGGTCTGGAAAAACACCGAAACGTCGTGTTAAAATTTAAAATGTAAATATACGCGATAAATCCGGTTAAAATATGTTTTATTTAATAGTATGAATTGCGAAAACTTAACACAATAAAATTTAGTATTATAAATAATATAATTGTAGTATATTAAAGATAAGATGCCCCAAAAATTAACGTCAAGCGTGTAGGTACAGGTTTGTTGTCTGGTTGTCTGGAAGAATTCGCTTGCTAGCGATAAGACCGGCAATTGTGTTACAATAATATATAAATAACATCCTTACAATATTTGTTTTATTGTATATCATAACATTGAAGAATGAATAAATTCAGTGCAGGAAAAACCTATTTAATGACTAATGACGTAATAATTTTCCTTTACTAATCATAACAAGTTATAACCAAATAACAAACAACTAATAAAACATTTTCGTTTGTTTCAGGTAATCATCATGTTTTGGCAAACATTCGAAATCCGCATTCAAGCGGATGTCTGTTCCTGCGTTAATTCTATTCGGGTCGTCATTTATTATGTCTACCGAATCTGGCGTCGAGCCCAATGTGCAGCCGTGGAGTGATAAACGCTAGTTTGATTGATAAGAAAACGCTCTCCATTGCATGAACAGGCTTTATTTTTTTTAAATTGGTTAACAACGTGACCTCCTTCTCACCTGATGGCAATTGCAGGTGAGCTCGAAGATGACAACTCCAGGGGTTGCATTCTAAAACGACCGTATGCGGAGACAAATTTAACTACATAGTCTATTGTCGAATAGCTATAGTTAGAGGTTAATAAAGAGGCGCGCAACAGCTAGTCTTCAATAAACGGACGAAAAATATTTTTTTATTTATTTGTAAGTACTTATATTTTTTTATTATAAATACAATTTCAAAGCTCTTATAGACTTCTGTGCTTGTTTCGCGCTTTTTAGTTTGAACTTACTGTATGCCGCAGTCGGGTGTTTAGTTTTTGGAATTACTTTTTTATTATTAGTAACTTTTGCGCTTTATTTATTATATATACTATTTACGTAATAACTACCTATCTATCTCTCAGACATAAAAAGGTTACATACATTAACAATTTCCACACATCCAGTTGCCTATTCATTTCATAAATTGTATAACTTCTTCAATATTACAATTAATTTCTTTGGAATGGGATTAAAGGAAAAACATAGACAGCCGCTTCTCTTCCTGGGCGTACTGTAAAAGTCAGTTAAAGGACAAAACTTTTATTGGAGGTTTTTTTTTTGTGGGCGACAGGCTGACTGCAATGCCTCGCTCCACCATTATAATCAAATTTGTCAAACGTGGCATCGGATGGTTTTATATAACCTATGGTGTTCTGTCTACCCCAAAAGGGATACAGGCGTGATGTTATGAATTGTAGAGATAACAACCATAATGAAACTCAAGCTCACAACCCACATGAACTTAGCACCAATTCACAAACTCAATTCTAAATTCAAACAGCCCCGACTTCTTAAATCGGGGGTTTCACAGAGTTAATCACACCCTCGGATATTAAACCCGGCTAATCCTTGCAGTCTGTGCAATATGGGGCCTTGAGCCTGCATTACATGCGGCGTCTTATGAACTGTTGACATACAAGGTCTGTGAAGCTACGTTTCAATTTAAACTTTAAGTAAGGGTGGTAAGGTTTATTTTCCTATTGCTAAGAAAGGAGATTGGGAAAATATATTGATAATTTCTTACAAATATGCACCTTCATACTTGCTATTCCCGCGGTTCCTTGCGTATCGCGTGGAAATATCAAATTAAATTATCCCATATAATTTTTGTAGGATAGTCCTAGCTTTTCTAGCATAATTCTAGCCATATAGCATAGCAACATATATCCTCAAAAAGTTTAAAATTTGTAACATTCAGTTTGTAGATTATTTTTGTTTTGTTTGTAAATTACGTTTCTTTGTTTCGTCTTGAAGAAATCTGTTAAAGTGATAAGGCTGCTCAAATTGTTCAAAATTTGTGTCAATAAACTTCTTATGTATTTGTTTTTATTGGCAAAAAGGTGTATAAATATTAAACCCGGCTAATCCTTGCAGTCTGTGCAAGACTTATGAACTGTTGACATACAGCAAGGTCTTTGTGAGGCTGCGTTTGAATTTAAACTTTAAATGGTGGTGATAAAGTTTATTTTCCTATTTCTCTTTTTTAATTTAGGGTTTAGGTTGAGTGTAAGTAGCAAATATTGAGCAAATATTGATATTGTCTTAAAAATATGCGTCGAATAGCTATTATATCATAATAGCTGTTCGACGTTTCTAGCCGTTGAAATATCAAGAAAAAATGTATCCTATCTTACGATATGATAATCCTAATTGTGTACTAAATTCTGCTCAAGTAGCTCAATCCAGCTCAATAAGCTGTTTCAAAGAAAACACATACTCACAAAAGAGTTTTGTTAATCGTCTGGAATGTCGTTGGAACGATCGAAAAAAAAAATCTGAAGTTTTTTTCGTAAAAATGTGTTTTGCAGGTATAAATATTAAATAAAATGTAAATCAAGGACTAGTTCCTAAACCCTGTATTAGTGCCTGCACCGTCTTATGAGCTGTTACAGTGGCAAGGTCTTTTCCGACATACAGAACTACGCTACGTTGTAATTGAATCTTTAGGCAGTGGTGGTAAAGTTTGTTTTAGTATGACACTCTTTAAAGTAAGGGCTTTTATTTGATTCAGTTATTGGATGTAAGATTGTTGATACTTCCTTACAAATAATAATATTATTTGACTGTGAGATATTATAAACTTACATAGTACGACTTTATGGCTATTCCTGTAACGGCTTCAATCGGGATTCGGCCGCAGGTCCTCTGGCATGGAAGGCAGAGTTTTTACTTCTACACCATAGGGCTAGCATGCGACCATCGTTAAATACTGGAATCGACAAGATAAATATTTTTTTTGTTATTTTATCCTATCTTGATAGCTTGCAAGCGCACCATAATAGATAGAATTACTCGATTTGATACCATGATGTCCATGATTAAGCCCACAAAACCAAAGATGCCATATTCTTAAAAAAATACAAACTGTAAGTGCAAAGAAAAAAAACCCACATGGCCCTAAAGTAAGTATAGCGTGTGTTATGGGATACCATGTAGTGTAGCGAACTAGGAAGCACCTAGAATATAAATAAATAATAAATAAATATTTCTGACACTCACACAACATTATCTAGCCCAAATTAAGTTTCTTAAAGAACTTGTGCTATGGATACTAGATAACTGATATACTTAAGAAATATATAAACATACATATTTTTTATTAGAATAAACTTAAATAAACATATAAACATCCATGACTTCACAACTAATATCTGTGTTCATCACACAAATATCCGCCGCCGCCGGGATTCGAACCCAGGACCTCTGGCATTGAAGGCAATGTATGTTACCACTATACCAGCCGGTCGTCATAAATAGATTTACATCCAGACACGGAACATTTTTTTTTCTTGTTCCGTGCGGGAATCGAACCCTCAGCCACTGGCGTCTAGCAGACAGGTTTACCCGATCGCCAAAGTGGTCGTAAGGCCCGATTTATCATTGTCGATGTTCGCATGCTGAACCATGTGCTAGCCCCACTGGACGTCAATTAGCCCATACATTAGTTAGTAGGTTATATTTATAGATTCACATACAAGTTAATACAGCTAACTACTTCACAAAGCAATCGAGGTATTGTTAGTACAAAAGAGTTTTATTATAACAAAATAATATTTATCAGTTCCGCTTAAACAATCCCTGTTGACAATGACTCCCCAAATATTTGACGAAGCTCGAGTTTACAAATATTAATTACTAATGAATTGGCCGTTCATTAATAACGCCGTGAGTTACTTTTGTTTGATTATGGCGCTTAACGAACTTTATATTTAGTCGCTCGCCAACAAAAAATAACTTTGAAATTGAACTGATCTGGATTCCTAGTCATCAAGGGATAGTAGGGAACGAGAAGGCCGACTATGAAGCTAAAAATGCTACTATTATTATTCAGATTGATAAATCAGTTAAAGCAAGTCAAGGTGAAATTAAAAAACTCTTTAAACTAGAAATTAGGAAACTTTGGGATACTTATTGGAAAACTGAAAACACAAGTAATCTATTTGGTATTAGAAAATCTATTTTTGAAAAACCACCAACTTCTTTCTCATGTAGAAAGGATCAAGTGGCAATCACAAGACTCCGTATCGGACATACAAATTTAACTCATATCCATTTGATTAAGAAAACTGAAATAAACAAATGTAATTAAATAAATAAAAAAAAAAAAGCGTTAATGTTTTCCAAAGTGTAGGTATGTATTATTCGCGTGCGGTTTTACCCGCTTAGCTTTAAATCTTGTAACGTTGCGGGTTTGGTTGGACATGTTACATTACTAGTTGCATTACTAGAAATCTGTACGCACCATAAGAATTTGTTCCTGTGCAGCCTTTATCACTGACTGTCGCTCATGTCTTCGATCGGTTCTGCATAGAAAGAAAGAAGATCAGCAATGGTGAGTTCAGGAGTTCAGTGGGTAAAAGTTCGCATACTGCCAGGCTAGAGTCTAGCTAACGAAAGTAGACAATGGGGGTTTTTGCAAACTTTCATATGGCAACTTATTTTGGTGTCACTGTTGTCGATCAAACGGTTGTTGGTTTTGGTAATTGAGATTTTGAAATTTTCATATTAAAAATGAATAAAAAAATAAAAAATTTGATACATAACCAATGTAGGAAACAGCGATACCAGTGTCTGACGATTCATAGAATTGTTGGATTCAGATTTTGATTACAATGAAAATAAATAATTATTGTATTTTATTGTTTTATTTTTAAGCCTGATTAATACTAGTTGCCTATCATTTTAATTATATACTTCTCAGCAAAAAGTAGGACAGTACCAATATTGTTATTTTTTACGACAATTTTATAAAAAAAATACTAATTCGGTACTATAGATGAGATTTTTTTTAAATTCGCCAGATTTTTTCATACTCTACTTTCATTAGCCAGACTAAATGCAGTGTCACGGCAACCCGTGGTGTCACTGTCGGCGGAGTTGACCCCCGTACAGGACCCTGTCGTACTTCTGAATATTCACCTCCTCCCCTCTTGAGATTCCCTAAAGCTACGTCCGCACAGGCAAGCGGACGTAGAAAATTGCTTGATGATTAGAGCCCAGTAGCTTGTATTCATGCTAATTGCTAAGATATACGGTGGGCGCACCGAAGGTTGTATGCGTGGTTAAAAATCATACATACATAACTTCACGCCTGTATCCCTTATGGGGTAGGCAGAACACCAGAGGCTATAAAACCATCTGATGTCACGTTTGACAAATTTGGAGGCAATGTAATGATGGAGAGACTATTGCATTAACTGGGGGTCAGCCTATCGCCCACAAAAAATGTCCAATAAAACCTCTGCCCCTTAACTCAGTATGCCCGGGAGGAGAAGCAGCTGGCACATTCTGTGTTTTTTCTTCGCTTCCAGTCCAGCATGGAATTTTTCACTTTTTGTATACCTCGCGCCTTACGACAAAAAACTAACTCGTATGTTAGCTTATACACACTAAGCGACCTAATAGGCGATAACCTTCGTTTTACTAAGCTACTCGCTGGGTGGCTGTCTAGGCTCTAGGAGCCAAGCAAGCCACCTGCCTGAGCAGACGTAGTCTGTCACCCATCCAAGTACCGACGTTGCTTACCCTGCAATATCGTATGATACACGCAGTAACCACGGCGCCATGACAACTTCACGGAACATATAATACCATTGAATAACATGTTTAGTACTTAAAATATCAATAAACGTATTAAAAATTAAATAGGTTTTAATACATACAAATGATCGAACTTTTCAGGGATTGAAACAGCTAGATACGACTAGCGCCTGAGGCCTTCGTATAAACCACAGACATATTATCTACGTAGACAACTCAAGTGTCACGATTTGTATTGAAACCAAGCGTATAAGCCGACTTTTCACCTTTTGCGATTTGGTAGGAAATACAAACCGATTCAAAGATCGTGAAATGCAGTCGATGGAATAGACATACATACGGGGGTACTGAATCTAGCGGTTACCAACCTTGACGCTTGGTCGGGGTTCGGATACGCCAAGTACATGCATTTGCGTTGTCTATGTAGGTAGATGTATGTCTGTATTATAAACCTTAGCTACCTCTCAGGTAGACCTCTGTATCATGAAACCATGAAACTTAGGCTAGCATATTGGAACACATAGATAGGCTTATGAATCCAATTTAAATTACGTATAAACTATTTAAAATTTACTAATTTTGTCTTAAGTTTCATGATTGATAATCTTAAAAATAACACTTATTGAACGGATTCATCGCGTAATTACTAACGATATTAGTTAACGACCACGAGGTCTCAAAAGACATCAAAACGTCGAGTAAAAATACCGTTTAATCTATACATATATAATGAGTTCAATATACATGTAACTGATAGATCCCCAGTATAATCTATTTTCGGCTGGTAAACTATCCCTACTTGTATCCCCACAAATTGTCCCGAATGACGTCAACAAGCGTTTCGAACTTTTTGCGCAGTCCACTCCATCAGAAAGGATGACAATTCGTCGTCCTTTATTTTTCCTAAGATAACAAGCCCTAAAAGTTACCAAAAACTTATGTTTGTTTCGTTGTGAGCAACTTCAGCTAAAATATTACTTTAATTTTTTATCTGCTTCCAAAAGGGGCTTTATTCCCTTTGTAATAAAAGTTTTGCGAAAGTTGAAATGTGACAGAACATTTCATTTCGCTTTTCTGAAATTTACTTCCCATTTCATAAATATTAAGTACTATAGATCTTTTATTTAGGAAAGAAAAGATAAATTTATCAGGTATCAATAATTTAATCACACTTCAAAACAATGTTACAGAACACAACCTTTGATAACAGTGTAAAACAATAACTAAAACCTATGTATACTTATATACAAATAAATAATTCTAGAAAACCTTTCATTGCCACAAGATACTAGATAGACTTCATTCCAGAGAGACTAGTGTTCTTAATATGTTCGGAAAAGTTCTACAAGTCTAAGTTAAAGCCAAAGCCGAACCGTACCCGTCGCTGTTTATCTATAAGGGTACTAGCTGTGAGACGTAGCATCCTAGCCTGGTTTGATTCAGTGAAGTACACATCCTTCTGTACAGTAAAGCCTCCACACCGCATTGAATCCACAAACATCTTCAATTCAGTCGCGTTTTGAAGACTCTTATGCATCGCTACGCCAAAACTAGCTGGTCCGCCTAAGGCGCCTTCGCTTACAATTGTCGCCAATCTCAGGTTCTGTGAAAACTGCTTGTAAAAACACGCTTGCAACCCGTTCTTGCTGATGGTCGAGGACAGAGTGAAAGACGGTCTCTCGTACCGCACGCTCACCGACATCTCTAAAGTCGGAGGGTACAATATCGGTTTCAGGCTCAACTCGGTGCCAACGTATACGTCTGGCAGAATCCTATACATCCACTGAGTCACAAGTTTGGCTGAACTCGCTTCCACATCTTTCATGGAAAATGTTACGGAACTCACCGACTGCTCGTTTTCCCGTTCCAGGACGATTTCATTGTCAGAGGCCACTAAATCTTTTATGTTAGAAGTCAATCGGATTTCATACGGCCCTTCCAGCTTCTCGCTGTAAGTCGCGGAAGCCGATCCAGAGGCATCTACCAGAAGCCCGTCATCAGGTCGGACGCAGTCCATTTCTTTGTGTATCAAGTGATTGAAGCTCTTGTATGAGTCCTTCGGTCTGCCATAGTTGTACTGTTGGACTAATTTCAACTTATCAACAATTTGTCTTAGAACGATCAGCCTGGCGCCAATAAAGCAGTGAGGGAAAACACTTTTAGCTTCCTTGTGTATGTCTGTGAGTCTTGTTATTTTCACTTTTGCGGGGGCATTAATAGTTATGATGTTTGGGTAGTCCTTTTTTTTCGGCAATAGCTTTTGTAGATTGGACACGAAGCTACTAACTTCTTCCTTAATAATATCTTCATTTATGTCCATTGTAAGTTAATATAAATAGATTTTGTTTATTGAATTATGTTGAAAAACAGGTCAAACGTCATTGTCCTGACGCTGAGTATTTTTAACTGTCAGTTAGATGTGTCTGAGCAGTTCTAGGTGCAAAGAGTTTGTATATATTTTTAGTCGCACGCAAGCAATCTAACGCTAGAATGGTGATGTAATGTTAAATGTTGTCTATGAATACTGATTATGCTGACCTTAGGAACGTGCCATAAAACGGAATTGCTTGCAGAAGGTCTTGTGACTTTTATTAAGAGAAAACTGTACGGTAGCAGAAGATAAATCCAAGGATCTAATAATGATCTCCGAGATTAAATCCATCAATTTAGTTAATGCAGCTTAGCGTCGTATCTTTCACATAATTTGGTGCTTTAATACGTTTCTTTCGTCCTCGAATGGGGGCAATTTGTTCTCTGAGTAAGTAATCGTGCACCTGAGCCCTGCCTCGGGAGATTGTAACCCTTTGCGAGAATAGGCTCTGATAAGACATGGGCCCTTGAATTTATCAGTACTTACCTTGTCAAATGGCTGAAAGTGTCAGCACATAAGTATCTACAAGGTGTCCCAAAAGGTGATAGGGGTGGTCACAAAGGTCACCAGAAAAATAAAAATATCCCTTGTGGGTATTTTAAAAAATAAATGGCATTTTTTTAAACCAAAAAATTTTGCACCATGTATTTTGATAACTGTACCTACAAATATTGCTGTATAAAAAAAATGCTGTTTTGTAATCGTCAATAACCCTTTATCAAATTGAAATAAACAAAACTATACATATCTAACTATTTAAAAAAAATAGTTTATAAAAAAAAGGGAAATAATAAAACGAGCGACTAAAAAACAAATTTGGACTGGAAATAATAAAACGAGCGACTAAAAAACAAATTTGGACTGTCTTGAAAAATATATGAAAATTAACGGTTTTAAATATAAATATTGCGACTGAATTACTAAGTGAGCGACTAAAACACATATACATTGCGATGAAAGAGATAAGTTACGAGAAGGGCTCCCGCACCGGAAGGCGGAATCAGTACGGTTAGGTGCGACGACGAGCGCAGCGAGGAGGAGCATGCTAGGTTGCATATAGTTATACACGTGCGCGAGCCGAGCGAGCGAAGCGAGCGGTGCCGCGGCAGCGGCCGGCGAAGCGCCATAAACCTGGTCAGCTATTATAGTCAACCCTGGACAATCCCGACATGGTCAAAAGTGTTTTTAAGTCGCTGTTTCATTGATTCTTCGTCACTCGCTCTCAGTCGCTCACTTAATTAAAACAGTAAGCCAAATTCATTATTTTTGTCACCTAAAATTTTTATTTACAGTTACTCGATTAAATACTACCCTAAAAAAAAGTCATATTTTTTTTAAATACCCAGAGGAGATTTTATTTTTATTTTTCTGGTGAACCTTGTGACCACCCCTATCACCCCCCTTCCCAGCTACGTAACTTTTTGAGACACCTTGTATATACGTATTTTAAATGGTTGAAAAAAATAAGGAAGTTTATCGAAATAAAAGTTTCATATGCATAACCACGACAGCAAAACTCGATGAAAGCGATTGAAGGTACTTCTCCAAAAGTTCTGCGTCAAGTATGTAAAATTTCACTCTGGAATAGCTTAACCACTAGCTGAAATGTGTGAAAATCCCAGCGCCCAATAACACTTTTAATAAAGTTTTCGCAATAAAACTTTATCGTATACGAAATTTTTATAGACAGCATTACATTTTCAATTTGCCACATCCAAGCACTTCGGCGAGCTTCGGCAAGTTGTAAATATAGATATAACCTTTTCCAAATTATAACTTTTAATATCAGTTGCACAGTACAGATATATACAGTAATTCAACTCGGCCGTATCTTTGAAATAAATGCCTACAGCGCCGCGGTCCGTTTACATGTCATAGGACTGCCCGCCTTCAGCGTTTAAATTACATTTGCCTACTTTATGTTTACTTCCATTTTGTTTTGTGACTGCAAATATACTTTCTTTATATAAACAAATAAAGCACTTTGTAAATTTAATAGGAAATTTTCAACAAAAATACGTTTAGTGTCAAAAAACCATGTTTACGTTTGAATAACAAATCGGTCTTATAAATTTGCAACCAAAAACTACTTGCGCCTCGATTAAGATCCACGAAAAGATGTATTATCACATTTTAAAGTATAAACCATCCGCATATAGCCATCCGAGCTATACCATACGCGAGATCGAGCCGCGTAGGCATAGCTCGCGTTTTGTCCGTTTGAATGAAGTTGAATTACTGTAGATATATGTACTGTGTCAGTAGGGTCAGCTTAAAATGATTCGCATGGTAGACTTGTCAGAGGTAGATTTTGATTTCATGGGTGTCTGTTTCGCAGGGTGAGTATAAAAGATGAACATACTGTATAAGATTATTTTAGGTCAACATTAATATTGGGTAGTAATTAATCGAGTGACTGTAAATAAAAATTTTAAGTGACAAAAATAATAAATTTTACTTAAGTACTGTTTTAATTAAGTGAGCCACTGACTGCGAGTGATGAAGGATCAATGAAACAGAGACTTAAAACCATTATTTAATGTAGCATTATATTTTTCATCGCAATGATAATGAATAATATATTATTTAGTATAAAATAAATGTATGAATATAGACATTATGATTTTCAATATTTTGCACCTAACCAACCCACTCGTTTCATTATGATTAAATAGTCTGTGTCTTTAGACGCTCACTTAGTAATTCAGTCGCACTGTTAATATTTAAAACCGTTCATTTTCATATTTTTTTTAAGACAGTCCAAATATTTTTTTAGTTGCTCCTTTTATTATTTCCCCTTTAGAAATGGCATTAGGTGGTGTAGCGGTAAAAAAATACATCTAGGTAGTCGTACCCTAGACGTTCTGGGTTTTTGGATTATATGTTTTCATGTATTTATTTGAGTTTATTTGTAATATTTACAAACTCAATAAGTATAAGTATGTATAAGTAAAGTCATCTTTACGAATCCTAATATCTGGGATATAATACGGTGTGGATCATCATCATCATCCACAGCCTGTAGACGTCCACTGCTGGACATAGGCCTCCCCCAAGGTCTTCCACCTCGTCGGTCCATCGTGCGGGGAGCCTGCCTACGCTGCGTCTCCCAGTACGTGGCCGGCACTCGAGAACTTTTCTGCCCCACCGGCCATCTGTTCTGCGAGCTCTGTGCTCTGCCCATTGCCACTTCAGCTCTGCAATCCTTCTGGCTATGTCGGTGACTTTGGTTCGCCTGCGAATCTCCTCATTCCTGATTCGAACCTGCAGGGAAACTCCGAGCATATTACATATTATATATACTCCCTTTCCATTGCCCGCTGAGCGACTCTAAGCTTGTTTATAAGGCCCATAGTTAGCGACCACGTCTCAGTGCCGTATGTCATCACTGGCAACACACACTGGTCAAAAACCTTTGTCATCAGACACTGCGGTATTTGTGACGAGAAGGTTTTACGGTGTGGACGATTCATGACAAATACAAATAGATTATAGACTTACCTGTTCTTTTGATAACGCAATCAGACATAGAAATCGAAACCTTAGCAATATCCATCAAAGCGTTTTGCCAATATTTCAGTTCTCAATCCATTCAAACATACACTTTTGGCTTTGATCCGGGTTTGAGCAAACAGTCGACGAGTTTGTCTTACTTTGTTTGAGCTGGTCTAGAATTTATTGCCGAACTGCGAACCCATCAAGGTTCTTAGAACTGCGAACTCATCAAGGTTCTCAGTACGTTTTGAGATACGTGCGTTTTGAGTTTGATGAGATCTTCTAAGTAGATGTGGGATGACAATAAAGTCAAAATTGGAGATTGTAGCACAATTAGAAGACACATTTCATGCAATTAAAGAGATGATAATAACGCCAGTGACGGTGTTCAAGATTTTTTCTTATATTTGAGGAACAGAAACATAATAAAAAACTAAAAAATTAAAGCAGCAAATTAGTTATTTGAGAACTCAGCGATTAAAAATAATATTTTTTTCATTTGATAACTTGAATCTTGAAGTTACATGTAAAACGCATTGCTGCTATGAATTTATTAATAAATATTTTTTTAGTCGCTTGAACGTGCAATCTCTAAAACGGGACCTATTTTGGGCTTGGACTATCAAATGTTAACTATGAAGGTTAAAGAAAGTGTATATTTTTTTGTTTATTTCCAGAATAAACGCAAGGCTGCTTTTTCGTTATGTGTTGTATCTTATAGGACTTTCCATCGGCAGGATGGATATTTATAAGCCGAAAACAATCGAATTATATTTTTAAACAAAAGCTTCCATGTTCAGCAGGGAGCGAAAGAAAAACGTAGAATGTGCCAGCTGCTTCTCTTCCCGGGCATACTGTAAAAGTCAGTTAAGGGACAGAGGTTTTTGTGGGCGATACGCTGACCCCCTGTCACTACAATAGTCTCTCTCCATCTTTATAATACCTCCAAATTTGTCAAACGTTACATAAGATGGTCTTGTAACCTCTGGTGTTCTGCCTACCCCATAAGGGATATAGGCGTGACGTTATGTATGTATGTAAACAAAAGCAAAAGAAGCATTCAGAAGCACTGGCAATAATGAAATGAAGAATTTAAAAAGTCCTTAATTTAAAATAATTGTAGTTAAATGTCATTCCGTTACGCTTAATAACATCTTAATTAAATTACTTTTCACTATAAATTATTTCTGTCAGTTTCCATATTTTAAATAGCTTAATTATATTAAAAATAGTTACCAATCAAATAAAGAATTCCTGAATCAATAGTCTTTATTGCCTTGAGAACTTTTGCTTTTTATGTTTTAAATTCCATTTTCAATTTCATGTCAAATCAATAGTTAAGAGTGCATGGGCTTGCAACCTTTTTATTGAGTTTTTAGTTAATTAAAAATAAGCTTAGTCCGCAAACGTCTTTGTTCTCTTGGAACCTTTCTGCAGCTTTTCAAAGCCGACTATTTGTTCTATGCTTTTGTTCTTATGCTTTCTGTGCGTAGTTTACAAAAAGCTTTGAAAGAGGTAAATGTTTATGAATTCTACGCTATGTATGCTTATAATTCATAAACATACATTTACGAACATACGATATAAAATAAAATTAATTTAGTTTAAAACGTATTTTATTAACTATCTAATGCCCTCTGACTGATTGATTACTCTACTGCTTGGTCTTAATTACCTACTCAAATTATAATTTTACCTTAGGGCCAACCAAGATTTTTAACGAAATTTAAAAGAAAACATAAAGCGTAATAAACCATTTTAGTTCAATATTAAATGAGTATAAATTTAAATATTGTCCCGTACAGGAAATTAAGTGTCTCAAACACTGTCTGACTAATGCAGAAGTCTTAAACTTACTTAATGTTTTGCTTCCCTGAAATTGTGTTGGTATCATTTATATTGTAAACATACTTGTGTCGGCCATCTTTTTTGAAGATAAATGAGTTTTTAATAGAGATTCTGGGATCGAAACGTTATTTGTGGTGCAGTAGTCTAGACACTATTACGCCAATCGTGAGGTCGCGTGTTCGGTTCCCGCATGGAACAAGAAAAAAAAATGTTTTTTTTTAATTTAATTATTTAGGTATGTACACACTGATGTAAAAATACAGGGTTACTTAAATCTAACATATGTACAAAGGTACTGCTTATTTCTGAAAGAAATTTCTACCAGCAGACCTGTGAATGGAGAGTTGTAACCGAAGCAAAATTAGTGCGTGCGTACACCTAACAGAAATAATATTCCATTAGAATATATTATTACTAAATACTATCAATAAATAAACACATACTTAACTATATACTAAACATATACATACATGTAATACAATATTACAAGTTATATTCGTTGTTGATTAGTATTTGACTTTAATGTTCCGGGTCTGGGCGTTTATCTATGTATGTATACAATGTATGTTAAGTTCCCCCCTAGTTCGCTACATGCTATCTCATAACACAAGGTTTGCTCACATAGAGGCTATGTAGTTTGTGTGATTGTCTGGTGATTTTATTTATTTATCTACTATATTGTTTAAGTTTATTTTACTTATATCCATTTTGTAAATTTGTTCACGTTGACTAAACCCGCGTGTAATCTAAATCTCAACTGCTTACGTAAATATTATTGAAGTAATAAATATTTCTAGCATTAAAACAACACTAGCCCACATTGTAATAGTTTAAGTACCTTTTTTACTACTCGTAGAAGGCATAAAAAAATATAAATATAGGTAAATTCGACGACTACTTTGGCGATGTGGCAACACTGTATGTATGTACGAGGGCTGTTCAAAAAGTATCGCGAATTTTCCATTTTCGCGGGATACGTGTATTTGATTTCTTTTTAGCCTTATGTGGGTAATAACGCCCCTTACCTATGCTGACAAGGTCGGCCATGATAAAGACTATTGTAGTGACAGGGGGTTAGCCTATCGCCCACAAAACACGCCAATAAAACCTCTGTCCTTAACTGACTTTTACAGTATGCTTTACGGGAATTTAAGCAGCTGGTACATTCTATGTTTTTCTTTCGCTCCGAGTCCAGCATGGAAGCATAACTCAATTATTAAGCTATTTAAGTTATATGAAAAAAATCGTATGTTTCTCGTATTTTTTTTAAAAATAGTTTCAGAATAACCTACTTCACTTAGGTATAGTATATGTGGTGTCATTTTAGGCCTCTCGCTTGTATCAACGTTATATAAATACTAGAACTAATCATGTAAACGTCTATGTTTTGGCGGCTTAAATAGCACTTTGTCACATCATTATCCACCCTAATCGGGCTACAAACCTAAGACTTCTAGCACTTTTTTACCGCTACAGCACAGGGCTGTACCTACCATTGAAATTCGAAAAGAATTAATATAACAATACAAGGAAAACTTCCGAAAAAAGCTTCAAAGAAACTCGGTACAAACTAATTTATCCTGCTCCAAGGAACTTAAATAAAGTGGCACAATGTTTATATAGTTAACAAGGAACTTAATAATAGCACTTAAGTTCTTTCTCATTAGTGCCATTTTCACATATACCTACATCTGCGAAATAATTAGTTACTTTTAATTGGTAGTAACTGTCAAGGGGCCCGATTCTGTAAATTTTAACATTATGTACGGTGACGTGACAAGTGACATTATATTGAGAATACTGACAAAATGTCACATGTCACTTAATGCACGATAATATGTCTACATACATACATACATAACATTACGCCTGTATCCCTTATAGGGAATGCAGAACACTATAGATCATAAAACCATCTGATGTCACGTTTGACGGAGGTATTATAACGGTGGAGAGAGACAGGGGGTCGGTTTGTAAAACCTATGTCCCTTAACTGACCTGTAAGTTATGCCCGGGAAGAGAAGCAGCTGGAACATTTCTTTGTTTATCCTTTGCTTCCAGTCCAGCATGGAAGAAATTACCGGTCTAACTAATTACCGGATATAAGCAATCTTTACTTCTATAGTAACATAATCAACGAATGCAGAGCATTAAAAAAGCCGACTTCACGTCAAAACTTTGGTTGAAGTAGAAGGTCGTCAAGGTAAACGATCTCCGAATTCATACATATTTAATATAAAACATATTTCAATGAAATTTATATGGGAAAGTATCCTTTATTATATGAAGCAAGAATCATCAAAATCGGTTCACCCAGTCAAAAGTTATGAGGTAACAAACATTTAAAAAAACACTTACGAATTGAGTACCTCCTTCTTTTATGAAGTCAGTTGAAATAAAGCTGAAGTGTTTGTATATTAGAATTCGGTAATACCTGAAACTGACTCTCAGAATTGATTAAATTAATCATAATAATCTATTACGATGAATTTCGTGCCCCAGGAGATGTGTTAAGCCGTCAATTCAAGATGTTGTACAGACAGGTTCAAAGAATTTTACAGAAGTTATTTTTGGTGCCCTGAAAATTCTAACAACCTGCACTTGAATAGTTGAAGGTTTTACGTCCACACCAAATCTCCCAGACACTAAGGGCTCATTAAAAAGGGCCGTGTTGATGAGATATTTTTAAAGGACGACGCATAATTTTGGTATCCACCTCCAATAGTCATGTAAGATACGCCGTTAGATAGGTCTTAGTAACCTGAATCATAGTTACTATGGCGCCAAGTTCCGATCGTTAGTCCATTCAGAGCTATAAAGTCCTAAATGTCGTACTATAATTTTGGTACCCACCTCCAATAGCCATGTAAGATACGCCGTTGGATAGGTCTTAGTAATCCGAATCAAAGTTTCAACGGCGCCAAGTTCCGATCGTTAGTCCGTTCAGAGCTATAAAGTCCTAAATGTCGGACTATAATTTTTTTAACCAACTCCAATAGCCATATAGAATACGCCATTGGATAGATCTTAGTAACCTGAATCAAAGTAACTATTGCGTCAACTTCCGATTGTTAGTCCGTTCACTTTCAAAATAGCCGTCGGGTCACCGGGGCATAGATAGTAAGCGACACATAGTAGATAGTGTTGCTTACATGAATTAAGGGCTTTTTTTAATTTTGTCTTCGGAGATTTTGATAAATTTTATTAGGTTGGTTATCAGCTTGGACTCAGAATCTAGACAGGCACCCTACCAATTCTTGTTCTAGAAGATGAACTCTTTTCAACGATATAGCACGCATGTCTATTAAGGCGGGTACCAGCTCTCATACAAAGTTATGCGTCGTCCTTTACAATCTGTAACATTACTTTGATTAATATTCATACTGTTGTAAGTTTTCACTTAAATAAACGACCTATTAACCCTTGTGTTTGTATTTTACATTTTGATGTCGACATTTAAGCTTATATGCTTCTTAAATCGTATTGTCGCTGAGAGGGTATGAAGAGAGAATAAGGGCAGCAGCATGCATGGCCATCGTGCCCTAATGTACATGCATTTGTATGCGTGTGGGAGACTGGGTGGTATACATAATTCTGTTGCAGACTGTACACCCTCAATCTACTATTAAGCTATATGGATTTACTCAATCATACAAATCTCAATAGAACGCCCACGTTGGCAAAACTCCAATCATAAGTTTACAAGATAAAGTGATCGATTTCAAACATCGATTACAGGAATCAATTTCAATCCGATTCGATTAATCACTCGCTTTAAACTCAGTTTACAAAAATCTATCCTGCAGTAATACTCAACGCACGTAACTTTGTTGTTCTAAAAACCACTTTCAGTCCCATTGTTTAAACAACAAATTAAGTTGCAGTTTGTATAGTTTTTCCCGAGTCGCTGTTTATTTGGAAAAATTGTATCATTGTTGCTGTAATGGTCTGTTTGTAAGCAAATTCTAGTTACTTTTTTTTGCTTTGAATAAAAGATTCTTGTATGGAAATGTTAAATATGGTCAATTGAATGCAGTTGAATTCGGTTAAATTCTTTTATATGATCATGTAAACTTATCTTGAATATACAAATGACGCGAAGTTGTTGCATTGCAAGACGTTTCTATCATTAGGTACTTATAAAAAAGGCTCGCAACAACTTCAGAGGAGATTAGAGGTTTGGCGCGAACTAAAGCATAAAAAATGATCTGACCCAGAAACTGTGGCGCTAGCGTCTTTGCTATTGAGTCCACAACTCTAGTTCTTGTCAGGGACCGGAACCGCTTACCGTTTTTGATTGGGTTTTTCATAGACTTGTTTTAAAAAACCCTATCAATTTGGTAACCGTATCGAAGACTTACCCTAATTTAAGGCTTACCATATCAATAGAGTTAGCTTCATGTAAGCAGTAAGCAGTAATTGAAGGTTACCGATTCAATAGGGTTTTAAAACCTGCAGGCAAATTTACTCTCTAAGAATATCAAATTATCAAAAATATCACCACCTATTCAATCTCGCACTTCGAATTATACTTCCGAATTCAACAGCATGCGCGGAAAAGAGATAGAAATAGGCTAACCCTATCACAGGGTAAGCGCATCCGAAAATAGTTAACTTTATTCAAAGTGTTACCACATCGATAGGCTTACCATATCAATAGGGTTACACTTCCATATGGTAAGATTTTGATAGGGTTACCCTATCAATAGGCTTAATCAAATAAAGGGGTTTTCCGGTCCCTGGTTCTTGTAAGGATAAATATTAGTTCCAATTTTCCACACCGGATCAAATAAGTTTGTAGCACTATATTCTTTGCGCGTTATCAACCCAAGGTCAATAGATTTGTTTTCATTTGAATGGCATTTAGTATGCAGATAGAGTATGAAGTGTAAAACTTATTATCTTCATGTAGATGGTGTCTAGAAGTTTGTCGCGATCTCTAGTTCTCTTGTTAACAGGTACCTAGTATTGATTATTTAACATCAAGTAGTCCACAAGCTTGTTTGCCAACTATATCTATAAAAAGGAAAATCTGTCAGTCGGTATGTTCATGGTAATTGTTATCTTGTTTGTACCAGTAGGTACTTGAGTAATTCTAAGGGGTCACTTTGGTCTCCCGCCGGGGCGCACGGGTAATGCCAATGGCGGTACCGTGAGCTCCACTTAACTTATGGCGGATGAGGTAAACCTGGAGGTTTTTAGTGGTTGGGTCCGGCCTTCTGCCGGATCATCCCCACATGTCCCCTCGGGGACGTGATTGCACGTTTTCCTCCAGTCAAAAAAAAGGGGTCACTTTGGGCTACGATCCTAGCTATCGGTGAAAAAATCAATTTAAAAAAGTTCAACAGCTAAGGCAGAGATGATAAAAAACTAGACTGCATTACACAAACATTTAACAAACAAAATATAATTCTCACAAATATTGACCCATTTAATTTTTATTAGATAGGAACAAAAAGTCGTATTTTGTTTTTCAAATTTTAATTGTCAAGCTGTCGACTACAGACTAAGCCGGGCATAAAAAAAATCAATTAAAAAAAAATCAAAATTCAATTCAAATTCAGTAAGCAGAGCACTATGGCATGAAAAATCAATTTCTTCATGAAAGAAGCCGCATGGCAAATAAAACCTTTTTCAGTTTCACGTCAAAACTGCCAGTTAATTAAAGTTTTAAAAGAGTTTTTTTAGTTCCCAAACTTCCTTGGCTAGTGGAGTTTTAAACTTGCTACTTTTGGATAGTTCGTTGCTTTTTGTAAATACTTTTCAATGATTAAAACTTTGAACTTTTATGCGAAAACAATGCATTGTATTTTTTTTAAACTTTGGAACTTTGTTTCGAAGCAAACAGAAATAGTATTGAAATTACTTTATTATCAGATGAATTATTTTGTTATTTAGTAAATCGAACTTTTTAAACTTAGAGAAATAGAAATAGGTAAGTATAAGAGAAGATATACCATCAATATTAAAACATAACATCTTAGATTAATAACTGAACTTCATCATTAACTTTAAATCTTTCGTAATTATATTAAGTTTAGAAACGGGATATTAACCATATTTTTTTATATATTTTGAATTCTCGATATTATCGGCACTGTTGCAAGCGCCATGATCACGACGGTACTGGTAAAAGCTTACCGACGTAATTAGATTAGGTACTTCAATCATAGAACTCATTTGAATCGAAATTTATTTTATTTCAGACACAAGATGTGGTCTGGAAAGAAGTCGGAAGGGGGCGCTGGTACTCCCTCCGCTGAAGAAGAGATCAAGGTGGTCCTGGTAGGAGACACGCAGACCGGGAAGACTTCGCTGGTCCAGAGATTTGTATCCGACACGTTTATAGATGTGAGTACCTACCTTTTCATTTCTTTCGTGAGGATAATCCTAATGTATCGGTCGGTAGAGGGGAGCGGCAAGGTTATTTCGGACTCTAACCAAGTAAAAATAAAAAATAAAATCCCAAAGACAGACACCCCAGATGAGGACTTTTGTTCTTTTTCCGTGCGAGGATCGAAAGCGCGACCTCATGATTTACGCAATAGTGTCTTAGAACACTGCGCCACAGAGGTTTTTTTTTTTTTTTTTTTTTTTTTTTCCGCCACAGAAAGCTTTACTACCGACTTGACGCCCCTAAGGGAGCCACAGAAGGAGAGGAGGTGAATGCTTGATGCACGAAGAGGTGACCTTTGGGGGACTACCCCGCCAGCCAATCCCTAACAGTGCGGGACTCACCGAACCCAGCGTTACCCGCTAAACACCCCCTTTGCTGAGTTGTCCCGAGTTGGGTTAATCTCATCATCTGAACGACAGCCAATTGGAGTCAGAGGCTGCGTACCGGGCGTCCCAAGAGACAACCCGTCACGAAAGCTTATCGCAGGACCGAATCTGTAACAATAAAAAAATTGGAAACGACGTCGTAAGAGTTATAAACACATGTTGTGTGAATTAATTGTTAAGAACAACCTAGAACCGGTTGGCTTGTTGAAGCTTCCTCACGAGGGAGGCGTGCTTGGATAGGATGGGGAGAGCATCGGCGAGAGAGTCCTGGCCGGCGTTGAGTGCAACGCCGAGCTCAAGAATCTCGTCGATAGGAGCGACGGTGACCCAGAACGCCAAGCGATCAAAACTGACCTTCGCGTACTGTACCGCGGGTTGGGCGGGCGGCCGCGACGGAGTCGCGGCCGCGCGCCCAGCCCAAGCGGTAGGAGTGACGTTCGAAACGGGTTTCGATGCGCATTCCACGGCCTGAGGGGCCTTAGCTTGAGGGGAGCCCTTAGGGGGCTGGGGGCGGTGTCTCCAATTAAGGGGATCGGCCGCCGCTTTGGAACGGACCGAGCGCGGCGCCTTAGGGCACCCGCGATAGTTCGCCGTGTGGCCGGACTGGCCGCACAGGACGCAAGACGGATCTGTCGGGGACTCAAGGGTGCGGGAGCACTCCTTGGTGGAATGATCCTCTAGGCACTTAACGCACCTAGGTTTGGCGAAGCAGTTATGTGCCGCATGACCATAGAGTTGGCAGCGGTGACATTGACCTGGGTGACCTCTGTTGTGAGGTTTTTCAACACGAATATGCGAGAGGCCGCATACAGTGCGGGCCCCATTGCGAATTAGGGAGTTCCCAGCTGTGTTATTCGTGAGAATAACAAGCGCAAGGGGAAACTGTTTGCCCCGTTTGCTATGCAACTTGTGCACGGACTCAACGGGGAAGCCTTGAGATTTAAGATCCTCGGCGATAAGATCGTTCGATAGCTCGAACGGCACGCCCCTAAGGATAACGCGGGCTTTACGCTCTTCCGGGAGAGCGTAAGTATGATAGGCGAATTGCCTTTGAGTGAGTAGGGAAGTCAGATTCCTGAAATCGATCAGAGTACATGTCTCGATCTTAATGAAGGCACCGGTGTTGCTTGCCTTCTTGTAATTGATCTTGGGGGCAGTCAGACCCCCCGAACAGAGGGTCGAGACCTGTCCCCAAAGATGTTTATCCCGAAGGAAGACAGGGGGAGGGGGCTTAGTGCTCGGGGGAGGACCCTCGGGCTTGGAACGCGGGGCAACCTTGGGGCGCATTGCCGCCTTAGGGGCTTCTGCCGCCTTAGGGGCCGCTACCGCCTCGGGAGCCGTCGCTGGAGAGGGCGTGGGAGGAGCGGAAGAAGCGGTATTCTTCTTTTTCCTAATAGAGGACTTTTTACCTCGGACTGGGGTGAATTGAGTATCATCCGTAACAGTGTCATCCGAGTGGGACGCACTGACGGGCGAAGCCTTGCGTTTAGACGCAGCGGATTGGGCGGAGGACTCGGCAGACTCGGAAACGGAAGATTCCGATTCGGAGATGCCATCCATGTACTCTGAGGGGCCAGGAGACACCGTAGAGCGTTGGGACTGGGCATCGAAACCCGGGGGGCGGACCTGAGAGGCCTGAGCTTGAGCGAAGCGAGCCTCAATGACCTGGCCCTGGGCGGCCACCACTTGGCCATGGGCGGTCACCAGTGAGGAACGAAGCTGCTGAATTGTAGCTTGGAGACGTGATTCATGCACGTGAAATTGGGCAGTGAGAGTGGCCGTAGCGGCCTCAACGGCAGCGGCCACGCGGGCTTCAACAGCTGCATCGAACCTAGCTTGCTGAGAGGGCTCCATGATGGAGTACCCTCTGAAAAGGTTGACCGTGCCGATGAACGGCGAACGAACCTAATCTAACGAAAAACCGATGCCGATGAACGGCGCGGAAACTGAAAAGAAGAGGTGCGTGCTCCTAACTCGAGCAGGCACCTAACCGTCCCCCGGGGAAACGCCCAGTGCAATGGGTTCGGGTCTGCCGGATTTGTTAGCCCTGGAGAGCTAATAGCGTTCCGGGGCCACGCTAACGAGCTTCGTTGTCACCGTAAGGTATCAACTCGTTCAAACGCGGAACTTGGAAGTTTGTTTAAAGTTCGTCCTTTTCAGCACGAAAATCACTCAAACTTCCAAGTAGTAGGATAGCGAAGTTCGCGAATGCGTCGTTAGCACGCAAGTGGCGCCACTGTCGCAAAACGGCACTAATACGCGGCAATACCGACCGGAGAGCCTCGGAGTCGATAAGCGGTAAGACGGATCGATAACGATAAGGGTCCTGCCGAGTCGACAAGTCCCTTATCGAACGAAACGGAGAGCACTGAGAGCACGATAAACACGACCACTGCGCGCGAACGATGAAACGGAACTCAACCGCCACAGAGGTCTTCACAATACGAAGGTGTACCTCGTCCATATAGTAAGGTTCACGGTAGCGTCAGTGACTTTTATTACCCTTCAGATTCGGCGGTTCGTGCGCCCGGCTTCAGCAAAAAGCCTTACCAGGCCAGGATGGTCTGGTGTAGATGTAAGGTTCCTTTATTATTGTATGTTTACGAGAGCTTCCATGCTTCCATGCTGGACTGGGAGCGAAAGAAAAACGTAGAATGTGCCAGATGCTTCTCTTCCCGGGCATACTGTAAAAGTCAGTTAAGGGACGGAGGTTATAAAGGCGTTTTTGTGGGCGATAGGCTGACCCTCTGTCACTACAATAGTCTTTCTCCATCTTTATAATACCCTCAAATTTGTAAAACGTGACATCAGATTGTCCTATAACCTCTTGTGTTCTGCCTACCCCATTAGGGATACAGACGTGACGTTATGTATGTATGTATGTTTACGGGAATTATAACGCTGACGGCCTTTGTGGCTCAATAGCATAAAGCGTGGTTGAAACGGTGCTTTTAGTTTTTTTATATCTATCATGGGTCGCAATATTTTTCTAAGTATTAAAAGTTTATATTTATTTAAAAATTATATCACAAGTTCGACATTAGTTTCTGCTAGTTCAATTGTGTACTATTGTTTCCCTCAGCGTTAAGTTTCTCCCCATTTCTTCTCATTGGGCCGACATTAGAAATAGTGCTGAGTTAATTGTCCTTGTAACTCAATAGTATAAAATATATTTATCAGAATTTTGACGTCACAACATGAGACTCTTAAGTCTAAGCGATTTTGTTCATCCTCGCAGCTACATTTCTGAGATCAAAGGATATTAAACATTTAGTGTGCACCAATAGAGACGGTTAGGCCCGTATTTCAGATTCCTCCGAACTAAATCTTTTATCTAAAATAGGTTCTCCGTCGGTGCCCTGTTTCTTTATCCGATTTAAGCGATTGTCGTAAACTGTTTACATCTTGAGAGCGTCACCAAGCTCATCATAACACATGCCTGTTAGAAATCGCTTGAAGCAATAAGCCTGTAATGTCTATTATTTCTATATTAAAGTCGTGATTGCTGATCGGCAATAAGTGTCATTAGTTCTTAATATAACTTAGTTCAAATCACTTGAATAACCTTGAAACTTTTTTGTTTATGCTGCGCTACTTTGATAAAGTTCGTATTTATTAGTAATCTTATAACTTTTATAACCTTCATCAAGGGTTAGACTATCAAACAATAAGTGTCAATAAGTTATCAAGTGCAAAAATATTCTTTCAAATCTGTCTCTTCGATTAATAATAAACAAAATTAAGGGTGACTGGTGGGTCACTTTTGAAATTCAAAGACGTGATAGCTTGAGATCATACATGAAGAGAAAAAAATATAATAAAAAATAATAATTTATTATATAATAATAAAATCCCCAGACAATCACACCAACTACATGGACCCAAAGTAAGCATAGCTTGTGTTATGTATATTAAAATGCTATGTATACCATGTAGCAAACTAGGGGGGAACTTAGAATGTAAATACATAAAAAGATAAACACTCGGACATGGAACATATTTTTTTCTTGTTGCGTGTGGGAATCGAACCCGCATCCACTGGCGTCTGAGGCAGATAGTGTAACCCCATCGCCAAAGTGGTCGTAAAATTTTTCAAGATTCCCAGATAAGTGTGCTCCACAAAGAAGATGAGTGGGTCTAAGATAGAAAATTTCAATTTAAACAACTTTTAATCCGTTTTTCGTTTGTTTGTAATTGAACAGAAACCGAAAAATAATTGGTTTCGAATACATACGTTCCCGTTTCACATACTCGTACACAAACAAACCTGATTCAAATCTATAAATAGAATAAATCATAGAATGTTTCCCGCCAAAATTTTTCAATCCCAGAGTTTCCAGTGACGTATTCCGTGTTGATGCATGGTACGCCGCCATTTTGCGGGTAGATTTATGTTTTTCCATCCATTATGAGTTTGTCGAATGTGGTTTGACATGCCGGACGATAAATGAGAAAAACTACTGGATGAGTTATGATGGCTATGTATCCGAAATTAAATTAAGTGCTTTGGTCACCTAAACTGTACCTAGTAGTATACAGGGTGGAATTTTTGAATGCCCCTGGAGGGAAAGTACTCTAAATAATAGTGATAGCGAATTTTTCTCCAAAGAAAAATTCCTTTTTTTTAAAGAAATAAAATTGCATTCGAAGAATTTTCGAAAATTTGCTTGCTTCACCCAGAAATCGAACCGACTAAAATCTAAAAATGAAGATTTCATGCGTTTTCTTTCAATTAATTAACCTAGTATGTTAGAGACATTTCATTCTTGTGATTGACCCTAACGATCGATGCAATAAAATTACAGGGTGTCATTTTTACAGATTATTCCCTCGGGATTCTAAATTGCGCGGGTAAAACCGCGCGGAAACAGCTAGTATCTACTGTATAAATCTGAATGACTTGTTTGTCTCTTTATCTGAACGCGCCCATCTCGGACACTAGCAGTCTAATTCGGACAATCTTTTTGCATTTGATAGCCCACATATTAAGGCAGACTCGATAGTAGGTAACGTATGAAACGAGTGACTACTTTATCGAAAAAAAAATACAATTAAAAACACCGAAAATAGCTATTTAAGATTTCAAGACTCTGTAGTATCAATTTTCAAAACAAACAAAACTTAATTCTCTACACCTTTTGTGGCAAGTCTGCAAAAAAGCAATCATTAAAAATAAACCAAGCACCATCCCTTTTAGTTCATTTTAAGACTACCTATTAACTTGATTCAACTGAATCCCTTAGATAAACAAAGAAACATTCAGAAAATGTGGGAATAAAAACCGACCAGCACTGTTTATACTGGCTGTCCTAAAACAACATCCTGAATGGGTTGTACGAAAACAAAAAGTGATCGGAGAATTCCTAGGCGAGACTCTGTTGACTTTGTTATAACAAGTCCTGGTAGTTTTTCCAAGAGAATTGGTTCAACTTTCGCCTATATTTACTCATAAATAAATACGTAACGATGAGTACTTATCAAGAATATTGTTTGCTGTTTAGTGCGATTTTACCCGCGAAATTTCGAATTGAATTTCGAATGAAAAATAAAAAAATATATATACAGGGTCCGCCTATTCGTCAATCATATTTGAATAGCAGATTAAGAATGACAAGTGGGTGTAAATTACGAAAAAAATTTTTTTTTTAATATATTTTTCATACTTTAAAATATCAACATTCTTCTTAGCGAGTAAAATTTAAGTTTAATCTTCATTTTATGACTTCATACAATAAGCTGGAAACGTTTTTATTACTTGCTGTGTAGTTATAAGCTACAGACTAAACTTAAATTTTGGCCACTTAAAAGAATTTTAAAATTTAATTTTTTGAAAAAAGTTAAAGAAAATTTTTTTTTTCGGAATTGTCCCACTCCCCGGAATCCACCCACTCATCATTCTTAATCTGCTTTTAAAATATTATTGACTATTATGTGGCGACCCTATATTATAATTATATTTATATTATATTATATGTTTAAGTATTTAAGTTCAATATTTATATGTATATTTAAGTTTTTTAATTTTCCAATTTTTCAACAAGACTCAATCAATTTCGATGATGGGACAACCTTTGAACTATCCTTTACCATATGAAACGAGAATATTCATAAGTGTCAAAATAATGCGTAATGAAGATACAAAAAAAACATACACACAAATTGAGAACCTCCTCCTTTTTTAGGTCGGTTGTTTATAAACAAACGCGAGAAAATCGGATTCAAAAATATTTTTATGAAAAAAGCAAAATAGCTTCTTTTTTGTATCGTAATACCTTATATAAACCGACTCTATATTGAACTTTAAGATTATCTTCATAAAAAATTAACATAGGTACATTTAAATCGTACTCCTTTGTTCTCTTTCAAACTACTGCCCAACACGGACCATAACATTGAACTGCTAAATATTCAGTATTAATCTACAATTGTAGAATTCAATTACGATTGAATTGAATTGAATTTTCCATTTCATTGAATATCAAGTGCAGGTTGTGTAAACCTGCAGGCTATAACTGTCACTCACTGTAACATTTACTCACATACAAACAAACACACGTTTACCTTCAATGATCATGGATGATTACTCTTATAAGTTAAAACTTAACAGAATTTCCAGAAATTAGGAATAACCTGGACTAACACATTATTTAAGGTGAAAACGCAAAGAACAGAAGCTACAGTTCGACTGTCATGAAATTTATTTAATAAGGATTTAGTTCTGTAAAATACACGGAAACATCTTTTAAAAGTCCATCCAGGTAACGCCTCTATTATCTTGCATTCTAACTCATTATTCGCTTACGGAAATAAATTAGCACAGTAAATTAAATCATACATTCGAGTAAATAAGAGAAAAAATACGCAAATACGTCGTATTTTTCGACTTATATTTTCAACCAGAGGTAGCGACACCAAATGCTGACACCAGAACTTATGTCACAGGAATTACTAGGTTCATAGGCCAAAATTCATTCTGCCGCTTTAAACTGATGAAAAAACTATCATTTTTAAAAATCATTATATAATTTTTTAAGTTTTTGACGCATAATTTTTCCACATCATTTCGTTTTTTCTTACGTAAATATTATCAAAGAAACAGCGAGTATAAAAAAAGGAATGTGAGCTATACTTTTCCTTATAATAAAGTTATCATAAACTCAGACGATACATATGTGGGCATAATGGCGTCTATTTAAAGGCGGTGAAGCAGAATCGCGATAACTTATAGCACGTTGCTATGCTTCGCTATATTATGAAGCTATAAGAGATCATAAAGTTAGGAGCGAATCTTGGAATAAATGTTTTTTTTTTTGAAAAAAGAAAAGAAATAGCAAGAAATCTATGGCGTAGTGTTGATCGTAAAATATTTAACAATGTTTAGGCTAACTAGGCTAACTCGCATGAGGTTGTCTAAGAATATCCCTTAGAATGTTGTAAGTGGCGACTTAGCTAAACTAGGTCAGGCTCTTTCTATTAATCCTATCGACTAATCCTCCTATAACATTTGTCGTCCAATATCATCGCTTTGTCAATGCCATCGTGAACTAGAAAGCTCCTTCTGCTCAATTGTCACTATATAAAATAAAATTAAAAGAACAATATCTTCGAAATCGGCGTATAGTCATAATGCATACATACATACATAACTTCACGCCTGTATCCCTTATGGGGTAGAGGTTATAAGACCATCTGATGTCACGTTTGACTTTGGAAGTATTATAAGGATGGATAGAGACTACTTCAGTGACAGGGGGTCAGCCTACAAAACACGCCAATAAAGCCTCTTTCCCTTAACTGAATTATACAGTATGCTCGGGAGGAGAAGCAGCTCGTGCATTATATGTTTTTCTTTCGCTCCTAGTCCAGCATAGAAGCTTAATGATAAGATATAATGATCCTTGATAAAATCTTCTAAAGTATTACAATAAGTAATCACCAATCTTAATCTCGAAATTGAAGCGTTTATTTCTATTAATTTTACATTTTCTTAACTGAAAATTCTTGATGAAAATAAGTCTATTCAACTAATTCTTTAGAATTAATAAAGTCCCATTTCGATACGAAATAAAGTTAACAAAGTTCAATAACACAGCGACTCAATTCAGTATTGAAGGCTGGATAAAAGATTAATTTGATTAATCGCTGAACTCTGATTGGAGTAGAAATTGAAGCTAAGCCATAGATTTACTTGTAAAATAAATCCTTATTTTTCTCCTATAGATATTTTGTTCTCTGGTGAATAACGTACATTTATGGAATAGAATTTATTGGAGAATAGAAAGTTATTTAAAATTAGCGATACAGTCTAACTAAACCAATAAATATGAAGTCTGTCTGAGCAAGTAGTCCAAGAAAAAATGCGGGAATTTTTAAAATTTACAGGGTCATAATATATAATATATGGATTCAATTTATGACAAAAAAAGTCATTTAGGTATATCCTTTTTTTGATATTTTTCAATTCTTTTAAGTGATTAAAGTTTTCTTGCTTTTGAAAAATCGGGGCTTAACGTCTTAATAGTAAGTTGTAAAAACGCCAAAACTTCGAAAAATCCGGATTATCCGGAATACAATAGACAATAAACACAACAAAGACATTTTAAACGTTGCATAAAGTGTACAACGCAAAGCGTTGCGAACTATACCTGTGCATAGCGATAAAAAATGGGTAGATACTGCCACATTTTCATAGTTCGCATAAAGGTGTTTTACATAAAATGTTTTGACTTAATTGAATTATTTTGTATGAAAAATAAAAACAAAAAAAAATTCACATGTTATTCGATTCTATTAGGTACATGGTCCCATTAATACCCTACAGTTATGAGAAATCAACAGGAACACCTTGTATAATTTACTCAAGGCATAAGCATGTAGTAAGTGGATTAAATCACATAACAATGCAACCAAGAATACTCCACATTTAAATATTGCTATAAGCTTTTAAGATTAAGTTAATTGAATATAATTTTGAGGCAGTTGTATGGGCTCCTCGTCACCCAGGGGAGAGACTCATTCCCTGCAGTGGGCTCATTACAAAGAGTTGTGATGATGATGATGTATGGAAAACAGTGCCTTGTATCTACTATGGTATCCATGTCACAAGTTATTAAGGTAGGTTAACTTAATTTTGACTAAGTAGATAATGTTGTGTGAATATTAGAAAGTATCGATACGTTTTGATATTTATTTATTGTCGCTTCATTAAATGATAGTTGAATGATGTTTTCAATGTGAAAGCGTAACAAACAGCTGACAGTCACTTTCTAGTTTCTTTGTTTTTATAAATAATCGGTTCACGGTGTTTATTTATATATTTTTTTGTTCACTTTGCTAGTCAATTGTTATCAATTGAGTAGTACCGAAAACCTAACTTTAATACTAAACACATTATATTGCTAACCGACTCCTCTTCATTTTTAGTTCATTTTATTTTTATCAATTTCTTGCCCTAAATTAAAATTTAATAGTACTTTAAGATGAACTATCTGTCAAGATTAAATAGTATTACTAGAATAAATTTAAGATGAAACAATGTTAATGCCTAACCCATATTAGCGCAAGTATAAACCTAAGTGGATTTTTGTCGCTAGTTAATTAAGAATTTTATAATTTGTTAAGATTTATTTTATTTTTTATTTTTTTTCTGGCACAAAACAGTCATATATTTTAACAGAAATGTATACATTTTTTATTAACTAGGGTAGAAGACAAGGAGTGCCCAATAGCGGTTACATTTTTATAATACGGAAGTTATAATCTGGATTGGTTCACACACATTATAAATCTACAATATTTGACAATATTTTACATTTTAACTTTACACAATAAAATAAAATAAACAACTTTAACAAGAAATAGCATATCAAAAATTCAAGATTTTGAACGGCTTTACTGTTTGCGCTTCAGTAAGATGATAAATAAAAAATTAAAATAAGAAAGACGAAATAAATTATTTGTCGCTTTCCAGGTAAAAGGTTTAATTCCTGCTCGCAAAGGTTGCTTTATTATCTGAAGAGTATTTGATAGAAGCTTGATCTTATGATTGAATTATATTTAACATTAAATCGCGAATCTCATTTTCAGTTTAGGTCATGAATTATTTACAAAAAGTTGCGGTTATGTTTTGAGGAAAGTCTTGCGTCAAAATGGAAAATCTTACGTCAAAAGTTTTTTTAAATAATAAATATTCAAGAATAAGAAAAAGCTGGAATCTTCCAGGCCAGTGACTTTAATAAAGACAATATTAGACTTATTTTTCTTGGCTTTGAACTTCAATGGCTTTGAAGGTCTCGTCTAAGTGGAATCAAGTTCACTTCAGTTCGTTCTGACCTTGAACTCTTGTCAAAGTAGTCTATAATAAGTCAACGGGGTTCTGGCGCACTGCTGAAGTATCGCCGGCATTGGCTGAAAACTTAGCTACATTTTTATCTGTAAAAGTACAATAAAAAGACAGTTACTAACCTGTAATTAATAGTGATAGCCGCGTAGCATAAGCTTAAAATAGTTCAACTGCCCCTGTATAAGGGAGTCGTAAAATCCTACTAACTCGAGCGACCACGATTAATGGTAAGTACAGTCGCGTCTAAAAAGACTACCTACGCAACTGATTCGGTTGTCATATTGTTCTTATTCCAATGAAAATGTGTACATCTTATTAGGCGTGACTGTACACACTCTTAGGGTTCTCCTTGGGGTGACCAAGTTCTCCAACAAATATCACTGCTCCAGCGGTAATGGGCTCCACCAATTTTATGAAGAGTCAGCTCCTTTCTAAACCCATGTTCTGCAATGGACTCCTCTTCTCTTACCATGAGGTGAGACCGACGTCAAATCCGAATTTAGTCGCCGTTAAAAAAACAGACTTCTATAAGACTACTTCTATAATATATTTATAATCACTTTTTTTGTTTAAAACATTACTTAAGATAATCAACGAATGCAGATCATCAAAAAAACTGACTTCACGTCAAAACTTCGGCTGAATTTTAATATCATCAAGGTAACCATTCTCCAAATTCGTAAAAAAATTGAAATTTTCCATTAAATTAATATGGGACCAACTTTGAAGTATCCTCTATCATATGAATGAAAAAGAAACATACTCACGAATTGAGAATCTCCTCCTTTTGCAAGTCGGTTGAAAATATTATGGAGAACATTTTTAAAATTATCATATAGTTTGAAAATGACCCAGAGCTATTTACCATGCGATAACAGAACATGAATTTTTAGTAGTGTAGCTTTTGTTTGTGGTCCAGAAAAACAATAGGGATACCAATCTCTAAAATTAGCTGAGTCTGCATAACTCGAGATTTGGCGCTCCCGTTCCATAAATACATAAATTTAGTAACGTACCTATTTATTTCATTCTTCCATGCTGGACTGGGAGCGAAAGAAAAACATAGAATGTGCCAACTCTTCCTGGGCATAGGTACTGTAAAAGTCAGTTAAGGGACGGAGGTTCTATAGGCGTTTTTGCAGGCGATAGGCTGACCTCCTATCACTGCAATAGTCTCACTCCATCATAATAATACCTCCAATTTTGTCAAAAGTGACATGATATGGTCTTGAAAGCTCTGGTGTTCTGCCTACCCCATTAGGGATACAGGTGTGAAGTTATGTATGTATGTTATTTTATTGCAAAGACTAATCCATCTTGACCTCCATTTTACCTGATATGAGTTAAGTTTGAAGAGTACGTTATTTTATCGTACGATAATTTTGTTAGCTAAGGAGTTTGCACTGTAACTATACTTAGAAAGCTCGTAGCCAAACGGCAGGACCAACGGTTGGAAGAACAACAACTAGGTACAGAAGGCCGCAGATCAAGCGTAATTTTTAACTAAAGGGCTTCTTGAAGCGCGGTGCGTGCGTACTTCCATACTTCCCGCCCAGGCAATTTCGTTCGACGTGAGCAAGCGAAATAAAGTTAATACAAAATAAACCAGTTATTTTCCAAAATCTATACTAATATATAAAGCTAAAGAGTTTGTTTTTTTGTATGTTTTTTTGAACGCGCTAATCTCAGAAACTACGCGGTGGCTAGTTCACGGGATCAATTTCGTGGGAATTTTGGGATAAAATATAGCCTATAACCTTCCTCAAGAGTTGATAAAATGCAAAAATAATTTTTCAAATCCCACTTGTAGTTTCTGAGATTAGCGCGTTCAAACAAAAAAACAAAAAAACAAACTCTTCAGCTTTATATATTAGTATAGATTAAATGAAGTCGTCGTGGCGCCGTGGTTTCTGTGCATATCAAACGATATCGCAGTATAAGCGCGCTCGGTGCGGCCGGTATTAGGATGGGTAACCGCCGACTATTCATTTCTCACGACGACTTCCGTGCTTCGGAGGGCACGTTAAGCAGTCGGTCCCGGGTGCTGTATACTTGTATACAGTAGTCGTTAGGGTTTGTCAGAAGCCATTTCGGCACCCTGAAATATCTGACATCCACCAACCAGCACCGTGCCAGCTTGGTGGATTACGGCCTAAACCTCCTCGTCACCCAAAGGAGAGACTCATAGTACTGCCCACTGCTCATTACACGGAGTTGTGATGATGATGGTGATGATGATAAATATTTAAAAAAATCGGTTAAAAGAAGTCCACTTTATGTTTTTATGTACTTAATTTTAACATGAACACATTATGGCGTTTCGTAGCAATATTCGTTTGAAATGGTAAATTAGCGTTGAGTTTGTGATCTTTTTTTATCGAGCCAATTTTCATGAATCATGTTATCTTCTATCTTTAGACAGCGATTGGTTATATGGGTAATTTGCCTGAATATTTTTTCAGACACAACATGTACACATTAGTTGGTATATCATCGTTCAAAAAAGTGTAAAAACGCTGCATCCTCGCCTTATCAATCGCTTGAGCGATTTGTCGCGGTTTTATACAAACGCAATACTTTCTATTGTGTCGCGGAAATCGCTGCCCGCGCCGCTGTCGCTGCCGTTCAGTTTGCAGCCTAACGTAGAAGGAATAGAGTTAATATTTAATTACAATTTTTCGGACAGATTTGGAAAGGGTGATCTTCAGTCTCCTGTACCTCCTGAGTTTCTCGGTTCAGATTAGTGGTGCTTTCTAAAGAATTTTATTTGAAAATCCAATAACCTAAATTCAAAACTGAGGTCCTTAGGCCAGTATCTATTATTATACGTTTAGATTTTTTTGTTCTGGCTTAGTACTCTTGCTCTGAGCCACCAAGGCTCGCTGAAATGTATCTGAAGAAAGAAAACTAAGTTAATTAAGGCTGTGTACCTATTTGTAGCATTGTTTATATGTTAATAGTAAGTTAAAGAATTGTTCCCGCAACTTAGAAAACTGTAGTTCTAATTTAAAGCTCAAATTACATAAAACTGACGCACAATTTAATTAAATAGAAACATTGTGAACAAATTAGTACCCTACAATGCCAAATAAACGACTTCATAACCTATACAAATACAAAAAGCAATAACTCCTATACATCAGTACTGAAACACCCGCCGACATGATTAACTTGGCTTGGCGCCAAAAAAACGACGCCAGCGCCGCGAGCGGCATCCTACTGCAAATAGGTAGACAGAAAAACAAAAGTTCGTATTGATGAACTATTAATAATTACTTCCGACCACGACTGTATTTGTAGCTTAGGATACTCGATCTAGACACAAAGCAATTTGTAGACTGTAGTAGCAAACACTGCGGTGTGAAAGAAGACGTTCCAATTTTGATTTCGAATTGTTTTTTTTTTTATTGAAATGGAATGGACTTCCAATTTCGACTACAATTTTTGTTTTTATTTTTGAACTTCGCGTTTCTAACATTCATATTTGAAAATGATTATACAATTCATTTAATTAATTATAACGATTAATTATGTTACCAGCCCTTGCCTTTATAAAAAGCTATGAGAACTAAGACTTGTGTCTCATATTTATAAAACATCACAAAATCTCAGTCCTAAGTAGGTATATCAATTATCATCAGATTTTAATAACATAATATCTCATTCAGCCAACATCAAAATAAACATTCATCCACAGCGTCACAGCTAAAAAATTGAAAATATTTCCAAATTTAAATATCGTTCCGAATTTTATTGAACTTCGAATGAGTGTTCCATTTATGAAACAAGTAAATAAAGGATAGCTCTCAAAAAGCTTTTCTAACGGTACAACATCAAAAGCTCGACTGCTTTCAAGCACTAAGACTTAATGGGGCGGTGCACAGGAAACCATTTACAAACTACACGCTTCTTACTTAAGCTACAAATAAGAAACATAAGCTAGAAGCATAACGCACGAAAAAAATGGCCGTTTTTTTGTATTGACTCTGTGGGTAGTAATTCATAAATTAGGAGGCTTGTTATGTTGCGAGAGTAAGGTGTTTGTTTTCTATTGGGTTCCGTAGTATTATTTTTTATATATCGTATTTAAATTTATTAATGAATTAAAAAAGAAAATAAAGATTAAGGAATGTTGGATTCAGGTAGGGCAAATCCTTGAATACCGTTTATTTTCTTAATGTGTCGCTTTATTTCAAATTTTGTTTTATATTATGTGTAATTCTGTTAACCATTGCTCAGGCTTGACCTATTATGGTTTTCAGTAGGTACATCCTGATTGTATGTACAAAATAAACCACAAATATTGTTTGTATTGTATATTGTATGCTAAGGTACATTCTTATTGATAAATAAAAAAATATAAATGTAAAACACTTTTTTAAAACATTTTTAAACTGATTTTCTCATGATATAGGGGTATAGGAGTGAAGCCGGACAGAATGGTTTGTCTATAAATCATGACAATCAAGCAGTTTTATCCTTACTGTTACTGTTAGAAAATTGGACTTAAAACTGCCAGTAAGTATATAAGTTTCTCTATGGTTGAAACTGTCCATATTGACTGAACCTCGCTTCGTGGTATTGACTTTTCATAAAAATTATAACAGTTATCTATAGTGTTTAAATTTGAATTTAGAAATATTTTAGATATAGTTATTTGAGATAACCTTGTTTAGTAACAATATCCAATACAAAGAGTATCAGCATAACAATGGCTACAACAAAAGTTGAAAGTAGAGAAATAAGAAAATTTAAAAACATCTTACATTTTTGTTATTCAGAATAATTTCATAACAAGGGACCGCGGGCAAGACTCGAAAATTCTTTTACCCAAAGTTAAATGTCAGCCAATGCGAATATTTTAATACAGAAAATATACTTCGATAAGTACATGAATATTGTATAGAATTTTATCCAGCTCTTAAGAATTGGGGCAAAGTACGCTAGAAAATACGTTACGCAGTTCTCTTTTCAAATCATTGAAACGTTTCAGTATATTTCTAACCAACCGGGATCGAACCCGAAACCGGCGCCAGCATCCCTGGAATGTGTAAAAAGCCCTAAAAAAACCTTGTCCCTAATAACAGGGCGGTCCTTGGTTCAAAGAAGATCACACTTGAAAGAAATAATACCGAGAATGCGTGAGAATTTGAAAGACCTCATTTAGTAATGTATACAGGGTGATCTGAGAATGATTTTAAGGCAACTTAATGTTTGAAATGAAACTTTTTTTTACGTAAAACTAGCTTTCAAATATTTAGTGTTTAAAACAGTCTTGATAACCTCAAGAATTATCAAATGCAAAAATACTTTTTCACAGATGGTTATTACTTGCAACTTTATTAGTATAGAATTTTTTATAAAAACAATATCCCCAACCCGCACTACGTCTTTATCTGAAGTCTGAGCGCATTAATTAATAAAGACAAAATGATTCATGAATAATGTTACTTTTTTTTTTTTAATGTTGACCAAGTCGGAAAAAATAATGCCGACTATAAGCTTCACTGCAACTCATGCGAGACCGGGCGGGTCGCTAGTATTTCTAAGAATTCCGTACCTACAAGTATTGAATCGGAGTGACGCCTTATACAGGGTGTTCCGAAACCCAATATCACTAGTGGAACCTACGAGAACAATAGTTCTATTTGAATATTACTAACACCAAAAATAAAAGTTACGAATTTCGTCGACTAAAAAGACCAACAATATTATGCTGGTCTTTATTATTTTTTAATACCTTTTTACTTATTTGTATTTTAAATTTTTAATTGCACCTAGCATGTAGAAAACTTTGCCAAATTAGAACTTGTGAACTTTGCAGTCGTGGTTCAAAGAAATGTCACTCAACTTTTGCTTTTCATTATCAAATAAGAAATGTTATATTAACTTTGAAGATCAAACTTTGTACCCAGGTTGTAAGTTTTAGTACCTATGAGTGTAAAGGAACTGTCTTAAAAACCTCATCATATTCAAAAGCTAAAATTTAAGTATTATTAAATATTACGAAATCTAAAAAACTAGTCTAACTAAAGTAAGATATTGTAAGTGCCCTCCGAGGTGTAGAACGACATTGATAAAAACTATCATAAGTTGTCCATAAATTTTTTACCACGTGAAAAAACTAAAACACACCACTTAAAACTTAGCTACGAATATCTTAAAAATTAATACCAAGTCTCGAAAATTAATTAACATTTTCTGAATGAAACTTCACTCACAGAACTTTAAAAAAACAACTTTCTTCCAACTTTCTTTACCATCTGTTGTCAATTTTTTGTCCTTTGTCTTACACAGGATGCTCCCATGGTTCTCATCTCATTCATGATTTCCATTTACTTTCCACCAGTCAAAAACAACCACTGATCCAATACTACACACACTAACGTCGAGGTCCAGCTTCGGTGGTTGTGCATCTATTAAGACCAACAAGGGTAGACCCGGGGGTGTGAAATACTAATAAGGGAACGAGATGTCTTGGATAGATGGTTGTTTTTTTGGACCTCCGACGTTGAAGCCACGCGGAAACTTGATAAGGAATGATGTGATTGCATTTTTACGTTTCGTTGAGTATTCTCATAGGAGTTACGTATCAAAAAGTTTTTTTAACTTTGCCTCTGTCAAATTCATGGCATTGTTAAATAAAAACTAATTGGTGTCAAGGCTCCATAACAATGTTGTGCCAGTAAGATTTTAAGATTATCTATGGGGTTAGCAAAGGATTTGTAGACAGACTTATCGAGTAACACCCTGTTTCTTTTCCAAATTGGAATTTACTTAAAAACACAATATACATTTGATAGAAGTTTGATTCGTAAATGTCTTCTTTTAATTTCCAATTAGAATTTTACGATATTTTGAGGTTAATATTAGAAAGTCTTGGTTTCTATTAAAGGTTTCTATTTGTTGAAAATTAGAGTTTAACCTCTAAATAAAATTATTCTACTTTCACTACATTACCCTGCAAATATTTGAATAAAAGTAAGATATTTAAATACACGAGACCAATGCAAACACGAATTTGTAAGGGAAAACAATTAATATCATTTCCCTTTCTATTATTACGAAAAGGGTTGAAATGTTAAATTTACGGCTTCCAGGGAATAATTACTTTGATAGCGAGAAGCTTTGATAAATTGTTTAATTAACTATCTTGTTTATTAGTGACGAATATAAAGACAAAATGTTTTAATTTCATACATGAATTTCTTTAAAAAAATACAAACACACATAATTTTTCGGCAAAACTAACATTACGAATTAAGCAATTATTATCCAGACAATCATACCAACTTAAAGTAAGCATAACTTGTGTTATGGGATACCATTTAGCGAACTAGGCGGGAACCTAGAATATAAATAAATAAATAAATAAATACACACCCAGACACGGAACATTTTTTTTCTTGTTCCGTGCGGAAATCGAACCCGCAACCACTGGCGTCTGAGGCAGACAGGTTTACCCCATCGCCAAAGTGGTTGTCAATTGTTACAGAAATCAAAACATACCTATTTAACTTTAACTTGTGTGAGAGCTAAATAAACAATTATTCAATATTTCTTATTATGTAACAAATCTTAGTAAGGTATCAAAACTTTTCTTCCCTGGCTCGTCATTGTATAATACACCTCCAAGTACACAAATACACCATAAGTACCTTTATAAAAAAATACATTTTCTATTTATAATTTATTATAATATAATTTTCTTTCAAAAACCTTTGTTAGAACCCAGGAACCGGTAGCTCTGCCCCAGATACTCGCATTACTTATTGTTTAAAATCACTGACTTCTTATTGTCCTAGCAAGCTTTTATATTAAAAGCTCAGCTTTTTTGTATAAAAGATAAAAATATAAGCTCTTTTATATAAAACAATACTAATGGTTGTGCTTTTAACTATTTTAATCTCCGTCTGTAAATACAGAGGTAAGTTTTTTGTCTTTTTTTTTAACTTAACTGTTTTAAAATAGCAACAATCTTTTCTGTAGTTTATGACTTCACAGCAAGTAATAAAAACGTTTCTAATCTAATATCATAAAATTTAGATCAATCTTAAATTTTACTCACAGAGAAGAATTTTGAAATTTTTTTTTTGGAAAAATACTTAAAAAAATAATAAAAGTCGTCGTGGCGCCGTGGTTACTGTGTGTATCATACGATATCACATGTTAAGCAACGTTCGGAGCGGTCGGTGCTTGGATGGGTGACCGCCGACCATTAATTTCTCACGACGACTTCCGTGCTTCGGCAGTCGGTCCCGGATGCTGTATAATTGTATACAGTAGTCGTTAGGGTTTGTCAGAAGCCATCTTGGCGCCCTGAAAATTCTGGCATCCACCACCCAGCACTGGGTCAGCTTGGTGGATTATGGTCTATACCTCCTAGTCACCCAGGAGAGAGACTCATGCCCTGCAGTGGGCTCATTACAAAGACTTGTGATGATGATGATGATGACTTAAAAACAATTTTTTTTTCCAAATTTTGACCCACTCATCATTCCTAATCTGCTATTAAAATATAATTGACTATTATAAGCGGACCCTGTATATTTCTTAGTCTGAATATAGGTAAATATTGCATTCTGAAATCTTGTGAATTATTAAAAACAAAGACCCAGCTTTGTACGGTTAGCAGAGTTCCTGGATCTACCACCGTGTCGTAAGAATGAAGTTTGTCCCATCAGCTCGTCGACGAAATGTCAAACAGTTCGACGAACGTCAGGTCTTACCATCTTACTCACGCTATCATCAGAGGCGAGCGCAGGGGTTGAGTTATGTGTTATGTAAATACCAATGTTGTCACTCGTCGCTGATGCATCAATGAACTCGACGCTGTTGTTTAGGAGAATAGCCCTGCTGCTCTTTATATTTTGTTTTACTTCCACAATATAAGATTAATCTATAATTAATATAAGACTAACTTTGAGTTAATTCTGCAAATAAATATAATTTTAGACCATGAAGCTGGCAACTTCCACAAAAAAAAGTTACGATTCAAGGGGTGTTCGGTTCCTAGACAGTAATCTTTTTTTTCTGTTTCTTTAAATAAATAAATAAATAAAAATAAAAATCATTTATTTTCGAGTTGCATAGACTCATAGAATTATATAAAACACATCGAAATAATAATTTACATAGATACTAGGAAAACAAATTAAAATATCAGAATTAAAAATTAAAATCACAGTAAACGTTATGCCATCGAAAATATTATGTCATCATATAAATTAAAATTAAAATAAAAAAAATAAATGTCCCAACTATAATATACATTAAATTAAACATTTGGATTTACATAAATAAAATTCAATCATAATTCTAAATGTCATATCCAAAATATAAAAACAGCAAGATTTAAAATAAATGTCTCAACTACATTTAATTAATTACTTAGTACATACTTGATTAAAATTAATTTAAAACTTCTTACATATATTGACTGGACCTATTCAGTAAATAAATTAAAAATGTCATTTGATATAATATGTCAGTCATAATGTAGTACAGTCAATCCATCAGACATTTCTCGCGACTTGTCTATCACAACAATGTCGGTTAACATCTTCATATTAAAGCCAACTTAAACATAACCTTCAATGAAATACTCTCATTTAGTAGTTTCAAATAAAATACTTAAAACTTTTCACAAGTTTTTTATTTTAAATTTTAACACTTTTAACGCAGTCACGAGCGACGGTTATGAATCCCTCTTGATCACGAGATCTGTGAAGACATCGAATTTTAAATATGCCTTCAGGATAAATCCGCTTAAAAAATGTTTTTGTCATAACTTCACGCCTGTATCCTGTATCCCATGGGGGAACACCAGAGGTTACAAGACCATCTGATACCACGTCCGATAAATTTGGAGGCATTATAATGGTGGAAAGAGACTAATGCAATGACTTGGGGTCAGCCTATCGCTTTCTATGTTTTTCCTTTGCTCCCAGTCCAGAGTGGAAGTTGAGAAAATGTTTTATTTAAGGTTGTAAATCGTGAAAACTTAAGACAATATAATTTAGTTGTGTTTGAGTTTTCGCGACGGCAGTTGCCTTGTCTCTACATTTCTTAAAACGGTACGTCTGTCTAAATGCGCCTTTATTATATTAGTATAGATAGACATCACCATCATCATCATCATTCAGCCAGAAAACACCCAGTACTGGACATAGGCCTCCCCCAGAGTTCACACAGATCGGTCCTGCGTTGCCCTCATCATCATATACAAACATCTTCTTAATAAAATTGTTATTTATTGTTCCAGGCATACACACCGACTGGCTTCGAGAAGTATGGCTACACCTGTACAGTGGCTGACTACAGGATCAACTTCTCAGTGTGGGATACTTCAGGTAAGTTGATGTTCATCAGACGCCAGTGGTCGTGGGTTCAATCTCCGCATAGTACGAATATTTGTGTGCATGAACATGCTTATTTGTTTTAGTTCATCGTATTTTTTTAAAAATAGTGTAAGTAATTCTGTGGAGGGTCGGTTTAGAATAGCCCTAGGTAGGATCCCGTCAGGGTCCGACTGGCTAGCGACCAGCCTTCATATAAAATCTGCCGCCAAATGTTGCCGCTCCGGCGCGGCAGTGATGTGTTCCGGCAATATTTTATGAAGAGCCAGTTCTTTCCTAGGCCCGTGGGCTGTCATCTTCGACCTCATCTTCATGTACCAGCAGGTAAAATATGTATGAGTTATATTATAACTCATTTTTGTCGCGTTTTTTATTTATTTTATATTTTTGGCTTTCAAGCGTCGATATATATCCGTTGACCTATAAACTAGCATACTTTAAGGCTGGATGGCGCTGTGTATATCTAACAATTATTTATTATTAAGCTATTGCATAGCTTCTATTGCGGGCCTTGAGCGTGGGGACCGAATCCAGAAATTCCGTAACGATAAAAACCTAACACCCCCCACTCCGACCGGCACAGCGGTGATACTTTGATTTCATAACTTTACATGCGGGCTTTAATAAACAATCAGCGCCATCTACTAGGAACTTGTGGAACTTCATATTAGATCAAAGTTGGTTTAGTTGGTAAAAAATGCTATGCAATAGCTTTACCGCGGCAGTCTCCGAGTGCCACACGTCTTTTTATTACATAATGTTTCATTTGACCATTTATCAGATCATGCAGCAATGTAAAACATACATTTTCATTCATAATATCTAGGTACGTTAAATTTTTTACACAATGCTATTAAACTCCCTGTATACGACTATAAAGTTGTATAAGCTCATAAAGTGAGTCTATATGTGTTAAGCTGGCTGCACATGACTCCTACACGTTGGAAGCTAGGCTTTAATACTAAGTTGGTACTTAATAGACTCGACATCGTTTGTTAAATAGGTATTTATCTAGTTTTGCTAAGTACCCGCCGTTTGTGATTTAACTTCGTATTTCCGTTCGAAGCAACGGAAATCGAAATCCTCAAAACGGTGAATTATTGAGAGATATATCCTAATTTATTTTCAGAATCTGTAGTTAGATCTAGGAGTAGTTATCTTATTTATTAATTTTATTTAACAATTTATGTACACATAAGTTTGGACACAATTTAAAGATACATGGATCAAAAATAAGTACAAAGGTACAACTTATCTCTAATGAGATCTCTTCCAGCAGACCTAGGACTGGAGAGTTTGTTTAGGATGCAATGATAGTGTGCACAAATCTATGATATCGTATAAACTGCTTAAAATACTTATGAATGCAAAGACACCGAAACGTCGAGTCAAAATTTAAAATGTAAATATACGAGATAAATCCGGTTAAAAAGTGTTTTATTTAATAGTATGAATCGCGAAAACTTAAGACAATATTAGAGGCGTGAAGTTATGTATGTACAATATCGTATAATTTAATAAGGTAAAAACTATTTTATGTACCTAGCTTTTTTTGGATAATTTCATGTATTTTGATGATAAAAGAGATAAAGAAAAAAGAAAAAACTTTAGTTATATTGGGCTGGCGCTCCAGGGGTTAGTAAATTAACGTAAACCATAACCATTCTGTATACATGCGATAACGAACCTGTATTTTCCAATACCTGCTAGCTAGTTCAGAGAATAGGGGCTAATTATCTTAAGGCTAGCTTTGTTAGAGAACTTCCTAGTGTGGTTATTTGATCTGAACTGCGAGGTGTTGCATCTGACAGATTGACGAAGCTTATTGTAGCTGCAGCTCAATCGCCTCAATCACGGACGTCACAATAGCCTGCTAAACCTAGATCAATATGTACCTACTACCGTTTCAGATGCCAACACTAACTAAAGTGTAGAGTCTGAAAATGACTAAGGGTTATGCACAGACTAAATATATTTGCGAAAAGACTGACAGTTTTGATTTTACAGTTTAGAAAAAGCATATACACCAAAGAGGTTGTATTGAACTGAATATGCCACTGGCTGGTTATAAAAGTTTCAAATTGTTTAAAAAATAGATTTCTCTAATGGTTTTTTGTTAGCGGAAAAACGGTTACTGCATCTATACCAGTTAAAATAATAAGGGTAAGGTGCTTCTGAAAAAAAAATAACCGCAGATACGCAAATTTATTTTATGAAAGCATTCCATTTTTTTTTTATTTATACCGACCTAGTCAGTCAGCGCCATTTTTAATCTCTGCACGTAAAAACTGATCAAACAACCCAAAATTTATACGTGCAAAATTCATTTTTATATTATGTACATTTAATTTTTGCTGTGTAGGTAGGTACACATTACACATATCTGTTTCAAAGTAAATCAATAAAGGTTCCACAAAAATTATTAAGCGTGATTTCGGACATAAAACGGCTTTAATTATTATTTTTTATAAAGGTAACGTAACTTTTCCCAATTAACTTAAGTTAAATGAACAAGTACTGAGGCGTATTATTAAGAGAATCTTTGGGGCAATATAAGGACTATAAACACTACAATATACCAGTAGAGTGACTTACTTGACTTGGCTATTTCCCCTAGTTGGGGCAGAGAACTTCCACAGTGCCTCACCATCTCGCTCGGTCTTGAGCTACGCCTTTCATTTCGCTCCAAATCATACCAGCTAGTACTAGCAGAGTGATCGCAGTTTTTGTCAACACAGTCGGTTAATAACATCGATTTCAAAAGACACCGACTGCTAAGCCAGCAAAGTACCTAGATGCGGTGGTCTGTTAGTGGCTCAGTGTATTATAGTTACTTCCATTCTGGACTGGGAGCAAAACAAAAACATAGAATATGCCAGCTGCTTCTCTTCCCGGGCATACTGTAAAAGTCAGTTAAGGGACAGAGGTTTTGTTAACGTTTTTGTGGGCGATAGGCTGACCCCCTATCACTGCAAGTCTCTCTCCATCATTATAATACCTCCGAATTTGTGAAATATAACATCAGATGGTTTATATCTTCTGGTGTTCTGCCTACCCCATAAGGGATACTGGCGTGACGTTATGCATGTATGTATTTAAACAGTATAGTTGACAACCTTAGTTGAGGGATAGAGGTTTTTTTCTGGGCACTACAATCTCTTCATCATTATAATGCCTCCAAATTTGTCAAACGTGACATCAGATGGTCTCATAACCTCTGGTGTTACATAAGGGATGCAGACGGGAAGTTATGTACCTATGTATTTATATGTAGTATTTCCTTCTACTTCTACAACTATACAGATTGCTTTGATTGGATTGGCTGAACACATATATCTAAAGTGCACTTCCCTGCCTATTAATATTCCATTATGTTCGATATTTGCTTGCTAAGCTGCCTTGGTAATTGTATACTTTAGCTTAGATTCGGTGAACCGAAATTGCACCGTAATGCCCGGCTGTTTAAATCATCACATTGAAAGGATTTACTTTTGTTTATTTTGTGCGAAGTGAATTAGCCACTTTAGATATTTCATTGAAGAATAGTCGTAGGTAGCCTTTGGCTACGGAAGGGTACGTTAAGCAGTCGGTCCCGGGTGATGTATACATGTATACAGTACCTAGCAGTTAGGGTTGGTCAGAAGTCAGAAGCCCAGAAAATTCTGACATCCACCACCCAGCACTGGACCAGCTTGGTGGATTACGGCCTAAACCTCCTCGTCACCCAGAGGAGAGACTCATAGCCCTGCAGTGGGCTCATTACACGGAGTTGTGATGATGATGATGAATCTGACTTCGTTAGATACGATATCATTTAAGATACCTACCCAAGTTAATATGTCCTCTAAGGAGTTGAATATTAACAGAATATTAATTAAACCATCCTTATTTATGAAAACAAGCTTCACTTTATCTCTGCATAAGTTTTAAAGTAAAATAATTTCAGCTACCACTGTGATAAGACTTCTTTTTCCACCTCATAAGTGATTTAACACTCAAAAAGTTAGTTAAATAAAAAATAAATAAAAAAGTCATAAACCAAAACCAAAATGAAAGCAAACTAATTATTTCTTTTTAAGAAAAAGTGAACCGCATTCAAAAAACCAACCCACTAAAAATGTTTAAATAATTTTTATAAACGCCATCCTATTCCTGTTTCTATTCCATCCATATTACTACCTCGTATAGTAAATTTCTGCCAAAAATTAATTAATATTAATGAACGTAATAAGAACATTAACAATTTATCTGGGTAGGTTTTTACAAAGTTTTTTAAGTCGGTGCCAAACCGCATCCAAATCGGTTCAGCCAAACGTAAGAAAATCGCGGACAAACATACATACATACAGGTCAAACTGATAACCTCCTTTTTTTGAATTCGGTTAAAAAACCTACATAGGTACAGTGAAAAGAGATGCGTAACTGTAGACCCCATTAAAGTTAAAATTAATCCTAAAATCTCTCTTGTTTCATAGATAAGCAATATTTATTCATTTTATATTATACAGACAAAGAAACAAACTAACTCCAGATTTTTGTTACTCGTAAAAACCTGAGACAATTCTCTGTCATTGTGACATTTACATTCGAACTGACAACCAGTGACATTTGATCTCACGAACCTGATATACAAACAGCCTTCATTCTCACACCTCGGTGAGATATTGAGTTTCGTTAGCGCCGGTGTTTTGTTACAAATCATGTATTTGTTACACAATTAAATCATATTGAAACCGTGTTGTTTATTTCTAGATATTTCAGCGCGATTTCACCCGGTATCGGAAAAAATTCTCGATATAATTGCAATAGAAACAAACATACAAACAAACTACTTTTTACAGGATTCTTACCACGATTTCCGGACCCGTGAAATTAAAATCGGAAATTGTGGTCAGAATCCCGTAAATTCATTAAATCATAGTGAAAATAACTACGATATTTTAAAACAAAAACTATTCTTAGTAGACTGATATAGTTACCTATACGATATCGATACCTAAGATAAGGCCACCACATATTATGTGTCTTTTTCGTATTTCTTATCGTTTTATCCAAAAAAACTGACGATATTTAATAATAGTTTAATAATTCCATGATAACCTTTTGATTATTACTGTCCTGTGCCTTTTATTTCATCTGATACCTAGTAAGAAATATAGTAACCGATATTTTTCATGATAATCCATAAGTTACATTAGTATGCACTCAATGCTTTGAGCACATCAACTAAATGTAGACACTTGCTGATTTTTCATTTATCTTGAGTTTTCGATGTTTGACATTACGTAACAAGGTTAGTAACTTTGACAGTATGACATCCTATAGTAATAATCAACGAATACGGAGCATTGAAAAAACCACGGAGGTTTGTGGAAAAAACCGAGTTCATGTCAACACTTTGGCCGACTAATAGTGTCATCCACGTAAACATTCTCCGAAATCATACATATTGTTTCAAAAATTTGAAATTTTCTATGAAGTACCCAACCAATTTCGATGAAATTTAAGTGAGACCAACTATGAAGTATCCTCTATCATATGAATTAAGAATTTTTCAAATCGATTCATAATTGTCTGAAATATCGTGTTACAAAGACAAAAAAGTCGTCCTTTTTTGGAATTCGGTTGAAAATTGAAGATATTTTTAGTTTTTTTTGCGGTTAATTGTCTTTATTGGTCGCGAAATATCCTTTTTTACTCAATAATTCACTATCGTTATAACTTTTACACGGAGAATAAAAGAAAGTACAGCCATGAGTTTCGACTTAGTGTGACGAGGAAGTAATATAACCTATAACTTCTACAAAGATAATTTAAAGACTACGTACGTACTGTCTCACTATTTCGTCTTCCACATATCAGCCGAAATAGCTCAGTTGGGAGAGCGTTAGACTGAAGATCTAAAGGTCCCTGGTTCAATCCCTGGTTTCGGCAATTTTTATTTTTATTATTTAGTAGTTTTTTATATGATCGAATATTTATAATTTTAGAGTTTTTTAAATAGTATTATAAAATATTTTTAATTAGGACAGTTATTCACGCACTAAGTCTAACGAAGGTATCTGATGTATGTATATGTATTATTATTTTATTTTTATATGTATTTGTGGTACCTTTTTTTCATAATGACGCCCCTTTTTTAGTTAAGTACCGAACTACTAAAAATGCAATAAAACATAATTTTATAGAAGAATAAAAAAATTTGTTTCCCTATTCTGACCATATTTTTATTTTATTCAACTCTTTAAAATAAAAAAAATATATCATTAATATAAATGCAAAATTAACATAACCAATACGAATGTATTGTTAACATGATAAATAAATTATTATGCAGTGGTCAGCGGTTTACCTCGGCACCTATCGAATTACACAAACGGATGATAAAGATCCTCTGCTAACTAACCGACATGTTAATTATTAACTGAATTTAATTTAATTTACGTTTGATAATTCAAATTGCGATAAATAATCATCATCAACTATATGTGTTATATGAATTTTTTTAGTTAGTTATTATGGTTTTGATTGATCTGTATGATTTTAATAACGCCTTCTTCTGTTCAGTGGCTTTATCTTTGAGGAGCGACAGCAGCGCCCCTAGCGGTCAAATAAGAAACAATTTTTCTTATACATAAATCTTGTTAACTTTACCTAGAGTAAATTAATATCATAAAATTATAAATATGGATAATTCATAGGGACGTTAAAATTACAAAGCACGTCATACTTTTTAGTAATAATTACAATTTGTTATGGTTTTCTACGAAACTTTTTATTTATACTTAACAATTTTTTAAACAAGTTAGAAGATGTTCTATTAATAATTTTTGTTTATCTTAACTGGCATTTACATCAAATTTATTTATCTTTTTTGCATGTAAAATAAACATATCTTTTGTTTCAGGAACGACAGCCTACGACACAGTGCGCCCTCTAGCGTATCAAGACGCTAAGATATACATGCTATGCTTCAACATCGCTCAACCGGAATCCTTGCAGAATGCTGCTAATAAGGTGCTTTTTTGTTTGGCAATTTTTTAATAGCATAGTCTAGTAATATGTAATATAGTATTTGTATAGTAATATTGATTTAAGAGAACTTAAGTTGGAAGTAATCTTATCTGCGTACTGTTTTTAAGTAAATTTCAAGGTTGATATCTACTTATGAACACATAAGTTGGTTACGATATTTTATAAGTTTAAAGTTTAAGTAATAATCACTCGTGGGATTGACTTTTTTGGTTACCAAAACTGCGTTTCACCAATTTTCTCGGATGCTGAGTGACAAGCGGGTTGACATTGACAGTTACATACAAAAGAGATTATTATTATCTTCTCCATATGTTTCCCGTAGCGTCAGGAATAATACTAAATATTTTACTTAAATCGCTTCCATGCTGGACTGGGAGCGAAAGACAAAACATAAAATGTGCCAGCTGCTTCTCTACCCGGGCATAATGTAAAAGTCAGTTAAGGGACAGAGGTTTTAAAGGCGTTTTTGTGGGCGATAGGCTGACCCCCTGTCACTGCAATAGTCTCTCTCCATCTTTATAATACCTACCTCCAAATTTGTCAAACGTGGCATCAGATGGTCTAGTAACCTCTGGTGTTCTGCCTACCCCATAAGGGATGCAGGCGTGAAGTTATGTAGGTATGTATTTTACTTAAAACTCGCAGTACTTCGATGAACTCTCAACATCATCATCATCACAACTGTTTGTAATGAGCCCACTGCAGGGCATGAGTCTATCCCCTGGGTACGAGGAGTAAAAGGCCCTTATCCACCAAGCTGGCCCAGTGCTGGGTGGTGGATACCAGAATTTTCAGGGCGCCAGTATACAGCACCCGGGACCGACTGCTTAACGTGCCCTCCGAAGCACGGAAGTTGTCGTGTGAAATGAATGGTCGGCGGTCACCCATCCAAGTACCGACCGCGTCGAACGTTGCTTAACCTGTGATACCGTATGATACACACAGTAACCACGGCGCCACGACGACTTCCGATGAACTCTATAATATATAAGATGTAGGACAAAAACAATCCTTTAGCTTTAATTATTAATATAATAATCAGTTACATTTGTTCAACAGTGGTACCAGGAGGTCAGGACTCACGGAGGGTCAGCGCCAATCGTGCTGTGTGGCTGCAAGGCGGACCTCCGACACGACAAGGAGACTCTCACTTTGCTGTCCAAACTGAGGACCCATCCTGTCACTAGTGAAGAGGTAATTTAATCAGTTTACAGCCGAAAATATCACTATAACCCCCTTTTTTAACCGAATTCAAAAAAAGGAGGTTCTCAGTTTGACCTGTAAGTATGTATGTATGTTTGTCCGCGATTTTCTCACGTTTGACTTAACCGATTTGAAGGCGGGGGTTTCAGAAAAAGATTTGTCATGTTTAGGAGAAGGTCTAAAAACAGCGTCCTCCCCATTTCGATTTCCTTACAACATTCACAGTTTTATTTAATTTATAATTATACAAAACATGTAACTATGTTAGTACTACTGATGCTGTATGCTTTGTTGTCCTAAAAATTTGGTTATGCACCGACTTCAAAAACTATGTAAATACCTACCCAGATAAATTGTTAATGTTCTTATTACATTCATTAATATTAATTAATTTTTGGCAGAAATTTACTATACGGGTTAGTAATATGGATGGAATAGAAACAGGAATAGGATGGCGTTTATAAAAATTATTTAGACATTTTTAGTGGGTTAGTTTTTTGAATGCGGTTCACTTTTTCTTAAACAGAAGTAATTAGTTTGCTTTCATTTTGGTTTTGGTTTTATGACTTTTTTTTATTTAGATCCACTGAAGGACAATAGAGTTGTTACCACGCCACTGCCACTTTTATCGATGGTAAAATGGTTTAGTCGACGTCGATCGATAGTTTTTACTACACCAATCCGATCAGATTCGATCAGAAAAAACCGGTTGGTCTAGTAAAACCCTTAGTCTCTACCTAGGTGATATGGAGGTTTAGGCCTTTATCTATTATTTTGAAATTTTTTTTTTGACGTGGCGAAATCTTCCAAAGATACCCGACATCCTGGGGATGATGTTGGGTAATGTGGGATTTTTACCCACTAAAACCCCCCGATGGTCACCGTCCACACTTACAAAGAAGCCCCGGGATCTCCTAAGGAACGCACCAGTGCTTCTTTATTGTTATGTTTAGTTGTTACCTCGTCTACAATCGCCTACTCCTGTTTGCGCTTCATTGTGCACCTTCCCTGGACCACTTCCGTATTAAACCTCTAATGCCCCAACATTTAGAGTTGGCTCCTAGCTATTCTGGCATGTAGTCGCCTCTTTCGACAGGCAGGATCACCTTAGCCCGATTCTATGCCCGGAAAATAAAAGGGCAAATTTTTTTGTTTGGTCTTGTGCCTTTTTTTATTATATATACAAGGTGTTCCTGTTGATTTCCCATAACTTTAAGGTTTTGTTCCTTACTAAAAAAAACAATACATTTTGCCAAAGAATATGAGGTTCAAAAGTCCATAATTTCCAAGATATCAATGTTAATATAATGAGTTCATAAATTATCACCCTTGTAAAATCTCTTTAACATTAATACAATAGACGCGTGTCACTGAAGCCATACAATAAACAACAGAAACATTTTAACGTTGAGGAACGTTGCATACAATGTGCAACGCAAAGCGAACTTTACCTGTAAAAAAAGGAATGGATAATGCCACGTTGTCATTCTTCGCATTAAAGGTGTTTTACATAAGATGTTTTGACTTAATTGAATTATTTTGTTTGAGAAATAAAAATAAGAAAAAAATTAACATAGAAAAATTATTCACATATTATTTGATTCTAATACATGGACCCATTAATACCCTTGAGTTATGCGAAATGAACAGGAACACCTTGTATAATAAGGATTGGACGTTTGTCTTCCATGACACCTGATGGTTAGTTATCATTAAAATTAAGGTAGCAAATGTCCATCCATAAGAAACCTATTCACTCGACGGTCAGGAAAAATAGACGCACATAGTTGGTGGAAGCCAGAACTTTTAAGGCTATTACAATGATGTTCCTTCTTATTGTCGTCCATTTGCTAGTAGTCTGTTTCAGCTATGTTTAGTTCTTATTAGAATCGCAAAAATGCCGATCACAGGGAATATCCATAGCATAGCATGTTAATTATCATCCTTAAAAACTAGGCTATTAATTCTCAGCGCGATTAAACTACACTTAACTTTTTTAAAAGTTTAGGTCAACCCGCTCCGGCGTGCAGGAGTAACAAACAAACGTCCAAACATCCATCTATCCGTAAGCATTAACGTTTATACTCGTAGGATTCTCGAGTAAACTGAAACTTTTATCATAGCTCGTTCAAATAAAGTTTAACGATCTCCCCAAACAAACAAGAAGTTTAATTAAAATGAAAACCCAGCGATTAACGCAACTACAAAATGTTCAGTATCAAACTACATTTTAACTGCCGTTTGAAATTGGAGCTTTTGCTGTTAGGCCCAAAAATTTACTTGAATTGTTGGATATTATTTTAACTGACAGCTTGATTAGTAAGTCGTAGTTTCCGGTTTATTTTCTGAAATGGGTTGTTATTTAAACTTAGTTTTTTGGAAAGTATAAATATATTTCTATCAGCACACAAAAACTGGTAAGAGGTCGATGAGGCTGCAGAATTTTATGTTTTTCAAGAAAATATTATGGCGTTCAATTCGTTGCCCTAAGCATTCTTAGCTTTTGATCTCGATGTTAACCTATTTTAGGCACTTGCACAAAGATATGACCTCAGATCTGGTTTGTCGCTCCAACTTTATTTTAATTTAATTTTTTATTATGTAGGTATGTGAGATGTTCTTTAAGATTTTATAATTTTCTATTATAATAAGTTTAAGATGTGTAAGACTCTTAGTTAATTTGTTGCACTTTACTGTCGCATTAGGTCTCCTGTAATGATAGATATAAGTGTTTTGATGTGATAATAAATAAATAAATAAATAAAAAACTCTAGCCATAAAACCCAAAAAATTAAAAAAAAACAATATTTTCTCTACTATTCGTCTACGAGTATAATTCCTTGTTTATTAATGGCCGTTCTATTACTAGGTTGCCAGAAGTATAAAGCAAATTCTCCAATATAAGCACTCCAATAAAAACAATTACTATTTAAACACAGAACTATTTATATGGGTCATGATAACTTCTCGACTATATTTCGACTAGGGAATAATAAATTGTAGCATTTTAAATTGGCTGCCGCGAAACTTCGACTTAGAACTGGCAGCTCAATTAAATGGCCTTGGAATTTTAATTGCGAACTATTTCGGAATGTCTTTGATGGGTTTTATGGAAATTTATTGTTCCTTTGTGATATTTCTTAGTTTATTGACACTTCTTAGTAATCTTACTTCTTTCTTACTAATGCTATAAATGTGAAAGTTTGGTTGAATAGGATGTTTGTTCCTCAGTCACGGCAAAATGTCTCAACGGATTTGGATGAAATTTGGCATAGTGATATACAGTCTAGAATAGCACATAGGCTACTCTTTATTGCGATTTTCCCGCGGGATTCTAAATTGCGCGGGAACAGCCGTGCGAAACAGCATGTAGAAATAAAATTATAAAGCCAGTCTTCATTTTTCTATGCAGATTTCTTGCTCTATTTAACAATAGAAAAATGCTTGAGTGTTGACGGATTGTTTGTTTGTTACTCATTCACATATTAAGTTTTTTGTAGTATATAGTAGTGATTTAATGTATCCCCCAAATTATGAACGCTTGGTGGTCATGTATTTTGTACATACCTACCGAGGTTATTTATCTGCTATATCGACCCTCCAGTTTGTTAATTTTTTTGGATAAAGCTTCTGAATACTGAGAATTCGAGAAATAGTCAGCAAAAATATGCTTTATAGAAAACGACTCTTCATAAGTGCCTATTTTTAAGTAGGTACTTACTTTGGTCATAACTTAACCTAACGGAATTTTCCTGTAGGTCACTCCAAAAGTTAAATTCCATATCTCCATAGAACTGAATGATATGCCTCATTGAAAATGCTTCATAGATTATTTCCAATTGCAGGCACTATCAGTAGCGAGGCAGCTGGGAGCCACTACGTACGTGGAGACGTCAGCACGGTCGTCGACGAAGGGCGTCAAAGATGCCTTCGAAGTCGCTGCTCTGGCTGCACTTGGGAAATTGAACAAGCAGCAAATGAAGCAGCAGGTACGATATTTAGACATTTAATTTTAAAAACATTCAAAAGAGATTCATTCCTTTTGCTTTTAACTTTTCTGAAAAATACTAACTTATCAATAATGAGAATTCAATGAAAGTTTCTTTTGCCAACAGAAACAAGTCGGACGAAGCAAAAGCAAGCGCGACCTGAAAGCCGAACTAAAGGGCCGGGCGAAGAGTTGCTGCGTCATGTGATCCGGAGCCGGCCACCCTTCGCGGTGGCCGCATGACTGCTAGGCGACCACCGCCCTTTCTTACAATCAACACGCTTTACACGACCTAGAAAACGACACTTCAAAATAGTTGAAGGTCCTATGTTGGAACCTTGAGGCACTCTCCTACAACGTGCTTTCATAACTCAAAGGCCTAGCAAAAGTTACAAAAGGAATGTTTAGAGAATCCTTGTAGTATCAATGAACTGAAGGTGCAATGTGACCCAGAGGGTTGGAGCGTAAGAAGCCTGTGATAAAAATGTAAAAATTAGAAATTTTCAAATAAATTGTTCTAGGAATGGTATAGAATGTTTCTATAGAGGCAATGGAAGGCGCTCACTTTTGTACTGCTCCAGATTTGAATGCTGGCAAAATGTAACATAAATGAAATAAAAGATATTTACAGCGAATGTACTGACTATTGTAAAATTAAGAAAAAAATAAGTGTTTTCATATACATTTAAATTGTAAACTTAATCAATATTAATTGGTGTTTTTCTAATATTAATTAATAACTTAGCGTTTTCAAGGGATGAGTAAATATAATCAAAAAGTTTTGTAATTTGATGTATGACCAACGTTTTTAAAAGCAATCGAGATCACATATACGAGAAGCTATAAGCTTCATTTGTGATAAGATACGTAAAATATGTTAAAAGAAAACAAAATGCACAATGATGGACAATACGCCTAATAATTTTGAGGTCCATTTGCTAGTAGTCCGTGTCAGCAATGTTTAGAATAAGGTTTTGTATGAATTGAATATTGTGGCTTGCGAAACGCGAATTTCATAGAAGTCTTATCAGAAAAGAATCCTTAAAGTGTACCTAACCAAATATAGTTTTAGATAAGCGTTGATTTTGTTTTAACTCCTAATATTCATCTCGACTCTGGACAATTCAATAGACACCCTAAACTCAATCTTATTGTAAGCATCGAAGATCTACATTCGGTTGCAAACAGAAAACTTAAGACGTGTAAAATTAAATGTAATGGAACACTGGGATCGTTATATCTGATCGCGTGGGTGTTTCAGTGGACAAATCGATTGTAGTTTTTTTAAGCCCTTTTGCAATTCACAAATTGTTTGTAATTTTATTTTCAACACGCATTTCCGCACAGTTTTCATTATTGACTGTTTCTATAACAATAATATCGTTCGTATTAATATCCCATGCTCTTGTAAAGTAATGATTTTATGTGAACTATATCTTTTTATATTTATTAGAATAATTAAAGATTTCGGCATTGTCGAAATAATTGTTTTGTAAATAATTTGATTATGAAGCTTTAAATTGAATGTTAGCTTTAATTATTAAAAAAATAAGTATATAATTGTGAAACATTGACCCTTAATTAAATGCTTTTTAGCTTGAGTGTGATCTCACTCTCTTTTATGAGAATTTACATGAGAGCGAGTGAGATACACTGAAGCTAGTGAGTAAAGTTTGTGAATAAGTAAATAGTAAAATAAACATTGTTGGAAACTTACAGATAATGTTTTGTGATTGAAATATATTGAATATGTTTACATGGTTACATATTTATATCTATTAAGGAACATATCACATATAGTTTCATTTTTTTATAGAATTACATAGTGTCTTATACTTATTATAAAAACGTTAATAATTTTATTTAAATCGAAAGAATTTAATTTATTATGTAATAATTATTATGATCACGATATAATTTTGTATCAAATGGAATGTTAGTTAAGTACATCTAAAATGTTAATTCTATACTAGGCCAAATTAAATGTTGTTCTAGCGAAATGGAAATATAGTGTTCAGTGTTTTTTATTAATACGTGTTTTTTTTCTACAAAGTAAACCTTACAAGACATACAACAAATTAAAAATAAACATGCAAGTAAAAATGCAATAAACTACATGTTAACTTGATGGAAAGCTTTGCTAGAAACCACCTTTCACCTAGATGCTGACGCCAAATTTTATATATAAAGCAATCATATTCACATTGCGTCACGTACTATCGATTTGGATAAAAGATTCTAATAAGATTCAAAATACTTACCAATGTTTGTACGTGTAAAAATTTAGAGCAACAACAATAAGGAACAACTATTGTAAGGAAGCTATAGGAAGTAAAGATATCCTGTTAGGGGTCCGCTTAGAAGAGCCGTAAGGTTCTGGATTATCATAAATACATACATAACGTCACCTGTATCCCTTATGGGGTAGGCAGAACACCAGAGGCTATAAGACCATCTGATGTCGTGTCTGACAAATTTGGAGGCATTATGAAGATAGAAAGAGGCTATTGTGGTGACAGGGAGTCAACCTATCGCCCAATAAAAAGCCAAGTAAACCTCTGTCCCTTAAATGAGTTTTGCAGTACGCTCGGGAAGAGAAGCAGCTGGCACATTCTAAGTTTTTCTTTCGCTCCCAGTCCAGCATGGAAGCAATCTGAAGTTCAAAAAATCGGAAGTTCTGGAATATCGTGTCATTAAAAGGCGACTACCCTGAGTGACCCTCGCTATTTCCTGGCAAATAATTCACTGCAGTATGACAGTTCGAAATGTCAGAAAGAAAAATAATGATACCAGTTAAAATGAAAGTTTTGAGTGCTCAGTAAAGTTAAAAAATCCAGAAATGAATTGCACCGAAATTTGTCGAAATAGAAGAGAGCAAAAAAAATATTTTTTTGAAGCAAAAATAGTGAAGTTATTCGACTTTGATCATGGCCGCGCAATAGAAACGCGGAGAATGGCGCCGCCCCGTGGAGATCTCGATAGCTAGAGATCTAGTCTTTTTAGTTAGAGGAAGAGTGAATTAGTCGAGAATTGTAGAAAAACAAAATTTAAAAAATTATCATTATTTTAGAAAAAAAAGTTACGTGGGTACAGCTTCTCTACTCTAGAAATGAGAAAACGAAGTATAAAATATTTTGTGAGTAAAAATTTTTCTTTTCCAAGCATTAAATATCATTCATTCACTTAAACCTCATCACCTCATAATTTTTTTTTTTTTTTTTGTTTTTCCGCCACAGAAAATTTTGGGCACCCCCTAAAACAAGCTTTAACCAGTAAAGCAAGCTTTAGCGGGAGGAGGATGAATCCTATTACGGACGAATGAGCATTCTATAAGCTGTTAACCCCAGTGGCTAACGGCAAATAGAATGCCCAGACAGTGTGGAGACTCACTCAGTGAAGCCGAGCATACCCACTAAACATCCCCCTTTACTGACTCACCTTGATTGAGGCCATTAGTCTTCATCGGAGCGACAGCCAATTGGAGAGAGAGGCTGCGCAGTGAGCGGCATCCAGACGGCTGCCACCAAAAGGAACTGAAAGTGAGAAAAAACAAAGCTAAGATTAGCAGAAATGACAAAGCTGAAACTAAGATATTATCTAGAGTGATCAGACTCACTCTGAGATAGGAATGCTGGAAAGAAGGACTACGTTTAGAAACGTTGAGCTTGCTGGAGTTTTCTGATAAGGGGAGCGAACTTGGTTAGGACCGGAAGAGCACCGTTGAAACCCTCTGGGCTGGCGTCGAGAGCGGCGCCGAAAGCCAGGATCTCGTCGATGGGAGCGAGCTGGATCCAGAACGCCATGCGGTCTTGAGAACCTTTTGCGTTCTGGCACTGGGAAGCCGATTTGGCGGCCGGTTGCGATTGAGTCGCGACCCGGCTGCGCTGACCTGGAACGATAGAAGTCAAGGCCTTAGGGGCCTTTGAACTGACTGAAGGGGCGTCCGAGCTAGGCTGCGGTCGCTCTCTCCAGTTCTCGATGGGCTTCACGGTAGCCCTGGCAGCACGCGGTGCTTTGGGGCAGCCGCGAAAGTTTGCTGTGTGGCCTGACTGGCCGCACAAGACGCAGGACGGAGCGGTGGGCGATTCGGGAGTGCGAGAGCACTCCTTAGTCCCATGCGGATCTAGGCACTTGACGCACCTAGGGGAAGCATGACAATTTGCCGCCGCATGACCATACAATTGGCAGCGGTGGCACTGACCTGGAAAACCACGCTTGTGTGGTACCTCGACGCGGATGTTGGAGAGACCGCACACGGTGAGCTTGCCTCTGAAAATGGACTGCCCTTGCGGGCTCCTCGCTAGGATTACTAGCGCTAGTGGGAACTGCTTGCCTCGGCGGCTGTGCATTTTGTGCACAGATTCGACGGGGAAGCCTTGAGAAGACAAGTCCTCTTGGATTTGCTCGTTCGAGAGCTCGAACGGCACGTTCCTGATGACGGCACGAATCTTACGCTCCTCAGGGAGGGCGTAAGTGTGGTACTCGAGCTTTTGATCAGCAAGAAGCCGAGTAAGATTCCTGAAATCGGGAATGGAATTGACAACGACCTTAATAGAGTCACCCACGTTGGATGCCTTACTATACTGGATCTTGGGATTGTGTCTACCGCAGAGAGCTGAGACCTCGGTCCAGCGGCTCTTGTCCCGTAGAAAGACGGGAGGCGGAGACTTGACTTTCGGCGGAGCCGAATCTGATTGCGACGCAGGCTGTGACGCCGGGATCGCTGAAACAAAAGGCGCAGGAGCAGACGCCGGTGCGACATTTTGCGGAGCAGGAACAGCGGCTGGAGCAGCTGAAACGGATGGAGATAGAGTCGAAGAAGCATCTTGCTTCTTCTTCTTAGACTTGGACTTTTTGCGAACCTCTGTGAACGGAGCAGGAGATTCTGGAACTAAAGGAGTGGAGTCGGAATCACTACCCGGCGGGGTAGTTTTCCGTTTGCATGCGGTGGAATCTACCGACATGCAGTTTAAAAAGGGGTCGACGTACTCGGATGGATCTGGAGACGCCGGAGAATCGGTTTGAAACCCCTGTGAAAGAGAGGCGACCTGAGGACGAGTGGACACTTGCTCTCGCAAGGATTCGATTTGAGCGAGAAGGGCTTCCTTCTCGGCTGCATATTGGGCTTCCAGTGATTGTTTTTCGCTGGACAACTGAGAGAAATCGAAAGCCAACTGGCTGTATTCAGAGGATGAGGAACGAGCGGATAGTTCCGCCTGTATATGAGCGAAAAATTCCTGATTTTGAGACGACTGATTACGCATGAAGCCGTCAAAAAAGGAGGTATTTTCTTTTTCGAGTTTGCGGATGCGATCACGACACCTATAGTCGGCACACGGAGGGCGCCGAGACATAATGGTGGGCTGAAATAAAGTAAGATGCTAACGAGACTGCGCTGTAAAAGAATGCAACCTAGTCCGGACCTATTGCCGGTGAACGGCGGACGATCAGGCTTCGTTGGCACGGTTACGTATCCACCTGACCAGCGATGCTTCGGCCGGCAGCAGTCGGGTCCGCCCTGAAAAGGGCAGATGAATTAGCCCCGACACCACACAGCCTCCACAAGAGAAAACTTTCCGAAAGAGCTTAACTTGGCACCTGACCCGCACGAGTGCGGGGGAGGGAACAAGGGCAGCGCAATACGAACACTCGGGAGCGGCCGCAGACACGACCGTTCGGGAGCGAACGCAAACGGGAAGTGTTTTTATCACCTCATCATTTATGTTCTTCCCTAAAGTGGGCACACTGGAACTTTTATTTTACTGCATTGAATTATTTGCCATGGTAAAGGTAGGACCCCTTCAGAGTTCGTATGGTCATCTGGTCATCACCCTGTATACAGACTCTGTCGCCAAATATGACTGTTATGATGTGTTCCGATATATATTTTTTAAAACGAAAAGCCGATTTTTTTCCAAGCCCGCGTGATTTATACCTTCAACCTCCCCTTTACTTAACCTGCGTTGAAATTTAGGTAAAACGCGGATTTATCCGAGCAATACATTTTTAATCTTTGACATCCTTATCATCCCTTTCTAAAGGTCCCTGCAGTATGATTCTTTACGCGAGCGAGGCCGTGAGATAAATCTAGTTACACATATAAATCTACAGCAGGTGCCGTCTTGATATAAAGTACATTAACAACAAGACAGTCTGAGCAAAATAGCAGTCATTTATAATTTCGGCTCTCCGGCCAAGTCATATATCGTTTGTAAGAGAAGCTCCAACGCTTAATGATATAATATCCTGTGATATACTACCTCACAGGGGAGCGAAATTTCGTTGTTTTCTTGTTATAATATGATGCTGAAGTTTCCAAAAAAAAAAGGAAATGGGCTTCCCTCTCAGCCTTTAACACGATTCACTCGATGAAAAGTTCCTATCAAGTAAAATCATCCAGGACCTCTCGTACGATACCTGGTCGGGTGATGATTATATTTAAAATATTTTTAGTTAGGTATTTAAGAACAACTGAGCATTATTAAATGCAAAAACTTAAAAAAAAATAAGTTCCTACTAATGAAGATGAAAATTTAATATAGCTTTCGGTAATAGTTACCTACATTTTGTTGAACACATCGATTTTAGATATCTATCAATAATTTCCCGAAGCAGGTTCGTTGACTTACCTAAACTCTGTCGTCGGTTTCATCTAAGAGGGTCTAGACAATACTTAGAAAAAGCTTCTTACTTGGTATTTGAGCCGACTCAAAGTCAAATAATTCTATATTTCGTTGAAATTACATTATAAAATATGCTTGACAAAAGTTACCTCATTAAAAAATTGGAATTCGACTGATGACTTTTCGAACTTTTTAAGCGTATTTACTTCTTTGCGAAACCATGCTTGGAGTAAAAGACACAATGCCCTTATACAGGCGCCTTCATATTTCTGCATAGCAATATTATGCTATAATGAAATTGCTTCAATATTATTGACATTAAGAACCGCATTATTTTCCGTACGTGATCTCACGCCCGAAACTGATATTATGCGAGTGAGAACCACTTTATTTATCTTGAAAATGAGGTAAATTGATAAATTCGAATGGATATTGCTGAAACAATGAGATTTAATTTGATCCGTGTGCAGGGTAAGGACGGGGAATGGCGTGCACTTAAGCAAAACATGAAAACATTTCGTAAATTATTTATTATAAATCAAAACTAGAGAGAAAAAAAGAGTAGCCAATTTTTTGTAGTGTTTAGTTATTAGTACTGTTATCTACATTTCTTAAAAAAAGTTTGAGCGGCATACCTTCGTCTATAGGTAATGCCGCTCATGGTAAGGGGTAATGACATTCGATTATTTTTATAGAATTCTCATTACGAGTAGAGTAATGTTTTTATGACAAGTAATATACATTTAATATTAATGGGATCAACCTCATACAATTAAAGAAAACTTTATAATCACAAATAAGCATCAATTATTTCCATTTATACTTTACACCATTTTCTTTTAAATTTCACTAATATAGTGAATTTTACGATTTAAATTAACTTCAATTACTTCTTATTATGATATAAAATAAAAAATATTATGATTAGATCGAATACAATCGAATAAAGCTGTGTTATGGCTCTTTCTTCATATAAACCTTCTTCTTAGATTTTCATATATCTGCAGCAATACAAAATTGTCACTAAGGGGGTAATGGCGCTCAGATGAGAGGGATAACCTTAAACAGCAGTTCGGTAAATCATTTGAAATAAAAAAAATCATGCACATTATTTGAAAATTGATTGCATTATTAGGCACTAAATAGAATAAAGATGTATATTAATATGTATATTAATGATTTAACAACCATTTAAAATGTGGACTTACCGATAAAAAACAACCAATCAAAAATTACATCAGCACGTTCGCAAAAGCAAAAACGCACTTCACTGTCACATGACGTGAGTTGACAAACCGTTTGCATCGCTGTCTTTTAGAGGCCCCATCACTTTGAACTTCACGAGATCTTTCTAGATGCTATGTTTTATTTTGACAGACTTACAGAGGTGTGCGCCATTCCCTCTGGACCAAATTACAATTGAAAGAAACAAAAGGATAAAAAATCCATATTTCATGTAATCATCGATTCTAAAAGCAATTAATTAAACATCATCATTACCACTTTCTGTGAAACGCCCACTCTCCCCTGGGTGACGAGGAGGTTTAGTCCATATTAAGCAAATATCTATCGCAAACTAATTGGTAAAAGTGTACAGTGAACAACTCAACAAATCGAAGGAAATTGACAGACGTAGTAAAATTTACTTTCTTCAGCAAAGTAAGTAGGTAATACGATACCTCCTGTATCTATTTAGTGGCGATACCTTCCGCGTTGTTAAAAATAATTAGGAATGAACGTTATACAGGGTGACTGGTGACAAATTTTAGATAATAAAGGAGAGTACTCTGTACTTGATTCTGATCATAATTATGTGATAAAAGTAGTTGCCGCCAGTCAACACGCACACAGTAGTGTTCCCGCCACACGAACACCACCACCCGCTAAGTATTTATTGTGTTACGCTTATGTAAACATGCGTTGCGTAATGAATTCTTCGACTTTCGGTTAAGTTTACTCAGTAAATAATAATTATTTATTATATTTTTTCTCTTCATGTAGGTATGATCTCAAACTATCGCGTCCTTGAATTTCGAAAGTACGCTGTATACTTTTATACCTCACATGTATTTTTTCTACTAGCGATGGTATCGATTTAGTATTGATAGTAAATAACTCAAACTGCCTGTCAGTGTGGCCTTAAATATGTGGCTCCAAGATAGACTCAGTATTCTGTTGTACACCCAGACACAAACCGAGTTAAGAAAATTTCGTTGCATAAAGAGGTCCGGACGAAACCCGAACCTCTCACAATATAGCCGAATAATCGACCACTGCGCCACACACAGAAGCCGTCCTCTGTAGATAGTAGATACATCATGTGATAATACCTAGGTCAGACTCAAAGTTTTTCGTAACTTAAAAAAGAACATGTTGTAACCAAAATATTATGTTAATTGCTTTTCAAACACTCTCCTTTGCATTTTAAATATCTCATGCGATCGACCGAACCGATGACCTCTTTCAAATTAAATAAATAAAGAAACAAAATCCCCAGTTAATCACAACAACTACATGGCCTCAAAGTAAGCAAAGATTGTGTTATGTATGAGAAACCATGTAGCGAACTAGGGCATAAAATGTGTTTGTGGATATACGCCCAGACCCGGAACTTTTTTTTCAATTCAGCTAACCATCGCCTCACGGTGCTCAAACAAGGTGCTTCTCTCCCAAAAGCATTTTGAGGACGAGCGGCACAATCTTGCGGACTTTTTCGACTTTAATTCTATTTGCGTTGCGTACGTAGAACTTTGATGTGTGATGAAAAACAATTGACAAATGATTTCCCGCCATTTTTTATCACTAAGAAGGTTTTAAGTCATTTAAAAAAATATAACATTCGAAGTTCAAATAGTTCCGATTAGCTAGAAGTGCAAAACTTTTAGCGTGCCTTCATCATCATCGTCATTATCACAACTCTTTATAATGAGCCCACTGCAGAGCATGAGTCTCTCCGCTGGGTGAAGAGGATCCACCAAGCTGGCCCAGTGCTGGGTGGTGGATGCAAGAATTTTCAGGGCGCCAAGATGGCTTCTGACAAACCCTAACGACTGCTGTATACAATTATATAGCACCCGGGAGCGACTTAACGTGCCCTCTGAAGCACGGAAGTCGTCGTGAGAAATTAACGTTCGGCGGTCACCCATCCAAGTACCGACCGCGCCGAACGTTGCTTAACCTGTGATATCGTATGATACACACATTAACCAATGCGCCGCGACGACTTCACTTCACTTTAGCGTGCCTTAGGTATGTATATCCAGACTGATTGCTATGTATCGATTGTAGTGAAAAATAAGTAGATTTAGCTAAGGAATAATTAGAATATTCCAAAGAGTGAAGAGGGTCGCGTGTGAAATGATTTCTTTTTCAAGTTTCATGTGCTTTACAAATGTACTTTTCATGTACCTACTTGAAAATTTTCAGAATTGAATTAAGTACGTTTCTTATTTCTTGTCACCCGGAAAGTACCCAGTAAGTTTTGATTATCATAGGAGTTTCGAAATGTGCAAAAATGGCACAAAGGGATCATAAACGGCCTTACTTTTGATTGTGTTAACATTGAAGTTTGGTTTTTGTTCTGCTTCAAGGACAGAATTCGATTTGTTACTTCTTGCGTTTTTGAGAAATGTAACTGACAGGACGACGGAAAGCAAACTGATCCTATAACTATTCGATGGCTTTCTTTTGAGATAGGTACGGAACCCTTAAATTAGGAAAAAGAGATGACGAAGTTTAAAAGTTGAATAAGTTGAGCGAGTGTAATACTGTGAATGAAAAACATATAATGTAGCTGCTTCTCTTCTCGGGCATACTGTAAAAGTCAGTTAAGGGACAAAGGTTTTATGGCCTTTTTGTAGGACTGTCACTACAAATACAAATACACAGTATATACACTACAATAGTCTCTATCCATCGTTATAATACCTCCAAAGTCAAACATCAGATGGTCTTATAACATCTGGTGTTCTGCCTACCCCATAAGGGATACAGGCGTGAAGTTATACAAGGTTAATTTTAATTAACGCTTGCGGGAAACCTCTCCACATCAATCCTGTTGTTTCTTCTACGACTTTTTACAAATCTTGATAAGTAACACAAAAAATAAAAACAAAAATAATTTTGCTCCTTACTCTTCATTTTGTAAGAAGTACCTATTATTATTATGAAGTGATATTTTACTGCGCAAGGTGCGTGGCATACCTATGCTTTCAGGAAATAAAGTTACGCCTCTAAACAGGGGCTATTAATATTTTTTGTATGAAAAAATAAAATTTTAAAACTATAAAAAAATGTTGTAGAACAAATGTTGTTGGGATTGATGTGGAGAGGATGCCTGCAAGACATGATGCGCTAATTAAACTTAACCCGTAAAAAATAAAATAAAATAAAATCCCCAGACAATCACACCAACTAAATAGACTAAATGTAAGCATAGCTTGTATTATGGGATACCATGTAGCGAACTAGGGGGGAACCTAGAATATCAATATATATAAAACTGTTCCGTTACTGACTGAGTGACTGAGGTACTGAGTGACTGAGTGACTGACAGACAACGTACAGCCGCAACTACTGGGCGTAGAGAGCTGAAATTTAGAACAAACATTCTTTAGGGGATGTAGGGGTGCACTAAGGAAGGAATTCCCGAAATTCCCACGGGAACGGGAAATATAGGACTTTTTAGTTTGTATGAAAAATGTTATTCCTTGAGTGCACCGATGTGAAACTTGGTGTAAAGGTATTTCAATAAGTGTCTGGTTGTGTTATGAAAGGAATTCCCGAAATTCCCACGGGAACGGGAAATATATGATGTTTTAGTTTGTATGAAAAAGCCTTATTCCTTGAGTACACGGATGTGATACTTGGTATAAAGGTTCCTTAATAAGGTTCCGTAATCCTGTTTGTATTATAGAAGCAGTTCCCGAAATTCCCACGGGAACGGAAAATATAGGACTTTTGAGTTTATGCGTGTACGAAGTCGCGGGCAAACGCTCGTAAATACATAAATTGATAAACCGGAACATTGTTGTTTCTTGTTCCGTGCGGGAATCGAACCCTCAACCACTGGCGTCTGAGGCAGACAGGTTTACCCCATCGCCAACGTGGTCGTGTATATGTATGTATTATTTAATTGACAATTAAATACACAAACAACAAATTCCTTTTACAATCAATGCTCTTAAAATAACTAAAACAAGCAATTCGTAAGCCTCAGTCAGTAGAGCCGCTTAAAGCTCAGTAAACATGATACCTACTTTGTTTACAATTCAATAACATACTGAAGTTTCAATCCAAACATACGTTAACACGACCACATCATACATATAGCTATAATATATCGTAATTATGTAATTGTGTGTAATGGAGATGTACAGGCTAAAAGCCGAAATATTCAACCAACTTCAAAATGTAGGAGGTACGGTTTTTTGTTATGCGAAACTAGCGCATGACACCCCCAACCCCCCAAAAATCCTTTCGATTCATGCGCCAAATACCTTGTTTACTATGATAAAATAAAATACTTTGATTTTAAAATAAAACATTTTTCAACAGGAATTATCGCATGGCTAAAACAACACATAACATTTTTTTCAACACACTTGCTCGTAAAGTGAGCGTTATTCTATTGAGTTTAGAACTATAAACTGGGCTATAAGTCACGCGTGCATAATATATTATACCCTAGTGCATAATATAATGGATCCTACAAAGTTGAATTGTACCTTTGTGCAAATAACATGCGAGAAAACAGAGCATATTTTATTGGTCCGGGTTATACATTAAATATTTTCAGAAACAACAAAGAGGTTTTATACCACTTCAAATCCATGTACATTTTTAAATGTTTGCGCCTTATATTAGTAAAATAAATTTGTATATTAAACAAATTATTCACAATTTACAATCATTTGTCATAAAATATTAAAATATTTGCATTTACCACTCCAAATTAAACATTTTCACTTAAAATAGGCTGTATATGCTATACAGACATTGACACATTTGACGGAAAAAAAACCTACGCGCATGCGCGAGGTTCGGCGCCATTTTTCAATCACAATTCACAGCTTTGTTATCAAGTGTGTTTGTTATTTTATGATCACGTATGTCTGTCTTTTACTCACAAGTGTGTTGAAAAACGTCGTATGTAACTCGTGAGCGTTGCTAATTACAGTCTCGGCTCATTATTAAGCCCTCGCCTGCGGCTCGGGCTCAAATCACTGTAATTAGCAACTTCGCTCACTTGTTACATAATATACTATTATTTATAATTTTTTCTACAAAATTTTTCACTGACATACATTTATTAGAGGAAATCTAATTATCCTGCTGAGTGGTGTTGGACTGGACTCCTCTTTTTAACCTGAACAACGAAAGAGTCAGCAACAATTGTTTTAAAATTTGCAAACCGCACCTTTAGTTAAACTTTTGGTAATTGCAATTAGGTATGTAACGTTAAACGTTAAAATTAAAGTTTATCTAATCATAGCTGCAGCAGAGTTGGAAGTAATCGAAACCTTTATGTTATGGCAGCACATGTATTTTATTGCAATGTAAAGAGTATCGTTTTTTTACAATTATTTGATTAATTTCCACTAGAGGCACGACCTGACAAACATGCTGCATTACCTTATTTGCAGGTTACACACAAAGTACATTTTCTTAAGCAAAAACTTCCATAGATAAGTAAATCCATAGTGGCAGAAAATTTCTTAATTGAACAGGGAATCAAATCCAGGACATCAGCACCGCAGTAGGAATAATAAAACCATTGTACCACAGAGTCTATAAATACAGTTAGCAAAAACAGCTCTAAGACTAAAATAAACTAAATAATGTTGTTGAATGTACCCGTTTAATTTATCTAACTACATAAGTCTGGTTCCCATTAACTGTAGAATGTTCTGCAATAGTCTTTTAAATAAACATCGCGAAAAAGCGTAAGAAGAACAGTAAAATCTTGACAGTTTTTTTCCTCTACCATTTATAGAGCTTAGTAAATTAAATAAAAAACTTAAGTTTTTTGAGTGAACTTGGAAAATGTACAAAGGTTTGTACGAGATACTATTTCATTAGAAGATCTAGTAAAGTTATAAGTTAAGATAAAGTTACTTTTGACATGTTCTTTTAGTTAAGTTTTTTTCGTAATTGGAGCATTAGACAGAGGAAAAGTGAGTTCATTTAATAAAAGTGAAACAAACTTTGAACCGCTTTAAAATCTTAAACCCTTTTACACCGGCAAGAATAATAGATAAGGCACTCTATACCTAAGTGCACCGTATTATAATTATAAGAGTTAAAAGAGTAATCCAAATGATTGCAGCTGAGCATCAATTTACCACCCGCCTGTGTAAGGAGTCTTTTTTCAGAAAGGCAACCCCTAAATTATATTGGCCTAAATTTAACTGCTCATATGTTAAATAAATTACTTTTCAATCGTCCTTTGTCGCATAGTCTCCTTGTGGTGGTCTGTAAAGACACCAAAAAAGTACGAATTAAAATTAGTGATCAAACAAACTTACCTGATGTGAAGTTGAATCCTAATTATATAAACAACTTCATTCGAAGCGATTTATAAGTTGACAAATGTAGTATCGCTGCCTAGTCTATACCTTTCACGGATTTTTAAAGTTACCTTTGTTTTTTTTTGTATCCCCACTACTCTCACCAGTCCAGCCTCGACAGCATCATCGGACGTTCTTCATTTGTTTAAAGCCAGAGTAATCAATAAATAACGATTCCATTTCACTTCAAAAGATTGTAAGTATCTATATAAATAACTGAAAAAATGTGATAAATAGAAATTTATCAGTTATTTAAGGATAATTGAGCATTTAAAATGCCAAAACTTAAAAATATTAAGTATCTACTTTGTTTTTAAATGGGTGGGTGTATATAAATCGCTTTGAATGAAGTTGTTCATATAATTATGATCGAACATCACTTCAGGTTTGATCACTAATTATACTTCACAAATTCATTCTTTGCGATTTATAAGTCGACAAGATGTAGGATGTTTAGAGAAAATAAAGTGAAATATAGTTATTTATTGGAGAATTTATTTTTTATCATTCTCCGTATAAACGTCATACTATAGAATTACTTATTTAATGATTTACAATATTTTTTATGACTGATATTTATTAGCTTACAACACTTTTTCTAATTGTATGTAATACATTTTCCATAAGCAATCTGCTAAAATCTGTAACTATTTGTGAATATCTGTGAATATTTCCTATTTATCTAAATATGATTTTAAGCATCTTGCAGGACAGATTTCAGGTCTATGATTGAAATATGGTAAATTCAAAATTGGTTCATTTGAGTTTGGTCTAGATATTTTGATTAGGTCAGGATTTATATTGCATAGCCGTTATAATAAAGTATGAAGTTATCAATTGTCATTAATTACAATGTTTGCACCCGATGATGTGCTGTCGGTAAAGCCAGTAAAGTAGCAGTCTTTTTGGACAATATTTCAAGACTCAAATTTTCAATAGGCTAGTTTTGAGCTAAAAATCTTAAAATGTATTTGTGTCCCATGTTACATCATATTTTGGATTTGAAGGTTTCGATCTAAACTTTTTTATTAGATAATCTTCTGAAATGTTTCCAAAGAATTAAGAAAGTGCTGACTCATGAGATTTGACTGTATTGTTATTACCTTTATCAAAAAAAATCTGTTAAAAATGTATTATAGTGGGTATTGAGCGTGATAAATAACTATGATTATGTTTTTTACAATAATCGACTCAGGATCCTATGCTAACATCGTATTATTTAGAAGAATTGGAACTTAGAGAGCATAACATTATTTCTACAGACCTGTAGGTAAAACAAGAAACGTTTCAATAAAGCTTCCCTGATCATTTTACGGCAACCAACTTTAGATTCCGATGGAGTTTGTGGGGAACATTGAAAGGAGATATTAACAAATTACTATTTGTTACAAAATAAATAGGTTCAGCTGTTAAAATCTTATGAACAGAGGAAACCAGTCTTGTGTAGGTCAGTAAGGGACTTTAACTATTCCTTCTGCTTATTATAATAATTATTTTATTGGATCATTTTTAGTATATTAGAAAATGGCGTAAAGGCATAAAATAGCAACCCAGACCATGATCATGTAAATGTATCTAATCCCAGGATTCGGGTTAATTTCTCCAACTTTGTATACTCCAATTTTGGATATTTTGCATTACACCTGCTAGCAAATAAATAAATTTCCGGACGTTCAAATATATCTATGATTTTTTGAAACGCATAGATGCTTAACTCCCACTCAGTATCTCGTAAACATTTTCGCGATTAAGTGACAACGTTATATTGTCTCTTGTTTTTTATATAAGATGCATCTTTTGTAGTTATACGCCTTTCAAACCGCTGGGGTATTTGGCAATATATATTTGTTTATAACATTATCCAATTTTATTGTATTTGGAAAACAAACAATGCTACAATAACAAACAAATGACAAATACGATTACTAAACACCATTTAAATGTTTTCACATTTAAATACGAAAAACTTTTCTAATCGTAAAAATTATCCGCAAAATAGTAAAGTCCGAAAAAGCAGCTTTTAATTAAGTTCGTTTATATGTAACAGTTTCTCATCCGCCTTCCAGTAACTGTAGGCCTTCAGACTTCCACAATAAACCCCAGCTAGTACCCGAAGCATAGGAACAAATTTCTAAGTAAAAATTATTACAGCGAAATGTACAATTACTATTGTCGATTACTTTTAACCACCAAGACATATCCGATTTAAGATCATTTTTCATTTCAATTATTTGATCTTCATATTCATTTTCCAATAAATTAAAAAAATTATGGCGGTCCAACTATTTTATTTAGGTGCAACCACCAGTACTGTACTGTAAGACATGCAGACATTTAGAGGCCCAGGCAAAGAGTACGTATAGGTAAAAGTTAAGAAAATGAACTGCATTTATTTTGAATGACTGGTGCAAGGAGGTGAGCAATTTGTTTTGTGACAAAAGCATTGAGTTTGATGAAGACAACCCAAACAAATCTTTTACTATAAATATTATATCAAACACAAATAAAAAAAAATGAAAATGAATTAGGAAAAAATAAATGATTGTGATGCATATTTTTTTTATTACTCCCAACTCCCATGGCATCATTCTTTGTGCAGTTTATTTCAACTTATTAGTATTGCGCATTTCAAATTTGACTCGTTAGCTTTGTAGTAAGACGAGTCAAATTATAATTACGCAATAGTAATAACTTGTACTACGAATTTCTGAAAATTTGAAAGTGGCGCCGTAGGGCCGGGCTGCATTCTAGGGTTGCTTTGGTCAAAAAGGTTCCTAAAGTGGATACTGTGAAAAACCGAGACAATCATCTATACTTTAGTACTTATATTCATCTACGCGCAGAATGAAGAACGTCCAATGATGCTGTCGAGGATGGACTGGTAAGAGTAGTAGGGATACAAAAAAACATGGATAACTTTTAAAAACCGTGTAAGGCGTAGACTAGGTAGCGCTACTAAATCTTGTCAACTTATAAATCGCAAAGAATGAAGTTGTGAAGTATTATGTATTATTTATACAATAATAAGATTCTTATGCGGAGTAAAAGTACGGTTAAAATACCTTTAGGAATACTTTCAATGCTTTTATTTTATTTTAATCAGATTGTATTCAATTAGTATACATACCACATTAATCTCTTACCTAATAATAATAAGTTTTTATGTAAAGTGTAAAAGTATAAATAAATTAATTAATAAAAATTAAAACCCATAAAAAAAGGCTAGTATAAAATGCCGTGTTGCGACAAGGTGCGATTAAGGTGAAATAAATAAGTATTTAGGAGTAGAATGAAAATTATGTTTACTATATTCATTTTATCTTTAAGCTACCTATTCGTTATGAAATTTACGTATAAGTATTGAAAAAAGCAGGAACGTAATAACTTTTTTCAACACACTTGCTCGTAAAGTGAGCGTTATTCTATTGAATTTAGAACTATAAACTGGGCTATAAGTCACGCGTGCATAATATATTATACCCTAGTGCATAATATAACGAATCCTACATAGTTGAATTGTACCTTTGTGCAAATTACATGCGAGTAAACAGAGCATATTTTATTGGTCCGGGTTATACATTAAATATTTTCAGAAACAACAAAGAGGTTTTATACCACTTCAAATCCATATACATTTTTAAATGTTTGCGCCTTATATTAGTAAAACAAATTTGTATATCAAACAAATTATTCACAATTTACAATAATTTGTTATAAAATATTAAAATATTTGCATTTACCACTCCAAATTAAACATTTTCACTTAAAATAGGCTGTATATGCAAAACAGACATTGACACATTTGGCGGAAAAAAAAAACCTACGCGCATGCGCGAGGTTCGGCGCCATTTTTCGATCACAATACACAGCTTTGTTATCAAATGTGTTTGTTATTTTATGACCACGTATGTCTGTCTTTTACTCACAAGTGTGTTGAAAAACGTCGTATGTAACTCGTGAGCGTTGCTAATTACAGTCTCGGCTCATTATTAAGCCCTCGCCTGGGGCTCGGGCTCAAATCACAGCCTCGACTGTAATTAGCAACTTCGCCCACTTGTTACATAATATACTATTACCATATCATGTATATAAACATCTGTAGCTGAATATTATTACTAAGTTACACTCCGTACTTGACAAAAGTAAAAGATTATACATAAATCATGTTAACAAACATCGACATAAAATAAATCTATAACACGCTTTAAACAATCGATCAATGAACCATCTAAAAATAAGCACAAATTGATCGCTTAAACTTAATTTAATATAAAACTTTTTTGCTTTAAATAAAAGCGAAAATATCCCGCTCATGGAAATTTCGGGTGACCCGCGCCCTGACAGTATAACGTCGGTTGTACGTGACTGTACTACGATATTGCCCCAACTTATGTTATTAAAAATATCTTTTAGTATTCTTGGTTATTTCTTTTCTTGGTAAAGACGTTTTTTTTTAACAAGTACACTTAAGTTCGCAATCGATTTAACGTTTATTTGAAAATGTTGTTGGTATTCGTTGTTTTTATGGCAGTGGTTGAATGAAAAGTAATACGCCCACTCTAATTTAAGATTAGGACTTTAAAATTTTACTGGAGTTTATGGCTCAGCTTGAAGGCTCAAAGATGCTTTTAGTAGATGGGTCGTAATAGATACCAATCACTTTATTCCTTCATCAGGGGACTGAGAAACCTAACATGTAATTTCCATAAAAAAACATCGTAAAAAATCTAATATCACAGGGTTCACTAACAAACGCCGTGAATTCGTCTTACTCGTTCTTTACACTTAGGATATGGTGAACACCTTCTCCGTTTTTTACCTTTTTTATTTCTTTCCAGTCTTCATCACCACCACCATCCACCACCACCACATCTATACTGTTACGACAATACAGTTCGTTAGGCTGAATACTGATTATCACATAAAAGCTGAAAAATTGATAAAATTACACATCTGACAAAGAAAAATTACTGGAATTTGAACTCTATTTCCTCTACATTAAGTTAAAATTGGTTGGGCAAATTTTACAGGTAATGTAATGTTTGATCTGCTGCCTTCTGTACAAATAAGGAAATTCTTAAGTCACAAAAAATAAACAAATTACTTAATTTAACAATATTTGGCTTAATCATAAAAATGTTTGTATTTGCAACATTGAATGTACATATTTATACTTAATAAGAAAAATATGCCAATAATATTAATATTTATAAATTTATAATTTATTTATTTGATTTAGCCTTAAATATATGTATGAATTTATTTATATCAGTGGTACATCCTTTTTTATTCGATCCCATAGAATTGGAAGATTATAAGTAATATCAATATTTATAAATTGATAAGACCGTAACTGCTTCAATCACTAATATTATTTGTCATATTTCATCGTGAAAACTAATTTCGTAAAAAATTAATAAAAACGAGGATGTTACGTACTGATAGTATCCTTTTGGTTTCAACAGCAAAAAGAGTAGCAAATTAAAAAAAAAAGAATTAAAATTTATCCCACAGTTTTTAATGTAACATGGTTAGCTGTAACTGTTGATACTCGAGTACCTCTTTTGTTTGTGCGAGTAAGTCCATTACAATCTCTTTGGACGTTAAGGGCTTTTGTAGCGCGGTGCGTCCTTCCCAGATAATTTCGCCGACTATGTGAGCAAGAAAAATTATGTTTAACTGGTATATATTAACAAAATTACCACTATTTAAAAATTTTGCTCTACCCATCGGTTAGGAGAAGTCCGTTTTATGTTTTTAAGTAACTTTTACATGAATACATTATGGCATTTCGTAGCAATATCTGTTTGAAATGGTAAATAAGTGTTATGTTTGTGACCTTTTTTATCGAGCCAATTTTCATTAATCATGTTTCTATCTTTACACAGCGGTTGGTTATATGGTTAATATGCGTGAATATATTTTTAAGACACAGCATGTACACATTAATTGGTATATTATATTATCGTTCAAAAAAGCGTAAAAACGCTGCATCCTCGCCTTAAATAGAAGATGGCTGGTAATGCTGGTATGTCTAATCAGAAAACCATTCTTTTTTATTTTAAAAATATTATTTGTTTGTGGTCTGCTAATACCGTATTGCTAAAAATAAAGAACTTCTGAACCAAAATAGTTCAGTACATATACATGAAGGGATCGTAATATCGCTCATTTTGCCGCACTGTTAAAGAAGAACATTATAATATCTACTACAAATTACGTCCCCATATTAGAATTAAGAATACCTAATATAATGTTGTCTCGTCAACATAATATTAATAAGATACATTTTTAAATGATGACTCTTGAAAAATCCATATTTTTACGCCAATTTCATTACGCCCATATTTTGTCGCAACTTTCCGAGCCAACAATTTATATCAGAAACAAGAAATCACAATCATTGGTATTATTGTAATATGTGGTGTTATTTGTGGCTAATGTATCGATGAACTCAACGCTGTTGTTTAGGGTAATAACCCTACAGGTAATACGATATACACAGAAGCAACGACACGAGGACTTCACACGTATGAAATTAATACTCCGAACTATAAATATCGAAATATACTCCATGAAAATTCCAAATATACGTTCTAGAAGGGGCAAATCGTTAAATTTTACGTCCATATTTCCTTGTATTAATAGCTTCTCTCACCATTACTTGCTAATGGCGTTAGGGAGTTAACTTAGGATTTCAAAGTATAGAGTACCCTTAAAATAGAGATGACTCCTTTTAGATAACAACTGTTTGACGAGCGCCAAATCTCTAACCTAGAGTGGTGATAATACCACTTAGGTACCCTTGTTCCTTATTTACTTTCAGTGTTGCCTTTGTTTAGCTAGGGATAGATAAAAAAAGGGTAAGATTTTAAGGCCCTTATTTACTATAATAATGAATTGGACCATTTTTTTGCAAAATAGAAATCAAAGTTTAGCTACAGCTATGCATGAGTTCCAATGTAATGCTATATTCGAACTGCTTACATCATCAGAACATCATCACACTGTAGAGCCATTAGTGTCTACCCTAGGGCCTAGGTGATAAGAAGGATTCCCACCAAGCTAGCTCAGTCTGTTTGGCGAACTGCTTGTACACAGATTTAATTTTAGGAAGTAATCATATTGAAACATAATTATTTTAATTTTGGTCTATTAACCAATTCGCAATGTTTACGAATATTTATGAAATCTTATAAATTTTCAACGCATAGCAATTAAAAATATTTACAAAATACTAGATATATGTAGTCACTGCAGCAAAAATCCTTGCAACCAAATCGTAAATCGGGCTTCAAACCAGAGGGACGTAGAGAAAACAAAACGTTTTTTTTTTATTACGTCAATTGTTTCTATGTTCATCGATACACCACCTCTTGTTTTTCAGAAGGTTACGTAAATTACTTTTATAAATAAATAATAAAATATTTTTTGACGTATAACCGAAAACGTATTTTATTTTCATGCCAGAAAGACGTATCGCGGTCGTAACCACGAATTGACCAGGAATCGCGAATATTATATTGGACCACAAAGACGTACGTGCATACAATTTGATATGACTATACAACGTGTAACATAATGAAGAGATAAACTGACATATGGCAATGAAACTTGGTGGCTAACTATGGACCTAAGTATAAACAGGCTTTAAGTCGCTCGGCGGGTAATAGAAAGGGCTATACTCGGAGTTTTCCTGCAGGATCGAATCATGAGGAGGAATCATGAGGCGAAGTCACTGACATAGCCAGAAGAATTGCAAAGCTGAAATGGAAATGGGAATGGCACATAGTTCACAGAACAGATGGTCGTCTTGGCAGAAAAGTTCTCAAGTGTCGGTCACGTACCGAGAGACTCAGCGTAGGCAAGATGGATCGACGATCTGGTCACGGTCGCCGGTAAACGCTGGATGAGGGCGGTGCGGCACCAAGCTACACGTGGTATCTTGGGAGAGACCTAAGTCCAGCAGTGAGCGTAACCAGGCTGTTGATGATGATACTATTCTATTCTTTAATATTATCAAGATCTCTGCATTAGGACCAAAGAAACACCAATTATATCACTGGTAGTATCAGAATGTTAATTACGCTAAGTATTTGTTTTCTTATAAAAGTTCATTTGTTGCACAAGCTCTTTTTTTTAAATATAATATGGAAACCTATTTCTGAATGTTAAATAATATTTTAAAAGTTTTTGCATTTAAAATGCTTGCTCTTAAATAAATGAAAAATGTGTTAAATAAAAATTACCCGACCAGGACTCGAACCTGGGACCTCTCGGTCGGGAGATTTTAATTTTGAGGCTTACCGCCAGGCCCCGGTAATATTTTAATATTTTAGATATGAGATCTTATTTTTTATACATCATTATTTATATATTTATAGATATTTTGTTTTAAATAGTATTGTACGACATGACACCCTTAAACTCATATAAAATCCTGTGCCCTAAGGTTGTCTGGAAGAGATCGCTTTTTAACGATAAGACCACCGATTTGTACTTAAAGATTTGTTTCTCTAAATACATTTTATATTGTATATTTACAGTTGTGCAATAAAGAGTTTTTATTATTATTTTTTACTTTTACAAGCATTTCAAAAAAACCAATTGTACCAGTTTTAGAAAAAGAGGCTTTTTCCTATCTAGAGACAATGCGAATATAAAGCGACTCGTATTTGCAGGTGCCAGCATCTTTTAACCAAGTATGGCACTGCATCCCAAACCTGGAAATCATTAAGTACACTTCCATAAATAATAATTATGAAACTACCCGCAATTAAGCAGAGCTTTATGAGTCGGGTGTGCATGAAATGCAGAGTCTACAAAGTGAGGGTATTTCACAATAATTGTAACTGCAATTCAGTTTGCAGCCGAAGTTTAGGGGACAATTCTCTGTTGTTTCGCACAGTGAAAGCAAATTTTATTACTTAAAGGAATCAATGTGTTGAAACTTGCAATTATACAAGTTTTGTAAGTATAGTCTAAGTCACTTGGTGCAGTGGAAACACAGACAAACACACCAACTACATGGCCACAAAGTAAGCATAGCTTGTGTTATGAGATACTATGTAGCGAACTAGGGAGGAATCTAGAGTATAAATACACATATAGATAAACACCCAGAAACGGAACCTCTTTTTTGTTCTGTGCGCGAATCGAACCTGCGACTTCAAGATTGGCGCGGTAGCGTGTATACTCGACACGCTACCGCGCCAATCTTGAAGTCGCAGGTTCGATTCGCGCACAGAACAAATAAGAGGTTCCGTTTCTGGGTGTTTATCTATATGTGTATTTATACTCTAGATTCCTCCCTAGTTCGCTACATAGTATCTCATAACACAAGCTATGCTTACTTTGTGGCCATGTAGTTGGTGTGTTTGTCTGGGGATATTATTATTATTATTATTGCTTGGTATGCCTAAAGCAATAAGCCCTTTAGGCGAAATGACCTGACAATTTGTCCAGTCGGTCGGGGATCGGGGCAAAAGAGACAGAAACTGGCGAACGATTCGGACAGTATTATGTAATGTCAGTTTAAGACTAAATGCCCTTTTCTTGTAAGTACCTTATAATTGGGTTTCACTTTTATCGCGTAGGTATATTACATATTATACGTTTAACTCGACGTTCCGATGTCTATGTAGACATTGTGGTCTTGAGGGACTGAATCTGTGACACCAAAACGTTTAGTTGAAATGTCGCCTTAAGCTAAAGATAATATGAACTGTTTTATGTCATCAATCACGTATACCAAATATATAATACAACATTGTCGTACCTACAATTGGCAAACTGCAAGTTCCTGTGTTACTTACTTCACATCATGTGGAATAAACTTGTCCCTGGCTCTACTCTAGCATTTGCATGAAATAGTAACTTCAAACATAGTCTCTTTGAAAAGCGGCCCACGACCTTTGTTTTCTCAGCTAGATAGATGGTTTCTTTAAACACCATGGAAGTGTGATTGGCTCTAATTTTCGACGAAGATTACTTAAAGGCTAAGCAACGCCCAATATTATAATTGAATATTATTATATTATTATTGAAATGAACATCTGACTCGAATCTTAATGGAGTCTGAATCGAATCTGAATCAAATGCAGCTACATACAGCATACCAACTAATATACATAAATCGTTTTCATTAAAACATAAGGTCATAAAGAAAATGTGACAATCCTACAAAATAGACTCGTGAAAAAAGGTATTTAAATAAACAATCAAGTAAGTATTATTTTATTCTGAGCAACGCTTCATTAAACGTAGGTGGCTATTACGCTGACTTCATACATTTGTTAGAAAAAACATTACCCCCAAACACAATACTTAAACTCAGTTTGTACAATAATTTTGTACGACCTCATAAACACATTGAAAACCCATAACACAATACGCTGTACAGCCACAATAAAACCGAAATTTCAAAATGGCGGCGGGCACCATTTGGCGCGCTTTCCTGTGTTGTCTGTATTATTTTATGTGATTGCCTACATTGTGTTTTTTTAAACATATCAAAAAGATGTATTACATGTTACGGAGAATGAAACATTATCATGCCGGAGTAGGTACTCGATGTTAAAAATAATAACTTTTTCCAAATTGATTTTCTATTTAGAGTGATTAAAACTGTGTTTCCTATTCAAATTTTCTAGTTGAAGGTGGACTGGAAGCCAATCATTCCGTGGGAATATCGTTATTACCTAAATGTTTCCACCGAGTTATTTCAGACTAGGTATACCTCTGTACGATATTACATCCAAATCGTTTTTACCTTTTAGTCACTGGCTAATTCTTTTACACACTAAGAATCATTTATTGAAATTGCTAAAAAAAGTACTGATGTATTTTTTTACAATAAAATTATTCGCTAACTTATCATGCAAAGCACTCTAAATTATGAATCCATCCATGCATCCATTTCATCAATACCATTAAAATAAAGACAACTACGCGATACTACAAAAAATCTTGTCGTAGTATTATGTCGTAAAACGGCGTAGTATTATTAATGAAATGCTGAGTCGTAGTAGTAGCTGTGTTCATCAACAGCGACTACGTCTGTGGTGCCATATCTTTTTTTTTAATACTGAGCAATACTTAAAATAAACATGAAGGTACGTTTATGTGGTTTCAGTGAAATTGGCTGGTGACTAAATAACATACCCTGTCGTATTCGAAGAAAGTAAACAAATATTTCTAACTCTAACTTCGGTACTGTTACAACAGCTGGCAGTTTAAAGTAAAATCAACCTTAGTAACTTAGAAATAGAGTAGTGAAGTTATAATAGCGCTTTCGGAGACGTCTCGTCGATGTACGTTATCTAAGCATGAGTTACCAGACCAAGAACAGACTTCTAAGTACGCTAAGTTTTATATGAACTCAACTCTCAAATTCAATGAAATAAGTAGTCGATGCAAGTTCTTAACTTGTAATATGTATTCAAAGCTAATAAATCAATAAATTATTTAGCTATCTTTAGCAAAAATCCTAAATTCTTATGCAAACAACTTTGAACTATAAAATTCGTAACTACTTGAATTTTTATTGCTGTAATACAACATGAGGATTATTTATATCCTAAACACAAACTTCATTATACGCACATAACAGGTATAACATAGCATTATTTGTAGTTCTAATAATTAGATATTTTACAATCAGTATTTTCAGATCTAATAATCTGTTGATGCGCTCCAGTATTTTGACATTAAAATATTTTTTATTCGAAATTCCTGTTCTTCTTATTTCAAACTCAGTCATTCATTTTTAATAAGTGTTTTTTTTGTGAAATTGTGGTAAATTTAGTGATTATCTGGTGGATCAGTGCAAGATTTGTAGACATCACAGTTTCTTATGGAACTCAACAGTGATGGCAGATGTCTAAGATGCTAGCAATGCAAAGAATTATGGAAAAGCTCACGATACAACAACTAAGATCATTCATGCAAATCAGTTCTCCTCATCCGCGACCTCACACTTCACAACAGACTATTGATAATCAACGAATGCAGAGCATTAAAAAAACATTGGGCTGAGTTATAAGGCAATCCACGTAAACATACTCCGAAATCATACATTTTTAAAAATTTTGAAATTTTCAATGAAGTACCTACTCAATCGATTTCAATGCAATTTTTAAGGGACCAAGTATGAAGTATCCTCTATCATATGAATTTTCAAAATCGATTCATAATTGTTCGAAATATCGTGTAACAAAGACAAAAAAAAACATACAGACGAATTGAGAACCTCCTCCTTCTTGGAAGTCGGTTGAAAACTCAGCTTAAAACCCAGACCGAAGTCTGTGTTTTAAGCTGAGTTTTGGCATGCATTTTCATAACCGCAATTCTCTTAAAAACATATCTTTACTGGACTTTTCGCAGACGCAGTGTTTCCAAATTCATTTAGCTGAATTTCAGCCGGTTTAGTTCCAAAATTCAATTAACACGCTCTCAACAATGAGCATCGTCTAATTTGAATCCGAAATGGAGTGATCTGTTTAAACAGAGATGGCAACATTTCGGCATCACTGAAAGCGTGGTTATTTAGGCGGCTATCCTTTGAAGAGTTGAATTTGTATAGTTTTTAGAATAAAAATACAATATTATTGCTGGAGTACGTTTATAGATTCACATTAATATAAATAAATAATAATAAATAATAAAATCCCCAGACAATCACACCAACTACATGGCCCCAAAGTAAGTATACCTTGTGTTATGGGATACCATGTAGCGAACTAGGGGGGAACCTTGAATATAAATACATAAATAGATAAACACCCAGACACGGAACTTTTTTTTTCTTGTTCCGTGGGGAATCGTACCCGCAACCACTGGCGTCAGAGGCAGATAGGTTTACCCCAACGCCAAAGTGGTCGTCAGAGTTTCGTATTTCAGATATCATGAAAATCAGGCGACTTTATTAAGAAAAGAACAAATCTTAAAAAAAGGTCATTTGTGCGAGTATCATCTGATAGTGAGTGCCGAAGAAGATGGAGGCGAGCTGCACGCAACATAGCAATAAGATAAATATCAAATATGATAAATTACGGCAGAATTTACAGAACACGGTAGACCTTCTACCAGATTATGACCAAAGGCACCATTTATACGCTTTGCCAAACGGTTAAATTCATCCAAAATATAAAAGAAACACGCCAATTTAACGCATAGATACACCGACTTGATAATTCCAGGAAGTTTCCTCCTCGAACACCCCTGTTTATCACGAATAAGTAGAAAAAATAAAATTATCGAAGCAACAAAATTTTATAAGGCCTAAATTTTACGAACATGCCGCCATTTTGTTCACGAGGATGGTTATTTTCCGGAAATGGTGCCATTTTCCCGCGCAAAATAGTTTCCTTCTGAAAAGCGAATGTAAACGTCTGTTTTACAGTAAATGTTACACTGTATAAATAGCATATTTTGGATATTAAAACAGGTACGAAGTCTGAACGTTTGGGAGAATGTTACGTTGTTAGCAGAATAAATATGTCATAAATTTACCTTTGATATTTCACTTGGTTTTGAACATTGGTTGAATAACATCTGAAAAGATTTTAAAATGTGAATATTATTTCATACATGTTATGGATTCCCCCGCAGCAAAGAAAATGTAGCATACCTATTTAGAACTTTAAATTCTCGTCAAACATATAATTCATGATGTTTTCTTTCGAATTTCAGTTGAAACTTAATTATTTCTTTTTAGTCGTATTATTGTTGTGATACAAATTGCAATTATTCCTTTTTGTTTGTTCGCAAACAAATCTGGATAAGCCCCGATGATGGTCGCACTATACTAGGCGTTTATGAACAATGAAAAGGTCTTTAATGTGGACAAGGCCTTGGGACAATCTTTTGCTCGCTCAATCGAAAACTTGGTAAGTATTGCAGCCTATTCAACCAGACCACATTAACTATCGATACAACGAAGCCTCTCAACACCATGTCAGTCTCTCCCAGGGCCACAAATGCAGCGATCATCGCTTTATCTCGCCTACACTTGGAGAGTTGGCTTTTACACTTCATTTTTTCATCATTTGTTTCACTTTTCATTTGCGGACGACGCCCTAGTCATTGCTGAGCACCTGCAAGAATTGAGTAAAAAGCTCGATGACTTGGATACCTTTATGGCCTTTTTTGGCCTTAATTTATTTACACTTTATTGTATAATACGATATCCAATATTTACATAGCCAAAGATTATACGCGTGTGCTCGTAGTATAAATAACTTTAATCCTTGAATTATGAGTATGAATGTAAATATAGTTTTTCATGGTTTCGAATGTTTCACGAACGTTTCCATATTTTAAGAAATTGAATAAAGTCCTATATTATAACCATTAGGTCATTGTGGCCCAGAGGCACCTTTCTTAATCATTCGATGTGGCCGATAACGCTGCTTTTCGAATAGACTGCGTTTCGATAAGGCTGCGTTTTGATTAGGCTGCGTTTCGTTCCGCTCAGCTCTGCTCAGCTCCGCGTCAGTGGAGCCTTAAGCGGCGTTTGCTACGGCCGGGGCCGGTCGGCACAAAGATGGGTGATCAACCAACTTTAATATCTCGTGCCCATCGGTGATCGTAAATGTATACTTGGATATATTGGTCGTTAGGATATATTAAAAGCCATTTGAGGCAGGTCTTACAGAAGTTTCCATGGCAACGACTATTCTGTTCTGTTGTATACATACATACATAGAAATTTATATCTTCACGTCTGTCTCCCTTTTGAGGTAGGCGGAGACAAGGAAATGCCAATTATTACGATCCAGACATACCACTTTCGCTTCCTGCACTTCCTATATACACTACTTCAAAATTAATCAATGCAATATCTAGTTCAGATAACATTAAAAAACCACGAAAACGTTAAACACACGATAACCAAACCGCTTCATGTCCAACTACACTGAAAGTCTAGACAAATAGATACCTACATGATCATAAAACATAGCTTTTATCTAGTTACGTTAAAATTGAAATTCCACTGGCATCGTTTAGAAGAACGTTACTCGATAAAACAGTGGTTTATAGAGCGGTTCGGCAAGTCTGCATTTTTGTTTTCGCAGATTTTACAACTTTTTTATTGATGAATGACAACGGAATTATTCAGAAAAAGAGTCGGCTCTTGCGTTTTATTGTTCTAATCGAAAATCGATGGAGATGATGCAATTATTTTCTTATCTTTTTCTTTCGGATTCTTTATGACTCTGTTTGTTTGGTTTTATAAGGGTTTTTGGCGTTAAAGTAGAATATCGTTATTAAATATACGATACCGATGTATCGTTTTGTAGAAGGAATTGAATATTATATGAGTTTTTTACTCGACTTCGGCGAAGCAAAAAAGACGATTATGATTTTGACCCGTATGTATGTTGGTATGGATGTTCATCCCTTGTTACTTCCAATCTACACTCGAGAGCAAAGAATTAGGGTCAGAGACAAAATCCATGATATCTCGCAAATTATAAATGCTTGATGAATTAAAAACTGTTAAATAGACCAATAATTAATCCATAAATAAAATTTGTAAAATTGTTATTTAAGTGGTTTTATCATCATCAATATAATATATTATATAAAACTGTTCCGTTACTGACTGAGTGACTGAGGTACTGAGTGACTGACAGACAACGTACAGCCGTAACTACTGGGCGTAGAGAGCTGAAATTTGGAACATACATTCTTTAGAAGATGTAGGGGTGCACTAAGGAAGGAATTCCCGAAATTCCCACGGGAACGGGAAATATAGGACTTTTTAGTTTGTATGAAAAATCTTATTCCTTGAGTGCACGGATATGATACTTGGCATGAAACTTCTTCAAAAAGAGACTGGTTGTGTTATGAAAGGAATTCCCGAAATTCCCACGGGAACGGGAAAAATATGATGTTTTAGTTTGTATGAAAAAATCCCATCCCTTGAGTGCACGGATGTGATACTTGATATAAAGGTTCCTCAACAAGTTTGTGTTTGTATTAGGAAGGAATTCCCGAAATTCCCACGGGAAGGGGTTGGACTTTTTAGTTTGTACGAAAAATCTTATTCCTTGAGTGCACGGATATGATACTTGGCATGAAACTTCTTCAAAAAGAGACTGGTTGTGTTATGAAAGCAATTCCCGAAATTCCCACGGGAACGGGAAATATATGATGTTTTAGTTTGTATGAAAAAATCCCATCCCTTGAGTGCACGGATGTGATACTTGATATAAAGGTTCCTCAACAAGTTTGTGTTTGTATTATGGAAGGAATTCCCGAAATTCCCACGGGAAGGGGTTGGACTTTTTAGTTTGTACGAAAAATCTTATTTCTTCAGTGCACGGATATGATACTTGGCATAAAGGTTCTCCAAAAAATTACTGGTTGTGTTATGAAAGCAATTCCCGAAATTCCCACGGGAACGGGAAATATATGATGTTTTAGTTGTATGAAAAAATCTTATTCATTGAGTGCGCGGATGTGATACTTGGTGTAAAGTTTCCTCAATAAGTGTCTGTTTGTATTATGTAAGGAATTCCCGAAATTCCCACGGGAAGGGGTTGGACTTTTTAGTTTGTATGAAAAATCTTATTCCTTGAGTGCATGGTTGTGATACTTGGCATGAAGGTTCTTCAAAGAGTGACTGGTTGTGTTATGAAAGCAATTCCCGAAATTCCCACGGGAACGGGAAATATACGATTTATAGTATGTATGAAAAAATAAATTCCATGAGTGCACAGTTGTGATACTTAGTATAAAGGTTCCCCAGTGAGTAACTGTTAGTGTTGTGAAAGAAGTTCCCGCCATTCCCACGGGAACACGAAATATTGGACTTTTTAGTTTGTATGAACAATTATTTCTTCAGTGCATGGATGTAATACTTGATATAAAGGTTCTTCAATGACTGGTTGTGTTAAATATAAACAATATTTATGCGCGTACGAAGTTGCGGGCAAAAGCTAGTTATTTATAAAAACAAATGAAATAAAAATGCACGAATTACACTTGATGATCACAATTACATTTATGACTTTTGTCGAGGTACGACAATATGATTTTCTCAAATTTCAGTTCAGGATGGATGTTATTCGATTTGGCATGCTGTACAGCAGGTTTCTAAGTCGGTTCTGCGGTATATTTTCCACCATTCTTCTACCAGTGCTAATTTTAAATCACGAAGTGTAATTGGAGGTGGTATTTTTGTGCTTTACACGTCGTCCGAGCTCGTCCCAGGCATGTTCGATGGGGTTCAGATCTAGGCTGCGAGCAGGCCATTCCATGCGCGTGATACCGACCTCTTGAAGGTAATCAGTCACTATAGCCGCAATATGGGGACGGGCGTTATCGTGCATAAACACCGGATTCTCGCCCATATTCGCCATAAACGGACCGACATACTCATGTAGGATTTCTTCTACATTTCTTCTCGCGGTCAAAGTTACATTTTCTATCAGGACTAGCTCCGTGCGGCTCTTTGCAGTTAGTCCAGCCCAAACATGCACAGATCCTCCGCCGTATGCAACTTTTTCATCAATGCAGGCTTGTTGAAATCGTTCTCTTGGTCTTTTGTAGACTGTGTCTACCGTCATGTTTATACAGCATGCATCTGGACTCTTCTGTAAACATAACTCTTGACCAATCCTCTAGAGTCAAATTCAAGTGCTCACGTGCATAACTCTGTCTTGCAATACGTTGCTCCCGTTCAAGTTTAGGGCCATTTGCTGGTCTTGATGGCTTCAAATTACCTCCGGCAAGACGTCGCCTTCCAGTCCACGCACTTGGATTCAACTTGGGTTGTACCGTAGATGTCGTAACAACGTGATACGCCGACCATACTGGCTGTATGGTCACGCGTATCACGTATGATGATTCTTGTGCATTCTTCAGGTGTGTGCGACATGATTTGTACTTTCATAATGAATATTGTACATCAGGAAACCCTTTTATAACATTTTTTTGTGACAGAGAACAAACAAAATTGATACAAACGATTTGAATTCTTAGTTCAATTTTCAAAATGAATTAAAATTTTTGTTTTTTCTTTTTTTTTCTGTCATTTCTTAAAAAAAGATATAACTGACATTTACTTCTTATATTTGCCTATTGCTTTTTATTTGAATAAGCTAGCGTTTATAGTTTGAGAGATATCATGAGTTTTGTCTTCGACCCCAATTCTTTGCTCTCGAGTGTAGTTATCGTAGTTGGACAAACGAGTGTCGTTGGAAGCCTCTTGATTGTCCAATGGTTATATGACGTCACGTTAAATCTACTTAAAGTAACGTAAAGGGGACTTAAAGTAAAGATCTAAATAAAATAAAAAATCGTAACGGTTTCGTGTGGGATATTAAATGAAAAAGCTTTTTTAGCACAGTTCAAATAAGTAAATAATATTACTCCAAAATAAGTGAAATAATATTACTCCAAAATAAGTGAAATAATAATAAAGTTTAGAAACTAAATCCCGACTATTAAAAACACGCTACAAAAAGTTACGAAACAAGAAAGTAGTGAAATATTTTTGAATTTTTATTTAAAGGACGGCCGTGGTCGTATTTCACAATACAATACAGATTAGTAGCAATACAGATTCATTATAATAATAAAATTAAATCAAAGTGGCATACGATCACGGCTATGCTTTGTATATCTCTATCAGTATGACGTATAAAATTACGCGCTACTAAATATTTCAGCGGAGACTATTTTCTTGTTTAAATTTAACTTCATTGTAAAAGGGACCAAATAAAGTTGATACTAAAATGATAATTGTTTGATGGACAAACGTAATGAGGCCTCCGATGTGGACATCGATTTATGTAGGTACTGTAATACAGGGTGCCTGGTGACAAATTTTAGACACTGAAGGAGAGCACTCAGTACTCGATTTTAATCATTGTTATATAATAAAAGTAGATATTTAATTTTTCACTGGAATTGCCCCAAAAATAAATAAAGTTTTGTTACTATTTACTTTACTTACGCCTGAGTCAATTGCGGCACGTGACTTGGCACGCGGATGGCTGCCAACACTAGTGTAACCTTGCGTTGCGTAATCAATTATTTAACATTCGGTTAAGTTTACTCAGTCAATAATTAATATTTATTTTTTATTGTATTTTTTTTTCATGTGTGATCTTAAAATATCACGTCCTCGAATTTTGACCCACCAGTCACCCTGTATTATCGATCATTAAAGAGTGTTTCTATTCCCTTCTTATTTAATTTTCCGTAACAAGTCAGTATTGAAGTTTCATTTCCTAATCTATCGTCAAAGTTTGAACAGTTTCCGTTTTTTGGATTATTTGGAAAAAAATGATGTTTCATATAAGAATAACATTATGTGGATTTTTCTGGAAATTTCCAGCAAGGATGAGTTTTAAATGAAATTTGAATTAGTTTAGGATCTCATGTCAAAGTACTCCGTATTTTTTTGAAACACAATATACTTTTAATATAGAATAAGAAATAATCAACGAATGCAAAAAAAAACCGACTTCACGTCAAAACTTTGGCTGAGTTATAATGTCATCAACGTAAACATTCTCTGAAATCATACAAATTTAACCAGACCAACTATGAAGTATCCTCTATCATATGAATTTTCAAAATCAATTCATAATTGTCTGAAATGTAGTGTAACAAAGATACAAGAAAAAATATATAAAAAAAAGAAAAAAACAAACAGACGAATTGAGAATCTTGGAAGTCGGTTGAAAATTAATCTTTAACTAAGACTTTAAAAAAGGAACTTTAAAAAAAAGTAAAACGTAAGTACGACTTTAAGTAGTTTGGTGCCTGTTTCCGTTAGTTTTAAACTACATATTTCTGTTCCACTCATACTAAAAGCTCATATAATACCAGAATGCTGAAGTTTTCTTAATTTACTTCATAAGGCACTTTAAAAATAAATTAGTACAACTCAGCTCCAACGCTAACTTTTATTAAACTAGCAGCTTCATGCGGTTTCACTCGCATACACTTTGATCCATATGAATACATACTTACATACATAACTTCACGCCTGTATCTAGGGTTGCCAGACGGTCGGGATTTGGCAGGATTCTCCCGATTTTTTGTATGTCCTCCCGACTACCGACAAAGCAAATAATCTCCCAAAAAACAAGTTCGATAATTTTAAGTTCTTATTTTCGTCAAACGCCTTATGCCTGCTTTAGAACGATTACTTCGTGGATGGCCAGCCATAAAACATTACTTCTTGTTAAAAGGAGAAGATGAATGTCGAAAGGAAATATGGGACTTTGTATCTAAAAATCTTACTTCTATTGATAATAATGAAGGGGTTGATGAATGTTACAGTCAGGAAATTTCTGAAGTGTATTTACATTTTGTACATAACGTTATGTTAGAGTTTCAAACGGCGATATTGGCGTTGGAAAATGATGGATGTACTGTCCTGGAAATAGATGGTATTATGAGAAAGCTGTTGAACCAGCTTACAGGACAAATTTTATGGCAGTAAAAATAGGTCCATTTTAATAAAATTGCCAAAAACCGAAAAAGAAATCTTTGACAAAGAAGCAGAACAGTTTTTCCAAAGAGCCATCAGGTACTTGGAACAACGTTTTGATTTTAGTGAAGAGTCTTTATTCAAAATGCGCTCTAAGTTTTCATTAAAAAAAGAAACTTTGTTCACATGGAGTGAGCTCTTAGAACTTATAGAAAAATTAAAAATTTTGAATGATATTGACACCGACCATTTGTACAGTGATTATTGTTCTTTAAAAGAAGTTTTTAGTTTAAAAACGCCTTCCAGAAGAAAAAAATAAAATGACGAATGATAAGCTATGGGCCTATTTTATAAGAAACTGCGTTGAAGTTAAAAACTTATCCAAAATTGTATGTTTTATATTTTCAATTCCAGTAAGTAACGCTTACTGCGAACGCGTTTTTAGTATACTTAATCGTTTAAACTCAAAAGAAAGGAACCGCATGAGCATTGATTTAATAAAGGCGGAATTAATAATTCGTTTGAATTTTAACGAAAATTATTTAAATTTTAAAACCGCGCGTCGGAAAAAGTGTAGTAAATTCTCTTAATTTATTCCCAGGGATTTCTGGTGTAAAATCAAATATCTACATTTATTACATAATTATGATCAGAATCGAGTACAGAGTGCTCTCCTTCAATATTTAAAATTTTTACCAGTCACCCTGTATATCCCTTGCTGGACTGGGAGCAAAGGAAAAACAAAGAATGTGCCCGCTGCTTCTCTTCCCGGGAATACTGTAAAATTTAGTTAAGGGACAGAGGTTTTATTGGAGTTTTTGTTGTGGGCTGACCACAGTCACTGCAATAGTCTCTCGCCACCATTATAATGCCTCTTTTGTCAAAAGTGACGAATGGTTTTATTTTTTTCACTGTATCTATATTAAAATCACTGCCAATTTAAATTTAAACAAATCTAAGAACTCAATATAAAGCTTTATAATTAAAATGCTACTTCTCTGTAGCTGCCAACTTATTATTTTTCCTACCCATTCTAATTATTTTTAAAACCCTAAATCAGATAGATTTGTTTGTCGCCGAGTCAAATACATGCCAACAGAAAACATATAAAAAAAGAAATATTCGAAATGTATTTTTAAATTTTTGTATGAAAGCAAGAAATTTCAACATTTTCTTTCATGCGAAAATTTAAACATATAGTTCAAATTATTCTTTTTTTTATATTTTTTTTTGTAATTCTTATGGGTACAAGAATACCTCCATGACTGACGGTATTATATATTATACTTGTATAGGTTTGGCGGGACACCCTGTATAGGCTCTACTATGCTAATAAATTTTTAGGAAGTCAAAGCACGAAACCTCAATAAAACACTTTTTGTACCAGATATTATCACGAATAATTATTTTTTATCGTTTAAGTCTAAGTTCCGGCGTCTTCACCGGCATAATAATCAATCGTTCTTGGCCATACTGTCTGAAAAGGAAAAATCATATATCATTATGTCCTGCAAAAGAAGAATTTACAGACACTAAAATATGTAGTTGATACGTCTACGTATCTAAATTACTTATGAAATTTGCATTTACATTGTACCCTAGAACTCGTAAGAGGATTTTTACCTCCCGCTCGCTGCAGTAATGCAGATGGTATCGTTTTAGAATAACAAGCACGTAAAGAATGGGAAATGTTTAGAAAAAAGCTGGGCTTTTCGCTGACTGATGCAGTTTTTGGCGTCAATCTGACCCATTGTTAATTGGAGATGAGGTCAAATTTAGATCGTTTGGTCACTTATTCTTGTATCATTGGCTTGTTCGTAGTGGGTTTTGTAAAACACGAACAATAATGTTACGCTGTCGGCTGGCAGTTAAACGAATGTATTCGTCGTCTTTAGTCGTTGTTACCCGGGTTCATTCTGATCCGCGTCTGCGTCAGTGTCCTGGTAGCGAGCTCAAACATTTCGGATAGCTCGCCGCGATACACCCAGGCGTAGAGCTGCTGGTCGTTGAGATTCTCCCTCTTGCAGCAATACTAGTGCTCTAGAAGCTGTTTCTATGCTCATATCGAACAAATACGTGGCATTGTTATGAGTTCTAATGATAAACTCCAAAAAGTAGTGAAACAAATCGAGAAACGTTCGTAACGATAGTCTAAACACAAGTAAATAAGAAATTGTGAATACTTCGGCTTTAACTAGTTGTTGCTAGTTGTTGAATAAGATATTACAGTAGACCAAGAGACAAAAAAATCCGGCGGAAAAAACTTTTGGCACTCTTTTTCAGTCACAATTATACGAATAAATACAAATAGGTATAGTACAAATTAATCATCGCATGAAAAAAACAAACACAAGACAGCTAATTGTGAAAGCTAATGTCATGCCACAACCAAATTGCTTACATAGTAGGTGCTTCGAGCTATGGATGCACAACACGAACATGACAAACTGGGGCCAGAGTATTTGAATAAAAATAGAATAAAACAGTCATTGTCTCATCAGCAAAACGACCGGAAACCGCTAGCAGCACCCGTTCACGAGTATAACGCAAGCACCAGTCATCACCCCCTCAACCAAATTTTAGGGAAGAGGGAGACTCGATACCCGACGCTACCACTAGCTATGCCACCTGAAGGAGCATGACGTTCTTGCTGTTGTCTTGACAAGAAAACAAGCGAACGGAACAGTCACCAGTATGCCAGATGGCATATTGCACAGCCAAGCCGTAAACAAAATTAATAACTTCTAGAAATATTCTGTTGTATGCTTAATCCCATGCCTTATCGTCTAAATAATCTTTATTTTTATAATAAGCTTTTCGAGATAGAATGTTTTTAATGATTGATTTAAATTTATTGAATGGCAGGGATTGAATTGACTTTGGAATTTTGTCATACATATTGACATTCCGATAAATGATTTGCTGCTTTTAGTTAGCCAGCCTTATTTTGGGGAACACTAACTTATGGTCGTTCCTAGTTCTTACAGAGTAATTTAATCATGATTATCTTTCCTAGTTTTAAATTTATTTCTATTCTTATGAAGTTTTCAATATATTGTGATGTCAAGATACCAATTTCTTTAAACTTTTCTCTTAATAAACTTTAGTATTTCGGATCGATGCTTTTTTACATTTACCAATTATTTTTTAAGTCGGTAAGCTATACTTCCTATGCATTTCTTATCCTGCCTAGTCCGGAAAACAGCAAGGCTGTTTTGTAAGTGTAAGAAATGAAGTTTAGAAACACTATAGAGGTTATTAGGTTAGGTTATTATTATACAGTTATTTAGTACTGAGAATGTAGGCTTGGGTATGAACCCAACTTATTCACAATTACAAAGCTAAACCCAATTATAACCGAGCTACAATGACCCGTCACTTTAATCCACAGTGATCCGCGCCTAGCCTCCCTGAATACTTCCTTATCCTATCTTTAAGATACTACTTTAGTACTTATATTCATCTAGGTATATAACCGCGGCGGCGCTAAATTCGGATAAAAATCAGCAATTCATTGTATTTAGCGCCCCCTATGTTCCGCTCCTATCAAGACTTACAAACAAACAACCTATCGCTCGCTCCAACATTAGGACACAGCATGTTTCATTAAACGATTAAGCAAGCGCAGGTAATATTTGTTATTTACGTATTTAATAATATTGCTTTTCTGTAATTAAAAAAATTTTGTTGTTTCTTCAAATGTAAATAAACTTTATTTATATAATTTTCCATTCCAAATCAGTTTGTATCTTATGTCAATGGGTTTCCTTGAATATTAACTTTGTTGTTTCTTAGAGAACCTCTGGTACTTATTAATCTAAATAGGTATAATAAGATATAAGTCTGAATCAAATGAATCTATATGGACAAAAAGGAATTCGTAGTATTAAATATCAATACGCTACACTATTAGAATTCCTCAAAAGAGACAGATTAACTAGTTCGAATAGATGGAATGGGAAGACGCAATGGACTCAAACTATTTTGTATTATGTCAAGTTGGACATAAATTCAATAGTAAACATAAACATAAATTCATATTCGATATTGTCACTCGATTCGATAAAGAAAGGTATCTTAAATGGTGGCCTGTACATACGTTGACAAATAGTACAGTCAGCAAAAAAATATTTTTTTTTTTCAATTAAAAAATAATAATAAAATAGTAGTCACATTAACTTAAAAAAACTTAACTGCAGAATAAAGTAAGTATCAACTAAAAAGCCCAAAACAAGCACATAAGACTAAAAGAGATTTTAAATAATATTTTTAATAAAAAAACAGTAGCGGCCGGTGGGACAAGCTTACATAATCATCATCATCATCACAACTTCGTGTAATGAGCCCACTGCTGAACATGATGAGCGCCGCCATTTTCAATTCCTTTCTTTAAGGAACCATGTTATACAATCTCTAATTTTAAGTTTCTTTAATGCCAGAAGAAGCTTCATAAACAGTTTTTGTTAGCAACTTTTGTATTTGAAATCTCCTAATTTGAAGAGAGACTTAAGCAAATCTAAAGCCCCTGCTAGACTGTTGGAAACAAAACATCAAACCAAGGTTAAGTAAGGTCAAGTTGTTTGCAAATAGCCCCATGTTGAATCGAGCCCACTATACTTCGAGGAATATAAAATAATTTGAAATTGAATTGTGAAAAAAGAGAAATTTAAGAGTTGCAGGACACAACAGAACGATACCTACTATAATTGATAATCACCGAATGCAGAGCATTAAAAAACAACTTCACCTAAAAACTTTGGTGGACTTCAACCGGTTTCGATGAAATTTATTTAGGACCAACCATGAAGTATTTTCTGTCATATGAAACGAAGAATTTTTAAAATCGAATCATAGTTGACCGAAATATCTTGTTACAAAGACACAAAAAAAGAGTATAAGAGAAGATATTATATCTGCAATCTAGTTTATTTTAATAAACAGACAACACCTGCCCCTTAGTACCCATTTTACCTCAAATATCGGACGAGATTATTAAAAAATACAGTTAATTCACATTGAATAAATATTATACTGGGATCCAATTAACATATCACCAATAATGCCTAGAAGGGCTTGTCATATATTTATTTTTATTTTATTTATTTTATTTTACAATGATATGAATCAGATTAATTGATATGATTAATTGATATTTAATTGATATGAATCAGATTACAGACAAAATACTTAAAGAAAACAATTAGTCAATCATTATTATTTCCAAAAACATACTTTGACCCAAACCATGACAATATTAAACAAAACTTTTGTCATTGGATCAACTTCAACTTAAATCCAATATTTTTTATAACAATTTAAAACTCTACCCTTGACCCATATCATATGAATTCCGCAGAGTATTGAAATGAAAATTGGTCTCTAGTCACCCAAGAAACAGCCCTCCATTGCTACCTTAGATCACCCCCGTATAGACATTCGAAAACTTGGCACACACAGCTCGTCAGTCCAAATAGCGTACATCCCGTGCCAGCTTGCCAAGTTACAGCATTACCTCGTTCAGTTACTTATTTGTCAGTTCTGTTTTTACTTGACTGCGTCGGAAAATCGCACGAGATAGGTAAAATTTCGAAATTATGGTCATAATTAAGAGTTTAAAGGGCATAAATAATTGAATGCATTTAGATTTGTGAAGACTTAACGTTACAAAAACGCATATTATTTATTTTCATCATTGATCTTCAATAGAAAATATAACTCAGTTTTTATTCAATTCGAATTCACGATAAAACACTTTTTTGGCCGGGTCACACCGGATTCTTTTTGAGCGATTGAGTGACCAGGTGGTTTGAAAGGACACCGAAACTTCGAGTTAAAATTTAAAATATAATTTAAAAAGTGGTTTATTTTAAATTCTAATTCAGATGTACAATTTAAATAATTGTTAAATTGATAGAGTATCCGTCTAAATAAATAAATATTTCTGACACTCACACAACATTATCTAGCCCAAATTAAGTTTCTTAAAGAATTTGTGTTATGGATACTAGATAACTGATATACTTAAGAAATATATACACATACATATTGAATAAATAGGTACATATTTTTATTAGGATAAACTTAAATAAACATATAAACAGCCATGACGTGACGACTAATATTTGTGTTCATCACACAAATAATATCCGCCGCCGCCGGGATTCGAACCCAGGACCTCTGGCATAGAAGGCAATGTATGTTGCCACTACACCAGCTGATCGTCAAAATTCTCGTAGTAAAAATCTAAAAGTTTCTCATCATTCCAATATGCGCAGGATTCCGGAAGAAAGAAGAAAGATTAGATTTATATTAGGGATGCAACGATATGGCTATTACGATACCGATACGAATGGTGAATGTATCGTAAAAGCGAATACGATAACGAATGCATTACGATTATTTAATTTACATCTAATAAAACAAGTCAATTGAGTAAAATCAACTTTACTTAAGTTTTAAAGACAATTTACCACCTAAATGTCGTAATTAAAATCATTTACTTTTAAATTCTTGTTAAGAAAACAATATTTTTTTTAAATTATCTGAGTCTGTTTCTTATATCCGTATGGATTAAACCGGCTGTGGAAAATAATATTTCTGAATCCACTGTTGCTGGTTTGATGGACAAATACTTATGGGCCAATTAATATTGTCTTAAGTTTTCGCGATTCATACTATTAAATAAAAGCGAATGTGCAGTCGCTCGTGACCACGGGGTCTGCAAAGACACCGAAACGTCGAGTCAAAATTTAAAATGTAAATATACGCGATAACTCCGGTTAAAAAGTGTTTTATTTATGGGCCAATTTTTTCAAATTAGGAAATACTGTATTTTTTCTCCAATAATTTGAATAGCTTGTATCCATCTCTGCACCCAATGCAATCTAGTTTAGTTTTAAGAATCGTTATAAATCGTAATACTTTTTACGATACCGATTATCGTCAAAAATAACGATAACCTGCGGCATCTATCGACATCGGTATCGTTGCATCCCTAATTTCTATCCATGTAGAGTCGGTTTAGAATATCCCTACCGCTCATGGATAAGCGTGTCGTAAAAGGCGACAAATTCGAGTGTCCCCCGCTTGGTGGTAGGATCCCGTCAGGGTCCGACTGGCTAGCGACCACCCTTCATATAAAATCCACCGGCAAATATCTACGCTCCCGCTAATAATAATAATAAATTCTTTATGGTAAACCAACAGCATAAAAAAGAAAGTAAAAAAGGTACATTTTAATTTAGTATTGGCACAAAGGCGGCCTTATCGCTGTAGAGCGATTTCTTCCAGGCAACCGAGTCTTGACAGGATTAGGTAGTGGGAATAGGATGGGCGTTTGGACACAAGCTATAAAAATAGACTTCATACAAATAATTACATAGATATACCTACATATTACTAACAAATACATATCAATTTTAATAATACATATACATACATTCTCATAATACATACACATGACATATATACATATTGATAATTACAATGAGATCGTTAACAATGTTTCACAAGGTAATGCTGTTTAAGCAATCTTTTAAAGTTGTACGGATTGCGAGCTAGGCGGATCTCAATCGGCAGCTCGTTCCATAATGACACCGATCGGACAAAAAACGGCGTGTCCAAAAATGTGGAAGTATGTGATGGTGTCGCTAAAAGGAGATTTGAGATGAGATGTGTTCCGGCATTATTTTATGAAGAGCCAGGTTGCTTCTAAGCCCGTGTGCTGTCATCTTCGACCTCATCTTCACTTACTTACACTTGAGGTTGAGGTCAAACGCGGGCTTCACTAATAAAAAAAAGATAATATAGAAAAACAATCATAATACCAACGTATAATTTTTGTTTAGTAAGAACCGAAAAGCCAGAACTGTGCTAGATACGTGATAGCTGTTATTTCCACCTTTTTCGTTTACTGTTTCCACTATTTTAAGCTATACGAATACGAAAGTTTCATGTCAGTTCTGTGATTCTGTGGTTGGGTACGTACCAACGTGAGTCAACTTTATCCCTGAGAAGAAAATTGCTGTTCTCAACCCCTAACGGTTCCTTAGGGAAAGTCCCGCGAATGAAGTACGAAATAATGTTTGTTTTTTTCACGATGAAACCACAGTAAGTCTGTGGTTAGAATTTGGGTTACATGTGAAGTGACAAATTAAATGTAGCCCCTATTCAGGTTTTAACAGGACAGTTATACGAGCGAAGTTGCAGTAGTAGCCCAATTTGTAATATAAATTTAAAAAACGGGGTCTTATACATTTAAGTTCAAGCCCCTATAATATATAATATAAAGCTGGTAAAAGTTTCAGAAAATAAAACACGCCTTGATTATTAGTGTGTGCAGTAATTCCGTTTAATAGCAACTTCTTTTTAACCGCATTCAAAAAAAGGAGGTTCTCAGTTTGACCTGTAAGTATGTATGTTTGTCCGCGATTTACTCGCGTTTGGCTGAACTGATGTTGATGCGGTTTTTAAAAGAATATTTGTCCCATTTAGGAGAACCTTTTGGTATTTTAAGTGACTTCAAAAGGGAGGTAACAATTAATGAATGTCGAATGTATTTCATCTATTCAGTGCGAGCTTAATCTAGTTATCAGATATGTAATATAATCCGCATTAAAGTCAACAACTCTTGATTACTACACAGACTACACGAAAATTACAAAAGACTAAACCAAAACATGAAATAAAGATTCATTTGTGAAAGCACTGTGTCGGTATGAACAAGATTTCTTTACTCTTTCACATTTCTGCAAAAATAAACGTTCATACTCAATAAACGTTAAAAACTGAAAGACAGCATTCCCTTTGACCGTTACAAAACGATGTTTTAAAAAGTTATTGCTTTTATTTTTTTAATTAGAAAAGGCAATGGAATATCTCGAGAGTGGCTCCAGAAACCATTATTTTTGACTTTTATATTTTTTGTAACGAGATCTGATCTGCGCTGCGATTGAATTGATTTCTAGAACAGTGATTAACTTTGAGAAGTTTTTGCGATTGAGTGAGTAGAGAGAGATATTCTCTTTTTATTCGAGAGATAACTCGAGGATTTTAAATGCATTGGAAGAGCAAATTTTCATGTACCTTCGGATTTTTACCGCTTATTCGTCAGAATGAAATGTATTGTTTGAATGGTACATAAAATAGATAAATTCTTGCTACTGAAGTAGTTGTGGTTACTGTGCATATCATACAATATAGCAGGTTAAGTGACGTCCGGCGCGGTCAGTGAAAGGATGGGTGACCGTCAATCATTTATTTCTCACGATGACTTCCGTGCTTCGGAGGGCACGTTAAGCAGTTGGTCCCGGGTGCTGTATACTTGTATGCAGTAGTCATTAGGGTTTGTCAGAAGCCATTTCGGCGCTTTGAAAATTCTGACATACCCCAACCAGTTCTGGGCCAGCTTGGTGTTTACGGCGTGAACCTCTTCGTCACCCAGGGGAGAGACTCATAGTCCTGCAGTGGCCTCATAACACAGAGTTGTGATGATGAGGATGATGATTCTAACTAAAACTGAAACACAACGGCAAATTCTTTAATATTTTGCCTCAAAATGTGGCAAAATAGAAACGGTTCAGTAGCTACGGTAAACGAGTGACAAACTATCGTAATATTATTATCGATATTCTGATATAATTTAAATTTTTATACAAGTATAATATCAATAGAGAGTGTGTTCATGATTGTTAAAACAATTAAATTACGGTGGAGATAAAATCTCACAAGCGGAGGAAAATAATCTATTTATTTATTTATTTTGGAGAAAAAAACAGATATTTACAATGTGGTTAGTAAAAAAAGAACAAGTCAAATATAGTGTTAGTTAAAAATTAAATTGAATTAAAAAAAAGTGAAAAAAAAAAGGAAACTGCTTTAAAAACAAAACGAATATTACAAAGAATTTAGACAAAAAAAAATGTACGCACAAACATACTTTAAAAAAGGAAAGAAAAGGTAAAATTTTAAAAAACATATACAATTACGGCTTTAGTAATAAAAAAATTATAATAATAATATGTACAAATACTTTACCTATCAGATAGACCAGAAAGTAGTATGTTAGTTGCTTTTTTGAAACTATGAAGGGTTGTTTGGAATATGTCAACTAATTCAAGTCTTTTATTATATGTATAGCAAATACGGTACATAGGGGCGCGATGCCCTTGGTTTGATTGATGCAGATCTAAGTTAAACAAGTGTGTGGCTCGCGTTCTTCTTTTCGGAACATGAAATGTAATTTCTCTAAGCAAATCAGGGCAGTTAATCATATTTCTCAAAATTTTAAAGAGAATTACAGAATCAGCAGCAATTCTTCTTTTATCGAGTGGCATTAAATGGTATGTGCTTAATAGGTCATTATATGAAAGTTTTTCTTTTGTTAAACGGTAGTGCATAGATCTAAGGAACTTTTTTTGGATCATTTCTAGCTTTTTATTATACTTTTCATAAAAGGGATTCCAGATGGGAGAAGCATACTCAAGACAAGGTCGGACGAGAGCTTTGTAAAGGATAAGATATGAGGAAGTATATCGGAAGCTTTTCGCACTGCGTAGAACAAACCCAGACATTTTGTATGCTTTTTTGATCATTTTATCAATTTGTTCATCAAATATTAATTTTTTGTCTATTAGAACTCCTAAGTCTTTGACACATTGTGTTTTCAATATGGTCTCGTTTCCTATTACAAAGTTTAGGTCAACAAGATTTCTGTTCCTACTGAAAGTTATGTGCTGACATTTGTCATAAGCAAGTTGCAGTTTATTTTCTAGGCAATATTTGTTAAATCGGTTTAAGTCTTGCTGAATAAGATAGCCATCAGATTGATTTATGACTGGTTTGTAAATTTTTAAATCATCGGCGAATAGAAGTATGTTACAGTTATGGAAGCAGTCGGTAATATCGTTTATGAATATGATGTATAATAGCGGCCCAAGTACAGATCCTTGGATTATTCCCGATGGCACGTCAACTAGAGAAGACTCATGCCCGCACATGACTACTTTTTGAGTTCGTTTCTCCAGGTAAGAAACAAACCATCTTAGAAGATTCCCTTTTATTCCGTTAAATGCTAATTTTTCTAGTAGTAGTAAATGGTCAACTTTATCAAAAGCTTTTCTGAAATCTGTATATACGTCGACTTGTATACGTTGATCCATAGACTTGAAAAGAGAGTTGGTGAATTGTAATAAGTTTGTAACGGTGGATTTTTTCTTAACAAAACCGTGTTGTTGCTCTATTATTTGATTTTCAAATGTTGGGTATAGAGCCTCGTGTACGAGTGAATCAAACAATTTAGGGACGGTAGATTGGATAGATATTGGTCGGTAATGAGAAACTATGGATTTTGAGCCTGTCTTATGAATGGGTATAACATAGGCAAACTTCCATTGATCTGGATAGACACCATAAAAGAGACATTTATTGAAGAGAATGCAAAGAGGTATTTTAAGAATATCACCGGTTTTCATAATGAACAAAGGAGAAATTTTATCTGGCCCGGGGCCTTTGTTGGGGTCTAAAAGTTTAATTTTATTGAGTATACTGGATTCCGTCACCAATATGTTATTTATAATTTGCGCGGAACTAGACGTTGGAGCTCCATCGAGATCCTCAAAATTAATTACGCTCTTGGGTTCGTATACTGAGCTGAAGAACTTAGAAAATAGCTCACATACATCGGTTGGTGTTTTAGCTATTTCATTTTCTAGTGTCATAGTACTAGGGTATGTATCGTCAGACTTTTTTAAGGAGTGTACATAAGACCAAAACGGTTTGATATTATGCTTCATGGTAATTTCAGTGCTGCGAATATATTCTCTATGACAGTTTTTAAGTAAAATTTTACACCTTGATCGCAGTAAAGAAAATTCTTGGTAATCTCTTATGCTATTATACGTTTTCCATTTAATCCAAATTTTTTCTTTACGACGAAGGTTTTGTTTTAGCTGGGGAGAAAACCATTTAGGAAAGTTACTTTTACAACTTTGTTTTAGAGGTACATGTTTATCTATAACTGTATATAATAAATTGTAAAAAATTGCTACAGCTTCATTAGGGTCGAGGTCCGGTTTGAGTTCATTATACCAGTCTATAGCCATTAGATCAGAGATTATGTTGTCATAGTTTGCTCTACGAAAGTCATATTTAGGTATATTTAAAACAGACATAGGTTTAGATTTAAATTGAAAATAAAATTCTATGGGGGGGTGGTGGTTATCTATATTTGAGATAGGGATATTTGGCACACCTGTCACACACGGATCATTACTTAGTATTAAATCCAATGTTCTATTGTTTTTATTTGCGAAAGCGTTATATTGATTTAGATTTATGTAAGACATAGCTTCCACAAGGGACCTTTCACATTCGTTTGAAATACTGCTGGGGTTTAAATAGACATCTCCGTTGCGATTATGCCACTGGAGATTCGGAAGGTAAAAGTCGCCAGCTATACATATTTTAGAGTTAGGTTGATCAATATTTATTTGTTCTAGTGTATTCCATAAAGCTTGATATTTTGTAACCGGAGAACTAGGAGGGATGTATACAATTCCAAGTATTAGGTGACAAGGAGAGGTGTTAAGAGTAATAAATATACTTTCAACTTCAGGTGTTTCCCATTCGGTTTTTCTTACGGCTTGTATTTTTTTATTCACAGCTATAAGAACGCCTCCTCCATCTTTCTTTGAGGTATTTAATAGATTCCTGTCCTTACGAAATATTGTAAAATGATCCGGTGTGAATTCGGAGTCATATATACCAGCCTTAAGCCATGTCTCAGTTAACATAACTATATCATAATTTACATTTAAAAGATTTAAACGTAAGTCGTCAAGTTTAGAACGCAAGCCACCACAATTTTGATAATAAAACGAAATATTACTTGTATTTAGTGTCATTTTTGTTTGTAGTTAACAGTAATTTATGTAAACATAAAATTGTGTTATTCAGATAAGTTATTAATTTTATGTTATTATATATATTGAACTTAAGAGTTAGTACAATATGCAACGTATTAGAGCAAAAGTGTTTCAGCGAAATAAAATAATTGTCTTCATGATTTGTGTGTACTAGTGGTCTGGTCTGTCTGTAAGTATTATAAAATATTATTGAAATAAAGAAAATGTAATAATATACAGAACTTATATAAATGAGTCAAAGTCTGGACAGATCATTTTCGTCTCGTACTACGATGACCCTACTGGCCTCTTCTTTACGCAGCAGGATTGTGCCGTTAGACAACCAGAGGTACTTATAGTTTTTGTTTCTTCTTATTTCACGAGCTCTAGCATACAGTATTTTATTTTTAAGTGTAAGATGTTCGTTGATATACACTGGAGTAGAGGGCGCTGTTGATGTTGTAGAGCCTGAAGATCGCAATAAATCGTTAGCCGTTATGTGTCGACGCACTCTGGCGGCGGCTATGGTGTCATCTCGAAGGCGTCGGGTCGTGAACTGTATTATAATATTTTTCGGTCTATCGGTTTTTTTGTTTGGTGCAACTCGGTGAATCGATTTTATGGAATCAGCACTTATGGGTACCTTTAACATCTCGCCTAAGGTTATTGCGATGCTTGTCAGGTTCTCTCCTTTTTTTCAGGAAGGTTTTGCAGCTCTATGTTACAAAGTCGAGATTTTTGTTCGTTGTCGTCATGTTGTTTTTTAAGCTCATCAATTTGCGATTGTAAGTTTTGATTACATTCTAATAGTTTTGTGTTATTATTGCTCATACTCTCATACTCGAATTCGAGGCTTTTGATTCGCTCCTCCTGAGCATTAACAGTGTCAACTAACGCAGCGAGACGCAGATCTACAGATTCCCTGACTGATGTGATTGTTTGAATAAGTTTATTGAATTTATTGTCTATGTATTTTATAAGGGCATTAGTGTCAATATTTACCATTGAAGCCATCGGGGAAGATAAAGATGGAGAGAGGACATCTACATCAGTAATCACAGGGGACTTTATTATTATGTTAGGACTGTTTGTCTTTTTGAGTTGCTTACAAGACGTGCATTTCCATTTAGGTTTATTCATGGGGAGAATCTTCTTAAAATCATTCTCAGATATTCCCTCACATATATAATGACAAGGATTTTGACACCCTGCGCACCGAAGTAATTCATCAATCTTCACAATAATCGAACATTTATAGCATTTCATTACTGGTGGCGACATCTGTTGGTCGGTAGCAGTTCTAATTGTACGATCTTATATTGATCGGTTTTAAACCAAAAGGTTACCAGGTGCGGCAAAAGATGGCGTTGTTAGTAGCTTCAGTACAAATTCGTTGGCCAATTTTATAGTGGTGTGGGTAATTTAATATTTTCTTCTTTGTATCAAATTCTTGTCTTATTGATTGTATTTGACGTGTTATTAATTAAGAGATTTGTGCAAGTTTCCACACAGTGATTTATTATTTATTGTGCGTCAGTGCCGAACTATGTGTTGTGTTTCTGAGTTATAAAGTTATTGTTACTCACGATTTCGATGTTCATTCAAGCACAAATCAACTTGCATATGTATTCGGTGGTTGGATGGCTTGCCCACAGTTTGCACAGGTATTTGAGTAGTACTAACACTTTCCAAGAACTTTTAGTAGAACTTGTTAAATTATTTACTTTAAAATGAATATTCAGTAATTATAAGCGTCTTTATCCAAAAGCGACCTCTAGCGGAACTCAAAGGCTCATCATTAATTAAAAACTAGAGACGCTCACTGCTAGGCGAAGGCTTCCCCCAAGGTCCTCCACGCATCATATCATGAATACTTGGCGGCAGACTTTATTATTAAGCATCCTGAGGTTTATTTGAAGGATCTCCTCTACAGTCTTTTCAGCTTCAGCAGCTAAAACTTCTGTCGCTTCTGCTTCATCCTGTAATCAGATCGCTTTAAGATGTTTCCCTTCCCTTCTCTTAATTTTATTGGCTTTTCTTTCAAAGACATAACCAACTATGAGTTATATTTTAATTTTGGGGTTACAACAAGTAGCCCTGGTTTCATCACTTGTGAAGATATGAAAAACAACACGTAACACAAAGTTTTCTCTGCAATAAACTTATTTGGGTTCACTTTCGGCTTATTAGCTAGACAACTTCATAATATAAGCCTTACATAACATGATTGTAGTTCGTAAACCCTTTTTTTACCAATTTTCGAAACTAGATTATTTTTGTCTCTTTACACAAAGTAACCTGTGGCGATAAATACAGCTATGTAGGATCAAAATAAGCCCTCCCTAGGTGTTTTGTACAACATGGAGCTTGTATGTAATAAGGACCTTTCACACTGACGACTGCGTTTAAAATAGGTATACGAAAAGATTATGGGTAAGGTGAGATATGTTGGTTTAATGTTTTCAATGTATGCTCTACGTTGACAACATATTAGACCCCTTAAGGCCTTGGAGATGTATAAAGATAAGTATATTTTTATATGATACTAGCTGTATCGCGCGGTTTTACCCGCGCCATTTCAAATCCCGCGGGAATATCGAGATAAAAAGTAGCTATTCCAGACTGTAAACTATCACTATGCCAAATTTCATCCAAATCCGTGAAGCCGTTTTGCCGTGATAGAGGAACAAACATCCAGACATGCATACATCCATCCATCCATCCATCCAAACTTTCACATTTATAACATACAAAATTTAATTTTGCTTTTATTCGATAGATGCCGCTGTACGTCGATTAAATCGCGCAAGAAGAGTTATAAATGACTTTGTAGACTACAATTATTCGTCCTCACTTTCACATTATACGATATTAAACCTGACCGGTGAGTGAATGTAAGGTTGAAGATGACAGCACAAGGGTTCAGAATGGAACTAGCCTCATACACACCTTCACGCCTGTATCCCTTATGGGGTAGGCAGAACACCACCCAGAGGCTATAAAACCATCCGATGTCACATTTGACAAATTTGGAGGTATTATGTTGACGGAGTCCTGTCACTGCAATAGTCTCTCTATTGCAGTGACAGGGGGTCAGCCAACCGCCAGCAAAAACGCCAATAAAACCTCTGTCCCTTAACTGCTTTTTACAGTATACCCGGGAAGAAAAGCAGCTGGCACATTCTATGTCTTTCTTACGTTCCCAGTCCAGCATGGAAAAATGGAGCTCTCAAAATAAATCTCGCAAAGTAAGCATAGCTTGTATTACGGGATACCATGTAGCGAACTAGGGGGAACCTAGAATATGAATACATAAATAGATAAACGCCCAGATACGGATTATTTTTTTCTCTTGTTCCGTGCGGGAATCGAACCACTACTGGCGTCTGCGGCAGACAGGTTTACCCCATCGCCAAAGTGGTCTTCACTCGCAGATCGGGAATTGTTTCCCCTTATCATATTGTTTCTCCGTATCTCTCCAAGCCTAACTCCATAAGTTAGGGGCATAAATAGCAATGTTCCTAGTGGAACGTGCTATCATCACCTAAAAAATCGTTGGGTTCTTTATATGCCAGCAGACTATTGTTCAGTACTTCGGTTTGATTCACAACTTTGTATTTTAATTTCCCTCGTTGGGATACCTGCGGAGTTTTCAAAGAATGTCGACAGATATTTACTCTTTAAATGTGTTTGCGCTCACGAATTACTTGGTTTATAGTCACTAGTTTACGATAATACATTTCACTTGTCCCAACTTCAAGCAAATTTTTAATAATGCACAAAGTAAGTTGTTGTGTGTATTTTGCTTTTAAATCCGCCTTTTAAGTAAATGATTGAATGCTAGTTCAATAACACAAAGAGCCGCTTTCAAACCTATGATGTACGATCGCAGCATTACTCTCGGTGGTTTTGTGAAAAATAAAATAAACAGCAGTCTTTATATAACGTATAATAATGAGAAATTATTGTGAGTATCCTATTACGTTACAGTGTAATTTTCCATTTCAATTTTGTATTTCAATAATATGATTAATAAAACTACACCGATTATGAGCACTTCCACGTAAATCAAAATCCAATTTGATATTTTCTATGAAAAGAAAACATTTAATTGAAAATTAATATTCCATATTGAAATCCGCTAAAAAGAAAATTATTTTTCGAACAATATTTGATAGTAGGTACACATATTTATTCCACATTATGCTTTTTATTCGATATAGATTAATATATTTTCATATATTCAGAAGACAAAACAAATTTATTTGTTATTTTTGCTTTTGCTATATTGTAACCTTGATGGAACTACGTTAATGGAGCTACGTTAGCAATATAATGTAAAAACAAAAATGTGCTAGGTAATTTCGAGGCGTATCGCCAGGCCCCGCTAGATCAGGGGAAGAGCACTCGTCCGGCAAACGAGACATCCCAGGTTCGAGTCCTGGTTGGTTGATTTTTCTTTAGCACAAGAGGAAATATAAATAGTGTCTATAATAAAGCATACATGTGACAATGACGTGGTCAATTGAAAGCCTATATCAAAATTTTTTGCATTCTTTAAAAACTTCTATTTTCTATGCAAGGAAACAAAAACTACATAAGAATAATAACCTCATGCTAGTACTAAAGGTTTATATTTTTTAACTTATTGTAAACTAAATTTTTAAGTTTAAATGGCAGTGTCGCAATTATCTTACATGTGTAAACCCCAGAATACAACAGTGTAAAAGCACCCTAACTGGCTACACCTTCCCAGGGATTTACCGAGGTGATATTAAATTTATGACAGAGTTTTACTGGATTTTTTAAAATATAGGACTTAGTTCGTACAAGAAGTGAAAAGGTATTTTGCTTTAAACATTACTGGCAATAATTCAGTTCATCGAATGAAGGATATTTTATTCGAATATTGCCAAGAAGTTGACATTCTCCGTGGTGAAATGGTATGGCTACTGCGCCCACAGATTAGAAAGTATTATGTACAAGCACAGATAAACACATCAATATTATAGGGAGTTTGGAAAGCAAGCTTTTTTTGCCGCTTGGCGGCGCTTATGTGCTTGAGGTTTTTTGGGTGGACTGTGCACTATAGTGGTTTTTATTATTATTGTTGATAAATATTAATTTTCATATGTGAAAAAAAGGGTGCTTATTTTACAGTACAACGAACTAGGCAACGAACTAACGAACCGGTAACTAAAATAATCAAAAACCAACACTTGTTAGCATGTTTGATACTTATAAAGTTATTCGAAGATATATGTGAATCATGAAGTCTATCACGCATCACAACAATTCAGTTACATAAATGATAAACTTAAGTTCACTTGACGCTACTTCTGAGTTTGCAGGAAATTATATAAACACAGCAGATATGTCCATTTCACAACAGATGTGCATAGGACTTTCACAAGCCGGCAGCGTTTTGTGATCAAATGGCGAATGATTTTCTATCACTCACTCAATTCACTCATATTAAGTTGTTATTGCCAATAATAAGAGGCGCCACCAAACGTTAAAATTATGCTATGGCCAAACTCTTGAAATTTAATAAAATGCTTTGATTGTCAATGCCGTGACTGCGCCAATCGAGAGTCTTTATCTTTATTTATATTCTCCCCCTAGTTCGCTACATGGTATCCCATAACACAAGCTATGCTTACTTTGGGGTCATATAGTTGGTGTGATGGTCTGGGGATTCCATTTTTTTATTAAGTATACATACAGGGTGTCTGGTGTCAAATTGTATATTAAAGGAGAGTTCTCTGTACTCGATTCTAATCATAAAATTGCAATAAAAGTAGGTGCTTAATTTTTTTACACAATTCCCTATAGATAAATAAAGTGTTTATTTGCGGCAGTCACAACTCTGTAAGGGTTTTATTACACCAATCGATCGGCGTCGATCAACGGTCGGCCGACGGTAAGCCGCCGTATTAAAGTAGTTTGCCGCACGCCCGCCGCAAAAGTAGTATCTGCGCTAGTGTAACCATGCGTTGCGTGATGAATTCTTTAACTTTCGGATATGTTTACTCTGTAAATAATTAATATTTATTATTATTTATTTCTTCATGTATGATCTCAAACTATCACGTCCTCGAATTTCGAAAGTGACCCACCAGTCACCCTGTACAGGGTGTCCCGCCAACCCTATAAAATACCTTCACGTATGTTTTGTTGTACCCATAAGGATTACAAAAAAAATATAAATAAAAGAAAAATTCGAAATTTATTGCTTTCATACAAAAATTGAATACCTTGGCTTGGCCCGCCCAGCGTACGCCACGCCACACGCCAGACGCGCGTTTGATAAAAGATTGATTTTGATTTTTGATAAAAGACTATATCGCTTGACTTAAGGTCTCAAATTGCATAAAAAATTACTCAAATTCAAAGTGTACTTTCCGAGATGAAGGCATGCAAACAAATTAATAAATCCGTAGTAATTGTCGTTCCCTAGTCTCTGCTTATCCCAAAGAGAGACAGGTGTGAAGTCTTATATAATGTATGTAGGTATGTAAATAGACACCTTAGTTTGAGATAGATAAACTCGTGAAAATAATTATTATACCAAAATATGAATATAGATACGAATCAGTTTTTCTCGCAGCACAGCAACGAGAAGACAATACAATTCAATCTGAATAATTCCTCCCTTTCTTATATATTTTTTTTTTTGCGTGGCAGATTGCACCGGTGCGGTGGTGACCTCAAGGTCAATTGAAGATAAAGGATTAGGGCAAAACTGACCGGTTGTCTGTGGGAGTTGTTTACTTTCCATTTACTTTGTTTGTCTCACTACAATACTTTCAACGTTGTGTTATAAAACCAAAGGCAAAGATGCCACACTAAATTTCTTTTATCATTATTAATTTAAAATGAATATAATAATACCTGATAATACGATAATACTGCCTTTACCATTATCGCTGCTTTACATCGAGTACGTCTTTTTTTAAAACAGATATAAATATGATACTAATCACTAGGCTTTGCTTTACCGTTTTACGAAATTTCATCACAATCGATTAAGCGTTTTTGTGAAAGAGTAACTAAGATTCAATCTTAAAAATATTCGCATTTATATTTAGTAGTAGAATGATATAAATTAGTATAATTTTAGCAGATCAACTCTAAGCGTTCTAATTATTACTACCAAAAATTTTATAAATTTCACTGTTGATGGTTCGTAAATTAGATTTATGCAGAGCCATGCTTTGTACGTTATTGTTCATCAGTGTCACTGTAATAATGCTATATACCATACATATCAGGTTAAAAATATCAGTTCCCTACCTGAGTGCAAAATTTAATCATAGCTCACCTAGTCCTTATAGCTCCAAACCTTTCACGTTTCTTATATTAGAAGGAAATGTGACAGGATAAGAAAAAAAATAAAGTACCTACTATAAAATGTAATGTAAAAAGTAATACCATAAAAAAGATAAAAGGTTAATAATTTATAAGTACCATCGTTATGTACAGGGTGTCCCCAATGTCACGTTATTCTCGAACATTGGTGGGGAATAGGAATAAACGATTATGTCTTTAAAGCAAAGCCATGAGGAAAATTGGTATTAAACCCATGTTATAAATACCAACGTTTTACCTAAAATTAAAACGTAAATTAAATCACTTACCTTAATTTGAAGCCTAATAATACTTGAGAGAGATGCCATCGTTCTGTCCTTTTTTCGCACGTTCTATCCTTCATATACCTACTCTATTGCCTTCTCTTTCTTTATCCCACCACCACACAGGTAGCAGCTATGCTGAATGCGTTAGGATTTTGACTCATTGAAGTCGTTGTGTAACCAGGCAGAATTAAAAAATATTAGGCTTCAAATTAAGGTAAGTGATTTAATTTACGTTTTAATTTTAGGTAAAACGTTGGTATTAAATAACTTGACCGTTAATTTGAAGCCTAATAATACTTGAGAGACGTGTTTGATATCGCCTGGTGTGGTGGTGACGTCAATGTGAATACGAATAAAAGTTAATAAGCCTAAAATAAATTGACTTGTGGTATTGTTTTACAATGCCAGGGAGATGTACATAAAAATAACCTATTATAGCATTTTCAGGAACGTAATATCAATTACCTTTCAAATACACAGGAATAAGCAACAGTTGCTAACAAAAACTATAATTAGTTTAAATTAAATAGAAATATATAATATATTTCATCCACTGCATTAAATTGACTTGAATTTTGATCTTTTGACATTCTTACTTATTTACAATAAAATCGTTCAAATGTATTTTCAGAACGCCAGTTATCTCTAGTGAGGATTTCATCCAACGGACCATTTTCCACCCAACTTTTTGACGCCACAGCGGAACGGAAGCTGTCGGCTGAGGCATTGATACCAGAACTTCTTTTTTTTTTTTTTTTTTATATACTAATATAACCCGACTAGGTTGCGAGAGGCTAGTATAGGTTTTCCACGTATTATAAATTATCACACTTACTTTTGATTGTTATGTCTTTTCCAATTAAAATGAACTTATTTACCCAATAGACTGGGTCCAAGCATCTATTTTTTTATATTTCAAAAGGATTTTCTGTATTAGGAGTTTAGCAGGACAAAAAAAAATTAAAATATAACATTATCAATATTCCAGATCGATGATTTGGTGCATTTTTGTTGCGACCAGTGCAATAGATTATAGGATTCGCTTGACAAGAGGATGTCCTCTCAGCCGTTCAGTTCGTTCCGGGCTACAAAGCGTGGAGACGACGACTGTTTTATTATTAAGAGAGTTTTTATTAATATAATTGAGCTTAATCTGAGCCAGTTGGTTCGTTTACAGACACTTGCTGGACCACGGACTACACTTGACCACGCTGGTTTATAATTATTTATTGTAGAAGCTCACCAACTCTTCATGAGCAACCATTTTTGTTATTCTGACCAGTTTGTCATTTTTTTTTTTTTTCTTTTTTAAGCAATTGCATAGCTTCTATCGCGGGCCTGCTGCAGGCCGGCCGCCCGGTCAGTACGTCCTAGCTCTGTATGACATGTCGCAGCCGGTGCTGGAGTCGGTGGACGCCAGCAACGTGGCTCAGGGCGCGGTACTGCTGCAGGCCGGCCGCCCGGTCAGTACGTCCTAGCTCTGTATGACGTGTCGCAGCCGGTGCTGGAGTCGGTGGACGCCAGCAACGTGGCTCAGGGCGCGGTGCTGCTGCAGGCCGGCCGCCCGGTCAGTACGTCCTAGCTCTGTATGACGTGTCGCAGCCAGTGCTGGTGTCGGTGGACGCCAGCAACGTGGCTCAGGGCGCGGTGCTGATGCAGGCCGGCCGCCCGGTCAGTACGTCCGAGCTCTGTATGACGTGTCGCAGCCGGTGCTGGTGTCGGTGGACGCCAGCAACGTGGCTCAGGGCGCGGTGCTGATGCAGGCCGGCCGCCCGGTCAGTACGTCCTAGCTCTGTATGACGTGTCGCAGCAGAACACCTTATCTCGTTGCAATAGCTTTACCGCGGCAGTCTCCGAGTGCCACACGTCTTTTTTTTTTTTTTTTTTATATGTAAGCCACCCTGGTATTAAAAATTCACGCCTTATAGTTAAGACACGGTATTTTTGCCCACACATGAATATCGACTTTGGTACTAGGTCGAAAACCTGGATACCTTGTCAACGTGTAAAGATACAACGACATACAAAGAGTGAGCCAGCACTATTTACACAACATTCAGTGGAAAGATTCGCACATGTACACATCGATATCATCGGCCCGTTGTTGGCTACAAATACTGTGTTACAATAATAGACTGCTGTACACGATGGCCGGAAGCAACATCTGTGCAAGACATTCGGATCTATAAGACTATCAGGCGAACTGTCGAAAAAAATAAATAATGAAAATACGCTACGAGTAACGGAATACGATTAGATTCCTGGTTAGCTACGCGCCATGAAAGAACTGAAACCAACATTAGCTCCGCACGCAACCAAGCGCAGTATTTTTGAACACTCGGACTTGTCATCGTGCGATCACGTTTTCATAAGATGCGACGCAGTGAAGACACCACTCGCACCGGCACATGAAGGCCCGTTTTCTATACTTAAATGAAACAGAAAAGTTCTCCCGATAAAGTTACCGACTCGAGAAACTACTATAGCTATCGATCGATAGACTGAAACCAGCGTATATCATCGCCTCACCACTGCCGCATGACGACGTCCTAGCCCCGACCGCAATACCTCGCAGCATACGACACTACAAACTACTCGAAGTGACGAGTCGTCAAACCACCAATAGGCTTCGCTTGAGGGGGAGCACTGTAGCTACCCTAGCAACTAGCTGCTGCTAATCGATTAAGCTGTATCAATTTAATAAATAATTCTCTTTCTATTCTCCAGCCCTGATAGTTTAATTTCAATATCAATTGAGAAGCAGCTAAATACACCATAGCGCGTATTCCGTGCTCTCGAAATTTCTGGGCAACCCAATTGCATACAAGCAAAGTCCCCTCGTGTAAAGCTGAGCCCGAAGGGCAGCCAACTCCTTTGTCCACGGTATCGTATAGTAAACAGCATGTTATTAAGCTCTCCACAAAACAATTAGAAACAGTTCAAAACCGACCTGAAAATTTGAAAACTTGTTGAGTAAATAAAGGGAATCACATCCACTACATCATAACCCTGCAGCGAATTGCATCACAAATCTGTGGCAGCGGATATCATTTTGCAAGCAAGAGGAACATTGATTATCAATTTCACTTAATATCTTTAAATTCTCATAAGCCAATAATAATTTGAAATGTATTACTTCGTCATAACCTGGATAGAACAACTACTTTAGTACTTATATTAATCTATGAGAACAACCAATCACGGATTGATAATTGATCAACTTAACCACAGAATAAGAAGATTATGTTCATAAATTGCCAGCATTCAAAATAACATCAATCACAAATCATACATTGCAGCCACTGGAGCTGTCAATTATTTTCGTTCATAAATTAATATATACGTAATCTCGGCTCGATTTATTGTCTACTCTGCTGTTGGTCGTAAGAACCCCTTTCTTTCCACCGGTTGTGAAAGTTTTTCATAGAAAATAGTCGAAGAGTCAGTATCGTCTGGATTTTTCTCTCCTATCTAGGTGGAATGTGGGAGAGCCTTAACGTCCTTGTGAACATGCGTTAGATTTACGACCATGTGATCAGTATCGTCTGGATTTACCTCTCCTATCCTGGTGGGATGAGGGAGAACCTTTACGTACTTGTGCAGATTCGTTAGATTTACGACTATGTGGTCAGTATCATCTGGATTTACCTCTCCTATCCTGGTGGGATGAGGGAGAACCTTTACGTACTTACTTGTGCAGATGCGTTAGATTTACGACCGTTTGGTCAGTATCGTCTGGATTTACCTCTCCTATCCCGGTGGGATGAGGAAGAACCTTTACGTAGTTGTGCAAATTCGTTAGATTTTCGACCGTGCGTTCAGTATCGTCTGGATTTACGACTCCTATCCCGAAGGGATGATGGAGAATATTTCGTATTTGTGCAGATGCGTTAGATTTACGACCGTTTGGTCAGTATCGTCTGGATTTTCCTGTCCTATCCCAGTGGGATGAGGGAGAGCCTTTAAGTCCTTGTGAAGATTCGTTAAATTTACGACCGTGTGCTTGCTTACTTATACGACCTCGAAAGGGCTTTCTAACATTATGATAAGTGATGGCATGAGGGAGGAGTTTTACTTAACATGACCTTATTTAAAGGATCCTTGACAGAAGCTAAAATAACCTAATATTTGTCCAACCAGGATTGTCAAAGCTTTGTATAACTTTAAGAATTTCAGAATAATTATGAGGTGTTTTTGAAACTACAGATGTGGCTGTAGGTTTGGTGAATCCCAGATCGTTCAGATTATGTTCGTCGATTATAGGATCATCATTATAAAGATGTCTAACCGAACAAGATTAAGATAAGATTCTTTAAAAAAACTACATCTTAGATTAACTGTCCTATTATGCCGTCATTATGATTCCGCTTTCGATTCTGACGGTAACGGCGCGAACGTTTTTGATTAGAAGAATTACTCGAGCTTCTGATCCAGAACTACTAGACGAAGAACTACTCAAATTCGTCGTCCTTGAGATAGTTTGTACATATGAAGTACTAGTACTACATTGTTTTGATCACTTATTTTTAAAACACGATGCAAATAATAAATTTCGCTTACCAAAGGAAACTAAAAGGTAGATAAAAAACAATTCTAAAACGAACGTTAACAACGTTAAACTTATTTTGGAGCAGGTATAACATTTTAAATAAAAACATTATTCTTAAATTCACGATAGTGATAAAAACTGTGTGACGCATTAGAATACTCTATTTAGCAGGTAGAATACTCTATTTATAAACAATTAATTTCTTTCGTATACTAAGCTCGATATTGTTTAACACAATAATAGGTTATAATAACTCTAGTTTTGTGAAAAGAAAAATCTCTTTAAAATTATTATTCTAGAATGCTTCCCATCACTATTCTATTGTATGAACCTCGATTTATAAAACAAAGTCAAAGGGATTGCTGTGATATAACATGATTATAAAAATTGAATTATAAATTATAACACGTTGCATTGTAAATAACAATAGCCGTGCGAAATTTATCAAAGAAAACACATAGGCAAGTAAAATAAATAAGATAAAATGAACTCACCAATGTCAGCTTTAATCCGAAACAAGTTTTAGAAAAGATAAATATGTACCTTCAGTAAACACTGTGTCTTCTCTGATATAGACAAGTTGTCAGGACAAGAACAACGACGTCAATGAGTCAAAATCCTAACGCATTCAGCATAGCTGCTACCTGTGTGGTGGTGGGATAAAGAAAGAGAAGGCAATAGAGTAGGTATATGAAGGATAGAACGTGCGAAAAAAGGACAGAACGATGGCATCTCTCTCAAGTATTATTAGGCTTCAAATTAACGGTCAAGTTATTTAATACGGGGATTGTATGATTGGTGCGTTTGTACCACTTTATATTGATATAAAGTATATGTAAGTATTATGTTTCACGGCTTAATTCTTTGCGATTTAAAGTTAACATGTTGTAGTAGTACTTCCAAGCATCAGCCTTGCACGGTTTTCAGAGACACGTTTTTTTTTTTTTTTTTTTTTTTATTTGGCAACCCTGATCCCCGCTCTTGAACTCCTCTCCACTTACTTCCTCTCATCATCCCTCCTCAATAATCATTCTGTATTTCCGTGCTCAAGCCTTCGCACGTGCGTCTATAATTTATTACTTAAATTAAACGTTAAATAGTTTGTGTTATAGTTTAAAAATTTAAATCTCAACTTATTATTTGTCGTTCGTAAAAATGGTGAAAAGGAAATATGAAGACATCGAGACCATACGCAAGAAGATCAGAAAACTGGAAAAAAAGCTTCAAAAGAAGCAAATGCCAAGTGAAATTTGTACCTTATCACTATCCATGGCTCTTTACATCGCATAATTGCGTTACGAATCCTTATTCGAAAACAAAGTTCAATGATCTTTATCACTGAATTTGAATGAGCCGAGTTTAAAACTCACAAATTTACCTAGTAAGAATCTTTATTCGAGACGATGGTAAATGTCATTGTTTAGTGATCATTATCGCTAAAATGACTTTTCGAATCCTTATTCGAAAACAAAGTTCAATGATCTTTATCACTGAATTTGAATGAGCCGAGTTTAAAACTCACAAATTTACCTAGTAAGAATCTTTATTCGAGACGATGGTAAATGTCATTGTTTAGTGATCATTATCGCTAAAATGACTTTTCGAATCCTTATTCGAAAACACAGTTCAATGATCTTTATCACTGAATTTCAATGAGCCGAGTTTAAAACTCAAAAAGAAGAATGGCAAGGTCCCATACATTGTAAGTACCGCTTTTATTTCACATAGCATTCACGTACTTCAAACTTAATATGTGCGTTTTATTGCTTAGATAACGAGTAATCAGAATATAATTATTAGATTTATACAGAAGTTGGGAATAAAAAGTCAAAACAATAATCTAACCTAAAAATTACAGGAATTTATAGTCCGTCTTTTCTAACATGGCGTCGTATTTTGAAACCATTACATTACATAAGCAGGTATTAACCAATCCAGAGGTTTGAAACGGGGTGGCGGCGCGGGCGGCTTAATTCAAGTTTGACAGTAGGACTTTACAACTATTATTTTTTATTGCCGGGAAATTAAAAAATGTGCTTTCGGCAAGTTTAATTTGATTTTATTGTATTTCTAAATATTCCCAACAACTATCACAACCATAGATGTTGGAAAAAACGTGTCTCATATTGACCTATTAACTACATATAGCCCGGTTTTGATACGCTTGAAAACTCTAAAATTAAGTGATACCGTGGCCGCCAATCCTCTTTACCTAATTCGAATCTTTATTCGAGACTATGGAAAATTTCTTTGTTTAGTGATCATTATCGCTAAAATGACTACCCTACTTTTTGCATTTTATGCTCGTAGGTGCTAAAAACACTTCTTTCGAATTATTATTCGAGACGCTGACTACTTTCGTCTTTTCAGTGCCATCTACCTCAAAACATCCACCAGTAGATGGATGTTGAGGATATAGAATTGGATAGCGATATCTTAGAGATGTTGGGAGATGCTCCTAAGATTAATAATAAATAATAATAAAATTTCTTTATTCATGCCACAAATCTTGAATGTTTTTTACAGAGTAATCTTACAGTCTAAGTACAAAATAATTACTATTTACTATTTAAACATCATACAATAAGGCTAATATAATTGCTGAAGAACTAGGAAAACCTTTACATAAGGAAATTTCAACCCGGTGCGGTGGTCTGAAATCCTTTTAAAGGGACTACCCAAAGAGACAAGAGATAAAATCCTAGAGGATTATCTTATTCCTAGTAATTGTCAACTACTCCTTGCCCCTGCTCTGAATCCGGAAGCAAAAGTGGCAGTTATCGAAGCGGTCTCTAAACGGAATTCCTCCCTCATGTTTAGGCAAAGACAAACTGGTGTGGCTATAGCAGCTCTGGGAAGAGCTACCGAAACACTCGTAGGATCATCTTCATTAATACCACAGAAGCAACAAATAAGCAATGGTGCCATCTCGAAATGTACTTATATTGAAGGACAATTTTTATCCAGTATATTTCTTGTACCTAAGCTTAATGGTGATAAAAGGTTTATATTGAATTTAAAAAAGTTAAATAAATTTGTACTTGCTAGTCATTTTAAAATGGAAGATTACAGAACAGCGTCAAAATTATTGACTGAAAACTGCTGTAGACAATAGACTTAAAACATGCATACTTCTTTGTTGCGACAAATGAAGCTCACAAAAAATATCTTCGATTCAAATACAACAATATATTATATGAATTCAATTGTTTACCGTTCGGCCTTTGTACCGCACCTCTCGTGTTTACTAAATTAATGAAACCAGTTATAGAATACCTGCGTAGTCGGGGTATGATTTCAGTTATTTATTTAGATAACATTTTTTTATCGGAAAGACTTACTCGGAGTGTGTCACTAATGTATCTACAACTATAGATCTATTACAGAGCTTGGGTTTTTTGATTAACTTTTCAAAAAGTTGTTTAATACCTAAACGTGAATGTAAGTTCTTGGGCTTCACTTTCGACTCAAAGCAGATGATTTTAAAACTACCCGAGGAAAAGAAAATGAAATTGAAAGATTTTATAAATAGATTTCTTTGTATAAAACGATGCAAGTTACGCGAATTCGCTAAACTCATTAGGTATTTAATTTCCGCATGTCCAACAATAACTTATTCGTGGTTATATACAAAAAAGCTTGAACAATATAAATATAATTGTTTATTAAAAAAATAAAAATCCAAACTACGATCAGACAATTGATATCTTAATTACCCTACATGAAGAATTATATTGGTGGTTAGGAAACATAGATATAGGCCATTCATCACTCAAACCGAACAACTTTGTTTTAGAATTTTTTTTCTGATGCCTCCTCTACGGGATGGGGAGCGTATTGTGATACAGTTAGATGTTGTGGATATAGGAAAGACAACGAAACTTCTTGTCATATAAACGAGTTGGAACTAAAAGCAGCCTTTCTAGCTCTGAAACGTTTCACCAAAGAATTATCTAATTGTGACATCTTATTAACAGAATGGGCAGTATTCAATATGATCACCTAGATTATATATCTAGAAGTATGTGGAAATGGTTCGAAGAACGTAGAATAATCTTATTCACTTCTTACATCAATACTAAAGATAATTGTGAGGCAGATTCATTATCTCGAAAACAGTTCGAGGATACAGAGTGGGAATTAAATCAAATTGCATTTAATGAAATAGTTCGCAACTTTGGTATGCCAGTATTGATTTGTTTGCAAACAGATCCAATACTAAGTGTAAACAATATGTTTCGTGGAGAAATGATCCCGAAGCATGTGCTGTTGATGCCTTTACACTGCCATGGACCAATATGTTATTTTGCGCCTTTCCACCATTCTCGCTTACAGTAAAATTAATGCAGAAAATCATTTGTCATAAGGCAGAGGGTATTGTTGTGGTGCCATATTGGCCAAGTCAACCTTGGTTTCCTATGTTTAAAAAGTTGTCTGTTTCAATTTTTTTGTATTTTGGACCAGATATTGACCTTCTAACATCTCCTTTCAGTAGATTGTAGATTGTGTACACAAGAATCTACGCCTTGTTGCCGCGAAATTATCAGGCAAGCATTACTAAGGAAATATTTATCGAATAGGTCAGTAGATATTATGCTAGCTTCGCTTGCAAATAATACTTACAAACAGTACGATGTTTGCATAAAATCTTGGATAATTTACTGTAGATTACATAATTATGATTATTTTAATGCTTCTATTCCAATTGTAATACATTTTTTAACCGATATTTTTGATAAAGGCGCTAAATACGGGACCATCAATTCTTACCGCTCTGCCTTATCTCTTTTGTTAGGTAATAGCTTAAATGATGATCGAGTCAAACGTTTCATGAAGGGTGTTTACAAGTTGAGGCCCACCAATCCAAAATATAATACTTCTTGGGACCCAAACATAGTGTTAAATTATTTGGCCACTCAATGGCCAAATGAAAGCCTTAGTTTAGAAGATTTCTCTAAGAAACGCTGGTGTGCTAGGTTTGGTGACAGCGCAAAGAGTACAAACATTTTCTCTCATTAAAATAAATAATATAACTCAAAACAGAACAGAAATCTTCGTTAAAATACCTGACTTAGTAAAAACTTCAAAACCAAACTCCTTTCAACCCCTTCTAAGGCTACCATTTTTTCATACAAATCCTGCAATATGCCCTGCCAGATGCATTTTAGATTATATAAATAAAACGAGTGGTTTACGTAGTTGTGACACTTTATTTATTAGCCACAAAAGACCTCACTTAAAAGTTTGTCTCAAACTTTGAGTCACTGTATCAAATATACTTTACAACGCAGTGGCGTGGACACATCAGTGTTTAGCGCGCACAGCACGCGCCATGCGGCCACTTCCACTGCTAGCAGAGTCGGTGTCAATATTGATGTCATACGGAAAACCGCAGGATGGAGTAATACATCCTCAGTATTTGCCAAATTCTACAACAAAGAAATTGTATCGGATGCCAATCAATTTGCAACTAGTATTTTATGTAACTCATTAGAATAAATAGATGTATATTTGTGATTTATTACTGTTGGTTATACTCTAACAATTTTACTTATACCTATACTGCAAAAATAATTCACATTAAAATACTCTGAACATCCTACAACATGTTAACTTTAAATCGCAAAGAATTAAGCCGTGAAACATAATTAAGGATCAAACGAACTTACCAAGTGAAGTTCGATCACAATTATGTGAACGGCTTAATTCGAAGCGATTGATATAAACCCGCCCAAACAGTATTCCTTTAAAGTAATATCACCCACCCATAATTAATGTGAATTATTTTTATGGGTACTACCTAGGAACTTTAGCTCTAAACAAAATGATTATTGAGGAGGGATGATGAGAGGAAGTAAGTGGAGAGGAGTTCAAGAGCGGGGATCAGGGTTGCCAAATAAAAAAAAAAAAAAAAAAAAAAAACGTGTCTCTGAAAACCGTGCAAGGCTGATGCTTGGAAGTACTACTACAACATGTTAACTTTAAATCGCTTCGAATTAAGCCGTTCACATAATTGTGATCGAACTTCACTTGGTAAGTTCGTTTGATCCTTAATACTAAACTGTGACGGTCTTATAATGAAGACATCTGGGCTGGTCTGACTAGCGACCACCCTTCATATAACTAAAAATCTGCATAATAATATTTTAAAGTTTTTTTGCATTTAAAATGCTTAATGAAAAAATGTGTTAAACAAAAATCACCCGACCAGGACTCTAACCTGGGACCTCTCGTTTGCCGGACGAGTTTTTTTTTTATTTAACACATTTTTTCATTTATTTAAGAGTAACTAATTAAGCATTTTAAATGCAAAAAAAAACTTTAAAATATTATTAAGCATTGCAATGCTTCACTTTAACTGAGATACACAATTTCTGTAAAGAAATTGGTCTCGGGTGGTCTAAGCTGCAAAGCTATACCATTAGATGGAGACGTTAGCAATATAACGTAAAACCAAAAATGTGGTAAGTTATTTCGAGGCGTACCGCCAGACCCCGGTAGCTCAGTGGGAGAGCACTCGTCCCAGGTTCGAGTCCTGGTCGGGTGATTTTTATTTAACACATTTTTTCATTTATTTAAAAATCTGCCGCCAAAGATCGAATGTTGTGTTAATTATTACACATATTTACCTACCATGATCACCTTTAAAAAAGATTATATTTTTGTTATACCTAGACTCCTTAAATCCAAGAACTTCTTTATAAGACGTGTCTTTGTCAGGATATTGTTTTCAATATAAATCTGTAGGTACATTTTGTTCAGACGGTTCCAAGAAGGTTTTATTGGAGGCTGTAAGTGAATATTGATAGGTTCCGTTTTATGCTTCCACTTTCAAAGGGTTTTCTTTTATTTTATTCACTGTTTTATTTAAGTAATATTAGTTGTGATTTCGGTATTAACTCTGTGTTGTGTTTTTATTTATTTAAAGATCGATTGTGTAAAAATCTGGAATATCTAACTTTAAAATAAAATTTATTTCGGTTACTCTCAGTTTATTTTTTGCACTATCAATCATATTAAACAATCAATAAATAAAATTGAGACAGGCGTGAATTTATGTATGTATACACGAATTATCCAAATATATAAAAATATAAAATACGTCCTAGCTTCCAAATTATTCGTAAATACAACGTGATTTTCTCCTTTCTTTGTGATACAAGGTGACTGGTACATTACCCACTGTAAGAACCGCCATAAAAACCGCAGGCGTATATTTAACACAGGCGTACGAAAAATTTAAGATAAGAAAAAAAATTAAGCGAGTCTAAAGGAAAACTTTTTACAAAATTACAAAAAAACACAAAATTATACCTATCTCTACAACTTCAAAACTTAACTTTTTTTTCCGCCAAGGAAAATTCTTTGGCACCTACTAAAGCAAACTCTAGCAGGAGGAGGATGAATCCTGTTACGGACGAAAGGAAATTCTATAATCTGCTAACCCCAGTGGCTAACAGATATAGAGTACCCAGAGAGTGTGGGGACCGCAAGACCCGCCACGAGACTCGTCAGAACACCTGAGTATACCCACTAAACATCCCCCTTTTATTAACCCCCATGAGTGAGCTGACGAGGTCAAGACTTAACCCACACAATAAATAATTGCAAATGATCCCATCTACACGCTCTGTTCCTATGGCGGGTCATGTACCAGTCACCCTGTATGAAAAAAAAACACTAATATTCAGTATCAAAACCATCTTTTTTTTTTTAAAGTAAATAATATTTTCACTGGCAATTTGAGCTTTTAACCATGCAACTTATTACGTCGTTCTAAAATGTGTACAATATGATTTGCTGCAAATGAAGTTAAAGTGGAGCCGCTTTAACTTAATTTCGGCTAAATAATTAGTTGAGGATAAACCCTATGTCATAATACCGCAACTTTTGAAACATAGAGCGCTCGTCATTTGTTTCATGATTAATGATTTTAAAATACCACCATTATACTACTTTTGTTTCTTTTTTTATAATTTAGGAAACACTAGTCGTCACCCGCGGCTTTGCTTTGTGAGTTCCAGAAATCATCTAACTGGAACTAATTACCTATCGAAGTTCTAAGATGTTCCCTTCTTTTGAAGTTTACATTAGTAGCAAAAGTTGATATTGAGTCTGTCAATAAGACAAGAGCGTTTGCTTACAACTGGTTTATTCCTCATTATCATGGTAGGAGGGTAGACGCACATTAACATACACCTGACAGAGTCCATGACTAGATTTGCATTAAAAATGTTTACTTTTTATAAACATAACTTCATGACTGTATCCCTTATGGGGTAGGCAGAACACAAGAGGTCACAAGACCATCTGATGTCACGTTTGACTTTGGAGGTATTATAATGATGGATAGTGTTAGTGACTATTGCAGAGACAGGGGGTCAGCCTATCGCCCACAAACACGCCAATAAGCCTCTGTCCCTTAACTGACTTTAACAGTATGCCCGGGAAGAGACGCAGCTGGAACATTCTATGTTTTTCTTTCGCTCCCAGTCCAGCATGAAAGCAAGCATGAAGAAAGTTTTATAAACTAACTACAAAATTTGTTCATAACCTTTTAATAAAAGTAAATAAACATATGTAATTTAGGAAGTATAAGCTGTTTCGGTTTTACACGTGCAATTTCGAATGCCACAAGAATATCCTATGTGCTATTCCAAACTGTACACTATCACTATGCCAAAAAGTAATATTCTCTGACCTGTCAAACTACTTTTTATTAGGTATAAAGATGATATTGCCATTGAAATGCTGTCTGTTTATATCTAAACTATTGGTGCAGACTTGACTTTAATTTCATATACACGACATCGGGATTTTCATTTCAAGTGGATTATACTAGTAGTCTATTGAGTAAATTGAGAGGGTAAAATATTAAAATCCTTGCTGAGGTTTCTAATATAAGTAAATGATTTGGAATTAACCGAACATGAGCTATTATTTGCACTATATGTTGTTTTAATACATTTCATGAGTTGTCAAAAATCTGACAGGTCAGCTATGAACATGACTCTTTCAACCAAATCCGTTGTGTGCCGCAGTTATGCTGTGATTGAGGAACAAACATCCACACATCCATTCATCTAAACTTTCACATGTACATATAATATTAGATTATTAAATAATGAGAAAAAACTGTAAATAATGTCAATACTGTTGTATTTTGATGTGTAACATCCTTCCTAATCACTTTTACATACATACATAACTTCACGCCTGTATCCCGTATGGGATAGGCAGAGCTCCAGAGGTTATAAAACCATCTGATGTCACGTTTGACAAGTTTGGAGGTATTAAAATGTTCGAGAGAGACTATTGCAGTGACAGGGGGTCAGCCTATCGCCCACAAAAACTCCAATCAAACCTCTGTCCCTTAATTGTATGCCCGGGAAGAGAAGCAGCTTATAAATCTTTCGCTCCCTGTCCAGCATGGAAGAATCACTTTTAATAATATCTAAATACCTACCTCAAGAATGCTATAGTACCCTTGCAGAGTACGTCACATGTATACCATTATGTTACATCTATACTAATATATAAAGCTGAAGAGTTTGTTTTTTTTTGTTTGTTTGTTTGTTTGAACGCGCTAATCTCAGAAACTGCAAGTGGGATTTGAAAAATTCATTTGATAGCCCAACTCTTGAGGAAGGTTATAGGCTATATTTTATCCCGAAATTCCCACGGGATCAAAAGTTACGCGGGTAAAACCGCGCGCGGTGGCTAGTGTAATATATAATTTGAACTAGAATTTGACAAATATGGTAAGGAATATGAGATGCATATGTGGAACTGCTCGTTCATAACATAACATAATATTACCGGAACATGTAATTAAGTTTACACAATTCATAGTATTGAACAAAATATTTTAAACTGGATATCGCAATTATCGTGAATTTTACATTTTAACTCGACGTTTCCGTGTATTACAGACAGGTTAAATTTGGTTTAAAAAGTAAGTATTTTGTTGGTACATTTCTGGGTATATTTGACGAGGGGATTTTATGTGTTATTCGTATATAAATGTTTTTTTGGTATTTTTCTTCCACACCGATTTGCGTCGTGTCAGTTGTGTGTTGTGCCTTCCTGGAAGGTCCACCGAGGACTTTGTATCAATCCCTATTTCGAGAACGACATAAAAGCTTACTTAATATCATTATGATGCAAATTACAATTTAAGCTCAGGATATATTGTATCTAATACTTTCAATGGTCAGTCTTGTACGATTGAGTTTTGATAAAAAAGTACAGAAATTGGCAACATTGTAATCTTACAAGCAGTATTGTGTAGACTTGTAGAGACGTGACAGTTTGATGGTGGATGTATGTTTGTAACTCTACAAAACAGTTTTGACGATTTGAACTATATTTTGAACAAGCATAGGGCTTAGCCTGGAATAACACAGGACACTTTTTCCTGAAATTCCCACACGATTAGTAATGCAGATAATTTATAAATGAATATCTGTAATGAATTATACCTACTTATGATTAGTTAACGTATTTCTAGGTGACGTAATTTATTCAATAATTTAATCTGAATGACCTCTGATATCTTATGTCACTGTCATGGACATAAGCAGGAAAATGCATATCAAATAAATAGTGTAGCTAAGTTATAAATAATATTTATAGTTATTATGTAAAGGAAATATTGATATTTGCAATGGTCGGAGCCTTAGACTATCGCTAAAACAGGAACTCTTACAGCCCGTTCACACATGGTCCGTTTTACTGGATACGTTTTACCGGATACGTTTTTTTTTTCATCGATGGCGCATGGGGTTGTATTAGCGACGGTACAAAAAAGGTATCCAGTAAAACGGACCATGTGTGAATGGGCTGTTAGCCTGCAAACTCGCGCTCTGGCGTCGAGAACGGCCCGGATTTCCCGCGTCGCTGCCCTCGCCGCTGTCGCTCTCGGTGTCGCTGCCGAAACTTTTCATGAGGTTTATTGGCATCACAGCAGATAATACGTGACGATACAGGATCAGGATAGAACTGTCCATAGAATCATTCCATATATTCAATAGACCTTCGTTTGATCCTTAATCATCTATAAAGGGTGGTGGTTGCTGGGACGTGGATGAAATTAGGGGTCTAACAGCCAAGCGTCTCATATTCATTAGTCTTTTTTTAGTTTTTTGGACTTAGTTCTTTCTCTTTTTAGTGGACTGGCTCTTTCTAAAACAGATACTCGCATAAATTCATCTCGGGAGCGATAATATTTAATGGCACATTTTATAAACCGATCGTAAATGTTCCTCCTTGTTAGATCACGGTTAGGTTTTAAGAGGCCGTCGACCTATAATAAAATAGGGCTATTTTTAGCAAACCCTACACGTACTCCAATGATGATAATGAAATTGATAAAATAAAGAAGAGCTTTGAAACTACACGCTTATTATGTTCTTTACCTTTTAAGTAAAATCCCTAAAGTTGATTTTCTGTCACTTCTCATTCCTCCGTCTTTACGAAACACGAGATAAATCCGATTAAAAAGTAATTTATGTGTCTTCCAGGCTGGACTGGGAGCGAATGAAAAACATAGAACGTGCCAGCTGTTTTCTTCCCGGGCATACTGTAAAAGTCAGTTAAGGGACGGAGGTTTTATTACCGTTTTTGTGGGCAATAGACTGACCCCCTGTCACTGCAATAGTCTTTCTTTATCACAATAATATCCCCAAATTTGTCAAACGTGACATCAGATCTGATGGTTTTATAGCCTCTGGTGTTCTGCCTACCCCATTAGGGATACCGGCGTGAAGTTATGTACCTATGTATGTATGTAAGTAATTTATTTAAGTTAATGATTCGCGAAAACTTAAGACAATAACTTAACTTTTACTTTATTTTATTTTATGTAATTTTGCACGCTGACAATGCAGCAGTATATGTTCGGACGATAATGATAAATATAAGACCTATAATTGTAACGCTTATACTTGCAAATAAAGAATTTATTATTAATATTATCTTTATATCATAATTTCATATTTGAGTGACAGGATAAATATGTCTTGAATCCAAAACTAGATTTATACTTAATTAAGTTTATAAAAATACAGGTTTCGATACAATTATGGCGTAGTCTCAGTATTGTTACTCTCGCGAAGGTCGGACCACGTCTTAGTGTGTGAAGTGTGTGTTTGTGAACTTTTAAAGAACGTTGTGTTGACAAAACAAAAGTTTAAACAAACAAATATGGAAAACTTTGGCTGATATCCTTTTAGATTATATTAATTTAGCATTTATTTCCGTTTTGGTTTTTTGGGTAAGCATAATCAGATTAAATTGTAATGAGATTAAAATTAATTAAATAAACTTTTCACAATAAAAGAGAGGTAACATTTGTTGTTTTCAATTAGATATAACATTACCTAAGTTGTATTTGAAAACTTAATAATATAATTTTATTTTAAGTTATTTAATAAATGGAGTCTAGATTTGTTTGCGTTTGATATACCGGCCCGGGTTAAAACATAGTGATTGCTCAGTAGACCGGGCGGCGATTTTATTTTGACACTAGCCACCGCGTGCGGTTTACCCGCTTTACTTTTGATCCCGTGGGAATTTTGGGATAAAATATAGCCTATAACCTTCTTCAAGAGTTGGGCTATCAAATGCAAAATGAATTTTTCAAATCCCACTTGTAGTTTCTGAGATAAGCGCGTTCAAACAAACTCTTTAGCTTTACATATTAGTATAGATTATAGGGTAACCAAATTAAAATATGGATTGAATGTGGTTTTAAAATATTAAGTATTGTTTATATTATTTACTTTTCATTCTATTTATCAATAAAACTTGTTTATTTTTGCGCACATCAATTTTAATAATTTATTTCTTTCAAAACTTATTTAATTGAATAGCTTCATCACTTTCTTCCAAATAAGAATTATAATAAGTTTTTACAAAATAATAACGAAATATAAATGTTTGGTCACGTTAATTATATCTTTCATAATTTAGACTTTTATAGATAAAAATACCAAATAACATCGATCCCGGCTGGTATTCGAACCCAGATTACCCGCATTCCGGGCAAAATATTTAGACGTTTTTCTACAACAAGGATATTATATATCTATAAACAAGGATAACGTACTTTAAGAACCATAAAACTATTAACTAATATTATTTATTATCTATACTATAAACAAGTTTCCGTATGCAAGCCTTAACAAGGAAACACTATGCTTTATTTCAGAATCTATTAGTTCTGCGATTGGAATTTGAATTCTTAAAAATGATAATTAATTTCCACTTCGTCGTGCCGGTGGCGCTGCTGTCGACTCTTCTGCTTTGGATAACCTGTTCGACAGGTAATATACTAATAAAAATAAAAATACAAACTTGTTATACTAAAAACAGTTCACATGCAGGTAACTTCTTGTTTTGTTTTCTGTTTTTTTACGTATGTGATATAATAGATAAGGATAGAGCATATTGTTGTGAGATCTTGGTTGTTTGCTTGGTTGTTTTCGCCGGACTACCACCCTTCATATAAAATAATAACCTTCAATAATCATTAAAAAATCCCACATTCCGTTTCATACATATTTTCCCAAAAAATTTTTTCATGATGACCACCTCTGAATACTCTTTATCATATCAACATCACCATCACAACTCTTTGTAATGAGCCCAGTGGAAGGCTATGAGTCTCTCCCCTAGGTGACGAGGAGGTATAGGCCATAATCCACCAAGCTGGCCCAGTGCTGGGTGGTGGATGTCAGAATTTTCAGGGCGCCAAGGTGGCTTCTGACAAGCCCTAACGACTACTGTATACAAGTATACAGCACCCGGGACCGACTGCTTAACGTGCCCTCCGAAGCACGGAAGTCGTCATGAGAAATGAATGATCGGCGGTCACCCATCTAAGCACCGACCGCACCAAACGTTGCTTAATCTGTGATATCGTATGATACACACATTAACCACGGCGCCACGACGACTTCGACGACACGACGCCACGACGACTTTATCATATGAATCAAGAGTATTTAAAATCGATTCATAATTGACCAAAAAATCGTGAACAAAGACGAACAAAAACATGCCTACACACGAATTGAGATTCTGCTCCTTTTGGAAATCGGTTGAAAATAAGCCTCATTTACCTGCCAAGTGTCTCTTTCAATGATGTGTTTTGGCAACATGAATCTTCAACCTTCTTACCATCTACCATCTGACGACTACTTTGGCGATGGGGTGAAATAAAATTAAAATGAAATAAAATGAAAATGTTTTATTCATCATAAGACCAACGAATGGCCGCTTAATGACGTCACAATTTTGTACTTCGGCTTTAACAAGGTGCTGGTAAACCTGTCTGCCTCAGATGCCAGTGTTTGCGGGTTCGATTCCCGCACGGAACAAGAAAAAAAGATTCCGTATCTGGGTGTTTATCTATTTATGTATTTATATTCTAGGTTCCCCTCTAGTTCCGCTACGTATCTCTCATAACACAAGCTAAGCTTCCTTTGGGGCCATGTATGTAGTTGGTGTGATTGTCTGGGGATTTTATTATTATTTATTTATTTATTATCTAGTGAGAGACGGCTTAGGGTTAGGGTAGGGCACGTTTAAGGACAGGCAGCACGGCATCGCGCGGGGCGTCGTACGTTTTTAATACATCGCCGACTTTACTTTGGAACTATCCGCTCAAACGTGACATCAGATGGTTTTATAGCCTCTGGTGTACTGCCTACCCTATAAGGGATACAGATACTCCCCCCTAGGTCGCTTAAAGGTAGGTATCTCATATCACAAGCTTTGCTAAGTTTGCGGTCATGTAGTTGGTGTGATTGACACAGGATTATATTTATTTTTATTTTTATGACTTTCTATCTAATATTCTTTAAATAGATAAATATAAAATGGATTTACTAATGATAGGGTTAAATCACGTTATGTGGTGGGCCTTTCCTGATTATATCCGACGCACATTAACTAAGCTGTGTTACGGATAGACGACAGGCAGGGTAATTAGTATTAGCACTAGCAATTACAATCCAACGATACCTAATTACTATCAGCCGACTTCCAAAAGGAGGAGGAGGTTTTCAATTCGTGTGTACCTATGTTTTTTTTTACTTTTGTAAAATATATTTTGCATTTTAACTCTCTTTACTGGGTCATCGATTTGAGAAAATAAACGTCGCAATTTGAAAACACAAGCTTGGGGTTAAATAGTAAAACGTAATGTTGGAATCTCAGAAGGAGCTGTCTAAACCCCAACTAAGCAGAGCTTTTAATAAGGGATCCAAATAATGATTCCTTTTAAGCTATTGCATAGCTTCTATCGCGGGCCTTGAGCGTGGGGACCGAATCCAGAAATTCCGTAACGAAAAAACCTAACACCCCCCACTCCGACCGGCACAGCGGTGATACTTTGATTTCATTACTTTACATGCGGGCTTTAATAAACAATCAGCGCCATCTACTAGGAACTTGTGGAATTTAATATTAGATCAAACATTACTGCATTAATAAAATAAATAAATAATTATAATTGCATAAGTTGATAAAAAATGCTATGCATTAGCTTTACCGCGGCAGTCTCCGAGTGCCACACGTCTTTTTTTTTTGTTAATATATATTATAGCTTTAAAAGGCAGTCAGACTCATCCAAGATTCCATGCGTTTCAAATGCGGCGGTGATGGAATCTGCAACCCCTTTTGTATCAGCTTGTCATTTGACCATTGTGCCCCCGAAGCCGACAAATATCTGGTCTGGAAAATAAATTAATAATTTTACACATTACCATCATTCATAAGCTTGATTAGCTGTGTCGACATTGGCCTTTAAAAAAGGTCAAAAATAAATCTAGAATTTATCTATTGCAGAAAATGTTTTAATGAATTGTTTTTATTATTAATACATCTTCTTGTGAAAACCACTGTAATAAATGATTAAATATTAATATTGGGACAGACTTTTTATGTGATATTAAGTGAAGGTCAATCTTTATGTTTCTAAGAGATACGAGAGCCTGTCATCGGTTAGAATAGCCCTACCGTCCCTACCTGGATAAGCTGTTGGGTGACCTCCGCTTGGTTTAAGGATGTCGTTAGAATTCTGACTAGTTAGAGCATTCATCTAAAATCTGATGCCAAATATCACAGCTCCGGCGGTGATGTGTACCGACAATATCTCATGAAGAGCCAGTTCTTTCCTAACCCCGTGTGCTTCATCTTCGACCTCATCTTAACTCACCACCAGGTGAGATTGAGGTGTGAGAATGACATTTTTAAAGTGTCCAACATAAACGTAATAATAATTAATAATAATAATAAATCCATTTATTTCGGGTGGCCATAGTAATATTAAAAATAAACAATTTCTTTAAATAAAATAATAAAATATTGAATTAAATTAAATCATAATTGAATCACATTTAAAATAAATTACAATCACCAAATTAAAAAAAAAGGCAAATAATCGAAAAAATTTAATGAAATAATCTTGTATATAATAAATACAATAATAAAATAAATTAAAACATAATTGACTCACATTTAAAATAAATTAAAATCATTAAAATCACAAAATTTAATTAAAATTAAAAAGAAGGCAAATATTCTGAATAATTGTATTTCAGAATATTATTTGTATTTCAATATTACTTGTATTGTATTACTTATATTGTATGTTATTTGTATTTCACGTGCTTTTCCAATGACACTTTCTTCATTTAGATCAATTGAATCAAAAATCATACTTTATCATACACTTTTATTTCCTTTCAGCCGTTTTCATTCCGAACCTAACACAAGCGTGCTACCGCTGCCTCTGCCACGTGTCCACAAAATGTGACGTCTCTAACGACTGCACCGGCGGGTACTGCGGGCCCTACAATATCTCCAAGGTGTACTGGATCGACGCGGGGAAGGTGACCTTGCCTGATGATGACCCGGAGAGGAATCATGGTGAGACTATCTTGAAAAACCTTTTGGGTCAAAGCTGCGACACGCGTGTCCAGGCGCGTGGCACGGGTGGCGCAATTTCGATAATAAAATGTCATTAGTGTGCTTTTACAGTCATGTCAATAGAATTCTTAATCTCTTACTATTTGGCTAAACTTCTATTTAAATCGAAAAACCACTACAAAGGCTACAAAGTTAAATTAAATTTAGTTTGTATTATCAAGCACATGGTTTTAAGTAAGTATTACAGTATCAATTTATGTCATGTTAACATAACATTTAAAAGCTCAACCATAACAAGTCTAGACCCGGAAAAATACACGTATGTCTGCATTCTTTACGTAACTATAAAGGTCATCAAGTTTTAATCGAAATAGATGTTCTTATTTTAAAAGTAACCAATCGGAATGAACCTTAGATCATCACCGATGAGGAAGATCTTTGTTTGACTATCGACGATCTGTCAGGTGAAACTTAAGTCTCTTACTTAAGTACGAGTATATTTTATAAGGGCAAATCATTACCTCAAATCCAAAGAAAGGTGTTTATTCACGACTTTTCTCTACAGAGGGAGTCAATTGATAACAGAAATTTATATAATTTATTATCTTTATTTACTAATAATTTCTAATAATAATACATTTCCATTTCACCTATGAATAAAGTTGAAATTCTCAATGTTTCAGCCTGGCAGGACTGCGCAAGGAGCTTCTTTTGTGCGCAACAGATAATCGGCGGCTATCTCCAGAAGTTTGGCAAGGTATTATTTTATTTTATTTTATTCGGAAAATATACAGTGACTTAATAAACTAAACAAAAACAACAATAAAAACTATACACCATTTACACATTTTCGCATGTTATATCTAAGCAGTTCGAGGATCAAGGATTTTCTGAAGAAAGCCGAACTGAGTAAGTATAATTTTAAAATCCAAAACACAAAATCAAAAAACGACGTGTGGCACTTGGAGACTGCCGCGGTAAAGCTATTGCATAGCATTTTTTTATCAATTTATGCGATTATAATTATTTATTTATTTTATTAATGCAGTAATGTTTGATCTAATATGAAGTTCCACAAGTTCCTAGTAGATGGCGCTGATTGTTTATTAAAGCCCGCATGTAAAGTTATGAAATCAAAGTATCACCGCTGTGCCGGTCGGAGTGGGGGGTGTTAGGTTTTTTTCGTTACGGAATTTCTGGATTCGGTCCCCACGTTCAAGGCCCGTGATAGAAGCTATGCAATAGCTTAAAAAGAAAAGAACACAATACAAAACAATTCGACGCGAACCGGTTGTGACGATGTACTAAAGTATGAAATGTATGCGGCGAATGACATCTATTGGTAAAAATAATAGCAAAATGCGAGTAGCCTAAACTACAAACTAAAAGCACTATACTGGCTCGAACAAGTACTCATAAGGGTTATAAGGTAAGGTTAAAACTCTATGTTCATGTAGCTTACTAGATGTTGGGATGGGGAGCTCCTAAGCGAATATACCTAATTGTTTTTAATACAATATATTGTTAAATAATAATTGTGAATATTCTGCAAGTAATTCAATATTTTACCTATATTAATGGTATTTTTGATAATGAGCGAGGACGAACGAGGACGAGGGCACGGGTTTAGTTAGGAACTCACACTTCATAAAACGCGGGAGTGGATAAATAAATAATAATAAAATCCCCAGACAATCACGCCAACTGCATGACCCCAAAGTAAGCATAGCTTGTGTTATGGGCCATGTAGCGAATATACAGGGTTATTGGTAATTAGACTGGAATCTCTTTAGGTGACGTAGGAGAGGTAATTTCCAATCATTTGAGCCCAAATAATGTTTTTAAAATAATTGGGGTTATTTACTTTGGGATTACATGATTTGGGCTCAAATTATTGAAAATGACCTCTCCTACGTCACCTGAAGAGATTCCGGTCTAATTACCAATAACCCTGTATAGATAAACATCCAGACACGGAACACTTTTTGTTCTTGTTCCGTGCGGGAATCGAGCCCGCAACCACTGGCGTTTGAGGCAGACAGGTTTACCCCATCGCTAAAGTGGTCGTATGTACACCAAAGCATTAATATTTGACGGTATAATTATAAAGGATGATCGCTACCCAGGTGAAGGGTTCCTACGAATAAGCGAAGGAAGGTTGGAATAGTCGCCGCTTACAACAAGTTTATCCCGGGGCTTAATGCTTTTCTAAGCAGTGACACTAACGCAGCATCTATTAAGTTTACACTTTTCGACCGACTTCCAAAAGAAGGTTCTCAATTCGTGTGTATGTTTTTTTGGTGTCTGTGTTACACGATATTTCTGACAATTAAGAATTGATATTGAAAATACTTGTTTCATATGATAGAAGATACCTCAGAGTTGGTCCCATATAAATTTCATCGAAAACAGTTGTTAAAATATGTATGAATTTGGAGATCGTTTACCTTGACGACCTTAGGTATATTAACTTCAGCCAAAGTTTTAGGTTTTTTTAATGCTCTGCATTCGTTGATTATACATAAAACAACCTCTTAATCAACACTTACTTTTAAAATCTTATGGCTAAGATTGAAATTCCCATTTCTCAAACTCAACTTGGCTTCAAAAATCGTTAACAAAGAAAAGAAATACAAGGCTCGTTAAATAAACAGACTAAGTACTCTCGATTTTGTACTCCTCAGAAAATTTTACGCATTAACTTTTATCTCGAGTTAAGCTCGTTTTTTATCTATTTAAATGAATAACATTAAATTTTTATCGTCTTTATTTATACCAGGGAGCAGCAGACAAAGCGCTGTTAAAAGGTTTTGTAGGACACGACGCCATTTTGAATCTTCTGAATACCTTATTTATTCCTTTTTTAAAGGGATTGAAATAAAAGTATTGCACGTAAAACTGTCTACTGTTTTTAGGCGTCTGTGAAAGTGGCAATGGAACTTATTGCTTAATCTATTCGAAGATGAAAAGTCAATTGGTTTTTCTGTCTGTACTTAATAATTAGAGCTCTATCTGTAAAAACTGTAGGTAGCGGATGTTCTCATCAATAAAAAAATATCAAATAGTGTCCAATGAATTTTAATTTCCCCTTACAAGAAGAACGTTATTTTCTTTAGTTCTCGTTTGAACTTCATAAAAAAAACAAAAATTTAGCAAAGGTGAATCGAACGTGCATTAGAAGTGCTAAACAGAATCTAAGAAAATTCTTATAGAATAATCGAAATTCAACGAAATCCTTGTCTTGAGGAGCAAAATTCTGTAGTGCAATGATACCTACCAAGTATAATGAAATAAGTGTTTTATTAAAAGTTGCTGAAGAAGTATGTGATTAAATTGAATTCCTTTTCAAGTATCATATTGGCAAGTACTGCACCAACATCAACAGAATGTGCCTCTAGTAATACTTTAGGTACCTAACTAAACCCCATATTCTAAAACGAGCTTTTTCCCGTAACTTCGTATTCGCATAAACATAAAAGTATTATTTTTCCCAACCCCGTGGGAACTTCAGGAATTCCTTTCATAATACATTAAGTTACCTATTGAAGAACCTTCTTACCAAGTATCACATCCTGACTTTAAGTCTATCTTGTGAGGGGCCTGCCTACGCTACGCTGCGTCTCCCAGTAGATGGTCGCCACTAGAGAACTTCAGTAACTGCTCCAACGGCCATCTGTACTGCGAGCTTTGTGCCCTTCCCATTACCACTGCAGCTGTGCAATCCTCCTTGCTATCGTGACTTTAGTTGCCTGCAAACCTCCCCATTTCTGGTTCAATCCCGCAGGGATTAAAATGTAAAATGAAATGCGATAAAATCTGGTCTTAATTTAAGCAATTATATTCTAGATTAACACATAAAATACTTGTTATCCCGGCAATATTCTATTATATTATATATTTGTGAAATAAATAAATAAATTTAAAAAAATCTCTCTGGGGATGACTTCAGGATTTTATGAGCGAGAATTCGCAGAATGTATTTTTCTATAAATAAAAATTCCATGCTGGATTGGGAGCGAAAGAAAAACATAGAATGTGCCAGCTGCTTCTCTTCCCGGGCAAACTGTAAAAGTTAGTTAAGGGACGGAGGATTTTTTGGCGATTTTGCGGTCGACAGGCTGACCCCCTGTCACTGCTATAGTCTCTCTCCATCATAATAATACCTCCAAATTTGTCAAACGTGACATCAGATGGTTTTTATAGTATCTGGTGTTCTGCCTACCCCATTAGGGATACAGGCGTGAAGTTATGTATTATTAGTATTATTATTGTATTATTAGTATGTACTAGCTGTACCCGCGGCTCCGCTTGCGATAATTTCGGGATAAAAAGTATCCTATGTTACTTCTAGTACCTCTCATGATTCGTCGAGTAGTTTTTGCGTGAAAGCTGAACAAATATCCACGCTTTCATATTTATAATATTAGTAAGGATAAGGATTGACATTTTATAATATTTGACAATTAATTGTTTAGATCACTTTCACATGAGGCTTAAGTATCTATGGAACGAAAATACTTCAGCGCAAAGCTTCCGAGTAAACTATATTGAAAGTTGACCCGTCCGGCACGTGAACATGAAGATTTCTAGAACTGCTAACCCGGGAAAGAGCGACGTATAACTGACCATCCGAGAAACAACTGACACCGAGATCTATTCCAGCAACACGAAAAGTCTGCCCTTGATCCTTATTAATTGTCATTGCAAAACACACCGATACTGGGAATTGCGTTCTTTGAAATTGGAATGGAAAATTATTTGGTATTATGGGAATTCTGGGAATAAAGACGGTTTCTCCTGCACCGCAACCTGTCAAAATTTGGGATATCCAAATAGAATTATACCCAGAAATATGTACAACTTACAACAGAAAAACAAATGAAAATAAAGCTGAAACGCCTGTGCAATGCTATCTACCTATACCTACTTCACTTAAAAATAAATACCTATAACTACAATAATTCATAAACGTACGTACGCTTTTACCTACAAAAAAAAACTGAACATAAATTAGCCAAAATTTGGAATTTGACCGAATATTTAAACTACCAAAACAACTAATACCTACCTATTTTATAAAATAACAACGAAATAAATTCAAAATAAACTATTTAAAGACTAAAAGTCGCGCTGATAAGCACGATTTATAATATCAATTATTGTCTGTCAATAAAGTCGAACGCTCTGAACGCATCAACAGCCAAATATTGAATGAATTATAAAGCTTGCGCTTTTTTTTTGTTTTGTTTTTTTTTTTTCCTGCCAAAGAATGACACCCTACTGCGGCGCCCCAAAGGGCGTCCATGGCCTCCCGGCTTTTTATACCCTACCGCCGCGAGGCGCGTCGAGCGCGGCAACCGTTACGCAAAAATAAACCTTATATCATTCAGTATTCACGCGCGATGGGTTATTAGCGTATTTCATGTATAAGTTTAAAAACCAAATTATTAAGCATTCATAAAAAAAGCACTAAAGCACTCACTCTCAAACACACAACACACGCACACTCAGATATACACAAACGCACCCATCCACACAAAAGGATAAATCTAAACCCATTTAGGATATGGTTAATTTTATTTTCTTTGATTCTTTTTTTCTCTGACATTTTCTAATATCATATAATTTAGTTTTTTTTTTTATTTTCAATTATTATTTGCTATTATTTAATTCCATTTTCATTATTTTGTGAACTTATCATGACTTTCTAATGGTATTTTTCTGTTTAAAATTGAATTCATGTTTATGCTATTTCCGTACATTATTTAACCGCTCCTTTAAATTTCATTAATTTTTTAACATACCATGATACTTTCATTGTATTTGTTTTTCTGTTTAAAATGTATTACTTATTGTTTTTCTCTCATCAGAATATATTTAAAATTTTAATTCTCTAATCATTATCATTATTCTTGTATGTGTTTTTTTTTTATCAAAATTCGAAAGTGGTATCTACTTCACTAAATTATGCTTTGTATTTAATATTTCAATCATTTTTTGTATGGTTCTTTACACGTTACTAAATTGTTTGATATCCAATTATTGTAATAAGTGTTTTCTTTTATTTCTATTCTAATTGTGTATTTCTTTTTTTGGCCTTATCTTAATAATTTTAAGTTGATTCTAATACTGTATATAAACGCTGTAGAAATACCTTTAAATAAATAAATAAATAAAGTTTGGTGTTTCTATACCGATTTCTATGATTCTTTTTTTATTGAATAGGTAATAATGTAAAAATTTTTTAATTAGGGATGCGTGAGTATTATATATATTATAAACGTAAGAGTAAACAAATATAATCAGAAAGCTCCGAACTGCTAAGCTGTCGGGATTTACACGTGTTATTGTGAGTCAACCATAAAATATAGACATATACTGTTTTGGGATATTTTTTATATAATTTTATGAAGAATATTTCTGTTATATATGATTTCTATGTAGCTTTAACCATTAAGGCAGCACACGCGACGGAAGCTTAAAAAATGAAGTAATTTCTCCCGTTTTTCCAACATTTCCCTTCACTGCTCTGCTCCTATTGATTGTAGCGTGATAATAAGTATAACCTGGCCAGGAGTATGAAGAATAATTTTACCAAGTTTCGTTAAAATACGTCGAGTAGTTTTTGTTTCTATAAGGAACATACAGACAGACAGACAAAAAATTTACTGATTGCATTTTTGGCATCAGTATCGATCACTAATCACCCCCTGATAGTTATTTTGAAAATACATTTCATGTACAGAATTGACCTCTCTACAGATTTATTATAAGTATAGATTATTAGTTAGAAATAACAGTGATGAATTTAAGCAGTTGTAATTTTCAGAAATCATTAGATACTATGAATAAGTTGTCTTGCTAATGCCGCAACACCAAAACACTAGTACAGAAGGAAGCAGATCCAGCGTTACAAACAATTACAATATTTCGACAGATGTGGAAAAGTTGATTTGCGGACTCCTGTACCGTTATATTCGAGCGTTTGCGATGCCCTTCAAGTCTCATACAAACAAGTGGTACAACGATAACAACAAACACACATTGCGAACACTTAAAACATGCTCATCAAGCTACCATAACAATTAACCCGTGTTTCGTTGCAACCAAAAGCTACCTCAGGGCACAACAACTATTTAGCACATCACCTCTTACAGACAGCTTCTCCACATTAATCCCCACAACATTTGTTGAACGATTTTTTACAAATCTCGATAAGTAACACAAAAAAGATAATCAACGAATGCAGAGCATTAAAAAATCTAATCAAAACTGTGGCTGAGTTGAGAATTTCATCAACGTTATATTACAAATATTCTCCGAAATCATACATATTTTTTCAAAAGTTTGAAATTTTCAATGAAGTACTCAACCTATTTCGATGAAATTTAAATGGGACCAACTATGAAGTATCTTCTCTCATATGAAACAAAAATTATCAAAATCAATTCATAATTGTCCGGAATATCGTGTAACAAAGACACAAAAAAACATACAGATGAATTGAGAACCTTCTCTTTTTTTTGAAGTCGGTTGAAAATTTGCTCCCTCTGTTATTTGTGACTGTATTTTACTGCATCACCCCGCGACCCCGCACCCGCTGCACGTGGCGTGATGCAAGGTGCGTGGCAACTAGCATCAGTTTAAATAGAGTAACGCCAGTTTAGAGTCAATAAATATATTTTGGATGGGAAAACTTTTTTTTTTTTTATTATTCATTTGAAAAAAATGGCGCAGAACAAATATTGTTAGGATTGATGTGGAGAGACTACCTGCAAAAGGTGAAGCGCTAAATAAAATTATCCCTATATACAAATTAAAATAAACCCTAAATTCCAGGACTGCAATGGCGACGGAGTGACCGACTGCTTCGACTACATGATGATTAACGGAAACGGCGGCTACGGCTGCACGGCGCCGCTGAACCGGACCGCCAACGGCCGCCGGTGGCTGCAGCGGTTTGAAGAATGCCGATACACGCTAGACCTCAATTAGTTGCCATAATCATCATCATCATTCAGACAGGAGATGTCCACAGCTGGACATAAGCCTCCCCCAACGTTCTCCACACAAATCCGCCCCGCGCTGTCCTCATTCAGCGTTTACCGACAGTTGCTATAATATACAGGGTCATTTTTTTGAAGATCAAAATATTTTAGGAGAAGGTTGAGAATGACGCGTGGATTCAATTTATGACAAAAAAAAATTGTAAATAAATTTTTTTTAATTGAAATTTTACAAGTCTTTTAAGTGATCAAATTTTTCTGACTATTAAAATCAATGCATAACGTATTTTTATTAATAGAAATAGTTGGAAAAACGCTTTTATTTAGTCGTTTAAACTAAAATCTTGTTAACTCATGAGAATTAAAAAATATCAAATTATCTAACAAAAAAAAATTGTTTTACAAAATTGAATCCAGCCATCATTCTTAACCTTTTCCTAAAATATTTTGATCTTCATAAGAAACACCCTATATACTTTGAATAAGCTTAAATAAATAGTGCAGGTGCAGCGCAGACGAAGCACTATTACGGTGTCACTACGTCGATCGGATTTTTTGGCATAGTAAAAACTGTTCCATTCGTCCGTCGTTCGACTGATTGGTGTGTGAACCCTTAGCCCTGTTTGTCTGGTCATAATAATGTAATAATTGAAACTACTAAAGAGCTTTACTAAGGACATTTCTATTTCTGTACAAGCCTATATCTAAAATTTTATTTTCATGTTTATATTCTATAGATTGTAAGAAATGTGTTATTGCATGCTGTATTACAGTGAAATATGAGACCTTTATATAAGCCGACCATCAAAATGTAAACCAAATTTGACGCAATAAAATGATTTGATTTGGTAGAAATCGCTTGTTTAAGACCGTCAATTGCGTTACAATAATAATAAGATCCTTTAAGTATTTTCTGTGTAATAGAGGGTCTTTCAACAAGGGCGGGTCGGTAATTATTTCAAATTGAAAACAAAAAGGCGTGAATAGGTCTCTCAAATAAAAGAATAATTTCGTTAATATCTCACGTACTGCTTGTTTTATTCCATTTTGAAATCGAACCGTCCTTATTGAAAGACCCTATAAGTATGCAATAAAGTGTAAATGGACCATCATATCAGATGGTTTTATATGGTGTTCTGCCTAACCCATAAGGGATGCAGGCGTGAAGCTATGTATGTATGTATGTAAATAGATTAATATTTTAGCGATCAAGTCTGAATGGCATGAAGAAAGTCCGATATTAATATATCAAATATACTCAAATAATTAAATAGAATCAAACACGAACATTCAGCCGGCAGACAGAACTGTAGGGACTCACATGCAATTCACTCACATTGCACAAGTGAAATTTGATACTCTACATAAAAAGGGACAGATAAGACAGTACCTACAGAAAAAGAAGAAGTAAAAAAATGTGTACGGGGCGGCGGTCTGCCATGGTAACACGGATTTTTGTGCACCACAAAATAAGTAAAGCATAAGTTCTGTTTTCACAGACTAAAACATGCGTCATGAACAGTCTTTCGTCTGCGCTGCACCAACATAGTGCGGCCGGTGGGAGTTTGCGTTCCTGACAGCTGTCAAAATCACAGCTTTTTAACTTTCGAATCGGAAATAAACTTTATTCAGTGGACATAAGGAGCTGTCAGGAACGCATTCCCGCAACGGCCGCACTCTATTGTACAGAAGGCCGCAGATCAAGCATCACAAAGCTGTCAAATTTCCCCAACCAATTATTAACTTAATGTCGTTGACATACAGTTCAAATTCAAATTTTTTGTCAGATTTGAAAAGGTTGATCTTCTGCATTCTGTACAAAGAAAGTCCGTCCTTCAACTATAGATGTTTGTTGTTTACCTTTGATTGATTGGTTGTGCGTTTTTAAAGCGTGTTCCTGATCAAAATGTTTCCATGCATTTATATAAATAAAATAAAGTGAAATATTTATTTGTTTGTGTGCTTATTTGTCTAAATATATAGGGTTGCCTTATAATAGTCAATAATAGTTTAATAGCAGATTAAGACTGATGAGTGGGTCACAAATAGGAATTTTTTTTTTTTAATATTTTGCATATTGCAATTTCAAAATGATTCTAAGTCATCAAACTTTAAGTTAGATCTTTTTTTTTTTTAATTCTTTATTTATTAAAGGAGAGTTTGATCATTTCTGATCATGTCACTCTCATAATATATGACAATACATAAGCTATCATCTACTTAAACCTAATAAAACTAATTTAATTAACCACTTATTTTCTATCGATGTAGGTTTTGCCAATATGCTGTTACACTGACCTAAATTGTAATTTTTTCCAAAAAATTGCTGTCTTTCACTTTCATTCCGGCGACATTCCATTAAAATGTGGTAGACATCTTCAGGCACTCCACAAAGGCTACAATTGGGAGACTCTGTTTTATTCATTAAACACGCAAACTTGTTCAATGGAATGTGGCCGGAACGTAGTCTCAGAGCAAGTACAATTTCGTCCCGTTTCATGTCGGCATCTTCGATCCAGGTATATTTGCAAATGTTTGGTTGCACAGTCTTGTACCAAATACCTTTATTCAATGATCTTTCGTCAAAGTATTCTTTCCATAAATTTCTACAGTATTCTTTGATTTCACCCAGCATTTCAGATTGGTATGGCAAACAGTGCATCAATTCTCCATCTGTTGCTGCTTCTCTAGCTAACTTGTCAGCTGTTTCATTGCCTTCGATGCCGACATGAGAAGGGATCCATTGAAGTACTACCTCTCTTTGGTTTGCGTTCAGTTCACAAATCAGTCCCAGGACTACGTAGGTGATCCTCGGCCGCCCGAGGTGCATCGAGCAACATGCTGGAGCGCGCTTTTTGAGTCTGTCAGAATGACAAACTTTCCTCCACTAAACATTCTAATATAAGATAGAGCCTCAACAATCGCTAGTAATTCCGCGTGCATTATTGAGATATATTTAGAATGTATTTGTAGTTTTAAAAAATCATTACTTTCAAAATCATAAAATGCTATTCCAATATTATTAGCATCCTTCGATGCATCCGTAAATAATTTATAGTATGTCCTGTAAACCTGATTTATGTACCGAACGCAAGTTGACCTAAGGTGGTGTTGATTATACTTTCTTTTATTATAAATGACATCATCGATGAATGGTTTAATGTAATTTGATATATCAAGATTGCTTACCCAAGTCCATAGTTCAAACATATCTAATTTAGTGCTTGTATATATAGATAATGGTTTAAATTGTTCATGTATAACACAAACAAGAGGTTTTTTCTTATATCTCCAAAATCTATTTCCACTAACTTGACATAGCTTTTCAATACTGATACTACATGTGTTTCTTTCTAAAGCTTTACATTTTAACCAGAATTTACCGCATAAATAAGTTCGTCGGATATTCAATGGACATAAATAGAGTTCATTTTCCATAACGTGAATGGCTGTGCTTTTAATGAAACTTCCAATAATCCGCAAAAACATGTTTTGTACTTTATCTAATTTGATTAAACTAGTTTTGGAGCTATTATGATAGAGAAAACTTGCATAATCACACCTACTTCTAACCACTGTTAAATATAACCTTCTCAGATGTTTTGGGTGTACTCCCCAACCGGGTCCTTGGAGAACTTTAAATATATTTATGAATTTTAGCATTTTTTCTTTGGTCTTATTGATATGTTTATCCCATTTGAGTGATTTATCAAGCCAGAGCCCCAAATATTTAATATTGCTAACTACTTCAAGTTCCAGGTCATAAATTGTTAAATTTATGAATTCTTTTTTATACCCCGATTTAAATATAACAAGTTTACTTTTCTGTGCAGAAATATTAAGACCTAGATTATTTAACAGAGATGTAAATTTATTTAATGCATTCTGTAATATTTGTCTTCCTTCTCTTAAATCTTTGCATGTAATGTATAGTGCAAAATCATCAGCATATTGGGAAATACCTACATTACATATTTCATGACAGATACGAATAGTGGCAATATTAAATAAGAGCGGTGAAAGAGGATCCCCCTGAGCCAGACCCATTGCAGTGTTCCTATATGAAGTATCTATTGATAGAATTTTAAGTTTTCTGTTTTGCAAGAAAGTTAAGAGATATTGACATATTTTCGAACCCACCATGATATCTCTATCCATGATGGTTAAGAGAGCTGTAATATCGACATTATTGTAGGCATTCTCAATATCTATAAAACAACCCAAGGTAATACAACCAATTGAGAATCCTCTCTGTACTTCACATATCAAATTGACGAGACTATCCAAACAAGATTTTGACTTTCGAAAACCGACCATGTTATCGCTAAACAATGAGTTTTTTTCAAGATACCACTCCAATCTGTTTTTCAAAATTATATGGAATATCTTGCATACACAAGAAATCAAAGCTATGGGTCTTGGAGACATATTTGGATCTGTTTTAGGAATTGGTAAGATCATGATTTCACTCCATTGAACCGGTACGAAACCCCAATCAAGGAATTGATTAAAAAATTCAAGTAATATTATTTTACCATTTTTGGGAAGATTTTTGATCATGGAGTAAGATATCATATCACAGCCAGGACATGTATCTTTGGATCTAATGGCAGTATTCAGTTCCTGGAGTGATATCGCAGTTTCAATTTTTGGATTTTTTGAATAAAATATTTGGGGGGCATTAACAACAAAGTCAGGAGTTAAGCTACTTAGTAGTTTTTCCGCATTTTCTTTATCTATTTGACTTCCACAGGTACGATATCCCTTAACCCATCTCATTTTACGCCAAACTTCAGTAGCACTAGTTGATAAGTTAGATCTGTAGTTTATGAGTACACAGACAGTAATAAAAACGTTTCCATCTAATTGTATGTAGTCATAAAATGTAGATTAATCTTAAATCTTACTCAGAGACGAATTTTGAAATTCTACCTAATGAAAAATATTTAACATATATTATTTTTTTTCGAAATTCAGGTCCACTCATCATTCCTAATTTTCTATTAAAATATAATTGACTATTATAAGCGGACCCTGAATAATACTTATAATCACAGTACCCAGAGTTTAGTCGCAAAGTAACCTGATGAGGTAGTGAGTTGAGCACATTAGGGAGTAACCACACCAATCCATCGACACGGTCAAACGACGGCGTAGATCGGCGTCGACCGGCTTTTTTGGCCTAGTAAATAAACGCTGAATAAACAAATAATAAACAAATCAAGTTTAAATTACCCTATTCACAATTTCTTATTCACTTGTGTTCAGACTATCGTTACGAACGTTTCTCGATTTGTTTTACTACTTTTTTGAGTTTTATCATTAGGACTCATTACAATGCCACGTATTTGGCACCATATGAGCATAGAAATAGCTTCTAGAGTACTAGTATTGCTGCAAGATAGAGAATCTCAACGACGTGGCTCTACGCCTAGGTGTATCGCGGCGAGCTATCCAAAATGTTTGGGCTCGCTACCAAGAGACTGGTAGAATTGTTAGAGGACGCGGGTGAGGAAGAACCCGGGCAACAACGACTAAAGACGACCAATACATTCGCTTAACTGCAGGTCGAGAGCGTAACATTATTGCTCGTGCTTACAAAACTGACTGTTTTATGAAACGTTCGTAACGATAGTTTAAACACAAGTGAATAAGAAATTGTGAATAGGGTAGTTTTATTGATTGGTTTATATCTTTCCACTTGAGAGTAAATATTAAAAAGCGTTGTTCAGAATAATGTTAAGAATACATAAACATATCAATTTTATGCAGAGAGACTTAAACTAGCTTAAAATTAAGTTTAAAGTGTCATACAATCGTTTTTTGTGAATTTTCACACCATCAATCTCCACAATCTCCACAAATTTTGGTAATATAACATTATATTTAAACCCACGTAATGTATTTAACATCCTTTTCAGAATATCGGATTAATTTTAATATAAATCGGGATATATTTATTTATTATTATTTATTTATTTCCATGAACACATTTCCATAGGTATGGATTTCAATTATTTTGATGATATTAGGTCCTTACATATGAAATTGGCGTCTTACAAGGGAGGAATAAAAGTCGTTTATTTTTTTAATATAATATATTTATTCAATCAAAGTATGATCCATTGCTATCTATGCACTTCTGCCATCTCATAGGTAGTTCATTTATGTCTTTTCTAAAAAAACATTAGGACGGGAATCAATAAAATCTTTGAAGGCGGTTTGGACTGCCTCATCGGAGTTGATTTTTTTCCCCTGCAAAAAGTTATCCAAATTTCTAAAAAAATTGTAGTCTGTTGGAGCAAGGTCCGGTGGATGTCTTAAACAATCCAATTGAAGCTCCTTTAATTTGGTAGCAGTCTGTTCTGCAATGTGTGGTCTTGCGTTGTCCTGAAGCAGCAGTAGCCTTGTGCGATTGACCAGTCTCGGTTGTTTAGCGGCTAGTTTATCAAAAAAAAACAAAGAAAAGAAAAACAAAATAAATATTGTTTTCGAGACACAAATTGATGAGTAAATAGCTGTATAAATTTGAATTTGAAATTCTAAATCAAAGAGGAGATATTTGAGATTAAAGTGGCCAGTACGACAAAACACCAGTACAGTAAAAATTCCGCTGCCATACGCTTTACATATTTTTACGAAAATTGCGTCATTTTTCCAAAAAGTAATATATTGATTGTGATAAAATTTATATAAAAATTATATATTTTAGTCGTCAAAATTATTATTTTGACAACCTCTGAAAGATCTTCTATCAAATGACACTCTAATCATCATCAAAAACAATTCATAGCTGACCCAATAATCGCGGAACAAACTTACAGAAAGAATACATGCACAAGAATTGATAACCTCCTACTTTCGGAAGTCGTTTGAAAATTAAAAGTAGGTACTAGGTAAATATTAAAAGGTAACACATAAATATAAGTAGCGTAAACAGGTCCTTACTATGAAATTGGCGTTTTGTCGTAATGGTCACTTTTCTCTCAAATAAGTATCTCCTCTTTGGTTAGGAATTCCAATTTCAAAATACAGTTATTTACACGTGTCTTTGTGGTTGTGTGAACCGCATACTTTTCCCACTTTTATATACATTTTTAAATATAATTCAGCTACTAATTGTTAGAATATTGCCACGAGTAAGGGAGATTCGTTTAAAGTTCGCTATTTAAGTAACATTCAGCATTTTCCTGTTTGTTTTCCTGTAGGCTATAACATTTCCACGTGTGAATATATTTTTCTGTTTAATTATGGTTTTTAGCTTGTAACCAATGACTAAAGAAACAAAGGACTCGGCGTTAAAGTCGTTACTTTTAAATATATGGGCGTCTCCTTTTAACTCAAGAGTGTAATCGTACGTAAAAAAGGACAACAGTTAAATAAATGAAAAATGTGATAAATAAAAATATAAAAATCACATTATCACATTTTTTATTTATTTAAGAATAATTGAGCATTTTAAATGCAAAAACTTATTAAAAAACATTATGAAAACATTGCAATGCTTCACTTTAACTGGGATTCACAATTTCTGTAAAGAAATTGGTCTCGGTTGGTCTTAGCTGCAAACTACGTTAGGCTATACGTTAGCAATATAACGTAAAAACAAAAAATGTGGTAAGTAATTTCGAGGCGTACCGCTAGGCCCCGGTAGCTTAGTGGAAGAGCACTCGTCCGGAAAACGAGAGGTCCCAGGTTCGAGTCCTGGTCGGGTAATTTTTATTTATCACATTTTTCATTTATTTAAGAATAATTGAGCATTTCAAATGCAAAAACTTAAAAAAAATACATTATTTAGGACAACAGTTATTTTATCATTACCTTAAATTACAACTATGCAGCCGGTCGCCACGTAACGACACAGTCAACAACATGTACGTCAGTTGTCATAACGACTTGCTTTTTGCAAATTATGAAGAAAATTTTAGTGGTTTTATGTGAAATCGTTTTTGTTTATATTGCAGAACTTTGCATAATACTGCCATTACCATGGTTAGATGCAGTGTGTTAGGCTGCGCCGAGAAATACTATGAGCACTACGGCAAGCCGCCATCTTTGTTTCTGACTAAACAGGCACGTTTTTTCGTAGTTATGTCATGTCCTCTTTTTCCCATTGTCGATGCTTGTAACAGATACTTGATTAAATAGGTTTTCTAACAAGTTGTGATTCTTAGAATAATATTGTTAACTTCCTGGATAACCGGTTCAACGCAACGTGTCAGGTATCAGGAATAAGCACCTCCTCTAAATCTCCTCTAAATCTATATTTCAAATAATTGACACAAAAACCTCAATACCTACAACTTTCAAATGAATAATTTCTTTCATTACTGAAAATCCAGTAATTATTTTTTTTGGGTGTATCTGGTTTTTTTTTATTAAAGACTAAGCCCGCGTTGGACCTCAACCTCACCTGATGGTAAGTGAAGATGAGGTCGAAGATGACAGCGCACGGACCTAGGAAAGAACTGGCTCTTCATAAGATACTGCCGGAACACATCAGCTGCAGTTACCGGCAAATTTTATTTGAATGGAAGAGTTTTTGATCAAAAATGTCTTAATCTACTCGACGACCGGCTGGTGTAGTGGTAACATATGTTGCCTTCTATGCCAGAGGTCCTGGGTTCGAATCCCGCCGGCGGCGGATATTTGTGTGATGAACACAGATGTTAGCCGGCAAGTAATAAACGTTTATTTGTTTATTTAAGTTTATTCTAATAAAAAAAATGTATTTACTCAATATGTATGTTCATTTATTTCTTAAGTATATCAGTTGTGTCAGAAGTATTTATTATCATTTATCATTTATTAATTTTATATATGTAAGCCCTTAAGTTAACAATCTGTTTTTACACAATACGTAGAAACCATGTTGTAAACAATTACCCGCCATTTTATTTTCAAACAAATCAAACTTTTATTTGAAATACAGCCCAATGTATAAGAAAAATATGGAAAAAAAAATTGCTACCGAATAACAAAAAGGCAAAATAAGATGGCCTTTTTAAAGCTGACATGTTAACTTTTTAGGCTATTTAATATTAAGATGTTAATCTCAAAGGAAGATACGCAATAAAGCATATTTAGGTTACCTACTTAAATTTATGATCAGCAAAAATATTTTGATATTCTACATAAATGTTAGTAAAATTAATCACACTCTAAATGTTTCTATAATAAACAAGTGACATCACATGCTAGTAAACAGAAATAAACATCGACGTGTGACATAATCAGCGCCATTTCGGAAATTGCTTTTCGACGCTATAGTGAAAAAAAAAAAAAATGATTATTATCAAAAATACAATAAAAATACTTTTTTTCGTGTATTCGTTTTTTCATTTATGCAGTTTGGTTTTTTAAATGCTCAACGAATGCAGAGCATTTAAAAAAAACCAACTTCACATCAAAACTTTGGCTGAGTTGAGAATGTCATCAACGTAAACATTCTCCGAAATCATATTTTTTTTTCAAAAGTTTGACATTTTCAATGGAGTACTTACCCAACTGATTTTGATGAAATTTAAATGGGATCAACTATGTAGTATCTTCTATCATGTGAAACAACAATTTTTAAAAGACACAAAAAAAAACATACAAACGAATTGAGAACCTCCTCCTTTTTTGGAAGTCGGTTGAAGAAGAAAAGAATTTTTCCCAAAATCAACTAGGCAACAAAAGTTTAAGTACAGAAGGCAGCAGATCAAGCGTTACATTACCTGTCAAATTTCCCCAACCAATTTTAACTTAATGTCGAGGGCATAGAGTTTAGATTATGTGATCGAGAGTGTACTGCGCGGTGTAAACATTAGCTCCGATATAAAAAAAATACAAAAACGATTAAAGTGGAAAATCTTAAAATATCTACTTGGATTCTCATGAACAAAAGTGAAATAAAGAAGTGTAATTGTAGTCAACAACCAAAACAAGCGAATTCACAACATAAATACAAAAAACATATCAGCCTCCGGTACGCGAAAACAAGCATAATATCTAAAATTTCCGTCAAAAAATGCTTAAAAGTCATAAAAGAAAAGTGTTAAAAACCAATAAGTGAAGTGTAAAGATAAAAGCCTTTTAAAAATATAAGGTAAGAACACAAACTACTTTGCATAACCTCAAAACAGAAGAAATTAATTACGCATTAATTTATCAAATAAATTATTGAAAACAACGCCATCTGTAGACGAGTAGAAAAAGTTTTTCAACACTGCCATCTAACGAAAAGCATCCAAAACACATCGACTTCAAACAAGATTTACAACAATACGAATATCAATTTAGTACCGCTATTCACCGCTAGATATCACTACCAGTATGAATAATAAAAGAAATGTAGATAAAGATAAACAAAAACCTTCATTTAGTAAAGCATGCGCAGGATGCCGACAGGAATTACCCAAAACAGAACACCTAACTTGCGCTTTCTGCCAGAACTCATACGACTTAGACTGTGTGGGCGTTTCTTCGAAGCGTTACTATAACACTATGCAACGAAAGCACAAGGAAGAGTGGAGGTGTCCCGACTGCTGCTGCAAACTGCCCAAAACAAGTAATTTAAATACACCTATACATAATGCGAGTAAAGAACATTTATTCATTCCAGAATCTGAAAATAATAACGTCACAATCAGAAAACCATCCGTTCTTAAACTAAATGATTCAATGAGCTCGGAAGACTCTAGTTTACTAGGTGACACGATTTTTACAGGGAATACACTGGGCTATGCAAATGAAACAGAACTAACACTGCAAAATCTTAAAATAATGATAAGTTCGCAGCTTAAAGAAAATAATAAATCGATCATAAATGAATTGCAAAATACTATACAAGCCGAAATAAGTCAAGCAATCATTAAAGTCAAACAAGAATTTGAAAAAGAAACCAGCTACCTGATAAAAGAAAATAACATAAGAAAATCGGAACTTCACCAAACTAATCTTACCATCGAAAAGCTTCAGAAAGAAAATGAAAACTTGAAACAGTTAATTCAAGAATTACAAAATAAAATGTGCCCGACAGAACCAAAAACACAAAGAACAAATGAAATAAACAATGAAAAGAAAATTGTTCTATATGGCCTACAAGAATATTATAAAGAACACGAAAATGATCTACACTGTAGGATAATTGAGTTATTTAGAGAAACCCTTAACATAGATCTAATGGGTTATATCGAAGACACATATAGGGTAGGAAAATATTCCAATAACTATAACCGACCATTAGTCATAGAGCTCCTTAGCAAAAGAAAAGCCAAACAGATCTTGGATAATACCTACTACCTAAAGGGAACACGCTTATCTGTCACAAAATTTCTGGACAAAAAAGAACGCCAGGAACGGCAAATGATGCGAGTAGAAATGATAAACGCAAGAAGACTAGGAAAACACGCAGTTATAGTAAAGAACCAGCTCTATATTGAAGGAAAACCAATAACAAGTAAAAACAATAAATATAATATAGAAAAAGAGCAACACTATGACTATAGTGAACAGCATATACATACACAGAATAATAGGGGAGAAAACCTCACAAATAACTCCTTTCGAGACAACTACTAAATATTATAAAATTTTATTTCAGAACTTACAAAGCCTAAATAATAAGCAACATATTATAGAATCCTTTATTACAGAACATACATCATATCAAGCAATCTGCATATCAGAAACATGGTTAACAAAAGCAAAATTAGAGTTAATACAGTTTAGTGGATACAAAACTGCGGCGTCCTTTTGTAGAGAAACCCGGATTGGAGGCGGTGTCTGCATCTTTCTTCAAGAACAAATTGAAAGCAAAGAGATAATCGAAATTAGTGACATGTCGATAGAGTACGTGATAGAAATATGCGCCACCTATTTACTTAAAGAAAATATTTTAATTGTAACTGTATATTGGAATAATCAAAACAATGATTTATTTTACGAACGTCTTGAACTAGTTCTCAAATATATAGATAAGAAATACTCAAAATGTAAAATTATAATTGGAGGCGACTTTAATACGAATATTCTTATTAATAATCCAAAATCTAGGCAACTTTTAACACTAATGTCAGAATATAAATTAAAGCAGCACATACAAAGTCCTACACACATCATAAAAGCATCCTCCACATGCTTAGATCTTTTGTTTACAAATTTTAATGATAATCTGTGTACATCAGTAGAAGACTTTGGTTTCACTAACCATCTATCAACAATTATAGAACTAAAATTATTAAATTATACAAAACAAATAACGCAGTTCGTCAAATATAAAAGAAGGTTTAATTGTAAAAATATAGAACAATTTAAAACACAGCTCAAAAATATAAATTGGAGTAATATAATAACAGTAGATAAAAACGTTAACCAAAATTATAAGCTTTTTCATGATACACTTATAAACATTTTAAATTCAAGTATACCAAAGAAAAAGTGTAAAGAAAAAACTATACCAAAAAAGTACTGGTTGAGCAAAGGAATTAAAATATCTTGTCAAAATAAGAGACTCCTAAAATCCTTTATTATGAAAACAGATAACAAAATACTTAATGATTACTACAAAATATATGAGAAAACCTTACGAAAGATAGTAATAAAGTCGAAAAAAAATTATTATATACAAAAAATTTGAAAATCTAATAATATTGCTAAAACAATGTGGAGCATAATCAATGAAAGAACAAACAAAAGACGTGTAAAAGAAAAAAGTAACATAAAACTAGACATAAATAATTCAGTGGTCTCAGAACCGAAGCAAGTAGCTAATATTTTTAATAACTTTTTTGCAACTGTAGGCAAGATGAGTTCACCTGTAAATATATCCAATACGCAACAAAGCTTTACAACACACTCTATAGAAAATTCATTATTTTTAAACCCTGTTCAACCTTCTGAAATATGTTATATATTAAAGACTCTAAAAAATAAAAACAGTCACGGTATAGATGAAATACCACCCAGCCTCTTAAGAAATTGTGCCAAAGAGCTAACTATACCTTTTTATCTTTTAGTTAACCAGTCATTTAAGGAAGGTGTGTTTCCAGATATGTTGAAAATTGGACTCATCAAACCTATATATAAGAAAAATAATAAAACAGACCCAAACAATTTCCGTCCCATTGCTCTATTACCGGCTCCGTCTAAAGTTTTTGAAAAAGCGATGTGTATCCGTGTCTACAACTATTGCGAAAAGTACGCGATATTCGATGACTCCCAAAATGGATTTAGAAAAAACCGTTCAACAATACTAGCAGTCTATAAATATATACAAGAAACACTTAAAATAATTAATGATAAAAAATACGCAGTTGGGATCTTACTTGACATGTCCAAAGCATATGATAAAGTCCAATTCGACATCCTATTAAATAAATTATATAGCATTGGAATCCGCGGAACCCCTTATCAATGGTTTACTTCGTACCTCGCAAATAGGCAACAATTAGTAGAAATAGAATATTTCAACTCGACTACTAACGAAATACAAATGGTAAGATCAGATATTACAGCAATAAAAGCATCAATCCCGCAAGGCAGTGTAATCGGTTGTCTTCTGTTCCTAATATACATTAATGAATTGCCTAAAATCATGGACGAACCATGTGTATTATTCGCCGATGATATTTCTCTTCTTACCTCTTGCGATAGCACCTCGGACATAAATAAAAACGTAAATTTTATCCTTCACAAAACGGACAATTGGTTGCAGAATCACAATTTAGATATTAACTTAACGAAAACAAAAATACTTACATTCCACCCACATCAAAAAAAACCAATAGATATAAACATCACATTTAAAGACACAAAAATTGAAACCGTTAATAAATTTACACTTTTAGGCATAGATATAGACACACACATAAATTGGAAAGAACATGTTCATAAAACTCAATTAAAGTTGGCAAGATTCGCTTACGCACTCCGCGAAGTAAAAAAGACCACGGACTTAAAAACTGCTCTTATCACATACTACGCGTATGCCCACGCATGGCTCAGCTACGGCGTCATCCTCTGGGGGGGCAGCGTGGATGCGCCATCTGTGTTTACGGCCCAGAAAAAGCTAATACGAATTCTAGTCAATATAAAACAAACAGACACTTGCAGACCTCACTTCATACAACTCCAAATTCTTACTCTTCCATGTATTTATATACTAGAGGTTTGCAAGTTCGTAAAAAAATATCCAGAATTCTACACAAAACGCGAAGATATGCCTACAAAATACTCCCTGCGACCAAGCCGAAGAAAACAACTCATAGCTCCACCTTCCCGACTAAAACTATTGTCACGCGGCCCGCTGGAAATGTCCATAAAGTTGTATAATCACCTCCCGGAATCCCTGAAAAATAAAACCAAAGAAAAAGAATTTTTAAAATTACTCAAACAATTGCTAATCAAAAAATGTTACTATACAGTTAAGGAATACCTAGATGATAAATTAGATAAGGTAAATATAGAATTAAATTAAAATTAATAAACACATACTGTACCTATTTAATAAAGAAATATAAACGTATATTGTATATACATACTAACTAAAACTAGCATTAAGTGTTATAACTATTTAGATAAACTTAGGTTAAGAAAAATGTCCTCTCATCTACATAAATTGTATGATATTGCAATGCCCTTGCAGGGCGTCACTAGAACCACCAATTATTTTAAGATCCTTTCTGTACAGTGATACGCAATAAAGAAATTTGAATTTGAATTTGAATTTGAATTAAGTATACATTTTTGAAAGATTTGAAACACTTGATGTGCTGCCTTCTATACCATATATAAAATCATACGTTTTATCACATGAAACTAACCGAACAAGTTAGGTAACTCAAGTTAACCTACATAGTTGAACAGAAACTATGATAATATGCTGCTTCATTGACTTTGTAACTTGTGTAGTATTACACTTGAAAGATATTCTTTGGGCTAATACGATTCCTATAACGTTTTTACATAATGTAGTTGAAGTGCGATTGAGTTGTATTTTATGTAGGAACAGTTGATAAAGAATTTTATCTGAATTCACAAACGTATAAAATGATAGAATTTGAAAGAGTAATGTTCAGGGTCCATACAGTCTCTGCTCTGTCAAACTACTTTTTATTAGGTATTAGAATGTATAAAAATTATATTGTCATTGAAATGCTGCCTGTTTATATCTAAACTGTTGGTGCAGACTTGTTTTAATTTCTTAGAAACGATATCGGGATTTTCATTTCATGTGGATGATACTAGGAGGTAGTCTATTGAGTAACTTGAGAGGGTTAAATATAAAAATCTTTGCTGCGATTATATAAGTAAATGATTTGTAATTAACCGAACATGAGTCATTATTTGCACTAAACGTTGTTTTAATACATTTCATGAGTTGTCAAATATCAAAAATCTGACAGGTTAACTTTTGCATTTTTCAAAGTAGGTACGTTTAGCAAAATTGAAAAATAAAAGCGGGCTTTGCAAAAATATTTTGCGCATGGCAACGTGGAAGTATTCAGTCCTAGCCCCTTAAAACATCCTGTATATACCAGCAAAAAAGATAAAGCATAGGTAAAACCAGCACCTGTGTCTCACGGAGAATAAATGGCCACAATTAAATTACACAACATTTGCAATTTGAGTAATAGAATGACTGAATGAATGAGTGAATTAAGACTGTTATTTCCTTCATTTTCCATAATTCTAGGTAATTTATAAACTCATTCACAAAATATCGAAGTATTGGTCAAAAAGCATACAATCACTACGTTCTAGTATTGGTTCCAAATTCCGAGAGAAAATTCCACGAATTTGATTTGAAACAAAAGTTGGTAGAGCAAAATAACATTCAGTGGAAATTTTCGGTAAAGTTATTTATATGTCTACTCGGAACATTTTTGTTTACATAACTAATACATAAGTAGGAATACCTATCTACTAAATAAATTTTGTTTCTATTATGCAATTTATTTATTAATGGTGGTTAAACTTCGACTGCTAAACAGTGCTTTCCAACTAACTCTGCCATAAAAATCTTCTTATTTCATTAATATATTAAGAAAATGTTGTATACATACACAAAATTGTTTTTTTAGGCCAGCGGGGCTAGCATGCTACCGTCGACAACGATAAATCGAGCCTTTTATCGATATTTTCTTAGAATATGGTATTAAGTGTATGTTTTTTATTAGGATTATGACATATTTGGTTCTGTGGTCTTAATCATGGTATCAAATCGAGTAATTCTATCTATTATGGTGCGCATATTAGCTTACATAATAGGATAAAATAACAAAATAATATTTATCTTGTCGATTCGAGTATTTATCGATGTGAGCATGCTAGCCCTGCTGGTTTATAACTAAACCTATACTTATATAGCATAGCATAGGCTTATAACGATAGAATAGCTTGATACTCCCTGATTTATGTATAGCATATCGAAATAAAATACATATGAAAGTACTTCTACTACTTATCATAGTACTTCCTTAGAGATTATCTTCTTGATATCTTAATTAATAATATCTTAAACTCTTCCTGGACTGGGAGCGAAAGAAAAACAGAGTGTGCCAGCTGCTTCTCTTCCCGTGCATAATGTAAAAGTCAGTTAAGGGACGGAGGTTTTTTTGACGTATTTGTGGGCGATAGGCTGACGCCCTATCACTGCAAGTCTCTCTCCATCATTATAATGCTCCCAAGTTTATCAAACGTGACATTAGATGGTTTTATAGCCTCTGGTGTTACCTACCCCATTAGGGATACAGGCGTGACGTTATGTATGTATGTATGTCTTCCGTTACTGACTGAGTGTCTGACAGACAACGTACAGCCATAACTACTGGTCGTAGAGAGCTGAAATTTGGAACATACAACCCTTAGAAGTTATGGGGGAGGACTAAGGAAGAAATTCCCGAAATTCACACGGAAACGGGAATTATTGGACTTTTTAGTTTGTATGAAAAATCTTATTCCTTGAGTGCACGGATATGACACTTAGCATAAAGGTTCCTTAAAGAGTGACTGGTTGTTTTGTTTAAGAAATTCCCAAAACTACCACGGGATTGGGAAATATACGATTTTTTAGTTTGTATGAAAAAATATTTTACCTTAAGTGCACGGATGTGTTACTTAGTGTAAAGGTTCTTCAATAGGTGTCTGATTGTATTATGAAAGGAATCGCCGAAATTCCCACGGGGTCGGAAAAAATAAGACTTTTATGTTTATGCGCGTACGAATTTACGGGAAAAGCTCGTAGTATATAAAAATAATAAAATTTCATCATCACTCATCATCATCATCGGCCACTTCATCCATTACGGATGATTGTTACAGCGACCGCGATTAATAGGGAAGCCGCATCTGGTGACTGAAAAGCCCGATGGAAAAAACTTATAGAAATAATACAAAAAGAAACCTGTGATATATTGTAGATAGGGAACAAATATTCCCAGAATCAGGATTTATGTTAGTGAAGGCGCGAAAAATTACCAGTTCTTAGTACCTGCCTACCTCCTTCTCCAAGAAAATAAAATACCGCGGTTTATTTTTTGGTAATAAAAATAGTTTTGAATTTGAGGTCACAGAGATATTATTTCAGAATTGTAGGTCGTTTCGCTGGGAGGCGATTTTTTCCTGAAATTGTCCTAAGCCATGTATTTTTTTAATTTAAACTTTAGGTATATTTGCCGCTTTCTCAACAGGCAAAAAATAGAAAAATGCGACTTGCCCAAGTTATCATGTATTTTTTCCATACAGTGTACTTATTCCATGTTTTATCACTTGTTCTAATCGGCAGGTGCACATATTACCATAATTACATCGTGACAAATAATCAATGACATTTTAAAAATCCTTTACAAAAATGGTATGCTTAGGTAAATCGGAAAATATCAATGTGTTACCGGACTCCGTGCATACGAAGAACACACATCCACATCATCAGTCACATCCATTATTTGGTTACAATACTCGTATGTTTTTAAAGTTATATAAACCGAATCGATCAATAATTACAAACGTGTGATAATTAGACGTGTTTATTCTTTTTTTCTTTTTGGTTTTTTGCTTCTATTTTACGAGTATATTTTTACATTACTAAGTCTCCGACCAATCTAGCTCAGATCACTCCAAATTTAGGAATTTTGTTTAATAAATCCAAATTCAAATGTGAGTGAAAAATAAAGTGTTGTATCAAAGAGAAATTTTAAATCTTGTTTAAACTTTAGGTAGATAACTTAAATTGGCAAACTTGTTTTCTATAGACACAGAGTATATAGAACATCCTTCGAGTGAGTGTGTCAGTTCGGCCTCGTTAGCAAACCACGGTAGAGTCAAGTAGCGCCACCACACGGCGCGGCGCCGCGATGAATATGCACAGACAGCAAGATGCAAATTCAACATATCCTGGGATGCTTGCGTACCCAGTAAGTATTCTTTGAGGCATTGAGGTTAACTTGTAGTGAAGTTAGACGTTACACTCGTGACAGTTCTCGGTAGAACGATGTTTGTAGAGCTTTGGATTCAAATTAGGAACCAATGTTGTTTGGCGGGAGTTTGTTTTATTTGTTTCTCAGAAAACAGCTTTTTACGAACTGCGGTCGTCAGTAAAAGTTGTGAGAAAAGGGTTGCTATGAAATATAAAAATACGTGGAAGATAAGAGTCTGTGTATGTAAACTGCTTTTGACGCTAATTGAGACGAATCGACTTTCTGGTGTATTGGCAGATTTATTTCAATTTACCGATTCTACTTATTTTTTCTAGAGTATGAAACTTAGTAGATAAAATACGTGCATTTTTTTCAGGGTTTGAAAAGAGGTATCTAGCTATTATTATTAAAAGCTTAAGCATTATTATTGTGATTTTCACATGGATAAATGTTAATTGCTCTTTACATCAACCGTGACGAATTTTGTTTTACACCACTAGGTCAGGTTGGTGGTATATAGAAGAAAACTCCTCGTTGCCAATGGGATGGACTCCATTGGACAAGATCCATAAGACAGTTGGCTTATTACAAAGAGGATGATTGGTACTGCGTAGATTATCACGGGGTGAGGTGTGCCAATCCATATTCAGATACTTATCACGGATTAACCTACAAAATGTCCTGGTATAGTGCATTATTTTTTTATAATGATTTTCCCAGAGGATCAAATAAATGATCTCCATCCATTCTTATGGTACAGTCAGCTACAAAAGTTGTGCTTAAATAACTACTAATATTGACTAACTTCTATGTTTTACTATTACAACTATACATCGAATTTAATCAATATAAGTTGTTATTTAGGCACAGTACGTTGAAAAACGGCTTTGAAAATTTCAATGTGATAATCAATTTTGTAGCTGACTGTACCTAAGTTAAAATCAAACGTAAAACACACGGATCTAGAAAAAAACCTGTTGTTCATATAATCACCGCAGGAGCGGTAATATTTGGCGGCACAATTTATATGAAGGGTGGAATAATACGACTAATTGGGATACTCTGACTAATCGTAACATGTTTTCTAAAATTAGAAGTTCTCGTTATTACGCTGTCTTCAAACCAAATGAACCATGGATCAATCATGCGAGATATAAATAAAATAAAATCCCCAGACAATCGCACCAACTACATAGCCTCAAAGTAAGCGAAGCTTATATTATGAGATACCATGTAGCGAACTAGGGGGGAACCTAGAATATAAATACATATATAGATAAACACCCAGACCCGGAACATTTTTCTTGTTCCGTGCGGGAATCCCTAAACCACCAATGGCGTCTGAGGCAGACAGGTTTACCCCATCGCCAAAGTGGATATAATGTAAAATAGATAATAAAACGTGACAAATACCCGTTAAACCCAGCAGAATCCTTATGATACTATAGGAAGGAATAAGTTCTTAAAATATAGTCTATCGCATACAAAAATTGTATATGTAAAAACAAAGTTTTAGAGAAAAGCGCGTTCGTGAAAACAAACACGCTCTTCAGCTACTATTAAAAGAAACACCAGTTTTCTTTTATGTAAGGTACAAGAGGCATTTAACGCCCACTTAACGAAAAATAATTTATTTTCAATATAAACAGCTTACTGGACAATAAATTTTAAGTTACATAAACGCATAATTGCTTTTTTTACTGAAAAATAATAATTTTTTTGAGAAAATATGTACGTTTCACGAAATGATAGCCTCTTTTTTAAAACATGATTTCGGGCGTTTTTAGAAAGGGTATGTCTATTAGCGCCCGTTTATAAAAAAAAATCTTCAAAGCCAGAATATCGTTTTTATAAATTAAATAAAACAATAATGGCTAATTATGTCAAATATTTATTTACAGAGAACAAAAAAAAGCATACAAAAACGAAAATTTAACAAAAAATAAGAACTCTTGTGTTACTCTTAAAAATGCTTGTAACATCTCGAAGTAAACATGTTTAGTTTGCCTTTTTTGGTTTAAATAATCAAAATAAAAACATTAAACAGCTATCAAGCTTTTTATTTGAAAAAAAAAACTATTTATTTTTCATTCATTGGGCGTTATTAAACGTAGTAGGGTAATGACGCCTTTGAGAAAAAGTGGTGCTTTTAATAACGCCCATAAGCAGCAATAATATGTAATAATCTAATAACTTTCTTCTTTTTTCTCGATTATGTCATTTTATTGGCCTATAAATACAAATTTTTGTTTAAAAAAATAAGAACTGCGAATAGCTGGTCATAAAATAACTAAACTTTAATGCTTCAAAATTTTGATATTTATAATAGCGCCCACACATTGTCTTATAACGCCCCAGGGACTTATGGCGGCGTTATTGGACGAGGAGAAGATATTACAGTTTTTGTAATTTTTTTAAGGAAATTGAGTAAATAACTTAAAATGGTTTACGGATTATTTAATTTAACTTACGTAAAAAAAGAAAAAGTATTAAGAAATGCAATAATTGCAGAAAAATAACTGAATGCTTACAATTTCGCTTTGAGATATTTTTACAGTAGCAACAAACACGCGTGACGCACTTCGATCACAGCTTCTCCCTGACAAGATTTCGGCTCTAGGGTCACGCGCCCGCGCTTGACTAGTCAATATTGGACCATTGTATATGTGCTTAAGTTGCGAAGCAGCTTATATAAAATATAAGTTCACTTTTGGTAGTGCGGGCGTTCTTTAACATAGGGCGTTAATTGACATACCCACCTTATAAAGTAAATAACAATTTACAGTACAGGGTGACTGGTGACAAATTTTAGATATTGATTATGTAATAAAAGTAGATAGGTACGTAGTTTTTCACCGAAATTCCCTAAAAATAAATAAAGAGACATTACTACACCTTTCCCGATGCGCCGCCTCAGTCAGCACGCCACAAGCACACCACCACCCGCTAAGTATCTATTGTATTACGCTTATGTAACCATGCGTTGCGTTATGAATTCTTTAACTTTCGGTTAAGTTTACTCAGTAAATAATTTATTTTAATTTTTCTCTTCGTGTATGATCTCAAACTAGCACGTCCTTGAATTTCGAAAGGGACACACCAGTCACCCTATATAAGGAGGTATTATACTATTATTTATACTTACAAACGCACCTTAAATCTATTTGATTTTTCCGATGACTGAAGACAATGCTTTTGATTCTTTGTTCATCGTAAGCTGAACTTTGTCATTACTTAGCAATACTTACAATGAAGGGAATGTGAGTGAGCTACCTACATACAAAGGGACATTATTAGATTTCACTGTTATTTTTCGGTTATGTTTAGAATGCAAACCCGCGTACTTACAGCAATCCGAACACAACAAACTATTAAATATTAACTTTAAACTCAACCATTTAACACTAATCTGTCGCAATATTTCGCTCTGTCTCTTAAGCCCACGTTCCTCACAAACAACTACTGTAAAGTTTATTTAAACCTATAGTTTAATATTCTCGAGAACTTTGCTCATTATTGTTAACTTTAAACCTGTACATCTTCATAAATTGTCAGCCTCCCTTCTTAAGCACCAATAAATCTGCCAAGATAGCGGTACTTCAGCAAAACCACATAATCAAGGTTCGAGGAGGCTTTCGACTGCATCCATTACTCCTTAACTACTTGAATACCTCCGTTTTTCGGCTATCTTTATTTGTAAGTCAATAATTTAGGAAATTTGCCATCGAAAAAAAGATAAGTACAATAAATTAACTTGAAGTACAAGTGAGCAGAATCAATGAAAAATATGCCTTATCATTAAAGCATATGTTTTCTTTTACACATACAATCCTAAAACGGTAATGAAATATTTACAAGTGACATCGATTTATACATGTCTATTGCTTGACGACCGGCTGGTGTAGCGGTAACATACATTGCCTTCTATGCCAGAGGTCCTGGGTTCGAATCCCGGCGGCGACGGATATTTTTGTGATAAACACAGATGTTAGTCGTCAAGTCAGGGATGTTTTATGTTTATTTAAGTTTATTCTAATAAAAAATATGCATTTATTCAATATATATGTTTATTTATTTCTTAAGTATAGCAGTTATCTAGTATCCATAACACAAGTTCTTTAAGAAACTTAATTTGGGTTAGATAATGTTGTGTGAGTGTCAGAAATATTTATTTATTTATACATACATAACTTCAAGCTTGTAGCTATTCTTGTAGGGTAGGCAGAACGCTAGAGGTTACAAAACCATCTGATGTCACATTTCACTAATTTCGAGGCGTTATAATGATTGACTATTAGGTACAGTGACAGAGGGTCAGCCTATCGCCCACAAAAAAACGTACCATTAAACCTCTGTCCCTTAACTGACTCTTAAACTGACTTCCAATAAAGGAGGAGGTTCTCAAGTTTTTTTTTATGAATATAAAGTTGAAATAGCTTTGTGTCCTGAAAAATCTGACAACTGCCAGCAAGAACCAAAAAGAGGCCATCTACTAGTTAAAAAGTATATTCGTTTACCCCTTAATATATTAAAAAGGTATTTTAATTTCTCTGTTAATTACAAACCTCAACATACAAAGGAATATTAAAAACAAAATAAATAAACACCCACAACGTAGGTACTAGGCTGTCAGAAGTTATAGAAGCATTATTACATTGGAATTTCAAAGGAGCTAATGAAAAGTTATCCTACTGCCAACTGTTGAAGAACTTTGTTTCAGAAAATTGTAAGTACTTAAGTTGCTGAAGTTGAATTATGGACTGTTATTGAAATGATAGCATTTACATAAAATAATGATTAATTCACAGTCTTTTTTTTTTTATAAGTGACTAAACCCGCGTTTGACCTCAATCTCACCTGATGGTAAGTGACGATGAGGTCGAAGATGAAAGCACACGGGTTTAGGAAGGAACTGGCTCTTTATACAATATTGCCGGAACACATTCATTACCGCCGGAGCGGTAACATTTGGCTTTATAAGACTTTATATAAAGGGTGGTCGCTAGCCAGGCGGACCCAGAAGGGATCCTACCACCAAGTCTTTGAAGATAGCAGGAAATTATTTAAGTATTCATTAATAAACAAACTGTATTAATATACTTACCTAGATGTTACTGTACTTTTATTGCAAGTAGCAGTTAAAACATACAATTTATAGAATGCTCATGAACAAACGCTCACTTGACACGGCCACGGTAATACTATGTACAGTAATTCAAATTCATACAGGTCGTTTTATTTTTCACAGAGCCATCTCAATCTAAGCTGAGCTTTTACTAAACAGAAAAACAGTCAGACTTGCAAATATCCGTAGATCATACAATCACGTGTCATGCACCGGGTATTGAACTAACAACCTTTTGCGTATTATCTTGATAATTCGGAGTCGATGTTAGAAATGCTTCCATGCTGGACTGGGAGCGAAAGAAAAACATAGAACGCTTCTGCTTCTATTTTCGGGCATACTGTAAAAGTCAGTTAAGGGACAGAGGTTTTATTGGTGTTTTTGTGGGCGATAGGCTGACCACCTGTCACTGCAGTGGTCTCTATGCATCATTATCATACCTCCAAGTCAAACGTGACATCATATGACATGATCAGTGACATGCCTCTGGTGTTCCGCTTACCCCATAAGGGATACAGGCGTGATGTTATGTATGTACCTATTTATTTATTATTTATTTGACTTACGAACTAGATTAACTAATTTACAAAATTTACATATTGTACTGGTTGTTCTCGCATAGCAGCACTGGCATCTGAACTAGGCCGAGCCTGTATCTCAGACACCAGTTTTTTCCTTCCCTATGACGAGATACAATAGTTTAAGAAACCTATGTTATAAATATTTATTTATTTATGTTCACAGATCCGTATTTGATGTTTTTAATCGCTATTATCTTGGTTTCGAATTGTTTTAATCGAACTCAAACAAAGGCTAATCTCAATTTATGAAGGCTTACTCAGACTTAAACTGTACTTAAGAATAGTTTTGAAAGTTCTCTTTGGAGAATTGACAGCGAATCTAACCCGAGATATGATCAACCCATAAAAATTTCGACTTCAATTTTAGTCAAACAACCAGTTGCTGCGTACAGGCAATATAACTCAAAAAACTGTTTTAACAAGAACAGTTAAAAATAAAATTATATATCCAAAAGATTTCCCAGTGTTCCGTATATTCGTAGCACATTAATAACCCTGTGGGACACCGCGCGACGCCGCAGCTCTGACCTCCCCGCCATTTGTAAATGTCACATAATTTTATAACCCGACCATTTTTGAATGAGCGTTTTATTTCATGGCACATCAAACAAGATAGGACAATGTTAAATTAGCTTCTTTATGGCTAATTCCAATGTTTTACACGCTATTTGAGCGTGCGTTGAATTTTTTGCGAGTTTAAGTTTTAATATAACTGTATTACGTTTGTATTGGTTTTATTTTAAATAAATAACGGTTTTGTTTCGAATTAATCAGGAATCGAATTCATCTTCATCATTCAGCCAGGAGATGTCCACTGCTGGACATAGGCCTCCTCCAAGATTTTCCACAGTTGCTCGGTATCGCGCCGTCTTCATCCAGCGTTTACAGGCATCTTTAACCAGATCGTCGGCCCATCTTGCAGGGGGCCTGCCTACGCTGAGTCTTCCAGTACGTGGTCGCCACTCAACAACTTTTCTGCCCCCACGGCCATCTGTTCTGCGAGCTATGTACCCTGATAGCTATTCCTGATTCGATCCCGCAGGGAAACTCCGAGCATAGTCCTTTCCATTGCCCGCTGAGCGACTTTAAGCTTGTTTATAAGGCCCATAGTTAGCGATCACGTCGAATTAATAATGAAAGGCAACCCAGTTAATGAAAACTAAGCATACTGTAAGTGCTTATTTGCTCTACTCACTAGGGAATATGCCGTAAGTGAGTTTCTTGGAACATATTTATTTTAATGACTATTTCTTATATTCTGAAGTATTTCTTATAAAATATAAATTGATCGAATTATTTTTTTCAGAGAAGCCACAAAAGAAATTTTAATATTAAATCGGGGTCCCAATATGATAATAAGACATCATATATTTTTCGATATTCCTTAGAAATAATTAAAATGAATATAAAACATCATAGCGCACACACGTAAAAAATATCACTACAAAAGACAACTACAAACCCCTAAAGTCAGGCAGGGCAAAGCCAACAAGCCTTAAAAAGTATATATTAGTTTAGGTACTTACTAATTAACAAGCAAAAACTTACAGAATAAGTAAATTTATATTGAAAAAACTTCAACTGAGTTTCTTTTATATTTTCATGTCGTATAATGGCTTGCGAGCAAGTTTATATTTCACCCTGCTTCATAGCTCTACGGATTTGTTCCTACGTACAAAATATCTAAGTGTCCCCAAGAGGATACAGGGTTTTATTTACGGCGTTATGTTCCAATTATTATTGAAGACCACTTTGGCGATGGTGTAACACTGTCTCTGTCTGCCTCAGACGCCAGTGGTCGCGGCGGGTTCGATTCCCGCACGGAACAAGAAAAAACATATAAAAATATTAACCCCAATAGTGGATTATATCAGCAATCCGCAGACCAGAATTATTTAACATTCTTTTTATTCATAAACTCACAGGATAAAACTCCAAGCCAACAAGCAGATAATCTAGCAACCCTGACATACAAATTGTATTTTTAAATTAAATGGCAACACCTAACCTCTGCAAAAATATGGAAATCCCGAACAATGTTTGCGGTGTTTAACATGAAATGGGCCTGTTTGTCCCATCGCTGTGCTACAAAAAATAAATACCAAGCAATGTAGAGTGACCATGTGTACGAGTTTAAGAGAGAACAATATAAAAATGATTTATTTTTACTTCATTGTACAAAGTAATAATAAGAACAAAAAATCTAAAAATTATGAAAGAAGGGCACAGCAGGCGATCTTATCGCTTCAAAGAGATTTCCTCTAGACAACCTAACAATTCTGTTAAAACAAAAATTACGAGTATAAGGAAAGTATTATACGAAAACAAGTTTTGCTTGGTGGTAGGATCCCGTCAGGGTCCGTCTGGCTAGCGACCACCCTTCATATAAAATCTGCCGCCAAATATTACCGCTCCGGCGATGATGTGTTCCGGCAATATTTTATGAAGAGGCAGTTCTTTCCTAGGCCCGTGTGCTTTCATCTCCGACCTCATCTTCACGTACCATCGAGTGAGGTTGAATTCAAACGCAGGCTTAGTTCATTATAAAAAAATGACATCAGCAGGCAAGTATAAATAAATAACGTGTTTTAATTCTATTAATATATTGGACACTAGAATGCATGTAACAACAAATGTCTAAGTATGTATTAAATAATATGTTTCTATAAAGTAAAGCAAATAAAAAAGTCTGTTTTTTCAATATTTAAAGTCAGAATGATATTTTCAACACACTTGCTCGTAAAGTGAGCCTTATTCTATTGAATTTAGAACTATAAACTGGGCTATAAGTCACGCGTGCATAATATATTATACCCTAGTGCATAATATAACGAATCCTACAAAGTTGAATTGTACCTTAGTGCAGATTACATGCGAGTAAACAGAGCATATTTTATTGATCCGGGTTATACATTAAATATATGAGCGCGCGCGGACAGGCGGCGCGCTCGCAGCAGCAGCGGCTGCACGGCGCCTCCAAGCAACAATAGCGTGTGTACGTGTAATGGGACAGGGTTACTGACGCGCAGCAGCTAACAGCTGCTTCAAATAAATTTTATGACCACGTATGTCTGTCTTTTACTCACAAGTGTGTTGAAAAACATCGTATGTAACTCGTGAGCGTTGCTAATTACAGTCTCGGCTCATTATTAAGCCCTCGCCTGCGGCTTGGGCTCAAATCACAGCCTCGACTATAATTAGCAACTTAGCTCACTTGTTACATAATATACTATTCTGTATCCATATTAAATAAAATAAAAAAATTCAAATAGTTTTATTCATCTTATGAATTTCACAAAACACTTGATGAAGTCAGTCACCACAAACTTCGGCTTTAACTAGTTGTTGATAGTTGCTAGATAAGATATTACAGTAGACCAAGGGACAAAAAAAGCAGGTGGAAAAAATCTTGGCACTCTTTTCAGTCAGAATTATCAAATTAATACAAATAGGTACAGTACAAATTGACCGTGACATAAAACAAACACAAGACAGCTAATTGTGAGAGCCAATGTCATGCCACAACCAAATTCCTTACATAGTAGGTGCAATGAGCTATGGATGCACAATACGAACATGACAAACTGGGACCAGAGTATTTGAACAAGAATGGAATAAAATAGTCATAGTATCATTAGCAAATTATCATAATTTATTTTTATTAGTTTGACATAAAGTATTCACCGTTGCTTCTATCACAAAAATAATGATCCCAGGTTAATATAGGGAAACCAAATATCCTACGGTTTATTTCAGGCTGAGTACTTACTTACTTCATTAAAGGTAAACAATAACCACTCATCCTAACAAGCCTTCACGCTTATTTTTATAAATCGCAAACAGGTTGTTATAAATAGTGATTAGTGCCCCGTCACTGAATCCTATCAGATATTGCAATATTGTTCCAACAACGACGCTGCTAAATATGCGTCATCAATATCTGTTACAACTCAAATTGTGGCCAGCCTACATTACCTAGATTAAGCGGGTCCATGTTATAGAAAATTATATGCCAGGGCTAAAGTACCGTGGCACGGGATCCAGTGTTCCCAAAACAAAGGCTGATTTAGGATTGGGATTTAATTGTATTTTCAAACGACATCAAAAAAAGAAGGAGGTATTCAATTCGTCTGTATGTTTTTTTAATGTTTGTTACCTCATAGCTTTTGACTGAGTGAACCGATTTTGATGATTCTTATTTCATATGATAGAGGATAGGTCCCGTATAAATTTCATTGAAACGATTGAGTAACTCATGATTTTTTTTGTAAATATGTTTGAATTCGGAGATCGTTTACCTTGACGACCTTATACTTCAGCCAAAATTTTGACGTGGAGTCTGTTTTTTAATGCTCTACATTCGTTGATTATGTCAAATTGAAAGTAAGTACTTACTTATTTTTTCGGCGAAGAGTTGGCTTAGAAAACCGCTTATGGATAAGAGTGTCGTAGATAGAAGCCCGTGAAGAAATATGTACAATTCAGCTAAACTTTTTAATTATTGTATTTTCTTGCAATTTAAGGTAGGTAACCTATTAAATATTGTTAAAAAAAACAACAACATAAAATAACATTTTTAGGCACCCATGAAAATTCTGTAACTCTGAATCTAATAAATAGATACTTTACATTCGAATAATTAGACTTATAGGTTACTTTTTACAGGGCATGTAGGTACAGTCATGAGCAATAATATACATATAAAGGTTGTCACATTTTCAAAAATATCTATACTTATACAAATCCATAAAGAAGTGTATGAGAATTTGTTCTAAATTATCTAACCATTAATTTGTGTTAAAATTATGTAAACATTTATTCCGTATTAATGTAATCGAAACAAAATCAGAAATAACTCCACACTTCCAATATCATTTTTAACTATCCATGAAAATTTCAATAATATGTATACAATTATTATGTCATGGGTTCATTAAAATTATATTTCCAACAAACTATTGTGGTTCACTGTAAATAGCTTCTTATGAACTACTTTTTTCTATGAAAGTTAAAAAACGAAAATATGACAACGTACATACCTATATTATTGCTCATGACTGCACAACTTAAGTACAGCTTGCAATAAGGGTTACTTAAATACATTTTTGGAAAATTTTCATGTAGATATTATAAAACTACTTTTTAACCGGATTAATCGCGTATAATTTATATTTTACATTTTAACTCCTAACTGCCGTATTTTGTTTGCACTTTCCAGTCCGTACTGGTTCACATAGTATTGTCTTAATCGTGAAAACTTAAGACAATACTATGTGAACCAGTACGGACTGGAAAGTGCAAACAAAATACGGCAGTTAGGAGTTAAAATGTAAAATATAAATTATACGCGATTAATCCGGTTAAAAAGTAGTTTTATTTAGATATTATAAATATTACTAGCCATTTCACGTAATTTCAGGCACAAACTTAGGTAGTTACCGATTCTTTAGAACAGTATGTTTGATTGAAGATAAGAATAATGAAGTGAAAATGTTGATAAACAAAATAAAGAATCCAAAATTATGAGTTGAATCAAAATATTATTTACCTAAGATATCTTTAACTTGTACGAGTAAGTACTATCAGTTATAATACTACTTCTACAATTATTAATATATTAATTGAGGTAAAGTCCAAGATTATACTCCGATATTCCAAATTTAATTTTGTGACGTTTATCTTTGATAGATAAAAATCTATATATAAGGCACTAAATTGAAAAATAAAAATCTCTGAAAGCAATATTAGAAATAGTAGAGCTGCAAAAATAGGAATACTTCCAAAGTTGCTGCTGACAAGAATGCAGTCCAGCAAGATGTGGGGTCCAGTAACCCGTAGTGGAGAAAACTACCCTCGTAGAGTGAGCGTTGTTTAGAGCAGCGCTGAGCGGAGAATTACGATATTGTTCAGTCTAATGCAAACATTGTTCGTGGCAGCCTGCATGGTTACTGTATGTATAATACGATATCACAGGTTAAGCAACGTTCGGCGCGGTTGGTACTTGGATGGGTGACCGCCGACCATTCATATCTCACGGCGCCTTCCGTGCTTCGGAGGGCACGTTAAGTAGTCGGTCCCGGGTACTGTATACTTGTTTACAGGACTGGTTTGTCAGAAGCCATTATGGCACCCTGAAAATTCTGAAATACACCACCCAGCACTTGGCCAGCTTGTTGGTTAATGGCCTATACCTCCTCGTCACCCAAGGGAGAGACTCATGCCCTGCAGTGGGCTCATTACGAAGAGTTGTGATGAATGAAAGGTGGCATTGCGCTGGAACCTTGTCGCATGAACGTCGTGACGTCGGTAAATACAGTAACTTATAGATATCGTTTGTAAGGTTTGTGTGTGACTTACATTTTGTAAATAAAGAGTTTATAAGCGCAAACCAACCTTACGGCAGATGTAAGAATTACATTTGAAAGATTAAAAGTAAAATAATAAAAAAATGACGCGGGTTGTCCGTCAGATATTTTTTTCATTGTAGAGAATTGTTTTACTTCTGAAAGTAGAAGGATCCCGAGATCCTGCTACGCCCCACCACCACGCTTTTTAAATAGACATCGAATAATGTATTATGATATAAGTGATCATTTTAAGTCAAATATAAATAAATACTAATTTCTGAACAACTGGATTTCCATTCGGTAGTTAATCCGCTTCTCAGAATTGCCGCATACTTACGGTACTTATGTCATTCATCATCTGTTATAAGTCATTCTGACTATAAGTCATTCTGTCTTCACAGTTATAGCGGCCACAGTAATATTTGCGAGGGTTATAAGTAGGTGAGTTCAAATTTAGATCTGTTGCTGAATTATAAAACACATTTGAGCTTGGGTTAAATATTGCGAGTTGTTATCGTAAAATAGAGTATGAGAGTAATCATATTGAATTCAGTTGTCCACATTGATCAAACTAACTAATAGTATTGAAAGCTGTCCCGGAGCTGTAAATAACAAAAAAAACAATCAGCTTTTTTATTATTTACTAGCGGTATTATTTGATTAATAAATAACGCTGCTTGCGGTCAAGAGCTTGCCATGGGGATGTTTTTGTGTTTTGAAAACAGCTCAGGAAATTTTGTCGTAATATAATATATAACATGTCACCAGAAAATAAGAAATTCCGTAAATTTAAAATTGACTAGGAAATTTGTAAACTAAATGGGAGACAAATTGTATTATTTTACGCCCATATTTTCGTAAATTGATAAACTTACCGAACTCACTCGTAAAATAATAAGTAAACTCTGATTGGTTGAATAGGTCACGTGACCAATTTCAAAACCCAAATGCATCGGAAGACCTTGTTGGAACGGTTAGGTGCGACGACGAGCGCAGCGAGGAGAAGCAGTTAGGTTGCATACAGGCCACACCCTTAGTTGAAGCACCATAAACCATTAGTTTTGACTAGCCAAATTTTCTATCTGTTTGTCTGTTTATCCAATCAGCGAGCAATGAATTATTTTCCGCATTTTAATAAAGCGTAAAATTAAAAGCCCTGCGTGATTGTTTGGACCGTTTAGTATCTTACGAATGGATATCCGTAAATTTATAAATTCACCAAGAGACGTCGCAAATTGATAAATTTGATCATTTTTCGAAAATATGAGCCTACAATAATTTATCTCTCGTTTAGAATCTTACGGAAATTGATAAATTTCTTCGTTTCATAAACTTACGGTTCTTGTTATTTTCCGGGGACATGTACATCTTAAACACCTAATACAAAAAAATACACACAAGAAATCTGTGACCTGATATCCATATTTGGGATCATGAAACTAACTAGCGACAATGTAGGACACCGGCTAATACGACGACCCTTTGATTTTCTCGTTATTTATAATCCATATTTATATAGTAATATTTAATATAGTTCGCTCCGCCCCAGTTAGCATGTTGCTCCACTCTGCAACTCTGTACGAGCCAGCGATACTATGAAATGTTTGATATATTTAACGTGTCTTGACGCAAAACTTCTTACTCTTTAATATTCAAAGTTTAATTTTACGGGTTTTGAATGTTATCTGCATGCATTGTATGCGAATGAATAATGTTGCTGTTGTGGATGTCACATTACTTTGTTTTCTGGAATACACATATATTGAGATTTTACGATTCATAATAGGTAATATGTAAACGAAGCACGTTTTAAACCGATTTTTTGCACGTTTATTCATATTTAAGATTTAAAGCTAGTTATTCGCTTTCAGTGTCCTAACAATAGTGAATCCGACATTCAACAAGCCTCAAGCCTCTATCAGCTCGTTTTGTGATAATCCTGAACTACGCTCGTAGACTGAAAAATAGATGAATATGATTGATTGCTGTCATAACTGTCAACCTCAGTCACTTTGACTACGGTGTCAGTCGAAACGTAGCGTTAAAATATATGACTAAAATCTAATCTTAAAATTAATTTTTGAGCTCGGTTAGTTATTTGCTGTTCAATTTTAATGCGTGAGACTGAACTAGGATACTATCCTTAACTTTTTCATAAAATCTTACCAGAATCAAATCCAAAAATCTACCCTATTTGAGAAGACCTACGGATAGCTCGAATCTAAACAGCAGTGCTAGCACGGATCTTTTGTCGATCGTAAGTTTACGAATGCTCGTATAGTATGGAGTCGGTTGCAAGTTTTTAGTAACTGTGTAATTTTTTATTTTACAGTTATTTAAGAGTAGAACCTGTTAACAAACATTCAAAATTAACAAGGAACACATTTATTTAAGCTGACCGTGCGGCAATGGATAGATTTCAATTATTGCTTGCAAAACCGTCTCCATACCATACGAGCATTCGTAAACTTACGATGGACAAAAGATCCGTGCTAGCACTGCAGGTGTCGGCATTGTCAAAAATAGGCTTTCTTCTTTATAATAATAATAATAATCACTTATTTCAGATAACATTAATCCATAATATATTAGTAACAATTTTAACTTAAATAACTAGAGTAAGTAAAGCATACAGTAGAAAATTATATAAAAAGAATATATCATCACATTTAAATATCAGTACAATTAATTAAATTATTACAGTAGCATGTCAAATTTGGAAAAAATATAAAAGTGTTAGTAACAAAATCTTAATATCAAAGTTATTAAATTTGTAAATGTCATAATTTACATTGTCAGAACATTATCAATATTAAATGTCACTTTTAAACATAGAAATCAAATTTAAATAACAGTGTCAAGTCAATTTTGAAAACAATTTGGTAGATATTAGTGTGTCAGGTAAAATACTAAAGAAATGCAATAAAATAAAATGGAAAATAAAGTTATATAATTAAGTACTGTTATTTAGCACGCTCCATGTGAATCTAGCCAGTGCTCCATTATAGGGCCTTCAAAACGATCTTTGAAAACGAGTAGCAGTCTGTTGGTGCTGCCCCGAACGTGGAAAGTTTGATTATAAGCTCTGAACAGGGATAATTTAACTTCACTTGCGTTAAATTATCCCTACGCGAAAATCTACGGCCAACATACATACATATTGCATCTGACTGACTTATTTTTCCAGGTATGTATTTTTTTTTCAACGGGTCAAAATAGTAGTTTAGTTACTTCATGCTTTGTACCAGATCATCGGCGACCATGGAACTTTACTACTCCAAGGCAACTACCGGCAGCTTGATCCTGGGACATTGAATGGTAGGTCTGTTTTACGGTGGACAGGTAGGTACGCTTCACAAAATCGTTTTACGCTAACACAAGTTTAATTTCGCAATACAAGCAATATATATTTTAATAATCTCCCAGTAAAGAAACTCTGCTCAAAGAGAAGCTGCAATATTAACAATCTGAAAATAAACTTTTACATTCTTGATTCTGCGAACACTTTATTATGAAATCGATTTTCTATTCCCCGAAGGCACACTCTCATATTACGATCACTGTTGACTCTGCAACAAGGAGCTGCGGGTTCACATTCTATTGCTTTAAGTAGGGTTTACTGAGAGAGGTTATATCAACCAACTATAGTTATACATCATTGTCTGTGCAGCAGTAAAACATTGCCTTCCGCTTGCCTGTCGTAGTTGCAAATCATGCTTGCGGCGGATATTTGGTTGTTCAACATAGGTCGGTATGTAATAGGTGTAAAACGAGTCTATAACGTTTATTTGTTTTTTTTTTCCGGTAAATCTTCCAGTGAAAATGAGGATGAATAAATTTAGTCTAGTAAATATGGCTAAATCATTTATAACTCTTCTTACGCGATTTAATCGACGTACAGCGACATCTATCGAATAAAAGCAAACTAAAATTTTGTATGTATAAATGCTAAAGTTTCTTTTTTTTCTCTTTATTTTTTTTAGGAACTTTGTTGAACATGACAGTTCCATCGAACCATAGTGACTAATTACAAATTTAATTTACAAACTTTTTTTTGTAAATTAATTTTGGGGATTCTAATTTCTTAACTAAATATCCGAACTTTTTGGAAGGGAAGTGACCAGAACGTTACCTAAAAGCAGTAACAGTATAATTTCTATTTAAGTTAGAATTTGAAAACCAAGGTATTTGTATCGGCTTCGTTCTGGATCGTTCCGTACCATATACCTTTATTCTTAATTTTATCATCAAAGTGTTCTTTCCACCGCTTTCGATAGATTATCCTAAAATGCGTGAGCGCCTTCATGAAGTCTGGTGTAATATCCAAAGTTATACCATCTGATATAGCTGCCCTGGCCAAAGCATCAACCTCCTCGTTCCTCCTAATACCTATATGCGATGGAATCCACTGCAACCTCAGAATTACATTAGACTCACAATTACAGTAGACCATTTTTTTTAATATTTCGTAGGCTATCGAAACACCTCTGCAGCCAGAGGCACATCGAGCCAAATGAAATGTGAAATGTGAAAGTTCGAATGGATGGATGTATGCATGTCTAGGTGTTAAAACGGCTTAATGGATTTGGATGAAATTTAGCTTATTTATTTATTTATTATTTACCCTTTATTATACACAATAAAAAATACAGAACAAAGAACAAATAAAAAGAAAACAATGTATAAAGGGCGGCCTTATCGCCAGGAAGTGATTTCTACCAGGCAACCCCAGTACAAGAAAATGTTATTTGTAGATGGAGCTTTAACAAAGGTTAGTTCTTAGAAAAAAATCTATGAATAACAAAATTTACAAACATCTAAATATAATTTTCAACACACTTGCTCGTAAAGTGAGCGTTATTCTATTGAATTTAGAACTATAAACTGGGCTATAAGTCACGCGTGCAATAATATATTATACCCTAGTGCATAATATACCTAATGAATCCTACAAAGTTGAATTGTACCTTTGTGCAAATTACATGCGAGTAAGCAGAGCATATTTTATTGGTCCGGGTTATACATTAAATATTTTCAGAAACAACAAAGAGGTTTTATACCACTTCAAATCCATATACATTTTTAGATGTTTGCGCCTTATATTAGTAAAACAAATTTGTATATCAAACAAATTATTCACAATTTACAATAATTTGTTATAAAATATTAAAATATTTGCATTTACCACTCCAAATTAAACATTTTCTCTTAAAATAGGCTGTATATGCTATACAGACATTGACACATTTGGCAGAAAAAAAAACCTACGCGCTTGCGCGAGGTTCGTCGCCATTTTTCAATCACAATTCACAGCTTTGTTATCAAATGTATTTGTTATTTTATGACCTCGTATGTCTGTCTTTTACTCACAAGTGTGTTGAAAAACGTCGTATGTAACTCGTGAGCGTTGCTAATTACAGTCTCGGCTCATTATTAAGCCCTCGCCTGCGGCTCGGGCTCAAATCACAGCCTCGACTGTAATTAGCAACTTCGCTCACTTGTTACATAATATACTATTACATCATAATAGCAATAAACATACATTACATACAAATACAAAATATACATGCATAAACTACACATTGACTTCTTCAGTTAAGGATAAGTAATAAGATTTTAAAAGTTTTTTGAAAGTATTGATGGTTTTAGCTGACTTAATACTAAGAGGCAACTCATTCCATAAGGATACCGCGCGGATTTTAAACGCATCACCAAAAAGATCGGTAGAATGTGGTGGTGTGCTTAGCATTAAATTTTCAGATGATCGTAAATGACGAGTATGTTGATCATAACGATACCTAAAGTAGTTTTGAAAATAGTTAGGTACTATGGGATTGAACAGAATTCGGTGCAGTTTAGTGATAGTTTACAGTCTGGAATAGTGAATAGGCTACTTTTTATCTCGATATTCAAGCGGAATTTGAAATGGCGCGGGTAAAACCGAGCGAAACAGCTAGTTTCTATATTAATTAAACCAATGTGTATGTTTATATTTTAGGTATATAGACCCTACGCCTCAATACATTACTTCGATTCGTCAAGTGTAAAAATTTTGAACAAAATTAAAAAGGTAATTAATTTGAAGACATTTCTCGTTGAGTGGTTACTGATTTGACTCCTCTCGTTTGCTCCATAATACTAACTTTACTGACACTTTACTATGAAGTTGAAAATCAAAGTACTAAATATTTACCCCTTTTCGAATGGCAAAATTTGTATCCAAAAATTTTATTACTCACAAAAGCAAATAACATAAAATTTTAATAAATTTACGTCAAATCCCAAAACAAATTGCGGCAAAAAATACCAATGGCTATAAACTAAATTCAGCAAAATAATTCATTCAAAAAATTTCCCATTTCCCTTATAAAAAAAGCAAAAATCCATTTCCAATTTTTCAACTGTGATACTACAACAAAATGACAGTATTTTTGTTTAACATACTCGGGTATTTACATAACCGTTCACTATGTATGCAACGTGAATCTAAAAATGGCGACAACATTTTGTTTTCTTCGGTAACTTAGCTCGGAACACAATTTTGACGGCTTCAGCATTTTAGCAGGTTTGACAAAAGTTTAACATTCTGGACTGGGAGCGAAAGAAAAACATAGAATGTACCAGCTGCTTCTCTTCCCGAGCATACTGTAAAAGTCAGTTACGGGACAAAGGTTTTTTTACTGGCATTTTTGTGGGCGATCCTGTGACCTTCTATCACAGCAATAGCCTCTCTCCATCATTATCTTACCTCCAAATTTGTCAAACGTGACATCAGATGGTCTTAATAACCTCTGGTGTTCTGCCTTCCCCATAAGGGATACTGGCGTGAAGTTATGTATGTATGTATGTACATTTCAATAAACTTCAAAAACTACACCAACTTCTTTTGTTATTAGTGACTAGTCTCGGTTGACCTCAATCTCACCTGCAGGCCTATTTGCACAACTAAAATAACAGCGCTGTGCTCGACACGCTCGTCGACAAAATTTCAAATAAATAATAAATAAATATTTTGACACTCACACAACATTATCCAGCCCAAATTATGGATACTAGATAACTGATATACTTAAGAAATATATAAACATAGTTATTGAATAAATACATATTTTTTTTTATTACAATAAAGTTAATTAAACATATAAACATCCATGACTTGACGACTAATATCTGTTTTCATCACACAAATATCCGCCGTCGCCGGGATTTGAACCCAGGACCTCTGGCAAAGAAGGCAATGTAAGTTACCGCTACACCAGCCGGTCTTAAAAAATAGTTCGACAAATGTCAGTTCTTACTCACGACGCCGTCATCAGCGGCGAGCGCTAGAGTCATGTGTTATGTGAATAACAATTACCTATGTAACTCATATGGAGAATAGCCCTGCTGATCGTAACTGAAGTTAAAGGTAACAGCACACGGGTTTCGTAAGGAAATGGCACGTCATAAAATATCGCCGGAACACCGGTTTTTTTGGAGCGGAGATATTTGGGGTCAGATTTAATATGATGCGTTAGAGAATGGCTAGACAGGCGGACCATAAACTCTGGGGTATAGATGCGAAGCAGGTTATTAACGATTTTAACCACGCGGTTAAATATGCATTTTAGGTTATTAACGGTTAATTATCATATGCTTGTTACGGTTAAATACCACCACGAGATGTCGATAAGGGATTGTAATGTGTATCGCAAGTTGCGCGATGATGCCAGCTTTGACTGGCAAAAGTGTTGGTTGAAATTCTCTATCTCAAAAACTACTGAACCGATTTTGATAAAATTGTATAGGTACCCTAAGTTGAACAACAAAAAAAGGATAACTTAAATCAGACGAGTAGTTCCGGAGATATGCGAAAACAAACATAAAAACATACATACCCTATTAAAATTTGGCACAATTGTTCAGACATATATATAGACCAACATATAGCTACGAAAACTGGGCAATTCGGGACATATTACATAATACAGGTGGAATTTAAAACCTCCTTTTTTGAAGTCGGTTAACAAGAAAATAAAGAAAAACTTTATCCTTTTTCATTGTCGCTAGCTAACGGGTTTTTACAACTATACTTTGGGGTCATACCACCAAACAGGAGCCACTCGGATTAGTCACATTTCACGACACGCTTTCCAGGGGTGATAAGGCTTTTCTAAGTCGACCCTACGCGACTAAAAGCTAACTTGACGACCCTTTTGGCGGTGGGGTAACCCTATCTGTTCAGACGCCAGTAGTTGAGGCTTCGATTTCCGCACGGAACAAAAAAAATGTTCCGTGTCTGGGTGTTTATCTATTTATGTATTTATATTATAGGGGGACCTAGTTAGATATATGGTATCCCAAAACACAAGCTACGCTTACTTTGGGGCCATGCAGTTGGTAGGATTGTCTGGGGATTTTATTTATTTATTATAACTATAACTTTACCGAAACTTTTGGTCCTGTAAGAATTTCTTTTGCAAAATATATTTTATAGCCTATTATAGCAACTGTATTCGAATATACAGCACCCAAGACTGACCGCTTAACATGCCCATGAAGCGCAAAAATGGTCGTATCATACTACGCCTTTATCACGCCTGTATCCCTTATAGGGTAGGCAGAACACCAGAGGTTATAAAACCATCTGATGTCACGTTAGACAAATTTGGAGGCATTATAATGATGGAAAGAGACTATTGCTGTGGCAGGGGTTCAGCCTATCGCCCAGTTCGCCCACAAACAAATTTTCAATAAAACCCCTATCCCTTAACTGACTTTTACAGTATACCCAGGAAGAGCAGCAGCTGGCACATTCTATGTTTTTCCTTCGCTCCCAGTCCAGCATGGAAGTCATATACATACATATCAAAATAAATAATACATACATACATAACGTCACGCCTGTATCCCTAATGGGGTAGGCAGAACAACAGAGGTTATAAAACCATCTGATATCACGTTTGACAAATTTAAGGCATCATATCTAATGATGGATAGAGACTATTGCAGTGACAGGGGGTTAGCCTATCGCCCACAAACATATCTTCAATAAAACCCCTATCCCTTAACTGACTTTTACAGTATACCCAGGAAGAGCAGCAGCTGGCACATTCTATGTTTTTCCTTCGCTCCCAGTCCAGCATAGAAGTCATATACATACATAACAAAATAAATAATAAACTGATTAATATAAGTTTTTACTAAGCTTTTCACAGTAAAGCACTCTCCAGTCCCATTATGGTAGTTAACATACAACACCCACTTTAGTAGTAATTTAAAATACAATGTCCGAGGTCGAGAAGTGCCCTCTTGGGTGCCCTTAGAGGTTTTGTATGGAGCAAAATAATCGTTTCGTCAAGCCCCGTTAAATATTAAAAAGACCTTTTATATTTTACCGGTAAGCCGTAAATATCTGAAACTATTATATAGGGTTGTTTTTTAGTCACAATGTTAATTCAATGTTATTTTCTTTGATACGATATAAACGTACTTGAATATTTATTTTAGTGTCGCTCAGTACAAAAAAAAATAAATATGGCACCACAAACTTTTCTAAGACAAATAGTCGCTGTTGTTGAACATAGGCTAGTAGGACGCGGCATTTCATTGATAATACTACGACGTAGTACGTACTACAAGATGTTTTGTAGCAGCGCGTAGTCGTCTTTATTTTAATGGTATTCATTCTTAATTTAGAGAGACCTCCTTTGCTTAATACGTAAGCGACTATAATAAATTTCCTTGAAAAAATTACATACTTTTTTTGTGAAAATCGTTTCTTTAAATGATACTTATTGTACTTAAAAACCAACCTTATATAAAAATTAACAGCTTCGCGCGGTTTTACCTGCGTGACTATTGAGATTGACCCCGTAGGAATTTCTGGAAAAAACCTTTTAAAAACTATCAAATTCAAAGAGGATTTATCAAACCAGACCGGTAGTTACAGAGTTTAGTGCGTTCAAACAAATAAACTCTTCATCTTTTATATATCAGTAGGTAAAGATACAAAATAAAAGAAGACTACACGGTTTGTAATGACACCGAAATGTAGATTTGTTGAAACCTAAACTGTATTGTAAACTGTATTTTACACGCGATAGAATACGAATAAGAGGTACTTTTATACATTTAATTCCCATGTATTTTATATTTTAATAAAGTGTCGTGTGAAAACTTAAGACAGTAGGTATTAAATCACGGGTGATATTTGATCAGTACCTGGTGACCTCCCTGGTTAAGAAGGGCTTGGTTGGTGGTAATATCCTTTCTTTTTTAAGGGCAATAATATCATGTATAATTGCTATAACGTAGGTATTTTCGAGATAAAGGGGATGTAAAAATTAATCTAGTAAAATTATACAAACTAAACACTGTTCGAGCTTGCCTTGCATCGGCTATGCATCACATTACTTACCTAACCTATCTCTGAGACTGCCAGTCTGATTTGTATAAATATTTATGCATTTGAGTTTGAGAGCCCAGTAATAAGGAAGGTTAAAATACCTATGAGTTTTCTACAGTCAAAAGATTTATTTTATTGATGAGAAAACCCGCGCCCCGTTTGACCACAATTCCACATCACCACAACTCCGTGTAATGAGATGAGCCCAATGCAGGGCTATGAGTCTCTCCCCTGGGTGACGAGGGGGTTTAGGCCGCAATCCACCAAGCTGGCCCAGTGCTGGGTGGTGGATGTTAGACTTTTCAAACCCTCACGACTACTGTACAAGTATACAGCACCCGGGACCGACTGTTTAACGTGCCCTCCAAAGCACGCAAGTCGTTGTGAGAAATAAATGATTGGCGGTCAAACTACTAAAATACTTTTGGTTACCTGGTAGAGATCGCTTATTCTAGATCGCTTATTCTAGCAATAAGGCCGCCGATTGTGTTTTCTTTTTTTATTGTCCTTTGTTTTCTATTTTGTGTTTGTACAATGAAGAGTAAATAAATAAATAAATAAATTTTTACTACCAAGTGAAAATTAAAATACAAGCGTAGGCCTCTACTACGACGCTAATGATACTATGACTATTTTATTCCATTCTTGTTCAAATACTCTGGTCCCAGTATGTCATGTTCGTATTGTGCTTCCATAGCTCATTGCATCTGCTATGTAAGCAATTTGGTTGGTGCATGACATTGGCTCTCACAATTAGCTGTCTTGTGTTTGTTTTTTTTTCATGTTACGGTCAATTTGTACTGTACCTATTTGTATTAATTTGATAATTCTGACTGAAAAAGAGTGCCAAGAGTTTTTTTCCGCCGGCTTTTTTTGTCCCTTGATCTACTGTAATATCTTATTTAACAACTATCAACAACTAGTTAAAGCCGAAGTATGTGATGACTGACTTCATCAAGTGTTTTGTGAAATTCCTAAGATGAATAAAACTTTTTGAATTTTGAATTTTGACGTGAATACGATACGGTGGTCAAAAACTGCAGAGAATGAACCGTGTCGACATCTATATATTTCAACTGAAACTAAGTTACCTTTACGTTCTACGTCTTTCAGACCCAGCTGAAACTAGATTAGTAAAATAAATAATGTCAACACTCTAACGAAAGAACAACATCATTCTGCAAAACTAATTATAGAAGCTGTTTTCACCACTCCATTAATTAATTTCGACTGCAATGAAATTCGCTTATAATTTGGCCGAACTCCAATTTGGTTCTTGAAAGATTATTAAAAAACCTCCGCACATGAGGTGTCAATGGTATTGTGGGAAACTAATCCATTTTTTATTTATCCAAAGCTTATAATATATTTATTTAATATAAATGAAAAGGCAAAAAAGTACAAAAAATCTATTTACAAAAAAAAACAATCAGTCAAATGTTAGCAGGTAGGCACTCTTTTATTGCTGTTGAATGTTATTGAATCAATACGTACTTCTAATAGGCATTGGCTTATTAAATTAATTTCATTTGTCAATTTGGATATTTTTCTTTCAACAGTAAAACACCGCTAGAGGCGCCACTGTCAACACACGACTTCCGCATGCGTAAACCTTTCAGAAATTTTTCAATCTCTGAAATTCATGAATGGCAGTCCACGACCTGTCGCCATTAGTGTAAATATATATCTTAACTTTATATTTAATGTTAGAAAATGTCCAGCTCGAGCGCCTTATGTAACTGCAACGAACCATATAGATAGTGTTGTGAACAAAGCGGTTTTCTTACCGCTATATTTTCGACAATAACGTACCTGATTTTACGTGAGTATTTTCCTAAATTGCTTATTTTAACCTCTTATTTTGTATTTTTTTTACGAAAAAACTGTGAGTTTAAAAGAGATACTTCGTTTGCAGTTACGATTCGTAAGACTTTTATGTATAAATTGTATTAGAAGGCATTTATTTTCCTTGAAAACAAAACTGCGGTAATTTTATCGATTTGACACTTTTGCCCTAATATCGTTATAGTTCCTTACTGACATACGGTTAATTGGTGGTATTCCCCGGTGGGACGAGATTACACAATCAGATAAACAAAGTGTTTGCCCCAAAGCTTACTAAAATAGTCCATTTATGATATGAATTACTAATAAACGTGCGTGATATTAAGGAGGTTATTGTTGTTTTCTGGGTACAATATATGTTTTTATTAGGCTAATGAGTTTATGCACGAAGGTAAAATACGTATGTAAATCTGTTGATTAGTAATAAAGATTGTTACATACAAAAAATACTTACTGTTATTCTTCTGTAACGAGTTAAATTCATTTTTTTTTACTTGTCATATTTTTTCTACATACGCGAACTGAGCCTATAAAAATAAAAATACAGTTATTCAATTATCCTATAAATATTTATTGGTTCGTTAGCAACTTAACTTTTTTAATTCATAATTAAGACGATGAGTTAAGAGTTTTGAAGTTAGGTCTCAGGAATGCCTGTTTATATTAAAGAAGATTTTAACCAATTTTTTAACCAATTTTAATTATGTATACATGTTACCCAACTTTTGATACCTTTCAGACTTTTTGATCTCGTGTGAACACTTAAGACTAACTTTATCTCCATCTCGTAAATTCCAGTCCAAAATGTCGAGTAGTCCGTTTCCGTATACCTGCGAACTTTGTGGGGCCGAAGGGCTGACAGATGAAGGGATGCGCTCGCACACACTAGAAGCCCATGTGGCAGGACGACCAGACTGTCCCTTTTGTGACTGCGCGGTGCCTCAAGCCCAGTTAGTGAGCCATGTACAGAAGAATCACTTACATTACCTGACTCCTGAGCGAGAGCTGATGGCGTTCATTGATGATCAGAGCCCAAGGTAAATGTTTGGTAGATTGCTAAATGAGCTGTGATTTGTAGTCACATTTTGAAGTTTTGTTTCAATTTCATCTGTCGTTTTGTTTTTGCAAATACTTAAACATTTTTGCCAGTGGTATGACCGTAGACTTTTTTTATTGGATTGGTACATACCGGTCTAGGTACAATAGGACAACCTTTAGTTTTGAAAAACTTTAGTTTTACTGAGTACTGTCCGTGATATAATTATAATTTAAAGTTAGGTACTTGAACTATTCTATATTTTAACTCCAAATTAGAACCTGTTTAATAACCTTTTTTGTGCCTAAGTTTTAAATAACTTTTAAATAAATGTCTTGGGTATATGACAGCACTAAGTAATTATATTTATTACATTTTAACTTGACTTTTCGGTGTCTTTATGGTACCGTAGTGAAGGGTCACGCTTTATGAAGATATTATTTTTCTCTATACAACGATTCGTTTAAACATAAACAATCCTTAATTCTTCATTTTATTTTGCAGCTTCGAAGATGACTCTAAAATGACAACAACTGACAGCTGCAGCTACAACACGCCAGGGTCAGTCAACGGGTGGCACAGTCCTGACACCTCATCATCATACCACAACGGTGCTATTTCTAAAAACTACCACAATGGATACTACGATAACTTTAGAGAAGAGGAACGGAGGTCGCCGAAGTGTAATGGTGTGAAGAGTGGCAGCAATGGCGTCATACCAAAGAAAGTACATCGTCAAAACTCTAATGATGGGGAAATGATGAATGGTGTTGAGAAGAGAGGTAGGTTGATGGTGTTCACCCACTAGTTTGGTAATTCCCGAATACCCGTGCACCCCCTGCGTCAAGGTTGGAATTAACTATAAGTTACTCGATATATTTTGTCGATAATTTTGAAATCCTAGAACTAATACGGTAAGTAAGTGCGTAATTATTTATTGAAACGAAATTTTTACTATTAAGTACATATAATTAACGTAATTCGTCAAAAAAACTATCAACGCTTATCTCATTCACTATTATTTGCATGATCTTTTAAATGGTCCTGACCTTTAGTTTTAATAAACAATTGAGTTAGGTACCGTAATAGAGTCAAACTATAAATTGTCATTCGAAAAATTCGTTGATAGTTCCAAGAACACTTTACATCACAGGAGATTTTAATGTTTTAGATTTGCTTAACCGTGCCCAATAGTTGAACCATCCCAAAGGGGTGTTTTCTCGTACTTCCATTGATTTGTTCCATCTTATATTCACCTGTGAAGTCCTGGTATTTTAAAATTCAAACCTGGATTATTATTACGTCTTGATGTTTTTGAACTCATGAAAGTAGCGCTTATAAATAAATATAATCTACAAATAAAAATTACGGATTCTATGAACGATTTTATAGATGAGTAAAACATTAAGTTGGTCCGTCAATTATATCTAATAGTACCTACCTATAAATTTCGTTTAAATAATCAATTACCGTAAGTATTAGTTTTCAAATAAAACTAATACATAATGTATCGATAACTTATATTTGATAATAAGTAACTTATAATTGATTCCAACGCTGACGTAATGGATATACGGGTAAATGGGTATTACCCCTCCACCCACCGGTGGGTGAAATCAGTGGGTACACGGGTCACGAACCAGTTCGCTATAATTTGTGTATGATAGCTGCAGAGGTTGTTTGAACGCGCTTGTCTTGGAAACTATCGGATTAAAAAAAGTATTTTTGATAAATTAAAACTGCAACGTTAACGGGAAACGAATAAATTAACGTTATTGGGATGGCTTTTAGTACTGGTGTGAAATTTTCTGATAGTATTCAGTTTTTTTTTCAGACCTTATCCCGTTTTGATTTTTAGTATGTAACCATTTTATTTTAAAATCAAAAGTTTATGCAGGCGGCAATCCTATTAAAATATTTTAGGAGTTTATATCCGCTTTTCTTCCAATTAGGGAATTCACTTACCTAGTTTAACATGTCTGCCCTTGTTAATCTGTTCGTGTGTGTCGTGTGGCATATTCGATATTAAACATTTTGTAGGTTGTGTGAATTTGTGCACGCGATCCACTTCATGTTTATGAAATAATGAGGCCTATCTTTCTTTTATAATCATTCGTCACAATTATTTTATTTACTATATTAAAATTCATATTCTTTGGTTTAATTTATTTTCAGGAAATTACTCAAGTCCTAGTCATAAAAACCGAAGCTATGAAGGATCTCCAGACAAAAGTAAACTACCTTTGGCTAGTGCAGGTCAAGGATCACCTTTAAGGTCACAATTAGCTCTAAAACTTAAACCGAATACGCCAAAAAAAGCGCAACCCACTCCTAGTCCCACCGTTCAGGTAAATATTTTAAATAGGTAATGGCCTGTTATTTTTAAAACAATAAAGCCGCTGTATATTAAAATTCAAATTGCGTTATAAACTAAACTAAAATGGTTTATGTCGTTTTATGATTGAAAAGACATACGACATGCAACTACCCCGTCCCATACCCTGTCAAGCATGCTCACATCTGTCAAAGTCATCTATGTCAAGTTTATTTTTTGTTTACATTTTACCGGCAAAGTGGCGTCGATTTTAAAAGAAGTTTTTAAATGATTATTATGTTTTATTAATTTAAAATTCTTTCTGTTATCGTTCTTATTCATCAACCTTTAAAATATAAATGTTTGCAGTGCCTCCTTTGTGATTTTACATCAACATGTCCAAGAAAACTAGAAGAACATTTAAATCGAGCTCATTTTGATCTAACTTCACCGTCTGTGATTGCAAATGCGAATTCAAATGCAAATACAACCGATAACTCGACACAAGAGCTGAACAATCCTACTCTAGCACATAACAACACTACTTTAACTCTGGATAACGCAGCAGTTGGATTTAGTGCTATGGCTTTGTCTCCCGGACCACAGGGATCATCGTTTCAATGTCCAATATGTGAAAAAGAGTTCAAGAAAAGCACTGAACTTGAAGTACATGTTAATGTAGAGCATAAGGATATATTAAGCCCACAAAAAGCTGTAAGTTTTCTATTGGTACTGCCTACATACTTACATCTGAAAAACATAAATACATGAAAAAAAAAAGAAACTTTTTACTTCAACAAACCAGTCTTTTTACTGTTAAAATTAGTTATCAAAATTAACTATCTGTAGTTATAGTTACAAAAGCCTTATACTTGCTTTACCTTATTAAGTTATAACACAATACTTAATTATCAACTTTATTGTATTGTATCAAAAGCTTGATTATATTGTTTTTTAGGATCAAGAAGATAATGCCTCTTGTGAGGATGTGGTGATGATGGAAGAGAGTCCTGTTAGTACTTGTCCCGTGTGTTGTCAGCCATTACCAGTGTCCCAGCATCAACTTGTAAGTGTAAATGTTTTTAACAAACTTGTTAGGGACTAGGAGCAAAAAACAAAACATAGAAGCCAGCTGCTTCTCTTTCCGAGCTTTTATTGGCGATTTTGTAGGTGATAGGATGACTCCCTGTTACTGCAATAGTCTCTCTCCATCATAATAATACCTATAAATTTGTCAAATGTGACATCAGATGGTTTTATAGCCTCTGGTGCTCTGCCTACCCCATAAGGGATACAGGCGTGAAGTTATGTATGTATATATGTTAGGGATTTGAAGACTCTTTAGATGGAAAGAACCTTAACATCACCATCTAGCTTCAAATACGAAGTATCTATAAATATGCTCATATTGCCCATGTAGGACAAAATCTACCACCTTTTGACAAACTCCTTATAACCCAACAAACAATAATATTCGTTTTGAAAGCTTATCTGCAAAGAATTGACATTCTATGTATTTTTATTGCAAGACAAAGCATGGGCAGGCTTCCTTCAATTCTTTTTCGTTGCCGGTAAATCTTATGTGATCTCTCTGACCACTAAATGATGCAAAGATCTTTGAGGGAAGTATTTGCCCATCAGTAGACTTCTTCCATGTTCAGCAAATTTTAATGTGTATTCTCATTTTATGAGTATACAGGGTTGTTTTGTAGGCCCTTGCCAAATTTAAAGATTACGTACTTTGATATAATACGAATAACCTGCATTTTTATTTTAGTATCGCTCAGTAGAAAAAAGTAAAGATATGGCACCTTGATTTGTTTCACGAATAGTCGTTATTGATACAAACCTACCTACAAACAATACGATACTATGACGCGGCACTTTATTGATTACGTTTAATAATACTACGAAGACGAAGTACTGCAAGACGTTATGTCGCGCGACAAAACATGTTAACGATATGAGGTTGCAAGGTCACACTTTGAGTTCAGTAGTTATGCATACCTACAGGCAATAAAAAAAGTTACCTACATAAGTTACGTACAATCTTTTCTTCATACTTTTACAGGCTTAGAACCGGCAAATTGCAAAAGGTTTGAGGGATTTAATGTGAGAAAATTTAACATAATACTTTTAAGTGAATGCAAAATAGATAGAAAGAAGAAGCATTTTGCAATTCGGCGTATTTAAAAAGATTGAATAAACTTGTGTACATTAATTAAATCTCTAATCTGTGTAACAAGTGATGAAAGTGCATACAATTTTTCTCCAAGCAGAGTCTAGCACGTTTTAACACATTTTCATGGGCTTTATTTAGCACTGCAGTGTCACTTTGTCAAATTCACGCATTATTTGGTTTTTTAAATCAGAAAGGCTTCGAGCTTCGTTCTGATAAACGATTCCCTATTTGTAAACATTATCGATAGTTGGCGACGACTCACTGTCTAATAAACAGATGCGGCGCAGGTTTCGCGGGCTCTCGCGAACGCAGCTGCGTTACGCACGCTGCGCGTGCACTTCCGCCGAGGATGCGCGAGCGACTGAAGGTCATGGCAACAGACAATTGTTTCCGTTTGCGACGGCGCCGACGCGCCGGCCGGTTTCGTTCACGTGCGAACATGTCGGTTCGGTATCTTACCTGCTCGATGTAATGGCACTTATTGTTAAGAGGATACAATTGTTTTTTGAAAATTTAGACGTCTGTGATGTAATTCATTCGGTTAAATAAGTTGTACCACTGCGCGTAGTCTTTATAGTATTCATTCGTAAAACAGTATGAACATGTTGTGCTTAACATTTTAGTGAATAATATGAATTTCCGTGTAAAAAAAAAACTACTTTTTTTTCCAGAAATTGTTTCTATTAATGATACTTATTACGTACAAAATCATTTGGTAGATGTTGTCAAATGAACCCTGTATATTCTATGCAAGCATAGTAGAAAAAAACATTTCCCCAAAATATGATAAGACTATTTGGATTTTCCTGTTCTCAGATTCAACATATAGAAGAGCACTTTGAAAGGGGAGAAAGTGGTGCATCTGCATTGTCTGATGCGGAAAGAGAAGCACAGAAAAATAGGGAAGAACATGAATTTCAACTATTAAGAGTAAGTCAACTATCCCAAAGTGACATTTAGTTATCCTTATTGAAATATCTTAGTATTATTGCCAGACAAGAAATAAATGAAAATGCTTAATAGACATTGAAATACAAAGGTCAAGCTTTTTAAGCACTTTAAACGGCCTATTGATAATTATCAGTTGGTTCGCATTACAATAAAATACCCTACAACCAGGATAAGACCTATGTTTGATTTTTTTTTTCTTAGGCCCAATCTACAGAGGTCCAATTTCTAAATTGGATTGTGTCTGGATGTATATAGGATACCCCAAGTTCCGCTGTCTCCATGACACAAGCTTATACAGGGTGACTAGTGACAAATTTTAGATATTGAAGGAGAGCACTCTGTACACAAATCTGATCATAATTATGTAATAAAAGTAAGCACTTAATTTTTCAGCAGTATTCCCTATACATAAATAAAGAGTAGACAACCATTCATGAAGCCATCTATACCCACCTACCTATTCTGTGTTGATAGCGCCGTACGTACATCCGTACCATGGTAACCATGCGTAGCGCAATTAATTCTTTAAGTTTCTGTTAAATTTACTCAGTAAATAATTCATATATATTATTAATATCTCAAACTAACATGTCCTCGAATTTCGAAAGTGACCCCACCAGTCACCCTGTATAAAAAGATTACTTTGATAGGTTGGTGTTTCATTTTAAATAATATTTTATTTAACTGTCTATCTTCCAGGCCCAATATGGAATGGACGAAGATGGGGAAGGCTACACGAACCGAGCCACAAACAGCTTAAAGCGCGCCGTATACAGCGGAGCGCTGTCGGTCGCGGGGTACTATGAACGCAGCGTCGGCCTCAAGCGGGCGTCCGTGTCGGGCACTGATGCGGGAGAGTCCAAGACTGGGGGTGAGTTGGGTGTTGTCACGCCTTTTTTTTTACTGGAGGAACACGTGCAATCACGTCCCCGACCGCCCAAGAGGGAACGGCGGGGTATGTGGGGATGATCCGGCAGAAGGCCGGACCAACCCACTAAAACCGCCATAGATGGAGCTCACGGTACCGCCATTAGCATTACCCGCGAGCCCCGGCGGAGTGCGCTTAGCTTAAGCCGAGCGCCCCCCACGTAGGAAATGGTCCAGTATACGAGACCATTTCCCCTCTCATAGCCCTAATAGCCGTAGCAGGTCCCCTCACCCGCTACGGCTGGCTGGGTGTTGACGCGCCTAGCGCAACTTAGGTACTTAACTACAAACTTCCACCAGGCTCTATAGCTTCGCAAATATCGCGATTCGCGAAGCATCACCCACTTACAAGAACGCAGCCTGCGCGTACGCACGCGTGTATTATTCATATTAGACAACCTTATTAAAGTTTAAAAAGATAGATTAAAGCACTATATGTAATTATAAGAAGAAATAATAGAAGCATCTATTATAAACCCCGCGCACTTTCGAATCCCGTGGGAATAGCGGGATAAAAAGTAACCTATGTGCTTTTTCAGACTCTACACTATCACTATGCCAAATTTCATCGAAATCCATTGAGCCGTTCTGCCGTGATCGAGGAACAAACATCCATACATCTAAACTTTCACATTTATTATATTAGTAAGATTTGGAGTTTTCCTCGTTGCCCAAACATGGGAACTATGTTTGACCTCAACCCCAATCTCTCCTGATGGTAAGTGCAGATGAGGTCGAAGATGAAAGCACGAGGTTTTAGAAAAGAACTCGCTTTTCAAAAAGTACTGTAGAAAACATCACCGCCAGAGCGGTAATATTTAGCGGCAGAATTTATGTGAAGGGAGTTGCTAGCCAGTCGGATCCTGGCGGTATCGGACAACCAAACGGGGCACATTCGGATTATTCGCCTTTATTTATTTTATTTATTTAGCTTTTTATGTACACACTACAAATAATAATAGAAAACAGAAATATAATTAAATGGTACAAAGGTACTGCTTATTCCTAGCGGAATCTCTTCCAGCAGTCCTGCGAGTGGAGAGTGGGATGTATAAAGAGCAATTTAGTGTGCAGCTAAGTTAGTAATGAATATAAAATAACTAAAAAAATATATAAATAAATGAACATATAAGTCATGCCTTTTACAAAACGCTTATCCAGGAGTGCTAAGGCTTTTCTAAACCGACCCTACACGACCAAAAATAGGGATAGGTTAGCATCAATAGTTTCTTTTGCTTTAAAACATGATTCTCTGTAATGCAGGGGAAATATTCATGGCCTGTATAACGAGACTCGTTGGCTCATAAAAAGGGGTTCTGATGATGACGATAATAAACTAATTTCTTAAAAATGCGACCGGATTTCAGACATAGAAAACGAAGAAAACTAGAGCGTTGGAACAACCAAAATACAGTCTTCTATTTTGTGGAAATAAAATCTAACATTAATAATTTAGGTTTTTACTTTATGTATAACTAATTTTTATATGTTTAACACAGCTAGTTACTCATTGCAGAACCTTCGAAGTATCACATCCGTGCACTCAAGGAATAAGATTTTTCATACAAACTAAAAAGTCCAATAATTTCCGTTCCCGTTGGAATTTCGGGAATTCCTTCCTTAGTATTCCCCCACAACCTCTAAGGCTTGTATGTTCCAAATTTCAGCTCTCTACGCCCAGTAGTTATTACTCAGTCAGTAAGGGAAGAGTTTTATATATTAAGATTAGTTAACACATACATACATAACTTCACGCCTGTATCCCATATGGGGTAGGCAGAACACCAGAGGTTACTAAACCATCTGATGTCACGTTGGACAAATTTCGAGGCATTAAGTATAATTATGGAGAGAGATTACTGCACTAAGGGGTCAGCCTATCGCCCACAAAAAAAAACCTCCAGTAAAACCTCTGTCCCTTTACTGAATTTTACAGTATGCCCGAGTATGCCCGGGAAGAGAAGCAGCGGGCACATTCTAAGTTTTTCATTAGCTCCCAGTCCAGCATGGAAGTTATGTTATCAAAATCGAAAACGTTCTCTGCATATTTAACTGTTGTTCAATAATTGCAGGTATTCTAGAGCGGATAGTGCACATAAACTCTCAAAACACAGGCATTTTCAAGACGTACCTGTGCAGTGCGGTGGACCACTACGCGAGTACTTACGGCGACCGCGGCTGGGGTTGCGGATACCGGTAACTATATAATTTATATCTGACGAGCTGATTCCCGCGACCTCGTACGCGCAGAAACTTAAAAATCCTAGGTCTATATCTTTCTTCTATAATGCAACCAGACATCTATTGAAGAAACTTTTTGCTCAGTTAAAGAACATCGGCTTAAGGAATAAGAGTTTTTATACAAACTAAAATGTCGTATATTTTCCGTTCCCTTGTGAATTTCAGGAATTCCTTCCATGATTCAACCAGGTATTCATTGATGAATCTTTCTACCAAGTTTCACATTGGTGGTGCACTCAAGAAATAAGATTATTCATACAAACTAAAAAGTCTTATAATTTTGGAAACTGATACTTATAGATTATTTATCTATTATGTGTATTTCATTTACATTCATATAACTCATAATAAATGTATATATGTTTATTTACACAGTAACAATAAACTTTAAAATGTATATTAATACTGTACATAGTTTTAAGTATTTAGAATGGGAGAGGGACTCCTATAATACACTCTGTCTAGTTTAGGGGTCAGAGACCTCACTTAAGGGCCCCATTCGCGAAATATATGCGTTTTCAAACTCATTACAACCGGCCAATATTGTTTGTCTGGATCGAATAAAAATATATGTTGAAGTTTGTTTAATATATTTTATAAATCTGTGGATCAAAACACGATACTGAAAACTTTACTCGATCATAAAAAACTACGAAAAAGATGAAAATTTTAAGTGATTTTCCGATATTCTAAGAGAATATCAAACTTATACTTACAAAAACTTGTCATAATATTGGTAATGTAGCATAAAATTAATTTATTTGGATAATTTCTTTCTTAAACCGTTCTATTTTTTCTAATATAATATAAGTTTATTAGACGACAAGTGCAAAAAAGCATATAATTTTTTTTGCGATAAATCTTTTCTTACGTTATCACCCGACGAAAACAAAAGGAGGATTATTATTCTATACGTACGTATACAGGGTTAATATTAACGCATCACCTCTTGTGGGTTGTCCCTCCACATCAATTCCAACGTAGATACTGATAGGTGCACATCGATAAATATACAGGGTGTAATTTTTAATGCCATCTGGAGGGAAAGTAGTCTAAAGAAGAGATAGCAAAATTTACTCCAAAGAAACTGTCCTTTATTATTGAACAGAAATAAAACCGCATTCAAAGATTTTTAAGAATTCACTCGTTTCACCTGGGATTCAAACCGACTAAAATCTGTAAAAATGACACCCTGTAATTTTATTGTGTGGTTGGTTAGAGCCAATCACAAGAATAAAATCTCTCTCACATACTAGGTTAATTCATTGAAAGGAAAACCATGAAATCTTAATTTTTAGATTTAAGTCAGTTCGATTCCTGGGTGAAGAAGCGAGTTTTTGAAAACTCTTTGAATACAGTTTTAATTTTTTCTAAAATAAAGGAATGTTTTATGGAGTAGAATTTGCTATCTCTATTATTAAGAAAACTTTACCCCCAAATGACATTAAAAAAAATTGCCATGTATATTATGTACAATATGTTCTGCTTGATTTCCCATAACTCTAGGGTCTTGATGGGGCCATGTCATAGAATCAAATAAAATGTGAATAATTTTTCAATTTTCTTTTGGTTTTTATTTTTCATGCAAAATAATTCAATTAAGTCAAAAATAACTTTATGCGAAGTATGACAACGTGGCGTTTTCTACTCCTTTTTTATCGCTATGCACAGGTAGGTACAGTTTGTGACGTTTTGCGGTGTACATTGTATGCAACTTTCCTCAACGTTTAAAATGTTTTTGCTGTTTATTGTATGACTTCAGTGACACGCGTCTATTGAGTGGATGAGATGTTACACGGGTGATATTTTAGAACTCATTATATTAAGACCGAGGATATCTTGGAAAGTATGCACTTTTGAACCACATATTCTTTGGCAAAAAGTATTATTTTTTAAGTAAGGAACAAAACCTCAAAGTTATGGGATATATAATATTATATAAGTATTAAAGAACACCTATGCAAAGTTGTATATTATAGAGGTGTTCTTTTTGATGTGTGCTGATAGATGCTGATGGGTGCTGATAGTTACTGATAGGTGACGATTGTAACTGATGGATGCTGACAGGTGCTGATGGGTAATGATGGTTGCTGATAGATGCTGTTGAGTACTGATAGGTTGGGTGCTCAGATGTGCTGATAGGTGCTGATGGGTAATGAAGGATGCTGAGAGATGCTATTGGGTTCCGATGGGTACTGATAAGTGCTGATGGCTTCTCATAGGTGTTTATCGGTGCAGATGGGTAACTACTGATAGGTACTAATGGTTATTTATAGGTACTGATGAGTGCTGATAAGACATTAGCACTGATGGTGAGATTAAGATGGGTTTTAGTTATTAATATCGAAAAGAATATCAGTTAATTTGTTTGAATGGGTTACGTTCAAATAATATTGCTTTGCCTGTACTTAAAAGTCAAATAAAATAATGGATTGAAAATGTCTGGCCGTTAAAATACCTTCTTGTATTTATTTTCGTCACGAGTAAAATAGACTCTATTTCAAAAGTTTCAGATATCAAATTAGTTTGGTATCTTTATAATTTCAACAAATATGTTTTTGAGTAATGCTGCCACCTACAATTCTTTTGATGTACCTAGTTATTAATATATAAAAAGTACTTACTTCGTTCTTGAAAGGGAATGTAGATGGCATCTACCACCAATTTTCCTGTGTGTTGAAATTATGATTCCAGATAGTTATAATTTCACAGTGTTAAAAGTTAGTTTAAATTGGTCACCTTTTATGTATTTTGTGGTTAAACTTTCATATGCTATGTTTTTTAAAAATATTGTGTTTTGGACCATTATACATCAACTTAGTAACATCTTGAAAGAACCGATCAGATATAATTTATATCTGATCGGTTCTTTCACGAATAATCTAGTTCAAAGTTCAAACAGACAAACCCTTCGGCTTTATAGATTAGACGGCTAATACATTATGACGATACATAGACATTTAAGAATATAATCATACATTACTATTTTTTTGATATAATTAACGACTACAAATTTACTACTTCGTGTAAACAGGTGCACATTCCGAAGGGGTGGATTGAATTTCATTTCATAAAAAAAATAATTATTTGTAACATTCACTCTACATTATTTAGCTAAAATTAACTCGTGTTGTAGTGACTAAATAACGGATCCATACTAAATAATAAATGTGAAAGTCTATCTTTCTGTTCCTTTATTTCAGCCAAACCATCCGACCAATTTGTAGAAAATTAGTAATGAAAATAGCTCCCAAACACTACTTTTTTCAAACACCAGCCCTATTGGATTGGAATGAGAGAGAGATAAAAGCTTACGTAAAAGATCTCAACTACCTACTTATCTGATTTTAATGAATTTTGGAACAAATAATTTATGAAAGTTATAAATTAACGTCACGATATACTTTCAAGTCAAAATAGCACGATTTTCACAACAGAATTCAGTAAGGATATAAATTTAAAAAGATTTCATCTATAAAATGGCAATTACAATATTTATGAAAAATAAAATAGTAAGTATAGGTATCGCAATACTAAATCCAGATAAATAAAAAATATAGATTCTATTATATCATCCTTGACATAAGTTTTAGTCATCGTAGAAACGAATTTCGTATAACAAGGCACACCATAGGTATAGGCTACTATATTACTGCTATTAATTATACTGTGACATTTCTGTGCGCTGACGTGTTCATTTACGCGACTGCCCGCCACGCAGTCCCATATAGCGTTAATGCCTACTGCGGTCGAAAATCCTCGCCTTAAGTTGGTAACACTTTTCTGACTAAATAAAACCTTATTCTTATTCTAGATACTCATTAATAAATCGGTTGGGTAGAGTAAGCAAAACAATATTATTGAATAAAGAATTTATTTACAATTACATACGAAAATTATTCCGCGTCTTCAAATTCTTCCATTCGACTTAATGAGGAAAATTTTTTTTCTAAATAGTCATCCTCATGCTATAATTTTGGCATTGCTTCGGAGCATTTGCACTCTTTACTTTCGCGGGTAAATAAAGTTTAAAAAGCTATTTCAATAATAAAATAAAGTTTTGTTATTTCTATTCGGTATAAAACTTTGATAAACAAAATAAATAAATTATTTTAATGCATTTTTTTGCAGACTGTAATTTTCAAGGGTCATTTGACAGATAGAAATCATTGACGTTCCTATTCTTATTTGAATCGCATAGTAGGTTTGCCTATGATATTGTGGACCGAGACGTAAACCATTTTAATTATCTTCTATGTTTTCAATAAAAATGCAGTCCAATTTGTTATTCTGCTAACCATGTTTTATGTTTGCTATGTGTACTTACACAAGAAAAAAATACTTTAGAATAAGCTAGCTTTAAATTGATTGCAAACTGTTTGTGCACTTAATAAATAAATATTTAAAAATCATTTTCCTGTAGCTTAGTTTTAAAATTAGAAGTTTGATCAAGTATCAAAAAAAAATGTGTTTCTAAAATTATGTTGTAAAAAAATTTAATATTCATAACATATCAAACGCATACAATTCGAACAACAAAATTTCCAGGAATATGCAAATGGTGCTATCGTCTCTCCTGCGCAACCCGCAGTACGCGTCACTGTTAGAGACCGTCACAAGGGACGGTGACGCGGTGCCGTCCATACCACGATTGCAGAAGTTGGTCGAAAACGCCTGGCAGATGGGGTTTGATACACAGGTGCGTATTCATTTCATGTTTTGGTGGATAAAAGAAAATTTTACAGTTTTTTCGAATAGTCCGTCAATAAAGATAAGTTTTTTTTAAATTCCAATTATATAAAATAACCTTCAATTTCACCAACTAAAGATCAATCAATTATACGAACAAAACACTATAAGATAAGATATTTATTTCTGATAAAAACTTATATCTAAGAATAACATTAATTTAGAAATTTATACTAGGTTAAACAACATAATCCGTAGGTATGTAATAAGATTACTAAATTTTACAATAGATGCTATACAGTAATATGTGATTTCATTAGTTTATAATGAACTAGGTTAACACAGGTATAATACGTAAACTAAGTAATTGTGATTACTTGTTTTTTAGGAAACTATATCAAACACTTATTCGAAAAATGTTGTTTATCCATGTGCTAACACTATCTAGGTATATGGGGGTTCATGTATCAAGTAACAATGACTAAACATCACCGTGTAAAAGGACGAAAAACCTCGACAGCCAACGAGACCTCAACTTATTTTTATTCAACTCATTAAATTAAATTCGTGGGTTGTTTCCGAAGATGTTGCTATTTTATGTTTCCTTGCATTTCTTTCAAGTATAAAGTCTATGGTAATTACGCGCGATTATTGACATAAGAACGTGTCTCACTACCGTAGCTAGTTGTGTACTTTGTTCATTCCCATCTAGTAATAAAATGTACATACATAGACTTGAATAAACTTAAGAGGCGACCAAATTAAAATATAATTTTAGTTAAAATACATACATACTTACTCGTACGTAAATTCACGCCTGTATCTCTAATGGGGTAGGCAGAACGCCCCAGAGGTTATAAAACCCTCTGATGTCACAAATTTGGTCAATGGTGGACAGAGACTATTGCAGTGACAGGGTGTCAGCCACAAGAAGAATCGCCCACAAGAAACCTCTAATAAAACCTCTGTCCTTTAACTGACTTTTATAGTACGCCCGTGTAGAGAAGCAGCTTGCACATTCTTTGTTTTTCCTTTGCTCCCAGTCCAACATGGAAAGGTTTGGTTAAAATGTAACCCCCATATATTTTTATAAGTGTAATGGATTCCATTTTCATGTTTTGCGTCCATTAATTACCACGTTGTATACCTAATGACGAATATACCTGTAACATATTTCATAATTCTGTGCCTACTGCCGACACAGCAATTATCTTTATTATTAGTCCATCTCCTAATTAGTAATTTGTAATATAATCAATACTCAATATGTACGAAAAACAGTCGCTCTCCGAACATTGTCGGTAACGATTGTATCACTCAACCAATTAATATGTAAATAAATGAAAAATGTGATAAATAAAAATTACCCGACCAGGATTTTTATTTATCACGTTTTTCATTTATTTAAGAATAATTGAGCATTTTAAATGCAAAAACTAAAAAACATTATCAATTAATATGTGATAACAATAAATGCTATTAAATCTCTGATGCATTTTCATCCAACTCCTAACGTCAGGAATCGTACCTACTCTACTCAGCAAAACCGCAAAGCGGAATTATTCTTTTAATAATGATAATCATATTTTTTTAATATTCGATTAAATGTAAAGAAGATTGTTTCGCTCTTTTGCTTTCTGGCACACGAAGAACGTCGCGTTATTAACGGTGTTATTATTTTGATCCTACTCTTACATCTACCTAATCGTATTTTTTTTTCTTTTATTGGTTTACCAGAAAATATTACATCAATACATACAAAACGAAACAATCTTAAAAACATAAAATTTAAATGTACATTCATATAAACGTAAACACATCATGCATAATAAATTACAATTGGGTGGTTCTTTAATAATTACTCTTCTAACAAATTATAATTGAATACGATATAAAACTGTAGAACATAACAAAACAATTTCGAAAATAAAATAAAAAATACTCGTTCAAGGTACAAGCAATTTTTTTAGCAAAAATTAATAAATTACATTAGATATAATGGAAATTAGAACCCAAATCTTACAAATTAGCGTATATTCTTTTCTGTATATTTCCAGGGTTCAGAACAGCTGGGCTGCAAGCTACACAACACCAGGAAGTGGATCGGTGCCTGCGAAGTTGTTACCGTTTTATCTTCACTTAGGATAAGGTGTGTTATGTATGATATCACCTTAGCGGCATGCTTAGATATACTCTTTAATGAAAAACGTCGGTTTTAGTAAGAAATGTAATAATTTACTCAGGCTCGAAAACTGTATTTTACTGGTTTTTCATCTGATTATCTGCCCTAGGAATAACCTTTAAGACTGTGCTTAGACGACCAATACGCAATCTACAAAATAAAACACAGCCTTTTTCTTTACAGCAAAGTAAACAAAATATTATTTTACGTTTTCACAATTCATAATTATAAACAAATGATTTATTTTTTATCAGATTTATCGCGCTATTTGTTGCGGGTTCAATTCCCGCACGGAACATGAATAAAAAATCTATACACGATTTTTATATTCTAGGTTTCCCCTAGTTCGTTCGTTACATGGTATCTCCTAACACAAGCTTTGCTTATTTTGAAGCCATGTAGTTAGTGTGATTGTCTGGGGATTTTATTTATTTATTTCAAGGCATAATAACAAATTGCAAACACTTTTGCACAATAAGATTAAACTAAAGTTAGAAAATTACATTTCTGGCTTACAATTCAATTATAATCATGCACAAGTAATATAGAAGACATTTAAATTTAGGCTAGCAAACAATATTTTAGATAAAAAAAGAAACAATGAACAAAAACTAGTAACTTATAAATTATTTTTCAATATTTTGTTTTTAAAAGAGGGAAGTGAATCATTAAACAAATCAATATCATCACTTAAACTATTGTATAATCGACACATTCTGTAAAGGGGATTGTTGAAAGATACATTGTTATTGGTTTTGGATAAATTAAATAGTTTTTGATGTCTCACTGATCTCATAGGGACTCTAAAAGAAAAAAATGTGAATACTGTTTCCATCAATGTGATTATTTACAATTTTATATAAGTTACAAGAGATGCTATCGACCGCCGTGAACATAAAGAGACCAGGTGGAAATGTTGTAATCTGTCATCGTAGCGTATCGTAGTCGTATTATTATTTGTTTCGTTGCAGATGTCAGTTGATAGACTTCCACAAGCCAACGAGTCCTGATGGCTCGCACCCCGCTCTGTTCGACTGGGTGTTGCGCTACTTCCAGAGCGAACCAGGCTCCTTCAAGGCGCCTTTGTATCTACAGCATCAGGGTAAGCAGGTCGTCTATACAGCATAGCATCATCATCATTTAATTGTCTCTTCTAGAAGAAAAGGTGGTTTAGCCTGAAAATTAGAAAGCTAGCACAGTGCTGGTTAGTGAATGTCGGAGTTTCAGCGCGCCGAAGTGGCTTCTGACAAAAATATAATAAATAATAATAATAAATAAATAAATATTTCTGACACTCACACAACATTATCTAGCCCAAATTAAGTTTCTTAAAGAACTTGTGTTATGGATACTAGATAACTGATATACTTAAGAAATATATGTTTAAACATACATATTGAATAAATACATATTTTTTATTAGAATAAACTTAAATAAACATATAAACGTCCATGACTTGACGACTAATATCTGTGTTCATCACACAAATATCCGCCGCCTCCGGGATTCGAACCCAGGACCTCTGGCATAGAAGGCAATGTATGTTACCGCTACACCAGCCGGTCGTCACCATTTAATTCTCTCTTCTAGAAGAAAAGGTGGCTTAGCCTGAAAACCACAAGCTGGCACAGTGCTGGTTAGTAAATTTCGGAGTTTCAGCGCGCCGAAGTGGCTTCTGACAAAAATATACCTGGACTTATGGCTTAACGTGGCCTCCGAAACATGAAAAACTTTAAGAGAAATCAATCTCCGTGCCGAATCTTGCTGAACTTGCTATATCGTATGATAGTTTCATCATCATCACAACTCATCACTTCCAACCTAGCCCAGTGGAATGCAATAAACTATTGAATTGAATTGTGCTAGATGTCAGAATTTTCAGAGAGCCGAATGTCTTCTGACAATCCCGGCCGACTGCTTAAAGTGCACAAATCACAGAAGTCGTCACATAGTCACAGAAATGACCGGTCGGCGATACATTGTAGGGGTTTTAGTTCAATCAAAGTGAATCCTGAACTTTATATCTGATAAGACTTTATTCCATATCATTTATTCATATCTTTATTCCACATAACTTAGATGACTATTTTATAAATTTTCAGGTCATTCAAGAACGATAATAGGCTACGAGAGACATAGAGACGGAAAAGCAACATTATTAGTGCTAGACCCCTCACACTCTCCTGCGCAGGTTAGTACATCAATACTAAAAGAAAAGGCATTATAACTATATATGGACGGATGTTTTTTTGTGCATAAATCGAATTGACGACCGATTTAACTTTAATAAATAAATAGAGTTATAATAATGCTTTTGTAAAAAAAAATATCAAGTTCCAAACAAGGACTGTATACCGGTATTCTGAATTTCTTGAATTTCTGTACATTGTTTTTCTGTTAAATTAGTTGTATTTAAAAATAACAGTACAGGAATTCATACTGAAATAATTCGTGTACCTTTTTTATTATTGTAGCAAAACTGATTTTTTTTTCAGTTAACTGATATTTTCCGGTATTAATATTAATATTAAAATTTTATTTTTAAATATTTGTAGAATGTTCGATAGTTTAGTTGAAGCCTATGAAGCGTAGGTACATATGCTGACCTATACATTTCGGTACCGAAATTAAATCGGTTAAAATATTTCTGTACTAAAACATCTACAGAAATTAATCCGGTATACATTATTTGGTAACTGATCTAAGTAAGTTAGATTTTAATAACTTGTACAGGTATTGTGTTTGATGAAGCAGTACACTAATAAGGTTACTGAAATTTTACTAGTACTATTTAAAAAAAATATACCGATATGCAGTCCCTGGTTCCAAATAAGTTTGTGTTTACCTATTCATGTCTATAGGTACGTCAAATATTCTGCAACAGTACAACCGCGTTCACAAGTGCGATCCGGTTGTTGAGGCGAAGTAGTAGCGCGTTGAGAGCGCGACAGTACCAGCTGCTGTGTGTCGCTGGAACCATCGCCAATGATGAGGAGTATGAGGTAAGAAGGAGTAAGAGATGGTGACAATAATATGGTTATAATAGTAGACGATTACGATCATTTTTAAAACTTATTAATTAGCGTAATTGAGTTTCATTAAGGAAACAATCAGCCAGTGAAATCACACGAGCCATGGGCAATTGTTAAGGTTGTCTGGAAGAGATCGCTCTAGAGCCATAGGACCCCCTTTTGCACAGAAGCCAGCAGATCAAGCGTTACATTACCTGTCAAATTTCCCCAAACAATTTTAAATAAATGGCATAGAGTTCAGATACAAATAAAATTTTCCTTCTGTTCCTTGTTATCCTTTGATGTTTTTCTGTAATATTGTTTGACATATACAATAAAGAGTAAATAAATAAATACGACATCGTAACTAAAAGGTTCCGTTGCATTCCTGGCATACCTGTGCCAAATTTTAGGATCGTGGAAATTATTCACAATTCAAACAAAAATACAACATTTAAAGTTGAATCAATAATTTAGGTGTACAAACGAAAAAACAAAACCACGGTATTGCCATAAATCTCCACAATTATCCAAAATGGCCGGAAGTACTTACTGTATATGTACATACTCAATCTATGAATAAAATGTGTTCTAAACTGATAGAGATTTGTCTTTTGTTCTTAGAATGTATAAAAAAATACCAAAAACTTTTAAAAAGCATATTATTACTTTGAAGCATACTAGTTTTAAAACAAAAAGTTAGAAAACGGTTAATGAGAGATGATCTTGAAAGGTCAACATACTTAATGTAGGTACGGAACTGACATTTCACCACTACCAATATCTATCAAAAATACACAATATTTTATGAATTCAGTTTGCTTTTCTAGTTTTTTTTATCGAAATCATATTTGACGTCCAGGCAGAAATCAAAAATATAGGAATGCCAGTAAAAATATGACTTCAATATGGCGTCGTCAGTCGCCTGTGGTCATTGTCGATTCAAGTAGTTTTTCTTAATGTACACGAAAAGTAACTAACAATTTAATTATTATTTATTTTAAGTGTTTTCATAATCGTATTCCACAACTATTTTCTTTGGCACAGGTGCTGGTCAGACGTCCATACTAAAATGAAACGTGTTATTTTCAATTTTAAACTGTCACGCATGTTATCTGAAAACTATTCTGCGCTTCATAATTTTTTATCTTTTTCAGGCGAGCAAAGTACTCCAGTCTGTCAGAATCCCATAGGACAGGTGAATGGGGTCGAAAGCCCCATTCATGCAAACATACGCTGTGAAACAAAGGAGTTTTCCTATTGAAGCTCAGTAACAAACAAACATGGAACCTCTAGTCATAGAAATAAGGTTGTTATTTAAATATCATCGAAAGTAAGATCTACAAGTATATTCTTTGCCTTTAAATGTATTTCACGTTAATTGTTGCATTTGTTATTTGATAATTTTATTTATTTTAATCAAAATCGAGCATATTAAAAACGTTCTTTTTTAACGTCTGTATAAAAAATCTTCATTTTTTCCTGTCAATTTTTCTTGTCATATCACTTTTGAAAAATCTTTTGGTCAATTAATTAATATTTGTTGTAATTTTTTTATGAAAAAGAAAATCTTGCAATTGTAACTTCTTCAATATCTTATTTTTCCGTGAGTTGAAATTTTGTAATGCAGTATAATTGTGTAGTTGGTTAAAAATATTTTAACTGACTACCCCATATAGCAACAATATGCATTACATGTTCTAAGACACGGTAGTTACAAAGTAATTATAATAGGGGTTGAGGTGAATTTACTCAAAAAAAACGCCTGATTAATTCAATTATTCTCACATAAGTAATTTCTCTAAAATATTCTTATACAAAAAAAAAAACAAAATTAATTCAGATAGAGAAAGTCACATTAAAATCTAAAAACAGACAATGTATATTTAAATTAAAATTACTATAAATAATATGCTTAACGACATCGCCCTTAACTTAACAAAAAATAGTTAAAATTAAATAAAATTTTTTAGCTAGAAATATTTATAGTATCATAATTCGACCAGTACATATATTGCCATGTTGAAAAATATTATAATAATTAATTTATAAAATATTTGAATAGTTCTGTGTAAATGATGCCGTGATATTGAAAAAATATGTTCGAACTGTATAAATGGTAAGCACCAAATAGGACAAATTATCTTATCAAAGTATAATTAATTACAAATCATTTGCTGTAAGCCTAAAAATATAATCTAGCAACTGGTTTTTACAACAACATTGACAATAAGCAAAGCAATCTTCTTAAGTGTTACCAGTAAGCTAAATGCAGGGTTCTGAAACCTTTTTAGCTGGTAATTTTTCGGGTAATTTTCGTTCTAGATTCCTATAGTTACTTGATATTTACCATTGTAGAAGCTTTATTATAATAAACCATTTATACCGTTTGATCACATGTCCGTAATCCGTAATTATCCTGCTTTAACACGAGGTGATAAATAACTTTGCACACCAACATTGGTGTATTATAAAAGAAGTTGGTGCATAATTTCTAAGAAAAAAAATCCTCGTAATATTTGGTTGAAGTTAATTTTTTCCACATTTAAATTAAATCGTAATTAAGACGAAGATAACAATTTATCTTTTAAAGAAAAGAAATAGTTGAAATGTTTTTATATTTCTCAGTTTAAAATAATATTTAAATATCACGATTTTATCCGGATTCTAACTCGATATAAAATACTCGCGTTTGCCCGCGACTTCGTACACGTATAAACTCAAAAGTCCTATATTTCCATTCCCGTAGGAATTTCGGGAATTCCGTTCATAAAATAACCAGTCACTTTTTGAAGAACCTTTATGCCATGTATCGTATCCGTGCACTCAAGGATTAAATTTTTCATACAAACTAAAATGTCCAATAATTCCCGTTCCCGTGGGAATTTCGGGAATTCCTTCCTTAGTGCATCCCTACATCTCCTAAAGAATGTATGTTCCAAATAATTGAACTTGGTCAAATCCGGTTAGCAACGAATTTTATTTAAACATATTTAACTATAAAATAACTGAAGTCAGTCGTAGCTAGTGTTAGTATTCCAATTGTATTTAATTCGTATTTACAACTGTTTTGCGTCTTCTATCTAAAGATATAAAGATATAAAGATATTTGGCAGTTGTGCAACCACTTCCTTTATAATACATCAATATGCATAAACGATAGTTCCTCTAGGATTTGACATAAGTACATATAGAAATAGAATTAAAGAAAACACAAATGGAATGGTTGGTATGGATCAAAGAGTCGGTGCCTAGTTGTTATAATGTACTGTCACCTGCGAATCGAGCTTGATACTGCAGTACAAAATTGAATCTTACGGGTAATAGATAAGGTGTTAGTATTCGGCTTGGCCTGCATTTTACAGTACATAGTCGAATGTTTCAAATTATATGTATGTTGGCTGCGTTTCGAAACGCTATTATTTCGATAGTTTTTTTTTTTGTTATTACATTTAACAAAAAACCGATTTATTTAAGTGTCACATAATGCTTTGTATTATAATGATTTATCGATAGCTATAAGAATTACTTTATTCTAAGTATCGTTTTGATAGGAATATGAATATAAGATGATACATATTTATTTGCTATCATATATAAAACAAATTGGACTTTTATCATTAATCATACTTCTTGATCATGCCATTTTTTATTACCAACTCCATTTTACTACTGTACTTTTTTTAAACATATTTTCTTTTTGAATCAAAACACGTATGTAGTTGAAATAATTACATTTCGAAACTCAGTCAAAGTAGTAGTTTAGCTTTAAATGTTGCCATGTTATAAAATATTAATTCTTATTAAAATTTCAAATTGTTACGAACACGTTTGGCTCAATTAACACTTTTCTCTATTTACACTTATTTCACATGTTCTCAGTTATATGCATAAATGCGTTCAAAACTCTTAAAATATAAATCAATTTATTTAAAAATCATATTCTGAGATCTTATTTTAAAATATATAGTAAAGAACTATTTAAAAGTGAATCAACGAGTCAAAAAAACAGGCTGAAAAGATTTTTGAACACATACATATATTCATCATAGTTGCCTTTATAAAAATATTTAAGCACATTATAATTTGTTATAGTTACCATGTCAATTAAATGCTAATTATAATCTTACTTCTTGTTGTAATTGAATCTAATATTAATTGTTAAAGTGACCAAGTCATTGTTTTAGTATTTCATTAGACATCAAATTATTTATTAACGCTAATACCAAAGTGCTATAAAATACTTTATTTAAATGTTCTATAAGAATATTGCATCATTGTATTTTATTTATAAATATTCAATAAATAGTGCATTCGATTACAATATTTAATTCTTGATTCGCAAGGTGTAAAGGAATGTGGGAAGCGTAGAGTCGGTATTTACATAGTAATAGTCTTAGTAAGACAATGTTACTGGAAAAGTCCTGAAATATACATTAAACAAATAAGTCTCCAATGGGCTCAATTTTACATTACACACTCCAATTTTAAATCTCTTCTATGTCAAATTAAGAAACTTCAAACTCAACAGTCACCAGCCAAATTTATATGTTGTTTTCTTTAATGCGATATAAATGTACCTGCATATTTATTACAGTATCGCTCGGTGCAATAAATAAATAAATATGGAACCACAAACTTTTTTTCAAATTTCATTGATAATACTACGACGTAGTAGTACAAGATGTTTTGTAGTAGCGCGTAGTCGTCTTTATTTTAATGGTATTCATTCGTAATTTAGAGTGACCATGCTTTATTTAAAATGCGTTATGTCGTTTCTATAAATGCTACTTATTGTGTAAAAAAAATTTGGTCCAAAAAAAAATATAACAAAAAGAGATTTGAAACCTCTAAATTTGACATTAGAGAGTGTAATGTGAAATACGACCCAAATTTTATATAAACTCCTGAAAGTTCTAATACTGATAAAAAACACTTTCTATTACATTTGCTTGGCAAAAATTTCCACGAACATTGTCGAAAAGCTCTAGTCTAAAATGCACTCATTCATGTGATATTTACACCACAGTTTCTTTTTAATTTACTTATATTGATTGGTCTTATCACAATTAAATTTGAATACTGTTTAGATATATCCTTTATAATAAAAGTGCCTTTGAAGCGATATTTCTTAACATAAATGTGTTTAAAATGGGAATGTCGCTTTCATTTACTATAAATAAACAATTAAACAATTTCTTCACTTTATTGATTCATAAAAAATAATAGCGGTAAATACAGAAAGCTCTTAAGGAGTAACAAACATTTTTCTGAGCTCCAAATTTCTTCTAATTAAAAAAATCTAAAGTCCAGTTGCTTTGTAATAAAAATATCATCGATTGCTTGCTTATTTATTACTGCGTCTGTTTGAGCTGAAATTTAAATCATCTTAAAATTTAAAACCTTAAGGTACTAAATAAATGAAAAAATGTGTTAAATAAAAATCACCCGACCAGGACACGAACCTGGGACCTCTCGTTTGGCGGACGAGTGCTCTCCCACTGAGCTACCGGGGCCTGGCCGCGGTACGCCTCGAAATTACATAACACATTTTTGTTTTTACGTTATATTGCTAACGTAGCTCCATCCAATGTTTTTTACCTTTGCAGCTAAGACCACCCGAGACCAATTTCTTTACAGAAATTGTAAATCTCAGTTAAAGAGAAGCATTGCAATGTTTAATAATATTTTAAAGTTTTTGCATTTAAAATGCTAAATTACTCTTAAATAAATGAAAAAATGTGTTAAATAAAAAATCGCGTGGTCTTAGCCACCATTTGATGGAGCTAAGTTAGCAATTTAACGTAAAAACAAAAATGTGTTAAGTAATTTCGAGACGTACCGCCAGGCCCCGGTAGCTCAGTGGGAGAGCACTCGTCCGGCAAGCGAGAGGTCCCAGGTTCGTGACCTGGTCGGGTGATTTTTATTGAACACATTTTTCATTTATTTAAGAGTAATTTAGCATTTTTAATGCAAAAACTTTAAAATATTACTTAAGATACTACTTTACAAACTAGCCGACAATCAACAGTCTATAAGAATCTGCAATGTTGACAAAACTCGTGCCTAAATATTCTTCTAATAACCATTACGTAAAACAGTTTTAAGTTTTTTCGTGATAAGATCAAATTTATTTATTTTACATTACTAGATACACCTCCAAAGCCTTTGTTGTGCGACGATCAGACTCGCTCAGGGTAAGTCTAATATAGTTGTAGAATACTCGAATAAGCCTTAAATGATGTCTGTTCTATGTAACACCTTTATGCTTAGTTTTTTGTAAATAAATTAATACCCGATTCTAATAATAAAATAAACGAATATAATGACCCGTTGGTTGTAACAAAAGAGTTTAAAGAGTTTGACAAATGTATATTATTAAAGAGATATTTGTTCAAATGTTTTAGCCATTATTAGTAAAACCAGTTTAGAAATGATCTCCTCATTCCTACTACATGGAATTTAAAAAAGAAGTAGGCTTATTTTGATCACATAGTTGAATATTTATTAGAAAACTGAAATAATTAGATTTTATTATTAAGATTGTTTCCCTTGCTTTAAATAGTTTATACCGAATAATTCATGTTTTATAATAATTTGTAACTGTAATTGACGCATGGTCGAAAAAGTGTTTAAAACGGAATTAACCTGAAACGGTTGGTGTTGCTAGTTAAAAAAATAGTTACTAAATAAGTTTGAAATGTAAATAGAACATGCTTTTCTCTGATTTATAATAATAGTTCCTTTGTTTTTTAGAAACAATAGTTAAATTATGTTGTTTACGAAGTAATGCCGCGAAATCTTATGTAAACCAGGGACAATATAAACCTGAGCTAGTCTGGTTGGATCGAAGCTTGTACGACACAGCTGTTATGTAATGATAGTTGAAACTGTGATAGGATACACGTTACTCATTCGTGCTATTAAGCTATTGCGTGGAGAATTGAAGTGACCGTCGCGTTCGTTTGTTCTGCATGGTATGCGCACGCGCAATTTGCATAGTTGGTCGTATGAGGTCTTTGATGGCAATGTCTCTGATCTCGATAGAAATAAATTCATTTTTTCAAGCGTCCGTAAACTAAAAATTTAAGCGCAAAAAATGTCAAGGTTTCAAATTGTAAATCCACTATAATATGACTAATGTATAAATGCATTTATTATAGTACATAGCGCTGCCATGTTAATTTCAAACGATACTAACGGAAACTACTAGCCCATTATGACCATGATTTAAATACCTACTTATATTGTACCCGCAATTTTAATAAATAGTTTTATTATTGAGGTATCTAGCTAGCAAACTGTGACCTTTTAGGCACATTCAAAACTTTTACTTTAAACCTTCTAATGTTTTTACAAGAGGTGCTCGTTATTACCGATACAAATGCATTCATACGTGGATATAATTTGTCAGGACCATACCTAGTTCATGACAATACCTTAGTAGTTACTTATGCAAATCATTTTACACACATTTAAGTTAGGCCATTCTATTCTCCAAGCAATAACTTCGGTACAATCATGCGACATCAGAAAGTCGTGTAGCTAGCTCTGCTGAAAGCTAAGTCCTTGAATAAACTATTGTAAGTTACTGGTCTGCGTTTTATTTTATACCTTTCACAGATTAAGGCTAAACCATTTCACTACATTAAGGCGATGTCCTAGGTGAGCTATTGGAAGCAACGCGATACGATTTAATGCGACCAATACGTCATAATCATCACAACTCCATGTAATGACCCTACTGCAAGGCTATGAGTCTCCTCTGGGAGACGAGGACGTTTAGCCCGTAATCCACCAAGCTGGCCCAGTGCTGGGTGGTGGATGTCAGAATTTTCATGGTTCCGAAATGGCTTCTGACAAACCCTAAAGACTACTGTATACAAGTAGGTATACAGCACCCGAGACCGACTGCTTAACGGACCCCACGGAACTCGTGATAAGTAAATGATCGGCGGTCAACCATCCTGATGTCGGCCGCTCCGAGCGCGCTTTACCTGCCATGTCGTTTGATATGCACAGTAACCACGGCGCGGCGGCACAACTGACTTGAATCAATGCTGTGTACAGAAGCCAGCAGATCAATCGTTACATTACCTGTCAAATTTCCCCAACCAATTTTAACTTAACGTCGAGGGCTTAGAGTTCGGATTAAAGTAAAAATTTTTGACAGATTTGTGACGCTTGATGTTTTGCCTTCTACAATGACCATTTAAGGAGGGAGATCGTGCAATAGTATTTTATGTAACAAGTGAGCGAAGTTGCTAATTACAGTCGAGGCTGTGATTTGAGCCCGAGCCGCAGGCGAGGGCTTAATAATGAGCCGAGACTGTAATTAGCAACGCTCACGAGTTATATACGACGTTTTTCAACACACTTGTGAGTAAAAGACAGACATACGTGGTCATAAAATAACAAACACACTTGATAACAAAGCTGTGAATTGTGATTGAAAAATGGCGCCGAACTTCGCGCATGCGCATAGGTTTTTTTTTCCGCCAAATGTGTCAATGGCTGTATATGCTATACAGCCTATTTTACATGAAAATATTTAATTTGGAGTGGTAAATCCAAATATTTTATAACAAATTATTGTAAATTGTGAATAATTTTTTTGATATACAATTTTGTTTAACTGATATAAGGCGCAAATGTAGGTATATGGATTTGAAGTGGTATAACCTCTGTTGTTTCTGAAAAAATTTAATGTATAACCCGGATCAATAAAATATGCTCTGTTTACTCGCATTTAATTTGCACAAAGGTACAATTCAACTTTGTAGGATTCATTATATTATGCACTAGGGTATAATATATTATGCACGCGTGACTTACCTATAGCCCAGTTTATAGTTCTAAATGCAATAGAATTAGGCTCATTTTACAAGCAAGTGTGTTGAAAAATAAAAAAAAACATATTTTACCTATGTACATATGATTGAGATTGATAATTTGCATATATTAGAATGAAAGACCAAAAATTGACGCAGTGTTCATTTTAACTCTTAAAATCTAATAGTTATTGTAAAATTAACGCTGAAAATTAAGAAAAATGCTAGAGCCTGCCTTCGAATTCTTCAAATTTTAACCCAGTACCTAAATCAATTCGAATTGATTAAAAAAATACTTCTTGAACACTTAGAAAGCAATAAATATAGTCATGTAGGTACTTTTTTTGTAACTTTACAAAGTCTTCCTTTTTTTTAAAGCCCTAAAATCTAGATAAGTTTTACGTTAATTCTCCATAGAAAATTGTATGAACGACCGCGCGTATCACGAGTATTCGATTTAGTAGTAGGTACAGTGTGTTAGGCTTCGGATTTCCGATACTTCACCCACGTATACTACCTTAAATTTGATTGACAAAATACTAAACAAAGGGGTGTCGCACCCCTCTGAATGACAGCCATTTTAAAATTTAATATCTCGTACTTCTACGAGTTCACTGAAACTCATTTTTTCACATTTTCATGTCACCCCGATGCACAAAAGTGGTCTTATTTGATAGATTATATTTGCTAGCATTTAAAGTATTTTTAATAAGATAAAATGCAAAATAGTTCATGAAATAATACATATATAAGTAAGTACTTATAGCCTTATAAGTAAGTAAGTAATATAAGTATAGCCGAAAAACTTGGAAAAATTCACAATTTTTTTAGTTAATGTGTATGTGCTACCTAAAAAACCAGCCCCTTAACATATCGTTTTTTTTTTCATTTTATTTGTTCACAAAGAACAATGCTAACAAATAAACATCACATTATTATTGAAATTCGGGCTAATTTGGTCAAAATTACAACAAAATACACGACTATTACGTTGTACAAATCGGGTAAAATTCCATAATTTATACGGAATCGGAGGACTGGAAGATGCCGTCATTATCGATGACGATTCAAAGAAATGTTTGATTTCTAAAAACGAAACCAAGAGTTATATATACGAATTAAATAATATTATTTTATTTGATCTTAATGGCATAGATCAAACTCGAAGAAATACCCCATTTTATCAAAATAAAACCAAAAAAAAATAGACTGATAGGTGCTGTAGAATATGTTCCCCCGGTTGTAGGACTCATTGGGCATTACAAGTGTCATTGCTTTTTAAATATCTCTGAAATGATTTGTTACGACGATAATAAATTCGGAACACACGCAAGTTCCGATAATGGTCTAATAGACGAAGAGTAAGATTATCTGTGTTTTTACAGAAATAAACATATATTTTTTACTTTATCGATTCATTTTATTCAATTTACAATCCTTTAGATATAATTTATAATATTGGCTTAAGTTTTCACGATTTTTTCACGATGTTTTCACGAATTTAAATAAAACTAATTTTTTAACCGGATTAATCGCGTATAATTTATTTGATCTCGTGATTAAGGGGTCTGAAAGACACCAAAACGTCGAGTTAAAATGTAAAATATAAATTATACGCGATTAATCCGGTTAAAAAGTAGTTTTATATCATTTATATTATAAAAGACATTTCTGTCATCAACAAACCATGGTCACCCTATCGACGTATTCAAGCCGTAGTAGGTACTAAAGATTCAGTGCTACAGTTCCTTAAATATGACCCTAGGAGTTTTTTGTGTATATTTAATCGTTTGACAAATTCAATTGACAATTCAATTCAATTTCAAGTTTTCAAACTCAAATTCAAGTTTAACTGTAGGACTTTACAACTATTATTTTTTATTGCCGGGAAATTAAAAAGTGTGCTTTCGGCAAGTTTAATTTGATTTTATTATATTTCTAAATATTCCCAACAACTATCACAACAATAGATGTTGGAAAAAACGTGTCTCATATTGACCTATTAACTACATATAGCCCGGTTTTGATACGCTTGAAAACTCTAAAATTAAGTGATACCGTGGCCGCCAATCCCCTTTAAATCTTGGTTTTACAAAATACTTCAGACTTCTGCGATGCTTTTTCAGCAAGATATCGACGGTAAAGTACTTTTCTAACGTTTCGATGGCGCGGCCATGGGTTTTTGGTCTTACAGGTCCTATTATGTATACCTATGATTTTTGATTATATTTTTACTAGTTTTTACAAATTCGAATCCAGGTTTTACAAAAAACTTCAGACCTCTGCTATGCTTTTCCAGCGAGATATCGACACCAACGTAATTTTATACCGGTCAATGGCGCGGCCATGGTGTTATAAGCTTACAGCTTCTAAAATGTAAATCCAGGATTTTTTTCTATATTTTTACAATTTTTTTACATATTCAATCCGTGTTTTACCTAAACTTCAGGTCTCTGCAATGTTTAGTTTTAAAGATCTACGAGGCCGCGCGGTTCGCATTGTTTCAATGGCGCGACCACGTTCAAACCCTTATAACTTTGTGTCCGTATCGACCGCGCGGCCACGGCGTTTTTTCTTACATCTAACCATGCCGAGATTATGTAAAAATTTGTAAAAGTCGATTCCTAAAAACATAAATTTGTAAAAGGTATAGTTAAAAAGTTATAAGGGTTTGAACGTGGCCGCGCCATTGAAACAATGCGAACCGCGCGGCCACGTAGTTCTTTAAAACTAAACATTGCAGAGACCTGAAGTTTAGGTAAAACACGGATTGAATATGTAAAAAATTTGTAAAAATATAGAAAAAAATCCTGGATTTACATTTTAGAAGCTGTAAGCTTATAACACCATGGCCGCGCCATTGACCGGTATAAAATTACGTTATCGTCGATATCTCGCTGGAAAAGCATAGCAGAGGTCTAAAGTTTTTTGTAAAACCTGGATTCGAATTTGTAGAAACTAGTAAAAATATAATAAAAAATCATAGGTATACATAATAGGAGCTGTAAGACCAAAAACCCATGGCCGCGCCATCGAAACGTTAGAAAAGTACTTTACCGTCGATATCTTGCTGAAAAAGCATCGCAGAAGTCTGAAGTATTTTGTAAAACCAAGATTTAAATTTGTAGAAACGATTAAAGATGCACAAAAAACTCCTAGGGTCATATTTAAGGAACTTTAGCACTGAATCATTAGAACTTGAATACGTCGATAAGGTGACCATGGCTTATTGATAATAGAAAACTTTCCACCCATTCAATAGAAATTATATCACAAATCCATATTTATTTCGCATAGTAAATTTAATTTAATTTTAGAGCTCATATGACCTGTTACCTGTTACCATGAACAAGAAACAGACATAGTTACATTCGCGCTGAAAAGATAACCGTCCTTTGCGTGCAGTAGTCGGGTAAAAATAATTAGGAAACAGTTCATTTTAAAACTTTCCTTAACAATAAGTTTGCTATAGGTTACCACTTTATCTCAGCGACACTGATGTAATTTTAAAATAATAATATACTATGGTGCGTGTTTTGGTCGATGTCAAAAGGAAAAATACACACCCTGTAAAAAGATCAAAACCAAATCAAAACAATCATTTTCTTCTGATTCCATATTTACAGAGAGGCCTTCATATACTAAAAACTGGGGGGGAGAGGGATATTCTACTAATAATATCTCTCTCTGTATTGTTTATGCGGAATGGTAATTTAGTAAATTCTATAAATAAAAGTACGATAATTAGTAACACATGTGCTTTTGACTCAGTTTTTTTTTTGTTAGCATTTGCATACAAACAAAACTTTCACATTGAACAAATGATTGATACACGCGCAAGCAAATTAATATGTGACTTTATAAAAACATTAACACAGTCTTCAAATGTAAATAGTGCTTACAAACTACGGGAGTAAATAGTAGCTAAATATTATAAAAGCGAAAACAATAGTTATAGATGCGACAGTAACATGGCTTTTATTTTCGAACATATATTATTAGATGACCTATATAGTGCCGGTGTAGTAAATGAATGTTTAACCGAAACGTGCGCAAACCGGTCAAAAAGAACCATTGTATTTTTATCAATTAATTTATAAATTATAAATTTATTCGGAATCGGAGGACTGGAAGATGCCGTCATTATCGATGACGATTCAAATTTAAATAAATGTTTGATTTGTAACAGCGAAACCAAGAGGTATATATACGAATTAAATTATATTATTTTATTTGATCTTAATGGCATAGATAAAATCAAACTCGAAGAAATACCCCATTTTATCAAAATAAAACAAAAAAAATATAGACTGACTAGCTTTATCCCGCAACTTCGTATGCGCTCAACTACCCTTCTCTTGGAAATTTCAGAACTGTAAAAGCAGACACCCACTGAAAGAACCTTTATACCAAGTATCACACCCATGCACTCAAGGAATAACTTTTTTTCATAAAAACTAAAAATCATATATTTCCCGTGCCCGTGGGAATTTTGGGAATTTTTTTCGTAGCACAACCAGTCACTCTTTGAAGAACCTTCATGCCAAGTATAACATCCGTACCCTCAAGGAATAAGATTTTTCATACAAACTTAAAAGTCCAACCACTTCCCGTAGGAATTTCGGGAATTCCTTCCATAATACAAACAGACACTTATTGAGGAACCTTTATATCAAGTACTTATTACATCCGTGCACTCAAGGGATGTGATTTTTTCATACAAACTAAAACATCATATATTTTCCGTTCCCGTGGGAATTTCGGGAATTCCTTTCATAACACAACCAGACACAAATTGAAAAACCTTTACGCCAAGTTTCACATTGGTACACTCAAGGAATAAGATTTTTCATACAAAATAAAAAGTCCTATATTTCACGTTCCCGTGGGAATTTCGGGAATTCCTTCCTTAGTGCATCCCTACATTCCCTAAAAAATGTATGTTCCAAATTTCAGCTCTCTACGCCCAGTAGTTACGGCTGTACGTTGTCTGTCAGTCACTCAGTCAGTAACGGAACAGTTTTATATATATTGATTGATAGGTGCTGTAGAATATGTTCCCCCGGTTGTAGGACTCATTGGGCATTACAAGTGTCATTGCTTATTAAATACCTCTGAAATGATTTGTTGCGACGATAATAAATTCGGAACACACGCAAGTTCATTACAACCTATGACAATCCATAATTTGACATATGGTCTAATAGACGAAGACTAAGATTATCTGTGTTTTTAAAGAAATAAACATATATTTTTTACTTTATTGATTCATTTTATTCAATTTACAATCCTTTAGATATAATTTATAATATTGTCTTAAGTTTTCACGATTTATAATTTAAATAAAAGTAATTTTTAACCGGATTAATCGCGTATAATTTATTTGATCTCGTGACCAAGGGGTCTGCAAAGACACCGAAACGTCGAGTTAAAATGTAAAGTATAAATTATACGCGATTATCCGGTTAAAAAGTAGTTTTATATCATTTATATTATACAGGAAATTTCTGTCATCAACAAACCATGGTCACCCTATCGACGTATTCAAGCCGTTCTAATGATTCAGTGCTAAAGTTCCTTAAATATGACCCTAGGAGTTTTTTTGTGCATCTTTAATCGTTTCTACAAATTTAAATCTTGGTTTTACAAAATACTTCAGACTTCTGCGATGCTTTTTCAGCAAGATATCGACGTTAAAGTACTTTTCTAACGTTTCGATGGCGCGACCATGTGTTTTTGGTCTCACAGCTCCTATTATGTATACCTATGATTTTTTATTATATTTTTACTAGTTTCTACAAATTCGAATCCAGGTTTTACAAAAAACTTCAGACCTCTGCTATGCTTTTCCAGCGAGATATCGACGATAACGTAATTTTATACCGGTCAATGGCGCGGCCATGGTGTTATAAGCTTACAGCTTCTAAAATGTAAATCCAGGATTTTTTTCTATATTTTTACAAATTTTTTACATATTCAATCCGTGTTTTACCTAAACTTCAGGTTTCTGCAATGTTTAGTTTTAAAGATCTACGTGGTTCGCATTGTTTCAATGGCGCGGCCACGTTCAAACCCTTATAACTTTTTAACTATACCTTTTACAAATTTATGTTTTTAGGAATCGACTTTTACAAATTTTTACGTAATCTTGGCATGGTTAGATGTAAGAAAAAACGCCGAGGCCGCGCGGTCGATACGGACACTAAGCGATACAGGCGTGAAGTTAGATATGTATGTAGATATGTAAGATTTTCAAAGACAGACTTCCACGCAGTTTTTCGACCTGTGTCCAAGAACACATTTCACCTAGCGAAAAGCGTGCGTCCGGCTGTCTGGACATTTTCTCGCAGAGCGTTGCTGCTTATCTAGGTGGCTAAGTCATCGTTTGTGACGACGATCTGTAAAGGTTTCATCGTTTGTGACGCTATTGTTTCCTCAAAAAATCGAAAAAACTTTGGCCAGCCAGCCAGAATTTCGCATTTTCCAGCATTCCAGATCTCAGCCCCCAGAGGGTTTTGAGGATCCAGCTGGTATATAAAGGTATGTGACGCGATATGTGACAGCAACTAAAGTGGTTTTATCAAGTAAAACGCCATAATTTTCGAGTTAACACGAAAAACAAGTGGCCAGCCAGCCGGACGCTTCTGGCTGAGCCACTTTGTTTTTTCCTTATATCTCAGTAATTAAAGCAATTAGTACTGAGTTTTAAGTTGAAAAGGAATGTGACGCGATATGTGACAGACCTCATATAGTTTAAAACATACCTGACGCATGTGTTTAGGAGTTATTTCGATAAAGATTTTGATGACAGATGACAAATGTCCGGCTGGCTGAGCCACCCATTCCAGCGCTTGCAGACGGTCTAGAAAGCTAGATTCTTATCAAAAGGAATGTGACGGCGACGAAGACATCAAATCGTCGTATGTGACAGCTCTAAATACTGCCAAACAAAAAATATAAGCGATTGTTTATTCTTCCATACAAAGTCGATTAGGGTGACCATATTTTACCCCTGTACATTGTCATCCTTATAAAATACTTCCGCCAAATTTGTCAAACATGACAAACAACTTGATCCTTACGTTGCTCTAATTAAGTGGGTAAATAAAAATATTATTTCATAATGCATCATGTATTTATTTTTTATTAATTTACTTTTTGTTTTTGTTTTGTGGCATTTTTTGTTATCATTACTTTTCTCTTCTTTGTACTCCTTAAAAGTTTGAGTTTCTGTAGCTCAAAAATCAAAAGTGGAACTGTTTGTTACTGAAATTAAATAAAAAATATATTAAAACAACTAGGTACGTTTGTTTTTGAATAAGTAAGTGTGTACCTACAAGTTTATTGTTTATGTTGTTGTTTTTTTAAGTTGTTTATTGTTAAAATTCACTCAAGTAAATAAGTAAAAGGACATGAAATTTGTTTACTAAACCAATCTGTATTTTTATAATACTTGATATTCTTTTTCTTAATTGACTTTGTGGTTATATTATGTAATTTAAATTATGATAGCTTTGTTAGTAAAGTGAGTATCAAAAGGAATTTTCATTCAGAAACAAATACTTAAGAAAAATAATATTAGTAATACTTACCAAGTTTTAAGTTTTAAAATATCCTCCAAATGATGACACATACTAATCGGTCCATCGTGCGGGGGGCCTGCCTACGCTGCGTCTCCCAGTACGTGGCCGCCACTCGAGAACTTTTCTGCCCCACCGGCCATCTGTTCTGCGAGCTATGTGCCCTGCCCATTGCCACTTCAGCTCTGCAATTCTTCTGGCTATGTCCGTGACATTGGTTCGCCTGCGAATCTCCTCATTCCTGATTCGATCCCGCAGGGAAACTCCGAGCATGGCTTTCCATTGCCCGCTGAGCGACTCTAAGCTTATTTATAAGGCCCATAGTTAGCGACCTCGTCTCAGTCAGGGTATTTCTTAAATCATAACTTACGAAGTGACTTTTGCAGAACGTAAACGTAAAGTGTGATTGAGATAATTTCTTACAAATGTTATGAATTGTTATAATACCAACGGAATATCATTTTATTGGAATATAGCTACGTAAAATAAATAAATGCCATCTTTAGAAGCCTCCAATACGATTCTTATGTAACGGTGACGGCACTACAAGGTTATGTTGTGGAAATTACTGTCAGTGTCATAGGAATCATTTGAAAACAATTCAACTATAGTTAAACAACTTTATTGGAATGATGGTGCTAAAATAGCAATATTAAGTTTTAGTTGAAGAGTTTGTATACGAGAAGGGTATACTTTTTCAACATGTTACATTAATCCCAGACTGATTTTATTAATTGGTAAACACAAACAAAAAGTAAATTAAGAAAAAATAAATACATGATGCATTATGAAATAATATTTTTATTTACCCACTTAATTAGAGCAACGTAAGGTCCAAGTTGTTTGTCATGTTTGACAAATTTGGCGGAAGTATTTTATAAGGATGACAATGTACAGGGGTAAAATATGGTCACCCTAATCGACTTTGTATGGAAGAATAAACAATCGCTTATATTTTTTGTTTGGCAGTATTTAGAGCTGTCACATACGATGATTTGTTGTCTTCGTCGCCGTCACATTCCTTTTGATAAGAATCTAGCTTTCTAGACCGTCTGCAAGCGCTGGAATGGGTGGCTCAGCCAGCCGGACATTTGTCATCTGTCATCAAAATCTTTATCGAAATAACTGTGTCCGTATCGACCGCGCGGCCACGGCGTTTTTTCTTACATCTAACCATGCCAAGATTATGTAAAAATTTGTAAAAGTCGATTCCGAAAAACATAAATTTGTAAAAGGTATAGTTAAAAAGTTATAAGGGTTTGAACGTGGCCGCGCCATTGAAACAATGCGAACCGCGCGGCCACGTAGATCTTTAAAACTAAACATTGCAGAGACCTGAAGTTTAGGTAAAACACGGATTGAATATGTAAAAAAATTGTAAAAATATTGAAAAAAATCTTATAACACCATGGCCGCGCCATTGACCGGTATAAAATTACGTTATCGTCGATATCTCGCTGGAAAAGCATAGTAGAGGTCTGAAGTTTTTTGTAAAACCTGGATTCGAATTTGTAAAAACTAGTAAAAATATAATAAAAAATCATAGGTATACATAATAGGAGCTGTAAGACCAAAAACCCATGGCCGCGCCATCGAAACGTTAGAAAAGTACTTTACCGTCGATATCTTGCTGAAAAAGCATCGCAGAAGTCTGAAGTATTTTGTAAAACCAAGATTTAAATTTGTAGAAACGATTAAAGATGCACAAAAAACTCCTAGGGTCATATTTAAGGAACTGTAGCACTGAATCTTTAGTACGGCTTGAATACGTCGATAGGGTGACCATGGTTTGTTGATAATAGAAATTATATCACAAATCCATATTTATTTCGCATAGTAAATTTAATTTAATTTTAATCCCGCCCTTTACCTATCACTTACACAATATAACTATTCTATATAGTGTTTAACGCCCCTACAACTCCAGGGTTGAGTTTCTTGCCACCTCTTCTCAAAAGGCTGACTTTAATTGATAGGTAACTGATAGGTATACGCTGACTTTCAGAGGTGGTGTCGCCCAGTCAAATTAGTAAAATCAGGGGGAAAAATTCGTGTTGGTTTGAAAATTGGCAGTTATATGTTCTGGGATCCAGATAAAATTCTGAAAGTCTCGAAAATGAGGTGTGTGCAGAGGGGATAGGGGAGTTAAACGTCCCTATTTTCAGGTTTTTGCGCATATCTCAAAAATCTGTACGAATTGCGTAATTATTGCTTCTGAGAAAAGTTTGTGCATAAACTTTTCTATTGATTGGGTCATATTAGTTTTTAGTCTGCAACCAATACTTTACGAGCTTTAAGGTGTTGAAATTTGCGAGATTTCCGTGAGTCCTACCTACTCGGCTACTACTGGCGTCTGCATTATGCAGCCATAATTTCTGCAGTTTTGAAAATGGGCATAATTATACCTATCTTACGAAGTCCAAATCATCATAATAAAAGTCCTCAATGGTGGGGGCTATGCTGAAGGTATAAGGGTTGAGAGAGTTATATTGTTAGATTTTGCTCCCCACTTGGTATATTCCCTTGGTTTCGACTTAATTTCATTGGGCTTGTTGTGATTTAGAGGAAATGGTTTGTTTTGAGTTTGACCTACTCTATAACCTCTCAACGGATGACAAAAAAGTAACCCTGTAGTAACCAACGTAACAAAAAATTCTTGATTTACTTTGAGTTTGACTTTTAGGGGATTTACTAGTGTTTGATTTGTAACAACGTAACCAAGAGGTAAGTATATATACGAAATAAATAATATTTTATTTGATCTTAATGGCATGGATAAAATCAAACTCGAAGAAATACCCCATTTTATCAAAATAAAACAAAAAAAATATAGACTGATAGGTGCTGTAGAATATGTTCTCCCGGTTGTAGGACTCATTGGGCATTACAAGTGTCATTGCTTATTAAATACCTCTGAAATGATTTGTTACGACGATAATAAATTCGGAACACACGCAAGTTCATTACAACCTATCCATAATTTAACATATGGTCTAATAGACGAAGACTAAGATTATCTGTGTTTTTAAAGAAATAAACATATATTTTTTACTTTATCGATTCATTTTATTCAATTTACAATCCTTTAGATATAATTTATAATATTGTCTTAAGTTTTCACGATTTATAATTAAAATAAAACTATTTTTTTAACCGGATTAATCGCGTATAATTTATTTGATCTCGTGACCATGGGTTCTGCAAAGACACCGAAACGTCGAGTTAAAATGTAAAATATAAATTATACGCGATTAATCCGGTTAAAAAGTAGTTTTATATCATTTATATTTCTACTTGGTGGTAGGATCCCTTCTGGGTCCGCCTGGCTAGCGACCACCCTTTATATAAAGTCTGCCGCCAAATGTTACCGCTCCGGCGGTAATGTGTTCCGGCAATATTGTATAAAGAGCCAGTTCCTTCCTAAACCCGTGTGCTTTCATCTTCGACCTCATCGTCACTTACCATCAGGTGAGATTGAGGTCAAACGCGGGTTTAGTCATATATAAAAAAAAAAAAAAAAAAAAGGACATTTCTGTCATCAACAAACCATGGTCACCCTATCTACGTATTCAAGCCGTACTAAAGATTCAGTGCTACAGTTCCTTAAATATGACCCTAGGAGTTTTTTGTGCATCTTTAATCGTTTCTACAAATTTAAATCTTGGTTTTACAAAATACTTCAGACTTCTGCGATGCTTTTTCAGCAAGATATCGACGGTAAAGTACTTTTCTAACGTTTCGATGGCGCGGCCATGGGTTTTTGGTCTTACAGCTCCTATTATGTATACCTATGATTTTTTATTATATTTTTACTAGTTTTTACAAATTCGAATCCAGGTTTTACAAAAAACTTCAGACCTCTACTATGCTTTTCCAGCGAGATATCGACGATAACGTAATTTTATACCGGTCAATGGCGCGGCCATTGTGTTATAAGCTTACAGCTTCTAAAATGTAAATCCAGGATTTTTTTCAATATTTTTACAATTTTTTTACATATTCAATCCGTGTTTTACCTAAACTTCAGGTCTCTGCAATGTTTAGTTTAAAGATCTACGTGGCCGCGCGGTTCGCATTGTTTCAATGGCGCGGCCACGTTCAAACCCTTATAACTTTTTAACTATACCTTTTACATATTTATGTTTTTAGGAATCGACTTTTACAAATTTTTACATAAACTTGGCATGGTTAGATGTAAGAAAAAACGCCATGGCCGCGCGGTCGATACGGACACAAATAACTCCTAAACACATGCGTCAGGTATGTTTTAAACTATATGAGGTCTGTCACATATCGCGTCACATTCCTTTTCAACTTAAAACTCAGTTCTAATTGCTTTAATTACTGAGATATAAGGAAAAAACAAAGTGGCTCAGCCAGAAGCGTCCGGCTGGCTGGCCACTTGTTTTTCGTGTTAACTCGAAAATTATGGCGTTTTACTTGATAAAACCACTTTAGTTGCTGTCACATATCGCGTCACATACCTTTATATACCAGCTGGATCCTCAAAACCCTCTGGGGGCTGAGATCTGGAATGCTGGAAAGTGCGAAATTCTGGCTGGCTGGCCAAAGTTTTTTCGATTTTTTGAGGAAACAATAGCGTCACAAACGATGAAACCTTTACAGATCGTCGTCACAAACGATTACTTAGCCACCTAGATAAGCAGCAACGCTCTGCGAGAAAATGTCCAGACAGCCGGACGCACGCATGGTAAAAAAGAAATCAGTGTTGGCCATGTCAATAGGTTAATTTACTCAAAAAATATTTCATTTGATTTGGTTTGGCAGAAGTTAAAATACCTAAGGTGTACCTAAGTTAAAATAACTTGGTAGAATTTTTCTTTAATTTAATACTCAACCTTTTTTTAACACAGTTCTAGCTTGGTCTTTAACCCTTTAATGCATGATTTCTTATTCGGCTGTGAAAAAAATATGTCAGTATAGAATTTGAGTCACAGAAAGAGGGAAAAATAATAAAAAAAATCATAGTTCATTATTTGTTTATATTTTTAAAATAATTGGTATGTAGACATTTGGCAACATTATGCGTGTATGGTAAAACAAATAACAGTAAGGTGGGTGCGATCAAATTCTTATAACTCTAATTTATAACCCTATTCATGTATGGAACGCAGCAAAACAATTTCTATTTTTGGTATGGCAGAGGGCTACTTGACACTTAATGCACTCTGTGCGTGAAAATCCCTTACAACCTGGTAATTTGCACCTGTTTTTTTTTTCACACCTTCTCTCGTTGTGGTCAACCCCATCAGTTCTAATACCTTTCGATGGAACAGGCTTCATGGGTCCTCGATGTTTTTTCGCATCCAATTCTCTTTCTAAACTGCTAGTGGATGGTCTTCCTCTTTTGTTGTCGGTGGTTTTTTTATAGGCACACAATGTTTCTGCTAGTTCAGACCTGAACTCTCCAAGGTTCATAATTTTTTGGTGCCCTTATTACTATGGACTTTCTTGTAAACCACCCAAGAATTTATAACTGCCATGTCCACCATGTGGTAAAAAAGACGAAGGTACCATTTTCGACTTTTCATCCTAATCTTATATCTACCTATAAAACTGTCCATAAGGTCTACTCCTCCCATATGGGCATTATAGTCCTTGATGATTTTTGGGCATGGTATGGTGATTTCTTTTTTTTCTTTTTTATCGTATCTGTGCACTGTTCCTGCGGGTTCAGCACCGACATAGGTAGATGCCAATGTTACGAGCTTGTTGTCTTTCCAACAAGTGACAGAGATATCCACACCGTCGTAATCTGCAACTTGTTCCTCATACGTACCCCGAGGAATGGAATCCTTCATAAATTCCTTATGCGTCGGGAGCTTACAATTTTTACCGAGACGGTTTCTTTGAATGGTACCCAATGCGTATATACCCTGCCTTTCCAAATAGTACAGCAAAGGAATCGATGTGTAGAAGTTGTCGAAGTAGAGTATGTGATTGATCCTTCGAGGAAGTGGACGGCACAATCGTATGACAGTATTACCTACAGCCCCTAGATCTGGTTCATCGGGTGACATGCAATCATCTTGTTTACCAGAGTATACCTCAAAGTTATAGGCATAGCCAGATAAAGAACACAGCACAAAAAGCTTGAACCCCCATTTATGGGGCTTGTTAGGCAAATATTGCTTCATAAAATGCCCTATTTTTGAAGCACACATTTGCTCATCAAGCGAAAGCCTCTGTTCCACGGAGGAAATATATAGAGGAGCTGCCCTATCCGGTATTTTCTAGGGACTCAAGTGAAGCTTACGCGCGGGGTGCGGGAGGGGTAATCGGTGGGTTATGGCCAATCAAAGCCAAACAAGCGATGGCATTAGTCACCTAGTAGCGAGTAGTAAAAACCGGTTGAAACATAAGGTTAAAATATTCACATGATCATCAAAAAAGTTCAGCTATACTTTACTAGGTGGCTCTAGTTTTTTAACGAAATTTCATACGTTCCAAATCTGTCAGAAAAAACCGCGAAATAAAAGTATTTCTACTTGACGGCAGATAACGCAACCTTTTTTCGCGGCATAAAAATCACCTAGGCAACAAATAACAATCTGAAATTTTGGACACAAATAATTGGAAAACAAACAATTTGTAAAAAATAATTATGAATGAAATTATCTTCGTGGTAAGTTAATTTTATTTGGATTGTCAATGTAATTCCTTTATAATAGTATAGAAAACTAAATTTTACATCGAGAAACAAATGGAGGATTTAATTTTTTTAAATATCTACGCATGTTCATACTTCACAAAAGTCAGCGACGAACTGACGCCAGTGGCTGTGACGTCAGGACAACCCAAATTGAAGCTGTGCAACTTTGCTTACAGCAGCTCTACTATGTATCTGCTTTGTGCTCTGTTCTAATGGAGCAACGTTTATGAAAGTTGTGTTTAAATGTTGTATGATAGGTCTAATTTTGTGCAGCCGATCATGCTGAGGATGTCCAACTGGCTTGTGATTTTCATTATTGTTAAAATGAATAATTGACCTTATCTTTTCAAATCTGTTTACCGTCATTGTCTGCATTATATGTGAAAAACCATACTTTGACCAATACGACCTCACATTAGGGTAGTGGTATACGGACATAAATATAATTATGCCTAAAAATTGTTGAATTTCAATGGCATTGACACGATGGTTGGAACTAAACCCTTTTTGAGCAATGTATAAATTTGATTCCTCAACAATTTTAGCTACTATGTCATCATTTACAAACTTTCTAAAGAATTGAAATGGCTCCTCTAGGCTACATATTTCCGTGGAAAGCTCCGAATGTCCTAAAAAAGCAATGCGATCATCGTTCCATGCTAAATTTCTTTTTTTCCAAATAAGCTCACGACTTCGTGACCTCCAAGCTGCAATTCCAGTAATACCTACAGATGATTGACTGGATGAGGTTCCCGCCACAGGTTCCACCGTAGCCGCATCAGTTGACAAATGCTCCTCTTCATAGACTATAGGAGGGTCGTCGTTATGATCCAAAGATAGAAGATCTAGGGGTTCACTATCCAGCTCATGCAATAAGTCCCGTTCATTTAAGTAATAATCGATATTATCATCATCTAAATCTTCACCATCTTCGGATACATCACCGTCATTTATAGCAGCAAGAGCTGCCTCAATTTCCTTTTCAGCAAGCGACCGAAACATGCTAAAAAGAAAAAGCAAAATAAGCAAAGCACCAAAACCATATCCATCTTAAGATTTTACCTTACATGCATGGTGTAGACATTTGGCAACATACACAAAAACCAAGTTACAAACCAATTTAGGTTATTTTACCGTAAAAGATGTTATAATAGTTGTTACTTACCTTATTTATAATATGTTCGTATTTTTTTAAACTTGTTTCAACAATTAATTAACACCAAATCTGAATTTCAAAGTCTCAAATTTTCACAGAACAAACTTTTTCCACCTTCACGTCCGTTATGTCAAATAACACAAATGTTTTATTTTCAACCGCCTTAATATTTGACATATTTTTTTATTATGATGTTGGCTATGGTATTAGGGTTCGTTCAGAAACAAAAGTATCATGAGACACTTTTTAAAAGCAAAAAAGTATTTTGTAGACTTTTGGCAACAGTATGCATTTAAGGGTTAAGCTAATTATCTCAAATTGGAATATACATAAAAAAAAACAACAGATTTACTTATATAAGAATCTTTATTATACCTATTTACATTCTCACAAGTCATACACCAATCATACAAAATCACACGAGTTTTCACTCAGTCCATTTTACTTACAAAATTGTCTATAAAATTTATCTTACAGCTTTCTATAAGCTAATTGATAGAGGTAAATTAAAATTAGTTAACCATTAAAGCCGTATCTCAATATGGCGCATATCTTCTAGAAGGGGATGGTCCACGCATGGCTGGTCTGAAAATAAAAATTCAAAATTAGATTGATGACAAAAGTAAAGAAATCTTATCCTGAGTAACTTATTACAATTGTATAAATAAATGGCACACAACATCCTCTAAGGTGCATTGCTTGAGTGTTAGCCTGTTGTGGTGTAAGATTTTCTGGGTTCAAATCCAGCTGGGTCAAGAAAACTAAAATCATTCATGAAATAAAACTATTTAGGAATTTTAGAATTCTAGAAACACAGATATTCTTTAATAAATGTCCACGACATGGTTTTGCCGCCTTCACAGCCTAAACGGCTCCAGCAAAGCTATGGAATATGCCGAGTTCAGTCTCAACCCTGAGGGAGCCTGGTATGGTCTACGACGTTGTGGGCTTATCACTGTATTAAAGGACAGCTACGCACCACTCCCACAGACTGCAGCAATAGCCATAGTCCATGAACACGTCGATACAAATAAAATAAAAAATGTTTTTTTTCATAGAAACTAATTAATATATAAATATGATTACCTTCTATCATCAAAAGTATCACGGCTAAAATCTTCATACATTCTGAAAAGATAAGATTAACATTGTTATAACCGATCGTCACTGTATCCACACAGGGTACAATAATTGCTTTAAAATATAGATTATTTAAGTCAAAGTATACACATCCTACATATCTGATTATTTTAATGATGTATGGGAATGATTCCTTAAATTGTAAGTTCACATTTTTGGTACTTTACACAAAAAAAATATGAGTTTCTAGTTTCCTTATTACTAGCCAAATATTATGGTTGTGACTTTAGTTTGGTTTTAGTAATATATTTTAGTTGATTAGTGTATTAGTATTTAGAGAAAAAACCTTAGAGCCATCATAAAACCTTACCCTCTTGACATTTGAGGAGCTAGTGGCGGAGGTGATCGGCGACTGTACATATTGTCGTATGAAGACCTCAATGGTGGCATTCCAGAGCGCATTGGAGGCATTGGCGGCATTGGTTCGCGTCTCATCGCACCCCCAATGTCACCACCGCGTGGTCTCCCGGCATCCATACGGCCTCCGCCAGGGTACCGGCGTTCAAACAAATCACGAGGAGCATCAAACCGTGCCCGATCGTAGTAGCCATCGTAAGGATCCTGTTACATAAAAATATAGTGTCAATATTGTCTTTAATTTTGTACATGAGAAAAAAAATAGAAACAAAATAAGTGTCGAACAAAAAAGATAACTTTATACTATCAGAGCCGTATGAGGTAGTTCGTACGGTTCTAAATCGCGTGCAATAAGCTTATCGCGAGTTAACTAAGGGGCGCGGCAAGAACCGATATAGGACGGATAGAAAAGCGCGTTACCCCGAATCCTCCCATCATGCGATCGCGTAGGAAGGGCGGCGGCGGCGGCGGGGGGTACGGGTCGCGGCCGAAAGCACGGTCGCGGAAGCCGTTGCGGTCCGGGCCCATGGCTTTCGGGCACTCCTTGGACCAATGACCACCGCGGCCACAGCGGTAACATTGCTCGGGATCGCCCATGCCGGGGCGTTGGCGTACGCGACTAGTTGATAGTTGCACCTTCATAGGCTGACCGTCCACCACCATGCCATTCAACTCTTTAATAGCTTCATTCACGTCGCCCGTCGCGTCCAAATGCACGAACCCATAGTTACGCACGATATCGCACTCGACGACAGTACCGAACTTCTGAAACAGCTCACGGACCTCAGGCGCGCGCGTCTTGTCAGTCAGGTTACCCACGAAAATCTTAGTGGTAGGCGTAGACGGCGCCTTTCTACTCTTGGCGGCTTCTATTTTAATAGCTTGACCATGAACCATCTCGCCGTTTAGATTCTGAATTGCTTCGCGGCCGACTTGATCATTTTCCATGTGTACGAAACCGTAATTTCTGACAATATCGCATTCTACGACCGTACCGTATTTTTCGAACAACGGTCGGAGATCGGCATCCGTGGTTTTATCGGAAAGATTCCCGACGAAGATTTTGAACGTACCGGCGCCCGGCATTTTAGTTTCTGAAACGCATACATAAATTCACGATATGAGTCAGCAGCGTCCATTTTAAAGAAAGCCGAAATGCGAGGCCCCGAACCCGTGATTTAACTTACCTTAGTTGTACCAGAAAATAATAAACACTAAAAAACACAAAGACTCTTCACAGTATTGTGATATTTTCGCAATTCACAAAGAATGGCCGAACAGAGAACACGACAGCAAAATCAAACTAACACACGACCCAAAGCACAGAAACCGAAAATGGCGTCGATTTGCTGCGTGCGCTGCGTCTTGCTAACCCAGTCCCGATCTATCTACGTCATACGTCAGTCACAGGAAGCAATCCAAACTCACAAACAAACTCATTCTTATTTCCGCCAAAAACTCATTCAATCATCAATCAACATCAATGGGTTCGAAAACTGCATACTTTTTCCATTAGAGGCGCTGATCACGCTTGAGCTTGACCCATAACAACTGTCAAAAATATCATAATAAAGTATAGTCTGGCTAATGAAAGTAGAGAATGAAAAAATCTGGCGAATTTAAGAAAATCCTATCATGGACTATAGTACGACACATTAGATAAAACAAACATATTGTTACTGCCCTACTTTTTGATGAAAAGTATATAATTAAAATGAAAAGCAACTAGTATTAATTAGGCTTAAAAATAAAACAACAAAATGCAATAATTATTTTTATTCATTGTAATCAAAATCTGAATCCAGCAATTCTACATGGAATGAATCGTCAGAGTCACGGCATTGACAATCAAAGCATTTTATTCAATTTCAAGAGTTTGGCCATAGCATCATTTTAAAGTTTGGTGGCGCCACTTATTACTGGCAATAACAACTTAATATGAGTGAATTGAGCGAGTGTTAAACAATCATTCCCTATTAAATATTGAAGCAATAAGTGAATGAGTGAGCAAATTTTGCTCACAAAATCACTGACCTCTATATTTACCACTGGACTGGCGGCTGTCAAAGTGCTTTTGTGCCCGTTTGATAATCGCCATTTTGGCGCTGTCGGATGTAGCGAGTGTCCGTGGTACTAAAACTAGTCGCTTACAATATACACATGTCCTCATTCTTGATAACTTTTATATAATGCTTATAACAATAACAACATAAAATTCGAATTAATATTAAAAAAATATAAAATCACTTAACAATAAGCAAGCACTTCTCTGGCGGCCACTTGCAATATACGTCAAAATTTGTTCTGCGGACACTCGCTACTCGCTAGTGGCGCTTCAAATAGGCACAAAAAAATAGCTGTCAAACTTACGGAACAGCCAGTCCAGAGGTAAATTTAGAGGTCAGTGTCACAAAATACTGTCGACTTGTGAAAGTCCTATGCCATAGAGTAACTTATATGCTGGTATAGAGTCGTCACTAACAAATTTGGTACTAGCGCGATCTAGCGGAAAACAACCGTACCTCGACAACCAAAACCCAGCTGCGCCGCTCTAGCTTGTATTCTCAAGAAGGGTAATTTTAAACAATAACTTAGATTTTGGAATAGCTAGATTCATAAAATTACGGGTTAATCAGGTTTAGGTATGATGAATCCAGCAGTTCAATCAAAGTCTATGTATTGAAGTAAATAAAAAACAATTTAGCAGTTGCGTGATTTATTAGGTTTTCCTTTTCGGTGTCCTTGTAGCGTGCGTAAGTCGGAAACGGAAACGGAATGAAAACATTCATTCTTCACTCATGTCAGTCTCTCAATCACTTTCGTTTTGACATTTTGTGCATCAACATAGTAGTAGTATTACTAAAAACTTCAAGATTATCCTAACTTTAAATCATGGCATAAAATCTATTTCATGACACTATCCACTGTGGATTAAATAATGTATTGGGTATTTTTTGCAGTCATAAAAAGACATTTTCATATGCTTAGAACGCACCCAATTAGAAAAATCTACGATTTTTTGTATTTATGATTCAATTTAAATATTAAATATATCATCTTATATAGCGGATAATATAATATTAATTTTGTATCAACTACCTAAAGCACAATATATTTTTTCAGGACCGTTTAGCAAAAGTGACATCTATTGGTTTAAAATGGAACATAATCTTTACCGTGTTGAGAATAATGCCATCTATCGGAAAGCATCAATACTTTTACCACAAGAGCGAATTCTAAGGAAAGGGAAATAGTGCTAAGTGAAAAAACACTGTCCTATGCATATCTGTTGCAATCTGTTGTGAAATGCACATATCTGCTGTGTTTATATAATTTCCTGCAAACTCAGAAGTAGCGTTAAGTTTAAGTTTATCATTTATGTAACTAAATTGTTGTGATGCTTGATAGACTTCATGATTCACATATTTCATCGAATAATTTTATAAGTACCCATCAAACATGCTAACAAGTGTTGGTTTTTGATTATTTTAGTTAGTGGTTCGTTAGTTCGTTGTCATTGTACCTACTTTAAAATAACCACCCTTTCTTTCACATATTAAAATCAATATTTATCAACAGTAATTATAAAACCACTTAAGGGCATAGTCCACCCAAAAAACCTCAAGTGCATAAGCGCTGCCAAGCGGCAAAAAAGTCGCTGTTTCCTACATTGGTTATGAATCTATCATATTTTTTTTTAAATTCATTTTCAAACAGTGTCACCCATTGAGTTCTATTCTATAGAGGCGCCCTTGTCAACATAGAGCATTTATACATATACAAATATCATTCATATATGGTATAGAACAATAAATATATATTTTTCTCTTTTTTTACGGCTAGGTTTACATATGACGAAAGAGACATACATATTTTAGATATTGCTATGTGTGCCACATACTGTCAAAGTTCATTTGACAGCTGTAGGTACGTTCGCCATCTTGTTTGCCCGTATTTCGTGGTAGTTCGTTTTCAAGTGTTTGAATTGAAAACGAACTACCACGAAAGTGTTTGAGATTTGCATAAATAAACAAGAAATAGTTGTTTAAAACTAAGTCGCAGTGTGGTGAAACTGTAGGTCAAGATGCCATCTTGTTGCATTTTAAAATGTGGTGCAAGAAAAAACAAAAATCAAGTAGCATTGACTCTTCTTATGTGAGTACCATTTTTCATGTAATATCACATAAAACCTCTTGAATTCAAATGTAAAGCTAAGTATATATAAATAAATGTTAAAAGAATCTGTATCTTACCTTATTTCCGAGTAACAGACTCTTTTATTTATTTCATTCGTAATTATTTTCATAGTTAAAATAGGGTTATGCTCTGATTAAAATTATATGTATATGTTTAGTGGATTTTAATGTTGATTACATACAATAAGTACAAATATTTTGTTTCTAGATTTCCAAAAAATGAAGGATTGAGACAAAAGTGGTTAAGAGCAGTTGGTGAAGAAAATATTAATCCTCGGCAAAAGCAGTGATTTGTCTGCTCACTGCATTTTCCTGAAACATGTTTTAATAGAACTCTAGATGTAATAAGATTAAGAGAAAACTCAGTTCCTTCAATATTTCCCGTAAGTATCAAAATAAATTTAATATAACATTAGGTAATTAAATTATGTGAAATTCAAGTTGATGATAATAAATTTTTAATTTGCTTTTTGTTTTAATTATTTCTATCTTTACAGGTAACAGAAAATTTTAGTGATAATTCTAGTACATCTGCAGTTTGTACCCAATTGTCAATACCACATCCAGTTGCGAAAGAAGCTCAGAAAGAGATATTTATTTTTTAAAGCATATTTTCTTATAACAGTAGGTATCTAACCATGCATGCTATAGTTGGATACAGTTAAAAATATACAATATATTTTTCACCAACAACCAATTAATTCAAAGAGCCTTAGAGTGGTGTAAAATAAATATAAGTTGAGTCTTATAACAATAAGGAATAATTTAAAACTATTCGAACAGAATAACAAATAATTTTGTTTTTTCATATCATATCAATCAACTTTTGATGCCAATGTTGCATTCATTTTAATAAATAGCATTTTATAATAAATATTTAATTTTCAGGTCACACTTTATAAGAAAATTGAGGCGCTTCAAGAAAAGTGTGATGAGCAAAAAAAAAAATTAAGTGCCTGAATGAAAAACTTCGGAGGAAAAACAAAAAACTAGTTAACTTTAGAGAAATCATAGATGATCTGCGAAATAATAATCAAATAAATATGGAACAAGCTGTATTAATCGAAGACTTAGCTTGATCACAAGATTTTCTGAAACAAAATGTGTTTTTAAACAAATTGGTATTATTTAGAAATGAATGAATGAATGAAGTGTTTTTATTTATTTAATAACCGATACCTATTTAGTTCTTAATTAATAAAGTAATACTAGTACCTCCTATCATCATGGATAATGTTGTGATTAAATTCACTGACACAGCAAAGAACTTGGGAGTCATTATGTTTTCAAACCTCAAATGAAACACGAACATCAGTGAAATTAATTTGAATTTTGAAAATTCTTTCCAAAATCCTTGTCGCTCTAAAATGAACTCAAGTGTAAGATTTCAGCTTCCTAAGTCCAACGGTTTAGGCTGGCCGTTGATGATCAGTTGGTCAGCTTGCAATTTCATATAGTAGATTTTTATGTAGGTATGATTCAGTATATTTAATCTAATACTAGCTGCTGCCCGCGACGTCGTCTGCGTGAACGCTATGCAGCACCAAACGCACCTACGATTATAACACTGCTAGCGTGATAATATGTAGCCTATATGTTGACCCGACTTCTTAACTATCTTCATGCCAAATTCGAAGTAAAACCATGCAGTACTTTTTGAGTTTATCCCGGAAAGACAAACAGACAAAAATTCTAAAAACTATATTTTTTGTTTCTGTTTCGATTGTAGATCATACCCCAAGTATTCTTTTAAAAAAATATTCAATGTACAGTTTTGACTTTCCTACCATTTTATTATATATATAGTGTTAGAGATGGTGGTCGAGGCTGACGTTCATCAGTGACGTCACGCCTCCCCTCTATAAATACCGTCGCCCGGCGCTGGCGCGCTCTTGCTGCGATTTGGATCTCGTGCGGAACGGACGTGCTGCTCGCTCGTTGGCTTAGATCATTTATTTTTTGCTGTATTTTTCCTTATAATAAAATAGTTCGTTACTTTTAGTTTTTTTTTAAATATTTCCTCTTCTGATTTCTAACATCAGAAGTGGGATAAAGTTTCTCGCGCCTACTAGTTATTCGTTCTGTCGTGTGTTCAGTTTCAGGTTCAGTGCTTATTTTGTTTGTGTTAACGTGATTTAGTGTTCGTTTCGGTTATCGTGTTTAAATTTCGAACGTTATGGGTCGCGAAAGTCGTCCACGGTCAAAGACTAAACGTAAACGCACCGAGCGTTCGCGTAGTAGACATTCTCGAGGTAGACGGTCACGCAGCACGTCCCGCGGTAGTCAGCGTCGTCGTGAGCGTTCGAGGTCTACAGGCCTATCGGTTCAACGCGCGTACTGCCAGTCTTTAGAGACAATAGTTTCGAGATTAAATGAGCTTGAGGGTAGGTCGCGGCAGGTAGAAACGCCGAGCGTGTCGAATATCGCAGCTTCTACCTTGCAGGGTACCGAGAGAATCGTTGAGGCAATCAAATCCTTACGGACCGTTAATTCTCAAAGCTTTTATATTTCAAATTTCGATCCGGACTATCACGATATTAATCATTGGTTTGAGGAAGTAGATAAGGCTCAGATTTTGAATAAGTGGTCGGACAGTGAGTGCTTATCGCGCGTTGGGAACTGCCTTAAAGGCGATGCCAGGGTGTGGCTCAATGAGTGGGTCACGAATGACCGCTCTTGGAGCAATTTTAAAAAGGATTTTAGATCGTTGTGTGTTAGGAAGGTAGATATAGCCAACATTTTATATGAGGTAATGTGTAGCGATTCCGACAACTATTCTACATACGCGGAGTACGCGCGGCGATCTTTATTACGGTTGCGAATGGTTGGGGGTATGTCAGACGAACTTATAACGGCTATTGTTATCCGTGGCATCAAGGACCCGCTTGTTAAGGCATCCGCTTCTAACGCCAACCTCACTCCAGACACTTTGGTAAGTTCTTTATCTACTTTTGCAAAACCAATTGTTAAACGTTTATTTAATCAACCTCGATCAAATTTTCCGAGTAAAGGTTATGTGAAACCATATGCAAAAACATCGGAGCCAAAGTGTTTTTTCTGTAGGGAGGTTGGTCACAAGCAAGCGGAATGCCCAAAGCGGTCATCAACTAGTAGTAGTACTAATACACAGCCGTCGTCATCGACTACTTCCAGCGATAGGAAGCCGAACTCGTGCGCTTATTGTAAAAAAAATAGGTCACGATATTAGTGTGTGCTTTGCGAAACAACGCTCCGATATGTCACGAAACAAAAATAGCGTAAATTAAAAAATTAAACTAACGAGTTATGGCGCCTGCAATTGGTCTTGAATATAACTAAACAAAAGACCACACAGTACTCTCCCTTCAATTTACTCATCGGATCCGAAAATGCAACGCCAGTCATTCGTGCGTTAATTCGTGATGTCGCCATCGACACGCATGAAAACCAAGAGTCGCTTCGAGAAGTCAGAAGACAAAGGACGGCCGAACGTCTTGCTTAAAATCAAGCGGAACAAGATAGGCGAGTTAATGAAGGTCGCCGCCCTCCACGAAACTACAAGGAAGGCGACTTAGTTTTCGTAATCAAGTACTCTCAGTCGCAGGGAAAACTTGATCCTGGCATGCGCGGACCATACCGCGTCACCCAGGTGCTGGAGAATGGCCGTTACCAGCTTCAACTCCTCGCTGGAGCGTACGGCAAGGTGACGTACGCCGCGGCGCAGTTCCTTGTGCCCTTGAGAGGAGAGTGGATCCCGGAGATGTGCGCATCATTCTTTGAGGGTGAGTCCTATATCTGTGTAGCACGCTAAATAGTGGAGCCTCTGCTAACAGATTGAGACAGGTATGCTGAATAGTGGAGCCTATGCCTGATTGTGTGTTCAATGGTATGCTTAATAGTGGAGCCTATGCCATATTTTTGTGTTCAATGGTATGCTTAATAATGGAGCCTATGCCTTATACTTCGAATATCAGTTCTCTAATAAAATGACTTATAGCTGTACAGTCAAACGAACAAAGTTATGACCCTCATTATTTTCATATTTTCTTGTAATAATTCTAATGCAATAAGATTTGTTTGTACATACAAGTTCAAAGCATTTTTGTACCTTACTTGGCTTAACTTCTTTACTATGACCCTATCCTACTTGATGCATACTTGCTAAATTGTTAATTTCAGAAATAGAAAGCTTTAAAGTAATAAGCACTATACTTTTGTGCGCATAATAAGACATTCTGTTGATTTAAAGGAAACTTGGACTCTGACGAGGTATTGGAAGGAAGTTTGACGAAACGGGCTGATCCACCACGACAAACTGACGAGGACCTGGAGTTGGAAGATACCAATTTGCGAGACCGAGTTGGTGCATCATTACCAACTATCGAAGAATTGATGCCTGAACATTCCACGGACATTTCATTCCCAGTTCACATCAAGACCTGACGAGGACGTCAGGATGTCAGGAGAGGCCGTGTTAGAGATGGTGGTCGAGGCTGACGTTCATCAGTGACGTCACGCCTCCCCTCTATAAATACCGTCGCCCGGCGCTGGCGCGCTCTTGCTGCGATTTGGATCTCGTGCGGAACGGACGTGCTGCTCGCTCGTTGGCTTAGATCATTTATTTTTTGCTGTATTTTTCCTTATAATAAAATAGTTCGTTACTTTTAGTTTTTTTTTAAATATTTCCTCTTCTGATTTCTAACAATAGATTATAGTTTTATAATATATATATATATATTATGTAATTATTTTATCTTACACATATTATTATTGCTCCTCAATCAAACTCTCCAGTCTCAAGGAATTTCTTTATTAGCAGTACCTTTGTACCTACTAACTTTGTATAGATCATTCATCGGTATAATGTATCTTACTTTGTGTACATAAAATGTTAAATAAATAAATTAAGTAGGTAGGTAATGGTACCTAATTTAAAGTGAAACCATATGCACATTATATCCTGACCGTTTGCCAATTTTTTTCCCAAATCTTCCAGCTTGTGCGTTTTTTACACCTAGATACCAATTACCTCATCAATCATTCGTTTAAATTAGCTCTTTGGTTGGAATAATATTAAGAATTATGATTTTACTAATAAAACATAAAAATATTGAAATACATTCAATATTGACAATCCTAGGCTATCCCCACCCTAAGGCGGCCATTTTAATTACCTTAGGTTGGCACGTTTTTTTGTAGGTATTTCGAGTCCATTAGATATATGCAATGTGTCACCAGAATAAGTTGCCATATAAAAAGTTTGCAAAAACCCCCATTCTCTACTTTCGTTAGCCAGAAATTAGAAATGCATAATTGCGTAGTCAAAAGTTTTTAGAAAACGAATGCCACAGCTTCTCTGAGGACTATACAAGTTGTGTTTTTGATATTCCACAACTTTGAGGTTTTTTTCCACACTAAAAAATAATACTTTTTGCCAAAGAATATGCGGTTCAAAAGCCTACTTTCCAAGATATCATCAATATCATATCAGCGAAAAAAATGGGATAGAAAAAGCCACGTTTTAATACCGTCCACATACAGCGCGTATTGTTACAAGTTGGTTACAACAGTATGATATACAAGCTTTAGACTGGCTTTCACAATCTCCTGACTTAAATCCTATTGAGCATGCCTGGGATATGCTTCAGAGAAGAGTTCTTAGGAATTTCCCTGAAGATATTATGCATGAAAACCAGCTTTTCTTGCATCTTAGCAGGACTTGGGACAGTACTCCACAACAGGATATTGACACCCTTGTTTTGAGTATGCAGAACCGCTGCAGATGCGTCAGGAGAGTTTCTGGTAGATCCACGAATTATTAATTTTAAGTTTTCAAGAATCTTCATTTAAAAAAATTTTGTTTTGTTTAGTTTTTGATGTTTCAAAAAGAAAGTTACGATTGAAATTTTGTCTGAGTTTTCATCTTCTTGTAAGTTTTTTTTTTTAATTTAAATTTATCTAAAAGTGTATGATCAAATTAGATAGCCTATTAAACAAGGTTTATTTTAATGTGTAAGTATCTTAACAAAAAGTTAATAGAGTTTTAGTTATTTAGGTTTAATTGAAATATCCCTAGACCATGTTGGTGTGTCTACATGGTCTAGGGAAGCTGAGTGAAGTGTGTAGTACTTAAGATATTTTTGCGGAGCCCCACAATGTTTCACTTTGCGTACTGTGGGCGCTTATGAGACAAAAACTACAAAAAATATGTCAACAATTGTTGTGAGAAAACCTAAATTATAGTATGAGGAATTATTCTAAAAATTAAACTTTCACGCTGGGCTGGGAGCGAAAGAAAAACATAGAATGTACCAGCTGCTTCTCTTCCCGGGCATACTGTAAAAGTCAGTTAAGGGACAAAGGTTTTATTGGCATTTTTTGGGCGATCGGCTGACCCCCTGTCAATTGCAATAGCTTCTACATACATACATACATACATAACCTCACGCCTGTCTCCCCTTGGGGTAGGCAGAGACAAGGGAACACCAATTGCTGCGATCCAAACATACCTCTTTCGCTTCTTCCACGTTCATCAATCTTTTCATACATGATCGCCGGTTACGGGTACTTTTGACAAGGCCCTTTTTCAAAATGTCGCACATGGAAAAAAGGAGCGCGTCTCCCACCTAAGTCAGCGGCGTGCTAGTGGCGTAAGTGCACAAGTGAATTTATAATTAGTAAAAAAATTACGTCAGTTACATTTCGTCTTATTTTACTTGTGTAAATGTTACTGAATATTAGTTAGCAAGATTTTTTACGTAGAGCTTGTACTTTTGTTTAAGGTTATTTATATAAATGCCATGTAGTTTATCATGTCGCTATAGAATCCTCGTAGTGAACAGAATGAATCACTGCGAGGAAGCATACAATGAACCAATTAACCTTTTTTAATATTTAAGGATGTATCGAACAAAATCAGATAGCTGCGAGGAAAAAAGGATCCCACTTTTTTTATAAATATTTCTGACACTCACGCAACATTATCTAGCCCAAATTAAGTTTCTTAAAGAACTTTAGTTATGGATACTAGATAACTGATATACTTAAGAAATATATAAACATACAAATATTGATTAATTGCATATGTTTTTATGAGAATAAACTAAAGTAAACTTACAAACATCCATGACTGGACGACTAATATCTGTGTTCATCACACAAACATCCGCCGCCGCCGGGATTCGAACCTAGGGCCTCTGGCATAGAAGGCAATATATGTTACCACTACACCAGCCAGTCGTCATCTTACCTGAAGCGACAAAGGCTGCTGCTGATTCTTTTGATTATTTTATTGCTCAAGTTTTTTTATGTATACACAGGACACCCTGGTGACAAATTTTAGAAATTGAAGGCGAGCTCTTTGTACTCTTTTCTGATCATTATTATGTAATAAAAGTAGGTATTAAATTTTTCTCCAGAATTCCCTATGAATAAATAAAGAGTTCAAGACTGCTTTACAGCTCGACGACCGTTCGTGAAGTCATCTATACCTACCTACCTATTCTGTGTTGATAACGCCGTGCGTACGTCTGTGTTAAAACCAGTGTAAGCATGCGCAATGAATTCTTTAAATTTCGGGTAAGTTTACTCAGTAAATAATTGATATTTATTTTTTATTTCAATTTTCCTCTTCGTGTATGATCTCAAACTGTCACTTCCTCAAATTTCGAAAGTGACCACCAGTCATCCTGTATAAAAGATACAATCACTGATTGTTTTAGGTATTCTACTGAAAGATGATCTCATTTAGTTAGAAAAAGAAATTCATAGTCAATATGTTACTAATTACGTTATATTTTTAAGTTGAAGGGTACCGCAATGAATTTTGATTCCTATGAAAGTTATGTTAAATTCCTGTTTGTTTTGTTCCTCAACTTTACGAAAATTATCAAAAATAACTCCAAATACATAATTAAAACAGATAACTTTTATTACTAAATATTACCTGTAATTTAATCATTTTGAAGATTTAGCTATTAGCATGGTTCATTGTGTGCAACCCCGGTTCACTGTCTATCCACCCCCCGGTTCATAGATTACCATAGGGTGTACACAGTGAATCGATGCCAAAAATAATAAAATTTAATATTTTTGAAGAATCTATGGTATTTGCACAGATAAATCACAAAATCATGTAGCCCATTAAATTGCTTACAATTAGAAGTAAAAAGTGTACATTTAGGAGCCCTAACAGTAGTTTGATTGATCTCGATTTGGGTGGTTCATTGTCGACCATCCCAATGTCAATGTTTACCAGCTCTTATATAATTAGATAATTTTTGGAATGAGCTCATCAATTAATTTAATTAAATTAGATTTCGAAATTCCAAACTAAGGTACCACCTTTTAATTAAATTAGATTTCGAAATTCCAAACTAAGGTGCCACCTTTTACAAAAAAATGTCGTCCTGTTACTATCCTCAATTACACATCCTAAATTATATTTATATTATATTTAAAATCTTGAAGTGATATAAAAATATATCCACAGTTTATTTAATCGATATCGATAATTCGAACACCACTGAACCCACATCACTAATTAACGCTACTCAATTGAGTAGCAAGGAAATTTCGAGAACAACGAGATCAATTATGTTTATCTAAAATGGACTATATTGTAATGAAACAAGGTATAAGTACTTTGATTTAATGTTGTTATGTACCTAAACAATGGAATTATATGACTTATGATTTTATTGAAAAAAATATCAAAATTTCGTTAGCTCATGGTATGAAATACCTCTAGGTATTGGAGAGATTTTTCTTTCTGCTTTCATTATTTTATTTCAAAAAATAATAACAAGGCATTATAATGTAGAAATTCGGAAATATCGGGAGCTACGTATCAGTGCGAAGGTATCAAGTAAGTGCCATGATCCGAGCGGCGACTAGGCCATTCGCGGCTCACTATTGACAAGAGTGCCACGCCCACTTACCATTTTCATAGGTTTTCTCTATTTCTTGTCTGAATATATTATTCTAATAATAAGAGGATACCATAATCGTATATTTATAAATTACCGACAAAAAGCAGTTGTTGTTTATTCTTACGAAGTAATTTGGATTTTCGTTGAATGATTGAACGCAATCCGTCAAAATTTCTTATTTGATTGAGATTGAGGGCTGTTTTCGGTTAGTTATCTGTGGGCTGTTTTGTAGAGACTGAATTTGGTTTAGATTTTAATTTTCATCACTTAATTTTGTGCTTACTAAAGGATAATGTGTAAAGTGTAAATACCATTATTTGTTTCGTTATTTGGCCCAGTTACTATGAAAAATTCGAAACCATAAGGTAAGTGAAACAACTTCAAATCAGCATTTTTAAATACTGTAATATTAGTGAAAATAGCTCATCAAAAGTAATTATTTTTGTTTCGGCTACAGTTATTTTGTCATTAGTGGTTGGAAACTGCATATATGCGTACTTTGTTCGTTTATTCTTCGTTATTTTCTTACGTTGCATCATACAAATTGCTATTAATTGACTAGGTTAAAAGGTATGGTCGCCGGCAAAGTTACGAAAATAATTGCCTGACATTTTTCAATTTGTTGTATTGATCCATCATCAAAATTCTAGTAAGATTATGAAACTCAATAAGATGGAAAATATAAGATTTTATAATCCTATGATAGATATTTTGTAAATGACAGAGCTAATATCAAAATACAGTGACTGTTATATACAAGATATTTTATGCTTCTGCACTGATCTGATATTGCAAATCCTATTTCCTGATGATCACAGTTTATTTGTTGTAATTGGATTGACCCAGAGAAGTTTCATTATTTATAAAATCCTGGCAAATCTGTAAATATGAGCCTGGTCTGAGGATATGAATAAAGATTTATCATTAAGGTTTAACACCTTGGGAAAAAGTTTCAAATGAAATATTTATGCACCCTTTTGTATGATTGCTTTTATTTCCACTATTCATACCTCAGAATCATCGCCATAAACAAGACTTTCCATTTAAGACTCCAATTTGTTTATCCTTTGGATCCTTTTTATCAGATACAGACATTTATGATTGTTTAAGTCAGTTAAAGTACGTGTAACTGAAATATTTATGAATAGGACTAAACTATATTCTAGTTTGAAACCAAGGATGTAAGCTTCAGCTTTTGATTATTTTATCAGAATAATATTTATTACCTACCAAATTTTTCCCAAAATATCTCTGCATGTCACATTCTATAATAACAGTACTGGTTGGTGATCCTCAGTTTTCGTTTATCAACCAATTTTTTTTAATTAACAAGTGTTGCATTGGGAATTGAACTAAATGATGGTAAAATAAATTGCTCAAAGAAAAATAAAATATTAAAAATAAATATCAAATGCGAATAAATAAAATAATTCTTGGATATTTTATTTACACAACACAGCTTAACTCTAAAGTAAGCTCATACTGTTGTGTTATAAGCACAAGACAATAGTTAGTACTTATAAATTATTTTTTTAATAAATATATTACGCCCAAACCAATGAGTAAATAAAATAAATATTCAGTAGAGTTATTTTAGGTCCTAAAGTGACTTTTAACCTTACAGTAAGACAAGTTTTTTTTTTAAATTAAAGACAGCCTCTGTCTCACTTGATGTTATGTGAAGATTAGTAAATGAAAGAACACGGGCCTAGGAAAGAACTGGCACTTGCGGGAACTCATCACCGCCAGAGCGGTAATATTTGGTGGCAGATTTTATATGAAGGGTGGTTGCTAGCCTCTGGGACTAAGGTTGCCAACCATACTGTTTTTTACTTCATTACACTGTTTACTGTTGAACAAAAATTAATTATACTAAATACTGTTTTCAGCATAAAAAGCTAAACACTTTATATGCTAGACTTTGAATGAAGAAGCTTTAAAAATATGTGTTTAAAATATTAAATAAATTGAATACTGTTTATTTTTCCAAAATACTGTTTGATATTCTTTTCAGACTCAAATATACTTTATGTCTAGAAAAAAAGTTGGCAACCCTAACTGGGACCCTAAGGGGATCGTCAACCACCAAGCGGGTGTCATACGGATTAGTCACCTTTTATGACATGCTTATCCCGCAGTGGAAGGACTATTCTAAGTAGACCTTACATGAAGAAAAAGTTACATTCCATGTTTTCGCGACTCTTTCGATTAGGTCTTCATAATGTCCTTATTTATTACGTTTCTTAAGGGGAGCAGTGTCAAGCAGACGCTGATCTCAGACCATCTGCTCGTATACGCCACCACATTTCTCTTAGGCATTGTTAGGTTGGGTTTACGCAAACCATCCTTAGCAAGGTATTGTAAATCTTCGTCCAACTCCCGTCGCATTTTAGTTTTATGCGACCGCAGTATGTTCTGTGACAATGCTGATGGTAAACGGTTTTTTTAATCTTCTGCCCACTCATCCTTCCCCTCCGTGCAATCCGCGACAAGAGCGCGCGTAGTCTCGATCACAGTACTGAGTACTTCTCTGATTCCTCTAATGGATTCTGAATTAATGAAATAATCGGGATTCCTAATTTAAAGCTATCCACTGAAATATGCCGATTCTTACTCTAAAAACATGCCAGACCGTTGTCCAGTTAAATGGTGTTCACGAGAAGTTTTAAGTAGACCTTTCTAAGTGGATCGCAAGGATCCGTGACAGAGGTATGGAGATGAGCTGTCGGATATTTTTTTTTAATGTTGACTAAACCCACGTTTGCACTCAATATCAACTGATGGTACCTAAATGCACATAAAGTCGAAAATGACAGCACACGGATTCACGTCCTAACTGTGTTCCGGGTTTACACGTCAGGCATGCTAAGTCTGCTATCCGAGATATCTCCAAGGACCTACTAATCCATGTACAAATCTTGGGATCTCCTCTCAGAAAATGAATAAGTGAATAATAACGTTAATTTAGGCTTATAGTACTCTGATACCTTTAAATTCATGTCGTATTACTGGGGGCAAATGGCTGGCAATTTTTTCGCAAGGAAACTGTGCAAATTCCGCTGCCATTCTTTTTATGACTATTCCAGTAGTTGAATATTTTGACCTCTCAACTCCCAGGTACCTCCTTCCTGCCTTTGGCCTTATGTCATCGAGACCAGGTGAAGTTGTCAGTTTCGTCCTAGATGCCTTTACCGCCACGGGGCCAACGGATGAAGCCAAGACAACCCCAGTTCCCTTTGTGATTTGATCCGAACCCAACGACGCTGGTTCCATACAGTGGTCGTTAGAGTTTGTCAGAAGTCTTTTGAGCGTCCCTTTTTTTTTCACTTGTGAATATCCTCCATGGATACGATGAGGGGAGCGACAAAGTTATGTCTGAGCTTTAACCAACTAAAATCCCAAGGTGTTCCTCCACCGCGCCTAGTGGCGGGATTACGGGCAGGCCGAAGCATTCTACCTCAAAACAGCCGGCGCCATCCACTTGCGCGAAACCCTCAACATGCAGCGTGCCGAGAACACCAGGCACGCCGCACCTCAGCTAAATCCCTTGAGCAGGGGCGGCAGATACCCCCGTATCCACCGCCCAGGGACTTCACTCTGGTCGGAAAGGGTTAAGGACCAGTGAAATAGCGTTGCTTTAGATCACCAGAATATAACCCAGCCGCGCCTCAACCTGGTGGAATCGCGTCACGTTAGACCACCAGCATCCGGCTATCTGGCCTGCCATCATCCGGGGAAATCGCTCAGGCGTTAGATCCCCGAAATGCGGATGTGGGTGTCCCTTTCGCTTCCCCGCGCCAGATGGACACTGACCCCCACAGCCATACATCCCTCGGATGAGGCACCTCGGGCACCTCGGATAATTTTTTACTGAGGTTGTCTTCCTCGCAGCCGGTAGGCCCCCGGTCCTGTTTCAGCCCAGGATTACGGGTTGGCCGACAACTCGGAAGCAGAAGCAATCCAAGCCTGCCGTCTCTCCGAGCAGCTGGTGGCTCAAAGCGCTCCCCTCCCCCATGCCCTCATCGTATCTCCAAAGGAGTGCCGAGCTGATACTCCTTTGGGGAACCTACGAGGGCCCTGATTTTGGTCCGCGCCGTCGAAACTTTCCGCCGTCGATAGGGGGGCATTTCACTATCCACCACCTGGGGACGCGCCCGTGGGAGACCAGCAACTCCGCACGGGCTTTTGAGCGTCCCTAAAACAACTTGTAATCTGCGAGCGCGCATCGGCCTTAGTTGTGTGAGTGACCCATCTATACACGCTATCTCGTTCGCTCAAGTGATGGTTCTCTCGCTCGCTACTGACCGCTCTGTCGGGTACGCATACTAAGAAAAATGTGTATTTACGACTACAACTACAAATCTAGACCACGCACGCTCGTGGATAACAAGATCTATAAATTCAGTGAAACGGCCCCAAAACCCATTTTTTCCTCGGAATAGGATTCATTAAAGATGATTTTGAAATGTAAAATGCCGCCTAGGTTTTGAAATATTACTTGGTCTACTTAACATACACAGACTGGTGCCCCAATTTCTGTTAAGATTCATCTAGTCATGAATTTACAAAACCCATCTAGATTGAAAGTTCCTTTTACTGTTCATCGTCTTTCTCTATTCATTTCACCATTCATTATGGTTAAAACCTCTCATCTTCCTTTATATTCAAACTTCACTCCACACCCCTGCACAAGACATCTACGTTCACAGCTATTGTGCCGCATACACTGCGCGTCTCCATTATTTGCTCATTATACAACCATTTGATACAAAACCAATGAATAGATCTCATGCATAACTGCCGAGTCAATTTCGCTCAATGCCCACTGTAGGGCATTAGCCTAGAATGAACGGGACAGGCATATAACATGAGGGAGATGGGGATCGGTCGATATTTTGCCGCTCTGTTGAATGTGTTTCGCCCCAAGTCCTAAAGACGTCTATGAAATTCAGTGCTATGGAACTCTGGGACGTTTCAAACTAGCACTGTTAATTGGTTCTGAAACTGTTTCATTTTAAAGGTTAAATGCGAATATAAACTAAGTTTTTACCAAATACCTGTAAATATTTTTAATTGTAGGCTCACGCGTTAGAACTTATGGCCGGCCGGGTTAAACAACGCTTCCTTATGAACAGCCATACCTAAATTATTTTGAAGTATCCCAAGTCAAAGAAAACGTAATAAACACTTTTAGCTAACATTTAAACGACAAAAAATTAAGTAGGTTACTTAATAAATTCTTAGACTTACAGAAATGCGTTAAGAGTTTACATACGTAGTGCTTTGATAAGTCAATTGAAGTCACATTAATTATACCTACTACTTATTATTTTACCAAGCAAAAGTGATTTCCAGGTGTAAATATACCGCTATTACCTTGTTTAATTATTGTTGTGTTCTGGATAATGAGAAGGATCATTGGAATTACTGGCACAATAGGCTTCGCCTGATTTACGATCGGCAACACATAATTGATCGTAACATACAATAACTAATATACTTAGTCCATAGGTCCAAATGCCAATTTTTGTATGTTAGACACGATCGTATTTTGCTGGCATTAAATAATAAAAGGCACAATTGATTGAATCAGGCGGTACTTTGTAGAAATCCATCACGACTACTTTTCAGAATTATCTTGCTAATTACAAACCTCCTTCAGTGATGTAGGATTTTTGTGCATTGGTGCACCGCCCTTCCATCCCCCTAATAAAAGCAGTGCAACAAGAAAAACAAATACACTCCGCATACTCCGCATTGGGTTGCCTGGTAGATTGGGTTGCCTGGTAGAAATCGCTTCCAAGCGATAAGGCCGCCCGTTATACATAATGTGTTCTTTTATTTGTGTTTTTTTTAAATCCTGGATTTGTTTTTGCTTATAATAAGGGGTAAATAAATAAATACCCAAACGTACCACAACATACCATCACATGTTTTGCTTGAACCAGAAGGAGCATCCTAAGTCCTAAGAATGCAACGAAAAAAAAGAACCACCGAAAAACAGTTTTAGACGGATTCCTGCAACATGGAGTCATGGAATTTGTAAGATGATTTGTATGAAGTAGTAAATAGTTCCTTCATAGTTTTTTCATTTGTTACCTAACGGTACTAACCGTACTACCTAACCGTTATACAAGATTTTAAGCCAGGGCCCTGTATTAGTAAATAGCTGTTTCACTCGGTTTTACCTGCACAATTTCTAATTATCGCGGGACATCGGGGTAAAAAGTGGTTGTTACCAACTTTTATTTATATCTGTACCAATTTTATCCAGATCCATAAACTGTTTTTTTCATGAAACGTAACTAACATCCATACTTACAAAACTAGGATATTAAAGGTCCGAAATAGTATTAAATATAATAAATATCGAATAGTAAAAAGTAGACTTTGCACAATAAGGAAAGAAAATTAAAAAACCTTTCCGTCAGAATGGCGGGACGAAATCAATAATTTAAAGGTCTGTGAGTATGGTAAGTTAATACCAGCAATCTACTATTTGGTACCTTTAATAGTTGGTACCTACGTATTTTAAAAGATATCTTCGTTTTAATGTGGACCGCCATTCTGAAGTCAGTTACGTACAGATTCGTTGATATAACGACAATATTTTGAGTTCATAAGTTAATACCTCGTTAACCTTTTACATTTTTTGTCTTAATGCTTTTCTCATTACAACATAAATTGAATTTAAAAATTTAGGGTAAAAATACACTTTTTATGATTTTTCAGGGAAGAGTTAAATTTTTAACAATAATTTAATTATATCAAAATAAATACTAATAAACAATTCTTGTTTAATTTAATATTTAAAAACATGGCTTATGGCAAATAATGTAAAAGGTACTAACGAGGTATTAATTTATGAACTCAAAATATTGTCGTAAATAAAAACGTATCATACGTAATTTTACATGATATCGCCATCCTGATGTCAGAATGGCGGGCCACATTGAAACGAAGGTATCTTTAAAAACACTTAGGTACCAACTATTTAATGAAAGGTACTAAGAGGTAGATTGCTGGTTTCAACTTCTTTTTTTTTTCCGCCAAGGAAAATCTTTGGCATCCACTAAAGCAAGCTCTAGCAGGAGGAGGATGAATCCTGTTACAGACGAATGGGAATTCTATAATCTGCTGACCCCAGTGGCTAACAGATATAGAGTGCCCAGACAGTGTGGGGACCGAAAGTTCGGCCACGAGACTCCTCAGCCGGTTGAGTATACCCACTAAAAATCCCCCTTTTATGACCCGCCTTGATAAAGGCCACTTAGGTATCGGAGCGACAGCCAATCGGTAGATAGAGGCTGCGCAGTATCAACTTCCCATACTCACAGACCTTTAATTTATTTTGGTCCCGTCATTCTGACTGATACAAAAGAAGAGACATTACGGTGTATAAGTTCTGATCAAACTGAATGATGCCGAAACAACATTAGACGCTAAGTATTTGTGTATTTCTGAAATAGTACCATCCATTTGTCCGATTTTCTTCAGTCTTTCAGTCTAGATTTACTTATAAGAGCCTCAGGAAGTTTAGGGCTGCTCTATTAAGTGATTGCTTTCTTTGCAGTGCCGGTTTTTATACGGTGCTAAGTTTGTATAATACTGTCAGATGGAAGTTTGTTTTGTTTTAATAGTCCCCTGAAACAATGGGGTAGAAAACTGCCTTCTTTTTCCACTAGAGGCGCTGATTACTCTTGACCCTTAACAATTGTCAAATACCACAGTGAAAGTTAATTTTATAGTGATTTTTAACAAAAATATTGAAATGCATCATTGCGTAGTCAAACGTTTTATAGAAAATGGATACCTACCATAGTTTCTCCGAGGATATACTCGTTCACTCGCTTTGGTTATGGATGTACTTGATTTAAACTTGTGTGGAAATGTAGTTATAACGGACCACATTTTACATATTTTGATACAGAAAAACACATTATTGTATAGATTTACCACAAAAAAGAATACTGAACAAGCAATTTTGATAATAGCTTGTTGATATGATAGTTTGTTATGGGTCAAGTATATGAAGCGACATCTATTTAGAGCTTTTCGTTTTCTTCTCCATTCATAAATTCGTGATTTTGAGCAAAAGGTTTACTGAAATGTTTATGAAAACGATCGAGATTTTTTCTATTAGCTCTAATGTCAAAGTTCAGGACTAAAACTTAAAAATTGTTTACAAATGTTAAGAGTTTTTGCGTAGGTATACACCACCACCGCAAAGTATTGCCGGTACTGTCTGTTTTGTTCGACTTTATGCAAACTAAGATATGTTGTTACTCTAGATTTAAAATTATTTGTTCTGTAACTATGCTGTTGGATATCTTGTTAATAAATAAATAAGTACCTACTGATATTAACTAGCGGGGTAATGTCCCAGGGTCAAAGTACCGCTGGTCCCTCTGAAGTTATAGGTGTCCATGATTATGATTATTTACCATCAGTTAACCCATTGCTCGTTATTACCTTGTAGGAACGAGATGTTAGTTTCCACACCCCGGAAGAGGCTAATTGGCCGCGACCCACGGCCCGACGGTTGATGTCCGAATGTTGTATTTATGGTTAGTCGCTATATAAACTTTAATAGCGCGATGTAGGAATTTCGTCGTGTCGTCGTCGTTCTATGGCGCGTCGCTAGATGTCGCTACAACCTCATTAACATAAAAAAAAACTTGGTTTAGAATTAATAATATGGTGTGATTTACAATTTTTTGTTAATTCAGATGCTAAACAGTTATCGCAAATGTAGAGTATAGATGCAACTCGTACATCTATACATATAATAAAATGGTAGGAAAGTCAAAACTGTACATTGAATATTTTTTTAAAAGAATACTTGGGGTATGATCTACAATCGAAACAGAAACAAAAAATATAGTTTTTAGAATTTTTGTCTGTTTGTCTGTTTGTCTTTCCGGGATAAACTCAAACAGTACTGCATGGATTTACTTCAAATTTGGCATGAAGATAGTTAAGAAGTCGGGTCAACATATAGGCTACATATTATCACGTTAGCAGTGTTATAATCGTAGGTGCGTTTGGTGCTGCATAGCGTTCACGCAGACGACGTCGCGGGAAGCAGCTAGTTAACTATAAATAAGGAAAGTTTTCCTCTTTGTTCTATTTCCAATTATGCGCTGTCTTCGTTTAAGTGTACAAACAGACGTTTGCTTAATTACGACCAAGAACCTTCCGCTTCCATTACATTGAGCAATATGTGAATTGTGTTAAACCGACCTCTTAAAATGAGGAGGTTTTTGTATGAAGGAATCTCCTATGATTGTGAACCTACATAAAAGGAGCTTTTTAAAACTTTTTTATTTATACAAGGTGTTCCTTTTGATTTCCCTAGGTATTAATGTTAAACTGTAGGGTATTAATGAGACCATACAATAGAATCAAATAACATGTGAATAATTTTTCATTTTTTTTTGTTTTTTTTTTCATACAAAATAATTCAGTTAAGTCAAAACATCTTATGTAAAACACTTTTAAGCGAAGTATGACAACGTGGCACTTTCTATCCCTTTTTTCAACGCAAAACGTTGCGAACTGTACCTTTTATGCACAGGTACAGTTCGCAACGTTTTGCTTTTTAACATTGTATGCAACGTTCCTCAACGTTTAAAATGTTTTTGTTGTTTGTTGTATGGCTCCAGTGACACGCGTCTATTGAATGAATGTTAATGAGATAATAAAATATAATAATAATAATAATATTATTATTATTTCCCCGGTTTCTGTCCCTCTTGCCCTGATCCCCGACCGACTGGTCAAATTGTCGGGTCTTTCCGCCGAAAGGCGTGTAGCTTTAGGTATAAATAATAATAAAATCCCCATACAAGTAAGCATAGCTTGTGTTATGGGATACCATGTAGCGAACTAGGGAAAACCTAGATACACACCCAGACACGGGTTTTTTTTTCTTGTTCCGTGCAGGAATCGAACCCGCGACCACTGGCGTCTGAGGCAGACAGGTTTACCCTATCGCCAAAGTGGTCATTAGCTTTTACAAGGGTGATAATTTATGAACTCGTTATATTAAGATTGATGATGTCTTGGAAAGTATGTACTTTACTTTTATAACAAAATAACAAACAAAACCTCAAAGTTATATGTACATCCGGATGGCTGGACCATTTGGCGTATAAAGCTGGCTCTTACATAGATCGATAAACAATCGTAGGTGACTGCAATCTGCCTACATTTTATCGTTTGTGACTGGTTAGTTTATTCAAAAAGTCAAAAAAATGGTGTCCAGCCAGCCAGAATTTCGTAATTATGAGCATCTCGGATCTCAGCCCCAAGACGGTTTTGAGAACCCAGTTCTTATTAAAAGTATAGTGACTGGATATGTGACTGCAACCAAAGTTGTTTCATTCAATTTGATACGATACTTTTCGAGAAATCACAAAAACAAACTGTCCAGCCAGCCATAATCCGGTCGGCTGGACCATTTTGTTTTTGTCGATATATCAATAATTATAACACTGAAAGCAGCTAATTTAGAAAAAATCCTTAGTGACTGGATATGTGACTAACATTATATAGCTATAAATATGAATGATTCGTGCATTTATGAGTTATTGGCAAAAAGATTTTGTTGACACCTGTCAAACTTCCGGCTGGCTGGACCACCCATTCCAGCACTTCTGAAAGGCCTTCGCAGTCGGAATCTTATAAAACGGTTAGTGACTGGGACGAAGAACACAAATCTTCGTTTGTGACTACTCTAAATGCAGTCAATCAAAATATATAAGCAATTGTTTTTTTGACATGTTTTGTTGAATTAGGGTGACCAAATTTTAGAATACTTTTTTTAGAATTCCTTTATTAATTTAATTTTAATTGTTGAAGTTTGGGAAATTATTCTTAACACAGCTTGGTTAGTATATATAGGGTTCAGAAATAATAGTGTAAAATATTTTAAGGGGTCATTAAGAAATGTGTATAGACACGATTTACGTACAAAAAAAATTTCGACTCTATTATCAAAAAAGTACATACAGTGTTTTTAAGTACATTCGTAAATAATATTTATTTTATTTTGTTGCATTATAAATACGTTTTTACAACTGTTAATACTAAAATGTACCTACTTACAGTGTTTTTAAGTACCTATAATAGTATATAGGGTCCAGAAATAATAGTGTAAAATATTTTAAGGGGGCATTAAGAACAGTGTATAGATTCGATGTATGTAAAAAGATTTTGTTTTTAATTCAAAATTCTGTTAAGTACCTCGACGCGAGGTCACTCCCGGTCACGCCCGAGCGGGCGAAACAGCTGTATACGTCATAGGCGCGTAGTTACCGTGCCACGTAAGAGGGTTATTTAGGTTTTATTTTTTGCTAGTAGTCGTATATTACAATTTAAATTTTGTTAAGGTAAGTACCTACCTACTTAGCAGAATTTGAAATGATTTTTTTTCTTTTTACTTATATCGAATCGATACCCTGTTCTTAATACCTTCTTAAAATATTTTACACTATTATTTCAAAACCCTGTATAATATTTATTTTATTTTGTTGCATTACATACATTTTACAACTTTTAATACTAAAAGTACTCGAATATCATTATTAAACACGTTTAATCCCTGTTTCAACCAAAAATTATGGTCACCCTCAGTTACATAGTATGGCATAAAAATAATTGCTTATATATTTTGATTGACTGCATTTAGAGTAGTCACAAACGAAGATTTGTGTTCTTCGCCCCAGTCACTAACCGTTTTATAAGATTCCGACTGCGAAGGCCTTTCAGAAGTGCTGGAATGGGTGGTCCAGCCAGCCGGAAGTTTGACAGGTGTCAACAAAATCTTTTTGCCAATAACTCATAAATGCACGAATCATTCATATTTATAGCTATATAATGTTAGTCACATATCCAGTCACTAAGGATTTTTTCTAAATTAGCTGCTTTCAGTGTTATAATTATTGATATATCGACAAAAACAAAATGGTCCAGCCGACCGGATTATGGCTGGCTGGACAGTTTGTTTTTGTGATTTCTCGAAAAGTATCGTATCAAATTGAATGAAACAACTTTGGTTGCAGTCACATATCCAGTCACTATACTTTTAATAAGAACTGGGTTCTCAAAACCGTCTTGGGGCTGAGATCCGAGATGCTCATAATTACGAAATTCTGGCTGGCTGGACACCATTTTTTTGACTTTTTGAATAAACTAACCAGTCACAAACGATAAAATGTAGGCAGATTGCAGTCACCTACGATTGTTTATCGATCTATGTAAGAGCCAGCTTTATACGCCAAATGGTCCAGCCATCCGGATGTACATAAAGTTATGGGTTATCAAAAAGAACACCTAGTATGTGATTATTTTCATTGTGTGGTCTTGATATTTCAAATATCACGATATATCCGCAGATTATAAACAGTATTCATTAGATGCCTTCCATTAAATATTAAAAGTGACTTCCGAGGACCAACATACTCGTACGGAAATAGCATTCATGACATATCTTCTTACGAGACATATTCATCCATAATTTATTAATATTTATTAACAATAGAATAGTGCAGTCAAGACGTCATAATATATGCTTACAAAATATTATTTATGACCTATATTTTCTGATCAGATTCCTATTAGACTCTAGTCATGATTTATAGAATCTATCATGTAATACCTATTTATAATCAAAACAAAAAAACTTGCTTATAATATTTTTATTAATTCTGCTAACAGTCTCTCTCCATTATAATAATGTACCTCCAAATTTGTCAAACGTGACATCACATGGTTTTTATAGCCTCTGGTGTTCTGCCTACCCCATTAGGGATACGTGAAGTTATGTATGTATGTATGTATAAGTCCTGTGAAGTTCGCTTACAAGCGTGATCATATTCTTATATAAGTCCCGAATTCCGCCCTCGGCTGAATAAGTCAATTTTTTATTCTTTGCATAAGTTAAATTATTACCTACATAAACGTGTCCTTAAAAAGTTTTCAAACTAAAGCCCTGGTATTTCAATTAGTTCACGTCTCTTCAAAGGCCATTTCTAAAAGGGAGGGATAATGCACTTATCGCTAGTGATCGCACTAGGCCACTCTGGTGCCCTTGGGAAGTAATGGTATAGGGTGGGGTAGGATGCGACTAGATTATTTAGGTTATTTCAGACCATAGGTAATTGATATACGGCCTTCTATTATGGGGAAATTCTGTTCATATACGAATTATTTTTGTGCTAGAGAACGGACATTTGATCTAATAGTGACTGGGTTAAAGAGAGTTACTTAGAGATTACCGAAAAGAAATGCATAGTCCTACACTTTATATCGCATAAACCAAATAATAACCATCGTAAAAGTATCATCTATACTAATATATGTATAAAGCTGAAGAGTTTGTTTTTTTGTTTGTTTGAACGCGCTAATCTCAGAAACTACAAGTGGGATTTGAAAAATTCTTTTTACATTTGATAGTCCAACTCTTGAGGAAGGTTATAGGCTATATTTTATCCCGAAATTCCCACGGGATCAAAAGTTACGCGGGTAAAACCGCGCGCGGTGGGTAGTTACTTCATAAAGTTTCAATAAACAACAAACTTTTAGTTCAATGTTTATGCTTTTAATAAATGACTCCTTAAAATTAAATAAATGCTTTTTTTGTATAAGAATGAATGAATGAATGAATGATACATTTATTGAAGCATACAGTGCATAAAAACATTGAGGTAGGTACATAGTAATAATAATAAAAACATGACAAAACAAAAACAAAATAAAATAAAGATAGAAAACAAAAAACAAATTAAATAAGATTGTCATTGCCTGCACTTCTGCATCAAAAGGCTACAACTCAGCATAAGCCTTGATTTAAAATCAAGACACTGGTTTTCAGTGCAGCCAGATGAGTAAATTTGTGTGGAGTGTGTAATGAGTGTGTGTGACTGTGTGTGTATGTAAGTATGTTTTTGTGAGACGCTGCCGTTTGTGATACATTATGTAAAATATATTGTTATAAATACATAAATAAAATATATAAATAGAATTAGTTAATAAGTATGTACAATAAATATCTAGCTGAAGATAAATAATTTAATATAACTTGATAATAATTAAATAAATATGAAACACAAAATATAGTTTTCTTAATGATTCACAACCTGACCACAAAGTTCAATTTGTTTATGGAATAATATTCTTTTGTAATTTGTTTTAAAACTATTCTTTGACAATGGACGCTGCAATGGTGGTGGTAGGTTATTCCAACACTTTGTGGCCAGGTAGCGGAAACTACCTCTAAACGCTGTTGTTCTGTGCTTTTGATTTTTAAGCAAATAAGAGGATGCTCTTGTATTGTATCTATTATCATTTGCCGCCCAGTACAACTTATCATACAGATATTTAGGTATCTCCCTAGTTACTACCTGATGCACGAGAGCGGCATAGTGCAAATCCCTACGCGATGCAATATTCAACATCCTCCTATCATTCAAAAAAGGAGTTATATGGGCACGTGGTGGTGTTTTAAAACAAAATCGATAACAGCCATTTTGAACTCTCTGGATCATCTTTTTAGAAGTTGACGAAATTAAAGGACCAAAAACTAAATCTCCGTAATTTAATTTAGACAATACAAGAGCCTCGCATAAAAGTTCTCTAAGATCCATAGAAATCAAATCTCTGATGTTGTAAAGGACCTTTAATCTAAAGAAGGAAGATCTAACCATCTCTTGTACATGTTTTTCAAATTTCAACCCACCATCCATCATAATACCCAAGTTACGCACTTCATCAACAATAGGCATTGTTTCACCATCAATGTTTAAGGTTGGGTTCTGTAGCTTGACTCTTTCAATTTGTGTTTTGGAACCTAAAATCATGACTTTTGATTTGCTGGGATTCAACACTAAGCTATTACGTTTTGACCAGATTGCTACTTTATCTAAATCATGGTTAATTTTAAGCACAGCATCATTCATATTCTCAGGTCTAAACGAGGTATACATTTGGGTATCATCTGCGTAAAGGTGGTAATTGCAGCAATTTATTTGGATAGTAATATCAGCAGTGTAAGTAATAAAAAAGAGTTAACTAAACGTATTTTTTTCACGATTTATAAGGTTTTATTTATATTTGCCTCGAAGAAATCGCTTTTACCTATATGATCGCCTAAATCATCTGATAATTGTTATTTATTATTTTGTGTTATTTTCTGTTTGTTATAATTTCTTTGTATTGAACAATCCATAAAAATTCGCCAGTTCGTAAAATAAGCCATCTTTCAAATATTTATTCTAAAAAAACGCCTTTCATACATAAAACTCCATTCCGTTTAGTACTTTTACTTGGATTCGTAATACGATACTAAGGACGAGTCCTATCGAGCCGTAAAACAAAACTTTGTTGAAATGAGTTAAGCGTAATGGTTTTTTATGCTAAAGACGATTTTCGGATCTAAAAACGATGCTCAATCCGATTGTGGTGGCAAATGTTCCGAAGCGAATGGCGATGGTATCTTACTTTTTTTGTTATAGCCCCCTAGCCCCCGAGTCGCTATCGAGGCGGTAACAATTTGGCTTTTTCGTCGAACTGAAATTTCTCGTATTTTAAAATAATACACAGTAGCTTCCACTTCCGGTGTTCCTGAGGCTTCAAATTGAAGTTGTCTACCCCCCTAGGGTGTCCATTATTAAAGAGGTTAAATTAAAATTTCGTCTTAATAAAATTTTAACGTAGCTTAAATTCGGTTTTAATTTTCAAAGCGAATTTTAAGATTTAAAGTAGCTTAAGTTTTGCTGGCAGCAAAAAAAAACCAGCTGCATGTACCAGCTGCTTCTCTTGGCTAGCGTACTGTAAAAGTCAGTTAAGAGACAGAGTTCTTATTGACGTTTTTGTGGGCGACAGGCTGACCCCCGGGGATACAGGCATTAAGTTATGTATGTATATATGAGTAGCTATAAACATAAATGATTTTAGTATCTTTGATGGTGAGGCGTGAATTTTAAGTTTTATTTGTATCTAAAGTTTCGAAATTAGGTTTGTACGAGAACTTAATTGATACCAATCTCTCGAGGCTAATCTAAATGACCGGTCCAACAAACTCGATAAAAGGGTTTCAAATTTCTACAGAAATTCGGCCTGCTTACACATAGAAGTTTGTAACAAAAGGTTATATAACCAATCACAAATAGGGCTGGGTAGGGTTTGTCACTAAGTCCCGGGACACGAAATGTCTCGGTATAATTTTTTTTTGTCATATTCGTATTCGTAATTAGTATTTTTGAGTGAACTTTGTAAGTGTTTGTTGAACATATCCCTCTGTCTGTCTGAGGCAGACAGGTTTAGTATGGCTATCCCAAACGGGACCCCCATAGCTAGGCAAACATGAATGCGAAGAAAAATTAGCTCTAAATTTGATCTATACGCATGAACCATAATTTGTTCCGTCGTTTTTTTTTTCGAGATATAGGTTTTTAAAATCAACCTTCGCCTAGTGGACTACTTTTTAATTACTTAAAACAGGAACTTCTAATTAGTCAAGATAATTAGGGCTACATTCATCTGTCTAAATGTGTTATTACTTTGGATGCTTTTCTTTCTGTTAATGAATTATATCTCCTTAAAGAAATCTTCGACTAGCGGGGTATTTTTTAACTTCCGTTGGTACAGGTAGTTGGAACTTTGTTTTAGACTTTGGCGTCAAAGATACGGGGGCGTATTAAAAAATACGACTGTGTTTACAAACCCCAAGTCCCAGGACTTTCGAAGTCCCTTTATTCGCTAAAACATCTCGCTACCCAACACCCTAATTACAACCTCATTGTCTAACAAGAAAGTTTAAATTTGATTCCGATTCCAATTATAGCGGTCGCGGTATCAATAACTTAAATTACAGCTCACAGTAGCCTTGGTCACGTGGCTGTTAATTGAGCTATATTATTAGAGGTGGATTACATGGACATAGTTTATTTGCATGAAATTTGCATGTTATTCCGTCAAACAATCGGCCAGATTGCTTCTGTGAGAGAGACTCGAAAAGATCGTCAAAATGGGACTTAAATATGCTAATTAAAATTAACATAGACGCGTATCTAAATGACGAGGGGTTGATTTACTTTTCTTTTATGTAACGTTTTCTTGGAGGTATGTTACTCGCTTATTAGAATCGTGTTCGCTTAGATAAATTTAGCTTATCATGACGTTTTGAAAAGATGCTGATATGTGAAGTTAACTTAAATGAAAAAATGAAAAAGGGTGAACTAAAAGAGAAAATAAGTTTTTCGTCAGCTGAAACATCCTCTGACAAATGTCTTTTATGTAGCCATCTTTTCTTCAAATGTTTACGGAAATAATAGTGTCTGTTTAATTCAAAATAACATATTTAATGCTTTTTTGACTCAATCTATCACATGTCATTATATGTGTCGTTTCATTACAATTTAAAAGTACATAATATCAAATTACTAAGTAGCGATCCTGGATTGAGAAATAAAACCAACGTTCATAATTTTATTTAAAAAACTTCAATAAAAGAACACTTTTAGATATTTTTCCGGCTACAGAACATCTAGTTTCAAAAATAGAATTTCATCAGATTGAATATGCGAGCACCTGAGCTTCTCCCCTCCCTATAAGGTCGTGAGATACGCGAAGGTCTTAAGAAAATTCTCATTATGAAAACGTGGATTATTTGATGATATCATAATACGGGGGCGTTCGCTGGGGTGAGAAAAACTGCTAACAAAAGGTACACTGGTTAAGCTGTGTTGGTTTCTGGAAGATCTTGCGGTAATTGCTTTACAACTTGGGGGAAAATGTATTTATTCGTTAAAGGACAACATTGATCGGAAATTGCTTGAAGACTTTGCACCTCTGTTTACTTACGTTTTAAAATTAATCGCGTATGTATGTATGTATGTTTCTTGTTGCGTCGTAACTACGCAACGGATATACAGGGTTGATTTGTAGTCACCGGCCAAATTTTTTTTGCACAATAAGTATCATATATAGAAACGATTGTTGCTAAAAAAGAATATTTTTTTTTACAGAGAAATAAATATATCCGCTAACATATGAAGCAAACCATGGTCACTCTAAATTACATTAAAAATTAAGGCATCTACGCGCTACTACGAAACATCTTGTATTACTACGTCGTAGTATTATCAACGAAATGCCACTTCGTAGTTGGTATGTTCATCAACAGCGACAATTTTTTTAAGTTTGTGGTTCCATATTTCAGATTTTTTGTACTGAGTGACGTATAAATTAATATGCAGGTACGTTTATATCGTATCAAAGAAACTAACATTTAAATTTGGCTGGTGACTAAAAATCAACCCTGTATATGTATTTAAGCAAATGGTAGATGTCAAAATGTCCCCGCCTGGCGCTGCTATTTTTTATAACAAATATTATTGAAAGCTTTAATAGTCTAATATGCTTGATTTGTGCTTTTTAGTTTAAACTTTGAAGTGCTCAATATTTTTGTATCGATATTTCGCATTCGGGTCTTTTAGTTTTTGTAATAACTTTTTTTGTTTACTTATTGATTTACCCTTTACATTACTTAATGTCTATTGATATAATTAGTCTCAGAAACTCAATAGTGCAAAATACCTATATAATACGAGTCTTACGTCCATACTGTTTGATCTGTTTCGAGTTTAAGTCGCATCGCTATACTCGAAACTTTCTCAGATGGAAGCCTCTTTTGTAGAATTCGCTGAAAATAAATGACATGGTTTAGAACTGTTCAAGAATTTTGTCATGGTGTGTTCACATATATTCTTACTGCTATACAATTATTTTGTTTTTCAGAAAGCCTACCTGCAGCTTACAGTCGCTCGTGAATGTAAAATATAAATTAAACTCGTTAAAAAGTATTTTCTTTATAATAATAAATCGTTAAAACTTAATGTTTTAGTGGCTCCTGTTACCTATAGGTATATGTATTTATTATTATTATTTGAATATTGTAAGGATAGGACGTTCCATGCCACGAAAAATCGAAACTTCAAGAGTACATCATTTAAATGCTATAATCCAAAAATCAAGAGCAGAGCATCTAAAAAACTGACCTCACGTCAAAACTTTAGCTGAAATATAAGGTCGCCATTGTAAATAATATCCGTATTCATACATATTAAAATTTTTCATGAAGTACTCAATCGATTTTGATTAAATTTATATGGAACCTCCTCTGAAGTATTCTCTATCATATGAAATAAGAATATTTAAAATCGATTCATATTTGTCCAAAAAATCGTGAAACAAAGACACAAAAAAACTTCCTCCTACCGACCTTTAGGTTTAAAAAGCAAACATCGTTAAAATTAATGTTGTGTTTTTAAAATATCGTCTTAAAGGTTTTCATTACATACGTCACAACAATTAAGGCTAAGCTTAGAGTAAATTATAACTGTAGCTCTAACTAGATTATGTTATAATCTGTATTTAGGGCCGCATTGACAATGACAGGTTAACCTTGCTTAACAGGTAACATTATTAACTATCCTAAGTAAATTATGGTAATTCTTGACTAGGATTAACAAGAATACTTATGGGTTTGATAGATACAGGTTTGATTTGTAGTTACCGGCCAAATTTTTTTTACACAATAAGTATCTTGTATAGAAACGATTTTTGCAAAAAAAAAGGTATTTTTTTTTGCAAGGAAATTAATTTATCCGCTTACATATTAACCAAGGCATGGTCACTCTAAATTACCATTAAAATAGAAGACTACGTTCTACTACACATAATTTGTAGTACTACGTCGTAGTATTATCAAGGAAATGCCGCGTCGTAGTGGCTATGTTCATCAACAGCGACAATTTTTTAAAAAGTTTGTGGTTCCATATTTCAACTTTTGTACTGAGCGACGCTAAAGTAAATATGCTGATACGTTTATATCGTATCAAATAAACTAACATTGAAATTTGGCTGGTGATGAAAAATCAACCCTGTATAAGGACCAACGTTTGGTTAATTTAAGTTAAGAGAGTTTGTCTATACATAATCTCTACGAATATAATAAGGCTTTAAGGTTTGTTTGTTGTTTCTTAGAAAATAAGCAATTCTATAACAGATGCATTTGATAACCGAGCTCTTTTGGAAGAGAGGCTATATTTTGTCAAGAATTTTTTATGGGATCTTATGCGGGCAAAACGGCCTAGTAACAATAACATTATTGAATTGAGGTATTTTAAATGATTACCTAGTATGTGAATATTATTCCAGTGGGAGCGAAAGAAAAACGTAGAATGTGCCAGCTGCTTCTCTTCCCGGGCATACTGTAAAAGTCAGTTAAGGGACAGAGGATTTAAAGGCGTTTTTGTGGGCGATAGGCTGAACCCCTGTCACTACAAAAGTCTCCATCTTTATAATACCTCCAAATTTGTCAAATGTGACATCAGATGGTCTTGTAACCTCTGGTGTTCTGTCTACCCTATAAGGGATACAGGCGTGACGTTATGTATGTATGAATATTATTTAAGTTAAAACTAATAACAGTCATAACTATTCTTTAACTTATGAACTTAAATTACGTTAATATCATACTTTTATTGCTTAGTAGTTTCAATAAGTTATCTCTGATGTTTACGGGTTGTCAAATCTATTGCAAAATGACTTCATACTTTCACTACTCTTGTTAAATTAAGGCAGTACACGTCGCGTCGTTCGTTGCACTGCGAATTGATTATTTCCCCGGTAATTGAATTATTCGCAGCTTTATGAGCGGGGTTCAAAGGGAATTTTTCGTCCATTTCCCAAATTGCCCGCTTGGGTCATTGCACCGATTTGGTAGTAGATTTCCTAGAAAAACGTCTGGTTGGATCGGCCGAGTGTAAACGGGGAAAGCCGTATGATTCGTGTGAACTTTTGCTTTTTAGATCGGTTTCGAATATAAAATATTTTGTTTTTTTTTCAAATTTAGAATAGGCGATTAGAATCATTTGAAAAAATTAAAATAGAACAGTGCCTAATATATGGCCTTCAGTAAATAACATACCTACTTTTATAACTTAAGTTTAATTTTATCGCTCATGTCGATAAATAAATATTGATGATTCCTTATTATTCTTTTTTGTTTTGGTGTAATGACGTAAAGCTTTGTATTATGTGTTGTGCTTATACCTAAGTAAGTTTCATATTAATTTGTTGTGCTGTTCATGCTTTAAAAGCTAGTCGAAATTATTCGAATCAATAGTTGGTTTAGAAAGAAACTAATGCTATCGAACCAACTGAATCATCATGACCCATTTTGCTGATAATTCGTTTGAAACTGTCAAACTTGTAAGGTCTATCGCGTATAATTCACTTAGGACATTTTAGATACTGCACGAATTCTGTACTCAGCAAATGTCGAATGAAATCATAACAAGTTCGTCACTGACGAAACCTATTTTGAAGCGAATTTCGACCTACTAGCATTTAGACGGTTTGCCAAAATGAGCTTATGGTGGGTCATGATTCTATTGGATCAATAACTTCACTCATGTATCCCTTATGGGGCACCTTATGGGTAGAACACCAGAGGCTATTAAACCATCTGATGTCACGTTTGACAAATTTGGCGGCATGTAATGATGGAGAGAGACTATCACAGTGACAGGGGGTCAGGCCACAAAAAAAAACAGCGATAAAACCTCTGTGCTTTAACCTACTTTTACAGTATGCCCGGAAAGAGAAGCAACTGGTACATTCTATGCTCTCTATAAACTAGCTCCTCATAGAACATGGCTGGAACACATAGCCGATAGTGCGGTGATAAGTGGCCGCATATTATACATGGAGGCATATTTACATGGCGGCATATTTTATACTAGCCACCGCGCGCGGTTTTACTCGCGTAACTTTTGATCCCGTGGGAATTTAGGGATGAAATATAGCCTATAACCTTCCTCAAGAGTTGGACTATCAAATGCAAAAAGATTTTTTCAAATTCCACTTGTAGTTTCTGAGATAGCGCGTTCAAACAAACAAACAAAAATACAAACTCTTCAGCTTTATGTATTAGTATAGATGGAGGCATATTAACATATTGATAGCCAAGCGGAGGTCGTTGCGGTTAGTCGTCTTTTACCTCAGATTAATTGATATGCTATTGGGCTATTCCAAGTAGATTTTTATTGATGGAAATAACCCAAAATAAACCTTCATGGTATCCTTGCGCAAATTAATATAAATGATTCAACTAGCGAGATACTCGCAGTAAAATCTCAAATAAGTTTTTTACTTACTTAGTAAGTTATTTATTATTCGGTTTTGTGAAATAATAAATTTAATAATGTTAAAGATCGCCAATACAATAGTTAATTGTTACTTCCTATTGCTTTATCACAGACATATTTTTCATTTTAAAGGCGTTTTTGTGGGCGACAGGCTGACCCCCGGTCACTACAATAGTCTCTTTCCATCTTTATAATACCTCCAAATTTGTCAAACGTGACATGAAATGAAATGAGATGAAAAATATATATCTATACATATAGAATATACATCAGATGGTCCTGTAACCTCTGCCTACCCCATAAGGGATACAGGCGTGACGTTATGTACCTATGTATGTATATTTTCACTAAGTACAATTACGACCCACTAACGCAGTGAAATATCTTATTTATTGACGATTACCAAAAGGAAGTTACAAAACAAAGTCATTTGCGTAAACAAAAGTCAGCAAATACGATTCCTCTAATATTTCGCTTTCCTCCGCCAATTTCCATACAATTTCCACACAGTTTAACCTATCAACAATGACGTAGATTTACAGATCTTATTCTATTACCATAACATATTAATGTATATTAATCTTAACTTTTAATGATACTAAATACAACATTCAATATTAATCGGTGCTTACATACAGTAAAGACTAATGGTCGTATTACAGAACAGTACTCATGTATTGATACTAGTTTTGAAACTAGTATCAACGACTTTCTTTATTACAAAACGTTGCCTAATACTAGATTCAATGATCAGATATCACTTGAGTACTAAATGATTTGAACTGTGTTCACGCTTATTATAGAACTTTACTTATGCATATGCCAATGACTGAAACTAGTTTCACAACTGTATTCACTTGGGTGTGCTGTCTACCATACTTGAGCGTACTTCAAAATAAGTTTTTGATGTTGTGAACTGTGGCTTAGAGAAAAACTAGATAGGTACGCGATTCGTGCCTTCTTTAACAGTGATCTGTATTAACTACAATAGATCCTTTCAGTGATATTGACCATTACGATAATATTTTTGTAACAACTTTGAACTTTTTAAAACCAGTTTGAAATTGCTTTTCGTAAATAAAAACTATATTGGAATTTATAATTTTAAGTGACTTTACTTAATAGTTGGCAACATTACATTTAGCTTTTACGTTTCGTATTATTTTTGAGTGATAAATATAAATATATTTTCATAGTAAAAAGAAGCGACAGTTATAATTTAACGGTACTGCTTCTATCAAAAACAGATAAATAATTCAAAACATTGGCAATTTTGTCATATATCATATAGAATTTAACGCAATTTATAAGACATTATAATCTAAACGTTGCGTATAACGTAACAGACCATTAGTTTTTGTTTTTAAATGTAATGGGAAACAAATTTTTTTCAAAGAAAACCCAGTATCGACTGAGTCAGATGTTTGAAACTAGTTTCAGGTAATCTGGTTTTGATAATTGTTTTGTAATAAGACTAAAGCTCAAGTCAAGAATCAGCTGGTGAACAACGCTTACGTGAAACGAGTATTAAGTCTCGTTCTGTAATACGAGCATAAGAGGCTCAGAGAAACAGTATTTAAATATCGAAATCCGACTCAAAGAAAAACGAATTCAACTAATTGTAAAAATTCTAGCTCGCATTTTTTAGGCGACTACACTTAGCTTTAAATTGAAATACGTTCAAAACATTTGTCTCTTCCATACGCAATTTTACATGACAAAAGCCGGCCGGCGTTTTGCGGGGCGCGGGAGGGGACTGCGACGTCAGCTCCATTGATCGCTGACGTCACAAGCTGCGGGCACCCCGCACTGAGCGGCCGAGTGGGCCTCTGTCCGGGTGACGGGGAGGAACTTGGAGATTCGATATAAAGTTTTTGTCGTTTAAGATTGTGGAGGAGCGTTTTTTGGAATTTTTACAGGCGTTTGATTTTGTAGAGTTGGTTAGTGTTTGTTTTCTGGCTGGTTGGGTCACTCTTGGAAACTCAATAGTGACCGTAATTGGCAAATTGAAATCACTTTTTGCGTAACCTCTTTTGACGGAAAGTTAAAAGATAATGGAAAGCTTTGTGCCAACAGTACCTATAGGTTTTATTATAAATTTTTAAAAGCTTTAAGTTGCATTTGTCCCTGCAGGAACCGATTTGGTATTTTTTATCTATAATATTAATATTTATCGGTTAACAGAGTCCTCTACTACTTAGTAGTTAATTATTTATTTAATAGACCAAAATAGCTAAGGATTAATTTTTGATGCTGACTAATTACATTTATCCTAATAATTTAATAATTAAAATGAAAACTTATGAACTTCGTGTTTAAATAACGCCATCTATCTGAACTTTTCCGAACAATATGACTACATCAGTCGACCAAAGATATGCCAGTTTTGGGACGCTCAAACTTTGCTCCCGCCCATAAATAACGTTTAAACGATAGTCTGTCAGTTGCGTAACGTACGATCATTAAGGCGAAAACAGCAAGTTTCTTGATAAAATAGGCTTTTTCATAGTCATATGGCTGCATATTACTTGCAGCTTCACGCGGTTGTATTCGCAGATTTGTTTATCCCTTCAAATTACGTGACCTTGAATCTACTTCCTCAAGGATAGATTTAGAATGCAGAGCATTAAAAAAACTAACTCTACTAACATAAGCTTTGGTTGACGTATTTGGTCATCAACGTACAATTCACCGTATTGATACATATTTTTTAATCAAGTGCTCATGATAGGAACAATTTGGCGGAAATACAACTCAGCTATGACATGAATAAACTAACAGAAGACACCTGCATAGGATAGACAGATAGTATAGGAATTTCTATCTTCACTTTTAGTTCTTTGTATGTTATTGAGATCGGCCTTAAGTCACGATCATAAATTATATACACTTGTGTTAGTTTTTTGTCTCGCGTTGGTGAAGCTTTTCTCTATTGAAAAATTACTTTGATTGAATCTGATTGGATTTCTATTCGTCGTAATTACCGCTTTAAAGCAACCTCGAATAACCACCAAAACAATGTCTTTATGCTACATATAGATCACCGGGATTGTTACCGAGCTTTTTTATAAAGTACAGAAATTTCCAACATTAAAAATGTATGTTTCTAAAAAAGCATTCCTTCGGGAGCTAAGCCAAAAATAATTAAGTCAAAAAAGGCTAATTGTGGTAATTTACAAAACTTTGCGGAGAGAAGCAAAATTAATTATTTCACCGCTTTAGACAGGATCCTGAACATTTTAGACACGAAAAGTTTTGATGTAAAGGAATCTGAATTTCGCTTTAAATATTTTTCTTCGGAAGGTTTTCCATTACGTATTTCTTTTATTAAAAATAGTCTTTTTATAAGCATCACTACAGTCACGTCTAATAATATGTATACATTTTCCGTGGAATTTGAATCTTATGACAAGCGAATAAGTTGCGAATATTAATGCACGTCCATGTACAACATAAATTTTAAAGCTATCATATTCATTACATTTATGAATTATCGAAAACTCAAAATAAGTAACAACGTGGTAAAAATAAATTGCTTCCATGCTGGACTGGGAGCGAAAGAAAAACAGAATGTGCCAGCTGCTTCTCTTCCCGGGCATACTGTAAAATTCAGTTAAGGGACAGAGGTTTTAAAGGCGATTTTATGGGCGATAGGCTGACCCCCTGTCACTACAATAGTCTCTCTCCATCTTTATAATACCTCCAAATTTGTCAAAAGTGACATCAGATGATCTCTGGTGTTCTGCCTACCCCATAAGGGATACAGGCGTGACGATATGTATGTATGTATGTACGTGGTATGCCTTTTCTAGTAAGGAAACACATCAGAATATGTCAGTAATGAATAATGATTTAAGAACGAGTTTGCGTATCCGTTTAACTAAAAAAAGGAAAAAATCAGATCAATTGGAAATTAAACAAAACCATTGCTGTATTTAAAACAATACCAATGAATAAAAACAAATTTAATTTAATTTAAATTTTGCTTTCGGGTCACCTAGATGACTGAACGAAGCGAGAATTATTCTAGTAATAAAACAAACGTGAGATTTTGTGTGTTTGTTAGTAATTAAAGATCTGGAATTTCGCACATAGCGCAGGCTGGAATAACAGGAATGGGCGAAGCAGAGGCATACAACTAGTAAATAATAATCTTATAGAAAAATATCGCATTCAATTTACGACGGACTAAATCTTTCTGAGAATATATGTCAAGAGTATTATTTCTTATTTCCTTCATTACTTATTCCGGAGGAAACTTAATCCAACAAAGATTAATGTCGGATCGTTGTCATGAAAACGATCTCTGATTTAGGTTATTTTGTGGAATATTTTTCCATGTACAAACCATATTTAAGTACTTAAAAATGTGATTTATTTCAAGCGTATAATATTCATGTTTCTACGAAGTAAATCATTGTCATGTTTTTTGACTAATGTTTTTTTCTTTTGAGGACAAAGCGGTTCGTTTCGCTTGATTTTACAGATATTTGTAATATACAATTTGTTAGTAAGGACTTTCTTAATATACAAAATGTATTTCTTTGCAGATAATTTACGAGCTGGTCCAAAGCTATTGTACAGCACATCAATCAGTATAAGGTCAGTAAACTATCTAATTTGACTCATAATATCTAACATACCTACTTTAAGAACCTAAAATTGCATTTTGTATGAAAACTATTATAAATCATCAATTCAAACTTGAAATGTATGTGACTGAAAAACCTTCTCTTCTTTTGTGAAAGAGCTCTATTAAATAAGACGTACTTAAGTTTATCTAGATTCTAAGTACAGAATTATTGCGAAATTGAGAAATTGGTCTACTCAATGAACCATTTCAGAGTGCGTGGAGGATGTTAGAATCTTTGACTTTAGGAACTCGTAAACATCTTGAAAATATCCTACGAGGTGAGATGATATGAACGCAGCGTTGCCACTTAGAGAGACTGTATGAAAAGTTAAGAACGATAAGCAGATTTTTTACAAACCTTTCAAAATACGAGCATTTCTAGATACGAGGTACCTAATAAAGAAAGCAGTGGTGACGAGGATAACGAGGATAAATCATAAAAACATGATATTATTTTCATGTTACTCTATTTTAATACTTATATTTTCTTGCTTAATCTACTATTTATATCTTTAATCCTGTGGTTTTGTACCTCTAACGTTTTACTCAAAGTTTACGCAACTTGCCTTTTTGTAGTACATACAATGAAATAATTTCTGTTTTCAAATATGAAAAACCTAAAAGTTTTTGCCGTCATATTTTTCCCTGAGAAGAGGGAAATTAAACTGAATGGTAACCCTTATTTCACCCTCACGCCTCTCTGACGTCATCATTCAAGCGTCAAAAAAGCCTTGTCGGATTGTAACTAAGTGTGAATCGTGAACATCATGAAAATACATGATTTCCATTGAAACTTTATTTTGAAAGCCTAGCTTATATCATAAATAAAATAAATAAATAAAATCCCCAGACAATCACACCAATTACATGGCCCCAAAGTAAGTATAGCTTGTGTTATGGAATACCATGTAGCGAACTAGGGGGCAAGCTAGAGTATAAATACATAAATAAAAACCCAGACACAGAATTTTTTTTTTCTTGTTCCGTGCGGGAACGGAACCCGCAACCACTAGCGTCTGAGGCAGATAGGTTTACGCCATCGCCAAAGTGGTCGTCATAGAATTATATGTTCTATTAAACACAATCAAAACCCAATTATAAAGCAATCTTTATACATATAATACACATAGAAAGAAAAAAATTATAATAATCTAAAGATGAGACCTATATAATGAATCCAATTAAAAGCCTCTATAATCCTATTTCCCCTCAAAAGCACAAATGGCAGCTCATTTGATTAAATTATCATTTGACCTTAAGCCGGCGACGTCTAAGTTAAAATACCGAGTTTCCATTAGTCAAATAAATGTATTTTTAAATATTTAGCCTGTAAAGGTGTTATCGGATCGCCCGAGTTTTGTAACAAAAGTTTTGTTTTGCGTGGGTAGGCGCTGTTGGTTCGCGTTAAACACTGCCAACAAAGTGTTGAATGGAGTGAATCGATATTTACATAACAGTTGTGTTGCTAGCGGAGTGTGCTGATGGATGATGGAGCGCTCGATAACGAAAGAGGCATGAATAGAATGTATACTGAGCGATAGGGGTAAGAAAAGGCTTCATGAGTGATGGTGTGGAGACTGACAGTGAGAGAGTGAAGAAAGATGGCAGATACTTCAATGCACTTTTCACGTCGTAAGGTCGAAAATGGCGCAAGGCTTTAGGCGAGCAAAGATCTTCCGAAGTTAAATAGTAATCATGCCTATGTTGTTCTGCGGGGCTAGCATGCTACCGTCGACAACGATAAATCGGGCCTTTTATCGATATTTTCTTAGGATATGGTATTTAGTGTATGTAATTTATTAAGATTATGACATATTTGGTTCTGTGGTCTTAATCATGGTATCAAATCGAGTAATTCTATCTATCCTATATAATAGGATAAAATAACAAAACAATATTTATCTTGTCGATTCTAGTATTTATCGATGTGAGCCTGCTAGCCCTGCATGCCTTTGTTGTTGAATGAAATGATAAAAAACGTCAATGGCATTTAGGTTTCTATGGCGATATTTTTGCGAGTTGCACTAAAATGCCAATACAAAACAAAATTGACTAAATATTGAAACTTTACACCCAGTTTCATTTACTTTCTTTGAGTTTTATAGTTTTGTGTGCTCGACAACTTTACTGTTTTTGTGGAAAACTTAAACGGCCTTTGTTTTCCGGCTAGATGAGTCAAGCGCCTAGGATCTGGTTTACATTTGAGCTTAATTAGGCTCGGCACTTAGGATCAAGTTTCAGATTCCTCCTTCGTGTTGTATCTGCTGTGAAACCGAAAGGACTTTAAGTTTTCTTTTGGCAACATATTTGGCTGTTTATTTACGTTATTATTGATGCATATCTAGAGTATTAGTAGAATATTCGCCCGCAATAAAGGAGGTCTTAAAATGGATCAGCTTCAAACTTCTCGTAATTGGATTTGGCTGTATACGTTCTTGTACCCGTAGTACTTTTGTGATCTCTACATGTTATACATAGGTGGCTCTGGATTATGGAGATAATTCAAGATCAGTTAAATTAATTGTTCCGCCTGTCATAAAAAAATCTAATTTTGATTTGAAAGATCGGTGAACCAGATTAATTATATTCAGACTGATTTAACCCGTGTCTCCTAACCGCCTACAGTAGAACATATATGGAAAAGGTCGTAATTTCTCTTGACCTTTAAAAAACAGAAATGCTTTAGAGCGTCCGGTCGGCGATCAAAGCAGGTTGAAGCACCTGTAAGCGTGGAAAGAAATTAAGGGTTTATTAATGTCAGCGGTTTTGCGAATGCTTTTGATTCGTGGAAGGAAGGGTAGATCTCCCTTGACATTTGACGGTTATGATTGTAAGAAGTACGAAATTCTATGTTTATCCGACACGGCTAAAGATGTACGTAATAAATGTTGTACGAGGCGATAATTCAAGTGATTCTTGCTTGATGAGGGACTCCATCAGGTTCCGCGCGGACATTTTATATCAAATCTGTCGCCGTATATCTTACTAATATATAAAGCTGAGGAGTTTGTTTTTTTCTTTGTTTGTTTGTTTGGACGCGCTAATCTCAGAAACTACAAGTGGGATTTGAAAAATTCTTTTTGCATTTGATAACCCAACTTTTGAGGAAGGTTATAGGATATATTTTATCCCGAAATTCCCACGGGATCAAAAGTTGCGCGGGTAAAACCGAGCGCGGTGGCTAGTCATGGATATTATGAAGGTGTTTAAACTCACTAAACTCGGAACTGGGGAAGCTTACAGGGTATACTTTATCAATTAATTCATTTAGAGTCAAAAGTTGCGCCGGTAAAACGATGTTGAAAAGATCAGACAAGAAATAATTGCAAAAATATCTTGAAGTATGTTTGCACTAATTTGTCATGTTATTACTAATGAGATACACCATTTTTATGTTATGTTCCATTTTTGTTACAAAACACTCTCCTTCACAAACTTTAACTTTTAAAACCAAACGCCGTAATATTCATTCCAAGTCATTTAAAAGTTAAAAATATTTTGTAGCCACAACTTGAATATGCGGGCACTCACAAAAGTCGCCAACTTTGCCCACACGGCGACAGTTGCTAGCTACAGTCGCATAATTTGGAGCTCTCCGAGGGGCACCACTTAATGTCGGTTTAATTTAAGGTTCCCCACTTCAAGTTTCTTGCTTTTTTTATCGGAAACTTTACCCTTGTTAAACCTTTATAAAGCGCCTTATAGTAAGTGATGGTAAGTGATGGGTCTTATAGTAAGTGATGGGTCTTAGAAGATAAGTAGGTACTTGCTATTTTTGATGCTGTCTCTTTATTTTTATGTAGGTAGAGGAAGTTATTTATTTTTTGTTTGAGATTATTTCATTAAGAAGACTAATATAATCTCATACCATTATTGTCTGTTGTATCGAGTTAATCATTCTCTCACTGTAACTTTGATAATATTTTTTTGTTATTATTCTTAAACTCTATTTCTTTTTATAGCGTCAACTATTGTATATGCAAACTATTTATAAGTCGGGCAAGCGATTTTAAAAAAAACTGTTTCTACTTTGTTCATAGCAAAGCATGTCCTTCAGGCTCTCTTTTGAGCAAACAATACCCATCAGCAATAATCGTGCTAAAAAACCCAAAGCCGTTCTTAGCACAAATTTCCGAACGGAAATTCGTAACAAAGAGAGGCGGCCGTCCACAAAGGCACAGCAATAGCTTCCAGGCTGCAAACTGGACGGCAGCGACAGCGGCGCGGGAAGCTACGCGGTCAGCGGTCAGTCGCCGCCGTCCACTTTGCAACCTCAATCTTTAACTAATGAATGAAATGAAAACTTCTCAATACTACATAGTACATCTTTTTGCTAAATGCAGACTAATTAGAAGGATAGTTACACTATCAGATAGATGTCCACCATACAAAATAAGAATCTATTTCTATCTTCTATGAAAGCTCATTCTAATGAATCCGTTGATTGGTATATTTTTAAGGCATAGAAACTGCAACAATACTGATCAAATTACTACGGCAAAAGTTTTACAATATTGCTTCTAGTTTAATCAGAGCGTAGCACGTCTTTCATACTCTTTTTCAACCGACTTCTAAAAAAGAAGGAGGTTCTCAATTCGTCTGTACGTTTTTTTTGTGTCTGTTACACGATATTTCGGTCCATTATGAATTGATTTTGTAAATTGTTGTTTCATATGACAGAGGATACCTGATAGTTGTTCCCATTTAAATTTCATCGAAATCGGTTTAGTACTTCATTGAAAATTTTAAACTTTTGAAAAAATATGTATGATTTCGGAGAATGTTTACGTGATGACTTTTTCAACTCAGCTAAAGCTTTGAAGTGAAGTCGGTTTTTTAATGCTCTGTATTCGTTGATTATTGATCAAACGACACTCTTCAGCAATAAACATGCTAGCAAAATAACCCTAAATAATTCGCCATTCACAGCACAAAAGCCCAAACAGAAATCGTATTAAAGAGAGGCGGCCGTCCACAAAGGCACAGCAATAGCTTTCAACGTTTCAATCTTTAACTAACTCGTAGATAAAGTTCTCAATAGTACGTCGTACCTCGTACAAACCTCTTCCGATGAGAAACTCAAACATCTTCTTGTGACCTGGATCTCTTAACTTTAGACTCATAAATATAATAAAAGTTTAATAATGTTTTTAAGTTTTTGCATTTATAATGCTCAATTATTCTTAAATAACCGAAAAAATGTGATAAATAAAAATTACCCGGCCAGGACTCGAACCTGGGACCCCTCGTTTGCCGGACAAGTGCTCTTCCACTGAGCTACCGGGGCCTGGCGGTACGCCCCGAAATTACCACATTTTTATTTTTACGTTATATTGCTAACGTAGCTCTATCTAATGGTATAGCTTTGCAGCTAAGACCACCCGAGACCAATTTCTTTTCAGAAATTGTGAATCCCAGTTAAAGTGAAGCATTGCAACGTTTAATAATGTTTTTAAGTTTTTGCATTTATAATGCTCAATTATTCTTAAATAACCGAAAAAATGTGATAAATATTTTTTTTTATCCAAATAATAATATAATAATAATATCTATATTAATAATAATAAATTTCGGTTATTTAAGTATAATAAAAGTTTATTGTTTATTCACCGTAAAACATTTTTAAATTTATTCACACATATTTGTGCGGTATCCTTCTCGGTTATGCAATAATGTAACCAACCTCCTGGGTGAGGACTTTTTAGGCCATAAACCACTAAGTAGGCCCAGTACTGGTTGATGGATGTCAGTACTTTCAGGGTCCTGAAATGGTTTGCTAACCTTAACGACTACTGTGTACAGCACCTGCAGGGCTAGCATGCAACCATCGATAAATAGTCGAATCGACAATATAAATATTATTTTGTTATTTTATCCTATTATGTAAGCTAATATGCGCACCATAATAAATAGAATAACTCGATTTGATACCATGATTAAGACCACATAACCAAATATATCATAATCTTAATAAATTACATACACTAAATACCATATTCTAAAAAAATATCGATAAAAGACCCGATTTATGGTTGTCGACGGTAGCATGCAAGCCCCGCTGGAACTGATTTCTTAGCGTGCACTCCGAAGCTCGGAAGTCGTCGTGAGAACTGAATGGTCGGCGGTCATGCATTTTTATACCGACCGCGCCAAACATTGCTTAACCTGCTAAATCGTATGATATGTATAGTAGCCACTGCACCCCGGAGACTTTTTACTTTTTTTCACATTGATTTTCTGTCCTTAAATTTTAACTAGACATTTTTAATTATAATACGAAAGGAAATCGCTTAAAAAGACTTTATTAAAGTTACATAATACATAACGTCACGCCTGTATCCCTTACGGGGTAGGCAGAATACCAGAGGTTACAAGACCATCTGATGTCATGTTTGACAAATTTTGGGGTATTATAAAGATGGAGAGAGACTATTGTAGTGACAGGGGGTCAGCCTATCGCCCACAAAAACGCCTTTAAACCTCTGTCCCTTATTTTATTAAAGTTCTGTTATTTATATGTTATTGACTTTTTTTTATTAGTTCCTGTGCGATTTTATATCGTTGCTTTTAATAAGTGAACGATAAATAAAGCGAGAATATACTCGAGTAGTTACTCAGTAGAAGTCCGTATTGCATACACATTTAAGTACCACCCATATATTTTATCTACATATAATAAAAGTCTTTGTATGCGGAACGCTTTGGCAACGTTTCAAAATAGTTTACAGCGCGAGTTTATCTTCATGAATGAAAGATCATATGAAAACTGTATGCATTTTTATTATAATACTGTAAATCAAGAAGATTGAAATACATGCAAATAAGTAACTATTGCTAGTTTGAAAAATTGCTTTTTTTGGAGCTCTTAGGCTAATTGACATTTCTGTATAATTTGTTATTTATTTATTTATTAACAAGATATCCAACAGCATTATAGGTACAGAACAAATAATTTTAAATCTAGAGTAACAAAATATCTTAGCCAATAACAGGATATCCTAGAGTAGTTTGCATAAAGTCGAACAAAACAGACAAACAAAACATTTCACTGACTAACTAAAAACTTTTATACAGTTTATGCAAATGCTATACTTACTTAATTAAACTAATGGATCGAACACAAACAAATATTATTAATTAAAAGGAACTAGGTAGGTACTACAAATATCAATTTTAAAATATATTATTTGTTTAATTTACAGTAAATATAAATATATTGTGTAATTACTTAAATAAAATAATATAATACTTAAATACACTACTTGACAATAATACAATATAATAATAAAAATGTATAAATTATGTTTAAACTATATTATAATATTTTATTCATTTTAAATTATAAAACTTATTTCTGAGCCACATGAGAAATCAATTAATTAAATTTGACCTATCTTTACAAGAAATAGTCGAGTCTACTGTTTTATTTACCAATGAAAGGTTCGATAACAGGGTAAACAATATTAGATTTCCTTTTCAAACAAAGTTAATTGAGTATCAAAAGGCAAACACCACATCTTGTATTTTTAATATTGTAACATTCTTTATAAGATGATTTGTTGAGTCATTAGTCAACAGTTTGGAATGTTTCTATTTATTTCAATACTAAGCTTTTAAATTTCGAACCTGCAGCTTTCTTAATCCCGTTGTACTCAAATCTAGGTATTCTGTTGTTTTCAATCAAGATCTTTCGAATTTAGAATGAGCTGTTTCTCGCAACATATTGCTAAGTTATACTGCATCGAGTAAAGTTCGCGACTGAATTGACAAAAAACTCTTTCCGAGTTCCAAGTTCAAATGATACTGCAGCTGGCTGGAATTAAGTTTTTTTTTTAAAGTGCCCCAGACACCTGACGCCAACTTCTAATTCAGTTACGGAAACTAAATACTTATAGCAGTTTACTTTTGCTCTTATTAACTTGTGAAAAGTAACGTTCGCTGTTAAGTACTTATAGACTAGGGGACCGTAGTGCTCTTGTAGTTTTTATTAGGAGGGGATGTAAGGGGCAAGTGTCTGGATATCTGGGGAATTAAAGGTGGAACTAATAAGAGAGAGAAAAACGACTTTCTAATGCGTTTTCGACTTCCGTGGAAGTCAATAAATTTTAAAGTAGGTACCTAGATTGCTTTGTCTTTTTTTGTTTTATAAAACAATCTAAGCTGCAGTAAAAGGATGAGGAATAGGAATACAGGAGGTATACAAGGTGACTGGTGAAAAATTTTAAATACTGTAGGAGAGCACTCTGGACTCGACTCTGATCATAATTATGTAATAAAAGTAGGTATTTAATTTTTCACCAGAAATCCCTATGAATAAATAAAGATACCTTACTACACTTTTCCCGACGCGACAGCAGTGTTCCCGCCACACGCACACCACCACTAGCTAAGTATCTATTGCATTATGCTTATGTAACCATGCGTTGCGTAATAAATTCTCTATTTTGCGGTTAAGTTTACTCAGTAAATAATTAATATTTTTTTTTTCTCTTCATGTATGATCTCAAACTATCACGTCCTGGAATTTTGAAAATGACCCACCAGTCACCCTGTATAAATCTCCTCTTAATAATCGAAATGGCTGTTTACCTACTAATACAATGGAGGAGGTTATTTGTTTGTGCGAACCCGTTATTCGCTGTAGCAACTTAGGATTAAAAAAATCTTGGTGAAGGTTAATAGACAACATTTTCTCAAAAGTTGTTCTAGCAACATATGAGCAATATAAGGAATTAACGGGGTTTTAGTACGATATTGATTTTTTCTTGTACTAAAAGTATTCACATCGATGTATTGATTTTGTTACAAGCACCATACTCAGCTACTTTTATCCGCCTCGTGATCAAGGTTAAATTGTAGACTGAAAAACTGCCTAGTTAAAACTGCAAGTCATATATTTTTTCAAACTTTAAATTAGTTTTCCCTTATCGCCATTAACACCTGCTCTCAAAGTGAAACTTAGACTTAACTATTCCATTCTGCTGAAGTTACAGTTACCACTTAATTTCGAATGTGATTTACTGCCTAGCTTAACGAGTAAGCAGGAAATCTTTGAGCGGAGGTTCTACGTCAATGAAACGATTAAGTGAACGTTTAGAACTTAAGTCTGCTTATAAGATTATCTTTGTTCACAATGTGATTGTAAACCAGTCTCTGTGGAATAAAGGTTGAATGTCTGCCTGTCGTGTCTATGAGAATTTCTGGGTTAGAGTCCTAGCTAGTTTAAAACAGTTATCCTTTTGCCAACCACGCCGAACGTTGCTTACCCTGTGATATCGCATGGTATACAACTGCGCCACGAAAAAGGTTAAATAGTAGTTTGTATAATAAATAGATAAAGAATCCTAACATCATTGTTACATACAAGCTTCGTTATGTTTTTTTGTGTGTGGCCCCAAAACAACGGAAAATTTAGCATGGCATTTAGCATATTTTTTCAGTTATTTAAGAATAAACCTACTCCTTAAATATTTAAAGTAAACTTCGATAAACATAAACACATTTTTCATGACTTGAAAGCAAATATCTGTAGTAATCTCCCAAATAACCGCCCCTGCTAGGACTCAAAACCAGAACCTCTTCTTTTGAGGGCAGCGTTATAACCTCTACACCAAAAAGGTCTTATAACTGCGTCGTTTCTTTCATATATAACAAATGCTTCTTATTATCCGTTTCAAAGACATCTTTATAACCAGCATTGAGAATGTATTTTGTCTCCGTCTTGTGCGACTGTTCCTATCATCAATCTTACCGTACTGTCTCCCGTGTAAAGGTCCGGCTAAGCGATTCAGTCGCTTGACTATGAATCACTGGGGTAATGATGTTGTAAGTAAGTTGTACGTCTTATAAAAGGGAGCTTCTGTCTATGTTCGGGATAATCTATGGAATTTTTGAATAGATTTCGATCTAGTTCACACCATACGCTGTTAACATCATGTCTTTACTTTTCTTTTCAAATATGTTGAATCGTTAAAATTTTCATACACTATTTAGTAGTTAGATTATTTTAAGTAGTGATTTTACCCTTGTTTGATCTGAATTTCGCCTTAGTGCCAAAGCTGCGTCACGCATTCGAACGCGCGTTTCATACAAAACTGCGTCCGTTCGAACGGAAGTTAAAACGTTAAAACATATGAAATTGTACTATGAACGCTGCGTTACGCGTATGATACGGACGCGCGTTCGAACGCGTAACGCAGCGTTGGCACTTAATGAATATGACAGTAGTTATATGGGTTTAGAAAGGAACTAGTTCTTCATTATGCATTAAAGAAGCATATCTTATCTTCATTCATATCACTGATATTTGGCGGCACGTTTTATACATGGTTGATTTGTAGTCACCAGCCAATTTTTTTTAAAGAAAATAAGTATTATTTATAGAAACGATATTTGCAAGAAAAAAGTATACATTTTTTTAACAATTAAATTAATATATCTGCTAACAGATTAAGCAAAGCTTGGTCACTCTAAATTACTATTAAAATAAAGATGACTACGCGCTACTACAAAAAGTCTTGTAGTACTACGTCGTAGAATTGTCAATGAAATGCCGCGTCGTAGTAGCTATGTTCATCCAATAGCGACTATTTTTTTTAAAGTTTGTGGTTCCATATTACTACTTTTTTGTACTGAGCGACGCTAAAATAAATATGCAGGTACGTTTATATCATATCAAAGAAACCAACATTTAAATTTGGCTGGTGACTAAAAATCAACCCTTTCTAAAGGCTTTTCGATCGCCATGTGGGCCAATTTAAGGGCAATAAGGGTGGGGCTCCATGTCTACGGCGCGGCGCCGTTTGCCGTGTAACGGTACTGCACGCACGCACGGCGCTGTGCACTGCTACGGCGCCGTCCACGGCGTACTTCGCAGGTAGCATCGCTCATTGTACTGTATTTTTAGCAAAGAACATTGATTTTGATTTTTCCGCCGGCGCCGTGTGCCGAATCATTGCACTGCAAACTGTGCCGCACGGCGACATGTGTCCACGCCCTTAGGCTTTTCTCAGCCGACTCTACGCGGTTCTTCTCAAAGGCATTACCCTAATAAATTTTTAACGAACTTTACTAAATGCTTTTCACTTTGATCATAACAATGACCTAATTTCTCCGCAGCCTATGTTAATAGATACTGCGACATATTCCAAAATCAATTCAGTGGTTGCATTAATTAAGTTTCCTACTTTATAGACTGGAGTACTCGCCTCGTCTGCTTCTATAAAGTTTTTAATTGAATGTTTTAAAGTGGCTTCGTGTACATGATAAGATGTCTTCCATGTTTATTAAAACGACATCGCTGAAAGGGGAAAATAAATTGGTAAGGCGGAAGGTTTTTTCGCACTTCCTACGTGACGAATATGACCAAGTAGTTGACCGGTGCTGTAGGGAAATGTGGTGAGAAATCCAAAGGAAGGTTTAGGACTTATTTTATTTGTTTTCTTAGGAAATATGATGAGTGAACGGTTTCCGTGGCCGAGGTTGATACGCGGTGGTGGATTCTAATCCCGCTGTATGACTTAAAGTGTTTCAGAGATATTTTGATATTTTTCATAATTCTAAGAAGTCTTCTATCCTTTTACAGTTTCTCATACCATGCGCTGCTTCGTTTTTGGTTCTATGCATGCTAGGTGGTTCCATGTGTTTATAATGTGCAGATCTTATATACTAATGTGGCTTATGCTTTCATATTTATGTAAAGATATTTTTATGTAAGATCAATCCTTGAAAAAGGGAATTTCTTATCTTTCATCAATTCCATTTTTCAAATATCTCAAATTAGCGAACTTTAATTTATAATAATATTCTGTTATGTACTAACGACTGGTTTCCATCACCTACAAAACTGAACTGAAGATTAAATAATATTACCTTCTTTCACATGTGCCTACAACATGTTGACAAAGTTATGTTAGGCACTAAGATAATACATAGTTATTTATAGTAACGTCCTAAAGATAAAAGCGAAAACGCGTAAGCATCTGGAATTGGTCCTGATTTATTGAAAATTGGTACATATATTGCTGAGGCTGTCAGACGCGACCGAAATAACAAAAAATGTATTTTGGAAAGATTGGCTTATACGAGTCCCTATTGTAGGTTATGAGTAACGGATATTGGAAACCTATAATGTAGATATCGTTAATGCTATTGTAGTATTTCGTTCACATTCATCTCCTTTTTAATTAATAAGTTTCGGTGGTTTCCTGTCCAGTGGGTCGCGTACTGATGACTTTGCATTTCATTAAAATTTACAGCATACACGCTCGCATAAATATACGGGGATTTATGTTTCATCAATGTGATGCAGATGATTACATGAAATTTAAATTGCTATTTTTAAGTTTTATTGTAACTAATGTAGATTTTGGTTTGGGGATTTTAGCTCTGTTTTTAATAATTTTAGATTAGATTCTTTCAAAAATGTTTATGGCTGTTGTTATGTTTTGTTTTGATAAATGGGTTACCAGTCAAGAGCGCCTGAGACATTTTAAGATTAATTTATGCAATCGTATTAAAAACTGAAACTAAATTCGCTAATCGAGTTTTCACGCTTCTTGAATAATTTATACAGGGTTAATTTTAATTAACGCATCACCTCTTGCGCTCAGCCTCTCCTCATCAATACCGACAACATTTGTTGTACGACTTTTTACAAAAAAAAAAAAAAATTGCTCCTTACTGTATATTTAGTAAGAAGAACCTATTATTATTATGAAGTGATATTTTATTGCTTCCATGCTGGACTGGGAGCGAAAGAAAAACGTAGAATTTGCCAGCTGCTTCTCTTCCCGGGCATACTGTAAAAGTCAGTTAAGGGACGGAGGTTTTAAAGGCGTTTTTGTGGACGATAGGCTGACCCTCTGTCACTACAATAGTCTCTTTCCATCTTTATAATACCTCCAAATTTGTCAAACGTGACATCAGATGGTCTTGTAACCTCTGGTGTTCTGCCTACCCCATAAGGGATATAGGCGTGACGTTATGTATGTATGTATGTATGATATTTTATAACGCAAGGTGCGTGGCGTACCTACGCGCAGAGTAAATAGAGCTACGCCTCTAAACAGACGCTAAAAATACTTTTTATATGGGAAAACTAAAATTTTAAAAACTATTATTTTTAAAAAGTTGTAGAACAAATGTTGTTTGGATTGATGTGGAGAGGCTCTCTGCAAGAGGTGATGCGCTAATTAAAATTAACCCTGTATATTTGTGCATTAATAACAAAAATATTCAAATATATTTTTTATATACAAACGAGCGTTTGCCCGCGACTTCGTACACGCATAAGCTCAAAAGTCCTATTTTCCGTTCCCGTGGGAATTCCGGGAATTGTTTCCATTATACAAACAGACACTTATCGAGGAACCTTTATACCAAGTATCACATCCGTGCACTCAAGGATTAAGATTTTATCATACAAAGTAAAACATCATATATTTCCCGTTCCCGTGGGAATTTCGGGAATTCCTTTCATAAAACAACCAGTCTCTTTTTGAAGAACTTTTATGCCAAGTATCATATTCGTGCACTGAAGGAATAAGATTTTTTATACAAACTAAAAAGTCTAATGATTCCCGTTCCCGTGGGAATTTCGGGAATTCCTTCCTTAGTGCACCCCTACATCCCCTAAAAAGAATATGTTCCAAATTTCAGCTCTCTACGCCCAGTAGTTACAGCTGTACGTTGTCTATCAGTCACTCAGTAACTCAGTCAGTAACGCAACAGTTTTATATATATTGATATGATTGAGTTATACAATATGAGTTACATAATAAAATATGTGTTTATTAGGAACCAGAAAAGACTCCTTTTCTATTGACTCTAAAATGTTTTTTCCGTAATTGACGTGCTTGTAATTCAGTTACCCTCCATTTTAAAAAGGTTATCATTATTCACCCAAATAAAACATATCAACATTATTTTTGTTGCTCAATTGCCGCAGGGGCGTCCGTTTTTTGCGAGTTTTTATTTATTTTCAAGAGTTTATTCAGTAGCACAAATAAGGGATTGTTGTTTCAGCTTTTATCATGAAGTTGGGAGACCTTAGTAGGTCCTTTCAAAATATAAGTTGATACATATAACTGTCTATATAGCAGCCGCACGCAATTTTACCTGCATAATTTTTCATCCCTTCAATTGTTTTTGATAAAATGTTGCATACACAATGTTAAATACAACTCTAATGCCCGTCTGCACTAAACTTCCTCCTAATCCCGATCCTAAGTCGATGCTTAAGTCTGTACAGTCTGTTCGCAGTTGGTTTACCTCTGAAGTATGTTTTCTCTATATTGGCCCTACCGTCCAGTCTCCCTGAAAATTTGCATAAAATTTTATATAGCCTTCTTTATTCTATTACAACAAAGTAAACTAAATTGCTGTAAATTTTCCAAATATTGTAAAAAAGAACGAAATATTACGCTCAAATATGAAATAATTATAGTAGACTAGACGTTCAAAAATATAGGTGCTTTTATTATTAGTAATACAAACGGTATTTTGTAATCGAAATTTAATACAGCAACCCAAGACTCATGGCAGCCAACCAAACAGCTGTAATTTGTCGTGTCTGACGGTTGATTTGAAATGATACGCTTAATTTCTTGCTTAAAGTAATGACATGGGAAATCGGTGTCATAACTTTAGGCAAGACACTTACGACGGCGTTCGAAAAGTTATGGCAATACACTAGTTTAAAAAATGATGTTAATTTTATAATTTTTTTACCATGTCTATTTTGAAAAAATAAAGCATAAAACATCGTCTCAAAAACTAAAATTCCTTTCCCCTTTACTAGTTGGTATATTGACGAAACCTGAGCTACACAAGTACAATAAATTATTTATAGTGTTCTCATTTCTTTTCGATCATGACAAATGAACCGTCAGACAGGCCAAATGACAATAAAAGTCAATTAAATCTCGTTGCACGTCATAATACAGACTTAAGCATCAACTTAGGATCAAAGTTTAGTGCAGACGGGCATAAGTTGTCGTGGCGCCGTGGTTACTGTGTGAATCATACGATATCGCAGGTTAAGCAACGTTCGGTGCGGTCGGTACTTGGATGGGTGACCGCCGACCATTCATTTCTGACGTAGACTTCCGTGCTTCTGAGGGCACGTTAAGCAGTCGTTCCCGGGTGCTGTATACTTGTATACGGTAGTCGTTAGGGTTTGTCAGAAGCCATTTCGGCACCCTGAAAATTCTGACATCCATCAACCAGCACTGGGTCAGCTCAGTGGATTCAGCCTAAACTTCTTCGACACCCAGACGAGAGACTCAAAGCCCTGTGGGCTTATTACATAGAGTTGTGATGATGATGAAATACAACTGGTAGTTTTCGAGTTTAGTGCGCTTAAACAAGAAAATAAACCATTGAGATTAATCGTTATACGTATTAAAGATAATATATATTTACAACTTCATATTAGCCTCCATTGTGACACTCCACTGATCCAAACAATAAGAAATCAAAAGTAAAGTCTGTTTTGTACAAGAAATGCAATCAAGTGACAATGAGACTTTACATACATAACGTCACGCCTGTGTCCCTTATGGGGTAGGCAGAACACCAGAGGTTACAAGACCTTCTGATGTCACGTATGACAAATTTGGAGGTGTTATAAAGATGGAGAGAGACTATTGTAGTGACAGGGGGTCAGTTTGTCGCCCACAAAAACGAAACCTCTGCCCCTTAAGGGCCTACACTACCTCAAACACGCTCCGAATCCAAATTTTGATCTCAAATATCTATCAGAGTACTGAACTAATAATTTTAGAAAAAACATATAGCAAAGTTAAGTGTACGAACTAAGAACCATATGTTTTGAAAACACGATTAATGAAAAAAATCTCGATAGAAAAAAATCACAAACTTACCTCTAAAATTAACAAAGAAACCTTATTACTTAATTAGTACTTAACCTACACTAATGTAACTTGGTATTTAGTTTCAAGGTATGACAATACGTGTACTATATGATCTGATTTTAAAATAATTTTATTATTTTTTTTATTATAAATCTTAAATCTAAAATAATGTGTTTGGCACGACGGGTGACCTGCGCTCGCTCAAGGATTCAGTTGCGCTCCGGCATTCGTACGAGGAACCTGTGTCGCTTTCACGCTTGCCGCCGCCGCTACAACATCACGTAAATATCGTGTTTTCCATAAATAAATTTGTGGTGTGTTTTATTTCAAAATGGGAAATGAAAGAAATAAGATACGGAAAAGGCAGAATTGGAGAAAACAAAACGCGAGTGAGTAAGATAGCTCCGACGCGCGTTGCGGGGTGCTTCACGGCCGGGCGGTGAGGTGGGGGCGAAATTCAGATTCTAGCTGGAGTAGTATGGGCTCTTAACTGACTTTCACAGTATGCCCGGGAAGAGAAGCCGCTGGTATATTCTACGTTTTTCTTTCGCTCCCAGTCCAGCATGGAAGAAATGAGACTTTATCTTCTCCATTATCATATCCATTAAGAACGCTAATTGATATTTCGCTTAAACAAATTTTTTGTTAAAAATAGCCGTTTGCCGTGTAACGGTACTGCACGCACGCACGGCGCTGTGCACTGCTACGGCGCCGTCCACGGCGTACTTCGCAGGTAGCATCGCTCATTGTACTGTATTTTTAGCAAAGAACATTGATTTTGATTTTTCCGCCGGCGCCGTGTGCCGAATCATTGCACTGCAAACTGTGCCGCACGGCGACATGTGTCCACGCCCTTAGGCTTTTCTCAGCCGACTCTACGCGGTTCTTCTCAAAGGCATTACCCTAATAAATTTTTAACGAACTTTACTAAATGCTTTTCACTTTGATCATAACAATGACCTAATTTCTCCGCAGCCTATGTTAATAGATACTGCGACATATTCCAAAATCAATTCAGTGGTTGCATTAATTAAGTTTCCTACTTTATAGACTGGAGTACTCGCCTCGTCTGCTTCTATAAAGTTTTTAATTGAATGTTTTAAAGTGGCTTCGTGTACATGATAAGATGTCTTCCATGTTTATTAAAACGACATCGCTGAAAGGGGAAAATAAATTGGTAAGGCGGAAGGTTTTTTCGCACTTCCTACGTGACGAATATGACCAAGTAGTTGACCGGTGCTGTAGGGAAATGTGGTGAGAAATCCAAAGGAAGGTTTAGGACTTATTTTATTTGTTTTCTTAGGAAATATGATGAGTGAACGGTTTTCGTGGCGAGGTTGATACGCGGTTGTGGATTCTATTCCCGCTGTATGACGAGATATTTTGATATTTTTCATAATTCTAAGAATTAAAAAACAAGTCTTCTATCCTTTTACAGTTTCTCATACCATGCGCTGCTTCGTTTTTGGTTCTATGCTAGGGTGTTCCATGTGTTTATAATGTGCAGATCTTATATTCTAATGTGGTTTATGCTTTCATATTTATGTAAAGATATTTTTATGTAAGATCAATCCTTGAAAAAGGGAATTTATTGTCTTTCATCAATTCCATTTTTCAAATATCTCAAATTAGCGAACTGTATATTATAATAATACTAGCTGACCCGGCAAACGTTGTTTTTCCATATAAATAAAATTAAAAAAAAAAAAAAAATAGATGTTGGCTGATTCTCATAGATACCGGATAAGCACAAAAAATTTCATCAAAATCGCTCAAGCCGTTTCGGAGGAGTATGGCAACGAAAACTGTGACACGAGAATTTTATATATTAGATGTGGTTTATGCTTTCATATTTATGTAATGATATTTTTATGTAAGATCCATCCTTGAAAAGGGGAATTTATTATCTTTCATCAATTCCATTTTTCAAATATCTCCAAATTAGCGAACTTTATATTATAATAATATTCTGTTATGTACTGACGACTGGTTTCCATCACCTACAAAACTGAACTGAAGATATAAATAATATTACCTTCTTTCACATGTGCCTACAACATGTTGACAAAGTTATGTTAGGCACTAAGATAATACATAGTTATTTATAGTAAAGATAAAAGCGAAAACGCGTAAGCATCTGGAATTGGTCCTGATTTATTGAAAATTGTTACATATATCGCTGTGGCTGTCAGACGCGACCGAAATAACAAAAAATGTATTTCGATAAGATTGGCTTATACGAGTTCCTATTGTAGGTTATGAGTAACGGATATTGGAAACCTATAATGTAGATATCGTTAATGCTATTGTAGTATTTCGTTCACATTCATCTCCTTTTTAATTAATAAGTTTCGGTGGTTTCCTGTCCAGTGGGTCGCGTACTGATGACTTTGCATTTCATTAAAATTTACAGCATACACGCTCGCATAAATATACGGGGATTTATGTTTCATCAATTTGATGCAGATGATTACATGAAATTTAAATTGCTATTTTTAAGTTTTAACTTATTGTAAGTAATGTAGATTTTGGTTTGGGGATTTTAGCTCTTTCTTTAATAATTTTTGGGGTACCAGTCAAGAGCGCCTGAGACATTTTAAGATTAATTTATGCAATCGTTTTAAAAACTTAAACTAAATTCGTTACTCGAGTTTTCACGCTTCTTGAATAATTTATACAGGATTAATTTTAATTAACGCATCAGCTCTTGCGGGCAGCCTCTCCTCATCAATCCCGACAACATTTGTTGTAGGTACGACTTTTTACAAATCTTGACAAATAACACAAAAAATAAAAAACAAAAAAAAAATTTGCTCCTTACTCTATATTAAGTAAGAAGTAAATACATACATACATAACTTCACGCCTGTATCCCTTATGGGGTAGGCAGAACACCAGTGGTTATAAGACCATCTCATGTCACGTTTGACAAATGAGGTATTATAATGATGGAGATAGGCTATTGCAGTGAGGGGGGGTCAGCCTATCGCCCACAAAAATGCCAATAAAACCTCTGTCCCTTAACTGACTTTTACTGTATGCCCGGGAAGAGAAGCAGCTGGTACATTCTATGTTTTTCTTTCGCTCCCAGTCCAGCATGGAAGTACAGGAAACCTCTATTCCTAAGTAAGAAGTACCTATTATAATTATGAAACGATATTTTACAACGCAAGGTGCGTGGCATACCTACGCTCAGAGTAAATAGAACTACGCCTCTAAACAGACGCTAAAAATACTTTTTATATGGGAAAACTAAAATTTTAAGAACTATTATTTTTAAAAAGTTATAGAACAAATGTTGTTTGGATTGATGTGGAGAGGCTCTCAGCAAGAGGTGATGCGCTAATTAAAATTATTCCTGTATATTTGTGCATTAATAACAAAAATATTCAAATATATTTTTTTTATACAAACGAGCGTTTGCCCGCGACTTCGTACACGCATAAGCTCAAAAGTCCTATTTTCCGTTCCCGTGGGAATTCCGGGAATTGTTTCCATTATACTAACAGACACTTATCGAGGAACCTTTATACCAAGTATCACATCCGTGCACTCAAGGATTAAGATTTTATCATACAAAGTAAAACATCATATATTTCCCGTTCCCGTGGGAATTTCGGGAATTCCTTTCATAAAACAACCAGTCTCTTATTGAAGAACTTTTATGCCAAGTATCATATTCGTGCACTGAAGGAATAAGATTTTTCATACAAACTAAAAAGTCTAATAATTCCCGTTCCCGTGGGAATTTCGGGAATTCCTTCCTTAGTGCACCCCTACATCCCCTAAACAAAAAAATATGTTCCAAATTTCAGCTCTCTACGCCCAGTAGTTACAGCTGTACGTTGTCTATCAGTCACTCAGTAACTCAGTCAGTAACGCAACAGTTTTATATATATTGATATGATTGAGTTATACAATATAAGATATATTATGATTAATTGTCGGTATAATTTTGTACGGTGAGGAGTTCCACAATCTGACAGCATGGACAGTGAATGAGTATGCAAAGAAATCGATGTTCTTTATTTCAAAATAATTTAATTCTTTTAACTTTAAGCTATTGTTCATAATTATTATTTTATTGTATACTTATTATATTACATTACCTACATATGTATAAATGGATCTTAATGTAAATGCGTCGGTATTGTTGCACGTGCCGCTGCGCAGACTTCACTGGCGGCAACTGAAAATCGGTGGTTTGCTTTAACGCAAACGCTTCACTGAGGTGTCGCCATTTTGCATCGGCATACATTCTACTAAGTAATTTTATTTTATTGTTTAACTTAGGATTTGTTTTATTAATTTTTTTTTGTTTTCGTTTTTCTAATTTTATTTTTTCTTTGGTGTTTTATATTGTTTATAATGTAGTCGTTTGTGTGCTTGATGTGAATAAATAATTATCTATCTATCTATCTATCTATCAATATGAGTTACATAATAAAATATGTGTTTATTAGGAACCAGAAAAGACTTCTTTTTCTATTGACTCTAAAATGTTTTTTCCGTAATTGACGTGATTGTAATTCAGTTACCCTCCATTTTAAAAAGGTTATCATTATTCACCCAAATAAAACATATCAACATTATTTTTGTTGCTCAATTGCCGCAGGGGCGTCTGTTTTTTGAGAGTTTTTATTTATTTTCATGAGTTTATTCAGTAGCACAAATAAGGGATTGTTGTTTCAGCTTTTATAATGAAGTTGGGAGACCTTAGTAGGTCCTTTCAAAATATAAGTTTATACATATAACTGCCTATATAGCAGCCGCACGCGATTTTACCTGCATAACTTTTCATTCCTTCAAATGTTTTTGATAAAATGTTGCATACACAATGTTAAATACAACTCTAATGCCCGTCTGCACTAAACTTCCTCCTAATCCCGATCCTAAGTCGATGCTTAAGTCTGTACAGTCTGTTCGCAGTTGGTTTACCTCTGAAGTATGTTTTCTCGATATTGGCCTTACCGACCAGTCTCCCTGAAAATTTGCATAAAATTTTATATAGTCTTCTTTATTCTATTACAACAAAGTAAACTAAATTGCTGTAAATTTTCCAAATATTGTAAAAAAGAACGAAATATTACGCCCAAATATGAAATAATTATAGTATACTAGACGTTCGAAAATATAAGTGGTTTCATTATTAGTAATACAAACGGTATTTTGTAATAGAAATTTAATACGGCAACCCAAGACTCATGGCAGCCAATCAAACAGCTGTAATTTGTCGTGTCTGACGGTTGATTTGAAATGATACGCTTAATTTCTTGCTTAAAGTTATGACATGGGAAATCGGTGTCATAACTTTAGGCAAGGCACTAACGACGGCGTTCGAAAAGTTATGCCAATACACTAGTTTAAAAAAATGATGTTTATTTTATTAATATTTTACAAGTCTATTTTGATAAAATAAAGCATAAAACATCGTCTCAAAAAATAAAATTCCTTTCTCCTTTACTAGTTGGTATATTGACGAAACCTGAGCTACACAAGTTCCCACAATACATTATTTATAGTGTCCTCATTACTTTTATATACATATATATCTTATATGAATATATAGAAGTACCTGTAGTAATGTTATTAATACACGTGTATGACGTGTTTTGTATTGCCTGCTGATGTCTCCATATAGTTTTTTCATACATTTGTAAGGTTGTCTGTAAGAAATCGCTTTATAGCGATAAGGCCGCCTGTTTTACCTTTAAAAACTGTTTTTGTTCTAATGTATTCTTTTCCTTTTATTATTTTGTAAGTGTTCAATGAAGTATAAATAAATAAATAAAAGTCAATCAATTCACGTCATAATACAGACTTAAGCATCAACTTAGGATTAAAGTTTAGTGCAGACGGGCATAAGTCGTCGTGGCTGGCGCCGTGGTTACTGTGTGAATCATACGATATCGCACAATATCGCATTTCGGCACCCTGAAAATTATGACATCCATCAACCAGCACTGGGCCAGCTTGGTGGATTACGGCCTACACTTCTTCTTCACCCAGACGAGAGACTCAAAGCCCTGCAGTGGGCTCATTACATAGAGTTGTGATGATGATGAAATACAACTGGCAGTTTTCGAGTTTAGTGCGTTTAAACGAGAAAATAAACCATTGAGCTTTATCGTTATACATATCATTAAAGCTAATATATATTTACAACTTCATATTAGCCTCCATTGTGACACTCCACTGATCCAAACAATAAGAAAATCAAAAGTAAAGTAATGTGAAAAGCCACGTCTGTTTTGTACAAGAAATGCAATTAAGTGACAATGAGACTTTATATACATACATACATAACGTCACGCCTGTGTCCCTTATGGGGTAGGCAGAACACCAGAGGTTACAAGACCATTTGATGTCACGTTTGACAAATTTGGAGGTATTATAAAGATGGAGAGAGACTATTGTAGTGACAGGGTGTCAGTTTGTCGCCCACAAAAACGAAACCTCTGCCCCTTAACTGACTTTCACAGTATGTCCGGGAAGAGAAGCAGCTGGTATATTCTACGTTTTTCTTTCGCTCCCAGTCCAGCATGGAAGAAATGAGACTTTATCTTCTCCATTATCATATCCATTAAGAACGCTAATTGATATTTCGCTCAAACAAATTTTCGTATAAGTCATATGTTCTGAAGCATTAAAAAGCTGAATTATTAAATTGAGATAAACAACCGAATTTAAAGACACAATTAAAAAGTTGAATAATTCATCATACTCAAATAAAAGGAACGAAAGTCTTATACACCTCTCAGATATTTAAATTACCTTAGATATATCTCCCTGAGCTATAAATATCGCTATTTTAATACAAAAATAAAAGGGGTTTTTATAGTGACGAGCGGCCATAATTCATTGCAAACGAAACATTGCGGCGGTCACCCTACCCGGGTGCGAGCGAGAGGGTGCTAGCGCAGGATTTAGTGCACTCTCTTTCTCGCATCCTGGAATGCTGATAGGATGTATATCTCAAGGGGTCGATTTGTTAAGGAAAGCCGTTGTGGAGGGTAGGAAACTGTGTGATTGGGATGGTTTTGATGTTTTGGCTGCGATTGGAATGCGATGTTCTATGTGCGATTTAGGGTTAGATACCGCGTTTTTAAGAATATGGGCAGTTATAGCTCTATACTTTTTTTTGTCATAGACAATTTTGACAATGTTTAACTTTAAGATTAAACGTTAAACATTGTCAAAATTGTATAAAAATTGGGTGAAACAATTCATCAGGAATATGATTCAGTAAAAATTACACAAAAATACCTAAATTTGATGAAATGGCAGCTAAATGAATGAAGGAATTCGGGAAATTTAGAAAAAGTATGAAAGTCTCCGCCATTTTTGTATGGCTGAGTATCACGCCAAAAAGATACGATTTTCTTATAGTCTTACATCCGGACCAACTCCAGATAACGGGTTATCCATTCATTAAGACAGACCCTGTATATGTATATATGTGCATACTTTTACTTTTAACAGAGAAATCCCCTTTCCCACTTAAACCCAGGGACCGGAAAACCCCTTTATTTGATTAAGCCTATTGATAGGGTAACCCTATCAAAATCTTACCATATGGAAGTGTAACCCTATTGATATGGTAAGCCTATCGACGTGGTAACACTTTGAATAAAGTTAACTACTTTCGGATGCGCTTACCCTGTGATAGGGTTAGCCTATTTCTATCTCTTTTCCGCGCATGCTGTTGAATTTGGAAGTATAATTCGAAGTGCGAGATTGAATAGATGGTGATATTTTTGATAATTTGATATTCTTAGAGATTAAATTTGCCTGCAGGTTTTAAAACCCTATTGAATCGGTAACCTTCAATAGGGTTTTCGATAGGCTTACTGCTTACATGAAGCTAACTCTATTGATATGGTAAGCCTTAAATTAGGGTAAGTCTTCGATACGGTTACCAAATTGATAGGGTTTTTTAAAACAAGTCTATGAAAAACCCAATCAAAAACCTCTTTAAGGGTAAGCGGTTCCGGTCCCTGCTTAAACCTCGAAACCTAAGTCTCTTCACGAAATCGTATCACATTTTTTGCATATTCTCCTTTCATGATCCGTCATAAAAATAGCGAAAGCAATTTTTTCCGTTGCCTGGCATTTCGATTGGCCGTCTATGAATGAAATCCAGCTTCGAGAAAGCCAATAAATACCACGTGCTTCTATTGATACTACATTCTTCGTGAGAGTGTCCGATCTATTGGATATTGGATTTTTCGCTCTAGAAAGATTTCTAAATTTAAGAGGTTTTCATTATATAAATCCATTTGATGCACTGTACAAAGTATTTAACTTATATTTATTTCAACAAAACTGCTCCATTCGTGGTATTGATGTTTGCTACGGGCGGCTATGCTACAGACGGCTACGGTTTTTTGTAGTAATTTGTAGCTTCGTAGACATTTTGGCGTAGTATACAGATTTCATTAGATTCAAATCGTTGCTTCTACATACATATATAACTTCACGCCTGTATCCCTTATGGGGTAGGCAGAACACCAGAGGCTATCAAACCATCTGATGTCACGTTTGACTAATTTGGAGGTATTATAATTATGGATAGAGACTATTACAGTGATAGGGGGTCAGCCTATCGCCCGTAAAAACGCTAACAAAATCTCTGTCCCTTAATTGACTTTTACAGAATGCCCAGGAAGAGAAGCAGCTGACACATTCTATGTTTTTCTTTCGCTCCCAGTCCAGCATGGAAGTATTGTGTTCTTCTATGATTCTAAAACCCAAAATATTTTGACGAACTTTGTTTCAGAGGTTGGTTTGATTGTTTTATAAAGAAAGGTCGCTAGCGACTAAATTACCAAGTTGCGACATGCCCAGATAAACAATATCCGCTAGATTAAGCCTTTACGTTTTGTCGGTAGACCTTTAGCTGTTTTGTAATTTCCTAGAATAGAAACACACATTCACCTACTGCACGAGTGTATTTTCATTGCACTGTACAATACAAGATATCGAATGTCGAGTTAAAATATAAAGTAAAATAAAATAAACTAAATAAGAAAAAGGAACAACCTGTAGAGTTATCAACAACAATAACTAAAAACAAAAAATATATTAATCTTATAAACATATTCCTTATTAACTCATAAGTCAGATAAACACATTCACCGCAAATTAATCTAATGTATACCAAAACAGGTATTAACTAGTTGAAAACCCAGTGGAATATTTGATACTCGCGGGCTAATGAATTCGAGTTGATTAATCGAGATATCACTCGTGGCTGAATCGGTCATGTTCGATGATTCGATATGTGAATCACCTGCCGCTGATGTGTGATGGTTGCTGTTGGTTAGTGCTAGCTTGTGATAAGGTTTTATTTTTGATTTTGTGTTTTCTGTTTTTAGTGGCAGTTTGTCAAGAGTTTCCGAAATTTAAACGATAATGCTGCACAGAAATATTGCTGGAATGTTTTTTTATTATTGTAATGTGATAGATAATTTCATGGCATTTCGTATTTAAATAAGATTTTCAGTATATTATCTCGGCTACCAGGTACATAGTCCATTTTATCAGTCCTATTTGTCACCTTATTTTTTCAATAAATATCTCAAAATGTCGTCGAATATTGGCTTCTTATGCTCCCAAATTGTCGCTGAGTTGTTGGCATAAACTAAAGACTTAACTCAACCCCATAAAGAGCAATCGAGAGGCGTACAGGTTACGTAGTGGATGGAAAATACCAAAGAGTTAAGAACGGTGGCGAACCGACATTTCGGCGTCTTCTTCCACACTTCGCTCTACAGCAGCAATGTTTAAGAAATTTTGCTACGAGTGGTAAAAATCTGCAAAGCATTACCACAAGATAGAGCTACGTTAGCATATAACGAAAAAAAAAAACAATCATACTAAATAATTTCGACAGCCAAGGGCCAGGACTCGGTAGCTCAGCTCTTAGAGTGCCTGCCCGGAATACGGCAGATCAGGGATCGATTTTATTTACTATTTTTAGCCATAAAAATACCCAGATCTCCAAACATTTTTTTTGTTTCTTGCTACATGCGGGTTTCGAATCTGCGACCTCACAAATTACGTTTGTATTCCTACGCTACTGCTGCGCATCAGAGGCGCATATAATCATATATTGTTGCATTTAATAGCCAAATTACTAGGATTAGATTAAGCATTATATTATGAAAAAATACCCACGATTTCAAAGATTACTCGGGTAAAACCGCGCGTGGCTTCTAGTGTACAAAATTAAACTGTTCGCAACGGTGCACTTTCACTTCACCTCAATAATTATGCCTTGCTTCTCATTTCAATGACATAAGATTGACTTTGCTAGTTACATTTACTTTGTTATGCATACAGGTGTTGAGAGGCTTCCACGCAAGATCTTGAGTAGTTACATTACATTATATGCAGGCAGACATTCATTCAAGGCTGTGAGAAATAAGGCCTTTCATGTTGATCTTTTGTGCTGTACAATTAGAGATCTTATGTGAAACAAAATGTAGCATAACTATTAATTAGATTATTTCGGGATGTATTAAGATGATTAGTTTGTAGATTCAAATCAATTTATAGGAAGGGTGATTATCAGCGAACCTTGAAGACGCCCTTACAACAACGACGATTATGTTATAAGAAAACATAGCCTTATTTTGTAGAAAATGTGACCTACTTAATGTAAATATAATGTAAATATTTGAAATATTTTTAATCTAGACGGCCTTAATAGTAGTCACGAACTTATTTATGGGTTAAGTTTTTATTTTACAGTTTTTTTATAAAGTATCCAAAATATTCACGATGTGCTAAGGCTTTTCATAAATCATCCATATTCTATAAAAAAATAAACTTACTAGCCCTTGGTTTTTTAATTGAAATAAGTTTTCAAAATTTTAAGAAAAGTGGGTATATTCTTTTGCGATGTGGATATAAATTACGTCGTACGATATAAATGTCGCTGTGAATGTCACATTTATTCTTATCAGGTTGACTTTTCGAAGTGATAGTTTTTTTCAAAGTTTAAATACCTAATTCGAATGATTTTCATTTTGATTTGATTTAAGTGTTGCCAAGTCCCATCCGTTTCGGGGATTTATATTTTCTAAATTGTGAATACGTCGTCACAAAAATAACGATAAAACTGCTACAAAAAACCAGAATGACAAACGGACATAAATCTCTGTAAACTTTTGAACGGATTTCACCTGTCAATTCGAGACTAAAACCAACAGACTTCTTTATTAAAATTGTTCTACTATCGCTACACAACTCGTTAAATAAATGCATTTAATTCATTTCATTCCATTTAGAATTTTCTACCGCAGCGTATCTGCAACCAGCGAATTCGCAAAAGCGCATATTTCCGCAACTCCCGAGTCGTTCACCGTGGTGGTTGCAGACCAATATTTCAAGGACCGTTTCATACTAAAAAGCTTTGAACGAGATTTCGGTTTTACTGATCCTGTATTCATGAATAGTAAAATACGTATTTACATATAAGTTTTGCATATACATGTCGGATGGCTATTAGTTTATTTACGGTTCTGTTTATAGGGAGTTACGAAAAATACTCAAGAAATCATGGGATTGACAATGTTGGCAGTTTATAATATTTCGTGTTCTTTGTAAGCGACGCGTTAATATGTCACTTTAAATTAATAAGTATAACGAGAGCCGGAAAAGGACTGAATAATTTAACACAAAAGAACTTACTGTAACATTTTTCAAAGAAAACAGTAAGCCAAACTTACTGACGAAAGCCAGCTAAGCCTATCTCACTTCTATTTTGAAGAGACTCTGTCCAGTATTGTACTTGTTTTCTGTACGGAGTTAATACGACGAATCAGGATACCACGACATCAATAGGAAAACAAAGGATGAAAGACCATAGAATCTGTAAGCACGCTTTATGTTTATCCAAAACAGATGGAGGTAACGATTTATAATTTTGGGACTGTCAATCTGACGCCTTCTTAGTCGCGATCATGGTGCTGTGGACACCGAAACGACGAAGTTAAGAAAAAAACATTGTACAATGAATTCAAACAGGATAATATTCGGTAAAAAGCCTATTTTAATACGATTTCCCAATTTTTTTATCAGGTTTGCTTGGCTTTACCAGACTGCGGATTGGCTTAAAATAAAACCAGACATTGCAATACCGAACCATTATTTATTCAAAGTTTTGTTTCAATTATCGTAAGCAAAAATTTGTTATAATTTTGTAAAATCCAGTCGGGAATCTCACTTTCCTTAAAACATTCAGAAACCCGTCGAAAAATAAAGGTAAATTTTTAAGAACAAACTTTTAAAAAGGCGTGGGGGTTGCGATTAACTTTGCATAAATGTTTCTAACATTTACAATTTCGTGACACAAGTCATCACAAAGGTTCAGGGCTTGAACCCTATTGAGAATTACCATAGTCGTTGCACCTGCTAACTATGTTTGGTAATCGGACTAAATGTTATTAAATTAGCTACCTTTTTTAAAAAGACGGAAGTTCTAATAGAGCTTTAACTCTGACTTAGCCTTTTCATTTAAGAATTGCATCTTTCCGTATAATTTCTTAGCTTCAAATAACCTGACGGCCCACACTTGCGTCACGAAATATTAGCAACCAATCGACAAACAATAGCTTCCTGCACCCCACGAGACGAAACTAGCACAAATATTCACTTGGTTGGGCCGCATTTTAGCATCGCCTCCGAGTGACGCTCCTACACCGGAGGGCTGAGGGGCGCACGGGGCGAGAGGGTCGCCAGTACGCCCCTCCTCGCCACGCCGAGCGCACGCCGCTCTCACTAACCACCCCATAATTACAAGTGAAAACCTCTACCTGAGTGATATTCAAGTGTTGGTGCCAGTGTAAAAATAGTTATTTTCGTAAGCTCTCGAGTTTTGCAGATTTCCCCAGGTTTTATAGTGAGATCTAGATGGCGCTGCTGTGCCGCGTCCGTATTGCGGTTGTTAAGACTTGTGAGTTTCCTTTTTTTTCATTTGATTTGTCGAATTATGTAATGAGGGTTTTTGTTAGGGCTTAGAGGGGCTCAAAATAATATTCGGTAAGAGCTTACGTCAGCCTAAATAAGAAAAGCCATTTGGTCTGGAAGCCGGCTTCCATTGCCGGTTATATTGAACACTTATCAAGATTTAAATATTCTTATAAGTTCTTAAAGCTTATAACGTATTTTTATATTTTTTTTTATATACAGGTATATTCATTTTTTAAACCATCGCCATGGTTTTGTGGGGATACTGATCTATGTTTTTATTACTGTTACGTATATGTTATAATAACTAACTTTTAACAGTCGAATCTGAAAAACGAAGTTGAACGTTATTAATAAATAATTTTATCACCATCCTGTAGGTAATATACTCTCTGATGGACTTAAGTAACATCTCATACTGTCTGAAATGGCGTGATTTATGCATATTAAATAACTATGCATATTAATGAAGGAAACATGAATACATCTGCAGATACTTTGAAAGCTTTATATAACAACTCTAGTAGCAGAATTTGTTTATTATGTGACTGCAGTGCCGAAGGACAAATATTCGATTTGAATAAACTAATAAACCGTTAGGAATTTTAAACAACGTATTTAACGATAGCATGTTTTATACCAAAGCGTAATGTAAATATTATTAATATACTTAAAAATTTCGTTAAAAACGTCAAGTTTAAATAAAACGTCCACTCGCCCCACTGTGCCACTTAGAAAGGTTGCATATTTAATTTGTGAAGCACCCATTTATAATTCGTATTTAATGAGGGTTAAATAAGGAAGATTTTCTTTATTGAAATACATTATCAACGTTAGAAATAAATGCTATTAAAAATAACTTGGAGGTGGTTGTACAGGAGCGAATTTATTTTAGGCACTGTTACAATTTTCATCCGACTTATGATACTTAAAGAACATATACATACATATATGTACATAGCTTCACGCCTGCATCCCTTATAGGGTAGGCAGAACACCAGAGGCTAATAAAACCTACTAATTTCACGATTGAAAAACTTGGAGGTATTATAATGATGGAGAGAGACTATTGCCGCGACAGGTCATCCTATCGCCCACAAAAAAATCTCCGATAAAACCTCTGTCCCTTAACATACTTTTACAGTGTGCCCGGGAAGAGAGGCAGTCGGAACATTCTATGTGCTCCCAGTCCAGCATGGCATATTTCATCTGACTTATGATCCTAAAAGAAAATATATAAGTCGAATACTTACTAACTTATACTATAGGGGACTTTAAAGCTTATGACACTAACACGTTTTTTGAACGAGCTTGTCCGTGAACGTGGTACGCTTATCGTATACATTTGAAAAGCAAAGTAGACAAGAACTAATAAATTATTCAAATCATAACTCCTTAAAGTGTTATCTGAAGGAATTGTCGAGGAAAAATTCGAATAAAAAAATTAAGAAGAAAGTTAGCGCTTCGATTTGTAAAATTTAAACCATTGTCAGTTTTGAAAAATTTTTCTCATCTGGATGTTTATCTGTACGTATGTATATGTGTTTATATTATAGGTCCCCCCCTAGTTAGCTACATGGTATCCCATATCTCAAGCTATGCTTCCTGTGGGGCCTTGTAGTGGGTGGGCTAGTTTGGGAATTTTATGTTTTTTTTTTTTTATATATTATAATGTTTGCTTTAGGGATTTTAAGGTCTTGAGTTTCATTGCTGACTTTCGAGGATTTCTTATTTCGCGTTGTTTATTATTCTTCATATTAATTTCCGTAGATCGGACTATTTTATAGGTTTTTATGACAAAGTATGCCATGGCATTAGATCCGAATCTAATGTATACAACACCTAATATATTCAAATCTTGATAGACTCGTTCCGTTTTCAAGCACCGATTCTCAAAAATCGCGCTAAGTTAACTTTCTCTAAACTCGCCAACACGCTGAAAAAAACTCCAAACAAGTTACTACTTTTGGAAAACAAAAGAGAATCAGTTTTTTTTCACAAACAAGCTTTGCCTACCATTATTTGCTTTTTTAACTTTCAAAAAGTTTTTAAAGCTTTTTATAAAACACTCTTAACCGGCGGCAGTCGCTCGAGACCATAGTGTCTGTAGACACCGAATCGTCGAGTTAAAATTATACGCGATAAATCCGGTTAAAGAAATTATTTATTTAACACTTGAATATTATGTTTTGACGCATTTCCTATTTCTTATGCTTGTATATCGATCGTGTAACTTCAGTCTTTACATCGTTTACATTAGGCACAGGAGCCGGAATGAACAACCCGCACCCGAATAGGGTTCACACAGCTATGTGAATTGTGAAAGCAGGCGCTCATGCGGCTCTAGATATTCATATCTCTCTCATATGGGTCTTTATGTGTTGTGTACCAACTTTATAAAATGCAGTATTTCAGTACAGACTGCCAAACCAACAATGTTTGGTTTGTACTTTATTAATTAACATATTGAGCTCATAGTAAATGAAAATGTTAAATAAAAATCACCCGACCAGGACACGAACCTGGGACCTCTCGTTTGCCGGACGAGTGCTCTCCCACTGAGCTACCTGAGCTTTAGTGCTAAATAGTTGGCCTATTAGTCTAAGTTATTCATTATCATTAAATTGATTGCTCATAGAGTTTGCAGTTAAATTTTCAGTATACGCGATTTGTTTAATTGGTACGGCCTATAATCATTGATCTCAGACCCTTGACTCCGTAGTCGATTGCTCAATAATGAAGGCACAAAATTCTCCGTCGTTAAATTTACAGCAGATCTGCATATTTATTATGTTGAGTGTGTAAAGGTTTCGTCCGTTAATTAATTAATTTAAGTTCCATATGAACGAACTACTTACTGTTTGCACTCACATTATTTAGTATAAGATGCAGGTTTTTTTTTGTCGCTGGCAGCCTATAAACAAGGTGTCAATCAATTTGAATTATACATATAGATAGGTAATAAGTACGATATAGGCTAGATACATACATAAATACATAATGTCACGCCTGTATCCCTTATGGGGTAGGCAGAACACCAGAGGTTATAAGACCATCTGATGTCTCGTTTGACAAAATTTGGAGGTATTATAATGATGGAGAAAGACTATTGTAGTGACAGGGAGTCAGCCTATCGCCCACAAAAACGCCTTTAAAACCTCTATCCCTTAACTGAATTTTACAGTATACCCGGAAAGACAAGCAGCTGGCACATTCTACGTTTTTCTTTCGCTCCCAGTCCAGCATGGAAGCAATATAGGCTAGATATGTGCAGTTATAAGTAAAATAACTCTAGTATTGGCATAATCAATCGCGAATCAGCATAAAGGGTCAATATTTCTCGTTTCAACTTTTTTATTCTTAATTTGATTTCTGTTTTAAAATTTGAAGATACTTGAAAGATTTTCGGAAAAATTAAGTTAACCTTATGTTACCCAATATCCAAGGTGTGCCTGATGTAGACATTAAAGTTCGTTAGTAACCGCAATCAAATTAACTCTACCCACATAACATTATCTCATGACAGTGATCATACAATTACTGGTACCTATGCCTTTGCAGTTAATTAGTTCAGCAAAGCCTTTGATGGCACGTTCAGGCGAAATCTTCCTCAACGTCGGCTTAGTTACCTGCGAAATAAGCACCGATAAATACAGCTCCCCTTTTCGTGTTGTTAACCCCGATCAACAGCCTTACCCCACGATGCATTCACTTGACCTTTATTCCTAATGACGTAACGGTCATAGTTGATGAGATTCCCTCCGTAGCATGCTTAGGGTACTGTTACTGGGCAAATGTTTAACCCATTTAGTTGTGTTTTTCGTTTTTAGAGCTGTGTCCTGGCTAAATTTAGATCGTTGCTGTGCCCCGGTTGCGGGTCAATGAACCCGTAAGGCTTTCATAGCGCGGGGCTAATATTTGCTTCAGCTTAAAAAGTGGGACGGCCAGGACCTCGTGTATTATGAATTGGCTTTTGTGTTATATGTAGTTGACATGATAGTAGGGAAGTAATTGGCCTAGTTTGTATAGAGTGTATGTAGTCTTTAATTGCGTTTGTTTTTTTATAAGTTAGTGCTAGTTTCTCAAGGTTTAGTTAGTATATGTTTTAGTATACCTGGTGATAAATAATAAAGCAAAGGTTGAGAACATTAGTTTTAGAAATACCGGGACCTTCCTAACTGTTGGAGTACAAACTTCAAGATAGCCTTTGTGTAGTGCTTAGGGTTCTAAAGGGACCTTCCTTCTAAGCTTAGTCAACTGTAATTATTCTCCTCGTAGGGGTAGGAAGATTGTAAGCCGATCGTGTACAGTATTGCTACAAAATTTCTAGTTATTACCTATTTGTAAATTTAGTCTGGATTTTGTACCTATAATTGAAACAAACGTTGGTATAAGTAAATTTGTAATGCTATCCTACTAATATTTCAGACGTGAAGGAGTGCTAAGATAATTGAATGGATCTATTTATTTCTTGAGTCGTCGTGGCGCCGTGGTTACTGTGTGTATCATACGATATTGCAGGTTAAGCAACGTTCGGCGCGGTCGGTACTTGGATGGGTGACCGCCGACCATTCATTTCTCACGACGAGTTCGGTGCTTTGGAGGGCACCTTAAGCAATCGGTCCCAGGTGCTGTATACTTGTACACAGTTGTTGTTAAGATTTGTTAGAAGCTATTTCGGTGCTCTGAGAATTGTAACATCCTCCGCCCAGCACTTAGCCAGCTTGGTGGATAAAGGCCCATACTTCCTCGTCATCCAGGGGAGAGACTCATGCCCTGCAGTGGGCTCATTACAAAGAGTTGTGATGATGCTTATTTATATATTATGTCTTGCCGTCTGCTTCATGCTGAATAAACTGAAATAAATAAATTTTGCACACTTTAACCCACGGCACATGAAAAAACGCAGTAAATCCACTAGAACTGCTTGTATTTTATAAATGCAACGTGGTATTTAAATTCAGAAAATAGCTTTACATTTATTATTGATCCGTTCAATACATTAAGCGACTTAACAAATAAGTCGCAATTAATTTACGGCCGGTCTCTGCTCTATCTGCTACGTAATGGCGGTATAATTGCTGTCACTTGAGCATTCAAAAGTAATTGGCCTAGTTGATTGAATGATTAATGTAAATAAAGTGGTTTTTAAATCGATTTTATTACTTTTAATAAGACGTTTTAGGTTTATACGTTATCTTCTGTATATAATTTTCTCCTGAAAATGACAGATCACTTTTTGTGCGAATGAACGGAGACCGAATTTTGACGCGTCGTTGTGGTTAGCCTTTTTGTCCTACTTACACCTGCTTATTTTCCTGTTTAGTATATTTTCACTTCCTCTAAGTACACTTATAGCTTAAAGTGTCAAAATGGCTCAAATTAAATATCCCCATTAAATTACTTCCACCTCTAAACTCCAGGTAACTGTTTAGGTCAGTGCCATGAATTACGTGACAATTTACACCATAAAATGAATGTTTATCATATTTCTCATCAGGATTAGGTGAACTCTGTGAATTATCTTAACACCCATGAGTAAGGATTTGTTTCTTACAGAGATCGTTATCATACTGCTTTAACCGAACAGTTATGAAGACTTTTGTGTCACTATTGAAATTTAACTTATGAATCTCTACAAATTTGGTGAGACCGTTTGCGTACTTAATTACTATCTTCAGTCCATATTGTGGCATTTAATATAAGGATTATTGCATGGCGATAACACATATTGAAAATTAGCTTCACCGCAGCTGCCTATAATATATGTAGTTATAGCTGAATGCATATCTACTATCAATTTGGTTGGCAAGGTTTGTAAGCCAGCGGGCTGTATGACGAGATATTGGCTGCTGAAATTATATTACTGTGCGTTGTTAGGATAGAAACGCTCTAAAAGAGAAGCTATACCAGAAATATGGAATTTAGTTTCAGTATGCAATGATATTCGTAAATATCTGCCCACAAGTTTTATGCTGGGAAATGGCAGCAGGTAAATAAATAATAGAAGCATCTTTTTTAAGCTAGGTATTTAATAAACGTACAAAATAAGTGTTATCAAGTTATCATCCCAGCCTTTACGAAAACCTAAATAATATGATGATTATTATTCGATGGGTACCTAGTATTGCAAATTGACGTTAAATGGAAAATTTAGATACCGTATTGGACAGGCTCAATGGACCTATTCTATTTTAGGCTTCATATTGATTCGTTGGCAACTTCCAATATAGTCAATAAAGCCCACTGCACACGAAGTGTGACAACCTTTACATACGTTTAGATAGGTATATATCGAATGTTTGATTGGCCCGAGGCTGCCTGACGGCAAATTGGCTTCTCCGCGGTTGGCCGCTGCTCACTACGAACAGATTGTGTTTACACGTAGATATTGTTCAAAGGCAATGTTTTGGTGACGCAAATATCGTGATCTTATAACAATGTAACGTGAGTGTGTAAATACGGGATAGTATTTTCTTCACTTTCAAAGACAGTGCAAGCTTAGCTTGTTTTATTTAGAAGAAGGATGTAATAAAACGAAGGAAATACACTGTGGTTCTAAATTACGTTGACAAATTTAAAAATAATAAATTTCAAAAATGGAACATGCTGCGTTGCTTTTGTTTTTAATTATTATTTTCACATGTTTTGGCGCCAACTTAACGTTATTTGTGAAGATAATAAATAAAAAATTTGTTATTTTTTACTATGTCTGCTCAACGAGGTGCAATAATATCCTTATATGAGGCTGGTAAGCGGCAGTGCGAGATAGTGCGACTTCTCGGTATCAGTCGGCAGTTAGTTTCTTCTGCTATTAAACGTTACGATGAGCTTGGCCATCTTGGTGATCGTCCGGGAAGAGGCAGAAAAAGAACTGTAAGGACGCCTAGGCTTCGACATATCGTCAAACAAAGATTGACCCGCAATCCACAAGCTAAGGTAAGAAAAATGGCTCGAGATTTAGGTGTAAGTCATTCAACTTTACAACGAGTTGTTAAAAATGAACTCAAGTTAACAGCATACAAGCTGCGAAAAGCGCAGCGGTTGGATGATAAAGATAAAAAAATACGTCTTGAAAGATGTCGCTTACTGAAAGCGCGTTCCGCTGGTGAAGCGTGGAAAAATATTGTTTTCACAGATGAAAAAATGTTTACGATTGAACAGTCTTATAACCGCCAAAACGATAGAATTTACTCTTCTAGTCACCCTGGAGCCACAGCAATTATCCCCCATCGGCAAAAACCGGATTCAGTCATGGTTTGGGGTGGCATTTGCTCAACAGGCAAAACTCCTCTCGTTTTCGTAGAAAAAGGTGTGAAAATGAATCAAGAAATATACCGACGCGATATTTTGGAAAGTGCAGTTTTTCCTTGGAGCCAGCAGCACTTCGGCGACCAACCGTGGATTTTCAACAGGACTCTGCTCCATCTCACAGGGCCTCAAATGTGCAGCAGTGGTGTATGGATCATTTCCCAGAGTTCATAAGTTCCAAGGAATGGCCTCCATATTCACCAGACCTTAATCGAATGGATGGAAGCGTATGGTCAATTCTGGAGGCGAGGGCCTGTGTAACTTCACACAGAAGTGTAGACGCGCTGAAGGCAACACTTACTCGTGAGTGGGACAAAATATCTGAAGAGGAGGTACGGAAAATCGTCGAGAACTTCAGAAAACGTTTAAGCCTTTGTATTAAAGCTAAAGGTGGTTATTTTGAAAATAAATAGATATTTACGTTAAAATAATACTGTATTTTTATTATTTAGCAGTCACCGTTATACTGTGTAAAAGAAAAATAAAATAAATCGTAAAATATTTGTCAACGTATTTCAGAGCCACCCTGTATTATTTATATTCCTTTCGTTTTAGTATATGTACATGTTCACGAATCTCTATTAAATCCTAAATGTCAAAAACGTTCTTTACAAACCTTAAACTAACACAAATATTGTTATAAACAACCTACTTAAAAATAATTACGTAAGGAGTTCCTTAGTTATTTATACTCAATTCAAATGAGAATATAAAAAAGTCATCTTATTTTTATATCCAAAGCTTCGACCTAAATCATGTTCCACATACCTAATACAGCTTTAGTCCGAGCCCGCATACCGCACGTCCAAAAGTGACTTGTCTTAATCATCGTAACATACATACTTTGTATTTGTGTGATGGCTCTCAGATTTTTTTTACAAGGAAATCAATATATTCCCTTACATATTAAGCAAAGCATGTTTACTCTGAATTTTGAATGAAGATCATTAAAATAAAGACGAATACGCGCTACTACAAAATATCTTGTAGTATTATCAAACGTATTAATGTGTTCAAGTTGTGTTTATCAACAGCTACTATCAGTTAAAAATTTTGCGGTGCCATGTCTTTATTTTCTTCTATTGAGCGATATTAAAATAAATATGCCGGTACGTTTATATTGTATCAAAGAAAATACCATTTAAATTTGGCTTAGGACTTATAAATATATTTGTATAAAACTTTGCACTACATCGTAAATTAATTATTTTTTATCTCCCAAACCCTTCCTTCTTCGACCTAAATCTTATTCCTCACAAAATACATATTGTCTAGTCCTCACTCGCAAACCGCACGTCCACCGGCGACTTGACATAATGTGAACAGTCACCGCGGGATCTCTACAGAGATGTCATCGTGACGTACATACTTTGTACGGGGGCTGTCAGAATGACATGTCTTTGTGTAAGAAAGATGATAAACAGAAGAGGATTTTTGGGGATGGAATCCATTGACTCATTTGTATAAAACTTTGTGAAAGGAAAGTAAAAAATCTTGGTTGACATTTATTTGGCTCGATTAGTTCTGCTTATTTGCAGTTTAATCTGTTGTTATTGTGTCCATTTTCTATTATAATATGAATGAGAAAGATGGTTGTTATGAATTGTATCTTTCATCATCATAGCCTTTATTTTACCTCAATAGAAATCATTAGGTTTGATTTAACTCGGAAAAAATCAGTCGAATCGTATCGACTGATCGCAGTTACTTTATGGGTTTGGGAGAGCAGTGAATTGAACTTTAAAAGTACTCTTACTGTAGAGTACTGATATCAAAATAACTTACACGACATAATCACATCAATATAATAAAAATATAATAATAAAATCCCCAGACGATTACACCAACTTCATGGCCTCAAAGTAAGCGAAGCTTGTGTTATGTTATATGAGATACAATGTAGCGAACTAGGGTGGAACCTAGAACATAAATACATATATAGATAAACACCCGGACCCGGAACATTTTTTTTTCTTGTTCCGGGTGGGAGTCGGACCCGCAACCACTGGCATCTGAGGCAGATAGGTTTACCCCATCGCGATAGTGGTCGTCATCTATATCAATAAAATCTTTCATTGCGTTTAGCGAAAGAAAATAGAAGATAGTATAACAATGTTCAATGCAAGAACTCGAGACAATTAAATCGCAGCGTGATCGGCTCCCCGCGGAACATTGCGAACTGTTCTCGAGCAGTTGTCAGGAACACATCCGTAGCTGTAGAATTGCGCTTTCATTTGCAGACATCATAGTGGAATTATTATTTGTTTGGTGACGTTGAAATGTATACAGAAATGGCTGTTTATATGTTTTTATGTATGAGAAGTGACAAGGTCATACGAAGATTTGTTTAAATTATGGCTTTTGGGAATTGTGTTTTGTGTGTAAGGTTTAAATGAAAACCTTTTTCGTAACTCCTTTTTAAAAAAAAATAGCCACGATACGGCTTTTTTATTTTCTTGCCACTATAACTCTAGCTGTTTTAAGAGTAAATCCACCCCACAGCATTTGGTAACAGATGAGGATATAAGGCGTCTTATTTATTCATTTTTTTCTAAAAATTATTCTATTATGGTGGGGATTCTAGCATTAACTAAACTTAATTCAAAGTCTGAACGTCACTAAACCAGATTGTAGATGATGATTTCACAACTATCAACCTGTCGCCTCTCACCTTGGCTATTTTGATAATTAAATATACTTAACGCCATTAAACCCCTCTTATTTAATTTAGAAAGCTAATTAACCTAAATAAAAACTGTTCAGTGCGTTTGAACCACAACCCCAAATTAGATAAATACCCCAAATTTAACCAGTACCTTCAATTAATCAGCATTATTCCTCCCCCTCTCATATTTAAACGGCCACATTAACACTGATAAAAAGTCCTGCACAGTCTTTCCGTGATTGAAGTTCGAATTTAGAATTACTACCTCAACCCACCTGCAACTAAATTCAACCGTTATTAGCAAGGTAACAGGAGCGCTATTTACTTGATAAAGCTCCCAGCTGTAACTAGCTAAGGATCAAGGTGTGTGCCACATGGGCGTTTATTACTTGCAGGAACTGGTGTTGGGAGTCGATCGGATTTCGATAAAGTAGTTTTAGTTGATGCTCGTTTCGTTCGGCGTTGTTGGAAGGATTGCTTAAGGACTTCGCTGGTTAGTTGGATTTAAGTATTTGGAAATTTTATGTGTTTTGCAGGATAAGATTTTAGTTATTTTTAATCCCTTTTGAATATAAATTCAATGGTAGGTGATGATGTTAATTTAAATGTTAGGGCGCCAATTTTGAAGTCTACAAGTTTGGTTGAAAATTTCTGATTTTAATATTTATTTGGTTCTCAAAATAAATTAATAACTTTTGTCTAAGCTTACGCTTAGTTTCTTATCCATTAAGATATCCCTAATTTCTCAAAATTGTATCCAGAAAATCCCCTGACAAAATAATCAAATACTAAGTCCTAAAAACATCAACGGCACTATAACTGCGCTAAACAACTAATAGGCGCGTTTCACATGACGCGTGTACATACAACAATGCGTCTTTAACATGTCTTCTCTCGGCACCGCAGCGGGTGGGGGTGACAGGCCACACTCAACGTGATTACTGTGTGTAAGGAGCCTTGATATTGCAGTAGCTGCGGTCAATAACTTATTATAGTTAACAACTTGTCACAGATACAGATGCAGATAATTGCTGTTTTTGTTTTTACATATTGTACATTATGATGTAATTTAATGTATGAAGCAGCTTTGTTTTTGTTTTTAAAACGCTATGATATCAGGGGTTACATATGAAATTAGCGCTTACATTTTGAATCAAACTTTGATCTCAAATGTCTGGTTTTTTCTACATTGCTTACTTTAAAATGATTTCGAATTAATTATTAAACACACACACACACACTCTTAAGATATATGGAGGTACTAAAATCTGGCACAAATTTTTTTAGTGAAAAATATTAAGTAAGCTAAAAACACATGCAATTACGAGTAGCTGGATCTAGTTCTACTTAGCTAGGTTATTAAGAATCGTGAGTCATGCACACGTATCGTTTCTGAAAACACCCGTTTAGTAGCCGGCCAGTCGTGCCCCAACATCTACAAACGTATCTAAGTTACAATATAGTAGCTGAAGCAGCTGGCTTCGCTCTCGTGTAGTTACGCTTTAAGTTGTTGCTATCCATGCAGTTGGACTTGTCAAATCGATATTTCATCGACTTAGTATACAAAAACCTTGACAACTCTAATGTATCGTCATGCCTTTGGTGAGAACAATCGACTCCTGGCATACCTCGAGACCAACGAGCTCCTAAGCGATAGCCAATATGGTTTCCGCAACGGGCGCTCGACCGGCGATCTTCTCGTGTATGCCACTCACTTATGGAGCGAGGCCTTGGAGGGTCATGGTGAAGCAATAGCTGTATCCTTAGACATTTCCAAGGCCTTTGACAGGGTCTGGCATGGTGGTCTCTTAAGTAAGCTTCCAGCTTATGGCATACCGATTGGGCTCTGCGACTGGATATCTGATTTTCTGAGGGAACGGTCAATTCGAGTAGTCTTAGATGGCTTCTCCTCCGACCAAATGGCAATTAATGCCGGGGTACCTCAGGGATCTGTTCTCTCTGCAACATTATTCTTGCTGCACATTAATGACCTTTTGACATCGGGCATTATTAGTTATGCTGATGACAGCACTGTTGTAGAGAGATACGTATCCAATGCGCGAGCGAGCCCCCGTGAAATCCAGAGTTTAAGAAAGTCAATGATTGAGCACGTTGATTTGACCTTACGGAAAGTATCCGATTGGGGTGAGTCGAATTTGGTCAAATTCAACGCGTCCAAAACTCAGGCGTGTCTATTCTCCGCAAAAAAGAGCACCTTCACATTAACGCCCACTTTCCAAAATGTATCTGTCCCCATCACTGACCATCTAGGGCTTTTAGGCGTAACTATAACATCCAGATTAAACTTCGGTCAACAAATTGTGTCCATGGCTCAAGTAGCTTCGAAAAAGTTGGGAATCATCTCGAAGGTACGGCGGTACTTCAGCCCTGCACAGCTTCTTAACTTATATACAGCTCAAGTGCGATCATGCATGGAGTACTGCAGTCATCTTTGGGATGGTTCAGCCAAATATCAACTAGAAGCGCTGGACTCCGTTGACCGAAGAGCCCGTAATCTAATTAACAACGTCGACCTTACGACCAAAAAACTACAGACCCTAGAGCATCGTCGTAAGGTTGCTTGTTTAACCGTGTACTACAGGATACATTTTGGTGAGTGCGCGAGTGCTCTGTTTGAGCAAATTGAACCCTCACCCTTTTACCATCGGACTACTAGACGCAGACAGAACTTCCATCCGTATGTGGTTGATATTCCGAAAAGTCGAACTAAGCGCTTTGACAGTTCCTTTTTGATACGGGTCGCCAAGGTTTGGAATGAACTGCCTGCGTCTATTTTCCCTGACCAGTATAGTCCTAGTACTTTTAAGCGTCGAGTGAATAGGTTTCTCGTGGATGGACGTGTACCACCTTAGTCTTCATGTTCACTTAACATCAGGTATCATGGAAGACAAACGTCCCATCCATATTTTATAAAAAAAAAAAAAAAAGAGCATCGAAAACTACTCCAAAACTATGTTACCTTGTGAAGAATGTTTTAATAAAACCTCATTTCTATTTCAGGTAAGGTCGTCTAAATACAAAACCAGCTGTCTACTTCGCAGTAAGTACGTCATCATCATAATAGCGTCAAAATATTATTTATTTCGTTGACAGACTTTAATACGAACTTGAAATGAGTCATATTTCGAATAAATTATGAATCAACCCCCACCTCAGAAGTTTTATCTATTGAGAAAAAGTGGGAAGAAACTTAACAGCAATCATACACACATACATAACGTCACGCCTGTATCCCTTATGGGGTAGGCAGAACACCAGAGGATACAAGACCATCTGATGTCACGTTTGACAAATTTGGAGGTATTATAAAGATGGAGTGAGAGTTTACAACCAAGGTCGCCTTTCTACACAACTTTTTTCTTATCATCGTTTAATTTATGAAGTGATTTATTATATAATAAGGTACATTGTTACATCACTACAAAGGTCACTCACAATCCGACACATTTTTTTTTGTTAAATACCCTTGTTTATCTATTTCCTCTTGTATCCAAGAAGCATAAGACCTCTTTCGAAACGGATACAATTACGCCAACGCACGGTCTTACGCGTGACTAGTCTGTTTTTCGTATTTTTTCCATTTAGTAACAAATTTTGGTATTTTTGTTTTGAAAGCTCGTTATTATCCGATATTGACTGCGTTAATTAATTGCGAAAAGATAGTTAAAATAAAGCTTGCCTGGTTATATTAAGAGATTAGCTGTCATCTAAAATCTCGTAAATAAACCAGTTAGATTAAAATTTTATAATGTTTACTAGCTTTATCCCGCAACTTCGTATGCGCTTAACTACCCTTCTTGTGGAAATTTCAGAAACTATACAACCAGACACCCACTGAAAGAACCTTTATACCAAGTATCACACCCATGCACTCAAGGAATAAGTTTTTTTCATAAAAACTAAAAATCATATATTTCCCGTGCCCGTGGGAATTTTGGGAATTTTTTTCGTAGCACAACCAGACACTCTTTGAAGAACCTACATGCCAAGTATCACATCCGTACACTCAAGGAATAAGGTTTTCATACAAACTAAAAGTTCCAACCCCTTCCCGTGGGAATTTCGGGAATTCCTTCCATAATACAAACAGACACTTATTGAGGAACCTTTAAATCAAGTATCACATCCTTGCACTTAAGGGATGGGATTTTTTCATACAAACTAAAACATCATATATTTCCCGTTCCCGTGGGAATTTCGGGAATTCCTTTCATAACACAACCAGACACATATTGAAAAACCTTTACACCAAGTTTCACATCGGTGCACTCAAGGAATAAGATTTTTCATACAAACTAAAAAGTCCTATATTTCCCGTTCCCGTGGGAATTTCGGGAATTCCTTCCTTAGTGCACCCCTACATCCCCTAAAGAATGTATGTTCCAAATTTCAGCTCTCTACGCCCAGTAGTTACGGCTGTACGTTGTCTGTCAGTCACTCAGTCACTCAGTCACTCAGTACCTTTAAAAAGATTTAAAAAAAATGATACTCGAGGCTATTCTGTCACTTATCAGCTTTTCCTTATAACTTTTGACCGGTTTTTTTAAGAGAAGAGTAGGTAGAGATGCCTCAAAGACAATATTTAAACAGTCATAGACATAATTAATATAACGAAAGGGTAAAATATGTATGTATACTCGGGAAAAGTGATTACAGGGTTTTGAACGTTCATAAGTACTTGAATTGTAAGTTCGGTAGACTATAAAAGAGTTAAACACTCTCTTTATAGTTAAGAGGCCGATTCGCTGATGAATTCGTACAGGAGCAACTAAATTTGGGTGGTAATAAACTTCAACGTACACCCAGACAGGAATGAAATGTGTTTAAATTTAATATCCTACTATAATTAAATTTAAACCGCAATCTTTAATACTTCAAAAGTTTTATCACCACAAAATGTGCGTCTTTCTCGAAATAACTTAAAAACAAAGTTCTTACTGGCGACACGTAGCGCTGTAGCATTTTGCTACGCCGTAGTTGTTTGTTAAAGTTTTTACCGTAGTCTAGAATTTGTTTTACTATTTTTATATTAAAACTTCATCTTAGCTTCTAGATTTTGTAGTTTTATTGTTTGTCTTTCTGTGCACTGCTGTGACCTATTTTCATTAAATCCTCCTACAAGTCCTTATGTATGAAGTTTTATGCGGGTGCAAGTTGCTTTATCATGGTAAAATGACTCAGCGTATTGAAAAAAAAAATGTAGGATACCTTTCAACATTATTCCACTGTTTAGGGATATCCGTGGCAATAGCTGCCTGATTAGCTTATTATGGAGAGATTTGATAAATGAACTTAAGAAAAAATATTACAATTTTTATTGTTATTGAGTTGAGTTATCTGCTCGCTATTGCAATTCATCTGTTTAGAACCATAAACGACCAAACTTCCCCATTGTCGTTTTTCAGACGTCGAAATAACTGACACGTATACAACACCCGGAACCGACTGTTTACAGTACCCTGCGATGTACAAAAGTCGTCGTTGATAAATGAACCCACCGGGCCTAACTTTGCTTAACTTGATATATCATAAGATTTGCACAGCAGTTATAGATGCGAAGCAGGTTAATAATTATTTTAACCACCCGGTTAAATATGCATTTTTCGTTATTAACCGTTCATTAACCGCATTATATGCTTGTTGCGGTTAAATTCCACCGCGAGATGTCGCTAACGGATTGAAATTTGTATCGCAAGTTGTGCGATGATGCCAGCTTCGACTGCCTAAAAAAATCGGTTGAAATTCCCTGACTCAAAAACTGATTTTGATGAAACTTATATAGTACTAGCTGCTGCCCGCGACGTCGTCTGCGTGAACGCTATGCAGCACCAAACGCACCTACGATTATAACACTGATAGCGTGATAATATGTAGCCTATATGTTGACCCGACTTCTTAACTATCTTCATGCCAAATTTGAAGTAAATCCATGCAGTACTTTTTGAGTTTATCCCGGAAAGACAAACAGACAAACAGACAAACAGACAAAAATTCTAAAAACTATATTTTTTGTTTCTGTTTCGATTGTAGATCATACCCCAAGTATTCTTTTAAAAAAATATTCAATGTACAGTTTTGACTTTCCTACCATTTTATTATATGTATAGATACGCTAAGTTGAACAATACCTAGTACAACAAAAAAATAATTAGGTACTTAAGTCTGACTTGTAGTTCCGGAGATATGCGAATACAAATATAAAAACTACAAACACTATTTAAATTTTCACATTTGTTCAGCCGTTGATATAGACTAACATATACGAAAACTGGGCAATTCTGGAAATATTATATACATACGTGTGGAATTGATAACCTCCTTTTTTGAAGTCGGTTGACAAGAAAAGAAAGATAAACTTTATCCTTTTTTGTTGTCGCTGTCAGATATTTAACCCTTAATAACTGCATTTTATCGGTAGCTAACTACAAATTTGGTTAATTAACGGCAGCTAACTGGTTTTTTAGAACTATAAAGCAGTCATTACGGCTTGTTCATTTTAATACAGATATATGTATACTCCGCGATGAACTCAAACGAGTACTTACTTAATCGCTGCCTTATTAACATTCGCCTAATATTTTCTTAGCGCAAAGTCTAGACTATTCAGTTAATAATACACCCTAGCGTTTGTTCACTTGTTTCATCCCTACAATGTGTTTGTTTTAATTAACATTTGTTACGTTGTCTGTTTTTTTATGGTTTAAGTATCGAAGTAATTGCGTTTATTTTTAATAAAATAAAGCTGTCCTTTACACGTGAAACGTACAATGAACTGAACGTCAAATTAAAAACTTACAGATATTTTAAATGTTGTTTTTCAGTTGTAAATAATTTGATTTAATGAATATATTGAATAAAACAATTACGTATTGTTTTTGCAGCATTTCGTTATAGTGATTGTTACATTTACAAGTAGTAATCATATTAAAACTATATTTAGTCGATATATCATTTTAGGGCGCGTAGAGTTATAAGTATTAATGTACAGCCAGCTACAGTGAAACAGGCCTCCTTTAATTCGTAATTATACTATTTTCAAAGATATTGCCAACTTCATGGCAGAACAGTAGTCTTATTTGCAAAAATTAACCAATTTTAAATTTTTAGTTTTTAATTATCATTGCCATTCACATTTAAATTAAATTAAGGAAAAGGATATTCACCATATTTTTTTGTTATGCTCCCGTTATATTCTGGTTTAATTAAGTTAACTAATAATACCTATTTTGATCCTAATTTCAAACCATATCGTTTAACGAGTGGGTCCGTTTTAGCCTTTACTGTCCCTGTTTAGTTAGTTATCTATAAATAAAAACAACCTTCTGGGTGTTCAAGCAACTAGACATATTAAGTTACTTAATGCTTTTGACGGAGGTCCTACTCTTACCTGCGCGTTAGTGAATTTTGTAGTATTTTGTTTCGCATTTCGTAGAACGTCTTTCATCCCGCAGGTGCCGTAAGATAAATGCTCGTATTATATAGCTTTCAACTCAGATTTAAACACCACTTAACTCCTTAAGAGGTAAGGTTAAAAATATTGTGTCTAATATTGTCTTCAATCTCACGATTTATAATCTAAAAAACAAAATACTTCTCAACCGGGTTTGTCACGTATATAGTTTAGTTTACAGCCTCTCAAAATGTGAAGTATAGATTTTTAGAGTGTTCTTTCTGAAGAATTGACAGTCAATCTATGCTCGGCTCAAGATCAAAGTTTAAGAAAGCTTTTATAGTGCGAACCTAAGAATAAGCTAAGATTTTTATATCAATTTGAACGAGATGGGACTGGGAGCAAAAGAAAAACATAGATTGTGCCAGCTGCTTTTCTTCCCTGGCATACTGTAAAAGTCAGTTACGGGACAGAGGTTTTTTTTTATGTTTTAGTGGGATAGGCGGACCCCCTGTCACTGCAATAGTCTCTCTCCATCGTGAAAATCCAAATTTGTCGAACGTGGCATCAGATGGTTTTTAAGCCTCTGGTGTTCTGCCTACCCCATAAGGGACACATGCGTGAAGTTATGTGTCTGTTTGTGATAAAATATTTCTTTCTATACCTATTTTAATTCTCAGACTAACAGATCGCTTAATACAAAGATGTTATAAAAAGTCAAACCTTAAACTACTAATGTGGCCCTTATTTCTCTTTCGTGCTTCATATTAAAACTACTTTAGGGTCAACTCAAAATATCTTTAGCAGTTATTGTCTGATTTTTTTGAATTTATTGTTACCACTCGACTTTTAAATATCCAAATAATTTATCAAAATACCAGTGCTCACCACAAACACGTACATTTGCCCGCCATTGGCAAGTTTTCAGGTAATTAGCTTAGTGAAATTGGATCGGGTGGCAGCCCTAACGCAATTTGTATGTTCGCACCTCGCCGTTTTAAATATTTAATTGCCCCCGAAATTTATATCATGCTACTCCGAATTTGTTATTGTAATGTAATTTCGAGGCTTTTATTTTACACTCGATCATTTCTTTGAAGGCTTATTGCGAAATAGGGCTCAAGTTGAGTGGCAATAAGGGCGAGTTTCCATGAGCAGTTTTTGCTTTTTGGTTTTGCGTTTGATATCAACGACACCGGTGAGCTCCGGCCCCCAATCGCATCTGACGTTTCACGCATTGAGCGTAAAGAACGATCTCCTAGGTAAAGAACGATTACCTTATGTACAGTATTTTTACAATTACGTGTTCTTGCAAGTTTAACGTTTTTTAAAACAGTTTTGGGTATTGTCAATAGAATCAACTCTGTTCTAGTCATATAAACATTTTTAGTTGAGCCCCGAAAGAAAACATACATCACGATCGTAAATTTTTCTAAGTTTTTTCAACCTGATATTTTCTTTGAAACTTGCTCACACCAAAGTACATCAGAAGAAAATTGAAAACTGGCGTGATAAGCTGAGCGATACCTTATTGATATCCACTGAATTATATTAAATATGTTATTAGTTTTTGGTTTAAAATTTGTGTCTTTCAATCTCTTTTTCAAAAAAAAATACAAGTACAGATTTAACTCCAACTTCAACTCCCATTCCAACTCCATCTCCTTATTCAACGCCATTTCCATCTCCTTCTTGTCCATACAAAAGCAAGAACGTCATGCTCCCTCAGGCGGCATGGCAAGCGGTAGCGTCGGGTGTCGGGTCACCCACTTCCCTAAAATATGGTTGAGGAGGTTGATGGCTGGTGCTTGCGTTATACTCGTGAACGGGTGCTGCTAGCCAGTGCCAGGTCGTTTTGCTGATGATACTATGACTATTTTGAATTTGGCTCTGACTTCCCCATCTCCATCTCCATGTCCATGTCTGTGTCCTGTCTGTGTCTACGAATATTTTCATCTCCATCCCCATTATCTGTATTCTCTCTCACCTCTATCGCTACTTTTCTGTCTAGTACCTGATTGCCTAATGTATAAAATATAATAGTAGACTCCACAAGATCACCAACTCGTTCATGGCTCAATGTGTACCCTTTTATAATAAAATTCTAAAATCTTTTAAGATTAACCCTTCTATAGATTTAACGATAAGTGTTATGTGAAAAGGTCTACTATAAGATATCCAGATGCAAGGAGATGGGATACCCTGTCAGTAAATTGTTAATGTGTATTTTTAAAAGATGATTGCTGTTGGGTTTCTTGCCACTTCTTCTCATCAGATTTACTTTCCGAAGCGGTGGTAGATTCAGATCAATTTGTAAATTGTTTGACTTATTTCAAATGTATACTTACGAAATAAAGAATATCTTGACTTTTTTTTAAATCTTTATCTAAATATCTATACACCTAAATATTTTGACTTTGACTAAAACACATGCTCATAAAACTCACCTGCGTTCTGAATCAAATACAATGGAACACATAGAACACTTTTGATACATATAATATAAATGGAGTTTCATGGCTTAATCCTAATACAAGTTTACTGCTACAATAAGGCATGTCTCATACTTGCATCCGCAAATAAATCTCAATCCAGACTGCCAAGCTTCACATGTTTAGCTGATCTCCACAGTGGTATTGTAAAATAGTCTCTATGTGTCCGTAATACGGTAGATACTTGTCGGGGTGTGGTTAAGATAAATGCAATTGTATGATTTAGGTGGAAAGTCCGCGTCGTTGGCGAGGATGCAGAGGTTTCGGTGTGAAAGGATGAATTGTGTGCGCCGGCGGTTGTTTTGATTTCTTTGTGGTAGTCTTTTGCCGCCTGTTTCGTGTTGTTTTGAAAAAAGAACTCAGTTTTTTGCATCATGTGTTGTTTGTATGATAGCTATTGTAACGGGTGACACAAAAAAATATAAAAAATAATAAAGGTTTCTTTGTTTGTACGTACGGTGATTATTTTACATCGAGACATTGTTTTTATTTCAATGTTCTTGTTTTTGACGCGTTTAATTGTTAAAACTGTCAGGTATGTGAAATAATACGTGAGACCATGGTGACTGGAAATCATCGAAAAATTGTGTTTAAATATATCGTGTTTAAACGCGATAAAACTAATTATAGAATGTATTTTCAGTTAACTTAGTAAGTGAGAAAAACATTATAACTAATATAGTTAAAACAATTTAGTATTAGATTCTCATGGCAATGCTTAAAAAAACACATGATTTTTGAAGTAAAATCTATTATTTAGTCGAATTTAAACAAACTTTTATAAATGTAAGTTAAAAAAAATGTAATTATGAACAAAATCAACCGTCAGTATTTTTCAGTACTGGTATTCGCACCAGATTAATATGGTAAAATGGGCGGGAGCCATGTCCGAGCCTTACCAACTAAAATGTGGTGTGAGACAGGGAGGGTTAAGTTCGCCCACGCTCTTTAACTTATACATTAACGCTCTGATAGTCGAGCTCAGCAGTCACCACGTCGGCTGTCATATTGACAATGTATGCGTTAATAATCTTAGCTATGCTGACGACATGGTGCTGCTGAGCGCGTCTGTATGTGGTTTGAGAACACTGGTAAATGTGTGCGAACGGTTTGCGATACGACATGGGTTAGTCTATAACGTTGTAAAGAGCAAAATTATGGTGTTTGAGACGACTGGTGCAAAATGCCCACAGAATGTTCCTCCGCTTCATCTCAATGGTGAAGTTTTAGCAAGAGTTCACGAATTTAAATATTTAGGCCACATTGTCACCACAGATCTCAGGGCTCATGACGACATAGACCGGGAGCGGAGAGCGTTGTCCAGACGTGCGAATATGTTATCTCGTAGATTCGCAAGAGCTTCACAGGCCGTTAAAATCACTTTATTTCGTGCATTCTGCACTTCCATGTACACATGTAGCCTATGGGAGAAGTATTCGCAAAAATGTTACAACGCTCTCCGTGTACAATACAATAACGCTCTCAGGGCTTTGTTGGGGCTGCCTCGCTATCTTAGTGCGTCAGGAATGTTCGCAGCGGCGCGAACTGACTGTTTCTACGCAACAATGCGCAAGAGATGCGCATCCCTGGTGCGCAGGGTGCGAGCCAGCTCCAACACAGTCCTGCAGATGATAGCGAGTAGACTAGACTGTCCCTACATCCGACATTGTTGTGATAGACAAGTCGCGAGAAATGTCTGATGGATTGACTGTACTACATTATGACTGACATATAATATCAAATGACATTTTTAATTTATTTACTGAATAGGTCCAGTCAATATATGTAAGAAGTTTTAAATTAATTTTAATCAAGTATGTACTAAGTAATTAATTAAATGTAATTGAGACATTTATTTTAAATCTTGCTGTTTTTATATTTTGGATATGACATTTAGAATTATGATTGAATTTTATTTATGTAAATCCAAATGTTTAATTTAATGTATATTATAGTTGGGACATTTATTTTCTTTATTTAAATTTTAATTTATATGATTACATAATATTTTCGATGACATAACGTTTACTGTGATTTTAATTTTTAATTCTGATATTTTAATTTGTTTTCCTAGTATCTATGTAAATTATTATTTCGATGTGTTTTATATAATTCTATGAGTCTATGCAACTCGAAAATAAATGATTTTTATTATTTTTTATTATTTTATAAAACTTTTTAATTTATGTGTAATTAGCATGTCAACCTTATTATTCCGCGTATAACGCTGCAATTGCCCTTATCATTAATAAATCCGGCCCGCGCGTGTCGCTACTTGTATTATAAACATGAATGTGCATACAGCTTGTTTCAAGCTAAGCTATACGGTTGAAGCTTGTTTAGCTGCAAAAATCTAATTCCAGGCGCAAACTTCGCCGTTATGCTCGAGAAACGAGATTAACTGCATCGCTCTCATGTTTTATGTTTATAGGGAAATAGCTTGAATCACCGAGGCGCTAAGTTGGTTTTTGATTGGTTTTTCTGTGAAGTAGGTTAAGTTTTTATTTACATCTTCCAAGATCAACCAACAGTATTGCTAGGGATTCAGCAAAGTTCTTAAAGTAGAAATGATATGCATTATTTCATATTTCGTAGAATGGAGCGTAAAAAGTTGTTGCGTGCGTCCTCCCTGCTCTATGAATTTTTTTTTGTAATTTAAATTAACTTTAGAAACGGGATATTTACCGTGTATTTCATTTATTTTGAGTTCTCGATATTTCGGCACTGTTACAAGCGCCATGATCACGGCGGTACTCAGTACCGCTTGTAATCATGGCGCTTGTAACCCCGTTCTAAAAAATATCCCGTTTCTAAAGTTAATTTAAATGTTAATGTCAGCTTAAAAACTTTAAAAAAAAATTGTAAGATTTGCTGATTTATGAATCTGTGTTCTGATCGATGTTATTAAACAAAATATTTATTGCTCTTTATTGTTTTTTAGTTACCAAATAAAACTTACAAATAACTTAATATCTATGACTAATACTTATACAAGTACAACAAATATAAATGCTATGTATTTATACATTAAGTTATTGGTTAAATAGGAATATTTTATATTTTTCCGTAAAACTAGCGCGGTGTTTAGTATTGCGGATGGGTGGCGGTATATTTTCGGAAAAAACATATTTTTATGATCAATCCCTTGTTTAGTTCCCATACTACTACATGTTCAGTTTAGATTGAGGCTATATTGAACCATGTTAAATGGTTAACATTATTAATTTGTTTATTACTCAGTTACAATAAAAATAAAAACTTTTCGCCCGATGTCTAAAACTTTTGTACCACCACAAAGCTACAAAAATATAGACGCAAGACAAGATATTTATCAAAAAATCCACAGAAGCAGGAGATGCGCGGGTGAGACCATGCGAAACTACTAGTTCGTAATTTAGTCAGAGGTTTAAAAAAAAACTTTATTCCCAATGCAACAAAGCTCATATTTTATAGCTTTATTTTCTTTTCTTAACTGCGAAAGTTATATTCCACTAGACAAGTTCTACTAAGTTTGTTTTTCCGGCATGACGATTTGACACCTCGCAACGGCCCCACCCCAAAACTCTTATCATTAAAATTGCATAACGTTATCGAAGTATTTGATGGATGAAGTGTGTACAAATACAGAGGTGCGTATGATTCAATATTTATGACGTAATGACGTGGAAGGGAGCGAGTCTTACGTTGTTAAGTTTCTTTGATCTGATCTTACTCAACATACATTATAGATTTGAAGGAAGCATTTTTTCTTTTTGGCACTAGAGAAATGAGCAGACAAAAAAATATTTTTCAAAATCAAAGTTTTGTATCCATATTTTCCGTATACTGTAGATTTCATTTGATTAAAATTCAGCTTTGAAAATCCTATTAAAGTATCGTACAATTATTTTCCGCTTTGATTTAACTTAATACAATATAACTTTTATCATAACTATTTCTGCGTTTGACATGAATAATTGATACTGTGTAACTTGTTTAAATTGATATTTTACTATGAAACTCATGTTTGTTTGTGCTGTTGATTTTCCCACGAAATAAGGAAATATATTTTTAATTCCCATAGATTTTGCCGTATATCTGATTGAGTATTCTTTATTATTGCTTGTGACACTATCTAAGTACATATATGGGCATATGAAAGTACTTTATAGGTTTGATTTTGCAGTACTACAGATATTTAAATAATGTTCTCATATTATTAAACGTATCATACACTATAGATGGATACGTACACGTAACGTATGATAATTTACGAATTACAAATGTAGTTAAATGGAAAACTAAAATCAATATATTTAAAATCTTCAAGCAATTAGTTCATTCGAACTCAGGGACCGGAACCGCTTACCCTTAAAGAGGTTTTTGATTGGGTTTTTCATAGACTTGTTTTAAAAAACCCTATCAATTTGGTAACCGTATCGAAGACTTACTCTAATTTAAGGCTTACCATATCAATAGAGTTAGCTTCATGTAAGCAGTAAGCCTATCGAAAACCCTATTGAAGGTTACCGATTCAATAGGGTTTTAAAACCTGCAGGCAAATTTAATCTCTAAGAATATCAAATTATCAAAAATATCACCATCTATTCAATCTCGCACTTCGAATTATACTTCCGAATTCAACAGCATGCGCGGAAAGAGATAGAAATAGGCTAACCCTATCACAGGGTAAGCGCATCCGAAAGTAGTTAACTTTATTCAAAGTGTTACCACGTCGATAGGCTTACCATATCAATAGGGTTACACTTCCATATGGTTAGATTTTGATAGGGTTACCCTATCAATAGGCTTAAAAAAATAAAGGGGTTTTCCGGCCCCTGTTCGAACTCGGCTTTCGATCCTGTTGTCATTACAATTTATGACAAAACGGCCGGATGCCGACTTAAAATAGAGTCATAACTTCGTTATTTGAGTTTGAGTTACGCTGTTGCGTCACGTGTGTCTACGAGAGTGTTCATACAAAACTGCTACGTCCGTACCGTACGCGCGTACGGCGCGCGACACGCCGCGTGGAACTTGGCTAGCTTCCGCGTGTTACGCGCCCGTACATCGTTAAGAGGTTAAATATTCCATTGACACGGCTACTGCTATAAGTCTTAGATTTTAAATATATACTATAATAAATATAAGCGAAATTGCGTCACGCGTTCCACGTCCGCGCCTTACGCGCGTACTACACGAACGTACGGTGCATGTGACGCAGCGGTGGCCCTTAGTGTAGTGTAGAGTTGAGTCGGAGAGATATTAACTTACTTTGTTTTCAAAGTATTTCGGAATATAGTTTAAATACGAGGGCGGGTCAATAAGTCCGTGAGTTTTGGAATAAAACACACATTTTTTGATAAATAAATCATTTTATTTTTCAACGAAGTCTCTCTTCAGCTCTATACACTATGTCCAACGCTTCTCCAATTTTTTTATCCCTTCCAAAAAATATGATTTGTCGAGGTCCTCAAAATAAGCCTTTGCTTGCGAGATGACTTCATCATTGGAGTCAAATCTTTTTCCACCAAGACACTCGGAGCCAAATCTGGAGAATAGGGCGGATGAGGGAGCAATTCATAGCCCAATTCATGGATTATTGCCATGGCAACTGCACATGTTTGCACCCTTGCATTGTCTTGGTGGGAAAGAATTTTTTTCTTGGCCAAATGAGGTCTGTTTTTTTTCCAAATCGTCTTTGAATCGGTCCAATAAGTTGGCATAATATTCCCCATTGATTGTTCATCCCTTTTGAAGGTAGTCAATGTGGATTATGCGCGTGCATCCCAAAGAACAGTTGCCATAACTTTATTGACTGACAAAGCCACCTTGGCCTTCTTTGGCGCCAATTCACCCTTAGAAACCCACGGTTTTGACTGTTGTTTGTTCTCTGGTGTGTTGTGATAGATTCATGTTTCGTCCACTAATACAAAACGGCGCAAAAACTCCTCCATATTATGATTAAACAACGCCAAACCTTCCTGTGAAGTTGTTACACGATTGCGTTTGTGGTCGACTGTGAGCAAATGCGGCACCCATCTTGCGGAAAGCTTTCTCATGCCCAAGTGATCCTTCAAAATTGAAACCACTGAGCCATGCGAGATCCCTACGGCTTCCACAATATCTCGCACTTTCAATCTTCGGTCGGCCAACACCATATCATGAATGTTTTCGATTGTTTCGGGTGTAGAGACCTCAACTGGGCGTCCAGAACGTTCGGAATCTTCAGTGCTTGTACAGCCACAACGAAATTCAGCAAACCACTTTTTTACCATTGAAAGCGATGCGATGGTGCAAAGTCCCCATAGTATTTATCAAGCTTAGCCTTGGTCTCGGTAATGGTTTTCTTTCCCAAAAAATAAATCTAAGCACACGAAATTCACATTTTTCCATTTTTTCCTCAAATTACTGGGTAGTCTGATAAAGATAGCTGTCAAACACAAACTAACTGACTCAGCAAGTTCAAATTTTGACAGGAGTCAACTGACAGATGCCTTTTGACAGGATTAGTGTTGCTTTTTCAGTAAAGAGGTCAGAAATTTTTATTTATTTATTATTTATTTATTCCAATACGTCTAACAGTTATGTATATTGAGTCGTTTCTTTTAAATTACGAAGTGTTTTTTCTATGCCATAAAAAAACACTTAAAACCTGAAATGTATAAAACGTATCCATATCTCCCTTAGGCAATGAGCCGTGACTGCCTGATCCACCCTTCGAGGGTTAGGCCCTCTCCCTCACTTAGAATTAGTACACGCACTTATATAGCATACAAGTAGGCCTGTGTGGGTCCGCAATTCTAAAATAAGGTACGGAGTTAAGCCTGGCGGCTCGGGTTTTACCTTTGAGATGAAACCACAAGTGCGTCCGGATCTTAGATTAAGGAGAAATGAATATTTTGACGCTTTGAATTAAATGTAAAGGTTGATTCGGATTTGCCCTTATTTTGTATCTAATATTAGAAGCTTATAACTTTTGAGCGCAAGCTTCTTGCGCCTGGTTCGGATCACTCAGTTTTTTATTTAATTGAAGCTATCACAGTTCGTTATTATTGCATACGACATATTCAAATGAAATATCAATAAAAGTTAGTGACAGTTTTCTTGTACAGTTGTACACTTTTTTTGATGTTGTTTGTAAACGAATAACTATGGTATTTAAAACTAAATGTTCAACTCTAGAAATTTTCATCTAAAAATGATTTTTCTTAAAATTTAAAAACAAAAATTTTAAAGACAGTTTAGTATAATGCATAACCACTAAAAAGTAAAATGTTACAAATAATACATTAGTTTAAGTTACGCCCTCGCTCAAGTATACAATAAAGACTTGTTTATGACCATCTCATAAAATAAAATCGTTCTTGAAGAGCATACCTGTTAAGCAAGTACACCGTACATATTCCTCAAAATGATGATAGCTCCAATCATATATGTTAGGCCGGAGATACACGTTCGGGGAGATACTCGCGTGAGCACCGGACCAACTAACGAACGCTCTTAGGACTCGAATAGCGTACCCAAGGACTTCACAATATCTCAAACATTTATTGTGTAAACCAGAGCTTGGATTGTAGGTATTTTGGAAAATATTTTTCTGGGCACGATATCATTTATAGGGAAGTACCTATCTTGTTAACATTTTTATTTGAATATTTTTCATATACTATTTTTCATTGGAATACAACGATTTTGAAACAAGAGAACACCTGATGTAATAAAAGAACTATTTACAGAAAACAAAAACAATGAATTAATGAAAAACGTTTTGACAAGTACAGGGCACATACAGAGGCTTTTCCATCATATCCATGTAAATTATTTTTGCAGCACTTTACATTATAAAATCATACACATTTTGTAAACAGGTAGGTATACTATTTTCAGCATCACGCACGGTAACACTTGACACGATATAATAAAACAGATGCAAGTATTCACTTGTGGGGTTCGAGTAATTAACGCAGTCGTTGATTATGTCAATACCTAGTCACAAGTGGGACGAGAGGCTGAACTTGTGTTGCGTACGGTGATGCACGCACGAGTAAGTGCTCTCACCGAAAGTGTAGAGGTAGTGTCTCGATGGGTTCGTAATTAGAGATTTATTCAATTGCATTTTTGAAAATTAGAAGGTGAAAGCAAGACTTCATATCAATAGGCTCGGCATTTTGCTTTAGTTTCATAATTTTATATGGATAATTGCCTATTTATTAGGTACGCTGCCAAGGAATCAAAACTGCCTACAGCCATCTGCAACTCCGGAAAAACTACCATGGATGATATTTTCGATAAATTCCTTTCATAATCTTAAGAGATTCTATAAAAGCTTATCTTATATCGTTTCGATCGAGACCAAGCAATATACATTTCATGTTACCTCTTCTGTTTTGTTTATAATAATGCAATAGATCACGACGAGGGTACTTTCGAGCAACTTTTCTGCCAAGTCTATCTTTCAGCGTGAAAGTGTAACAAATATTTATAGTAGGTTTAAGCAATAATAGACTTTAATATTTTAGTTTTAAGTTTCAAAACTTCTCGTACTAATTTATAGATACCTATGAGAAAATTAAAATGCCACGGAAAACCAGACGCCGCGCCGGCTTTGCGCAGAATAGAAACGCGTGAGAAATATTTCATGTAAAACAGTTCCCTAGAGGGCAGTTCTCCTGCTAGTGGTGGTTAGTTAATTTTATTTGTTCAGGTAGCATGGTTAAAGTTAGCAGTAAATCATTTTTGCCCTGAAGGATAAAGTTTCTCCGGGCTTGTTACAAAGGGTAAATTCAGTTGGAGTTAAGGAAAACTTAATCAGTCTTACTTTTTGTTAGGAAAGTGATAGATTGTTTTTAATTATTTGTCGTTTTCAGGTAGAGTCAAATAGAGTAAATAATGGATGCCGTAAAATGATGAGTGTCAAGATCAGTCATCAATTCTTTTTGATTACCTTATTGCAGGGCCATAAGCCTCTGCTCTGGGTAACGAATAGGTTTAGGCCGTATGAACCACCAATCTGGCACGTGCGGCTTAGTGGATGCTGGCATTTTAGTGGAATTCTGGCGTCAAAATGGCTTTTATGAAACCTGGCTATAACAGCTGTATAATAAAAAAGCTTCCGGGACCAACTTCTTAACGAAGGTTTTCATTCGATTGGAAGTCGTCGTGGTAAATTGATGATCAGCGGTCACCAATTCTTATATCTGGAGGGCCGAACCTTGCTCAACTTGCTATGTCTTATGATTAGCAGGCACGACGGTCTGCGTTAGCGTTCGGCGTAGGAGATTCTTGATGAAATCATCATCATCATCACAACTCTGTGTATTGAGTCCACTGCAAGGCTATGAGTCTCTACCTAGGTGGGTTTTGGGCCGTAAACCACCAAGCTGGCCCAGAGCTGGTTTGGTAGATGTCAGAACTTTCAGGGCCCCTAAATGACTTCTGACAAACCATAACGACTCCTGTATACCAGTATACAGCAGCCGGAACAGACTGCTTAACGTGCCCTCTGAAGTACCGAAGTCGTCGACGGCCGAAGAAATAAAGAAACGGCATCAACCATCCTTTTACCGGCCGCGCCGAACGTTGCTTAACCTGCGATATCGTATGATATGCACAGTAACCACGGCGCCACAACGACTTGATCAAATGTGCAACTTTAAAGAACTATTTTAGTTTATATTTATAAAATGTACTTTATTTATATTATAATTATAATTTTTCCAGCGATTTTACATTCACCAGTCTTAGATTTACACCTATGTTTCGGGCTCATATGAAGTCCTTCAGAGTGATAGTGAACAGTGACGCTTGACAAATTATATTTCTATTTTTGAACAAAGTTACCAATAAAAAACAAAAAAAAATTACATCTACATAAAACCCATAAACACAAAAGCTTATCGATCGAAATTCAAAAAGAGCTCAAGCAATGAGACACTCTGTACAGTCACGTGTAATAATATGTATACCTTTTCATGGAAATTTGAACCTTATGTCAACCGAATAAGTTGCGAAGTTGCGATATACATCTTATTAGACATGACTATAAACCTGTGAGCATTCTTGAACGTTTAGGAAATGAGTTTACACGTGAAATTCCCGAATTGAATTTAATGCAGCGACATCTGTTGCCGTTGAATGGCAATATTGTGGGAATTATACCAGGCAGTGAGATGCGATGTTTTGTGTAATGATAATGTGTAAAGCTGTTGTCTCGTCGAAGGAAGCGAGTTTGTGATAGTATTTAATTATATATGAATTCTGATACGAATTGAACTTGGTAGTATCAAAGAGCAGTAGGTTTATTAACAGTGCCGCATTTATTACTCTTACTACTTGTCTACTTTTAGGTTGGATATTATTGAAGGTTTGACTATGAAAATTTTATCTTAGGCAAAAAATTACTTAAAATCTCGCAAAACTACTACGTTTTTAATTAAGACCCTAGTAGTTGCGCGATATAAATAAATAAATATTTCTGACACTCACGCAACATTATCTAGCCCAAATTAAGTTTCTCAAAGAACTTGTGTTATGGATACTAGATAACTGATTTACTTAAGAAATATATACTTAAACATACATATTGAATAAATACGTATTTTTTATTAGAATAAACTAAAATAAACATATAAACATCCATGACTTGACGACTAATATTTGTGTTCATCACACAAATATACGCCGCCGCCGGGATTCGAACCCAGGACCTCTGGTATAGAAGGCAATTTATGTTACCGCTACACCAGCCGGTCGTCAATATGCTCATATGTTTCTTTTAATATACTTATTGAGGAGCAAAATTTTCTCAGTCGAACATACTATCAATATTAACAATGAAAAGTAATTCCAAAACAAAAGATTCGTATACTAATAGGTACATCGTTGTTCCTTGTGTCAACTGGGCACTAAGTGCTAGCGAACGGGATGTAAGTCCGTCTTACTGGCTGTCTCGAGTCTAGACTTGATAGTCCACCTGATTTATTACTAAAACACGGTCCTCTGCTAAGTAGATTTTATCTCGTGCAAGCTGAGAGATAAATAAACCGGAGTAGGAAAACCTATCTGAAATCTGAAAGACCACCTTTCGAAAATATCTGAGTTTTTAAACGTACTTTAAAATGATATCTTATAAAACCGCCATTTTTTTTGCCATTGACGCAAAAAAAATAAATGTTGACAATACTACGAGGGTGGATTGAAAAGTTCGCGGCCTAGTCAAGAAAACAGAATAAAGTACATACAAAAATATTTTTATTTTTCGACGTAATCTCCATTTAGCTCTATGCACTTCTTCCATCTGCTTTCCAGAGCTTCCATACCTGTTTTAAAAAAGATTCCTCAAGGTCTTCAAAATACAGGTTAACAGCGGCTTCGACCTCTTCATTCGTTAAAAATTTCTGCCCACCGAGGTGTTTTTTCAGGTTTGGAAACAGATGAAAGTCAGAAGGTGCCAAATCAGGAGAATAAGCTGGATGTGGCAACAATTCGAAACCACAATCACGAATTTGAGCCATAGACTCGACAGACGTGTGGACTCGGGCGTTGTCCTGGTGAAACAACACTTTCTTTCTCAGTAATCCTGGGCGTTTCTGTTTAATTTCTTCACGTAAACGGCGCAGAAGAGTGCTATAGTACGCAGAGATTATTGTTTCGCCTTTTGGAAGGTAGTCCACCATAATGACACCCTTAGCATCCCAAAAAACCGATGCCATCACCTTGCCAGCCGACAGAATTGCCTTTGCTTTTTTCGGAGTTGGTTCACCTGATTTTTTCCGTTGTTTGGATTGTTGTTTTGATTCTGGGGTATAGTGGTGAACCCAGGTTTCATCCATTGTCACAAATCTGTCAAGAAAACCTTGTGGATCAGCCTCGAACATCTCCAAACAGTCGCGAGAAATCGTGAGTCGAATTCGCTTTTGCTCTACTGAAAGCAATCTGGGGACCCACCTAGCCGAAACCTTAGAAAAGCCGAGTTCATGGACAATGATGTTTTGCGTTCGTTCATATGAGATGCCTATAGTGTCTGCAATTTCTCTGATAGTCAATCTACGGTCTTTCAATATGAGATCACACACTTTATTGATGTTTTCTTCGGTCGTAGACGTCATTGGCCTGCCGGAGCGAGGGTCATCTTCGATGTTCTCTCGTCCACGTTTAAATTCTGCAACCCATTTTATCCCAGTGGTATAAGACGGGGCAGATTCCCCTAATGTTGTTTGCATGTCATCATGGATCTCCTTTGGTGTTAATCTTTTTTTAAACAAATATTTAATCACAGCACGTTGTTCAAATTTCTCCATTAGTGAAAATTTGTTCTACACACGTATTTATATTGTTCGTAAAATTTTATTTAAACAAGATATCAAATTGAAAATTTGCGGGCTGACAATTGAATAATGACAGTTCAAAATGACGGCAGAAAAAATGACAAAAGTTTTTTTTTAATGGCCAGGCCGCGAACTTTTCAACCAATGTAGTAATATTTCATCTGAGTCCCATGATTTAGCTGAGTTTAGTGTAACAGCTGAGTTGAAAACTGAATAGGGTGGTCAACATTTCCATTTTATTGATTACTCAAGTTATATATCTCAAGGTTCTATACTTGAAAGATATAGTAGGCGATATCCTTGAGAAAAATTAAAGAAAGGACACGAAAATACAAAAATTATAATGGTGTAAAAATATATTATAATTTTTTTCCAAATCTTGTTAAAAAACCCTAAAAAAATACTCTCATAGTTGTCCTCGTTTTAATGTCGATCATATAGAAACTTTGTAAGAAGATAACGCTGTTAATATAAGTTATGTCTCTAAGTTTGAGTCACACTTGGCACACGCATTATTCTGAGTCTAGACTTGAGGTCGGAGCCGGTGCTGGGGCCTTGGGCGTGACTACTGTTGGCATTGAAATGGATGGGTTTTCTGTCCTTAAACAAAAAAGCATTTACATGATTTTCTATGACCAAGTATTTTTGAAACAGCATCGCTAGGTTTTTTTCTGAAGTTGTTTATACTTGTTATAAACTTATTAATTGTAGTAAGAAAGTTACTTTTAATAGTTTACCGTAGACTAGAAAACCAGGATAAATTGGTATCTCATTTTTAATGATATTAGGCTATATTAAATCAAACAAATATATTTTTTGATGTTTAAATATTCTACCAAATCTATCAACTGAGCTACCGGGTCCTGGCCGTTGGCCATCGAATTTATTTAGATTTTTTTTAGTCATAAAATATATTAATTGACTCATAATACCTATGCTTCGTAAAAAATCTATTTAAGAAAATTTAAGGCAGTGCTAGATATAAAATAATTAATTGTTGTAAGCTGCCAAGCGTCCTTATTTCGCTTTTTCCTTTATTACGAAAGTTTAGTTGGCTATAGGTAGGTTTGTACGCTGCGTACAAACATTTCTGTCAAAGCGAAGCACGAATATCTACGTGATGTCATTATACATGTCGGAACCAAATGGCAGCCTTTACAGAAGTGCCCTGGAGGAATTCGGAATTTTGCCCGAAATTATAATAAACAGCTCCGCGCATCCTAATGAACTCGGAAGTTTAAAGTGGTGATGTGATGCGGAGGACAAGGAAGGAAAGAAGTATCCTATTTCGTACTATTATACAGTTGGGAGTCTCCTCGCTGAATGATGATGACGATATACTTAAACGTGGAAGTTAGTTTCGAAGGATGTTTTTTCTCTTTCACGATGAAACGGCTGTATTATTGGTCACGATGCTGGTTTAAATTTATTCTTCTGAAAATATACCTTACCTTATCAACAATATTACATATTGTTAGTTAGACGCAGAGTGTAAAACATATTAATTTGTTTCTTTTCTAAGCTTTATGCATTAAAAATCAAATGTACCTACACATTAACAACATTCCTTCAATATCAGCCATAACTAATTCTATTGCCTCGGCAATGACCTCCGTTTCTCGGTAAAGTAATTTCAGTAAACATGAAGTCAGGTGCGCGACTGCCATTAGCAGATATAAATAACATGGCGATTGATCGATTTTGTTGAAATATTCAAGCTATTTCATAGTTGAACTGAGACAGTGTCAGTGACGGCATTCCGGTACAGTGAATACTTTGTCACCTACGGTGTATTGCTCTGTTTTTGTTGAAGGTAAAATACGTGTTAACTGAATTGTTTTAAGTTGAAATTCCTTCAACGTAGATGTAGATATTTTATTTATTATAGATATACAACGGCGAGTTTCTATACGTGCATCCCTTTAATATTTGTTAAAATATTTCTGCATTTAGCCTCGAAAGTTTCGGCTATTACACATTTGGCGGAATTTCTCTTTCTCGTTTATTATGTACTCGTTGGTATGTTTTTTTTTTTCAACAGAGTTTACATGACATTGAGCAATATTCAATCACATATTAATTTAAATGTACAGAGTAGGTACGTGAGGGAAGTGAAAACATCGCAAATGATGGCAGAATACGAGTACGTCTAATAAACAGTAAACAAAATACTATCTCGTGATTTTTTGTCATGTAAAACTACGAATTATCGCTGAATTCACCAGATTGTACGATATCCTGTGGATATAATTAATTGCTGAATAAATGATGCGTTGCCATCCTATGGGAAGCTGGAAAACCAATTGTTTCTGTAATATCACATGTTGATCCTTCCCTTTATCAAGATCATATTACGGTTGCACGTGGTTATAAAGGCGGGTAACGGACTTTTTTCCTGTATAGTTAGAAGATACGTTAATTTCTATCTGTTTTTTATTTGAAGCTGTTTAGACTCAATATTTTATAAGGTATTTAGGTATGCTTCCATGCTGGACTGGGAGCGAAAGAAAAACGTAGAATGTGCCAGCTGCTTCTCTTCCCGGGCATACTGTAAAAGTCAGTTAAAGGACAGAGGTTTTAAAGGCGTTTTTGTGGGCGATAGGCTGACCCCCTGTCACTACAATAGTCTCTTTCCATCTCTATAATACCTCCAAATTTGTCAAACGTGACATCAGATGGTCTTGTAACCTCTGGTGTTCTGCCTACCCCATAAGGGATACAGGCGTGACTTTATGTATGTATGTATTGAGCTATAACAAAGTCGATTGATCAGCCAATGTAAAAGGTTTCCAGTCAACAATTTAATGTTATACTGTTTCTGACCGTGTGCAATTTTTCCCAAGGGTTGCGTCTTGCATCAGTCGCGGCTTTGTTGTGCCAGAGGGGAAGTATAGTACGGTCTACAAAATAAGTTTGGATCATGAATATAAAGGTTTATTTATTTATTTACCCTTTATTATACACAAAAAAAAATCCAGAATAAAAAAAAAACACAAATAAAATAACACATTATGTAGCCATTTAAGACTAGAAATTCTCCGTGGCGTAAGTCCTTATAAATTAAGTTACACATACTCGTACGTAGTACTTTTGTAAGCAGGTATATATCAAAAAAATACATTGCAAAAATTAAATACTTGTCTACATTTTTTCTTTACGGGGCAGAAATTCCTTTGAGATTTTTTTAAGTTTAACTTGTTTGTTGTCTGTACTTTGTAAAAGACGTACTTTTGGGGTTGTAAGCGCGTATTCTTAAGACTTCTTTGGCAAGAAATACTTCGTGGTTTGTCAGTAGTTACTGTTAAATAATAAAATTCGTGTGCAATTTTGGAATACACCAATTTACAACGAAGAAACCGACGGATTACTTCTCGTAGTAAATTAATTTAGCTTAATACAAACTTGTCTTTCAAGTTTTTTCAATAAAAACTTTTTTTACTATTATGTGAATCTTCAAAAAAATGTTAAGGTCATTCATTTTTACTAAATGGGGTCTCTTAGAACGTAGTGATCGTATCCTTTTTGATTATAAAATTTAAATTTTAGTAACAGGGGAGCAAATCCTTTTTATTTTAATTTTCAGTCTTTTTAATGCGGTAAGATTAGTGCTCTAGCGAGACGATAACTCTTTGAGGAATTACGCGGAGATTCACGGTTACCCAGCTTTCCTCAAGTCTGCGTCCTGGATGTAAGGTAGGGCTTATCGACATAATGAAATATGCGCCTAGGATGGCTTAGTGTAGATCAAAGGCTTAAATTTAATTCAGATAGCATTAGCTGTATTTTGTATGATATAAATATACTTACAATGATCGAGTATACGTATGTTTACGTATGCCATATTTAGAGTACACAAAAGCCGATATGCAATAATACTCTGTGAGTTATAAATTTCCGACGAGTACAATATGTTGGTATTGCTCGAGACTCGATGAAACAAATAAATTATCAACTTATAATACTGCAAATATGGTAGTATTTATCTATGAGAGATATCCACTTTAGCGATGGGGTCAATCTGTATATATTTTTTAAGAATATAGCACCTTTGGTGCTGTACGCTTAATCATGGTATCGAATCGAGTAATTCTATCTATTATGGTGCGCATGTTAGCTAACGTGATAGGATAATTGTTGATTCGAGTCTTTATCGATGGTCGTATGTTAGGCCTGCTGAATCATACGGTTACATGTGTTTGTAAAGGCTTGTGACCTAATTTGGGAGGGAACTGGCCTAATTAGAAAAAAAAAGACGACGGTATCTTCGTCGAAGCATCGTATTGAATTTTAGTAGTAAGTACGTCAGAATTGTGAAAGTTTCCTTTCTTGTAACTAGCAGGTACTACGAACCTGTCTTTGTCCGCCATAATGTCGTGTTCACCGTCTAGTTATCTATACTAATATATAAAGCTGAAGAGTTTGTTTTTTGTTTGTTTGTTTGAACACGCTAATCTCAGAAAATACAAGTGGGATTTGAAAAATTCTTTTTGCATTTGATAGCCCAACTCTTGAGGAAGGTTATAGGCTATATTTTATCCCGAAATTCCCACGGGATCAAAAGTTACGCGGGTAAAACCGCGCGCGTTGGCTAGTTATTCATAATTATTCACAGTGCAACACCCACTAAGTCGCCTCAATGCGCCGCATAGCAACTACGGTTCGTACTACCAAATACCCAAAATAACTATAGAAAAGTGTAAAAAGCTTTCTAAAAATGGTTTAATGCCGCAAGTGAAAACTAATTTCTAAATATATGCTAAGGTCAAAAGGTCAGTTCGTATTACTTTGCATATACCTTTAACCTTTAACTTGGGTTTCGATCGCGTGAAAGTACAGCATAATAAATACACAGGCAGTGAATGAAGGAAGTTAAATTAGAGAAATACATTTACAAAACGATTCTATGATACTTTATTAGCAGCAGCTCAAGCGTTCTAAACCTGTCAAAAGAAGTAATTGAATCTGAACTCTATGCTCTCTACATTGGTTAGGGAATCGAACCCGCAACCACTGGTGTCTGAGGCAGATAGGTTTACCCCATCGCTAAAGTGGTCGTCAAAAACAAAACAAAAAGAAAGCTTGACTTGTTTGAATCAAATGATACCCATGTGTAGGTACATACGTATATACCTACACATGGCCCAGGAACAGATATACGATGTGTGAACCTATGTGAGATCTGGGGCGTGCGATTGGCAGCCAATTTCCATGTCGTCACGACTTTTAGACTTCATACCTGGGTACAGACAGCAACGCAATGAATATCAGATTCGACATATTTAGTAGATAATTTTTTGCAGTAAGGTTAGATTCAGTCAAACTAAGTATTTTCCATTTATTTTTTTCGTTATACAACGTGAACAAAATATGCCATACCTAGACACACAGTGGCTACATGTAGAGCTGTACACTTCCGCTCTCTTCGCTCAAACCACGCTGTATATCTATTTATACATTGTGTGTAACTATGTAGGTGTATGTGTATGTCCATTTATAAATTTTCCGTAACGATGTTGGTGTGGAAACGGAAGCCGACTGACACAACGTCAGTTCGACAGTTAATAACATTTTCGGTTGGTTACGGATGGTATGGGATTGTTAAAGCAATATATTCGTAATATTTAAAGTTTTCGCATTTAAAATGCTTAATTACCCTTAACTAAATGAAAAAATTCATTTCCATTAGTCAATATATTCGTATTTTTATTTTTATACATTTACAGATAATTACAGAAAAATCTATTAGCTTTCAAATAAATTTAAATGTATAAGGACACAACAGGCGAAGTTGCAAGTTAAATAAAATCTTTTAATAGAACCAGTCTGCTTTTCAAGTCAGGGTACAACAAACGTGGCCCAGTATGTCTTAATGAAATGCTTAGGCGACCCCTACTGTGTATGTGCATATTTTTCCATTTGTTCACGTGAATGACCCTTCAGTAATTTAGCTCATTTACATTACCTATAACGAGGTGGAAAGCTAGGTGGACTTATAAAGGTGCTTACACAAAGCAGTTACACACCGTATTAAAATATAAATACGTAGTTTTTTGCTACGCCATAACTTTCCTTGACATTCGCAAACATTGGTTTAAGATGTGCATCATCAATTGATATTTTATAAATATCCGTTAAGCTTTACAATCGTTGTCTTCACCAATTATTAGATTGATTGATTGATATAATGATTAGTTCACCAATTATGAGATCATGTCAGTAACACCCTGTATATTAAACTCATATAATACTTGCTTTGTAAATTCATTTCCTTTAAAAGCTTCATTGCCATTGCTTTGATATTAAAAATTTATAATTGTATGGATTATTAACTTTCATAAAATGAGTTTGTGTCAGACAAAGCAGTCTAAGTCTTTACTTATTAAGATCCATTTTTTGTTGCAGGTTTCGTTAGTACTTCGACTTAATTTGGTGAGTAAAAATTTATATTTGTTTAACTGATATTATTTTGCTTCTGAACTAGTGAAAGAAAAAAGCATGGAAAAGTAACAAGCGCTCAAGAATGGACCAACAAAAAATATGTTTATGTTGTTGATTCAGGTGTTTCCGTGTTTAGTTCGTTGTTGACAGCATATGTTATGGACCGTATTTAAAAATCAATTGTCAATTGTAAAAATATAAACAAAGCCCTTTTGCGGTATAAAATGTTTTAAATTAATCGCACCTGCATAATAAAAATGCATGATTAAGTTATAACGTAGACCCGTAAACTACCAAATTCAACTTTTTATAAGTAAAACTTGGCACAACTACTTACTACTTAAATAATATACTGAAACCGACATATAAACATCTTTGACTTGACGGCTAATATCTGTGTTCATCACAAAAATATCTACCGCCACCGGGTTCAAACCCAGTTCTGGCCTTGAAGGCAATCTATGTTACCACTATACCAGCCGGTCGCCAATCATAGACGTAATCTTTTTGTCTAAATCATAAACAAATATGCTTAGTAAAAACATTCATAGCTTTCATTGCTACCTTTTACATAAATCGTCCACTATGACGACTCTTTCAGGATCGTAAATGTTCGCAAATGTACGTTTCAACGGCCAATGATGTTATTGTTACTATGTGTTGTCTAGCCAATGAGCGACGTGCGTTGACAAATAAAACCAATCATATTTTTATCATTTTCAAAGAAATCAACTAGGTGTTAAAAGAATACAAAGGTTGTGTGCCGCTTTTCAAAGAGATTTTGTTTGAAGTTAATCTTCTATGCTTTTTTCGTTCACTGCTCTGAACCCTTCCAAGATTATAAATTACTTTGGATGAACTAAACCTTCAAATATATCACTAGATATAGTGATAGATATTTCATCTATTCCAATAGTTTGCTAGCTGTATTTTGTCGCACTCGTCTGAACTCTATTTATAAACGGGAATTGCTATCAGAGGGAACACTTTTGAAACTGTTTGTATGCTAGTGGTATATTGTATACTAGTGAAACCATACAGAAATATTTTGTAAAGTTTATGTTAAGATTGCCGAATATCATGTAGGTAGCATGTATTTTTATATATTATGTGTCTTGCTCGTAGCTTCAAATTTCTAGTTTGACTATATATGCAAAGAATAAATATTAATGACTATTTCTATGAGATTTTTTTATCTAAATCAATGACACTCTAAACCTCAAATCCGCAGGGAGGTCATCGACCGGTGACGAAAGTTTTTGTACCCTGACATCATCTGCAGATCATGACTTGATGTTTACTTGAGAAATCTTCATTGACACTGTACCTAAGAACTTCTAATACTGCTAATTGAAAAGCAATGTTATGAGCTCTTAATAAGAGCGGAGAGAATGTGGTAATTGTGTGCTGTTTATCATGTGGTAAAATAAACACCATAAAAATAGGTCCATACAGTAGCTTTCATCTTTTACGTTTGATTATATTATATCTTAAAATTAAAAATTAATTATGTTACAAATAAAAAAACTCTTACTTTTACTTATTATATAAATGGAGATTTAATATTTATCTGTCCATCAAATATTGATTTAAAACTGCAGTACCTATGGAGGCTTATAATGCTGTAATACGAAATCCAATCGGACTCATAGTTTTCTCTTATTTTCGATCTCTACAGATCTCGATATCGTTATTTGTTGAAAACTAAAACGAATTTGAAGTCTACATATTTGATTTCAGCGAGAGAGTTTGTCAAATATCAGAGATTGAACTTATTTGTCAGTGCAAACTCACGGTACGATGCGCGGTGGCTGTAGACTCATGAATCCGAGAGCAAATGGAGCCAACTAAACCGACCGCGCAAATTTTTATTTACTTTTATTTTTCACTTAAGTTTTGATAAGTAACTCGGTTAAATAAATGAAAAATGTGATAAATAAAAAAGGCCCCGGTAGCTCAGTGGAAGAGCACTCGTCCAGCAAACGAGAGGTCCCAGGTTCGAATCCTGGTCGGGTAATTTTTATTTATCACATTTTTCATTTATTTAAGAATAATTGAGTATTTTAAATGCAAAAACTTAAAAACATTAATAATAAATAAATAAAATCCCCAGACAATCACGTCTACAAAGTAAGCATAGCTTGTGTTATGGGATACCATGTAGCGAACTAGGGGGGAACCTAGAATATAAATACATAAATAGATAAACACCCAGACACGGAACATTTTTTTTTCTTGTTCCGTGCGGGAATCGAACCCGCAACCGCTAACGTCTGAGGTAGACAGGTTTACCCCTTCGCCAAAGTGGTCGTCAACATTATTGAGTAACTCGGTTTTTATAGCGAAAACCTACAAAATACAAAAGGTATTCTATCTTTTTTCAAATACGGTAATAATACGGAATAACAATTTTGGTTGCGGCTTGTTTTAAACTGGCTAACACGGCTGTGTTTAAAAGCTGTAAGATTTATCGGAATTTTGATAAATAAGAGAACAATTAAGTGCATCTTTTGCAAGAAAGCTTACTATAAAATCAAAGCTAGTTTGAATAATCGGATATCTCCACAGGTCATTTATTAAGATTAACTATACATTGCCGTAAAAGGAACTGAACTTGGCTGTGAAATGATATCAGCACACCCGAAGAGATGTTTTGTTTATATTCTTTCATGTCTTACCTTAGAGAGCTTTTTTCGCCGGATTTATTCCTCTGGATCTACTTCCAATTCATGGTGTATTCTGACGATCACTAAATGTATGTATGTATTTCATGTACTTGCAGGCATTTGCGTTTAAAAAAAGAATTGTTTTTATCTTTGACACCTTCTCTATGGGCAATGACTAAACATCAAGTATTCAGGGTGACTGGTACATGACCCGCCATAGGAATGGAACGTGTAGATTTAAAGCTCAAGCCCATTTCTTCACCTTAATATAAATGTAGCTTTCCTTTGTTATGGGCAATAAACGAGTCTCGTTATTCACTTCAGAGAATTTGTGAAATATGTTTTTGTTTTAAATTTGGTATTTTTGGAAAGTTTATGAACTAGAGATATTTTTCAAAGCAAAATAAATTCACAAAATGCCGCTGGTTTTTTATAAATGTGTTTGAATGGTGTTTGAGTTTTCGTGATTTTTTCTCCTTTTTGTGATTTTTCATGGGCAATATCTTTTTTCGGAGAATTTCTGGCAAAAACCGATGTAACTTAAACACAGGCACGTATAAGTTAGGTACCTATTCAAAAATAAAAATAAATAAGGAATACAAAAAAAATATTTGTGCGAGTCTAAAGGCAAATTTTTGAAAAAAAAAACAAATTTCCACAAAATCGTGCTTATTTATCCATAAGACCTAACCCATAGAAAGTAGGCTTTAAATACTTGCAAATTCATTACATTCTCTGTTCCTATGACGGGTCATGTATCAGTCACCCTGTATAACCAACATGATCGATTTTCCCTTATCACAAAATCTTTCTAACTTTAATAAATGATGTCATGTAAACAAAACAGTCGGTATGAGTATACAATACACACCTACTCCAATCCAATTAAACAAATTATCAAATATTGATATTAATATTTTATTTGAACATATCAATAATTTCTTATTTCATAAAGTTTCATATTTGTGTTTTCCAAATATTTTCAGTTTACTTATCGGTGGCCAATGTTTGACAATCAGCTACATAAATATAATTAGTGTACGGTCTGCAAATTGAGCTGACGAGTGTACATTCATGTTTTATTTATAAGACCAACGGTGTTAAGTTGTGGCAACATCAAAGTCGAAACTGCGTTACTTATTAACGCAACCTGCGATGACAACATAAATATTTATTATGTTATTATACTTTCTCTGCGTAACTGAGTTATTTGATGGAATTAATTGTCCCTTTGGGAAAGTTCCTTGTAAAGGAAAATTTTATATTTTACTCAATATGCATTATTTATAGAAATAAGTATTGCTAACGTATTAAGCAAAGCATTCTAAATTATGAATGAAACCATTAAAATGAAGACGACTACGCGCTACTACAAAACATCTTGTAGTACTACGGCGTAGTATTATCAATGAAATATCGCCTTGTTCATCAACAGTGACTATTTGTAGAACAACTTTTTTTTTTTTTTTTATGGGAATCTTTATTTTTTTTCTACTGAGCGATACTAAAATAAATATGCAGGTACGTTTACATCGTATCAAAGAAATTAACATTTAAAGAACATTGAGCGCTCTTTACCCGTTTTCATCTGTCAATCTGGTCAGCAACGGTCAGTCGCTCGCTGTTGTTTCTCGTGGTTAGTTGTAGTACGCCGGATTATTTTGTTTACTCCTCGGTTCAGACTTTGAGTTAAGATTTCAATAATCCATTTGCTAGCAGGGTGTAAGTGTTGTGTTCCAACTTGCAATTCGGATATGGATTGAGACAATTTTGGTTGCCTTTCATAATTATTGTGAATACTGAACTTAGTGGGTTTTCGATGAAATTGTTGAACTAAGTGGGTTAGATTTGGGTGCGGCAGAACAAAAGTAAAGAGAAAAACATTTTTTTAAATTTTTTATTCCTTTTCCTTTTAATTTTGGCACAAAACAGTGACAAACAAACCCTTTTTTCCATTATCTCCTTATTCCCACGACCCACAGATATGCGACCTAGACCGTTGTAAACTAGATTTAATTGCCTTTCCACCAGACCTAATTTTATTTTAATTCGCCGTAGGCAAGTGTCCCATACAAAGATGCCCAATGTCCTTTGGCTGGTGACTAATTAAACAGCCCTGTATAATCTGGAAATATTGTAAATAACGTATATCGAGCTTACGCTAAAGTTTAAACTTTTAAAATGTAACTTCGAATTTATTTATTTATTTATTTATTTAACTTTTTATGTATTAATGCCTTCCCAAAATAATTTAATTAAAATCCTATACCTATCTAGTCACTAAAAATCTTTTACCTTACAATCGAAACTCAATTTGCTCAACTAAGTGAAAAGCAAACCTAATTCCACGATATTAGATCTGATTCTCATTCGTGTTCCAATAATCGTTCCTAAGTGGAAAATAATCAACTTCTGTCTAGACGCAAATGTGCGCAAATCACCTAATAGAATTCGGCATAGAATGTTTGAAAGTCAGTACACCTTTCAAATATCACAAATAACCATAATTGTATCAAAAAAGGTCCGTTTAATTTGTTTATTTATTTCAAAATCTTTGCAATAGGTGCAGTTGGAATAAGTGATATAGATACATGTTACCTAATAGCTTTAGAGCATTTTTATTTATGCCGTCGGAAAGCTGTTAATACAAATCCATACGAATTTAATAATGTGAAAGGTTTGTTTGATTTAAATAAAACTACTTTTTAACCGGATTAATCGCGTATAGTTTATATTCATATTCGTCTCACGTGGTCAGTCGCTCGTGACCAAGAGGTCTGCAAAGACACCGAAACGTCGAGTTAAAATGTATATAAATTATACGCGATTAATCCGGTTATAAAGTAGTTTTATTTAAATTATGAATCGTGAAAACTCAAGACAGTGTTTGTTTGATCGAAATGCGATATTTTATCAGATAATCTTCCGGGATAGAGTTATGCATGTAAGATCGCGCGAAATTGCTATTGTTATCTATGTATCAAAATTATGGTATGCTTTTTACTCTATTATGCATAATCAACGAATGCTGAGCATGAGCATGACGACCGGCTGGTGTAGGGGTAACGTACATTGCCTTCTATGCCAGAGGTCCTGGGTTCGAATCCCGGCGGCGACGGATATTTGTGTGATGAACACAGATATTAGTCGTCAAGTCATGGATGTTTATATGTTTATTTAAGTTTATTTTCTAATAAAAAAAATATGTATTTATTCAATATGTATGTTTATATATTTCTTATGTATATCAATTAACTAGTATCCATAACACAAGTTCTTTAAGAAACTTAATTTGGGCTAGATAATGTTGTGTGAGTGTTAGAAATATTTATTTATTTATTATTAAAAAAACCGATTTTACTAACATTATTAATTCCTAGTCAAAGCTTTGGCTGAAGTTAGGTCATCAACGTACAATTCACTGTATTGATACATATTTTTTCGAAAGTTTCAAATTTTTGATCGATTTTGATGAAATTTATACGGGACCACCTCTTAAGATCCTCTATCATATAAAACAAGAATATTTAAAATAGATTCATAATTGTCCGTAAAATACACAAAAAAGAACAAATACACGAATTGAGAACCTCCTGCTTTTGGAAATCGGTTGAAAATCCAAAAATGGATTTGAGCATTCTTTAACAAATAGAATAGGACCGCAATAGAAAAGCCGCAGTCACAGCCATTGTTATTAATGGACTCGCTTATATCAAATAATCGATCTCACGTCCACACTGTGAAAGAGAGGATCCGTGCTATTAGCACAATTAATCGATTCCAAACATCATCAAAGGCTCGAATTAATGAAATCGGTTTGCTGCAGCGGCGGCGGCAACGATTTGCATTGCGTAGTAGACAGACCGTGTAATCTGCGGACATGATCGTGTACGCAACGCGGCGGCGGAGAATTGAAGAATCGAGGGGGGCATTGCAAGGGTTTCTTTACTGTTGTTTTGTGATATGTAGATTAGGCGGTTTCGTGGTTTTCGTCAAAACAAATATGTACTCTGAACCAATAGATATGTCCTTTTTCACCTCACAGATTCTCTTGAGGGTCTCTGTTGGGTGCTAAGCTTTCTTTGGCGGAATAAAAAAGCAAAGGATAGACTTAATGAAATCGGTTTGCTGTAGCGGCTGGGTTGCGAAGGTTTTTTGTTCTTGTTTTTTGCTATGTAGATGAAAATGAAAAATGAATGAAAATGAAAAAATTATTAACCAGGAACACAATTTACAAGAAATACTAAATATCTAGTGGTTGCTTCACTAGGCCATAGCCTGTATCGAAGCAACCATTTGCGGTATTTTGATCACAAGGTGCTCTTTTGTATATATTAGGATATATAATATTTATTTTAAAGTCTATGTTTAGGTTTATTTACATTTAATAAAGGATATCCATTTGATACTTTATTTAAAGATTAAATAAAGTATCAAGGTTTTTCTTTTTATGTTGATGTATTGGGCTTATTTTCTTTAATGTGAATGTAACTAAACGCCAAAGAGCTTAATGGTATTCATGATACATATTAATATACGTGCATTATTATAATTTATCTTAAAACTCAACGCTTAAGTTATCACAAGCTACTACAAGATCCTACCTACCTATTGGTCGCCTAATCAGATGATATACAACACTGACGAATTATTTATTCGCTTTGGACATCATTAAATACGTCTAAATTCATGCAAAACGCAGTGAAAAAGTCACTGTTTTATATGTCACATATTTTAACACTTCAATAGAATTGAGACCGAATAGTTTAATAGAATCCAGATTAAGCAGTGAAATATATCACCCCGGGCTATTTGTCACACTATTTAAGTACGGTACGATGTAGGCATATATCGCTATCTTAACTACCGCACATCGGCTGCGGCTGTCGGGGTGCCGATGTTTGGAATAAATTGTACCTTTCTGTGATAACACTGGGATTGCGACGTCAAAATGTAGGGACGTTCGATACATGGGTCTATTAGTAGATGGAGGAAATATTAAACGAATGTTATATGTTTCAAATGTTTTCAGCTTATTATATTTTGTAGAAGAAAACATGCTGCCAGAAATAGAAAAAAATAATAAGAGGATATACATATGAAACGTTTTCGATGATGATACCTTCAGATCTTTTGATATATTGGGTTGTTTTTAAAACGAATACACTGCCATTGAGCTTTCGACTACCGCCGCGAATTTTTTAGCTTTGTGTTGCCGAATTGGCCGCTGTGTAAATAAATACAATAAAAAGCTTGATTGAAAATCAGATTGCGTACTGTTTAATAATTATATTGGTAACATGAAATATTTGAGAAATAATTGGTATTTAATTTATCTTTTATATAGCTCCAAAGACGGATTTCATGAATTAACTAGCCACCGCGCGCGGTTTCACCCGCGTAACTTTTGATCCGTAGGAATTTCGGGATAAAATATAGCCTATAAACTTCCTCAAGAGTTGGGCTATCAAATGCAAAAAGAATTTTTCAAATCCCACTTGTATTTTCTGAGATTAGCGCGTTCAAACAAACAAACAAAAAAAAACAAACTTGAAGAAACTTGCTTTATACAGTGTGTCCGGTCACGACCTAGCGATAATTTAAGGTTACAAAATATACCTAATTTCATCGACAAAAACTTCCATATATGGGGGTCTATCCCCCCTCCTGTCGGAATGGCCGCCATTTAATTATTTTTTCATTCTTGTAGATACCTCTGCTGAAAGATGCCGATTTCTCTGGACAGAAAGATCCTACAGATGAAAAAAAAATTTTATTTTAAAGGTAGAAATAGCAATTATCAAATAAAAATAAACATTATGGAAAATTTTCCCTACAAAATATCTTAAAACCTTCACAATGCTAATTTAAGTGAAAAAAATTTACTGTTTTTTATATTTTTCTTAACATATTTCAAAAACTAGCACATTGATACAAATTTTTTTACTACTGTCCTAATACTCAAGGATATTACTTACAAATTGACGTTAAAATTATTGTTCTTAATTGCATAACTCGAGAGTTAGGGCTGTTTGAACATGACCCTTTTGCGAGGATCATGAATGTAGTGCGCTATTAATTTATTTAACAAACATTTATCTTCGATACCTGAGCTGATCAAACATAATTTTTTGTCCTACTTATTCACCGCTTTAAAATAATATAAATAATTTTCCGTCCTTGTCACATAAACCCTATTCAATGTAGCAGCTAGCTCTACATGGGTTTGGGACCCTCACAAAAGGGTCATGTTCAAACAGCCCTAACTCTCGAGTTATGCAATTAAAAACAATAATTTTAACGTCAATTTGTAAGTAATATCCTTGAGTATTAGGACAGTAGTAAAAAAATTAGTATCAATGTGCTAGTTTTTGAAATATGTTAAGAAAAATATAAAAAACAGTCAATTTTTTTCACTTAAATTAGCATTGTGAAGGTTTTAAGATATGAAAATTTTCCATAATGTTTATTTTTATTTAATAGTTGCTATTTCTACCTTTAAAATGACATTTTTTTTACATCTGTAGGATCTTTCTGTCCAGAGAAATCGGCATCTTTCAGCAGAGGTATCTACAAGAATGAAAAAATAATTAAATGGCGGCCATTCCGACAGGAGGGGGGATAGACCCCCATATATGTGTGTTTTTGTCGATGAAATTAGGTATATTTTGTAACCTTAAATTATCGCTAGGTCGTGACCGGACACACTGTATATTAGTATAGATAGTATTATTACCAACGAGCCGTCCTCTGTTACGTGTACTTGGTTAAATCTTAAAATATGCAGCTATTTCAAAAGCTCGCCCTTCATTATAAAGTCGGTATGGACGTAGACTTGCAAATCGTAACAGGTCTATCTGTTTCCGGTGGAAAATTCTCCGTTCCTAAGTGAAGGGCGTGAATATTCAACGTTTCGTTTCCGATCTGTTATAACTTTAGTTTGCGGCTCATGCTGCGCTTTGTGAATTTGTGATTGTAGCTGGCATTACATTTATCATTTATTTGACTCTTATTTATATAGTTTGGCTAATGAAAGTAGAGAGTGAAAAAGTCTGGCGAATTTAAAAAATCCCACCATGGTAACCCCGACTATAGTACGACACATATGGATTTAACAATCATCATCATCACAACTCTTTGTAATGAGCCCACTGCAGGGCATGAGTCTCTCCGCTGGGTGACGAGGAGGTATAGGCCATAATCCAACAAGCTGGCCCAGTGCTGGGTGGTGGATGCCAGAATTTTCAAGGCGTCGAAATGGCTTCTGACAAACCCTAACGACTACTGTATACAAGTATACAGCACCCGGGACCGACTGCTTAACGTGCCCTCCGAAGCAAGGACGTCGTCGTGAGAAATGAATGGTCGGCGGTCACCCATCTAAGTACCGACCGCGCCGAACGTTGCTTAACATGTGATATCATATGATGATACACACATTAACCAGGGCGCCACGACGACGACTGGATTTAACAAACATGATAATTATTTTTTATAAAATTATAGTAAAAAATAACAATATTGGTACTGTCCTATTTTTGATGAGAAGCAAATAATGAATAGTTATTTTTATTCATGGTAATCAAAATCTGAATCCAGCAATTCTATATGAAATGAATCGTCAGAGTCACTGGCCTCAATGTTACCTACATTAGTTATGAAACTATCAAATTTGTATTTTTTTTTTGATTTTCAAATATGAAAATTCCAAAATCTCAATTACCAAAACCACCAACAACGGTTCGCTTGACAACAGTGACAGCAGAATAAGTTGCCTTATAAAAAGTTTGCAAAAACCCCCGTTGTTTCTATAGGTTATTTATTAATCTACTTAATATTTGAAATAACTCCAAAGTGTAGTGTACATTTGCCATGGACCACGTCACAGTGGTTGCTAGGAAGCAAACTTTGTACGCTGAATTTGGTGAAGTATCATTTAACGAGCGAAAGCTCATTTCTTTGGCAGGAAAAAATAAAACCGTATTGCAATCATTTATGTGTTGTTTACTCACATATATTTTGTAATGTAAATCAAAAAGACTATTGAATATCTGGAATATCTGGAGCGAAGGAATAGTCTGACTCGAGTTAGAAAATGTACAAAAAGAGTAACAAAAATGCGACCCCACTGTCTAGTGTGTTTCCGTTTGTCTAAGAATTGATTCATTTGTAGAATTCTCATATTGATTGATAAAGTCAAATTGTATTTATTAAAAAACCTGTTCTATCGCTTTAATTACATTTATGCACATTTTAACTCGTTTCTTTGTTTTTATAGTCGAGTTACGCGTGACAAAACTATTTATTTATTTTAAAGTTATAGGAAAACTTAAACCTGCACATAGCATACATATAGTCAACAGTACTAGTATTATGAACCTTAGTGCTAAAAGAATATTTTACATTTATAAGGCAATTGTTTGTCGCCTACATGAACATTTAAGCCACAATAATTTGGATACACTAAATAATAAGGCTCACAACACAAAACTGTAGTACCTTCACTGAAATATGAAATTACCATTTACGTACAATTTGAAAATTTCACCCCGTGCTGGTCGCACTACTTGCATATTAAAACGCAAACAATCCATCACAAGTAGCCTTCTCTTTCACATCAATAGCAAAGTTTTCGAGCGCGAAAAGGAGAGAAAAGCGGTTTATTCGTTTCGAACAATTGTTGCTGAATTTAAATATGTTGGCAGGGAAATTGATATTCTATTTTATTTGCAATAGGGATCATTTTGTTTATAGCAGTTGATTGATTGTTTGATCAAATGTCACAGATATCAGACTGGTCCCCGATTGGAGGCTAATGTGTGTTTGAATATTGATGACTTGTTCCTGAAATGATTTGGGCATGTATTTGTATTTAATTTGGATTATTTGACTTCGTCTGGTTTGCTTTTCGGCGTTTAAATATTAAATAAAGATATTTTACGAATCGTTTCCATAGCTAGTTATGGGAGGCTGTTTTGTGGGCGATAGGCTGACCCCCTGTCACTGCAATAGTCTCTCTTCACTATTATAATGCCTCCAAATTTGTCAAACGTGACATCAGATGGTTTTATAACCTCTGGTGTTCTGCCTACCCCATACGGGATACAGGCGTGAGTTATGTATGTATGTATGTAAATTAGAAGTTTTGTTGGAAGTTTTATTTGGGCGATAGGCTGAGCCCCTGTCACTGCAATTCAATTCAAATCAAAAACTTTTATTCATTATAGATTAACAAAAAAAAACTTAAGGAATGTCAAACGGTAGATGAGGGCTGCGCGACGCGGAGTCTGGGGGGAGGTCTCTGTCCAGTAGTGTGCGTCTTTCGTTTATCTTCCCATTATCCTTCAATATAGCTATATAGCTTCAAATAGTCTCTCCATGATTACAATATCTCCAAATTTGTCAAATGTGACATCAGGTGGTTTTATAACCTCTAGTGTTCTGCCTACCCTATAAGGGATACAGGCGTGAAGTTATGTATGCTAGTATTTAAAATAAAAACAACTTTGATGTACCCTGTCATCGCCTACATTAAAGTTTCTCCATTTTTTCCATTAGCATAACTATATTATTCCTAATATCACATAGTGTTGTAGTTACAACTGGTATTTTTATTAGACAATGAAGGATAGGTATTTATTATTATGACGGCCATGAAAAGGGAGAAGATTAAGTGATAACGTCAAATTAAATGACACCAATGAAAGGCATCTCAGGTTCAACCTAGCAGAAGAAGGAGAAATCTAATATATGGGTAATGAAGTCGAAAAAAAGGTTGAGTCATGTAGTAAATATACAACTAAAAATATTTGAGATTTGTGTACAGTGACTACGGGGTCAGGAAAGACACTAAAACATCGTGTTTATAATCATCATCATCATCATCACAACTCTTTGTAATGAGTAATGAGCATGGCATGAGTATAATATATGAAATAAAATAGGTAGGTATTCAAAAGGATTTCATCGAGTACAGACGTATTTAATTTAATATTCTACATTAATTTCCGCTTCTGAAAATTGAAATACTCTTTGTCATATGAATATGTGATGGAATAGGTACAATAATTAAAAAAAAAGCCACAAATACTTGTGTCTAACCCTCGTCCACCATTCATAAGTTGGGTTATTTTGATTTGTTTACCACAATACTGAGATTTGACCTATGACGCAGGAGACGACATGTGTATTATCTATATGTCTGTGATATCGTAACTACTAAAACGGATGAGAGTTGCCACTTTGCTTAATTGGTGGAAATGTTTAGCTCTCATTGGAATTAGAGTCAAGATTTAATTGATATTTAGATATTTCGTAAGTTTTAGAAGCATATACAACTCTCTCAATAAATGAGGGCCCATGATGATCACGTAATTTCAAAAGGATCATCCAATATTTCTGCTTTTATTACACTAGAACCAGACGCAGACAGAACTTCCATCCCTATATAGTGGATTTACCAAGAAGTCGAACAAAACGCTTCGATAGTTCCTTTTTGGTAAGGATTGGCAAGGAGTGGAACAATCTGCCTGCGTCTGTTTTTCCTGACCACTACAGTCCTGGAACTTTTAAGTGTCGAGTGAATAGGTTTCTCGTGGATGGACGTGTAACACCATAGTCTTCATGCGCACTTTCCATCAGGTGGCATGGAAGACAAACGTCCTATCCTTAAAATATTAAAAAAAAAAAAAACTAGTCGATCGGAGTTTTTAAATTGATATTAATCCTGAAAAGAGAATTACTATATTGTATGTTGAAGGAACGACAATAAGTAAGACAGTGGTTGGATTCTGAAAGTACATACATGCTATTAAATGTTAACCGTACTCAAAAATACACCTAGGACTTCTGTCTCATCCTATTGCAAAATTGATTACTAGAATTTCTAGAAATATTGTTACGGTTACTGGGTATGAAACATTTACGTCCTATCATCACTAAGCGTGATAAAAGAGTATTGTTTCATCTCAACATATCAACGAAGGAAAGACATAAATGCTTTTGCAATTCCTAGTCTAAAATTTAATTCCATTCTCTAATTTCTCTTCTGTATTAAAGCGTTGTATTTGGCGAAAGGTGACGTTTAGACGGAGACCTCTCAAGGGATGCTGGGCTGCGATCTCGCGGGAAATTATTAGGCAGCTCGCGTGTCTCGTTAGTGAATACCTGACGGGTGCGGAGGTGAATTATGATGCGTTTGGGAGATGCCTTGCGTTTGTGTGCAGGTGGGGAGCATGAGGAAGTGAAATAATTTTACATATATTGCTTGTAGAGATCGATTGTCGTTTGTTTAAACTATATCTTGTTATTGTGGTGAAGTTGAGTAGTTAAAGACAGAACACTAAGTTCGGATCCGTGGCTGTCAGAAATAAGTCGCAAAATATTCGCATCTTCGGCATCTCTCAGAAAACTCCGAAACTTTCTTCCTACAGCCACCAAAACTACGCTTGCACAATCACTCCTTTTGCCAAACCTGGACTACGCGGACGTCTGCTATCTCGATTTGACAGAAGTCCAGCTAAATAAGCTTGAGCGGCTTCAAAATTTCTGCATTCGGTTTATATTTGGCTTGCGCAAATATGACCATGTATCTCATTTTCGCACTAAACTCAAGTGGCTTCCTATCCGGCTCCGTCGTAACTCCCATATACTATCCATCTTATACTCCATATTATTTAGTCCCACGAGCCCTCAATATCTTAAAGAACGCTTCCAGTTTCTCCATCTTTCTAATAATTTTAATTTGCGTTCGTCCAATACGCTCCAACTAATGACACCTGTACATACCTCTTCCTTTTATGGCGACTCCTTCACAGTACAGGCCGTCAAATTATGGAATTCTCTGCCCGTTGCGATACGACATGCAAAATCTCTCCCGATATTTAAGTCACAAGTTTATAATTATTTCTTGTCAATGTCAGCTGCTATGGAATAATGTTTAAACATATCATGATATTTATTATTTCTTTGATATTGTATTGTATTTATGTATTATATACCTATATATTATATTATTATTTATATATAAATATACGCCGCACCACCTTATTACAACAATTTTAGTTATTCTTGTCCATCCTAAGGTTGCCTGGAAGAGATCGCTCTTAGCGATAAGGCCGCCCATTGTACCCTATTTTTTTTATGTTTTCATTCTTACTGTATTTTATAATATGTGGTGTGCAATAAAGAGTTTTGTATTGTATTTTTGTATTAAAGCATTGTCCATATTTTCTCGTTTTTATTTTTGTGTTGTCTAGTATGAGGACCGTAGCAGTGTAGAAGAAACGCGTAAAATTAAAAACAGCATCACGTAGGTGGAGATGTATACGATGTCCGTATCATATCTTTTGTAGAAACATGAAAATCCTTGTCAATCAAATCTTAAAAACATATCTGACTCTATTCTCATCTTAAATACGTAACAGCATCTTTAAAATAATACTCTTTTCAAACAAACGATAATATTTGTTTTGTACCTAGCGAGTGTTAGCAAAATCTGTTTAAAAGTGGCATTTAGTATCTAAACATGTTTTTTTTTTAAAAGCAGCAATTCAAGCATTAATATTTCTAAACAAAACTTCCCCTCGGAGCACCATCGGAACTTTAGAAAGCTCAACCCCTTTCACCTGCTAATGGGGTACATGCCGTTACAGCTTTTCTTCGCCCCGATGCCTGATGGGGTTGTTAAGAAAAATAAACTTGGATTGGAGTTGAGCAATAAACAGAGAGTTGGAATTGGCTAAACCCTTAGGGCAAAGGTCGTATTGTAGTTGTTGTTTTTTTTTTGATATTGTGTTTTTAACTGAAAAATTCGCAAACCTGTTCAAATTTTACGTAGGTTGTGTTAGGTTCTTTGTAATTAAAATGTTTGTTTGATTATAATCTCGCTCGATTGATTATGAAGTGACTTTAAGCTCTAATATTGAAATCTTTTGTTTCTTTTGCTCAAACGAGTAATTATACCTTAAGTGTAGACAAATTGCTTATCCTCAGAACTACCTTCGTAATATGCAAAGGAAGGAAGAAAGAAAGAAAGAAAAAGTATTTATTTCACAAACTCAGAAACTGTTTTTGTTAGGAAGTCGCGTGGCGCCGTGGTTACTGTGTGTATCATGCTAGTTTGTCTTCCATACAAATACCAAAATTCTATTACTACTAGCGCTACGCGTCGGGCACTACTGGAACTTTTCGTATTTTTTGCTGCGTTCGATATCGATATATCTATAGTACCAGGCAGCGTATCTATAGTATAGTATTCAACCAATCTTTTTGCGTTGCATTTTCTTATTTTTCTGTGTATTTTTTGTCGCTGAATTATTTTGTTAGTGTTTTCTACAAAGTACGTTGAGTAGAGTGTTCACTCCTCGCGTTTTTACGATCTCAAATCGAAGATTTTACTTTTGTGAAGTGATATTTTTACAAAAGATGCTGACTTTCTAGTGAGATAGTGAGTTAAGAAAAGGAATTGCATTGATTTTGAATGACTGGTGCAAGGAGGTGAACAATTTGTGTGGCAAAAGCATTGAGTTTGACGAAAACGACCCGAACAAATCTATGGCCTGTAATTATTATATCAAACACAAATAATTAAGAAAAATTAAAAAATTGTCTGAGATGCATATTTTTTTACTACTCCCAACTCGCATAGCATCATGCTTTGTGCAGTTTATTTCAACTTATTAGTATTGCGCAGTTTAAATTTGACTCGTTACTCGAATCAAATTATAATTGCGCAATATTAATAACTGGTACTACGAATTTCTGAAAATTTGAAAGTGGCAGTACGGGTAGGCTGCATTCTAAGGTTGTTTTGGTCAAAAAGTTTCCTAGAGTGGATACTGTGTGGCGCTAAAGTGCAAAAACCGCGAGACGGTCATCTACACTTTAGTACTTATATTCATCTATGGTGTGTATCATACGATATCACAGGTTAAACAACGTTCGGCGCGGTCGGTACTTGGATGGGTGACCGCCGACCATTCATAACTCACGACGACTTCCGTGCTTCGGAGGGCACGTTAAGCAGTCGGTCCCGGGTGCTGTATACTTGAATACAGTAGTCGTTAGGGTTTGTCAGAAGCCATCTAGGCGCCCTAAAAATTCTGGCATCCACCACCCAGCACTGGGCCAGCTTGGTGGATTATGGCCTATACCTCCTCTGCACCCAGGGGAGAGACTCATGCCCTGCAGTGGGATCATTACAAAGAGTTGTGATGATGATGATGAAACTGTTTACAAAGTGAAATAGAAAAAAAACTTAAATTAAAACAAAATATTGAAAGTATAAATAATAAATAAAAGTAAAAAAGACTTAATAATAAAACTGTGAAAACCGCCTCAGCATTATGTCGCAGCTAGGCTACGGCGCTACGACGCTGATTTTCAGGCAGCGCCTCCGTCCCACTGAGGTGGAAGAGTATATATTATTGGCCGAGGGATCTGCTTTAGTGTTACTGTTAAAGATCACTAAAATTTAATAACAATAACAAGTAAAATCAAAAATAAAAAAGATAACAAAACCAATATATCCAAGCAACGAAACTTGGGTTGGGTACTATAAGTAAAAATATAATAATAATATATAAAATAGTAAATAAAAATGTTTATTAATATTAAAAACTCATATGCATATACCTACATAATATAATGACATAAATCAACCTGTTATAGTAATAAACTTAAATATACTTCAAATTAAATGACTTAATATTTGCCATGGCAGGCTTCTCTTTTTTGTACGGCAAGCAAATGATTTCTTAGTTTCCGTTTAAAACTTATTTTAGAATTTAAAAGCTTAAATGGTAGGGGTATATTGTTCCAACAGTTGCTTGCCGTATACCTTGGGCAATATAAGCACCATATAAGCAGCTTGGGGTAAAAATCTTATTTGCTTAATGAACAGATAACAGGATCATAGATACTTATTGTGCTAGGAAAAACCACTTCGGACCCACCGCGGTATTTTTTTTTGTCAAAATCGCCGTTTCAACTTATACTAAATATAGCATCGAAACAAAGTTTCCTATTGACATTACTTCCACATCGGAACTTGCTTAACTCTTTCGAATAAAAAAGTGTGTTGAGAGTCGGGAGAAACTTTTTTAATAACCACTTATTGCGACAAATATGAAGTGCTCTTAAATTTTAGCATAGATTTGCGTTCAGTCATTTCCGATATACTCGATCCGATATTTTTGCGTTTTTAACTTCGTTTATATTGTAAGTGGTTTCCCGTGGCTTTCACCCGTGCAATGTTTGTACGTATAGGGTAGACTTAGAATAACCCTAGCGCCTCTGGACCATAAGCGTGGACTAATCCGAGCAACCCTCGTTTGGTCGTAGGACCCCTAAACTTTTTCGTAGCTAGCGAACACCCTTTATGTAAAGTCTGCCGCCAAATATCACAGGTGTCTCGGTGAAGAGTTTCAGCAATAATTTATGAAGAGCCAGTTCCTTACTACATCCGTGTTATGTCATCTTCGACCTCATCTGCACTTAACGTCAGGTGAGATGGAGATAAAATCCGAGTTAAGTAATCGATAAAATCAAAACTCAATTTTATGGAATATCATGACATCTCTACTGAAAAAGGTATTTGGTACAAAACCCTTGCTGCTGAGCCTCCACAAGTTCCTTAGTTCGGTAATAGCAAAATGACACGAAAAGAACAAGTTAATTGTTTTAGACTATGTTCGGGTCATGTTCCATTGAACAATTTTGGTTACCTAATGCGCAAAACTGAAAGTCCCAATTTTGTTTTTTGTCATATAAAAGAGAATCTTTTCCATGTTTTAATAGAATGTAAAAATAATGAGTCATTACGAAATAAATTTTTAGATACACAATGTCATAAACAAGATATTATGTTTATGTTTCACTGTATATTTAGTTCCAAATTCACGAATGAGAATAGCCAACGCGTTATTTATTTTTATATACAAATTTTTGGAGTTAAGGAAACAAATGATGTCTACCTAAGTTTTTTTAATTGACAATTTTTTTTTTAAAAAAAGCTGTCTTAACCTTATAGGTGTATAGCTTTTTAAATAAAGATCTAAAAAAAAAAGTTAAAAATTATCACATGAACAGAATGCCAAATTTCAAAATTGAGCAGCTGAAGCCGCTATACTAAAAAATACTATTAATTCTGTTTAATTCCTATATTTATACAGTGCTATCAAGTATTTGTAGGTAATTAAAATTGGAAGTAAATATTTATATATTTTCTTCCGTACATAACTTCAAACCTGTATCTCTTGTGGGGTAGGCAGAACGCCAGAGGTTATAAAACCATCTGATGTCAGATTATTCGGAAATTGAACCCGCAACCACTGCTCTCTGCAGCTAACATTGTTGCTCCATCACCACAGTTGCAGCTTTCATATTCATACTACAACACTGCCCAAAACAAAAACACTCAAAACCACTTATCTAAACGTGAAAACTGAAATTGACTTAAACTGGCAATACCACCATCCGCACGACATTCCATTACTACTTGCACTGCATTACGGACAGGGCTTATTACACCACCGGGTGCCGGGTGCGGCCCCGCGTGTTCCTCGGAACATAAATCTACCCACCCCTACACGACGCCCCGAATTTCATAAACTCCGCAGATTTATTTTACATTAGCCCTCTCGCTGACATTCGCCGGCGACCATTGCTGGAAAATGCGGAATAATGTATTTAGTTGCCAGTTGTAGGAATTTAATGGTCGATTCTATTGTTAATTAGGTTAATTAAGAGAAGAAAGAGATAGTTATTTGGACGAATGAGAACAGCTTGTAATTTTTTATCTTGTTTTTTTAACAGCCTTCTGTATATTCCTGCCTAGACAAAAGCATAGAATTAGTGGGTAGCATAAGAATTACTTGACGAGTGAAAAAAACTCAAACCATAAGTTTAGTTGTATTTTAACCTCTAATCTTAGAAAGATAAAGATATAAGTATATCTTTCCATACTTTGTTTATCCGCTATCTAGTTTCCATGACACAAGTTCTTAATGAAATTTCATTTGGGAATTAGTAGTGGATGTTGTCGTTTCGTATTAATGTAGAGATATTAATATTTTCCTGTTATGGCACATTAAAAGCTTTTGCAATATAGGGACAGATATCATTTTTCCTTAATCACTTTGTTTCTTGTGAGTATATTATTTGAAGAAATTGGACCATAGTAAGTAACTATTCATGGGTATTTTTACATTTAGTTCTACTTTGAAAAATGGAAAATTATTGCAGCAGTAAAGCAGAAATCATAAGTAATAATGTATCACTTAACGACATACATATTTAAACTTGTAAAAGTAACCAAATATGTAATTCAAAACTGCCGACCACTATCCCAAAACTTCAACTGCACAAACAACGTGACCACTACCGGGCGGCGCGCGGCGTGTGCCACTCGATCGTGCCCAACCCAACCCCTCGATTGTCAAATATTACGTACAAGTCATCCCTTCATTTTTATTCAAAACTTGTTACCGGTGGAACAGATTTAGTCCTCGACGGGCGTATAATTCGAACACGGAAAACAACTTAGTTCCTGGCGTTTTAATTTGCTGTCAGGGGCCGCCTCGTCATCGTTCGGATTAAGTATGAATAGGTATTATTGTTGGTAGTTTATTTTTCAGAGGTTTCTTTTGTGGTAGGGCTATGAAGGTTTCCAACGTACGTCATCAAAAGCAATATAGATTCTAAGCTTTTTAAAAGTGATTATGAAGGCTATTCGTGAAATTCTCATGGAATCGCGTTACGTGGATAAAAGTTCTAGTTCAATATTAATGCATTTCGGACGACTTTGTTTTGTTCTATAATATAGTCGTTTTTTTTTAATTTAGTTAGTTCTTTCTAACATATAGTGACGTCCACAATGATGGGTTTAAAATGAATTATAATGCAAAATGTTTTGTTTCTTTTTTGACCTAAATTAATAAGGGAATAACGTGGAAACCTGAGATTTTGGAAGACTGGCTGGTGTAGCGGTAACGTACATTGCCTTGTATGCCAGAGGTCCTGGGTTCAAATCCCGGCGGCGGCGGATATTTGTGTGATGAATACAGATATTAGTCATCAAGTCATGGATGCTTTTATGTTTATTTAAGTTTATTCTAATAAAAAAATATGTACTGATTTAATATGTATGTTTATATATTTCTTAAGTACCTATATCAGTTATCTAGTATCCATAACACAAGTTCTTTAAGAAACTTAATTTGGGCTAGATAATGTTGTGTGAGTGTCAGAAATATTTATTTTATATATTATATTATACCCTATTTCTCTTTTATTTGTGGCATCTTAATTTTTCTTAGCTTGCAGAAATGTTAATTTACAAAATGTTCACTATTTTTTCCGCTGCCCAAGTATCTGAAATTACACAATTCATTAATCGTCTTAAAACGACTACAAAACGACAAATATTTGCATTATAAATACGTCCTCGACTGGTGATCGAAACTGCATCTCTTGTGTCATGCATACTATGCATGCAATACATACTATTTGACCACTGCAGCACAGACGTCATTATAAGAAGTTAAACGTTTTACCTTATTCTCATTTACTTTTTAATTTACTAAAATATTTTTAACCATCGCACGTCAACTGTTTCGACGAAGAAATAAAAGTAAATATTAAGGTTACGAGCATTCGGTTGGTATGAGGCAATGTTTGTGGTAAGAGGCTTAACAATAAGAGGCTTTTATGCTAAGAAAATTAGGTCTAAAGCGGTCTTTAAAAACATTTTAACTTAAGCCGGTATTTGCTTTTGTATTCCGATTTTATGCCCAAAGCTAATGTGAACTTACTTTACTTAATGCATTATTAAAAAGGTTAATAATATGTTTTTGTTTGTTTCAGAAATAAGACTTCCTTGGTGAGTTAATTTTAACTCTTAGTCACTTATAATTCGCATATTGTTATATTACGCTGAATACCATGCTGGACTGGGAGCGAAAGAAAAACGTAGAATGTGCCAGCTGCTTCTCTTTCTGGGCATACTGTAAAAGTCAGTTAAGGGACAGAGGTTTTAAAGGCGTTTTTGTGGGCAATAGGCTGACCCCCTGTCACTACAATAGTCTCTCTCCATCTTTATAATACCTCCAAATTTGTCAAACGTGACATCAGATGATCTTGTAACCTCTGGTGTTCTGCTTACCCCATAAGGGATACAGGCGTGACGTTATGTATGTGTGTATGTATGTACTTGATCCATAATCTCTTTTGATGGTAAATGATGATGAGGAGTAGATATAATTTATGTAAGTATTAGCCATTTATGTCTCATCTCAAAAATTTTAAAATATAAATGCCATATTTAAACATATTCTCAATAATCAACGAATGCAAAGCATTAAAAAACCGACTTCACGTCAAAACTAATGTCATCAACGTAAACATTCTCCGAAACGATACATAATTTTTCAAAAATTTGAAATTTTCTATGATGTACACAACCGATTTCGATGAAATTCATTTGGGACCAACTATCATCTATCATATGAAACAAGAATTTTCAAAATCGATTCATAAATGTCCGAAATATCGTGTAACAAAGACACCAAAAAACATACAGATGAATTGAGAACCTCCTCCTTTTTTGGAAGTCGGTTGAAAATAAGATTACTAGGTTAACTATTATTGGGCCTGAGTCAACATTTACTCATCTAAAAGTCTGTCTTTATTCAAACTTTGAAAATTCAAATTTCTTATGTAATTCCAAAAACATCTCAAATTCGGAGACCCCTAAAGTGTTTTCTCTACCAACCCTAGCAGTCGAGAAGTCTAAAATTGTCTAGAACAAAATTAATTAACTATTAATTGCGGTTGACCGACGTCGCACTAGTGCCTTTACATAACAAAACTTACTTTAGTTTTGTATATAAAATCTATTGTGCGCTTTATATTCCATACCAAATAACTTTTGAGTACTTCAACCCATCTTACCCCAAAAAGGTCAAAGACCCACAACGATTTACAGGATCAGATGATAGTAAACAATTCCCGCGTACAATGCGGCCTTTTATCTCAGTACGGGATAATGTGCCCTGAGAGGGTAATAATAGAGTCGGGTTTTGGTTATAGGGTGTATGGAATGTAGTCTGCAGTGCAAAAACAAAAGTGTAATTGGAGTTTCATGCGTCAGTGCACGAGGAGCCATAAGCTTCTGATAGTGGGGACATACGGACGTAGCGTTTAGTGAGCCAAATTCTTCAATACTAATAAACATCTTACTAATATTATACATGCGAAAGATTGGATGGATTTATGGATGTTTGTTGTTCAACCACGGCAGAACGGCTCTACGGATTTGGATGAAATTTTGTGTAATGGTAGTAAAGATAGTGAAAATAAAAATATTTCTTTTGAGAAGCATAGTTCCGTAGTAATAACAACACTCCGTCTGCAGTAAAATTAAAGAAGACAGTTTAATATCGGGAAACGAAAATGAAAGAAAGATTTGTAATGTTTTTGTATTAACATAACCATACTATTAAAATTAGTATATTAAGAATTTAATATTTTTGCTGCAGTTCTCCATTTTGTTATCTCTTTCAGCCGTATGTGTACAGCGTAGTTGCGGTATGTTTCGTACCATACAGCCCCGGAGGGAACCAGCCCTCCCCTGACATTTAATTGAACTGCTGGATTTCATTCTATTTTACGTTCACTTCAACTCCGAACAATTGTACGAAGAAACTATCTCTGTTTGCTATCCTAGATAATCTATAGATTGCTCAGAAGTTTGTTCAAAAACAAGAAGTAGGTACTAGGTACTTAGAAAATCCGTTGTAGAATTGCGTGCTTCGGAATGAACAAACAACGTATTATACATCGTTTAATTATAGTTTATTTTCATTTATCTCGACTTTTCGCTGCCTCGTCATCAATTTTATGTCTGCAGATTCAATTACCTAAAGTTAGGATCAATAAGCCCTTAAAATCCCAACCAAGTTAACGGAGGTAATCGATCAAAACAGCTATTCAATCAATTTATAAAATCTCTTTTTCTCAAAACACTTATTTACCTTTTAAACATTTAAACAGAACTTCTTAAGTTTGTAATAAAAAACTTGCGAAGATGAATTAATCCTAAACTTTCTTAAGTTATCTGAAGAGACTTGATTGTTTCTCTTCGGTATAATTAGAATAAGTATACGTAATTAAGTAACGATGGAATTAATTACTTTCTTTAGATATCAGAATTAATTATTTCAATTGAAAAACCACTTTTCTGTATCATTACTTTTTACACATTTTTTGTTCATTTAGCTTTATCTGTTAATAGACTGTTTTATAAAATAAAAAATATAAATAAAAATAAATAACCCTATTACTTTTACAAATATGAACTATTTACCTGCACATAAAACGTACAATTGCTAAAATGCCATTCATACCAAATAAAACATAATTAAATATAATTAAATCGTTGTGATCCTTAATAGAAGCCGTCGTGGCGCCGTGGTTACTGTGTGTATCAAAGTCAAGCAACGTTCGGCGCGGCCGGTACTTGGATGGGTGACCGCCGAACATTCATTTCTCACGGTGACTTCGGTGCTTCGGAGGGCACGTTAAGCAGTCGGTCCCGGGTGCTGTATACTCGTATACAGTAGTCGTTAGGGTTGAAGCGTTGTGTTTGTCCAGAGGCTCCCCGGAGATCGTCTCAACTTTTGTTCGGAAAGGGAAGATAATTAGTTTTTAAAGTGCTTGGTCATACTCGTAGCTAGGAGGACAGAATAATTGTCGCCAATATCAAGTCTGTTGCTAAGCCAGTTGATAGCCGGAGATTAGTTTGAGTTTGAACACAACCAGGTTTTAAGCCTTTTAACTTTTGTGGGAAGACGGCTTTTTCCAAATGAAGTAGGTAAGACAAGGTCAAGTATAATATTTAAAAAAAAAAAGCAAAAAGAACTACAAATGAAATGAAAATATGAATATTATTTATTGCATTTACGGTGTTAGCTTGTATTTTCATAACCATAGTATTTCGTCGGGTTTTATCTTTTTTGGGGTCAGTCCAAGTACTGCAGTACTGTTAATATAAAAACGTACATTCATAGCCTAGGCCCGATTGCCTCGACAGATATAATCGTGGCCTTCGGACAGTTCGCGATATCTCTGACGCAAACACTATTAAAACACTGAAAACGTCTAAAACCTCCAATGCAGTAATAGTTTCGTGGAAATCGTAAAACTATATATGACACAAAAAGCTGAATTCGAATATACGTGCTCTTAGGCGCTTGGCAACATAAACTGCGGGAATTATCAAATTAAGAACAGTATTCTATAAAAAGTTGGTAGATTTGATGAAAATCTGTGAGCAACATTTAGGGAACTAATTATGAAATCGTTGCGACGCATTGAGCGATTACCAGCAACTTCAAAAACGGGCAAATATTTAAAAGTGACTAGTTGCGGCCATCAGAAACTAAATTAGTCATCGATTACAGCAACCGAAAACTGTTGACGTTCTTCAGAACTCGAAACTCGAGATTGCGCGTTGAAATAAAACCATGAAATATACCTATGCAAATAGCTAGTTGCCAGTTGCTGCATTAGTTGCTCCGTGGTCAAAGTGACTTATTTTCAGATGCTCTAACGTCAAATGTTGAGACTGCAAACGATTTGCGAACAAAAATTTCGAAGTGGAGATTTCGAAATACTTGTTAGCAAGTTTAACATCAGGGAGGTTTAAAATTTTATGTTGAAATTTCGTTCTGCGTATAAAGACTTATGGGAATTTACCTGAAATCTGACTTTGACTGCAGTATTAACTCATGATTTAAAACTCCATTACTATAAATGAAATTAAATAATAAATTAATTAATACTTGTATACTTTAAAATAATGAAAGTCGACAATTCATGCGAATTCTGCACATGCGTTTGCGATAAATGACCACTTTGGCGAAGGGGTAAACCTATCTGCCTCAGACGCCAGTGGTTGCGGGTTCGATTCCCGCCCGGAACAAGAAAAAAAATGTTCCTGGTCTGGGTGTTTATCTATATATGTAATTATATTCTAGGTTCCCCCCTAGTTCGCTACATGGTATCTCATAACACAAGTTTCGCTTACTTTGAGGCCATGTAGTTGGTGTGATTGTCTGGGGATTTTATTATTTTATTTTATTTATAAACAATAAAATAATACTAAATGATATCGTGCTTATAAATCTAAATGCATTATCATCGATGAATTAAACTAGTTTCACCCACATTGAAAACTAAACTGCCATAGGTACGTAAACGTTGTTTTAGATTTACGAGCGCGTCCCCTCGCAGGCCTCGGTAGAATATGCTCACTTAGCCCGGACAACGAGCGGCTTACCCGACGTAAGCCAGCCGGGTGGAATATAAAAATGACACGGATAAAAGATTTTATAGCACCTGCATTATAGAGTTGTGCCCTGGAAAGGACGGGCTTAGATTAAAACGGCATTTTTATTCTGTAAGTGGAGCTTTTTGCGGTGAAATATAGCTTATTTTAAGTGGACGCCTGATTCGATGATGTTATACATACATAACTTCATGCCTGTATCCCTTATGGGGTAGGCAGCACACCAGAGGTTATAAGACCATTTGATGTTACGTATGAATTTGGAGCTATTATAATGATGGATAGAGACTATTGCAGTGACAGGGATTGTTTTAGATAGTATGTGTTGGGTAAAGTTAAATTCTGATATAAGGTCTAAGAACTCATTGGTTTTGAAATTATTTTTTAACATATTTATATTAAAATCCCCTCCTATTATTGTATTTTTACCAGATCGTTTATTTTTTATATAATTTAATAAATATTTAAATCTTTCATAAAATAAAACCTCATCTTTCTCATTCCAGTACAAGACAATTAACAAAATATTTTCTTTAACTAACTCTATTGCACATAATTCTATAATATATTCTAATGACATCTGAGATATTTCTACATTTTCTATATATTCAATGTAATTTTTCAGTAGTATACGACCCCGCCGCCTTGCATAGTTGTGCGACAGTAGGACGCCGCAACCGGGTAATTTTTTAAATTGTATCATACTCAGTTTGCCTGGAGACAACCAAGTCTCTGACAAGCAGACAACTTGGTATATTTCGTTTTCTTCTAAAAAAGCTTCCAATATATGTTGTTTGTTATTTAAACTTTGAATATTTTGGTAGAAAATATTATATTTTTGGCTATTTTCGAAAAGTAGATAAAGATAGATAGATAAAAACTTTATTGATACCAACAATTCACATAAATATCACAATAATACTTAATTGTAAAACTTAAAAACTAGGATTAAAAATAAAGAATGACTGGTTAGTGTGTAAAGTATGTGTGCTGTAGCAGCGCAATAGGAGGTAGCTCAGCGTTGGCATTTGCTCGGAAGAGCAAAACGCTGATTTTCAGCTACGTCCTGAAGGGAACAGTATACCAATGAGATGTCAAATATTTAATTAGACGTGCAAATCAAAAATTAATATAATAATATAAATAAATAACAATTCATATAAAACAAATACATAGGAATTCATTAAATAATATACATTATTGAAATCATTAGAAGTAATTAATTATCAGTATAGAATAAATAATGAATGAATACGTGAATGTCAAAATTATTAAATTGTATGAAAATGTAATAAAAGATAACACAATATATTAAAATATTGTTGCTTTAGTTTTTAATAAACCTATAACTTTAGTATTATTGAGCTTTTTTCGATAAAGTTTTGGCGCATTGGGTTTATGTTTGTTCATACGAGTTTCATGACATTGCAAAGGAAGTTAAGTGCATACCTGTCGAAAAAAAATAAATTAATGCGATTTCCGGTTTATAAAAACGCCGCAATGTCCAGCTGTTGTATTATCTAATAAAACGCAATATAATATTGTAAATGTTTGTAAACACAGAAGATAATTTTATTGCACTATATATCAAAACTATGTACCTCTCTATTTTTCGCCTAACTTTTTTTAGGTTTTTCTACTGATCATATTTACTAATTCCCTTCCAAAACAAGCTAAACATGATCTAAATCGCAACAAATACATCCCATAATCAGTAAATCCCGTAATCTTCGCCTAGCATTTTCTATTAGATCAGTGTCAATATCAGGGCGCTAGGAGATCCCCTCTGATATATCTAATAAGCAACGGCACTTTCCCCGCTAGGTAATCTCCATGTAGCCTGGAGACAGTCTTGTCATCTTTCTACACGCCAGTGGGTTTCGAATTTTCAGACGTAAGGGCTGCTTCCAGTTGAACCTTTTCCAATTGCGGTAATTTAGTTGTGTGAGGTTTGTAGAATCTGTTTTAAAATGCGATGATCATGAATTGTTATAATCGTATAGTTTTTTATAAAATCACTTCAGGTCGCGTACCATAGAAAATTCTGAACCTAAGATTCATACTGTGCAAGTAATCATAAAATGTATAATATGAGGACCGGCCCTTTTAGCATGCAGACACAAAAACGTTTGTCTGTTATCACAAGAGCACACAGAGAAAGCCCGAGTTATAAAATTTTATTGATTCCATTGACAGTTTAAGAAATCCACGTGTCTCTAGCCTACTGCATTTATGCATGTAGCCCACTGCGCTGCTAGGTTCAGTTTTTGATCAAAACAAGTCAGAAGTCAGAGATTAACGTAAACAAGTATCAAATAGCATAGTACAAAAAGATCTTGAAAATATATCTCACTCAGCCACGTCAACGCGCACACAGATAAGCAGACTGATCTGGAATAAAAGTAATATTTAAGATTAGTCTGAGTCGGGTTTGCTAAACAACATCATATCGATATAAAGACAAAAACTGCTATACATATTTATTTACTAAACGCTGCCAACTTTGTAGATTTCGATATTTTCCAATTGAATACTTCAATTTGAAAAGTGCCATTTGGGAATAAGCCCGTGTGTACACAGTAAAAGACGCAGTAAGGGGTTGGTTGATTGAAAAATTGCTTTCAAGGCTTTCACTAGATCGCGCCCAGGAACGTGGGCTTTTCGGTTGAGTAGTTTTATAAATCTTGTTAACTGTTGACGGTAATAATATTTCCAAATATCCAAAAAAAAAACAGACAGAAAAGCTTGAAAGAATTCGCTTTATAGTGATAAGGCCTCATAATTGATCAAATACTCGTCATTCAAAATTTTCCAAATTCAAAAATTCAATCTCCCAATTTAATTTCTCGGGTTTAGATTTGGTAAGAAGTGGGGCTCTAATTATAACGTTGAAAAGTGAGCATGATCTCAGTAGAAATATTTAATAAGCAATGTAATACCGTTTCCGGGGACGTGATTACACGTTTTCCGCCATTAAAAAAAATGTATATCTACTTTAGGTAGGTATCCTATTCGTATGTAAAGGAAGAGCTCACGTGATAGTATGTATTTGGAGCTATTTGTATGTATATTTATAAATAATACCCATCTACAAAACTTCGTTATACGTGAATAAGTAAAAAGTAAAAAATGTAAATCTTAAAATGGACAGACGTAACTGATCGATGCATTCACTAGTGCAAATATATCCGATAATATAGTTTTAATTATTTTCAAACTAAGTGATTGATCGATCGAAGAACATTAACCGAACAATATTTCAGTTTAACATTAGCTATCCATTAATGGCGATGCAACGGATTAATCATTTAATTTCTGTGGTTATTTTAATAGTATACTATTTCAATGTTGGTTTTGATTAAAAATCGAAGTAGAAAAGTACTACTGTCTCAGTGTATCATACCTGCAGCGCGATCACAGAACTTTATCGATTCGTATGTTTGCGAATGTTCGAATAGTATGAACCCGGTTTGTTTGCAACAACTGAAATATACCCATAGCCGCACCACAAGTGTAAATAATCAACGGATGTAGAGCATAAAAAACCGACTTCAAGTCAAAACTTTGGTTGAATTATAATGTCGTCTATGTAAACATTCTCCGAAAACATAAATATTTTTTCAAAAAATTTAAATATCGATTAAGTTCTTAAAATATTTCGATGAAATTTATATGGGACCAACTCTGAAGTATCTTCTATCATATGAAACAAGAATTTTCAAAATCGATTCATAATTGCCCGAAATATCGTGTAACAAAGACACAAAAAAATACATACACACGAATTGAGAACCTCCTCCTTTTTTGGAAGTCGGTTGATAAATTGCTTGTCTTGTTAATTTAGAATGTTTGTAAACATGTTTTATTATAAAAAAAATGTGAAGTAAATAAATTACAATGTTGCTTATAACTTGCAACCGACTCCATGCTATGCGAACATTCGGAAACATACGAGTCGATAAAGTTCTGTGCTCGCACTGCCGTTTCGTTGGGTGCACCACGCTGAGCCCTTTCACTACCAAGATATGCACGCTCTAAGAACCTTCGCATACAAACACTATGTGTCTATAGTTAAATTGTAAAAAATAGCGTGTTTTTTAGACGAGAACATGTGTTTCTCAATTTACTATTCTTACGTTCACTTTTCTTGAAATTCCTTGCACTTGCGCTGCCTGGAAACAAACACACAACATTTCAACAAAGGAACGCAACAGAAAGTTCAACTGTTTGTTCTAACGGACGCACGCCTACGCAGAATTTATCATGCAACTTTAGTCCTTACTACTGAGCAATAAGGTGCTTTATTAGGAATGTCTTGTATATCTCTGATAACACGACCTGTACAATTGTTTCGACGGTCTGTTGTTTCACATTTTCGGGATGACGTGTAGATCAGGACTTCGTAACATTTGTTTGCGTAGATTTTTTTTTGCTTTTTTATTTTTTACGTTGTTACCATCATCTGATGGTAATTTAAGATGAGGTCGAGGGTGGGTTTAAGAGTATAAATAAATAAATTACCTAATCTGACACACGACTTGTGGCCCCCAAAGTAAGCTATTCTATAAATACATACACGCCTATATCCCTTATGGGGTCGGCAGAACACCAGAGGCTATAAAACCAACTGATAAATAATATATAATAAAAATAAAATCCCCAGACAATCACACCAACTACATGGCCCCAAAGTAAGCATAGCTTGTGTTATGGGATACCATGTAGCAAACTAGGGGGCAACCCAGAATATAAATACATAAATAGATAAACACCCAGACACGGAACATTTTTTTTTCTTGTTCTGTCTGTCTTGTACTGATGTCACGTTTGTCAAAAGAGATATTATAATGTCGAAGAGAGGTTATTGCCGTGACAGAGGGTCAGCATATCGCACAAAAAACGCCAATTAAACCTTTGTCCTTTAAGTGACTTTTACAGTATGCCCGGGAAGTGAAGCAGCTGGCACATTCTATGTTTTTCTTTCGCTCCCGGTCCAGCTTGGAAGAAGCTGTTATATAACCTTGACTTAGTTCCAAGTTCCAAGACATAGTACCAAGTTTGTGTTGTGCATCCATAGCTCAATGCACCTACTATGTAAGTAATTTGGTTGTGGCATGACATTGGCTCTCACAATAAGCTGTCTTGTGTCTGTTTTTTTTCATGTCATGATCAATATGTACTGTACCGACGGATGCCACCGTGTATCCACACTGTGTGGGACTCCCCACAGTGAGCAATCCCGCTGCAGAGCCTGACCCTCTAAACACCCCCTTCTCCGATGCCTAACTCAAGAGCTTTACCTAATAATACACGAAGTGGTATTTAAATTTATTAGTTTTACTGCCTAAACGAGAGAGGAGGTCCCATTTTCATTTTACAAGTTTATTTAATCGTCGTAGCCATTATTTTAATAGCTTATGGTTATTAGAGTGTCTTTACTCAATTACAATGTACCTAATAAAAGTCTTCGCGAGACTTTCTTTGAGATAAATATTCCATGAATGGATTTCCTTATTATAAATTATTTTTATCAAACTTAGCTAGAAAATAGATTTTATCAAACATGTATTTTTAGACCTACTTACTGTTATTAATATTAATATTTCTTTCTCATGATTCTTAAGTATAGTACCTGTCATATTTTCACTGAAAGTTAGTTTTTCTCTTTATTGTTTTATAAGTTTGGAAACTTTAAAATAACTAAATTCTGACTATTCAAAGTTTGAAGATTTACTTCAGTAGTTAAAGTTAGTTAATTGAAATTGATTTTTTTCTCCTATTCAATATTTTGCTATAACCTTTTAAATTACAAGTTTATAATTGTTTAAAAACACAAAACTTTTAAACTTTGTTTTCGCCTTTAAACGAAGCCCACACTAATTCTTAGTTTTATCATTGATATCATTGATTATGAAGCAAAATTATGTTTTTATATTATGCAGAGATGGGAATATTTGGACACTGTGTACAAAAGTTAGTACAAAGCTAAACAATAGAATCTGATTTGTCGCTAAAATAAACTGCAACCATTTCGAAAACCGCATTTTCCTAGGCCTGTACCACTTGTATTCCATTTCGCAGCCGAAACACAGTCTACATTTACTGGCACTGGCATGGTACTGTCAAAGCTGGACGCTAAGTTTCAACTCTATTCTGTAGTTGTTAAAAGTGAATGTTGTGTAGCTATTATGCGTCTGAGTGTAACCACAGAGGTACGAAATAGTCGGGTTGTATTGACTTGGTTACATTGCACTTGTAAATAGAACGTTGAATGGACTGACTATTATCCTTTAGAATTTGATTTTGTCTATAAAACAATCACAATGAATGCAGTTCACTGCAGAAGCGAGGTCTCAAATAAATTAACTTTTCAGACTAACATATATGACCACGTAATATTTTAATGTTGACCAAACGGAAGAACTAATTGTAATATTTTAAAAATCTATTAAGTTTTGTGTCCTAATGAGATCGAACTGAGGCATTCCCGTACCGCAAATTATATTTATGTCTTGTGGGTTACTCTATATTCTAGGTAATATTTTTATATCACGGAACTTAGATCTTGGACTAAGAAACTAGGAAACAACATACGAAAAGGAAACAACTCGTACGCATATGAACTTAAGTTTCCTTGAGACTTCATGTTTGAATTCTAAAGGTTCTTTTAGAGTCATAGACAGTTGTCAGTAACGTTTGGCTACCGAACAAGCATTATTTGCCCTCACAAGTCATTTCAATGTCAGTAGTAATTTCCTTTTTATTCACGTAAAATTTAATCCATTGCTGTCAAACTTTGGAATCGTGAAATGTAAAGTTTTTTGTGTCGCTGTCCTATTGAAAAGTTCTTTAGACAAGATTTATTTACCTACATACGCTTGGACTACTTTTCGATCGAACGGTTTCATGATTGCAGTTATTGAATTTAGATCGTATGACGTTAATACGAAACTTATAATCTTCGACCTAGCGTCATGATATCCTTTATGGGGGAAATCCTCATATCCGGTCAATCGAGGGATGCGGCCAAGTTATCTCGGTCTTTATTCAAGTAAAAACCATGATGTATCTCATCCGCTGTTAGTATTGTAAGTATTGCCCACGGTATTGCCTTAGGCTTACCCGCGTGCTCTCATAATATCCTAACGGTTTCTGTACTTGAATCGCAATCATTCTGAAGCTCTGTGATCCATCATTCCATACAAGTTGCGTTTTCATTCGCATTTTCTCTAATTCGGATCGGGTGTAATACGTGACCGCTCTTACTCAGTCTTACCAAATAAGAATTTGTTCTGTCTTAGCTCTGTGTGTTCGCCATTACCGTAGCCTACATAGAGACCCATAGCCGCAGAAGTCAAAGCACGAACAATTGAAAGCACGCGCATAATGACTGTGGCGCGGCTTTTTGCGGAAAACTGTGTTATTAGAGCGGGAAAGTTTTGTGTTTTACGAGTGCTTTTAATTTACTTTGAGTTAATAAATTTTTATAATAATAAAAAGTCTTTAAAGCTTAGATTTTGTACTAATATACATGTAGAACATTTCTTCACTTAAGTTTGATATTCACTCTTTTAAAGACACAGTTATAATAGATAATTCGATCATCCAAATATTTTTACTTTTTCAATTACATCACTCCTACGGTTGTGGAAAGAAATTATTCTAAAGAAGGGAAACTTCACACAATTGACCGAGACGACATTTTCCTCTTAATACTATTTTTGTATTTCTATACACCCAAAAAACGACCACGCGAATGCTCGAAATAACAAAATTGAGGCGTATTTGGTAGACATTTTATATCATTCGAACTGAAATAACTTTTCCTATTAAATCCTGAAACCTTCTCGAATGTTCCTTACTCTGATAAAGTGGGCTCATTCTTTCTGTAACTTTACATTCAAATGTATAGTAATATTCAGAGCTTATATATGAATCACGTCGTAACATTATTACTTTCTCTTTAAGTCTACTTTCTTCACATATAAATTCATATACTTTTTTGCCTCCAGCTATACTCAGAAGAAACATTCCTTTATTTTGAAAAATAAATAAAACTGCATTCAAAGCTCTTCGAAAATTCGCTCTGTAAAAATTACACCCTTTAGTTTTATTGCATCGATCGTTAGCATCAATCACAAGGACGAAATGTCCCCAACATACTAGTTTAATTTAATGAAAGAAAAACCATGATATCTTCATTTTTAGATTTTAGTCAGTTCGATTCCTGGGTGAAGCAAGGAAATTTAGAAAAATCTTTGAATGCAGTTGTATTTCTTTTCCAAAATAAAGGAATATTTTATGGAGTAAAACTGGCTATCTCTATTATTGAGAGTACGTAATTCAAAAATTCCACCTAGTATAGCATACCTACGGTTATTAACTTTGAAATAAAGAAGAAGATACAGTAAAATACAAGTTAGTCCTGAAGGAATGTAAGCTAAGGAAGGAGTAGACTCAAAGTAGCATTCAGTTTATTCTAACTTTTGACTTATTAGCCACTCGATCTTGTCTGCTAATTACTGCTAAATGAAAAGCAATCTTAATACCCTGTCATTCAAATGACATTCAAATGTATAGTAATATTCAGAGCTTATATATGAATCACGTCGTAACATTTTTGCTTTGTCTTTAAGTCTACTTTCTTCACATATAAATTCATATACTTTTTTGCCTCTAGCAATACTCAGAAGAAACATTCCTTTATTTTGAAAAATACCACAGCCTAGATTATCGAAGAATAATTTCCATAGAACCGGTGTTTAAGAAAACAGCCTTAGTTGTAAATGAGGCATGTTTACAGCCTCCGCGTGGGGTTTACGAGCCATTACGGACTTTCATGGTAATCGCCGAAGCGATCTGCCCATCAAAACGCGGTTTATAATGTTGTTCAGTGAAATTATTGGCTTTTTGCGAGATAATGCCGGATTGTTTTGTTTGTAGCGTTCGTTTAGTAGCAGTAAAAAAGAACGGAGGACTTGTTCATATATTTCGGATTGTAATTGTAGAGTAAATGCGTAGGGTGGGATAGTATTACAATGAAACGCGATAAAATGTAGTTAAAAACGTTCTTTTTATTTAAATAAGCTTTGATAAAAAACACATTACTTATATAATTAGATCAAACATAAATGACTTCACGCCTGTCTCCCCCTGGGGAAGGCAGAGACTACGGAACACCAATTGCTATGATCCAGACATACCTCTTTCGCTTCCTCCACGGTCACTAAGCCTTTTTTACATGATCGCCGGTTACGGGTACTTTTCACGCCCTTTTTAAGTATGTCGCCAATTTGGTCGGCATCTACTTTCATTCATCCTTTCCAAATAACCAAACCACCGTAGCATACCCTTTTCAATCTTAGTTACTACATCTACTTTCAATAATTAGATCATATAATACGTAACGACGAAAACCTTAACAAAGACCGTTCTGATACGGAAGAATGTCAAATTACGAAACGCTTTCTGGAATTTTCCAATTACAAAAAAGCGTCCACAAAAAACTTAGTTATATCGGTAACCTATTTACCTGACTCTCCAGTCAGATATAGCTTACGAATCGTAAAAAGATTTCAGATTGAACTCTCGAACGACTTGTCCAAGCACCTGAGATTTTATTACATCCCTCCTTTTGTGCAGTGATGTAAACCTTCGGGAGGTCCGTTTGTAACATTATCTGTATTTTATTTGATTCCCGATCCTTTGACAGACTTGGAGCGCTGAAGTTTTTACTTTGGTTCTTTTTTGGTACATAGAAAGGAACTAAAGTCTAATGAAGCGAAGTTTTCGTGTTGTATCTTCTTGTTCTATTTATATTCAATAAGCTTTTAGTTTGTTGCGGATACATTCAAAACCAACTAAACCTTAAAGTAACAGAATTCAAGATTAACCGCGAAATCAGTTTGATGTAGGCTGAAATGTCACAGCCCTATCGGGTGAAGGGACCTGCTGCATCTACAAGGGCTATGAGTGGGGAAATGATCACGCGTACTGGACCATTTCTGGCTGAGAGCAATCCATCCACCGTAGCTCGCGAGTAATTCCAATGACGATACCGTGGGCCCCACTTATGGCTGATGACATATACCTGAAGGGAATTCATGTTTTCCTCAATTCACAAAAATAGGAAAATAATATCTAATTGTAAGAGCTGCTTACTCAATAGGGTGTTGTAATGTCATAGTCATACCACTACATCATTACCTCAGCCTTAATACAATCATAGCTTGGGACAAGGCTTGATCCTTAATTAAGGACATTACCATATTTGTCTGGCTTGACATGGGGATCCATCACACCTAATGATCTGTCAGTTAGGTCTCACTTAAGTTGCTCGCGAGTAATTCCAATGACGATACCGTGGGCCCCACTTATGGCTGATGACATATACCTGAAGGGAATTCATGTTTTCCTCAATTCACAAAAATAGGAAAATAATATCTAATTGTAAGAGCTGCTTACTCAATAGGGTGTTGTAATGTCATAGTCATACCACTACATCATTACCTCAGCCTTAATACAATCATAGCTTGGGACAAGGCTTGATCCTTAATTAAGGACATTACCATATTTGTCTGGCTTGACATGGGGATCCATCACACCTAATGATCTGTCAGTTAGGTCTCACTTAAGTTGCTCGCGAGTAATTCCAATGACGATACCGTGGGCCCCACTTATGGCTGATGACATATACCTGAAGGGAATTCATGTTTTCCTCAATTCACAAAAATAGGAAAATAATATCTAATTGTAAGAGCTGCTTACTCAATAGGGTGTTGTAATGTCATAGTCATACCACTACATCATTACCTCAGCCTTAATACAATCATAGCTTGGGACAAGGCTTGATCCTTAATTAAGGACATTACCATATTTGTCTGGCTTGACATGGGGATCCATCACACCTAATGATCTGTCAGTTAGGTCTCACTTAAGTTGTGCTATTCTTAGAGCATATTAGCATATCACATGCCATTTGTACACAATTATATGTATCTTAGTTCCTAATTTTGAGGAATCCATAATTGAAAAAAAAATGGAAGTTCCGCATAGAGTTGTCATTTTAATTGAATACTTGACAATATAAATGCCATCTTGACAACAGATAATAAGTAGGCAAGTTTGAAAACTTCTAAATATGTGATTTGTTAACATCGCAGCGATCTGAGACCCCTATTTGCCCTGAATATCTTACACCTGGGTCACTCAGTACAGACGCTTTTGCACACGTTTACAATTCAGTACTGGTTTTTATGGTCTTTTTCAAATCATTAGATTTATTAGGGAAATTATAAAATCATGTTGTTATTTTAACAACCCCCGGGGATTGATCAAATCACTTAGGGAATTGATCAAATCTCTATTTTTATGATATCACTGCCACATCTGTACACATACAATCATCCTGGTTTGAACGTGCTAATATCTCGAAAACTACCGAATAAAAAAAAATACTTTTGATAGCTCAGCACTAGCTCTCTATTCTTTCGTGATCAAAGGTAATGTAGGAAAAACCGAGCGCAATTGCTAGTTTTAAATATAGAAAATGGAATTTTAAATCAATGCCATTCTCGTATTTTATTTATTTTCCGAGTGTTATTTTCTGTTTTCAATCTAATTTCATAGTTAACATTATAACTTTTTCTTTTAAAATTTATTGTGCAAATTAGCAGTCGTGTTGAATGTGTTTTACAGCCTGTATTGCAGGACGTTGGTCGACTTTGTTCTTTTAATTTAGTTCATCGCATACAATATGAGCTAGAACAAACGATGCTATTTTTAAAACCCACTTTGTGTTTTGATTACGAATAGGATATTCTTTAAACTAAGAAACATGGTTTTATATTCAAAAAAATGTTGTAGAGGTGTTGAATATTGTTTTGGTTTCATGATAATAATTAAATGAATTTAATTTCATAAATCCGTGTTGCTGAACATCGTTCCTTTTCAATACTCCATTATAATTTATTTTCAAGATTATAACTCAAACCTAAGTAACGACTACGGCGTAGAAATTGCTACAGCCGTAGCACTTCACAACTACGGCTACGTCCGTAGTATTTTTTTAAGAAGTTCAGTTTTCAATTATAGAACAAATTGAGAAAGCCGAGAGTTTCTCAAGGGTGAATATGAAGACATTGTGAAAATTTTCTGCGCTTTCCTGCACTTATGATACTATCAAGTACTGAAAAGTAATATGTTGTTTTTATTGTTCATGAGTAATAAAATTAATAAATTTTGTTAAGAAAGCTAGCATATACCAAAACAATTCTAGTACCAAACTGTCCAAGCTATCATTTTGATATTACACCACCACTATTGCCTGTTCTCCTATTAATTATAATACATCATCCAAAACACAGTCACGATGAGAAAGTGATCAAGTCACTGGATGATTAATGATCAGAAATCCCGTGAGGTGGTTACTGAGTTGCGTGCCTCGTCATTGTTTATAAAAGGGTTTGCTTACTGAAATCGGGGCTGTCGTACCGGCAGCGGTTTTGTTACTAGGTATATCTGGGATAGTTTAAAAAAAACCCAGACAATCACACCAACTACATGGCCCCAAAGTAAGCATAGCTTGTGTTATGGAATACCATTTAGCGAACTAGGGGGGAACCTAGAATATAAATACATAAACAGCCTGTCTATATATTTATATATTATACAAAAAAAAATATTATGACACGGAACATTTTTTCAAATCACACGTAATTTGGCCCAAATTAAGTTTAATTGGGAAATCATATTTTGAAAATTAGACGTTGGAACAATATTATAATCTTATACTCCTGATTTGAAGCGGTTAGATGTGCTGATTGCACAACTGCCATAACCAAGTTATCGTGCTAATACTGCAAAATCAAAAGCTCTAGTTCATGTACCGATAGATGAATATTCAGCTTTGCTTTTCCAGGTCAGGCTTTAATGGCCTGAGAACTATGCTGTTGAACTACAGTCTATTTCTGCCTATCGATTTTTAAGAAACCTTCAAACACCAGAGCGGCCCGCAAGCAGTTACAAGCGCCTGGATATACGTCTATAATGCACTGCCCTTCGTGGAGGCATTATAATGATGGACAGAAACTATGGCAGTCACAGGGGTTCAGCCTGTCGCCCACGAAAAACATCCCATGAAACCTCTGTTCCTTAACTGACTTTTACAGTATGCCTGGGAAGAGAACCAGCTGGCACATTATTTTTTTCCCTTGCTCCCAGTTTTACAATCTGTGGTACATTGTTTGAGTCTTGTTTTACACACCAATACATCTCAAATTGCAATGATGCGGACGCTCTCAGAACCCGCGCCACAAGCCACGTATTTCGTCTCAATAAGGACCATCTTCAGGGTGTACCAAGTTTTTCAGACGTCAATCATACTATTTTTTTACACACAACAAAATCAATACTAGAAACTTCACCAAAACTCTCCACCCACGGACGAGACATATTGACTGCAACTAGTTGAGGATTCGAGTCCCGTCCTGTACATTATCCTATATTAGTGACTTGGACGCTGCAATTTGTAAATGTCGCCGCCCGCGCCAATATATGGATGCATAGTGTACGATGTCTGCATTTTACAATTTTTATATTTGTGCTGTAAGATGGTGTTTAGGGATAGTCGGGGCATGTGGACTTAAGATTGAAGTGAGTTAGCCGGCAATACATGCCATCTTATATTGCTTTGTTATTTGCAAACCCATTCGTCACAAACTCTAGTCGTCACTTTCATCATCATAGCCATTTTTAGTGAGCAGGGTATACCTCTGATATTATGTTGCCATGGATAAAATATTTTGATTAATCCAACAGAACAGCGTCCAGAATAAGACTAAACCAAATGGTTCTCTTTATAGTGCAGCATTACCCTATGCGTAGGCAACGTCCTTTGTGTCATAAGTACGAACTTTTTACATAGAAATATATCAACCTTAAAATCTGACCTGAACATGAAACCGAACTCGCGTTTTTGTATTGCTCCAACCATTTAATTAATCCAGGACTTTCAAACTCAACGATTCATGTAAAAAAAAATACCGAACCGAATAAAATACCACCAAATTGTAAACGTGACCGAGCTCAAATATTTCGTTTAGTTTAACGAAATCCCGGTCCGGCTACATTGACCGCCGCCCGACCACGGGCTGTTGCCATATAAAACACGGCCATGTATGTGATTGTCAATTTGCATATAGTCGAGATGCTCTGGTGCGGCTTGAATTAATGAACGCGGGAATACCGCTTGCGAAAACAAACCGTAATATCAAGCAATAAGGTCGATTTCCTTTATTGGATGTAAGCGTGTGTGTATGTAGAGTTGAGACTTGGCGATGTAGAGCCCTTGTTTATTTCAAATGATGTTGATAATAAATTAAGGAACGGCTCGTGGTGTTTTTGAGAGGATGGGACTGAATTTTAAAAGATAACTTTAGGGTTTTTTTGTTTAGTGTCGATTTAGCGTCATTCTATAATAGGTACGATTTGAATAAATAACCCATCTATCTATCCATTATAGACTTTTATGCTTATTTTAGGAGTATTGGAGTATTAGGCTAAACTAATTATGAAAGTTTACAAATACAAGGCTATTTCCTGACAAATAAATAATTAACCTTTACCGATACGAAGCCTGTTTTGATCCAAAAATAAATGACTCAAGCAGTCCGAAATACCCAATTTCTAACATAACATATTATCTCCATTTGTTTGGAATAAAGCGGTACAGATTATATCTCTGCTGGATTACGTTACACGTTTTAGTGCGTCAGGTTTGGGGTTAATGGCGCACAGTCACGCCATCTAGGCCCGAAGTTTGAAAGGTAGGTATGTGTGACCTTGAGAATTAATTAGGAGGCGGTTTGAATGTCGTTACTTTTTGATGGTATTGATAAAATATGTTCGTAAATTATTATGTCTACTCACGTTTTTTTTAATACAATGTTATTTGGATAATTTTAATGCAAAATTATGAATAAAGTAAAATTAAGCTTTATTTCTGCCGTAATTTTTGATATTCAAATTCAAATAAGAGTGCCATTTTTCGAAACTTTCGTAATCTGGTCGTTAGAGTGCGGTCGTTGTGGGAATGCGTTCCTGACAGCTCCTTATGTCCACTGAATAAAGTTTATTTCCGATTCGAAAGTTAAAAAAGCTATGATTTTGACAGCTGTCAGGAACGCACCGGTCGCACTATAGCGTCGTGTACTCGAGTCGCAGTTTACGCGTCTTTCGCATATAAATCATAAGAGGTATGTTGTAAGTGATATTATTCAGGATTTGCCTATTCATAAGAGTGCCAGATCAGTTATTTTACAAGTTTATACTTATAAACACTAGCGTAGTACCCGTATCGGCTCGCGAGCAGTTTGCATTGCATTAACAGTTGATTGATTAACTTTAGTTTATATAGGGTGACTGGTGACAAATTTTAGATACTGAAGAAGAGCACTGTGTACTCGATGCAGATGATAATTATGTAGGTAATAAAAGTAGGTACCTACTTAATTTATCACTAAAATTCCCTATAAATAAATACTGCTATGTAACTATGTACTTTATTTAGGCCTGAGTCATAGCGTTGGCAGCGATCGTGTCACATGACCTAGCACGCGGATCGCTGCCAACGCTAGCGTAACCATGCGTTGCGAAATCAATTGTTAAACTTTCGGTTAAGTTTACTCAGTAAATATTATATATTTATTTTCTTTCCCGTCATGTATGATCTCAAACTATCACTTCCTTGAATTTCAAAAGTGACCCACCAGTCACCCTGTATATTTTTACGCTGATCGTGTGTGATCATTTAACTTGCAACAGAGATAAAAATAAATGTATTTATTATGTATTTCCTTTTTTTGTACTTATTAATGGCAAACAATTAAGTGTAAATAAATAAATAAATTATAAATGAAAAACGAGACAAATATCTCCTTCCTGAAACAAATTCAAACATGACTTACCGATGATTGGATCACTACATGTCATTGAACGCACACCTAAGCATACGTAACATAATGCAAATAGGGGCTCGTCCTACATTCCGCAGATGGTTCCGTAGATAAGCCGCAAAGCCTGCCCCGAAGGGAGTTCGGCCTGCATTGTACTGTCGTGTTGATTTCGCCCCATTTTCCGAAATGCCCATTGTACTGACGATATTAATTGAACGTGTGTTTGTGTGGTGTATGAAGTTATCTGGTCGGTTGAATGGAAAGTGATTACTGGAATTGCATGGCATTGGAATTAATGTACAGTTGTTTCTTGTTTGCTTGTTGGTAGAGCACTTTACGTTTTAAAGCTTAAACCCAAGTTATTTTCTATGTATATAAATTTTTCATGATTGTGTAAGTGAGTGATACATTTATAATGGCTTTCTATGTATATTGGATCTCAATCCATAAATCCTTTTTTGTATAAACTATAATGTATGAGCGTTGCTATGACGAAAAAGCCAGATTTTTTATTGCATGAAAAAATCTAGATCAAAAATTTTGATTCGTTATAGAGAAATCCACTTGTCTAAGAAAATCGTTAATTGTATAAAAATGACTTACTCGCATTCAATTTAAAAAATACTTCAATAAAAACATATAACTATTAATTATTCTAAAGTTATTTGTTTAATTTTAATAAGTTTAATTGAAACTTTTGCATAACATCATTTAATACGCAAAGGTACTAATGGTTTGGCTACTATACAATTATGTATAAAATATTCAAATTTATACTACCGAAACTTGTAATACAAGACAGAACCACTTAGAGATAGTATGGAAACTTTAATCATTGTTGGAATATAGCCCGCTTTGTACAACAGGGTAAACATAACTAACTTGACAGTAAATTAAGTAATAAGTTGTGTTTGTATTTTCAGATATGTAAGAAAAACAGAAAAGTTTTCTACTTTTACGCATAGTTTTCTCTATGCTTTTATCGGTTTAATATTGTACACAATTTTGACGGGTACTTTCAAATTTATCATTACAAACATTCTTTATTCATTTGGCATTATAAAGACTAGAGATATTTACTAAATTTCATTTTCTTATAAAGTACTTTTTCAAATATTTTACAAAACATATTCGGGACTACGCGCTACTACAAAACATCATGTAGTACTACGTCGTAGTATTAACAATGAAATGCCGCATCGTAGGAGCTGTGATTATTTATATAGGTAGCTAAAAGATTTTGTGGTGCCATGCCATAGCTTTTTTTCTCTACTGAGCGTTACTAAAATAAATATGCAGTTATGTTTTATCGAATAAATTCAAATAACGCTCGTCTGGCCATACTTGAAGGAGTTTTGGCGCCAACACTTATGTATGGTAGTGAATCTTGGTAGTGTGGCAGAACAGACATGAAAGCAGAATTAATGCTGTGGAGATGAAAGCGTTGGGAGGCATGTGTGGAGTGAAATTGAGTGATAGGGTGCGCAACAGTGAAATAAGAAAGAGACGCGGATTGAAAGAGGATGTAGTGACTAAGATTAAAAAAGGTATGCTACGGTGATTTGGGCATTTGGAAAGGATGAGTGAAAGTATATTTACGAAAGAGGTACAGAACAACAATGGATGGTGTTGTTGGAAGCGGCCGGCCTAGGCGAACGTATCAAATTGGCGACATTTTGAAAAAGGGCCTAGTTAAAAGTACCCGTAACCGGCGATCATGTATGAAAAGATTGATGAACGTGGAAGAAGCGAAAGAGGTATATCTGGATCGCAGCAATTGGTGTTCCCTCGTCTCTGCCTACCCCAAGGGGAGACAGGCGTGAGGTTATGTATGTATGTAATTAAATAACATTTAAATTTGGCAGGTAACTTAAAACAACCTTGTATGACTTCTCCGATACATAAGAGAAACCCTAGGATTTATTTTAAATTTCCAAACTACGGTCAAAGGAATCGTCGATAGAGGGCGCTATGATTAAAACCGTCTGGTAAGTTTGCTACAAAGCTGCCTTTGCTGTCCGGTCCGTGTCAATATTCGACCTGTGTTGTCTATAACGGTTAAGCACTATGTGAAGCATACAATAGAGTATATAAACAATACTTACAATATAGTACCTATATTTATAGTATTTGGCTTGTATTCTAGTTTTATATCACGAAATTCGGTAGCTATATTCGAGGTCGTCAAGCCATAACCAACTTAATAATGGTTATAATATTAAGGGTGGAATTCGTTGTGACATAGATCTTCAGTGAATTGAACTGCCGTTCCTATTTATTAAATTACAATTAGATACCCTGATGTTTAGTCACTTATCATATACCATTAAAATAACCACTAACAATTAGTTACGCTTCTAAAAACACCAATCATATTTTGAGAAATGAACGTTCTATTTTCATAGCAGCGCTGCAGCGTCTTGAACCATCCACTCTATGCGCTCAAGAAGTGTTTGCGGCGAACTATTGTACCGAGAAGTTGGTAGGAACTTGACCCCGAAACCAGAACGCTAGGGGTGTACCGTTGCCGGCAATATTGCACAATGTGGGAAGATTGGTGGCAATAACTAAATAAATATGAATACATATAAATACAATGATCCGCTCATGAAAGAGAACATACGTGTTTTAAATAAATTACTATATTTAAGTTAGCAGATGGTAGCTTGTGGTACCTGTTTATAATTCCGAGTGTGTCTTCATTGCATACCTTGCTTCTTGAAGGAGGGAGGGCGGTGAACTAACACACGAAAATTCTGCATCACTAGTGCAAGTACGAGTCGCGGAATTAGCAAGGTTACGTAGTTATAGTAATTGTCATGGATTTCCGCAGTTTTAAAAAAAAGTAAATTATAGTAAAAACTTTCAATCTTTTAAATAAAAGTGTATTGAATTCGCATAATTTCTTTAAATTTTGTACTTGTCTTTCATATCAATCAAATGTTTAAAACCAACGATTACTTATAATTATATAAAATGGAAATATCTCAACAAACAAATCTCTATAAAAACTACTGGAGTGATATATTCTGATTGATATACTGCACAAATGAAACTAAAACGATGATTAGGCTGAAAAAGTAATGAAATATACTGATAATTATTTAATAGGAACCAGACAATATTACTAATCGCAATTTTACCGGCACTGGAAACATTAGAAATATTCCTGGAAATGGGAATATTGCCACCAGGCACATCACTACTCGGAGCGCGCACGTTGTGTGTTAAGGGAACGTGCTCCGAGGGGTTAATGACCCCGGACATCATTTGATGAATTAACCGCGTGCCATGGTATATTTATTCAAGGATCTAAGGGTTACATAATCTATACTAATATATAAAGCTGAAGAGCTTGCTTTTATGTTTGTTTGAACGCGCTAATCTCAGAAACTACAAGTGGGATTTGAAAAATTCTTTTTGCATTGGATAGCCCAACTCTTGATCCCGGGGGAATTTCGGGATCAAAAGTTACGTGGGTAAAACCGCGCGCGGTGGCTAGTCATACGATAAAGTCCCAAACAGACCAGTCAGAAGTTATCAGTGACATTGAAAAATTTGACTTTGTGGGTTTAGGCTTTTTTTTCAGTTTATTTTCTGCTTATTTATATTAATTCATAGATGGTAGAGTTTTAAGATTTATTTTTCTATATCAATCAAAATCAAAACTTTTTTCTACGGTACGCTAAAAATTTACAGGTTTTAGTCGTAATATGAACCCAAATCAAGATTAACTTTGGCTATCTTCATACTTTTTCATTTTGGAAAATCTGTGAAAAGTTGAAAAAGTAACCCTAATGAGCACCCTCATTACCCGTTCCTATCTGAAGTTAAATCGGAACACGCCGAGCACTGAACCCTGAACCCGCTATTGACAGTGCTTGCATTGATTCAAAGCGGGGATTAGCAAACATTATATCGTGTTCTCTATTATACGGTTTGAAATAGACCCTGTATAGTCGCATTTACTTTACGTGCCATATTACACGAAATTACGTCACAGTATCTGTTTCAAAGATATGAACAGTCTGCAACAGAATTATGTATACCACCCAGTCTCCCGTACACATACAATATGCATGCAAATTGTATGTGTGCGGGATAAATAATTGCGATGTTGGTTGTGAGTATGTAAAACCCGTTTTCGTGTGAAAAGTAATTATTAACTTATTACTTGGTATGCTTCATTGATATATGAAAGGGTTTTTAATGTTACTATGCATATGATTGGGCGGATTTATTGCTTAGCTTATAATCACACACATAGCCTCACCGCACTGGTATAATCTTAATATATAAAACTACCGGCCGTAGAGAGCTAAAATTTGGAACAAACATACTTAGAGCACTAAAGAAGGAATTCCCGAAATTTTCACGGGAACGGGAATTATTAGACTTTTTAGTTTGTATGAAAAATCTGATTCCTTAACTTGGAACTTGGTGTAAAGGTTCTTCAATGAGTATCTGGTTGCATTATGGAAAGAATTCCCACGGGAACGGGAAATATCGGACTTTTTAGTTTGTATGAAAAATCTTTCTTAAGTGCACCGTGATGTGAAACTTGGTAAAATGGTTCTTCAATGTATATCTGGATACATTATGGAAGAAATTCCCGAAACTTCAACGGGGTCGGGAAAAATAAGACTTTTCTGTTTATGCGCGTACGAAGTTGCGGGAAAAAGCTCGTTAAAGTATGATTTTCTTATCTGTACGATTTTTGTATGTTTCAACTCTTGCCTTATTTACTAAGCCGATTGTGATGGTTCTTTTCTGTTCTGAGTAGGCCCGCGGAGGATATTTGCGCATAAATCTATAAGTATCTCCTTTTATTGTCTTTATCTTTATCAGAAGCACGACACCAATAAATATTTAGATGACGAAATTTTAAAATGTTAAAATCTTTTTCTACCCAGTTACAATAGCATAAACAAAAATATACCTATATAATAAAATGTTAATAGCTCCCGAGTAAATGTGTTTTTTTTAGGTTCGATTGCAGTTTGCTCGTCGTAAATATAAACATTCTTCGCCATAAACTTTTTATTAGCTCTTAAAATATCAAAAGTCATGTTTTATAACGCATTGTGAGTATTGACTTATTACCCATAACCTCACTTGCTTCAACTTTGAAGTTTTCAACCGACTTCCAAAAAAGGAGGAGTTTCTCAATTCGTCTGTATGTTTTTTTTTGTATGTTTTACACAATATTTCAGACGATTATGAATCGATTTTTAAAATTCTTGTTTCATATGATAGAGGATACTTCATAGTTGGCCACATATAACTTTTATCAAGATTGATTGAGTGAATGAAGTATTGAAAATTTCAATTGATTTCGGAGAATGTTTACGTTGATGACATTATAAGTCAGCCAAATTTTTGACGTGAAGTCGGTTTTTTTAATACTCTGCATTCGTTGCTTATTAAAATCTGAGTTACTAAGGCCTGTATTGTGCAAGCCATTTTAAGCATTGATTTGTTGTCAATTCTCCATGTTTATAGTCCTTACAAAAAACTATACATAAGTGGAGTTCAAGGTCTGAGTATATAGTAGTTAGTACCTACACATTTGAACAAATATGCTTAAATATGCTTTCAGTTACTTCAGCAGAATTGAGCATTGTTTAATGCGAAAACTTAAAAATATAACTCACACACAGTTAAAAAATATGCCAATTTTTTAACGCCTGTGATATTTTTATATGCAGTTTAGCCTAAAAAATAGCAATTCAAAGGCAATCACCAGCTTACAGATAAGCTTCTTTATCACTTATACAAGAGCTGGATCGGCTTTTTATCGCCTTGTTTTATTCTCCTCTAGAGACGAAACTGTCTAGCTGGCAAAAGTGGATTAAATTGGTGATTATTTACGTCGCACATTCTTCTGCCTATCATTTATGAGATGATAACGTCCTTTGTTTTATGACTATATCGTAGCACTTTTTGAGCCGAACTTCCACCGCCAACTAAACTTAGCTCGCAAAGTGGACCCAGTTTTTCGTACATGTGCGTCCACCGCAAACTATGCTTGGATTTTTTTGGTGGACGGACCACTTTATTTTCGTTAGGTGAGTTTAGTTGTCACATAGTTTAATTTTTGAACGACGTGTACTGTGGTCGAGGGAGCTCAATCAAACACGTGTTGTTATGTTCAAAGTATACAGTATATTCGCCTAATGTATTGATACGTAACGGGGAGGCGCCTCACACACTACAGACGATCGGCTTTGACATTGGTACACATTAATAAAATCAATTAGGAAAAAGCTGTACACTACAAACTAATAGAAGCGACACTCAAACTACAACGATATAATAACATAATTGTTATAGAGAAACCTATTATTTCAAAAATAATTTCTTCTGTGTAAAAAAAATATTTGTAGAAATAGCCCGATGGTACCTTTCAAAAGCTCACTTCTGTGAATACTAATGAAGATATTAAATTATTAACCTCGTAGGTATATATTAAAACAAAATAAAATTTACTCAAAATATAAAAGGTTGCCTGAATATTTAGATTTTTTGATGGTGTATACGGTAACATTGTAAACCGATACTAATTTGATTTCGAATGTTTGGGTGTATGTTGCCAACCGTCCCGCATCGCGTTATCTGTGTAGGCTCTACTTAAAGTATCACTTATTAAATTTACATATTTAAATAGTTGCTTTACCTATTCGCTGCTTAGTGTATTAGAATTTTTTAAAAGAATACAAAAAATATAAATCATACAATATCAAAGAAAGAAGAGAGCTCCTGGTATTGCAAACAGACAAAATATACTCCGAATACCTGCAAATATTATATACGTTTGTCATACAGGACATTGAACTTAAACCTCGCTGGTTAAGTTGCCATATATATTATAAAAGTAGCACCCAGCTGCGTTTTTACTCGTATAACTTCTACCCTGTAGGAATTAATAAAATATATCCTATGTCCTGCCTCAAGAGCTGGACTGGAAACAGATTTTTTTAATTTAAGCTAAAAATATTTTATTTTAAAAAGATTAGCGTTTTCAAAACAACAAATCCAAAACTTCTATCTTTCATTCTTTTTTAGATTTGTAGTCGAAAGATTTTTTCTGGTGTCGTCAAAATATTTTATTTGAATAAAGTGCAGCATCTCTTAAATTAAATCAATCCTGCAATCAACATTTGAAAATGAAAATGGCGATTATAAAAGAGACGTCGTGACCACAATATCCGAAAGACACTGAAACGTTGAAAAGATTAAAGCTTAATTATAATTAAACGCAATAAAATATTATTTATTTTAATGAATCGTGTAAACTTAAAATACTAAACAGAGGAGTAACGTCAGATATGCCAAGCAATAAGAACCCCTATCAAACATGCCCCCGTAACTTACCCCCGACATTAGCAACTGAATTAGGAGCGCAAACTGTAGTTTATTCAAATCTTGGTAATGTTCCTCTCCCGGCTCAACATCGTGTACAAATTATTATAATAACAGCTGTAATAACTATTTTACGAGCGCAGCTTCGTCGACGCCCGAATTTCGAGTGCTTTATGACGCTCGTGGCTCCGCGGTACCGAGGGGACGAAAACTTGCAGACAACGATGTTTGCTAGTAAAACTGGTTAAGCGACAGTGTGGAACAGGCTAAGAGGGTTCTTTGTTAATAATCAGATTTCTAATACTGGGCAATATAGGGTAGAAAATTGTGCAGAGTCTGTATTACCCTGTATGAAAATGTAACTTTTAATAGAAACTTGAAGACTTTCTCAGAGGTAGAGAGTGATTGATATTTATTCACTTGCTCATAATCATAAAACTTTATAATGCTTCCTACGAAGCAGAAGTAAAAATTTTGTTTTCTATGCCAGATTGGGGTGGATATTAATGTAATGGCACACCGGCGAGTCATGTATGCTTGTATGTTCATTTTAGTACAATACACAATTTTATGAGGATATTATTATTATTCAACTTTGCAGTACGGAACCCTAAAAGTTCTTAAGCCACCTTATAATTTCACTATATAAAGGTAGAATTTGTCTGACTTCTTAATTATACAAAAGTTTGCTTTGAAACTCAGCAGAAACGAAACAATTACTGCTAACGGCAAACGACAGTATACATTTCTTTAGAGTGTTCAATGCTAGAAATTAAGTGATTTCAATGTTCTTTATCATAATGATCAGGCTCATACATACATCTATCCTCCATTGGAACCTTATTAAATTAAAATGATCTTCTACTGTAAAACTGTATTAAAATTACTTATCTTTCGATAGGTTTAAGTAATATAAGAGATTATATGTTTTTAGTTAAATAACCAGTCAGATAGATATACTTTAGAAATTCCTAAGGGAACAAAGGTAAAGTAGGTGAAAACCACGCAAAACTAGGCCACTGTCATAGACCCTTCAAAAACAATAGAGAGCATAGATAGAGCAGCGAAGTCCTAAATGTCATCACGTCATATTTACCTATGCAGAAATAGGTAAGATAGGCTGCGTTCCATTCAGCGGTGTCCGTGACCGGTTTCAATGGACCACGAACGTCTAATGGCTTTGAAGCGCTTTAGCGCTGTAAGCGCTGCCGGATACTCATTAGGCAGTGAATGCGATGGTACGTTCTTGGCGCCTTTTTTGTGAAGTGTCATTTTTTGTTTCGATGTGCATGTTTTTATAAATAGGTGTTGCCATAAAAAACAAAGCTCCCATTTTTATGTAGATAAAAAATTCGCTTAAATATTAAAAACAAATCAATACGATAAAAAATGTTATAAAATTTAAACTTTATCTTTATTTGTATTATTGACACACAAACAGTTTATTGTAGACAAAACAGTTGTTGTCATGGTTGTCTGGAAGATATCGCTCGACAGCTATTAGACCGCCCATGTAGACATTTTATACTTTTAAGTTTTTATTTGTACCTTTTTAGAAAATTAAAATAAATAAATAATAAAATATACGTGTTCTGGGGTTTTCAGAATAGTAAAAAATATTTTTTGAGGCTGGCAATGTTAGTGTCTAAGATCAATGACATCCATTTGTACGAATTGAATAATCATCGATTACTTTTGTTTTTTTTTTTGTTATGTTTTGTAGACAACAACTTTGTTTTATTGTTTTTCTTTTATAGGTTTTTTTTTATTTCGAATCCTTTGTCGCACCATCAACAAAAAGTCAGGAACTACATTTCAAGGCTTATGTTGCTAGTTGCTACCCATCTAGCTAAGTTTAATCAACTGTAGCAAAATTTAAAAAAAAAACTATTCATATTAACTATTCAAAAAAAGAACCGCCAACCTCTACATTTCAATCCTTGTTTCCGCGCGATTACGCAGCGCTTAGACCCTTCGCGGTCAGCTGACTCGGCAATAACTGTTCGATTGAATTGTTGGCCCTTTGATCATCTTTGTTTCTGAAATGTTCGCATGTGACCGCGGCCACGGTAAGGGATACGAAAATGTTGATTTTGGACAATGATTTGCAGGAAAGTGGACTTTGTAATAAGTGATATGTTGAGTGAGACTTTTTTGAACATGTCACATAATACGAAGTTTAGCCAAATAGTAAGAGGTTAAGTATTCTATTGACACGACTGTACAAACACACTATACAACGTGTAACAAAATGGAGAGATAAAACTTAAGGGTTAGCTTCTATACCACACGTAGAATATACAGCAAAAGAATTAGCATGATCAGTGCTGGTATAGACTTACATACAAATTTATTTAATTACTTTACAACAAAATATTTTGACAACCCTAGTTAACCTGATAAGCTAAAAATAGACTTGCGCCACACTTTGTAGGATCTGTTTTAGTTACCCATCACTTTATTTTTACGCCATCTGTTATCGAATAGATTTTATCGAAAGCTAACAGCTGTTATTAGGGTTGACACTTAGATATTTTGATCTAAACTTTGAACTTGTTTTTCGGCCGAACCGTAAGGATTACAAATTTATGTTAATTTTACTTATAAACTACATCACCAAACATACAATACCCTTAAGTATTATCTCTTTATTATGTTACACGCGTGACGCAGCGTTGGCACACAGTCAGTTGGTAAGATACAATATTATTTAAGCATACGCATCGAGAAATTTCTTTCTGGGAAGGTTCCACCGTCCTCCACCTGGACCAGAAGTCACCATGCCATAGTGTATCCCTTGCGTATCATTCGATGTAACAGGTTAACCAACGTGCGGCCCGTTCGCTTTAAGGATGGGTGACCGCAGATCATCAAGATGTCGTTACGGACAGATAATACGTGTCTCGAAGCTGTATTCTGACATCCACACCCTAGCACTGGGTCACCTTGGTGATTTACAACCTAAGATGATATAGGCCTGTATTATATAAATAAGTTTACAACTGCACACAAATAATAATTGCAATTTATTTTTGTTTCAGGTAGTAAATGCTGTTGAAAACCAGTGCAGGGGAATATTATATTAACAATGTATGCTTGTAGTTTATGGTGAGTTTTATTCCTAATTTAAAATTACAAACAAAATTCATCAAAATTTCAGGACTTGAAGCTGTGAATCTGACTACGCGCTACTAGAAAACATCTTGTAGTACTACGTCGTAGTATTATCAACTAGCTGCTTCGAATCCCGACTGAATATGGGGATAAAAGTAGCCTATGTGCTATTCCAGACTGTATCACTATGTCAAATTTCATCCAAATCCGTTGAGCCGTTCTGTAGTGATTGAGGAACAAATATCCATACATCCAAACTTACACATTTATAATATTAGTGTAAGAAGTATAAGATGAAATGGCGTGTCGTAGTAGCTATGTTCACCAAAGTACGTGGAGCCATTATTAAATTTTTTTCAAAATCATTTTTATCAAAATAAATATGCAGGTACGTTTATATTGTATCAAAGAAAAGAACATTTAAATTTGACTAGTGAGTAAAAAACAAACCTTTATATGTCAAATCGTTTCAAATTTCTCGATTATTGATAACAATTTGCAGGTGTCCCGTTAAGTCACAGAAGTTATGTCTTCAACTATGGAATAAACAACTACCCTATTAACCTCTTCAATAAGTCAAAACAGCACAGAAGTCGAATAAGTTAAAACATTAATCAGACATGTGGTCTTAGTTAAAGTAACAACCAACCTCGAAGTTATCTCTCTGGAGAAAGCAACTTACCTAACTTAAGTCGTTGCTTTACTAGAGGATTCTCGATTTATGACTCTCTTAGCAGAACTGTTTCGGGTACAGGTTTATTGGGTATTCGCGAATTAACGAATAAATAGGTACTGTACTGTATATGTGTGTGTTGGAATCGAGTGTACTTTAGTAATTGACTTGCGATTGTGGATGAACACGCGGGTTTAATGTAAGGAAAATCCGTTTTTTTTTTTGTGCAGGGTGTAATCATTAAATGTGCGCAGGCTATTTTTAACTATAATAAATATCACATAAGTTGGAACTAATATCGTAAAATAACTTCAATATAACGTGTACGGGCAAGCACGTACAGTTTGTAGCGTCAGCATTTTACCTCATAGTCAGCTATTACATTCGATTGAAATCAGTATCATTACAGCAGTGGTATCAACCGGTCATCAACCTACTTTATATCATTCGTTCGCGTCCACACATTATCATTTAACATCAAATAGTTTAAGTTCTATAGATCAATATATCAATCAGTTTTCTACTATCAAACATCTTTCATCCTATATCATATATCAACGAAAAGGTTGTGCAGACCGTACATAACGAAATAAAACTTTAAGTATGTATCGTTTTTTTTTTTTAAATTAAAATATAATAAAATATTTTGCAACAGAACTCTTTAAAATCGTTAACAGCTTCACATCTGTTCTTAGTCTTACCTTCAGTTTTTTATCCCGTTAATTTATTTATGATAAGGTGCACACTCTAAGCTTTTTGTATCGTGTTGATCATTCAGATCAAGATTTCGAACTAAAGTCTTAAGAAAGTTTGCCCTAATGCCTATTTTAACCCAGTAGGCAACCCAGAAATATATTTATGTTTAAAATCGTAGGTAAACTAAAACAGTTGAAGTTCGACCTTTTTTGTACTAACTAATTTGGCAATATGTATCATTTGTAGGTACTTGTAACACAATCAGTGCTATGAACTTAAATTATACGTTTAATAATTATACGAACTATGAAAGTATATTAGTAAGAACACCTATAATAATTATTCCGGTTTCAATTTTATTGATACGTACGAGTAATACTCGTATACAAAGGTACTGTGTATTTTTTGACTTAAAGATTCCATTAAAAAAAAAACATAACAATTTCCTTGTACGGTTCAAAGCTGCACAGCAAATTACCATCGTTTGACATTTCCACGGCCATATTTCATCCTGTGTATCTTTGAATTCGACCCCTTTTTCTTTTTTCCACATTGTCGGCACCCAAAAATAAATGTTCTGCGTCTTTGAATTCCATTGAAAATGTTTTTCGCCGTGCCTTCGTGTCATTTTGTTTAAAAAAAAAACTTTTAAAGGTTTTTTTTTTTTTTTAGCTAAGACGACGTCGTTGGCATTATTCAACTACTAGGGCGATAAGCCTAGTCAGAGAATAAAACTGGTAATTTCCTTTATTGTCAGATCTTTTTAATGCAGCCGTTTCTCCCGGGATCTCTCTGGAACCGCCGAATGTTTCAAATCCCTTTGAAAATTTATATTATTCATGCCATAGGCATTTTCATAAAGCTTTCCGATGAAACGCTTTATACACTATTATTTATATTAAAAACCATAATTTATCGCATATTATTATAACTTAATTTTTTTAAGTCGGTAAAGGAGTATTTTTGTTAACAAGTTTGTTCAGAAAAAGCTTTTTTTCACTTTAGAAGACGGTGCCTATAAGTTACAATATTGAAATATAAGCGCTATCATGTCAGTGATTAGTATTCCAGGAATTCAAGGCGTCGTCGAAACGTCTTCAATTTTATACAAACTTTTTCTAATTTATCCATTCCATAGCCTTTAACTTTTTTTACGGCTTTAAGCGATCTTATCGAAACACGTCATATCTTTTAAAATATATTTTTAACATCAAATTACAAGTTTTTTCCGTGTGTCATGAACAGCTGGTAGTCATTAAACTCTTGAAACTACGCTCACTTAGGCGAGATCAAATAATTTCATATCCAGCCCGCTATAGCCTCTGGTTGAGTCACTTGCTGAGCGGCACTTGAGTCCTCAATAATGTCGTTAATGAACTCTTGGCCGTTTCAGCTAAGTAACTTAATATCCGCCTGCTCTTCATTTACCTTTAATGAAATTGCAAGCGTCGCAGGAGAAAGATGTAAAGTTATGTTTATACATCCCGCCATCGTATTATATCGGTGAAAACATCAGTTGGTAACCACAAATGTAAGCTATGATAGTGTTTCGATAAATGGTTATTCTTAAAACACTTCTACTGTAACTAAAATGATTCCACCGAGAAATTATTGCGTTACTAAGATTCACAGACACGCGCAAACAGGGACACCCTTTCTTAAAAGATCATAGATAATATAAAAGCAAACACACGCATAAACCATGGAATGTTTTCATTAATCCTTTACAGAATTACTGTAGCGAGCTTGCAACAATAACAATGTTGAGTCTTTTTTAATCTTTGTTCAATTAAATTGAAGGAAAGATTTTAAGGCAGCGTCCTTTCCCAATATTGATTTCTATGTTATATTTGCTTTGCTTCTCCCCTTCGGCTTAATGTCATTGTAGACACACGGTGATATAATTTTATATGCCAGATTGTTAAAATACTTCGTGCGTCGGATTGAGACTGATATGCATTTGTGCCCGGACGGTAGGTATCGATTGAAAGCTTGGCGTGGTCTCGTATTTACGACAGGGTCGGGTCTATGTCGTTAAAACGATATTAAGTTGTGTTGAAGCAGAAAACGTGCACCGAAGGGTTAAAGGCCTTTGGCGGACAGACGAATAGGTACCTTCAGGATTGTTAACCGGAATGGAAAAGTTTGTCAATCGTTATCTAGTTTCGCGTATAGCTAGGTGGTATATTTTGAAAATCAGTGGAATGAAAGTGAATAAAAACGTTCAGTTGTTACGGCTATTAATACGGAGAAATAGCCTTTCTCGTCTCAGTTCCACACGCTTGTAAATAACACGTTTAATTTTAGTATGAACGTCTGGCCAGCACCTGTGCCAAAGAAAAAAGTTGTGGAATACCATTATGAAAACACTTAAAATAACTGTTAATTAAATTGTTAGTTACTTTTCGTGTACATTAAGAATAACTACTTGAATCGAAAATGACCACAGGTGACTGACGACGCCATATTGAAGTCATATTTTGACTGACATTCCTATATTTTTGATTTCTGCCTGAAAAATACTAGAAAAGCAAACTGAATTCATAAAATATTGTGTAGTTTTGATAGATATTAGTAATGGTGAAATGTTATTTCCGTACATTAAGTACGTTGACCTTTCAACATCATCTCTCATTAACTATTTTCTAAGTTTGTGTTCTAAAACTCGTATACTTCGAAGTAATAATATATTTTTAAGTTTTTGTTATTTTTTTATACATTCTAAGAACAAAAGACAAATCTCTATAACTTTGGAACACATTTTATTGATAGATTGAGTACGTACATACAGTAAGTACTTCCGGCCATTTTGGATAACTGTGGAGATTTATGGCAATTCCGTCGTTTTGTTTTTTCGTTTGTATACCTAAATTACTGATTCAACTTTAAATGTTGTATTTTTGTTTGATTTGTGAATAATTTCCACGATCCTAAAATTTGGCACAGGTTGCGGCCAGGAATGCAACGGAACCTTTAAATCTGGACTGAAGATATACCGGGTGCGGCAATTGAAATGTCCATATTAAAAAATTCAATATTTTTTTTAAATTTTAAATATTTATTAATATATTTTTTACATATAAAACTAAAAGGCCCAAAGTTATATTTTTATTTATTCTAATCGAATACAACCGCCTTTAGCCTTCACAACAAGCTTGAGTCTCTTTCGGAATGAAGCACAGGCTGCTCGAATAACGTCGTCACTTAAAATGTTCCATTCTCGTGTAAGAGTAGTTTTGGGCGCCTCCACTGATGTTTGTTTTTTAGCACAGGCCTTCGCCTGTAAAATACCCCAAATACAATAATCTAGAGGGTTTAAGTCGGGCGAAGACGACGGCCACATATCTCAGTCGATCAGCACAGGAACGTTCGCTTTCAACCAATTTTGCGTCCCAGATGCCCTGTGCGATGGCGCCGAGTCTTGTTGGAACGTCCAACGCTCCAAACCAAATGTCTTGCGTGCTTACGGTATCAATGCTGTTTTTAAGACTTCATTTTGATAGATTTGTTGATTTATTTTAGCTTGGTTGCGACCCATTGGAAGAAAAAGAAGCGGAGAACGGCCTTTTTCGGACACCGCCGTCCATACCATGATTTGGTCGGCCCCTTGTCGTCGAGTGACTCTCAGTTCATCTGAATGATCGCTGACACGTCCTTTTAACCACACACGGTCATTTTGTTTGTTAAGAAATTGCTTAACACAGAAAGTTTTCTCATCTGAAAATACCAAGTTGGGAAGCTCGCCAGAGTCGAGCAAGCGAATCAGCTCCTATGATCGAGCCAGTCGTTTGCTCCTTTGCAAAGCAGTGAGTTCTTGAGAAAAGTTTTTTTTTATTAGTTTAACCTTAAGCTTTTCCTTCAATATACGACGGACGCTGCTGTCGCTCACCTTAAGATCCTGGGCTAGCTGATTTGCTGAACGTGCTGGATTTCTGCGTAATCGATGTCGTACCTTTGCGACAACAGCTGGTGCCGTTGCAGTACAGCGTCGACCGCCCCCGTAGCGTTTCTTAACACTTCCAGTCTCGTTAAATCTTTGGATAGTACGACACACAAATTTTTCGTTCAATTGAAGATTTGGTAGCGCTCGACGAATTTCGATGTTCGATTTTCCCTCCAAATAAAGAGCAATCACTGAATTGCGTTTTAAATCCATTATTTTAAAATTAGAACGTTTTTTTCACGACCGAATAGTTTTTAAATAACAAAGATAATGTGTCACAGATTATTTTTTTAAATTTTTGCCGCGTTCGATTCAGTTGTTCGAATTTTACAAAAGTTACAAGGAGACGGACAGTTCAATTGCCGCACCCGGTACAAGCAACGGAACCTTTAAATCTGGACTGAAGATATTCAAGTGAAGTGAGCTTTAAAAGACAGTAAAAAATACGTCAAAGTGAGGTCTTTGAAACTTTCCATTCTGGTTTGCTCTTAAAAGTCTTCTTGGTTATCGAACGCCGTTCAAATAATACCTAGTGATTTATGAAGACTAAGTTTCATGCTTCCTGTATGCTTTATCTGTTTCCTTATTGTTAATTACCATCAGTTGAGGATGTGATAGGTAACATAAAAAATAAAACGGAAATCCGCTAGCAAGGCGGGCTTACAAGCTCTTATTAAAAGAATATCTCATTAAGAAACACGAAGGATATTTTGCACTTATATCTTTAAAAATGAGATTAAATACAGCTGTAAACATACTTCTATTGTCTAGTTATAATATAAGCTGCTTCTACAATAACCCCGCGACATACAATCCCAAAAAAAAACAGCTTAACAACACTGTCAAATAAATTTGTCTCAAGTCTAAAAGCGTTTCAAGGAGCCATCTCGTCCTGAACGAAGCGAGCCACTCCTCATCTAATAAAGGACGTCTTTGAATACATTTCCCGTATTAAACCCGGTACAAACGAGCGCCTGTAATAGCGGTGATATTTCACGACTCAGCCATTAATACCGGCGAGGCAGCTACGAAAACTACACTATTTAGTATCAAGTCATGGATAAATTAAATGTACATTTTGAATGTAGACCACAAACTATCGATTTGAATGTAGAATGTTGTTCCATTTGTTTTTTTTTTACATGGTGAATGCTGGCCAGTTATATTTGGTGTATATAAAGCCGTCGGGCCGTTAAATTTAACTGTGCTTAATAGCTCTCTACAAAAGAGGAACAAACAAGATTTTTCCGATCGCTACGCCTGAATGTACCCGAGAGACTCCTTTGTTTCACTACAGTAAAAATAGAAATTATGTTTGCACTAAGAAAAGCAGATACTTATATTATTATCTGTGTCGAAAAAGCCCTATTAACCTAGTCCACCGGAGGATTAAGGTCAGATTGATCGGTTATGCAGTGCCTTATGTTATACTTTATTGTATACCAACGAAAATACAAATTAAGAAATACAATACAAATTTTAAATTAAGCCTCGAACGGTGTATTCATAAGTGACGTTCTAGGTTGCTAGTTGCAGAACATGTTTTAATCAGCGTCATTGATAAACGACTTTAAAAAGGAATATATTTAAATAAAAATACGCTTTTTGAACATTAGATATATTTATTATTTTCAATTTCTTTAAGTCATAAGAGACGTTAAGCACACAATGCTCTTTTCTTCTCAGACACAGATGTTGCTGCAGAGGTCTATTTTTGCCATTAAAGCTTCGATACTGTTATATTATTCTTGTTCAACAGCAGCCGTTTCCATAAAAACTTGGCAACGTTATTCCCCGCCATCTTTTTTATTGTTATTGTGTTGGTAATATTCCGTTGGCTTCAAGAGGTTATATCTAATGATTGATATTCTCTGAGTTTTTGCGTGGTAGTAATTTTATTTCTTGATACGAAATAATTGATTCACCGAATCTCTCTATTCACTAAGTACAGAAGGCAGCAGAACAAGAGTTACAAACCTATCAAATTTCCCCAACCAATTTTAAACTTAATGTCGAGGGCATAGAGTTCAGATTCAAATTTTAAAAAATTGACATGTTTCGAAAGGTGATCTGTTGCCTTCTATTCCAACCTTTGAAGTCGTTGCTGTGCCATAAATTAATCATATTCTTAAAACTTGAAATGTATTTGCTTTGGTCTCTCTCCCTCCCTGTAAAGATGTAAAGCTTTACAGGGAGGGAGAGGAAATTCTACATACATAACTTCACGCCTGTATCCCTAATGGGGTAGGCAGAACACTAGAGGCTATAAAAACCATCTGATGTCACGTTTGACAAATTTGGAGGTATTATTATGATGGAGAGAGACTATAGCAGTGACAGGGGGTCAGCCTGTCGCCCGCAAAAACGCCAATAAAACCTCCGTCCCTTAACTGACTTTTACAGTATGCCCGGGAAGAGAAGCAGCTGGCACATTCTATGTTTTTCTTTCGCTCCCAGTCCAGCATGGAAGCAAGGAAATTCTATTCCTAATAGTTTCATTACGTTAAAACACTTTATTCTTGTTTTATTTATTTTTTTAGAAGCACTTCATCTAATTACAGTTTATAACACACCTAGCTTATACTTAGATGTAGGAAATGCGTAGAAAGTATTATACAATGTGTTAGGGTTCCGACTTTTGATACTTTACCTACGTGATATACATCAAATTTCATCGACAAAAGTCACCTTAGGGGGGGGCGCACCCCTCACCCCTCGTGATGGGGGTGATTTAAAAATTTCGTTTCTCTGGTTTGCTTTAAGTTCGTAAAACCATTTTTTTTTCATATTTATTGTGTGTATCTTGTTGAATTACATCTCATTTTAAAGCTTATTAAATTTACCAACTTTTGATACCACATTCACTAAAAAGTCATAAGAAGAAAAGAATTAATTTTAATGACTTAGAAAAAAAATCTTACTTTTTTGTAGTATTTTTTTAGTTTTTTGTCATTAAAAAAAAAACGAAGCCCTTAACAATGCATTTTTTTCTTCTTAACTAGTACTATTTAAGTTTATCTTTCTAACGATACAGAATACGACAGTTTATCTTCAAAGAAACAGTCCTAACTGCTAAGCTAAAATGACATCAAAATAAAAGACACGAAATTTACAATCTCTTTTTTATTTAGTTTTGCCGATTTTAAGTCAATTTAACAATTGTTCAAAGTGACCACCATTGTTTAATAAACAAGAAGTAGCCCTTAATGCTACTTGTTGTGTAGCTCTTTTAATCATAGCTCTGTCGGTTTTTAATTCATCAGCTGCGGTCATAATTTTTTGCAGCAGCTCTTCTCTTGTTGTAGGCACCTCTAGGTAAACCCGCTGTTTCATGGTCCCCCACAGGAAGAAATCTAGAGGTGTCAAATCAGGGCTACGAGCCGGCCAGGCAATTGTTCCTCCTCTTCCAATCCAGGGGGTGTAGTGTTCATCCACATATGCTCGTACATTCCGGGCAAAATGGGCAGGAGCTCCATCCATTTGCAAATAAAAAGACCGGCGTTCACGTCTGTACTCCAATGGTAGCTCATGTAGGAAATCCCCTCTTAGAAATTCCAAGAATCTCTCACCATTAAGATTGTCTGGTAAGACGATGGGACCTAGCAGCTCATCATCAATAATGCCTGCCCACACGTTGATTGAGAATTCGTGTTGGAACGAGGCGGGCCTCACAGCATGGGGATTTTCATTAAGCCACAAATGATGGTTTCGGTGGTTGGTTATCCCAGCTCTTGTGAATTTGGCTTCATCAGTCCATAATATTCGCCGTACGAAGTTTGCATCATGTCTCACTTTCCTATTAAGCCACGCACAGAACACAAAGCGAGCAGCATAATCTGGTTCAATTAAATTCTGAACTCGACGAAAATGAAACGGCCGTAATCCTTCCCGACGTAGAACTTGCCACACCGACCAATGCGAAATCCCAAGTCTTCTGGCAATATTTCTAGTGCTAAGTCGCGGGTCACTGGCAATCATTTCAATGATTTCTTCTTCCATGTCTGGTCTCCCCACAACAGCACGTTCATTAGGCGGCTGTCGGATTCCATGAGTGCGCAATCTTGCAAAAACGCTTGCAAAAGTTGGAGCAGAAGGTATGCGCCTTGTAGGGAATCTAATTCGATATTCCCGAACAGCAGCCGCAGCGTTTCCATTGGCGTATCCATAAATAAATACAATGTCGGCCACTTCACTTGGTGAATAATTAACTGCCATAGTATCGAGTAAGTAGTACTTAGCTAAATTCGAAAGTAAAACTTTGTAGCAATCGCAACGAGAAACGAAGGACAACTGATTAGCAAGTAGAAATCCTAACCAGTACTTTAGTATTGTTATCTCATTCACTATTAGACTGAAAGAGATTCATGTTTCGACTCGTACGATGCGCGGGGCGACGTGATTGGTGCGCTCTAGCCTTTCGGCACGGGCCTCGCCCTGATCATCCCTCGCCAACGCAGCGAGCGCAGAGGCAGTCAGGCGAAAACCTGAAGCAACCTGCTACCGCATTGCGCGCGCGCTCTAACTCGCGAATCTTGATAGTACTTAAATTTTGTAACTAGGACGTATTACCTTAGTAAAATAAACTTTTGATATTTTAATTTCGTGTTTCCTTTTAACTAATTACTGAACCGGGCCTAAATTTTGGCATCGTTAGAAAGATAAACTCAAATAGTACTAGTTAAGAAGAAAAAAATGCATTGTTAAGGGCTTCGTTTTTTTTTTAATGACAAAAAACTAAAAAAATACTACAAAAAAGTAAGATTTTTTTTCTAAGTCATTAAAATTAATTCTTTTCTTCTTATGACTTTTTAGTGAATGTGGTATCAAAAGTTGGTAAATTTAATAAGCTTTAAAATGAGATGTAATTCAACAAGATACACACAATAAATATGAAAAAAAAATGGTTTTACGAACTTAAAGCAAACCAGAGAAACGAAATTTTTAAATCACCCCCATCACGAGGGGTGAGGGGTGCGCCCCCCCCCTAAGGTGACTTTTGTCGATGAAATTTGATGTATATCACGTAGGTAAAGTATCAAAAGTCGGAACCCTAACACATTGTATAGGATCTCTCCGGTAGGTTTTTACAAGTTTAGACTTCAGCAACAGCTTTTTACTATATTACGCTTGACAACCTTTCTTGAACCAGTAGTTCTTCATAATCATCAAATCGTCATCATTTTCTCGCTACGAATGTGTAGCTGGTAAAGCATTTTTGTAGAAATTAAATTTATTTGCAAAATGTATAGATTTTAAATTAAATATCTAAAACAAAACACTTTTTAACGGGATTCAACGCGTTTGTTTAATCTTTGATGACCAACGGTCGTTTGACGACCGGCTGGTGTAGAGGTAACATACATTGCCTTCTATGCCAGAGGTCCTGGGTTCGGGCGGATATTTTGTGTGATGAACACACAGATATTAGTCGTCAAGTCACGGATGTTTATATGTTTATTTAAGTTCCTTTATTCTAATAAAAAATATGTATTTATTCAATATGTATGTTTATATATTTCTTAAGTATATCAGTTATCTAGTATCCATAACACAAGTTCTTTAAGAAACTTAATTTGGGCTGGATAATGTCTTGTCAGAAATATTTATTCTTATTAGATAAGTAGAATTAGAGCTTTTTAATAGTATCTTCATAATCAACTTAACACACTTCTTTACTTTCACTTTTAAGTTCGTCACTGGGCCGTATTCGACAGTGCTTTTTCTTATTTTTAAGTCTCTCCAGTGACAAATTTTACGACGTGAAACGTGACAGCCTTATACAAAAACTATTTTTTTCTCTTTCCGGCATTACGAAACACTTAAAATTAACAGAATTCAATGTCGTCTATTGGCTCGTGATTGTGAAGCTACGATTAATTCATTGTTACAAAACTATGACGACATTTTTTTGCACCAGACGGGGTGGATCTCCGATCGATATGTAAAATGCGTATGTTTTGCTATCCAGAAATCTGTTTATTTATATGTTTTTGTTTTTGACAGGGTAACTTTTCACAAACACAGCTTTATTACAACTGTGCGTTGTCATTCCATATTTATTATGTTTAAAAATAATTAGATTGTATTTGCCAGCTAGGCCTGTAACACATCCATGGGCTTTTGATAGAAATAACAAAAAAAAGTTTCTTTTCGTATGACCTTCACAAAATTTCGATTTAAATGAGGGTGGATCCTGTGAGGTCTGATTTAGAGTTCGCATTTAACTCGGCATCCAATACTTATGGCTCGCTCACCGCCTGCTCCCTATAACCGATGATTGCAATACATTACCCTTGAGAGCTACACTTTGATGTATAGATAGAGATATACTTTGCAATGCCATCTCGAGGCGTTGCCGGCTGGCAGGCGGCCAAACGACCTGATGGAGGACAAATGGGAAAGTGATGGTAGAAAGTGTTAGATATAGGTACCTATTCAGATATATGGATATGGTAGATAGTAGGGTCATGGGAATTTTGTTTTTTTAAATAATTCATTGTTTTCGGTTTGTGGATGTCTGAAAGATTGGCGTGTATTTTTAGGAAGCTAAGCGTTTTTAAAAGTTTTAAGATATTCAAATATGCACAGTTTATTCAGTTTTATTATTAAATTATATATTTTAGTTATCAGACTGAAAGTGAATTAATTTAAGGGACACAAATTTATCATCAAGAAAACCACAAAAACAATTAAGAGAAAAGTTATTTAAAAAAGACCCCCTGTAAATTACAGATCATAACACACCTAGCTTATATTTAGATGTAGGAAATGCGTAGAAAGTATTATATAGGATCTCTCAGGTAGGTTTTTACAAGTTTAGACTTTAGCTTTTTACTATATTACGCTTGACAACCTTTCTTGAACCAGTAGTTCTTCATCATCATCAAATCGTCATCATTTTCTCCCTTCGACTGTGTAGCTGGTAAAGCATTTACTACACTATTAGGTTTAACCAAAATCCCTTCCACAGTTTTGTTCTCGTTTGCTTGATATTAACTTTAAAATAAGTTCAGATAGCACAGTAATATACACACAAATAGAGTTTTGCAGAGGCTGGAGCCTAACCCAGGATACCCCGTGTCTCAGGACTCCAGGCCTCCACCCTCGAAAACTATACAAGATTAGGTTGCTCTAACATAATAATAATTTTAAACAATAGTCTAATGGCGACAACACTGCAAGTAGTGTATGTGGTTCTAGTTCTAGTAATAAAATTTTTCGTGACATTTAGGTTGCAACAAATAATAGATTCTCAGTCTTATCGCAATCTAGCCCCAGTAACCACGTTGAAATGACCTAAAAATAAAGTCCTAGACTGCCCAATTTTAGCTTCATGCATACCAAAATTAGGTAACGTGGCGGTATAACTAATAACAACTTAGAGCTCGTCGCTTCTGGACTGCGCTTCCCATTATGTCCTCGTACTTGGCAAGTAGACACGTTTGTTACGGTCTCTCAGGCATTTCACATATTTTATGAATGTTATATGTTACCTATATGGCAACATTAGGAGCAGTTTGCCGGCAGAGAAAATGTAGGGTTTGTTTCCAATTTTAAACGATTCGACCTCACTTTGGCACTATCTGGTTATATAGCGTTGTTTCTTAGTCACGACCCAAATTTAAATGTTACATTTTTTTTTTTGATGCGATATAAAAGTACCTGCATATTTATTTTAGTATCGCTCAGTACAAAAAATTTAAAGTATGGCACCACAAACTTTTTTACAAATAGTCGCTGTTGTTGAACTGTCACGTCTAGTACTATTTATACATTTTCATTGGACTTTGAACCTTATTACAAGCGAATATGTTGCTAAGTGTATACATGTATTACACGTGACTGAACATAATAGCTACTACGACGCGGCATTTTATTGGTAATACTACGACGTAGCACTTCTAGATATTTTGTAGTAGCGCGTAGTCGTCTTTATTTTAATGGTATTCATTCATTATTTCATTCGGTGGCGCGCGTTGGGAGAGGCCTACGTCCAGCAGTGAACTAGCGCGGGCTGAGATGATGATGATGATGATTCATAATTTAGACTCACCATGCTTTGCTTAATATGTTAGCACAAAATGATTCTATGTAAAAAAACCGGTGATATAAAACCCTGTATATTGTATAACCTGTTTTTATTTTGACTACCATTCTTCGTGAAATTCCTAAATATCTCTTACTAGCCACCGTGCGCGGTTTTACCCGCGTAACTTTTGATCCCGTGGGAATTTCGGGATAAAATATAAATTTTCAAATCCCACTAGTAGTTTCTGAGATTATCGCGTTCAAACAAACAAACTCTTCAGCTTTCTATATTAGTATATAGATGACTTATAAAAAAAAGTCAGATAACATAATTTAAAGAAACATTTATATTGCATTGTATTCAATTCTTTCCGTACCTCTTTTATCACGTCGTCTTGCAAATTTCCCCGCCAACCTTCCGACCCAGTTTCCCAGCGGACGCCATTACGTCATTAGCTTGCTACCTGGGCATTTGCGGGTAGTTGGTAAAACGCCGCGCCGGTCGTCCCTCGAGTCGACTGAATGAGGAGGATTGCAGACCTCGCGCCAGCGTGAATGAATGATGAAGTTGAATTTGTTGCACCTAGACGCTGGGAAATAAATCCTTTTGTCGGTTTTGGTTTTGATGAGAGCTTGAAATGTTTTGTAGCCCTATCTCTTTGGGAAGAACAGTTGTCTCGATCGGCGCTTAATTTATAAATAGGAGCTTTGAATGTAAGCTTTTAAAGAACTTCTTTCCTAGGCCCGTGTGCTGTCATCTTAGACCTCATCTTCACTTACCATCAGGTGAGATTGAGGTCAAACGCGGATTTAGTCTAAAGTGAACACAACATTAAAATTTTCAAAAAATCTTTAGAGGTTATGTCATTTACACGATTGTTAGCAGTAGAAGACGATATAAGATTTATAATAAATAAATATAAATATATATTTCTGACACTCGCACAACATTATCTAGCCCAAATTAAGTTTCTTAAAGAACTTGTGTTATGGATACTAGATAACTGATATACTTAAGAAATTTTTTAAATAATTTTTTTTTTATTAGAATAAACTTAAATAAACATATATAAACATCCATGACTTGACGACTAATATCTGTGTTCATCACACAAATATCCGCCGCCGCCGGGATTCGAACCCAGGACCTCTGGCATAGAAGGCAATGTATGTTCTTATGATATTCTCGGTCATGATAATGTAATGTAAGCCCCAAAAATGTCTATTTAAAGTGTAAGAAATCTGTATCATATAAACAGAAGTGAGATGAGGTTATAATATCACTCCGTCCGGCACAGGACGTTATCCTTACTTAGAGATAATTTAAATACTAAAACTTTTGATTGTAACCTACATAGGTTAATTTAGGTTTATATTATGTAAAAAGGTCATGTACACTGAGTAAGTAATTTGTAATCTAAATATATAAATAGTTGGTACAACCTTGTTGCAAATACAAAACGATAATATCTATGGGGCTCGTGGCATTCCGTAGTAGCGCGTTGCGGAGAGTTTTTAATTAAAAACGCTGTAGTTGTTTTTTCACATGTTGGTGATGTAACTAATTACTTAATTAAAAAAAAACACAACTAAAGTTACATAATTTGCAGGACGTAGTTGACTCAAAATGAATCTCCTTATGAGTTACTAGCAAAGATTTAATCTACAGCAAATTAATTATCTTGTTAATTATAAGACAGAAGATATCTCGCAGAAGTTCCGCATCAGTCGTATATTAGGTTATAGAGAATTCATAATCAAATGGTATTCCGTCTTTGTGTGTAATTAATATTGTTGGAACTCAGCATTCTGTATGTTTGTCTGTGCTCGCGAGCATCCGACATGTTAGTTGTCTTGCAAGTCTGTGGTTTGAGCTAATTTATGGTCGTTCCGATTGGTGTAAGTTCGCCAACTGCTGAGGTACGTAGCTCCTATTGGATTCAGCGGTGCGAGCACAGAACTTTATCGAATCGTATCTTTACGAATGTTTGTATAGTGTGGAGTCGGTTGCAAGTTTTTAGTAACATTGTAATTTTTTATTTTACAGTTATTTAAGAGTACAACATCTATACTAACATTTAAAATTAAGAAGGCACACATTTATTTAATCTGGCCGTGCGATAATGGATAGATTTTAATTATTGCTTACAAACCGTCTCCATACTATGCGAACATACGTAAACACACGAGTCGATAAAGTTCTGTGTTCGCACCGCAGGTTCGAGTTGATTAGTTTAGATATCTGATATTCGACGATTGTATACAAGGTAACCAATAAAAAAACTATTTTTTGTGCAACCATGAAGAGTCTTAAAAGAGTGTTGCTTGTAAAAACCGGGAAATAAAACAACATTTAAATTAATAAATTACCTAAAATATAGCACACTAATTAAATAAGCTCAATCTAGTTGGCACGGTAGGAAGTTTCCCCCACAAACGTCAGGCTGGTGCAGCCCCTGAAAAATACTTTTTTTCTACTTGTTAGTTTTGTTGTTATACACATTCTGATGACAGACGGACATTCAACAACACGTGCAATGCAACTTATGAGTTTAATGCAAAAGAAACGAATTAGAGATCAAATTATTTATTTTTCCTTTTCAAAACTTTTTTCCATACACAGTCAACGCGTTTACTCAACTCGCCCCAGTTGCTTTCAACCCGCACCTCTCGACCCGACACAAATTCAAAAGCACCTACTTTGTGGTTTGGATGAAAAGTATGAGTAAAAAATAGTTGCTACATTGAAAAATACAAAAAATGCCCTATATTTTTTTGTACATATATTTCTGACACTCACACATCATTATCTAGCCCAAATTAAGTTTCTTAAAGAACTTGTGTTATGGATACTAGATAAATGATATACTTAAGAAATATATAAACATACATATTGAATAAATACATACTTTTTTATTAGAATAAACTTAAACAAACATATAAACATCCATGACTTGACGACTAATATCTGTGTTCATCACACAAATATCCGCCGCCGCCGGGATTCGAACCCAGGACCTCTGGCATAGAAGGCAAATTATACGACAACATACTTCCATGCTGGACTGGGAGCGAAAGAAAAACATAGAATGTACCAGCTGCTTTTCTTCCAGGCATACTGTAAAAGTCAGTTAAGGGACAGAGGTTTTATTGGCGTGTTTTGTAGGCGGTAGGCTACCCCCGTCACTGCAACAGTCTCTATCCATCATTTTAATACCTCCAAAGTCAAACGTGGCATCAGATGGTCTTCTAACCTCTGGTGTTTTGCCTACCCCATAAGGGATACAGGCGTGAAGCTATGAGTGTATGTATTTTACGACAGTCGATAGCCGTTACCACACTGTGACCCCTTTATTATTATATTTATGTAATATTATTGGAATCAATTAACTCTCTCTAATGTCAAATTAGGTAACTCCAAATTCAAAAGTTGCTAACCAAAACTGATTTTGATACTTCTAAGTTTGACATAGAGAAACTGGAAATTAGATATTGTAATGTTGAATATGGCACATTTTATACTAGCTGTAGTACCCGACTCCGACCTGGTGCAGGTTTTCTTTAATTTGTTTCTGTCTTTGCGGTACAAGTTCTTTCAAATCGATATTTTCACCGACTTTGTTAGGCTGTAGGTAACAGGCAGCTTATATCTTAATGTTTATGGCCTATAGAGACCTCTTCTTGAACTGGTAGAAACCAGATGAAATTCTGTTCAGAAGTTACGAATATCTCGAAAATAGACAGATGTTTGCTAATATAATATGTAGAGATTTCGTACGCAAGTTACACAAAGGTGGATTGTATAGATAGGTATATATTTATCTACAATTTATACTTTTAGCAAATAAAATGTTACTAAGAATCTTGATATTTTATACTGTTCGCATGCGAAACTAACACAATTGTTATTTTTTAAGTCTGAGTCTGAATTGAAGTCTGCATTGACAAGTAATGTATTTATTTTATGAACTAATTATATTTCTGAAATATTAAATATTGAAATCTAAAATTTTGATACTAGATTTAGATATTTATTACAATAAACAACTGTTTAAAGCACCAACGAATTTAAGACGGGAAAGAAAAATGTAGAATGAGCCAGCTGCTTCTCTTCCCGGACATACTGTAAAAGTCAGTTAAGGGACAGAGGTTTTAAAGGCGTTTTTGTGGGCGATAGGCTGACCCCCTGTCACTTCAATAGTCTAGTATAATTTGTCAAACGTGACATCAAATGGTCTTGTAACCCCTGGTGTTCTGCCTACCCCATAAAGGATACAGGCGTGACGTTATGTTAATCAAGTATCATGTTTGTTTAATCCATATGTGTGGGGTATAGTCGTACTATACCATGATGGTTTTTTTTTAAATTCGCCAGATTTTTTCATTCTCTCCTTTCATTAGCCAGACTATATTAAAAAATAAAGAAGGTTCATAACGATTGCCCACTGTGCCAGAATCGAGACTGAAACGTCCAGTTAAAACGTAAATAAATTGTCTAAACGCACAAAATTCCAGCTAAAAGCATATTTTATGAAATTTACTCGCATTGCCCTGTTATCGTACTGTTGAAACTATCATATTGCTTGCCGCGCCGCTACAATATTTCAAACTTAAAGGCTTTCAAACGGCGACCGTGTATGCACTTTTACATTTCTTGGAGACCATTAGGGGACGGATTCGATTTCCTTTTACGACCTTTCAAAATGCCTGGAATATGAGCTGCTTGGCTTTTTGTTTCAATGTGAAGGTAATTTCAAAAAATGCATCGAAGAGTTTGTTGTTTCGCTATTTCTTTTTACTGTATACGACATTAGTTTTGCACGAATATAAGACTAGAAATAGTATACGAAATAGTCTTTCGCTAACACCGCCCCATCTCTTCCCGTAAGCGCTATTGTGCAAAGACAACCGCTATACTGTGATATCATTCTTACAAGCGTATTTCGTAAATCGGTTCAGACGCAACAGAGCTAGCTTCTAGCTGCACTATGAACGTCACCACCGTGAGGATTACCAGATAAAAAATTACTCAAAATTAGATATTTTAAAATCTGAACGGTAATTTTAGAGACAAGCGCCTTCAAACAATCAAACTCTTAGATTATCTTAGTTCAGCTGTTAAAATTTCACCTTACATTGTTACAGACAACCCCTCCACCTCAGCGAGTCTTCCACCAGGCAACCCCGACTGTGATAGCGCGTGCGCACCGGACCACGACACAAGCCGCTGCTGCATGGACCTGCGACCATCGTCTCAACTAGACTCTGTATAGTGAGTTTTTTTAAAGTCAAAAGCATAGTAATTAAATAAAGTGCTTTTTAAAAGGATTTTATCTCGTATATCGATTGTATAATATACCTATTGAACTCGGCGTTTCGGTGTCTTTACTTACCCCGTAGTTGTGATACTTCTAAAATCTTAAACGACCGGCTGGTGCTGTTGTAAACTTAATTCATTATTAATTCATTCAAACCCTGCGTATTAATTTGTTAGTCGATTTGTAATAAAGTGCCATTTTTGATTACTCACAAGTTTTTTTTTTACGTGTAATAACGCTCCCCTGTTCCCAAGCTGTAGCAGAATGTCAGCGCTTTGCTCTCTGAGCAAAATGACGCTGAGCTACAGCTCTTTGCACTGCTACAACTGCTTTTTGTTGTAATTGTACTTTATTATTATTTGTTGTTGTGAGATGTTAAATTTGTAATTAATTTGTACTTGCTGTAATATGTGTGTGTTTATGGCATCAATAAATTAATTATCTATCTATCTATCTAAACACATAACTTATTGAATCAAATATTATCCTGTTTCGACTCCTGATTTCGTTTTTTATATTTATAAATTCAATATTTTCAACCACTTTTCTAATCTGGCTCGTGTCTACTAAGCTACTTGAATAATAATACGCTTGGGTCCTGTTCTGTTTTATCGGTGACTAAGACCTCCAGTACACCTGTAATTGAAGTTGAAGTGCAAGATGACAGGAAGTAAATGCCACCTCATTTTTGATTCTTTCCATTTTTGGCGGCAGATTTTATGTGAAGTATGGTCGCTAGCTATAGAGTCACTCGGATTACTTACCTTTTACGATACATTTATCCAGGAGCGGTAGAGTAACTCGAAGCCTTACGCGGCATATAGTTGATATGTGATGTTGGGTAGTGATATTATAATTTGTGTTTCCAGAGCGATCGGTCGATGCCCCACGCGGCGCCCACTGCCATGTCGGCTGCGCCGCGCCACCCGCACTTCTACACGGTGGAGGTGGGAGACACCCGCTTCACCATCCTCAAGCGCTACCAGAACCTCAAGCCGATCGGCTCCGGCGCTCAGGGTATTGTCTGGTGAGTTCTAAGGCTGTTGGTTTAAGGAGGATTTTGGATTGTTTAAAATAGTCTGTCCAGATGCGTCGGGCTATACAGAAATGTATTTGTCGCTAGATCTTAGGGCTAACGCTTCTTTACGCGGATACTGGGCGCAGTTTTATACAACATTGCCCAGTCGTCGTGCGTGACCTTGCGCGGGCTATTTTGTATGGTACCACGCTTTCGTCCTTGTAACGCAGCGTCGGCCCTTGAATTGCCTATATCATGACATATCTTTTATCAACATTTGGATATTATACATTCAGGTTATTAAGGTTCACAAAGCGAATTAACTTTAGAATCGTTTCTTTTCTTTCTTTCTTGTGATAGCAAAATGCATATAGTTATAGTATACATACACATACATACATCCATAACGTCACGCCTGTATCCCTTATGAGGTAAGCAGAACACCAGAGGTTACAAGACCATCTTATGTCACGTTTGACAAATTTGGAGGTATTAAAAAGATGGAAAGAGACTATTCTAGTGACAGGGGGTCAGCCTATCGCCCACAAAAACGCCTTTAAAACCTCTGTCCCTTAACTGACTGTTACAGTATGCACGGGAAGAGAAGCAGCTGGTACATTCTACGTTTTTCTTTCGCTCCCAGTCCAGCATGGAAGCAGTTATATATTGTTATAGTTAGTTAGAAAATAGTTATTTAGTTATATTTAGAACGATTCTATGGTGTCTTTATGCACCTTTATACCCCTAAATAATATCCAAATGACGTCGCTAAACGTTATGATGATAAGGCCAATACTGTTGTCGGACTTCACTATACAGCCATATCTACGATCAGAAGACGACATATTATACATGACCCTAATACATCACAGTCGTAATACCTGATGTTACACTTGTAACATTACTTGTACTTTTACAGCGCGCGCACAACATCCATAATTTTTTGGGAAAATCGAGGGAAAAGTACCTAGTTTTTTTACAAATCTTTAAGTCCAATTTTATCCCATTCCAACTTTGTAAAAACAAATTTAATGTTAAAAAATCTAAATAATTATATTTACGCAATGTCAGATACCTATCCATTATTATATGAATACATAACCAGATCTTGCACAAATAGTATTTAAGATAATAATTAGCACTGTAGATACATATTTCACATCAGATTTGGTTTCACGAAATGTAACATGTACAGCCATTTAATTAGGCTACATGTAAACGGCGTTGTAATATTGTTCACTTTATGAATATGATTTGAACTATGAATATTACGCACAACATTATCTACATAAAGCCTAAAGTTTTTAGTTATATATTTCGAACTCTGTTATCATTGTTATGTTATCACGGTGATGCATGTTCGCAAACTTACTTTAATAGGCGACTCTTCTGCACTGCCTTTTCACCTTCACTTATATTTTTAAGTACACTTCTCATGCTTGATTTTTAGGCAACATTCTTCTTCAAAGCACGCAAGGATCCTTGGATATTGGTTTAGTTTTCCAAGGAAGTCTGATTTACAAGCTCACAAAATTTTACTTGACCACGAAACACAACTTCTTTTTTGATACAAAACATATTGTTTGTGTTGATTTTCTTCTGAGGAAGATTTAACCTCAGTTTTTTTTAATCATGCAAAAAAGTAAGCGATTGAAATCAACAGACCAACAGAAATAGATCAACATTCTAGAAATGGCATAAACTGAGGTCTTTTTGAAAAGCTAGCTTCTGTGTTATATGAAGAGCCAGTTCTGTTCAAATAATTATAACATATTAAGTGTAAAACAAGCGGTGTATTTACAAGGACAACTGCCTACGACTGATTATAATTTTTCTTTATTCTTTCTAGTTAATCGTTTTTACGATAATAGCCATGGGGTCAGAGTTTTACACTGTGTATGTGGGAGATACGGTATTCAGTGTACCCAACCGGTACCAAGAGATAGTAGCGAGGGGAGCTGGCGCTCAGGGCCTGGTCTGGTAAGGTCTACCTCTACATGTCTGTGACTTGGAGTTGCGCAGGAGTGCCGTTGGGAAGGCTTTGGGGAATTGTTTGAGGTTTTATGTAGGTAAAGGCAGTTTTGGTTGGGGTAAACGGGAGTTTTAGCTGCTTTGCTTCTTCTAAATTATCTTTTTTATATAACTCTTATTTCTTAATTTAAAAGTGAAATGAATTGGATTTTTAAACGTAGATAATGATAAAGTTAAGGAGAGTTGCCGAAAGAACAAAAGCCTTCTCAAATGACGCATTTAAACACTGTTTTTAACACCCAGACATGTGCCCTTAATTGCTTAACTGGCTAACTATTTAACTATGGTACTACGGCCTATCCCAATGTATGGGATACAATCCTAATCTTTAACATTTTATAGCTCTATCATCTTTCTTACATTCATTTTTCGATTCCATTTTGTTTTATTAAATAACCTCATTTTATTGCATGTAACTAACCTTTTTAACATAATATTTCGTGCAAGGTTTTCTTGAATCTTCTCTAACATTTCTAACAATAAAGAAGGTAGCAGTTTATCAAAAATGTTACTTACTAAAATAATCTTCTACGAATTAAAAATATTTTTCGGTTGAATTTCGATCTGTTTTTACGTAAAGGAAAAATATATTTTTACTTTATTGTATGTGGTGCAAAGTAATTGATAGAAAAATATGTATTTCTCTTAATCTAACGTGTTATTAATGTAACAACTCGGCGAGACAGCCAATATGAGAGCCTTATGGTGATTAACCTAGTTCTAATCATAAAACAACAAATCGCATTTTTGTAATGGAAGTGACGTAATCCAAAATATATGTTTTTTTTTATAACTAAGAAAATGGAACCCCATTACAGTTAACCGTTAATTTAGCATTCATCAAATAAGACCTCGATGTCTAGATTTTTTGCAGTTACACTGAAATAAAAAAAGAAGTTTATTTTATTCGTCACTTCAATTCCAAAGCTGCGATATCTCAGTCTAAACCTCACAATCGACTGTACTTGTTCCAGCGCCGCCTACGACACTGTGACGCAACAGAATGTGGCGATCAAGAAACTGTCCCGGCCCTTCCAGAACGTGACGCACGCGAAACGAGCCTACCGCGAGTTCAAGCTGATGAAACTCGTCAACCATAAGAATGTAATTATTACTTTTATGAATAAATAATCAACGAATGCAGAGCATTAAATAATCCGACTTCACGTCAACACTTTGGCCGACTAATAATGTCATCCACGTAAACATTCTCCGAAATCGTACATAATGTTTCAAAAATTTGTAATTTTCAATGACTCTACTTAACCGATTTCGATGAAATTTATATGGGACCAACCATGAAGTATCCTCTATCATATGAATTAAGAATTTTTAAAACCGATTCATAATTGAGAACCTCCTCCTTTTTTGGAAGTCGGTTGAAAAGTACGTTTTATCGCGATTCTGTCGTGTAAAATTTGAATAACCTGAGTAAGTTCTATCGGAATTTTCGATATCTCAGAACTGTTTTGAAGCTATTGCAATAGAGCGCTTGAAAAATAGCCGAAATATTGGTAGTTAAATTAATAAAAAACATGATAAAAGTTCCATTTGTTATGATTATTAGAAATTAACACCTGCTGTTAAACTTCTGCGATTAGATCATATAATTATAGACTATTATATGATAGATTTCATTACGTTGCAGCGGTTGTGGTCGTGAGAAGACTTAATCTAATTAGATCGAGAGTTAAACTATAATAATAATTTATTTTAAAAAGATCAATAATACACGTTTACAAGTACAAGCCCTGAAGCCCAGAGAAGCGTTAGCTGTGTATAGGTCTTCAGTTTTCACTTACAGAAATAAAAAATAAGTAATCAATAAAATCCAATAGGCATAACAATTAGGCAATTTCAACACTCAATAATTTAAATTTATATAATACATACATACATACTAATAACCTCACGCCTGTCTCATCAATCTTTTCATAAATGATCGCCGGTTACGGGTACTTTTGACTAGGCCCTTTTTCAAAATGTCGCCAATTTGATCGGAATACGTTCGCCTAGGCCGGCCCCTTCCAACAAATTTATATAATAAAATAGTATAACTTAAAAAAAAAACTATCAAAATATTTTTCGAAACACACTGGTAGTTTTAAAGATAAGCATATTATTTAATCATTCTACTTTATAAAATTCGTGGAGATACAAATGTTATTCTGAGTTCTACGACATCCGACCAATTTCTTGATGGTCAGTATAACTTTCCTTCCTTTTTTAACCTTCAGCTTAACATCTCTCTTTGACGAAATATCCGAATACTATTTGACGCCTCTTTGATCCTATACCATCTATAATTAATTAAATCCATGGACTCGGATGCCACTTAGTTCTAGAGGCATGCATTTCTGGGATCTCGGCATTTATAACATGAAAAACTAAGCCTACATGCGTCAAAGTGACTATTCAATCTCTTCATTATCTAATTACATACCCAAACTGGGAATTGAGCTTAGTCGTACAGGAATACTAAAGTCGAAAATTGATTTCTTTGGTACTTCTAGAAACATTACGTAAAAAGATGCTAAAAAAGAGAGGTACCTACCGTATTTTGTAATGAACCTTTGTATAATAACAGAAGTTGACTGAGTATTTCTAGCACGTGAACTGAATAACCTACTTCACTCCGTTACTTTCCTTGTTAAATCCGAAAATACTTGATCTCAAAACTTTTAATTAAGCTCATACTCTGAAAATGCAAGCTCAACTGTTTCTCATCTCCTCGTTGAATAACTTTTAATGAATAAAATATGTTCTTCGATGAAACAATGGAAGTCCTACCCTTTTACAAATTAAACAAAATTATTATTACTGTGTTTGTTCAGTAAAACTCAATGTTAAAGCGTATTTTAGGTGGTAAATTAGTTTATTACGAGTAGGGCCCGATTAGTATATCCCTAAATAACCGAAAAAATGTGATAAATAAAAAAAAAAAATATTTATCACATTATAAATGCAAAAACTTAAAAACATTATTAAACGTTGCAATGCTTCACTTTAACTGGAATTCACAATTTCTGAAAAGAAATTGGTCTCGAGTGGTTTTAGCTGCAAAGCATTAGATGGAGCTACGTTAGCAATATACTTAACGTAAAAATAAAAATGTGGTAAGTAATTTCGAGGCGTACCGCCAGGCCCCGGTAGCTCAGTGGAAGAGCACTCGTCCGGCAAACGAGGGGTCCCAGGTTCGAGTCCTGGCCGGGTAATTTTTATTTATCACATTTTTTCGGTTATTTAAGAATAAATGAGCATTATAAATGCAAAAACTTAAAAACATTAGTATATAATTAATTAATTAATCATCGCCATTACGACCATCGCTTATTGGTAGAACAACATCAAGGTTCGTCAGGCTAGCAACGACTTTTCAAATACAGTCTGCCACCATATTATCTATAAAATCATGGATATTTATATGATTATTAAAGTTAATTTCTAGTATTCATACGTCATAACACAAGGTCTTAAATAAACTTAATTTGGGCTATACCCTGGCAAATAATTCAATGCAGTAAAAAGACAGTTCCAGTGTGCCCACTTTAGGGAAGAAAAAAAATTGTGACGAGGTTTAACTGAATGAATGTTATTATGTTTTAATAATAATAACGTAATGTATGGGAAAAAAATATTTTGGCTCACAATTCTTTTCATGGTGCTGTAAGCAAAAAGCACATTCTTGAATATTCATTTTTAACGATAAAAGGAGTTAAAAAATTAATAACTTACCACTAGGTATGTTTGGTAATTAATTATTTTCATTAAAGTAACTTGGAAGATAAAGAACACACTTCAAATTCAATTATTTAAAAATTGCTTTAAATTTTTTAACTGGTATCATTATTTTTCTATTTGACATTTCGAACTGTCAGTTTACTACATTGAATTATTTGCCAGAGTATACATAAAACGGTATCAATGTTAGAAATATTTATCTACTAACCAAAACTTACCCGACACTTCCAGATAATCGGTCTGCTCAACGCGTTCACCCCACAAAAGAGCCTGGAAGAGTTCCAGGACGTTTACCTGGTGATGGAACTGATGGACGCGAACCTCTGCCAGGTCATCCAAATGGACCTGGACCACGAGCGGATGAGCTACCTGCTTTATCAGATGCTGTGCGGGATTAAGCATCTGCATCTTGCGGGGATAATTCATAGGGTAAGTGTTCGATGGCAGCCAAGGTTGAACGACTCCGTAGACTATTAGTTCAATAAATCACAAAACGAGTGATTTATTGAAAAAAGTATTAGTAAATCTTTTTTTATTGTTAGTCTCAGGCCAAGTTAGTCGATGCCGTCTATCGACGGATGAATGGAACAGTCGACATCGATTAATATGCCAAAAAATTCGTCGATTGATGGCGTCGGTCAAAAAGTCAAAAAATGGCTACCCTAACCTAAGTACATGTACAAAAGAATTCGGTTAAAGATTTAAAACGAACGAGTCACAAAACCAAATGAACAGTTTTGTATAGATAAGGTTTTGTGTTTTAGCTTATGGTATCGCTGTAAACAAAGGATACAATTTTTTTGGTCCTAAAATCAAGGATTTTTTAACCAAAAATCTGTTGTCATTTTATTATTGTGTTATGTAAAAGCTATCAATTTTACAAACATACAAATATTTAGACACGCCCGTTATTAAAATGATAAAATTACGAAAAGTTAAAGTTGCGTGCTAAGGAACGCAACGTTAGTCGCTTAGATGTGTCACTTTGAAAGGTTTGAAGGTTGACGGACCCGGACGTGACGTTGGTTGGCTAAGTTTTTGACGAAATTGACTGACAGACAAGTGACATTGAGTGACCCTAACGCTATCTCGCTTACTTGTTTATGAAAAAAACTTATGAGACTGCAAAATAGTATTGTCCGTGGTATTGCCACATATGTAAAAAATATTTGCCGTGCATTTTAAATACTTCGTTATATTAATTAAACGGGCGTCTTTAATTTTATTATTTTATATATTACACATTCCAAAAAATATTCTTAATCGTTTCGTATTCAATTGACGTAAGTTAAAAGCTTCCTTAATTTAAAACCATGAGCCTAACAAAAATACTTTTGTCCTTTAAAGTGGTTACGTATATTAAAATCTTACTGTAATGTGAACCTTCTAAGTGTTGATTCTATAGCGAATTGCCAACAACTTCTTGAGTTTTGATCAACGCTTAAGGCGACATATTGAATAATGCATTGACATTCATCGCAAACTATGAAAATATGAAAGACGAATGGATCTGAAATTTCGATATGTGTAAATTCATAATCTTTGTCTATACTTTGATTGCTCAAAAACATGTTTTAATGATTTTGACTCGACAGTTTTATCTTAAATTACCACGTCAAAGGTAATTTAAGATAAAATGAAAATGATAGGCATATGGATCATGAAATCCATATGCCTAGAAATAACTTAAATACAATATTCACATTATTTTTCGAACTTTACTTGATCAAAATTTACATAGCAGTTACCATCATTTTTTTATCGATTTTTGAAATGATTTCAACGTCTGAGCTGTGTCGATGGTCGCAAATTCTTTGCAATACGCGACTTTATGCCAGGGTGTTAACGTGCTAAGATTTCAAGAAAAAAACATTTCAATGTGGCACCTTAAGAAATCTCATAATTTATTTATTTTTTGTTTATTTATTTTGCAAAACAAATTATTAAAAGAATAGATTTTTAGTAAGAGCTTGCAGCACACATTATAAGCGTTACCAAATTATAGATATATTTAATACTAATTTAAACAGCTTCATTAAATCTGTTAAAAGAAAATTGTAACTCTCAGCTTAGTAATACGAAACGATTTATTCTTTAAAGTAATTTAAAATTTGGTTTAGTAATTTAAAATTTAGTAGAGTTAAAAGATCTCCTTTATTGTCAGAGCTAAATTGAAATTGTATCAGATTAGGTAGGTACTACTAATATTATCTCATTACGACTTTTAAATGAAAATTTGAAACTATTTTGGCTAATGAAATATTTATTGTTAATTCTGTAATATTTTAAGCTGTTTGTTTCTTTAATAAATAAAATAATACGGGCCTAAATGAAGCATGTTTACGGTTCCAGGACTTAAAGCCTTCCAACATAGTGGTGAAGAGCGACTGCACGCTCAAGATCCTGGACTTCGGTCTGGCGCGCACAGCCGGCACCACCTTTATGATGACGCCCTATGTCGTCACGCGCTATTACCGCGCGCCGGAGGTATGTGCACATACATTACAACATTATTTTTACATACATACATAACTTCACGCCATAGAGAAAACACCAGAGTTTACATATTCAACGAATGCAGAGCATGAAAAACCCACTTCACGTCAAAACTTTGGCTGAATTATAATGTCGTCAAGGTAAACATTCTACGAATTCATACATATTTTGAAATTTTCCAAAAATCCTCCTTTTGGAAGTCGGTTGAAAACAATCTGATGTCACGTTTGCCAAATTTGAAGGCTTATAATTGTGAAGAGAGACAATTGCAGTAACATCGTCAGCCTATCGCCCACAACAAAAACTCCAATAAAAACCTCTCTAGGCACACATTCTAAACATAGAATGTGCCAGCTGCTTCTCTTCCCGGGCATACTGTAAAAGTCAGTTGAGGGACACAGGTTTTGTTGGCGTTTTTTCGGGCGGTAGGCTGACCGGACAGGGTGACAAGGTCACTGCAATAGTCTCTCTTCCAAATTTGTCAATCGTGACATCAGATGGTTTTATAGCCTCTGGTGTTCTGCCTACTCCATAAGAGATACAGGCGTGAAGTTATGAATGTAATAAGGTTAATGTATGACATTTAGGTTTAGACAAGCCCTACAGTCCTTGGATAAGTGTGTCTTAAAAGACAACTAATCAGAGTGACCGCTGGACTAGTTACAGGTAGCCAAAGTCAACCACAAAATATCACAATTTCAACTTCTGTTGTTTTAAATTGAAATCAAACGTGGATTCTTATTTTTAAACGACTTCCAAAAAAGGAGAAGGTTTTCAATTCGTCAGTATGTTTTTTTTTGTGTCTTTGTTACACGATATTTCGGACATATATGAATTGATTTTGAAAATTGTTGTTCCATAAGATAGAGGATACTTCATAGTTGGTCCCATTTAAATTCCATCGAAATCGGTTGGGTACTTTATTGAAAATCATAACTCAGTCAAACGTGAAGTCGGTTTTTTTAATGCTCTGCATTCGTTGATTATTACCATTGAGTTCACTGCAGGACTATTGGTCTCTCCCAAGGGTCTCACCAAGCTGTGTGTGTGACTAAGAGAATTTTGAGTTTGACGTAACGGTTTTACTAGGCCGAAGTAGAGAGACAGCTCTGGTAGCTTTAAATGATCGACGTATATACCGTTCGGCTAACCACTACGGTAGGTCGATGTTGATAGAGTATCCCCCGACTTTATTCCATTAGCTCAATCGACGTCGTCAAAACTCTTTGTGGCCTAATGAATTGAGTATTGAATGGTGATGGTGGTGGCTGCAGGTGATCCTGGGCATGGGCTACACGGAGAACGTGGACATCTGGTCGGTGGGCTGCATCATGGGCGAGATGATCCGCGGCGGCGTGCTGTTCCCGGGCACCGACCACATCGACCAGTGGAACAAGATCATCGGTGAGCCAACAACTCGTCTACTAATACGTGTCACAGACCAGCGGGGCGAGCGTGCTTCCGTCGACAACGATAATTCGATCCTTTTATCGATATTTTCTTAGAATATGGTATTTAGAGTGCGGCCGTTGCGAGAATGCGTTCCTGACAGCTCCTTATGTCCACTGAATAAAGTTTATTTCCGATTCGAAAGTTAAAGCTATGATTTTGACAGCGGTCAGGAACGCAAACTCCCACCGGCCGCACTATAGTGTATGTAATTTATTAAGATTAAGACATATTTAGTTCTGTGGTCTGAATCATGGTATCAAGTCGATAAATTTTATCTATTATTATTTTATTTTATTTTTGATTTAAAATTTATAAGTAATTTATTAAGATTAAGACATATTTAGTTCTGTGGTCTTAATCATGGTATCAAATCGATAAATTTTATATATTATGGTGCGGATATTAGCTTACATAATAGGATAAAATAACAAAATAATATTTATCTTGTCGATTCGACGATTTATCGATGTTTGCATGCTAGCCCTGCTGGAACCCCCACTATAAAGTCTATATTTCACGCATTAAACGCATCCAAAAAAGATTTATTCGGTTTCTAAGGTTCGTATGAAACAACATTATAATAGCACAGATTACCTGCGTGTATGTAAAACACACCATCTTCTTCCACTATACATGCGTCGTCAGATAGCGGATTATATATTTATTTTTTTCTTCCAACTATGCTTTAATTTCATCACAATCACACTAAAAACTCAGTACAAAGCGAGTCTTTAATGCTCTAGACCAATAAAAATGTATGAAATTTCATTAATGCACAGTTTTTTTTTTTCGCACCAAAAGGTGTCAATCTCTGTGATTAACTCTATTCAGCCAGCCGATATCAATACTTTTCTTTACGTACGTATTATTCGTTTCTATCCTACTTGTTCCAAATTTAAAAAAAGATTGCTGCTAACTCTGATTTAAAAATGAAATATAAATTTGCCTAACATTCAGAATATTTCCTAAAGCAACTTTTGTTTATTTGCCCCTTAAGGAACTGGACAGTCATCTATCTATTATATTTTGATCAATTTAGTTATATTTATCATTGTCGTAATCATTTGATAATTTATTGTGCACAATTTAGTTATTTTCATGTGTTATACCATCATGATTCTTATATTTTGATAAATTTAGTTATGTTTATGTATAATTTGATCATCTATCCTGCTGTAATTAATTACTTCCATGTAGTATTCCATTATAATAGTGTAAGGTTATATTAATGAACCATGACGTGAACATTTGGTTGCAGAGCAACTGGGCACCCCGTCAGCGGCATTCATGGCTCGCCTGCAGCCGACCGTGCGCAACTATGTGGAGAACCGGCCGCGTTATGCGGGATACAGCTTCGAGCGCCTGTTCCCCGACATACTGTTCCCCAGTGACTCCAGCGAACATAACCGACTTAAGGTTAGAATACTGCATGACTAGTTTATTTGAATCTTTACAGACACTACTTATGGAGCAACGCACGGACTGATGTGTAAACAATGAACATAGTGTTAAGTCTTAGAGACGTGTTTGCTATACAGGGTCTTTTTATGAAAATCAAAATATTTTAGGAGAAGGTTAAAAATGATGTGTGGATTCAATTTATGACAAAAAAAATATATAAACTTTTTTTTTATATTGAAATTTTACAATTCTTTTATTTATCTATAACAAAATCCAAAGTTTTTATTTATAAAACAAAAATACACATTTAAAATGATGCTGACAGCCAATTAAGGATTTACAATTTTAGATTTACAAATTTTAGTTTAAGTGACCAAATTTTGTGACTATTGAAAAATCGGGGCTTAACGTATTTCTTAGTAGAAGTAGTTGAAAAAACGCTTTTATTTCTTGCTATTTAGTCGTAAATAACAGATTAAACTAAAATGTTGTTAACTTATTAGAATTATAAAATATCAATTTACCTAACAAAACTTTTTTTTTCATAAATTAAATCCACATAGCATTCTTAACCTTCTCCTAAAATATTTTGATCTTCATAAAAAGACCCTATATAAGCTTTACATGCCATCAATTGCGCTATCATATTTTTTTACGTCTTATCTATTAATATTTTTTTTTTTTTTTTTTGTTTTTCCGCCACAGAAAATTTTGGGCACCCCCTAAAACAAGCTTTAACCAGTAAAGCAAGCTTTAGCGGGAGGAGGATGAATCCTATTACGGACGAATGGGCATTCTATAAGCTGTTAACCCCAGTGGCTAACGGCAAATAGAATGCCCAGACAGTGTGGAGACTCACTCAGTGAAGCCGAGCATACCCACTAAACATCCCCCTTTACTGACTCACCTTGATTGAGGCCATTAGTCTTCATCGGAGCGACAGCCAATTGGAGAGAGAGGCTGCGCAGTGAGCGGCATCCAGACGGCTGCCACCAAAAGGAACTGAAAGTGAGAAAAAAAAAACAAAGCTAAGATTAGCAGAAATGACAAAGCTGAAACTAAGATATTATCTAGAGTGATCAGACTCACTCTGAGATAGGAATGCTGGAAAGAAGGACTACGTTTAGAAACGTTGAGCTTGCTGGAGTTTCCTGATAAGGGGAGCGAACTTGGTTAGGACCGGAAGAGCACCGTTGAAACCCTCTGGGCTGGCGTCGAGAGCGGCGCCGAAAGCCAGGATCTCGTCGATGGGAGCGAGCTGGATCCAGAACGCCATGCGGTCTTGAGAACCTTTTGCGTTCTGGCACTGGGAAGCCGATTTGGCGGCCGGTTGCGATTGAGTCGCGACCCGGCTGCGCTGACCTGGAACGATAGAAGTCAAGGCCTTAGGGGCCTTTGAACCGACTGAAGGGGCGTCCGAGCTAGGCTGCGGTCGCTCTCTCCAGTTCTCGATGGGCTTCACGGTAGCCCTGGCAGCACGCGGTGCTTTGGGGCAGCCGCGAAAGTTTGCTGTGTGGCCTGACTGGCCGCACAAGACGCAGGACGGAGCGGTGGGCGATTCGGGAGTGCGAGAGCACTCCTTAGTCCCATGCGGATCTAGGCACTTGACGCACCTAGGGGAAGCATGACAATTTGCCGCCGCATGACCATACAATTGGCAGCGGTGGCACTGACCTGGAAAACCACGCTTGTGTGGTACCTCGACGCGGATGTTGGAGAGACCGCACACGGTGAGCTTGCCTCTGAAAATGGACTGCCCTTGCGGGCTCCTCGCTAGGATTACTAGCGCTAGTGGGAACTGCTTGCCTCGGCGGCTGTGCATTTTGTGCACAGATTCGACGGGGAAGCCTTGAGAAGACAAGTCCTCTTGGATTTGCTCGTTCGAGAGCTCGAACGGCACGTTCCTGAGGACGGCACGAATCTTACGCTCCTCAGGGAGGGCGTAAGTGTGGTACTCGAGCTTTTGATCAGCAAGAAGCCGAGTAAGATTCCTGAAATCGGGAATGGAATTGACAACGACCTTAATAGAGTCACCCACGTTGGATGCCTTACTATACTGGATCTTGGGATTGTGTCTACCGCAGAGAGCTGAGACCTCGGTCCAGCGGCTCTTGTCCCGTAGAAAGACGGGGGGCGGAGACTTGACTTTCGGCGGAGCCGAATCTGATTGCGACGCAGGCTGTGACGCCGGGATCGCTGAAACAAAAGGCGCAGGAGCAGACGCCGGTGCGACATTTTGCGGAGCAGGAACAGCGGCTGGAACAGCTGAAACGGATGGAAGTAAGACTGAAGAGGCATCTTGCTTCTTCTTCTTAGACTTGGACTTTTTGCGAACCTCTGTGAACGGAGCAGGAGATTCTGAAACTAACGGAGCGGAGTCGGAATCACTACCTGGCGGGGTAGTTTTCCGTTTGCATGCGGTGGAATCTACCGACATGCGATCTGAAAAAGGATCGACGAACTCAGATGGGTCTGGAGACGCCGGAGAATCGGTTTGGAACCCCTGAGAAATAGAGGCGACCTGGGAACGAGCTGACAATTGCTCTCGCATGGACTCGATTTGAGCGAGAAGAGCTTCCTTCTCGGCTGCATATTGGGCTTCCAGTGATTGTTTTTCGCTGGACAACTGGCTGAAATCTGAAGACAGCTTTTGGAATTCTGTGGGCGAGGGACGGGCGGCCAATTCCTTTTTCAGGGATTCGGTCCGGTCGGACTCGTAGTTGTATTTTTTAATAGCATTTATGCTATCACGATAATAGGTTTGAACCTCTCGGTTAAGTTCATGAATACGACGGCGATTGGCTTCGCATTGATGCTCCGGACACTCAGGGTGACGAGGCATAATGCTGGGCTGAGAGAAAGTCTAACGAAGACAAACTGCGCTGAAAAAGAAAACGACCTAGTACGGACCTATTGCCGGTGAACGGCGGACGATCAGGCTTCGTTGGCACGGTTACGTATCCACCTGAACAGCGATGCTTCGGCCGGCAGCAGTCGGGTCCGCCCTGAAAAGGGCAGATGAATTAGCCCCGACACCACACAGCCTCCACAAGAGAAAACTTTCCGAAAGAGCTTAACTTGGCACCTGACCCGCACGAGTGCGGGGGAGGGAACAAGGGCAGCGCAATACGAACACTCGGGAGCGGCCGCAGACACGACCGTTCGGGAGCGAACGCAAACGGGAAGTGTCTATCTATTAATATCGCTCTGAGGTCAAGTTAGGTATGATGTGAATTGATGTGAACAGCGGGTAATAAGAGTTTTTATGGGAAGATGAGTCGACCTTTGAACCTTGCAAAGGAGCTCAAAAAATCCTGTATTTCTAGTGTTTGTTACTTAGTGACGAGTCTTTGAGGCAGACATGTGTTAGTTACCTACGGCACGCAACTATGATAAGTCTTTAAGGTTATACGCGTGTTACTTATCTATGCGTTACCATCAATTGCAACATCATACCTTCTTGTATCACCCAGATCAGTGTAGTGATAAATTAGGGTCTATAGCTTGTGTAGTTCATATGCAATAGAAAATAAGTTAAGAGTTTCGGGAGATTGTTTCCCAGTGACTCCAGCGAACATGGACGAAGAATCTTCACAGGTTACTACTTATGGGCTTTACGAAAAATCTCACAGTTGCAGAACGGTCAACTTTGACTTTCCCTGCGATATCAAATCAGAAATGAGGAGATTCGCTGGAGAACCAAAGTAACTGAAGATTACTGGACATTGAAGTGGTAATGAACACGTTCTGAGAGGCAGATAGACCCCAGGTGGGCCGACGAACTGGTCGCTATCGCCGGTAAACTCAGGATCGGTTAGGTGCAGGTTCGAATCTCGTTGAAATTCTGGCCTTTGTTGGGCAATGGTCATTTCGATAATGAGAATAGACACTAACTGTGTAAGATGGGGCGACTCGACCTCTAATTATTATAAATTAGAATGCGGTGTTCGCCAAGGAGGGCTTACGTCGCCGGACATTTTTACATTAACAACAACAACCTGATCCGTAAGATTATACTGATAAAATTATATTTGACATGTCAAGAATAGGACTAAATTAATGTATTTTAAACATAGTTTTAGAATTTTTCACTTTAAACAAACGCAAATTATTTTTGTTAACCGTTAATTACTATTTTAATTGTATGGGACCTGTGCCTGAATAATAAAGATTATTATTATTATTAAATTAGTTAAGCTTAAAATAAGTGCTACTTTGGAAAAACGAATAAAGATAATTTGAATGGAAAGTCTCCACGTAGCAAACTAAAAGTTAGTAGATCCCGTCTACATGTATTCTCCTCCATTAATTTAGTATTCCTCGTGATCTTCGGCTGAGGTGTGAGAGGTCCTTGGTCAGCTGAATTCTACGCAATAAATCCGGTTTAAAAGTGTTTTATTTGAATTAATAGAATTTAATTGTGATATTGCAGGCGTCTCAAGCGCGCGACCTGCTATCCCGTATGCTAGTGATCGACCCGGAGCGCCGTATCTCCGTGGACGAGGCGTTGCTGCATCCATACATCTCCGTGTGGTACGACGAGGGAGAGGTCAACGCGGTACGTCCATGAAACAAACATGCTTAACTATCTTTTTAGGAACTATATTTTTTTAGGAGAATGAACTTTAGCCTGCAACTTTGTACGCGCATTAACTACCGTTCCTGTGGGAATTTCAGGAATTCTTTCTCTAATGTAAACAGACACATATTAAAATGAATAGTTAGTAAAAAAAAGGATGGAATGTTTGTCTTCCATGACACTGATAGTAAGAAATAATGAAGACCAAGGTGGTAGGTACTAGGTACACGTTTATCTATGAGAAACCTTATTCACTTTACCCTAAAAAGAACCAGGATCCAGGCAGCACAATCCACACTTTGGCGACCCGTATCAAAAACGACTGTCATAGCGTCTAGTTCTATTATTGGTACATACACCGCGTACTCATAAGGTCAAAAGTTTCTTAGGGTGTTAGCAAACCAATCGGTCGATGCCGACCGATGTAATCGATCGGCTTTATCTGATCGGACTAGACCAACTAGTGAAATAGTGAAAACTATACAACGTGTAACAAAATGGAATGATAAAACTTAAGGGTTAGCTTCTATACCATACGTAGAATGTACAATAAAAGAATTAGCGTGATTAGTGCTGGTATAGACTTTCATACAAATTTATTTAATTAATTTACCACAAAATATTCTTACAACCCTAGTCAACCTAATAATCTAAAACAAGACTTGTGCCGCAGTCAGTGACCTTATGACCTTTTCCGCACCGGCTGGACTTTGTAGTATTTGTCTTAGTTACCCATTACTTCATTTTTACGCCATCTGTTATCGAATAGATTTCATCGAAAGCTAACAGCTGTTATTAGGGTTGACACTTAGATATTCTGATCTAAACTTTGAACTTGTTTTTCGGTCGAACCGTAAGGACAACAAATTTATGTTACTGTTATTTATAAACTACATCACGAAACATACAATTCCCTTAAGTATTGTCTCTTCATTATGTTACACGTTGTAGATCTACGTCGACTAATCCAATCCACCAGGGTGTTATCACACCTATCGATCGACGATATGACACCATTATGTTTGACTCGAATCCATCTTCGAGACCAAATAGATTGTAACGCATATAGTTTTGGTTAAATTTTCACCAGGGGTTACAAGACCATTTGATGTCACGTTTGACAAATTTGGAGGTATTATAAAGATGGGAGAAACTATTGTAGTGACAGGGGGTCAGCCTATCGCCCACAAAAACGCCTTTAAAACCTCTGTCCCTTTACTGACTTTTACAGTATGCTACGTTTTTCTATCGCTCCCAGTCCAGCATGGAAGCATTTGTTTTCACTTTACATTTTAATTGGAAGTTTCGGTATCTTTTCCGAATATTTGTTTATAAGCTACAACAACCAATACAATAAAATGCATAAAAACATGATTAACATTGTTTTGTCCTTAGTGCAGCAGTTACGAAATTAAAGTCAAACAAAATGACATAAATTCAACCTTACAGCCAACACATGATCCGTTTTACTGGATACCTTTTTTGTATCGTAAATACGTAATACTGAATACCGTGCCATATGTGAAGTCGCCCATACAACTCCATGCGCCATCGATGAAAAAAAAACGTATCCAGTAAAATGGACCCTGTGTGAACGGGCTGTTAGTCTGAATTCCGAACTTGCTCTGAGTGTAGATTAATGGCATAAACAATATTTTTAGTTCAAATGACTATGATAGTTCTAAAAACTACATGCTGGACTGGAAGCGAAAGAAAAACATAGAATGTGCCAGCTGCTTCTCTTCTCGGGCATGCTGTAAAAGTCAGTTAAGGGACGGAGGTTTTATTGGCGTTTTTGCGGGCGATAGGCTGACCCCCTGTCACTGCAATAGTCTCTCTCCATCATAATAATACCTCCGAATTTGTCAAACGTGACATCAGATGGTTTTATAGCCTCTGGTGTTCGGCCTAACCCATTAGGGATATAGGCGTGAAGTTATGTACAATATAATATATCATATAATGCATTGTTTCCAGCCGGCGCCGGCGTCGTACGACCACTCGGTGGACGAGCGCGAGCACACGGTGGACCAGTGGAAGCAGCTCATCTACCGCGAAGTGGTCGAGTACTGCCCCTCGCCGCCCCCCAACACATAGGTGAGACATTCATTTATATACCCAGGGTTGTTTTTTTAGTCAACAGGCAAATTTAAAAGTTATTTTCTTTGATGCGATATAAACGTACCTGCATATTTATTTTAGTTGCTCAATAGAAAATAATAAAAATATGATACCACAAACAAATAGTTGCTGTTGATGAACACATCTAATAAGACGCGGTATTTCATTGTTAATACTACGACGTAGTACTACAAGATGTTTTGTAGCAGCGCGTAGTTGTCTTTATTTTAATGGTATCCATTTATAATTTAGAGTTACCATTATAACGTTGTGGATTGGCGGGAGTGTTCAGTTTGTGCCCGGAGTGAAGATTGCTTAAGTTGTAAGTAACCAGACACTCCTACCAAAACACAGGTCACAAAATAAAGATACTCTGAGCGTAAACACCCTAGACTCACCCTCGATCCTACTTATCCAAGATGTAGTGGGGTAGGTCCTACTTAACAGGTCTTGTGATATAAAATAAAAGATGTTAATACTGATAAATATCACATATTTTATTGTGTAATAGTTCAAGGCGAGTCCTGAGTATCTTTATACAGAGAGTGGTGAGAAAAAAAGTTTAACTAGCTCAGGAGAGGGAGTTCACCATACTAAAATCACCTCACCGTCTCTGTTATACATAAAAAAACAATTTATATAGGTACTTAAGTTACCATGAAGCTAAATTAACAAAATAATTAATAAACTAAGATTAGTGCTTAAGTCTACTTAAAAGCTAACCGCAAGGACTATCTTTTAAAACAATAATTAAGGAATATTCTATCTCTTAATGTCACTACAATAACTAATATCCAGTTTCAATATCCAATATCAATTTCCAATATCACCACAGGTACTTTCTTTCTTGATTTTATAGTTAAAAAAACAGTGTTACCTTATAATTCCTCGCTCAACATTTTTACTACTTAAAGCAAATCTGCATGTTACCATGAGGATTTCATGATCTTGTGTTAAATCATGTAACGAACAGCTTCAGCAACATTTAAAAAACAATGAAAAAACTCCACCAGAGTTACTCCTGCAAAGCACCCTGGAAAGAATTATAAACTTGATTACCCGAGATGGTCAGATCTAGGTTATGTTTTTTTTTATAGGCTTCAATTTGGAATAATTTAAGAAAACGACAATTACCAACATTTGTGATAGAGCCTTAAAAAGATATCTAGCTGAATATTCGTTCAAACTAATAGGATTAACATCAGACGTGAAGAATTGACAATGTGACTTACCATATGGTTTCCAATATGGGCAAAAATTTCTTTATAACACAAACTGCGGCGACTACATATTATACGTATTACGCCTTATTAAATAAAGGGTTTATTAAATGGGACGATCACAACATCTAGCCAGCAAAGCCGCCCCAAAAAAAAGATTTCACATCTTGACAGCAGCGGTGCGTTCCGTCCGTCTTGAAGAAAAAAAAGAATGTTGCCAATCTCAAAATTCTAAGGTCGCGAGTTTTAATTTTTTATAACCCACAAAAACTACTACGTTACACCATGCTTTGATTAATATGTTAGCGAATATATAAATTTCCTTGTAAAAAATATTTAAAGCTTTTTTGTTTTAATTGTTTCTTTAAAATGATACGAGGGTAGTCCCAAAAGTAGCCGACCTAACCAAGAAAAAACAAAAAATATGGGATGAATTATATTTATTTCTCTACATAGCTTCCTTGTAGTTCTTTACACTTTTCCCAGCGGTGCTCTATAGCTTCAATGCCGCGTCTGTAGTAGGAACCGTCGAGCTCTTCAAAATAGGCATTAACCGTAGACTCAACATCTTCATTGCTTGCAAATCTTTTCCCACCGAGCCATTTTTTTAAGTTTGGGAACAGAAAATAATCAGATGGGGCCAAATCTGGTGAATAAGGTGCATGAGGTAGCAATTCAAACTTTAATTCTTCGACTTTAGCCATCGCAATGCCGGAGGTGTGGACTGGCGCGTTGTCCTGATGAAACAAAACTTTTTTCTTTGATAGATGAGGCCGTTTTATCTTTATTTCTTCACTTAGACGCTGCAACAAGTTTGCGTAATACTCGCCGTTGATGGTTTTTCCTCTTGGTAGATAATCTATGAAGATTATCCCACGAGCGTCCCAGAAAACCGATGCCATGACTTTTCCTGCCGATGGAACCGTTTTTGCCTTCTTTGGGGCCGATTCTCCCCTTGCGGTCCATTGCTTTGACTGTTCTTTCGTCTCCGGTGTGAAATAATGAACCCACGTTTCATCCATGGTAATAAATCGACGCAAAAACTCTGCTCTATTGCTTCGAAATTTTGCCAAACACTCGACTGAAACATGCTCACGACGCTGTTTTTGCTCTAGTGTGAGTAATCGCGGCACCCACCTTGCGCACAGCTTCCTCATGTCCAAGTTTTCAGTTAAGATACGATGTACTGCACTTTTTGAAATGCCTACCATATCTGCTAGCTCGCGCACCTTTAGTCGACGATCATCCAATACAATTTTGTGGATTTTTTTTGCCATTTCTGGCGAAGTCACCTCATTTGGTCGCCCACTGCGAGGTTCATCTTGGCAGTTCGTACGGCCACGTTTGAACTCGGCCACCCAATATTTTACCGTTGTAAACGAAGGAGAAGACTCCCCCAATGTAGAATCTAGCTCTTCTTTTATGTTAGTTGGGCTGAGGCCTTTCAAATGAAAGTATTGAATGACGTATCGTAGACCAATTTTTTCCATATTAGAAAATTCTCTGACAGCGTTCACTTTCAAGGACTACAAAACAAATGACAAATGACCTAGCGTGTTCGAATTCCAAATTTAAAATCCGCATTGATCAGACTTTTTAAAAAGAGTATTTAATCGAATAAAACTGCCAGTACGTAAGTCAGGTCGGGTAATTTTGGGACCGCCCTCGTACTTATTGTGTAAAAAACATTTGGCCGGTGGCTAAAAACAATGTAATATTAACAAGATATAATCAACGAATGCAGAGCATTAAAAAACCCACTTCATGTCAAAGCTTTTACTGAAGAATAAGGTCGTCAATGTGAATATTCTCCGCATTCTTACATATTCTTAATATTCAAAAGGATTCATAATTGTCCAAAAAATTTTAATGGTAAGCTTAATGATACATTTGTTACTGCTCAGGTAGATCCCGTGCCCTATAATAACATATAAAAAATAAACATATATCACAAAACACAGGTAAACTAACCGCGCAATTTTTTCATAGTGCTGTAACTTTATAAAACTTACACTTATTTAAACCGGAACATCGCAAATCTAAATCAAAATACTGTCACTCCTTCTTATCAATGACTTAACCTTCCTAATTAAATCTAATTCCATTTTGGAACGAAAATCTAAGCAAGGAAGTGTAATCTTGCTTCTCCTATTGATACCTACTACTTATCCCGAAGCTTAGAAATCTGGGGCTAAATATTCAAGGTACTCGGGGTATTTCTAGTTATTGATTATTGAAAATAAAATTCCCTGAAGAATTTTTTGCATATATCCTCTTTATAATAGTGTTCTCAAGCGCACTATAATTTATGATAAAAACCCAAGAAACGTTTTTAGAAATAACAATCTTCCTATTGAATTTTACAGGTATCGCCTGAGCTGACTGCCGAAATATAATGTGCGCCCGCAGTGAAAAGACAATTTCTTATTGACCTCTCTGTGAAAGACGCGTAAGACCCACAATCGCGTGGCATTCGGCAAATTAAGGTCAGCTACATTCAAACTACCAAACACAAACAAACGTAACCAATAATGACCCTGTGTACATAAACATGGAAGACGGACAATTTCTGAACGATTGACTCTGATTGATAAACCGTAATGGCGGTTGACGGAAATAAAAACAATAATTAACTTTTATTTATATAATATACGGTTATGTAAAATTAGGCAGCGTATTCTGTAGTTTAGTTGTGGTGAATATGTACCGAGCTGGGTCCGGATTGCAACTATAAATGAAATAATAGATGTTTATAAGTTTAGAAGAGCCATCAAAAATTCTGATTGATGAATTCTGATTGATTGATCTGATTGAAGACATGGTTGCGACCTGACCCAGTATAACTGTACCCGCTGTGTTTGATATAATCTTGTCTATTCACTCTAGAATCTTCCTATCTCCTATCGTATGTAGTGCTAGGTGTAACGTTTCGTTTTCTACTTGTGTTGAGCGCATGGTATGGATTTTTTAGTTCCTAGAGCCCCGTTTTGTTCGTTTATTACTGGTTTGTTGCGAACACTAATGCCCTGGTTCCAATATAATTACAATGAAAAACATTAAAATTGTTACTCATTCTGCCAACAATCAGTACAGCTAAAAGGTATCATGCCTGGTTCTGGTATTCTTTAAAATCGTATAGATTTAGAGTCTGTTGTATATTGGAGCAAGGGATTAAAATGCTGCTTAACAAAATGTCGCTTCGAACGATAATCCTAGTGGCTATGAGTGGATTACTGTATTGAATTTCAACTTTTAAGCCAAGATTCTTTCATGCACAATTGAAATCTAGATTATAATGTCATGGCAAGTCTCATACATTGCAGAGTTATAAATCTATGATTGTGTAATATTGAAGTCCACTTTTAGTGCATTCCTAGATCCGTCTAATGTCTAGGGCACTTTTCCTAGATACCTAAGTAATTGACCGACTTTGCTAAATAAAAGCAATTTAAGTATTTAGATAGATCGTTAAAAAGAAATGTAGTTCTTTCCTCTCTAACCTTAAATATGGTTTTAATTTGCATCCCAAAGTTTATATTGTGGTAAAAGTATCTAGTATCTATTACAATTATAAACTCGCTTGATACTGGGATGCTAAGTCACACAATATGCAATTTTTAGCTCAATCGACTTGCGATATCTACTAGGCTATACTTCAGTCGATCGCGGCTTTGATTCCCGCGGAAAGCAAATATTTCTAAATATATTCTTGCTTTCAACTTAGATGTTCTAAAGTTCTAGGGGTAGGACATTGTTCAGTCAAATCGTTAAGTAATGCAGTTTACATACGAGCATAAAATAAGAACTTGTGTTAAAAGAAAGAGTGTGTACTTCCTAACACTCTTAATAACTTTATTACTTAGCCGTTTTTGTTCGATTCCTAGGATTAAAAAGTTGGGATATTTCGGTACTCGTAGAATGATACGAGTTGTCAGCTCAAGGTATCAGCTGATTATCCAATATGTTCGTTATAAACCGGTAGTAGTATGATTTGCGTGAAGGAGTGCCTTTTACGAAGTCGCTTAATACTGCTGAACCCAGCGTGCAGACTGACTGATATGTTTGACTATTTTTATAACAGTAAATAGTATATTGAATAATTAAAATGATCAGCTTTTTACATAAAAAATAAATGAGAAAAAAGTGACGAGTCTAGCTAACTACACCAAGGCATTGCTTAGACAAAGTTACTTTATAAAAAAAAAGCTAAGTTTATTCGTTTTTATTCGTATGGATGAATTTAATTTTACTAGACGATATTGTGCAATTTTTAAATTGATTTTTAACCGATTGATCATGTTTGAAATTATTTAACTAATGGATTACGATTGAGCTTATATTATGTGTTTTAATCAATATTAAGTATATTCTGTGCAATTTTATAAATCTATTTAGACATGTTTTTTTTTTTATATAGATTGTATTGATCAATTGTAATGTTTTATTGCGACTCGGTCGTAGTTGCAAATTTTCTTTGATTTCATATGTTCAATGTTGTAATGGACATTGTGGCATTTTCTCGTTTCGAAAATTTGCAATTCTGATTTAGTATTGTTTTTGTATTTATAATAGTTTCTTAGCCATACTCAGTAGTTACTTGATATTTCGTGATTATTATAAAATAGTTTTCCTTTTAAGTAGAACATAGTTGCATTGTTAATAATATTGTATTGTGCTGTATTGACTGTAAAAGTAACGTAGACTAGTAAGTTAATTATGTAATACCTACATTAAGTAGTCCCATATGTAATACCTCACACGTTGTAATACGTAAAAAATGAATTTCTAATTAAATACAGTTCTATGTAAACCTAGTTATGTGTTATTTACGTTTTGAAATAAATAATTACTTAATTTGGATATATTTTATACACACTCATGTACGCTCTGTATTATATGTATTTGTGAAACGATCGACGCAGTTTTACGTGTGAGGCCTTGCAGGTAATCATCTCAAAACCTCACTAGGTGATATAAAAATTAATTATAAGAACGGCGATAGTAATATTGGTTGGATAGCAAATAGCACAATTGAAGTAGCTAGTCGGGTGTCGTGAGGGTTGTTTTCGCAATTTAACAAAAGCCACAATATGGCGTCATAAAGCAATAATGATCTGTTTTCGGTCTTACTTTCGGCTCTTCTACATATCACACCAGTCTCATTTCCCAGGTGCTCCTTTACTTTTGTTCCAAGTTTAAATTTAGGGCTTAATATACTGGATAGCGTTGCATTCTATAGTCTATGTCGTAGAATGAAAGCTGAAAACTGATTGCATATTGAAGAATCCAGATGAAGTATACAATAAATAAGATAACATTAGCTAGTTTTAAGTATAAAATTGTAAATAATAAAAGAAATGGGACAAAAGTAAAGCGAACATGGCTATTCTAGAATACTCGGTTCGTCACTATTTATGTAGATAATATTGAAAAGAACTACAACTGTACGTCCAAATTGTCCATTTATATGTTAAAGTACCTAATACAAGATACAATAATAAAAGCATTAGAATGTATTATAGTACACTTTGTAACCGAAGTTTAGGCATTTGAGAATGCCAAGCGGCTCTTCTAGCAACATTTGAGTTGGTTCGATATCTATCTATACTTATTTTAACTGTACACTTAAGCTATTTCATATTTTAATTGAATAAAATCGAAATGGTTATATATATTGGTTGGTTTTATTGCTTCACTCCCTTTTTTTAACCCTACAGCAATCATGCGACCCAAAACTATTGGTATATTAAATAAATATTTATTTATTTATTTAATTCTCACAAAACCAACAGCACTTTAGATTACAATAGAAAGAATCAGATACATAAAACTTACCTAATAAGCAGTGCGATCACAGAACTTTATCGAATCGTATATTAACGAATGTTTACGAATGCTCGTATAGTATGGAGTCGGTTGCAAGTTTTGAGTAACATTGTAATTTTTTATTTTACAGATATTTATGAGTACAACATGTTTACAAACATTCAAAATTAACAAGGCACACATTTATTTAAAACGGCCGTGCGGCAATGGATAGATTAAAATTTTTTCTTAACCATGTCTCCATACTATACGAACATTCGTTAACAAACGATTCGATAAAGTTCTGTGATCGCACTGAAGACTTGTTTGTATCATATCAACACTCTATGACATAATAGTTTATATTCTCGACGGAAGTCTGGGTTCGATTCCTAGTTCTGAGTTGAGTCTTACACAGTATTGAATCGCCTGTGTGCAAAACAATGCGAAAAAGAGTATTTGGGGATTTTAATACATGGTCTATCCAAATATCGCTACAATGTAGATGGCACTGTTGTCAAAAATGCGTAACTTTAGTAGGTAAAATCATCCATAGCACTTGGAGATGCAAATTAAATGAGAGCAAATTAAAACCTAGATTTAATGTATTTACGGGATTCTTACCACGATTTTTAATTTTATTTTCGCACGTCCGCGATCATGGTGCTTGTAACAGCATCGAAATATCGGACGTGCGAAAATAAAATTTAAAATCGTGGTAAGAATCCCGTAAATACATTAAATCATAGAGAAAATAACCACGATAGTTTAAAACAATTAAAACCTAGATGGTCAGGAAGCTTTGTAATTTTGTTATTGCCAACACCTGAGGACATTCCAAACTTTTGCTGTATTTCCATCAGAAACAGAATTTTGGATATAGCGTCGTTGTGCATCCCTATACATATACAGCATATATATACATATCCCTACAGCGATTTCGTAACACGATATTTTTCACTTGGCCAGTAGGGGCGTGTTTATATTTATTGCGAGCCCGATCAATTTGGTCATTAATCTATGGAGGAGGAAGTTTCATTTTTACCGGTCGAACTGGGACTTGACGATTATAAAGCTGCAGGACAGAGTTAAATAAATATTTATATTTGTGAATCTGGAGTATCAGCATTTCAGACCAGTTGACTTCGTGCGCGTCATGAAGCAAGTTATCATCTTTGCTTTAAAGCTTAGCTTTGGGGGGTTTGATTTTGTAAGTCAGGAATATCAGGTTATGGTAAAACCAGGTACCTATACGTTAACCAGTTTTGATCAAATTACTCGTAAATTATTGCATTTCGGTTTAATGTTAGTTGTCACGACAGCCAGGAATAGCTAATCTGTTCTCGAGTGGGAGAGAGGAGGCAATACTGGATAGCTTGCTTCGAGTTTATGACCGAGTTTGCAGTTTTGTAGCCAAATTATCTTACTAGATTTTGCGCGCGACTTCGTTCGCGTGGAGTTCGATTCTAACGTTGCGTAAACGAGCGCAAAGAAAGGAAGTAGAATTGCACGGACGAAGTTGCAGGATAAATTATCCATGGATAAACTATCTCGGGTAGTGGAAAAAAAATATTTCGCTTGTCAATTTTATCCCTCTTCGAGCATTGGCTTTTTAACGGACCAAGTTTACGTTCTGGGAGAAGGCCTCACAAAATGTAACCTTTATCTCCGACAAATGTCAAATCTAGGAGGAAGGTAGAGAGGACAAGCCTCTAGAAAATAGAAAAACTCATTTGTGGTGAAACGATAAAACGATTTTTTCTAAACAGGCTCGAATCTGAGTGTACACTATGCCACCCCACAATTCTGTTATGTGTGTAGAAAAAGTACGGTTGTTCCTAGCCAGAGCTCCTATCGGGGTCCTGCTCACTACCAAGCAGATTTACGAGGTGTTTAAAAAATGGTTAGTAATGTTATAAAATAAGAATGCGTTGTTTCTCTTCCATAACACCTGATGGTAAGTGACCATGACGGTCAAGGTCGTACACGTTAATCCACGAGAAACCTATTCACTCTACCAGGAATACCAGGATAATAATGGTCAGGAAAAACAGACGCAGTTGTTCGGTTAATATCAGAACTTTACAAAAGACTATAGCCTAAACGTCTTGGTCACTAGAGTTTGATCAAAGTTCTGAGCTTCTAGAACCACCCGTTGCCAAGATACAGAGAAGCCCTAGGTCCATAATTATGAACCAACCTAGGTCCATATAGGGCTCAAAGATATTTCGATGATGGGTCGTGTTACGAGATTCAAACCTAGGTCATTTTCCAGTGACTCAAATGTGACGCTATCGTGACAACTAACATTAAAACGAAATGCAATAATTTAAGAGTAATTTGGTGGAAACTGGTAAGTTTAAAACTGTCTTACAAAATCATAATCGAAAATTTGATGGAATGAGAGGTTTTCTGACAGCTCATTAATGGCGGGTTTCAATATTCAACTGACTGCTATGCGTAACCGGTACAGGTACAAAACTAGTAGGAAAAAAGTAGCGTTTCACAATATCTACCAGCTACGGGCTGTAAGTTCTCAAATTTGGCATGGGCCCTCCTTGCGTGACATTCTTCCAAGAAAATAGGTGATATGTGATTTATAGAATATCACGCATTCGCAAATTATTTGTATGATGTTTGAACTAAATAAATATGTAAACTTATTCAATTTATGTTTGCTATGTTTTAGTATTCGATAAATATATTATAGTATGTTTTTAGAGCTTTTTATTAATAATTGCGTTTAACTGCTTACGTAAAACGAAACGCCAATACTTCGACTAATTTTGCCATTGGTTGAATCACATTTTTATGACGTCAAAGTAAATATTTAAAAGAAAAATTATGTAATTCAATAATATTCGTCCTTTTTTTCAAAAACAGTTATAGATAAGTTAGAAAGAGAAAACTGGATTATTGATATGTTGACAGATATTTGATAGGACATTTCGTTAAATGAATAAATTGTTACGTCGTTGGCTAGATAAAATGACCTATTCTTTAATTGGTCATACGTAATGAAAACATAACTCCTTATTGGCCGCAGCAGACTGCCATGCTACCTTTACCTCATTGGTTTAAATTAATAACTTGTTACGTCGTCGTTGGCTAGATATAATGACTTATTTTGTAAATGGTCAAATGTAACCTAGCAACCCATTACAGTCAAACAGTTCGTAAGCAGTGGTTTAGATGTCAAGATTTTGAATATAGAAAGGCATTTTGGTAGTGAATTCTATTGTTCGTAGGCAAAACGAACAGTTTTCATAATATTGAAACCCGCCATAAAAAAACAAAACTGTACAAAATTGGTACAAAAGGCTTCGATAGATGGCGCTTTACAAAAGGCGAAGGCGAAGAATGTATTCCACACTGCGTTTTTAAAAGTAAAATAAATTAATTGACGTCTGTATCAGAAATTGAACGTATAAATAACCATAGATGGTAGACACCACTTACCTACATTATAGTATACAGACTTAACGCCTTCGGCTTTTTACAAGTGCCAATCAATAGAGGTTATTTGAACTAATTTTTATGAGCTGTCAGAAAACTCCCCATTAATTGTGATATCTTGATTCATGACGCACACGAAGTCAACTGGTATGAGGAGTGCTGATACGCCAGATTCAGTCCGTGCTAGCCGGACATTACCTGAGTGTTCTCAGCAGTTTTGCTTTACTTACTTATGAACTCCTGGTGCGTACATCGTGTGAACATCTTATGTCATAACCTGTGTTGTTTTTTTTACTGCACTAGCAGTTGCCCTACTGAAAATTAAGTTTTAAAATTAAATAACAAAGGGTCCATTCTCTTTCCATTTGTCTGTCTGTTACCTCTTCAAGTTTAAACAGCTGAAGGTATTGAGCGTGTAAAGCTGGGACTGATATATCTACCATAGAACATCCCTATTTGTTGTAGGTATTTTTATTTTTTCGATTGTCTGTGCCTGGCGGCGGCGTTGAGAGAAAACTGCTATGCAGTCTGGCGGTTAAAGGGTTATCAGCACTTTTACAATCAAGATCAATTTATGAGATTACCAAGGTAATACAACTACTTGCAAACTGAGGGAGCTGTTTCCATTTTGATGGGTGACTCCAGGTGATACGGAAGTAAATAATTTATTATTATTATTATTTAAAGCTACACGCCTTTCGGCGGAAAGACCCGACAATTTATTATTATTAAACCTCGTTTTCCCTGGTCATTGCATACTGCTACTTGACAACAGAGGAAGTCGTTGCTCTTTCGGCGAGTAAGAATAACTTTGCTTACCGTTGACACACGTGCCATGCCTCTTCAGCACTTCCGTGAGTTTTCTGTATTTCGTCATTATGTAAGGAAATGTGGGCATGCCTTGAAAGTAAATAACTGCGTCCCATGAAAATATAATATACTTATATATACTACTCAAAACAAAATAGGGGCCACCTCTTTTTTTCACAAAAAAAACGATTGTATGACATTTTAAACTTAATTTTAAGCTTGTTTAAGTGTCTTTGCATAAAATTGATATGTTTATGTATTCTGAACAAAGTTTTTTAATCTTTACCCTTAAGTGGAAAGACAAAAACAAATCAAGTTAAAATTAACCTAATCACAATTTCTCGATTTGTTTCACTATTTTTTTGAGTTTCATCCCACCATAATTCGATACCATATGAGCATAGAAACAGCTCTAGAAGCACTAGTACCTCTGCAAGAGGGAGAATCTCAACGATCAGTAGCTCTACGCCTAGGTGTATCGCGGCGAACTATCCGAAATGTTTGGGCTCGCTACCAGAAGACTGGTAGTGTTGTAAGAAGACGCGGATCAGGAAGAACCCGGGCAACAACGACTAAAGACGACCGATAAATTCGTTTAACTGCACGTCGAGAGCGTAACATTATTGGTCGTGTTTTACAAAACCGACTATAGCAAGTCAATGGTACAAGAATAAGTGACCAAACGATTCTCAACTGACTCCATGGAGATGGACAACGATCCAGATTACATTTGGTTCGATACAGTACCTTCGTTTAGAATCAGTTGCGACGTTTTGCCCATTCATCTAATTACGCCCCACACCATGACTCTTAGCCCCCAAACCGATCAGTTTCGTGTACCCAAGAATCGGTAAATCGTTCGCCTTGTCTTCTCCACAAATGGACCCTTCACTTTTCTCTCATCTTTGGAGAGTACAGCCCTCCAGTTGTCCATGGTCCAGTCCGAATACTCACGTGCGAACTTTCAGCGAGCTGCACAATGAATCCTTGCCAATTTGATGCAAACTTCACATGTTCTGGATCTTTGCCCATCTTCATGGAGTCTGTGGGAGATCGTTTGGTAACTTATTCTTGTATCAGTGGCTTGCTGTAGTCGGTTTTGTACAGCACGAGTAGTGACGGTACGCTCTCGACGGACAGTTAAACGAACGTATTGGTCGTCTTTGGTGGTTGTGGCCTGGTTTTTTCCTGATCCGCGTCTTTTTACAACACTACCAGTCTCCAGGTAGCGAGCCCAAACGTTTCGGATAGCTAGGCGCGATACACCTAGGCGTAAAGCTACTGGTCGTAAAGATCCTCCCTCTTGAAGCAATACTAATGCTCTCTAGAATCTGTTTCTATGCTCATATGGTGCCGAATACATTGCATTGTAATGAGTTCTAATGATAAAACTCAAAAAAGTAGTGAAACAAATCGAGAAATGTTCGTAACGATAGTCTAAACACAAGTGAATAAGAAATTGCGATTAGGGTTATTTTCACTTGATTTGTTTATGTCTTTCCTCTTGAGGGTAAAGATTAAAAAACTTTGTTCATAATAATGTTAGGAATACATAAACATATCAATTTTATGCAAAGACACTAAAACTAGCTTAAAATTAAGTTTTAAGTGTCATACAATCGTTTTTTTTGTGAAAAAAACAAGGTGGCCCCTATTTTGTTTTGAGTAGTATAAAATATAGGCGATACTTCAAGGGTGGAATTTCTGAACATACAAGTAGAATGACAACAAACTTGTGACGATCTTGAAGCCCGAGTAATAGGTACTTTATTCATTAGAGAAATTTTACCTGACCATTGAAAAATTAGTCCTTAGAAGTACCTATTTAATTTTGATTTTTTCTTAAACTGAAATGCTGTCCACATCAAGACGAGATTTAGATTTCCATTTAAGGATCAATATTTGAAAATTAATAGAATCATCTATTGATGCAAGCCTCAACCAGATAAAATCTACACGTAACAAATTCCTGGCTGCATTCATTAGTTTATGTAGGCCTAATTTTTCAATCGACGGATAAAAGTTATTAGTAGAATAATGTCTATTATTCGGGGGAATAAAGTCGATATAATTTTTTTATAATTTTATGACAAAGACATAGAATAAAAATAAACTTAGACGAGCTGTCGATTAAATAAGTAATTCATATCCGACCATTGAAAAATCAGGCTGCAAAGGTATTAAATGAAAGACAGAAATATGACATCCATTAATATTTTATTCTTAACTATCAACATGTATTAGATACCTACGTAACTTAAACTATATTTACAAAATGTACATGCGCAACAGCGCTTCTATAAATGCTATACCGACACTTGATCCCCTTGTATAGAAAAATTATAAGAATACTGTAGTGTGTGACGCTCCTTATTTTTTTAAATTTAATTTTGTCAATTTAATCGGCTGTAAATCAATTCAAGTAAATTTTTATTGGTATAATAATGAAATACGCGTTGATGCTTTCTTACGAACGTTATCATATACGCTTTTGCAACGCGTGAAAGACATTTATTTCCGTTTATTGAATTTCCGTCACTACTTACTTATTATATTCGAATCTTCCCAAATATATTTTTTAGGAACGGCGTAGGTAATATCCGTAAAAAGTAGGAGCTGGTCACATGAATTAGTTATGGACGTCGCGTCGTTTCTGTAGCAGAGGTAGATACCGTTCGATTTTCGGAAAACACTACAACACTATAGGCGGCTCAAACGAACTAACATCACATTTTCACGGAGACGTCATCGGAAATGCTGCGGGAACCAGGTCAGTCTTCACTATTTACTTTCTATTTACAGAGATGCTAAACGCAAAAACAAAGTCCGGGGCGACCAAGTGCAAGACGCGACAACGCGATACGTTTAATACTAGATCCGCGACACTGCGCGGCACTGGCGGCACTCGCGGGAGAGTTAAGTACAAGTCTGTGACGCGACGCTTGGGCGGCGTCACGCGGCGTCCAGCTTGCCGGGCGGCGGCAGCAGGCGCGCGAGCGACTTCTTGACGCGCAGCGCCGTGAGCCGCGCCGCCGGCTCGGGCGCCCAGCACTCGGCCAGCAGCGCGGCCAGCGGCGCCAGCGGAGCCGCGCGCCACGCCGCGGGCACGGCCGGCCGCCGCCCCGCCGCCACCACGGCGCGCATGGCGGCCAGGCTGGGGTCGGGCGGCACCAGCTCGTGGTAGGGCAGCGCGGGCGGCAGCGCGGCGCCCGCCCAGCGCCGGCACAGCTCCCACAGCACCAGCGCCAGCGCGTACACGTCCGCCATGCGGAACGCGTCGAAGTTGTTCACGTCCAGCGCGTCCGTGAGGATCTCGGGCGCCATGTAGCGGCGCGTGCCCACGCGGGCACTCGGCGCCAGCTCCACCTCGTCGCGCTCCGCCACGTAGCGCACGGCCAGCCCGAAGTCCGCCAGCGCGCACTGGCCGTCGCGCTTCACGAGGATGTTCTTGCTCTTGATGTCGCGGTGCGCGATGGCGGGCTTGCCGCGCGTGCCGAAGATGTCCATGTGCAGGTGCGCCAGCCCGGCCGCCGCGCTGTGCGCCATGACGGCCAGCTCCGCCATGCTGAGCGTGTGCGTCTGCAGGTAGTCGTACAGCGAGCCGCGCTCGTGGTAGTCCGTGATGAGCAGCATCTGCGTCCACGAGCCGGTGCCCTTGATGTCGGCGGCGATGAAGCCCAGGATGTTGTCGTGGCGCAGCAGCACGGTCTGGTAGATCTCGGTCTCGCGGAACCAGGACGCCTCCTCGGTGGTGAAGAACACCTTGACGGCGACGCGCTCGCCGCGCCAGCGCGCCAGCCACACCTCGCCGTAGCGGCCGGCGCCCACGGACTGCAGCATCTGGATCTGCTTGGCCACGGTGCGCTGCACCAGCAGCGGCAGGCCGGAGCCGGAGCCGCTGGAGGCGTCGGGCGGCGGGCGCGCGGGCGGCGAGGGCGGGCGCTTGGCGCGGCGCGCGCGCCGACACAGCAGCGCCGCGCCCGCCAGCGCCGCCAGCAGCGCCACGCCCAGCGCCAGGCCGAGCGCCAGCGCCAGCGCCGCGCCCGCCGCCGCGCGCCCGCCCGCCGCGCCCACCGCGTCCACCTCGTCCAGCGCGTCCGCCGGCAGCGGCGGCAGCAGCGGCTGCAGGCGCCGGTTGCACAGGTCGCTGTCGTAGCAGCACTCGATCATCTTCGGGTGCTTGTGCGGGCTCTGGCCTCCCTTGCACTGAAACGAACGACAGACGCAAATTAGTTCACTACACTACGAGCTGCTGCAGCCAGACTGGAGAACTTTATCGACCTGCTCCACTTGTATGGGACGGTAGAGACGCTCACCTGCATGAGGCCGGACTCGTCGGCGGGCAGGCAGCCGGCGGTGCGGTCGAGCACGGGCCGCCCGGCCTCGTCCAGCACTTCCTCGACGGCCACGAAGCAGTAGCCGCCGGCCGCCGTCACGCACGTGCCGTTCGCAGCGCCATCCGGGCACGCGCCCTGGCACTCGCACATTATGCCGCGGCCTGGAAACAACAGAACACTACTGTTAATATTTAGCTTGGAACCCAAACAATCAACGATTGACTAATGAAGAAAATTTTATATGATAGCAAAACTTCCAAAATTCGAGCAAAATCTTTTGTTCAATTTCAACTACGACTCTAAAAGTATAGGATTCAAGAAATCCAGTGTAGGTATGTCAACAGCAACTAGCTCGACGTTTAAATAGGTGACCGACTAACGGTTATTCATTACAACAACTTTCGTATATAGTCAAACTGTGTTGTCGGTCCGAGTAGCGTAAACATTCGACATCCTGGAAAATCTGCATCTTCATAGATTGAACTTTATTCTATGTTTTTCACAACCTTTTCGTAGCACAATTTTATCGTAAGAACCTTGTTCGGCGAAATGTGCCTTTACTCACAAAAAGCTATTTAGAAATATTGATGACTCAATCAATTCTAACATCCAAAGAATGTAATAAATATTGAAAGTCTTTGTGCAGTACAGACATTAAGTCAAAGCGGTCGCACATGCCGCGAGCTTATTCCCAGAAGTAATTGAAGCAGCCGCGGAACATCGCAGCCCCCGAACCGTTCCACGTTTTATAATACGCTCATGATTAATGGCGCGTAACCAACATAACTAAGTGCCTGTAAAAGCACAATAAAATTTGGCAGCAAATCTTGCAACGTAACCCTACTGGTTATGAACATCGCACATGTTTTTCTTTATTAAATGTGTCTGAATGTTATATAAATGCTAATTTATTTGAACGCGCTAATCTTAGATATCTAGACTTCGTTCAATTTAATTGCATTTGACAGTCTTCCTTTTGAAGGAGGTTATATGGGCTACATTTTATCAAAAACTAACGGAATCAAAAGTTACGCAGACAAAACCTGGTGAAGCTGCTAGTGTTATATTTTTTTCGTGATTACGTCGAGATTACTGTGTGTATAATACGATATCGCAGGTTAAGCAACGTTCGGTGCGGTCGGTACTTGGTGACCGCCAACCATAGAGTAGTCGTTAGAGTTTGTCAAAAGCTATTGAAAATTCTGACATCCATCAATCAGCACGGCCAGCTTTGTGGATTATGGCAGTAGCTCATTACAAAGAGTTGTGATGATGAATAGTACTTAAGGGGAAAAGATCCCCGACTTTCAGGCTCATTCTGTCAACCGTCTTCAGGGTGAAAGAACAGATACTAAAAAGTCTAATATGTTTTAAAAATCAAAGAAGATGTTTAATAAAAATGTAGTCAATTCTTCACTGATTACTTAGAAACGATTCCAAAACATTGAAAAAAAAATGTTGATTTTTATCAATTTTTCAACATTGAAAACTATTATTTATTGCAATATTAAAATTAAATAAATAGTAAAGATTGGCTATGGACAGGAGATTCTAATAATCTTTTTTTTGGAATAGAAAACAGATATGAAAATGTACTTGTTTTTTGCAGCAAGGTAAAATTACTATCTGGTACCGAATATTATCAGATATAATGACTCAATAAATTAAACTTTTTATTATAGACGTATCTGAAATGTATTTTGTTGTTATTATTAGACGGTTTTAACTTGTTACTTGATAATTAGTCTGTCAGCTAATCTAATATATCACCTATTTGCCATTCGATATTTATTTTTTAGATACCCAAAATATGCTTCGGACTCGGACTCAAGGTTTTCTTTTTATTTACATCTCGTCGACAGCCAAATTATTTTGTGAAAAGAGATTATATATAACAATGTGATTTAAAAAAAAACCTGTATTTTTCAGCTTTTAAAAAATACCTCTGCATAATAGTAACTTCACGTTGTACCTACTTAAAATTTTAAGGGTTTTGTTAAAAATCACGCCTAGACAGATTATGTCATATAAGGATCTAATTCAATATCATAAGAAAAACTAAACTAACGTAGCTTTTCAATGACAATTCATAAAATGCTAATTAGTTAGTTCGTTAATATTTTCAAAAGCCACTCCATAAGGTATTCCTAATATAAAATGACGAGAACAAAAATATAATCATCAAAAACCTGCAAGGTCTATCAGATATATTGAATATAGAATCCAAAATCTGTAAAGAAAAGATTCCTGTCGGGATTTATGAATAGCTTAAGGTTTTTTGGCACGACGACGACGGCCGGCGCGGCTACAGGTAACCGCCCAAACCGGCCGAGCGCACAGCACGCGCACCCTTCGCTCTGTTATTCAGAGCCTTAAATCCCTCATCACAATAGGCTCGAGGCAGGTAACTTATTTTAATTGCCATCACATGTGCTAAACTGAATTAGTTACGTCAATTGGCGGAACAAGGTTTTAAGGTAAAAAGTGATTCGTTTTGTGTAGAAATTATGAGCAGTGCAAGATACTGGTGAATTTATAATTTTCGCAAGAAATCTACTTGTTTGTTTTTAAGTTGGAGTGCAATTCTATTTAGAATAGAAATGTTTGAATATGAATTGGTTTAAATGGCACATCGAAGTTATGTACTTTAAATCTTTTTAGTTCACTAATAAATTTAGTTTGATCAAAACAGTGCAGATATGGGTTTGTCAACAAATATTTTAAATATGAAAACAATTAGGTCTCGATCAAAGCTATATTTAGTACTGCTAAATAAATCCAATTTGCAAAATAATTGGCCGAAATTTTCTATGGCACATTGGGTAATCCGTAACGATCTTATTACGACATAGATTATTATTAAAATAATGAATCAATGATGCTAATAGGTACCGCTCAGGAAATTGCCATAACTAATGTGCAAGACAGGAAATTTAAAATGAAACTTTGCAAGTAATTATCTCATGGAAAACCCTGACTGACTGACTCGAAAGTAATTAAAATAACTAGCAATGTTTATGTTTGCACCTTACGGCTATTTATAGTCTATCGCATATCAGTGAAGCCAATGTTGTTATCGCTAATTTCGTGTAAGCTCCCAGCCATGAAGATGAACCCACAATATGACACAAAGACAGTAACCACGATGAATAATAAAAACTTCGCACATCCTTTCACTATTCAAATCCCACCAGGCGGATATTCAGTCACAACCGAGGCGCAACTTCAGAGAATCTGTTGTTGCCATTATGTAAACATCCCGGGAGCACGTTCAGAGAGCGAATCCCTGGAGCAGGCGATCACGGCGACCTCGTGCACTATGCAGTATGGAAATACAATACACACGGACACGGCTTCAAGGCAGGCTTAGATCTATGATCTAGTTTAGGTGCGAGACGGAGGTGTCGCACGTACTTAGTCTCATGTCTGCGGCGATCGGTCGGGGCGAGCTCGGCCCCGTGTTCTTGCTATCATTTAAATATAACTCGGGATGCCGTCTGTCGCCGGCTTTATATTTACACCACCAACAGTTTTATAGTCACAAGGCACTACGTCTCGCGAGACGTCGGGTTCGCGCGGGAGAGGATCACGGGCGCGTGGTGCTCCGTCGGAGCTCGGCGCACGAATGCGGCGGCGGGTGCGCGCGGAGCCCCGCCTGCTCGCTGCACCGCCGCAGCCTCCCGCGAGATAACGCGCCGACCGACGAACCGCGGCCACACGTCACTCGCGCGCCACCGACTCATTGACGCCCGCTCTTGATAATGCTCGCTCACTGTTTCTGCGATCTACTTACTCCACGCGCAAACTCCGCATCAGTCACACCGAAACGCTAACTCACAATAAACACTGTTGTGACCGCACTTACAATCTGCCCATTACTGGCTGCGTTATCTCATAGAAACAATACAATCTTTTTAGGATCACTACAGTGACTACACTGTTTGCAAAGACATCAGGAAATGCCTGGCAGTCGTAAAAAGTAGATAAGGTATTTCGTAAACACATTTCAATAAACAGTTTTTACTCGGATGTGTTTCATCTTTCGGATCTTTCGTGGCCGTTATTGCCGGTGTGATTTCCTCAATAAACAAATAAGCCTGAGAGTTTTCAACATAAGTTCACCAGGTTGCAGCTTAAGCCGCAATAAAAGCATACGGTGCTCGGATAATCTTGGCCATTAATTTGTTCTTTATGGTTTTTACTCATCGTTTATTGTTGCAAGCATGAGCTTTAATGATAGTAGTTTAATTTAATTTGCCGGCTGGGAACTGCCTGCGTGCTGTTCCCGTATAAGGGACAAACAGTGGTGATCGATGGATGATCAAATTTGGTCATGTACGGTTTATCTCAGAAGTGGGGATTTTGCCAGATGTTTCTCGTACTGAGCCACTTGAGAAGAGATACTCTGAATAACGGCGACTGCTGCCAATATAAAAATTACCGAAACTTCTGACATTTTATAATCAGTTCCGTAGAAAATATTTTACTATTCAATTTGTACAAAATTTTATCGGCAGTTACATTAAAAAACTAAAAGGCTGAACAAATACGAAACCTACGAAAAATAAACAAGATTTGATTAGAAACGCTTGATTCATATGCTTTCTTAATTAGCTATAATGTGAATATCCGGACATTTACGATAATGCAATGACCTAATGAATAGATCCAATGAAGCAATTCACGTGGGAACGGAATGGCTATCAGAACCTCGTCAAATAATCATAATGTCATTTGGATGAAACGCAGCGTAGTAGATGCAAACTACAATGTAATATTGACATCTAATAGTGATCTTCCGTACAAGAATGCTGCATCAATTGGAGAGTTTGAGCAGTACCACAGAAATAAACGAGCCATTACTAATCGTATTAGTTAATCTAGATCTCATTGATACTGTTCTTGTAATCGAACCTTAATTGCTCGATAAGGATCATGGGAAGATATCTGCGGCGAAAGTCCAGCTATGAAAACGGTCACGCCCTCAATACTAGCCCGGGCAATGTCGCGATGACTGTAGCTAATGGCATTTCGCAGTAATCATACACACGAGCGCAAAAGGTCAAGCTCTTATTGTACATAGACGTAGCAAGCGAGCCGACCTCAACGATTATCCTATCCGATCGATAAAGCTCCCCGGGCTAGTGGGCCCTGGCCGGGGCGCGGGGGACTTGAGGTCCAAAGAACGTAATTTATTCGGCGGCAGTGTGGCGCGTCTCGGAGGTGCCACGTCCCACCCCCCGCCACCCTGCGCCCGCGCCGCGCTTCTCTACCTCTTACAAAACAGGATCCGTCACCATTTTTTTGTAGCCCGAGGATTAAGGAACATCAGTTTAAACGCAGGTTACGTAATAGTTTTTACACACCCCTAATCTTGCACTGCATTAAACAGTGAGCCGAGTTTTTTTGTTCTGCATTTAAACTGCAATAATGTTGAGGTAATTTTTTAGGTTTAACTTGTTTTTGATTTTTAAAGCAACAAGTTGGTCCGTTAAGTTCAACGTATTCCTGATAAGATTGGAGACATGAATCAATATTTGCCGAATGTGTCCCGTGTGGTGTGCTATCTTGTTACCTGCCGTGAGAAGTACTATTTGCTTGCCTGCATACATTATCTCTTTTGGCACTTATCTTGAGTTTAATAACCTAGGTGGGTGAACATGATGCTCGCCCTCCGGCTGCTAATTGTTACGTAAGTAGGGTAACCTGAACATCGGGCTGGCTCTGTGATTTATATATTCTCCATTGCACTCCCACGAATATGATTCCTTCATTATCTAGCTCTCGTCTTATTAAAAAGATAAGCTTGTTTATCTAGTATCAGTTCATCTCATGTTTATTTACGTTAACTTGCTTCATAGTTTCCGACTCGCATTCGTTATTGTATTAATCGGGATGCGTATCAGTTACTAAATCACATTTTATCGGCGTCTTGTTCTCTGCACTAGTAACACGATTTAGATAATTTAAATCTAATAATTTATAGTTGAGCGTAGATACAACCAAAGATAGAAAGTTACAACATACCGAGCATTATGTCTACACCAAACGAAAATAAACTTTTTCTAATGCGATTTGACTTACTTTGACTGTGTCCCTAGGTTCAATGATAGTAACCAGCAATTCTCAGGAAATTACTGAACCTATTATATTGGAATACATGAACGAAAAAGAGGCCTTTGTCGGTAGTACTGTATTTGATATACGATTGGTCTTAAGTCTTCCCAAAGTCTTGCTCTACATATTTTCGTTAGAAAAGATCGACTTCCTGAATTTGTAATATTCTGACTCATTAATTCCTTTTATCAAATATTTACAAATTCAGGAGTCCTCTTATCTTCATATCTTATATACAAATGAAATTTAAAAATATAATAGCCGGAGTTAGTCTCCTTTTAACACCCTTATCATGGAGAGGCGAGGCAATTTCTAAGCCCACGTTTCACTGCCTAAAATTAAAACAAATTACAACCATATCAGCCTTAATTTCCCTTAAAATCCTTAAAATCAAACTCTAAAGAGATGAAAAAAAGTCTATATAAAATCCCGTGAGCAACTAACACCGCGTCTGTCAGTTCATTGATATGCGCAGTGCGTAGCCGCCGCCACAACTTTGTATGTAATATCGATCATAAAACGATCATGCAGCGAATCATGATGCTCGTAATCGCTCGCTCCGGATTTACGTCGACAATTATCTGTCCATTTGCAGCAATTTGACACGGTTCAATCCTGCGCTTATTAAATACCGATGTCGCTTACATTTACGAAAACCAATTGATCCATTCTAATTTCAGTTCGAAATCAGTTTTAACTGCTATGTCTCATGTAATGGGTCAATTAAAAATATAAATAACTTTATAATTTACGGTATCAGTGACTGAATAATCATTTCATTCAACCGATTAACGACCGCTCTTGAATCAGTGTATAAATTGACTTCACTATACAGATCGACGGGACATCGTTGACTGCTATCGCTAAGATACCTAAGTTTAAACTCTATTTCAATTATAACAACCTCATTTAAAATACTGTCTATCCTTGTACCGTAAATAACTAGGTTTCACAACTTTGATTGTTACTATGAAATGTCTCTCATGTTTTTCATACAGTACAGACAGAACTAAGTGGAAAACTACCAGTTTTGTCGAGAATGTTTATGAATGGTAGTAAATTTATCAATGAGCGGAAGATTCGTCGTCGCATCGGAACAACATTCACCAACCTGCCATTGCTACCGACTTCATAATGCCTAGTAAATTCAACTAACAATAAGACTGCTACCTTACTTTCAACAGCGCTGCTAGCTCCGTACGTCAACAACTTGAGCCTCAATTTATAGGTAAGTGTTAAACACGGCTATCTAAAAGAATATTGCCGTTTCAACTTGTGTAAGCATTGTAAATATTTGTATTCGACTTATCGTTCGAATGAGTGTAACATTGTTGGTTCAATAAACAGACAGTGATGTTTGTTGGCCGTCTCGTCGACTGGTATATTTAGAATTAACTTATGTCATTCCAAGAGAATTTAATTAGCCATTAATAAACTACGAGAACAGAACGAGCAATGATGTATATTCAAATTACCTGTCAATGATTGGGAGTAAGTTGTAGAGATAAATATAACTTTATTGCATGTTATCTTATATTTTGTATTAGGGATTGCGCAAGCTCGTAAAATAAGTCGGACATTCGATACAGACTGTAAAATACAACCGGCAAGATTCACTATTGTATGCAGATTTCTAATCAGAGTAATGATATACATGTTCGACAGAGTCGGCAACAAAGACATATAACGTAACAAGTACCATTAACATCCATTTATTTTAGTTTGGCGACGAAATAATGCGGCGGCCGACCTATTTCTGCAAATCGGAAACGTCTGGACACATTCAGAAAAATGTATTTTTAGATATAAATAAAACATTACAGCTTGTACTGAATATTTTCTCTGTCTGGCCAATGGGTGTGACTGTAGTGGACTAAGGCCCTGTGTGGAACTTTTAGATAAAGCCCAAATACTATCGTACTCGGGATAGAGAAAGTGTTAGTCGGTTCCTATATTCTTCAAGGCACACAGTAAAACATGAAAATGCCTATTGACTATGTTTTATTAATTAATTGAATAAAGTTATTCGCGATGATGCCCTGAACTAGAGTTTATGGATAGTCGTTTGCATTCCAGTAAAGTGGATATAAAAGGCGACTAACTATTACCTAGAAGGGTTGTTCAGCTATTCAGTGAGGGCAAGGATTTTCATACTGCCCTGTAATAATGTGGGGTAACATGCTAAGAATTGCCAACGATACTGTTTTTACAGCATTATACTGACTTTAATCAAAAATTTGAGCAAGAAGCTCTAAATATATGTGTTTAAAACATTGAATAAATTGAATACTGTTTATTTTTCCGAAATACTGTTTGATATTCTTTTCAGGCTCAAATATACTTTATTTCTAGAAGAAAAAGTTGGGAACCCTAAACATGCTCCTTAAAAAAGTATTTGCCAACAAATCTACCAATCGAGGATGCAATGCAGAAGAACGAAACAATTTTTTAAGATACCTGCTAATATCAAAGAATTTTATTCATCTGGCGGCAGCCCTAATAACGCCATAGGTTTCGATTGAATTTTTCGGCATCATTCGCTAAGTTAGTAACATAATACTCTAGCTATACCATAATCGTCATATTTATACACGGATTAACGTATAGTAATATGGAAGAAAGACTTTCCATACATTAATTGAAATACTCTATAGGAAATTAACTACACTATTGCACCAACAATAAGTCTACCGAATAAGGAATTAATAAAAGCTGTAAAGAAATATCTAATCCGGTTTATGATGCTTATCTTCCGCGTTTACACGATTATTTCGTATACTAGACGAAATAATCTTTATTTGGGGTTTCGTGTACGCGACGTAAACCTAAAATTTTCGTGAAAAAGACGTTATCTTTTAAACCTGCTGTAACTTTTAGGAAGCTTGTTATAAAAAAAAAAACAAAATTACACATTAAATTATTTCTTTCACAGTTTTGTCAAACCCTAGTGAAACCCAAAGTTTCATTATTGCGACCTGTTACGGAGCCTCCGACGTGCGAGACCAGTCAGCTTACATTTGTTCTGGTTTTATTTTTAGGTATAGAAATAAATTCGACCTAATATTAAGCCTGATATTTCCACAGATATCACTGATATTATTTTTATTTAAAAGTCAGCTTTGTAAGGTTAGAAATTATTATAAACAATCGAATGAATAGTTTTACATTATTATTTCGAAAGTGTTATTAAATTTAGTTTTGTTTTTCTATTAAGATAACGGTTGTGGTGTCATAATACCTATTATTGCTGGCTCTTTAATCTGCCGTGATCATGATTAGATTTCTTCCAAAATATTAAAATTTATACTTATACTCCATTTCACGATTAATGAGTTTTTTTGTAAACTAAGGTGATACCGGGTGAAAAAAATACGAAATACGTGGCGATTCTCTTTATTTCATGAACCACACTAGCAGTAAGGTTTCTGTTATAAGGGATCGATATAATTTATATAGAAAATAATTAATAACCTATTTGATATTTAACATTGAAATAAAAACAATGTTTTTTTACTTTAAACATTTTCTTGGCGGAATAGAATTTGTTCATTTGGTATATCGAAAGAGGTCCTGGACATTTGGTTAATTTTTGAAAATATCAATATTTTTATTTTTCGTTATTGTAATGAATTTTTTTTTATTTTATACTCCATATTACTTTTACTTTTAATAATTATTTGTTCCTTGTTTGTAGTAATATATCGATAGCAAATATTCGCCGTATGGTTGAAATTTAAATTAGGCGAACGTTTTTAGATTATACTATTTAGAGCGTGATCCGTTGGGGTGTTGTTTTTCGTGTTTGTCAAATCAACAGAAGTGAAAAAGATAACTTCATAATATTCATAATATGTCATGAGTGACGGATATAGGTCGAACATTACGCTGCCTACACAAATCGGTACCTGAGCTAGAAAACGCGGATATGCAAAAGCTCTATAACCTAGTAACGATAGATAGCAAAGTCCGGTTGAGAGATTTATTGTTTAGACAGACCAATTTAGTCACTTAGTAGTCTATATTTAATTAAATTCGTAAATTACAACGAAACAATTACAGTTGCTTTGTAAACAAACGACAATCACGCAGAGCGGGCGCGGCGATATGAGTCAAACCGAGTCAAGTGTTGCATAGAATATAGACGGCGAAGTGTTTGTCCCAAATCCTAAACTCAGGCGCAATATACTTGTGATAACCTGTAGAACAATAACCTTAAATCACCGAAACCCCGCACTGGCTTATAGATTATTAGAAAGCCGCACCTTAAAAATCAAAGATAAGATAAATTTAGGCCATGATTGCTGGGTGAAAACATGACGCTATAGTTCCTTGGATGATTTATTTATTAATAAATATACGACGTAATTTAACGGCCTTGGTCAGATAAGTACGTAAGTAAATCCTTGTCTGGACTGGGAGCGGAAAAAAAAACGTAGAATGTGCCAGCTGCTTCTCTTCCCGGGCATACTGTAAAAGTCAGTTAAGGGACAGAGGTTTTAAGGCGTTTTTGTGGGCGATTGGGTGACTCCTGTCACTACAATAGACTCTCTCCATCTTTATAATACCTCCAAATTTGTCAAACGTGACATCAGATGGTCTTGTAACCTCTGGTGTTCTGCCTACCCCATAAGGGATACAGGCGTGACGTTATATGTATGTATGTAAATCCTTGTAGGGAATACCAACTACATTCACTTATTAGCCCTTAAGTCGAGTTTTTTAATTAAGTTTCTTTAAGTAGTTGTTTAATTATTTTTATAAAAGACTGAGCCCGCGTTTGATATCGCAGCCGGAGCGGTAATATTTGGCAGCAAATTTTATATGAAGGTGGTCGCTAGTCTAACAAGTCAGACCCTGATGGGATCCTTCCACCAAGCGTCACTGGTTTTAGTCACCTTTTACTATTCTAAGCGGACTCTACGCGGACAAATCGATATTGGAGATAACGAATAGGTTGATGAGGGTGATGGCTGGTGCTTGCGTTATACTCGTGAACGGGTGCTGCTAGCGGTGCCAGGTCGATTTGCTAATAATACTATGACTATTTTATTCCATTATTGTTCAAATACTCTGGTCCCAGTTTGTCATGTTCGTATTGTGCATCCATAGCTCATTGCACCTACTATGTGAGCAATTTGGTTGTGTCATGACATTGGCTCTCACGATTAGCTGTCATGTGTTTGTTGTTTTTTCATGTCACGGTCAATTTGTACTGTACCTATTTGTATTAATTTGATAATTCTGACTGAAAAAGATTTTTTTTCCGCCGGCTTTTTTTGTCTCTAGGTCTACTGTAATATCTTATTCAACAACTAGTTAAAGCCGAAATATGTGATGACAGACTTCATCAAGTAAATATTTATTTCTTTTATAATAATAAGATATTGTAAAATGATAATAAATGAAAAAAAAAAAGTGTTTTGTGAAATTCCTAAATTCTACTTTTATTATTTATAAAATAAAGGATCTTGGATTTGGATTTTCTATTAACACACGGGAACACTACGACACTTAGTACTAGATCATCTACATAATTATACACTTTAACCACTCACACACCACATTATCTAGCACAAATTAAGTGTTATAAAGAACTTGTGTTACAGAAACTAGACTGAGGATAAAACACTTAAGAAACACTTATGACCTAGCCTCGTTAACAATCTACTGATAACTGTTAACAAATGTCTTCTATGCCAAAGGTACTGGTTTCGAATCCCGGTTGCGAATGTTGCGAAATATATGATGACCGTGAAGTCATAGGTATTTGCATATTTCAGTAAATTTCGAACATGAACGTAAGTATTTAACCTGTCCTGCGGGCCTATTACGGTTCATTCATGACATGACATGATAAACAAGATTTCTATGATACAATGATCAACAATTATGACATAAAGAATAAACGAATTCCCTTTACATTTGCATGCAAGAGGCATTGCATTACCTTTTGAAATGACAGTTTCAATAATCATCTATGACTTAAAAACGTCAATTGAGAAAGGTGAGATCGCACCCACCTCTATGATATGTTGGTTTCTTGATTTCATTTGTGTTCCATTTCGTTTGCTTTCATAAATAAATACTTTATTATTATATATGGGGGTTATTGTATTCAATTTACATGGTATACCAAATAATGATCGCATGATATGTTTTAAAGCCGCTCTACATTCTCGCGAGTATCTCGCGAGTCGTTAATATAATTATCTGCATACATAGATATTCAAATGATCCTCAAAAAAGCCTATACTTTACTAGGTGGTTCTAGTTTTTCAACGAGATTTCATACGTTCATACTGTCAGAAAAAAACCGCGAAATAAAAGTATTTCTACTTGACGCTAGATAGCGCAACATTTTTTTGCGGCATAAATATCACCTAGGCAACAAATAACAATCTGGAATTTTGGACATAAATAATTGGAAAACAATTTGTAAAAAATAATTATGAATGAAATTATCTTCGTGGTTAGTTAATTTGATTTGGATTGTCAATGTAATTCCTTTATAAAAGTAGAGAAAACTTAATTTTACATCGAGAAACAATGGAGGATTAATTTTTTTTTAAATATCTACGCGTGTACATACTTCACAGAAGTCAGCGTCGAACTGACGCCAGTGCCTCTAGTGCGGAGTAGCGGAGAAGCTGTGCATCTTTTCTTACAGCAGCTCTACTATGTATCTGCTTTGTATGGCAAACAACTTAATATAGATTAACCGTAGCTTTACAAACGTTGATGCACTATCAAATCTATAAGATAAAGGGCGACTGTAAGTAAATTAATAACAAACGAAAATGAATACAGTAATGACACTTTCTTCACTAGATGGCATAAGGTACAGTCTGCAACAGAATTATGTATACCACCCAGTCCCTCGCACACATACACTATGCATACGCGTTGTATGTGTGCGGAAGACTGGGTGGTATACATATTCCGGTTGCAGACTGTACTTATATTACTTTAAATCGTCAATCGTAGATCGAACCGTGCCTCGTTATTCAAAGTCAATCTACAGTGAAAGATCGTTTTGCCCAATAAATACCAATCTGTTTTTTTGCTGTCACGGCTTTGCAAGTTGATAGGTGTTTCTGATAGGTATGCGATCAACCTATGAATTTATTATTGAAACCAATTGACAAATTGACTGATCTTCGGAGCAGCATTTTGTTTATTTTTTTCTATCCCATAGAACTGATAAAGATTTCAATATTAGTTTTCAATCAAAGAACTCAGATATAAAACATTGCCAGTCTTTTATATATTGTCATAGTGACAAGACAACAAAATCTTGATTTCTCATAAAAAATCTTGGATGAAGTTTTGTGAGGGTGAGTAGGATAGATTGCTTGTTTCAGCTCACTCACTCTGAATGGATGGACGAATTGAGCATTAGATTACACATAGATAAGACAAAGCCTGGAATTAAAAAGTGTGAAGTAAACTTTCTTTGTTTATCTTTCCAAGCCCTTAGAGTCCTTTAATCTTTAAACATAGATTTTAAGAGATATAAAGCTGCTGGAAGGAAATTTCTTGGTTTTTGAAACGCAAGAAATCAGAGGTCTTTTGTAGCATACTTTAATAAAAGGCATATCAGTTATAACTTCAAGTAATCAAGCAAAGACTATTCATATAGTAACCTTTGACGATACTGTCATACAGCAACTTTGGTTTAAGTTGCTTTGTGCAACTTAAGACAATAACGATTTGAATTGCTAATTAAATCTAAAGCGATAATTTTGTTACATTCATTCAAAATAATATCCGTCAATCAATGCGTCGATGTCAGTCAATATGCAAGTTGATTGACAAGAGATTATTATGTTGTGGCAACACAAAAAATGTGTATAATATCACGTAGGCGAACTACAAATCAATGTAAAGATAAAAACTAGATAGATGAATAAATTAACTTTTACTTATTATTCCAACACCACGTCGTTCGTTTAATGTTTTTTTAAAATTATAAGCAATGTGCCTGTTTTAGATCTATTAGTAGCTAGGGTTATTTGTTTATTTTCTTGCTATAAGACTTTCTCCTTAAGTGTACAGAACTTCTTAACTTTAAGTATGGAAAACTGACATAGGTAAAGTATGTTCCAGAAAATCTGCCTTTTTCAGTGTTTACTTAGTTGTTTACCACATTTAATTAAAACAAGACACGTAATTTACTACGTTAGATAAGATAAGCTTCATCTACTTTCAATTTAATCATGATTGCGTAGTGTTGCAGATTTGAATAAAGAAAACCTCTAAGATCCGGTGTCCAGTAAGGCACGACACCTAGGCACGCCCACACTCGAGAAAGCCATTCAATCAAAGCATTAAGGCCTTGATCTGACACTTCAACATCTAATGCGGACCTCATCATGATACCAGGTCAAAGGTAACCGAGCTTCAGGCGAGATTGCCACTCGGATCGATACTCCGAATCGATATAAATCACAATCAACAAAAAAAGTATTGATTGGCTCGCTTTATTGAAGCTGGAAACTTCCGAAGGTTTATTTATAATATAATGAGGATCAGTCAATTATTAATAGTTTGGTTCTCGAATGAAAGCGCAAAGATGGTATGATGACTTTGATAAAGTATTGTCAAACTGACATTTGGCAGCCATAGGTCGATGAGGCTTTATAATAACTTACGGAGCTTATAGTGCCTTCTCCTCTGTCAATAGCGATGTTAATTTTATTTCAACAAATCATCTATATTTCATTTGTATTTTGCCTATTTTAAATTCATTGCGGTCATAATGGCACTATACAGTTTTGCAATTTTTAGTGCTTTATCTTAATATATGTAAAATACGCTGAATGCTTTTGATATTCTAATAATTTGCATAAAAATAACACAAATATACTTTTCTATAAGTTTAAAATTTAGGTGGTCTTGACCTAGGGGTTAAGAGACAAATTAAAAAAAAAACGAATCGTTTGTTTTGGCGATAGCTTTTATCTCTAGGTTCTATAAATTTAAATTCGCTCCATAAGCCGGCAAATTTATGCAGAATTCTGATTTGCACACTTTATTAGGTAACAGATCTTTGTGGGCGTTTCCATCAGGTGTCTAATGTAAATATCATGTACTTAATGTTAATACAATATGAATTTGAATTATGTGAAACAGATATTATTTTGATCTGTTAATGTTAAGCAATTAGAGCGCAACCTAAAATACATAACGGCTTAATAATTTTAGACCGATTGATTATATTTCAGAGCTTGATACAATGAGCATGTGAGCGACACAATTAAAAAAAAGAGTCACACCTCATTAAGCAAGCCGGCGACATCTTAGGTAACCCGATAACTCCACCTTAACGATAAACGTAACCCAGCTCAAACAGAAACATAACGACGAGGACAAACTATCTTATTACCTCAGTGATCATGAAACGCTCAAAATGAAAGGTTGACTAATGAAAGGTTGAGGTCGGATATTGACTAAAATCAACAACGCATTTCTCGCCACAACACATTTCATATTTATTCTGCGTAGGATGTTGACATGAAGACACTAGCTAGGTAGATATGTCAAGTACTACGTCTCTAATACGAGACGGCCTACGCAGAAGAGTTGAAGATTTAGGAGGGTTCTCGGCGGCGATGTATGCACGCGGCGAATCCGATCGCGCGGATAGAAAGCCGGGCCCACGCGTGCCGAGAGGTCAGCGCTGCCCACGCACCCTCGACGCACACTATTGAGAAACACGAGACTGAGGTGCACCAGCAATTACCGATGTAATTGATGATTATTGCAATATGATGCGGGGGTGCACTCCTCATTAGACTAGCATCTGGAGGCGCATATAGCCCGCTCCGCCATTACCGTTTACAGACCTTTTATTACTAATTCTACACAAGTTACGCTACCATTACCGAGTAGCACATCCATTGAAATCACAATAATGGCCTAATTTTCCGCATCATTGCGATTCTAATGTTACGGTCAAATGAGATCGAATGCAAATTGGATATTTTTCAAGAGTTTTATTTCTGGCATCACCATCCTCGATGACACGGAGATTTCAAAACACGGAAACATGGAGGTTGGTCAAATACCGTTGTTCGTCGCGTGCCAGGTCAGAGGTGGGCGACGCGATATTTATTCATATTTCACTTTCCACCCACTCACGTTCATTAATGGAAAGATTCATATCATTAATGGGAAAATGTGACACAAAATATGACATACCGTCGAATATATTAACCGATCTCACCTACGACTTCGCCATAAGCCATAACCAAGATAATAATCTAGAGTCGTCGTCATGGTGCATACAAATTGCTAGTAATATAACTAGTAATGTAACATACTGCGCACGTTGCGTATTTGGACGTCTAGTGCGCGGAATGTTACATTACAAGTTTCATTACAGCAATCTGTACGCACCATAATACGCAAGTAGCTTTTACGATTGCGAAAATTAAGTTTATTTTTACCGTGGTATAAATATCAAATCTATATATGGACTTTAAATACGATATTTATTGAGTGCTAAATTAACTGTTAAAACTGTTTCTGTGTCCCATTGAAGGATATTGAATTTTTTCACCATGGTGTATGTTGGACATTGTAGTAGAATGATTCTGCGTTCATCAATATTTTAGAACATCAGCATGAAGTAGTTACCTCATTAAGGATTGGGAAAAGCGTTATTAACTGCTTGTCTAGTCTGATAAATGAAGATATATGGAGACACATATAACAAGGTGTAACGTTACCGACCAAGTGGCAGCCGAGACAAGTTTTCAAAACAAGTCAGCATTCAAGAAATATGTTATGCTGATGATGTATGTCTTTCTTATCTTATCGTCATGCTTTCCCTAACAAAATGAAATGATTATAAAAACTTAATTTATGAAACGATGATTGTGACATGAAGGGGTTTACATTTTTTGGTCATGTTGCCTCTTCTCCATCAGAAGTGGAGTAAAAGTGGTATTCAGTTAATCAGCAGTAGAGTGAAGGAAGTATTCAGTTAATGAAAATCAAAAATACACTGTTAAGTACACTGAAGCAGAAATCTCAGAGCAATTATCATTTTAGGATTTAGAATAGAGGAGAATTTTGGATAAGTATAGCCCAACCGCCTTGAATAAGTGTATCATGGAAGGCAAACCATTCAAATAATGGCTATGGATCCACCTACCTCATGATTATCCAGTATAAAATCTGCCGTCAAATAAAAATACGTCATATAAGTACCACTAAATCGTAGAAGACTTGTTAGTATTAGGCTAAGGTTTCTGAAAATAAGCCTTCTTGATTATCAGCTATGCAAAATTTATATGACAAAATGTCATCAATAATTAATCAGCCACAAGCGAACACCTGCGTATCGTGCAAGCCGTATCATGTATACCTCTAAAAACCGGAGACCTACTGGACCGGTGCGCGACGAATCATTTGATTGGCTCTAACTATAGTTGACATAAATTACGACGCGTTTCAGTTTACGCAGTATAGGGTTACTGTTTTGATTCATTAATTAACATGATTAGTACGCATCTTGGGCAAATTTTATGTCTAATTATTTCATTATTGGACCACCCTTACGCAACATTACGTAAAACACCACTGACACCATCATCTATTGAAACATGCCAATGTGTAAAAAGAGTAAGCGCCGACTTGGTAATAAGATAGCAGAAGGAAACTAAATCCTGTAACCGTGGACGCAGAGGTTAGTAAAGTTACCATAATAAAACCATGTATACTCAGAAGAATTTGATAAAAATAACGCATCAGCTGTAAATATATCGTCAGTGGAAAGGAGCCAATTTGGCCATATTAAGTTTCGACAGCATTTTTTTTTCTGCGTCGATCTGTCTAGGTTTCTAGGTAGCGATCTGAGCACTTTTTTGGGGCTTTAGCAGTTCAAATTTTCGACGGATTGCTCGATTGCCTTAAAACATCGCCAGCAAATTAACTAAAGCGGTGTTTTTTCGGGCTTTTTTTAACAAAAGTCGCTTAAGAACTTCTTCTGTCACGCTTTTCTTTGGTTACTGTGACGTTAGAATTTTTTCGTTGGTTTTAATTTTGATAGTTGAGAGAGGTTTAGCGATAAATGCCTTTCGTGTTTCTATATGACTTTGGCGCTTTAGCAAAAGTTCACTGAATCTTACTAATAATATAATTGTGAAAAAAAAATTAAACTCGATTTTCCACAAATGTCATTTTGGCGCTTCAGTATTTTATCCTTTCCACTGACGATATGCATAAAATAATTGAAAAGTATAACTGCGACCTGTTACTACGGTTCACACAACGATCGACAGTTTTTGAACAAGTTTTATGTAAGGTAGATATGGGGTATTCTTCTTCGGTAGAGGCATAATGTACATAGTTGTCTGGTAGAGATCGCTTCCCAGCTATAAGACCGCCAATTGTATTTCAAAATTGTTCTTATGTATTTCCTTTTTTTTGTACTTATTTATGGCATACAGTAAAGTGTAAATAAATAAACGTACGTGAGGCAGGTAATCGATAAATATAATGGATATTACACCGCTATACTATATTTTGTGTAAATTACTTACAAATATTGATGCTATAAAAAAAATAAGAAGTATTTTATTTTAATAAGGTATCGTTATGAACATTAGGTACCTACACTTAATTTTGATACAGATTTACGCATTTCAGACATTAAATTATATGGTTAATAACTGCTTTGTGGTTTCGTTATGAAACTATGTTAAACAGTGTTGCAACCTAGAAGCGATAATATAATTATGGTGCTAACGACAAATTATACTACTTAAGAGAAGTAATCTACAGTGCTTTGGTTATAATAAAGTTTAACTGAGTATATTTTTTACCAAAACAGGGTGTAACTTAAATGGTAAAGGCGGTTGAGGCGATAGAAGTTGACGTGGGGCCTGGGACCTTTATGCAAATTATAATAATCCTCATAGTGGCAAGTTTTCATGAACCGTTGTATTAAATAAAGAAAGTTGACCGCGGATTTTATACTATACATTTAGATTCTACATTTTGGTGGTTTTTCAAATATGATTTCGATCTGCACAAAAGATTTTTTTTTATTTTCATTCAATTTAATTTCATTTCAATATAATATGGTTTAATTCAAGACCAGTGTCTAGTGTTCAGTTAGATTGAGTTTTATAAGCTTAAAAGAGTCGGTATAAAAAATATACCATATAAATATAAATATTATAAATAGTTCTGTCACTCACACAACATTATCTAGCCCAAATTAAGTTTCTTAAAGAACTTGTTTTATGGATACTAGATAACTGATATACTTAAGAAATATATGAACATACATATTGAATAAATACATATTTTTATTAGAATAATTAAATAAACATATAAACATCCCTGACTTGACGGCTAATATCTTTGTTCATCACACCGATATCCGCCGCCGCCGGGATTCGAACCCAGGACCTCTGGCATACAAGGCAATGTATGTTACCACTACACCAGCCGGTCGTCCGATATGTTTTGGGACTATTACTTCCTCATCAACCCTTATACGTTATATCTCCATCGGAATATTATATATCCACTATTATATGTTTCCGCTGAGTCTAGACTAGACACACCTGTGTTTTTGGTAAATAAATGTCGAAACTAGTTTCGCCCACACGCGTGACCTCTTAATTTAAAGATACGCAAGCCATTCAATTTCTATTTGCTTCATAATACAGTTTTATACGATTAATTTATCAGTTTTTATGAGTTAGAATAAAACGCAAAAACGATAAATAAAAAGAGAGACAGTTATAAAAACGTATCACATTGCAGCCTACAAAAAAAACTTGCAGAAAATTTTCCGTCTACAGTCGTTAGGAGCATAAATGCATTGTGTTAAAATACCATTACGCTATTAATTTATGTAATGATATGGAAAAATCCCGTTTCATCAAACTGTTACATAAGCCATTCTATTGAAACAATGCGGCTGAAGAGACTAAACAATGGACTAGTCAAAACATTGAAACTCCGCGGTGTCCGGAGCAACTCCTCAGTTTCTATAAGTTCAGAAATTAGTTCATAATTTCCCAATACACCTACATGCAGACTGTGGGCACACGTGATGAGCTGTGCGCGGACGCAGCTTCCGGCCTGGTCTGAATGACGTGTACGCATGTTTACTATTACAGCTCGGCTGTCGATCATTTCGGCCAGTTCTTACGTCATCTACATTCATTACAAATTTAACGTTGACGGCACGGTCCGAGCATTCGTACTCGGTAGAAGCGCATTGCGGCTTTAAGATACATACTAGTTGTTCTACGCGGTTTTGTATGAGTTAAACCCGATTCAGTGGTAATTAAAGTATCCTGTGTGTAATGAGAAAAATTTCAAATCCTGGGCGTTTAAGAGACGTACGTTCATAAAATAAGTTGGGTTCCAAGATTTAAATTAGCACTCCTTACAAAACAATAGGATAGTCTAAGAAGGTCGTGATACTAATGAAACTTAAGATTGAAGTACGACAGACTTTTGTTCCCACGACTAGACTTTTTTTAATTTTAAGTTATCCGCTTATCTGCAAATGATTTCCGGCGTGGACCATCAGATGGAGATTCGAGAACGGATGACGTCGTTCAAGACGCCGGCCAAGAGAACTTCCGACATGTCCATTCGCACTAGATCCGGTTCCTTATCAACGCTATATTAGGTCAATATACTTAGCGGCAATAGTCTTACGTTAGCTTAATTTATTGATGTTTATTTATCTTAAAACGCGTTATATTGAGATTACCTACTAAATGAAATTGTAGATATGTTAAAACTGCGTCGGAAATATCCATTCACGCGTGTAACAAAACAGGATTTCTAAACGTCTCTATCTCTACAGAATTGCAAAGAATAGCGCTGTGAAGTTTTTGAACACATTTCTATGGAACGAAACACTTAAATAGCTTCTACCTTACAGAGCCCAGAGTTTACGATCCCAACAAATACCTGCAGGTATAAAATATCCACTGCACATGTGCATCGAATCGCAATATTTCTCGGAAACGCAAGTTTTTCTAGAGGTGGAATAGGTGTAAAAACACAAAAGGACACTCCATCTGGCAGACATTGCGACGTCTCAGGTTGAAAGCCGGACAATGGCTAATTGTCCAGTACATTTGTATACAGGTCCTTTATATCCTTGCGTCCATCTACCTGCACAATTCGCTGCAGAATTGTATTTTAGTACAATGTAAATTAACTTGTTGATGTATTTTCTTGAATGCAATCGAAAATAGACGTTATTTCTGTAAGGGATAAGAACTAAGAAACTAGGAACTGATAAACCGAAGTAATGCCTTTGAAGAAATTTGATTTGACTAAGTTTAATTAAACCATATAACTTATCATTAACATAAAATACCTATCGCTAAACTTATCATAATCTTGTATTAGACCTAATTAATAATAAAATTGAATAATAAAATTGGTGTTCATTTATACAAAATATAGTTAGTTTGATTGAATTACGTATGTTTATGATAAACGTGAAAGTTGACGAAAGTGTTTCTCATTCATGCTGAAATGGCTTGAAGAAATGGTCTGAAATTTAGTATCAATACCTAACTTTGTTACAATGACAAAAAAATCTGAAAAGAAATAGATTTTCAACGTAGCCAACCGAGGCATCTAAATATCGCTTAAGAGGTCATAACTTTACCTAATGGGTTATAAGTTTAGGAGTAAGTACGTCTTGCTAAAAGGTATTGACCCGTGGTATTTTATTCTCGGTAAAGTTGGCTACACACGTGGACTTGTAAGCAGACTTAGAAGACAATACCTCATTGAAATGTCGTGAGGATTGTAACTATGAACACCGTTACATAAGCCTTTCGTAATTCATAATAGTAAGCGCTGCTTTCAATCAATCAAAAAGTTTATATCAGGATGAATGAAATAAAGTTTGACTAATGAACAGTGTGGGAGAGAGACGGGTAGTCTCTTGAGTTTTGTGAAACATATGGATGGATAAATGGCCATACTTTCTCAAGAAAAATATGAACTTAATGTTGAGAGTCCGTATTTTTTATTTATTGATTGAAGAAATGATCTTACTTGCTAGCAAGTTCTGACTAATGCAGAAAATGCAAATCGCGATAAAAAAAAACTGTTTATGGACGTACCTATTCCGTTTTCAGAAGTATGTATTACTTGAATATAAGTTGAATGAGAATCAATGAACCGATTACCAAGATCGAGCTACATACATACAAAACAACTTATATTTGCTTTAATGACATTTAAATTAGTTATTTAGGAACTTGTACTTTTGGACGCAGTTTGAGCCGAGGCTTTCTTCGTCTCACTGTTCGGCCGTACCTTATTATGAACCGTCGGCTTTTGAAAAAAGTTCGACAATTGGCCAGCAGTACAGGAATAACCTGTCCGTATATTATTCCGTTATGTTGAAAACAAAAACCAGGATTAATTATTGAAGTTATCATCAAGCGTGTAAGTAGGAAATTGATTATCTAATCAAAACAACTAATTCCGTTTAAACAGATAAAGGCGTGTTAAGTAAAATCTGAATTTCCTGTCTAAAATTACGTTGATATGAATTATTTAATATAAACATTTACAAAGTCGAAAACGAGAAGTTTACTAACAAAAAGGCATATACTAAAAATCAAAAGATCGTTTGAGTTTATCTTAAATGAGCTCATGTCCAAATCAGTTGCAATGGTTAATGTCGGTCGTTTCTGTAGGCGGTTCCTTTGATACACCATTAATTATATTCACACCTTTGTGGACGGAGCTGCGGGTAGTACAATGTTTTTTTTTTACTTTTTCAAAGCGACAGTTCCCAGAAATGTCGGCGCGACGATGAGGTAAACAAAAAGTGGCCGCGCGGGCACGAGTTGGATCTCCACGAATTTAAAGGTCACGATATTACCCAAGCGATTATCTAAAATCTCTAGAAGCTTTTTGTCGCTTTATTAGATAAAACAATTTTGCATGTGGCAATAAAAAACGTAGGTACCAAGCACATACGGAATTTAATCTTGATGAAATATTCATTATTTTACTTGTTTTTTATTACAGTGTAAACTTTAAAGGCGAAACATTTTATAAATGAAAAATATCCGCCAGTATTCCATATATCTCCAAAAATGCCTTCAGAACAATAAACTCCACATCCCAGACGGTTCTTTAAAACATCTTAAGCATGTGAAGTCGACACTAACAAAGGGCTATTTTCTTCGAACGCGTGCCTTAAGAGGAATTGTATGCTTGTTAGGTTTGCAGCCTTTTGATGTAGTTTAACACTATTTATTTTCTTTATGCTGGTATACAAAATAATGAACCTAGGGTTTATCGCAGCATTACCAATATTCAAAATGTAGTTGGAAATACTTTTGTTGTTTAAGCTGTAGCAGAGAAGTGTGTTCGCATTTTTTGTGATGTTAAATGTATGTAACAAGAAGTAGTTTTCTGTTCGAATGTGGACTTTATTTGTTAAGTAACAATACACTAACTAAGTCACTTTTGCTCACGTAGAAATTTCTTGATAAACAGAACTTTGCACAAGAGTAGCTGGGTAAAGTTGTGACAAAATAACAAATTCGACTGTTAGTTTCCGCATTCTTACAAATTCTTCAGCTTTATTATATTTATTTAGGTATATTTAAGTGTAAGTGATGTAGAAGAGTATCAAATAAAGTCGAGGAAAAAATACCTTTTTAAGTGCATTCACGAATACACTTAAATAAGTTACATAGGTAATATGTTGCACATTTCATAACATACACTTCCGAAAATAGTCCAATGGAAAGCACATATTTTGAAAATCATGCACTGCGAGAAAAACCTGAAGTTCACCAAGAGCTTTTACCCTCCATGCATTCAAATATTTAACAATAACCCGGACTTCAAAATTCTATTTTTGCAGTATCTTTGTATTTGTGACATCAAAATTCTCGGAAAGCACATATTCGTAAGCACAAGTTGACACAACAGACACTGCTGAGTCCAGCGGTGCTCAGTGAAGCAGCAGGTTCATTGCACCTAGTGCTTACTGGACGCGGTCTGGATGTCCCAGATCGAGTCAACGGATCCATGACACGCTCTGTCGCCTGGCTTCGAGACCAAGTGGTCTGATCGCGGCTCGGGTTTCCTTGGCGTGATTATGTTAGCCTGAGCCTTGTACATTTGTTTTAAGTACATTTTTCTTACATAGCTATAATTGCATAGCTACAACTCGTTCCTAGCTCGTGAAGTTACCAAAACAATGCCTTTTAAAAATTTGCAATTGTTTCTCCAAACAAAAACTGCAAAATTATATGTGAAAATACGAATATAATTTCACTGTCTGGTTAATGAAAGTAGAGAATGAAAAAATCTGGCAAATTTAAAAAAAATCCCATCATGGTAACTCCGACTATAGTACGACACATATGGATTAAACAAACTTGATACTTGATTATTTTTTTTATAAAATTATCGTAAAAAATAACAATATTGGTACTGTCCTACTTTTTGATGAGAAGTATATAATTAAAATGGTAGGGAACTAGTATTAATCAGGCTTAAAAATAAAACACGCTTCCATGCTGGACTGGGAGCGAAAGAAAAACATAGAATGTACCAACTACTTATTCATTTTCCAAAATCTCAATTACCAAAACCACCAACAACCGTTCGATTGAGAACAGTGACACCAGAATAAGTTGCCATATAAAAAGTTTGCAAAAAGCATCCACTGTCTACTTTCGTTAGCCAGACTCTAGCTATAAAGACATTGCATTTGTTTTTTCACGAAGCCATTTCGTCAGATATCTTCATTTAAGTTATAATAAGAATGACTAGTCAATACGTTATCGTATACTCAAACGGCTCAAAAACTATAAAAGGAAGATTTAATACCATAAAAAAGAGTTATAAAAAATAAAACACTGTTATAACTGTGAAGTATAAACTCTATTCACAGCACAACCCGAAATTATTCTTGATAGCATGCGATTGAAATGCAAAGCGAACAAAGAACGACCAACATGAGATCCCTCAAGGCATGGCTACGTATGCAAGTAGCATTTCATGGAAGTTGCTATTAGTGTTTAGCTGACCGGACGCAATTACTATCATGTCATATCGTTCGAGACTCCGTGATTAGGAGTCGCAGTAGGCCTTTCGAAAACCTCCACTACACTCGACGTAATGACACACTTGGGATGTGAAATAAATGTGGTTAAACTGTTTCTATTCGTATGTTTGTGCGACTGGATTCTATGGGATATTTGTTACGGATTTAGCACATAACGGCATACATTGGAATCACTTGTTCAGAACCGTAAAGCCCATAGTGTCTTACCAAGAAATCGTAATCTTACATTTCTGGCGTAACAGCCAAGTTTAGAATAATAATTTCAAATGAGCGCATAAGGCACATTAAAAAATACCAATCTTGTGTATGGGATAAATACCGGTTCAGTGGATAGATCTAATTCATTCCAATTAGCTCTACATTTTCAATTAAACACATTTCTGATTCTAGACTTAGTTCTCACGGTGCTTAGGGCATGTTTAAATTTGAGTACGATAGAAAGTCAAAATAACGCCCAATTTATAATGAGAACATTCGCCAGTTTAAAAAAATAACAATACTTACAAAACGTTTCCGTATTTTTTGACAAAAACATATTTTCAAACTTACAAATTAAATTAGACGACAGGAAAGATTACAGAACTGCTCATACATACCTGTAACAAGAAAAAACAACAATAAATATTTATCAGTTGAGCCAAAATATGAGAGCTCACGCACGTATCTCGGAAAAAAGCTGTAACGACCACAAAAGTATCACGTAGGAACAGTCCCTTGACCGTATAAGTTGATGCCTATGTAGATAGAGCATTTAACGTAGACAAAGAAGTACCACAGAGTAAACTGGTCTCGAGATTACGAGGAGATACGCCGGGCAAACATGTAGGGTGACAAGCAATGCTGTTTACGGTAAAATTATGAAATAGCGTACAAAAACTATATATTTCAAGATATCGAAGACATGAAAGAAAAAGTTGTAAGTTTAGTTAAAAGCGCCAGTACAACAAAAAAAAAAGCTTTTACCATATTATTTGTTTGAAACAGCAGTTTTAGTTTTAACACTAAATTTTCCATTTAGGATCGCCACAAAGTAAGCTTAAATAAATTTTTGAACCTATATTGGTTGGGAGTTGGGTGTATTTAATTGGTTTGGTGATAGTTTATAATGCTAAACTTTACAAACTATAGGTATTTAATTGACTGTTTTCTTATCAGGCGTTAATTATCACATATAAAACATAAACTGAATTGTCAATATTTACAATCACAAACACGTTTGATTAGCATAATATTTTGGATTGTATAACATGGTCACCCTTAGTTGTAGATAGACAGGTCGGTGTATGCTCTGCTCTACGTGTCCACTGCGCTAATATTTAACCATAATTTGAAGGAATAACACCCGCCCGCTCCGGTGTCAATTAGCTTTCCACATTCACACACCAATATTTTGCTAGTTTCACAGAAAAATAAACAAAACTGGAGTCGAAACTGAATTTATTTTCCAACTAGTGGTAAATTCTTTCTTACATATTTCTATAATTCAAGGGAAATGCACCTAAAACATGTCGAATTTTGCAGCATTTTAAAGTAAAAATGCAAGTATTTTTTCGAAACTCTCCCACTCGTTATCTCCGCCTCTTGGGCGTGAACAGTCTGTTAATTGAGCCCCAGTCAATTTGTGCAGCCACTCGTGTTAACACCACGGCACAATCTCCTGATCGGACACCGTCCTGCGAATAGGCACGAACGTCGCCAGCCCGCATTCCGGTTCATGCAAGTATTTACCGAGAGAACTTAAAGCATAATGCAAAATATGAAACGGACCGCACATGCATTCGCATTGGTTCAAAAATAAAAACAAACAGCGTGGTAGTCTATGCTAATGCGGACAATCGGTGCATCTCGGGTGCAGCGCGGGCGCACGCGTCATCTAGATACGCGAGAACCACACACGCTGTCGCATATTTGCTATGCAGCCGCCTCCGTGGAACCACAACATGGCTCCGACGCGATTTTATACCGATGCCGATCTTATTTACAATCATCGAAATAATTGCAGACTGACTTGCCAACACTTTAAATCTACAGTACTTAAAAGTTTTGAGCAAGTCCATAATACCGAAAGAACTCATTTGGAATATTTAGAATATCTGGTGTCTTTCTTTTTTTAACATATGCAAGAAACATGAGCCACTCACTCAGTATCCAACGCTATAACCGAACTTGTCAAAGGAATTCAGGGCATCGCTATCTGCGGTCAGAAAAACTATTAAATTACCAACAATTTCTTTGTCGCACTAATTCGATCGAGATCTGTTAGATATTGTGTTGCTCGTTTAAATTCCTACGATAAAGGGTGGCGTTCTTCAAGTAGAAAATAATAGGTCGCTAAGAAAAACGTGTCCCGATCACAAAAATGTGGTGCCGCCGAGAGCAAACTTGTGTCAACACCGGAATGTAAGTACCCGCCTCCGCAGGACACGAATTAAGGAAACCGCATTCGTAAAGTAAAAAGCTATCAGCCCAGAATACCGGCCAACTCATTTATTTTTTTGAAATCTACATACGGAAAAATTCAGTGATTTTCTGGCATTTTAACAGTCATATTTTTAAATACAAGTCATAAGAATATAATATAATTTATCAAGTATTTCACAATATTGTTACTCATTTCAAAACGTACAACTTCCAGCTTCCAAATACGTACAGAGATATTGTTACATTTAACAATGATTACGCGGGCCGGAATAGCAGTCTTGCAAAATGCTCTGTCCGCGGAACACAATAAACAAGACTTAAAAGGATTATCCTAAAATGGACTCTGAGCAAACCGAGCATTTCCTCGCAGATGGCATGGAGTACGAGTCTTATTTGGCAAAGCACAATTTAGCTAAAACTGTACTTACTGTACTTTTAAGTACCTTATATAAGTTATAAATATATAGACGTTCAGCTTAAGTTTTCCGTTAATACAATTTATTTAACTCATTAATCAGTAGGTTGATTTATGTTGATATGAATAATAAGATTTAAAAATCGTTTCAGTTGTCTGCATATTCTCATAATTTACCACCTACTTCTAGTTCACCTCTCATTGGCCCCAAGTATTTGCTGGAAGAATGCCCGAACTGCCTTTTTACATAAAAAATGATATAATAAAATAATCCCATCAATATTATACGTGGACAATAAAAAGTAAAATAAAATAACTATTTCAAAAGCACTTTTTTAAGAACAGCAATTTGAATAACATTCAAAAAAGCAACTGCAATAAAGTCAAAGTTAAGGCAACGTGTTTTTATACCGATCGAAGGATTTAATGTTCACTATTGAAAAGAACATGATTTATCGATTACAGAGCTCTCCGGTGTGAGGCGTTGCACCTTGTAACCATAGTCCCAGCATCATTTATAGCTATCGAGATTTATGGACATGGGGTCAATAAAAATATTAAGAAACCCGAGAGATATAAAATATATCTGACACGCCAGGTTACTGCCAGAAGAATATTTGTGATATTTTATGATCAATAACGTTATTTAAATCGGATTATTGGAGGCTCTTAGAGTTTTATTGTTCGATCTGATCTTTTCCAAAAAGCGAATGCGCGAGTATAATTCTTTACAAAAGCCGTTGGTAACAGACGTTTCCATGTAGCTGCCTATTTTTTATTGGATTAAATAAATTGGCGCGAATTTCACACTTGGCGCTGTGAGACGAAACAAAAAGTCGGGTGTTGTGTAAAACATTCGCATTTAATGCGCAAGCGGCTCCGACTGCTTTTGCGGGGAAAGGAAACCGTGGAGCTGTTCATAGCCGCATCGCGTGCGCACTGATCATTAAACGAGAGAAATGCTGCACAACATACACTTCCACAATAACTACATAATCATTATCGTAATCTGTCACACTGCAAATTAACGTAATTCATTATTAGTAAACAAATTATAAGCAGTTGAATGGGTAAACACTACTTGAATCGTTCATTATAATTCATGACACCGGATTAGCATTATCAAACTAGTTATATCTGCATTTTACGACGCAGCGATTATCACGAGGTTGCGAGCCGATATTTTGTGCAGTAAAGATTTAAAAATATATTCGAGACGTCTCCTTCGTTTCCTGTTCCCAAATAATTGTCCTGGTAGAACAGGAGTGCGCGCCTGCGAGCCTCGCGACAGAACAATGGCTGGCTGGGATTTATAAGCTCCCGCAGCGCGACTACTCATGTCCATATTATTGTATTTTTGGTCAGCGAAGGTGTTTTATTTCTTCTTATTAGAATAACCAGAAGGATACATGTAAGACGTGCGAACTCGAATTCCTTTTAGTCGGAATCGTGGATTCTTTTTATAAGGCGCGTCGATTGCCAATTCCCGATACCAGGTATTTATTGAGTAGCCATAATTTAAGTTCTGCAACCTGAAGTTACTGGTTACTATGCAGAAGTCGTCGTGGCGCCATGGTTACTATGCATATCAAACTATATCGCAGGTTAAGCGCTCTCGGCGCGGCCGGTATTAGGATGGGCGACCGCCGACTATTCATTTCTCACGACAACTTCCGTTCTTCGGAGGGCACGTTAAGCAGTCGGTCCCGGGTGCTGTGTACTCGTTGTTAGGGTTTGTCAGAAGCCATTTCGGCACCCTGAAATATCTGACATCCACCAACCAGCACCGGGCCAGCTTGGTGGATTACGATCTAAACTTCCTCGGCACCCAGAGGAGAGACTCATAGCCCTGCAGTGGGCTCATTACACGGAGTTGTGATGATGATGAACCTGAAGTTCAGTAGAAGGCAAGGCAGATCATTACACTGTAAATGGCAGCTTGGAACAGGTACGTGTCGCACCACTTCATTATAAGTGACCGTAATGGAACGCTGATGACGAAACGCCTGCAGTCACCTCTACACCTTTGATTTGCTCTCAAATGTCTCCGTGCAAAAAATACTGGAAGCGACTACTTATAAAATGTGAGTAAATTGCAACGAGCCTCGTACATACCAATTTTCTCGGATACCTAAAAAACTTTTGGTAATGTCAGTCTTAACGATGTTAAATATTCAAAGCTGGTTTTGTAAGAGTCCAAACGTAATTGCTTGCTGTTATAAAACACATTAACCGTCGTTAAACATCAAGTTTGTAGGGTAAGTAGGATAATTAAAATAACTTGGACATTCAGATAATATTGAAATTGCATCAAAAAACTGCGAAAGAAAGTCGTTTCTGGATATTAAGCGTTGATTTATGCTTCCTCCACATCAACTTAGTAATGAATCAGACGACATCATAAAATTGACTGTGTCACTTAACAAGCTGCTGTTAAAGCAATTTATGGCAATAATCTCGGGCGTATTAGCATGCGCTGAGAGCGGCCCACATTTCTCAATCATATCTGTAAGTTGGAAGCAATTGAAAGATCACCGGAAACCTGAGCCCGGGGTGGCCGCATCAATCTTCATAAACTTGGATTTAACTCAATTGATTGTTTCAAATTGATCTAGATTGCTTATCGACGACATTAACATGTGTTTAGTAGTATCTGAAAACCATTGCCAGGTATATAATAACACAAGCTAATGATGAAATTATTTTTGGTAAATTAATCGAAACGAAAATATGTTGGCATCCCGCCACGTTTACGTTATGCAGAAAAACACGACACGCATTATCTTATCACCGGAATGGAGGTGCACGTTAAATGACATCGCAACTGATTTCGTATTGGAGCCATTGCACTCATTGCAGGCATTTAAACAAAATTAAGTTATTACCTACAAATCAGTTATGTAAAAGAACATATTTGGGGAACCTTTAACTGAAAAAGAAATACATTTTTCACGATGTATTATATAAAATTGTGTTTTTAAGGACACCGAAGCGTAAAGTTAAAAAGTTACGCGCGGTAAAATCCAATTAAAACCTTAAATTTAATACAAATCAATGACTATAATGATTATAGCAACTAGTTTTATAGATACTAACTCCCAAAACCTATTCGAACAATTTAAAAAAAAATATTGCACAACTCGTCCTAAAACAGACAGAAACACAAGCGAAATGCGAAAAACACTAAAACGCCAATAAAATTCAAGCCGGCGCTGTAGACAAATAAACATTGCAGTATACAGTAAATCTGTTCTTTAATACTACTAAAGAGGCGTCGAGTTGTCATTCGATATCCATAAGTCGATTATTGCCACGGGTATCGAATAACTAAAGACCAACCACAAATTGGCCGTCACGCGCCGTGAACGCTTCTATAGATGCGCCATTTTTGAAAGTACAAGATATTACATTGTTTATTATAAAGAAGCTCTGCAACCGCAACTTTGCTTAATAACTTTGTTGGCTTATGAACTTTATATAATTGCACTACCTACTAGAAATATACTCCTAATTTAAATACTTTATAATGACAAATTTAGGCTTCAAAATCAGCAGGGCTATTCGGGTAACTTAAATAACAGCGCTGTGCTCGAAATCGAGCCCGATGTTACATTTAGCAGAATACCAAAACCTAAAGAAAACTGTCAAACAGTTCGACGAATAACAGTTCATACTGTCGCCGTCATCAGCGACGGAGAGAATAGCCCCACAGGACGTATTTGTTAGTAACTTTTTGAATTGGTTCCAGTATTTTCATGACAACATTATCGTAAATACAGAAATAATATTAAAATCGAGTCTGAATAATTCCGTGCTAATCCAAAGGGCGTAGATTGCTATAGCAAGACAAAAAGCTTTAGATCGGAATGCAATTGAACACAATACGTGATCGTGCGCAGTCGCGCAAGATTGCAATTCTATTGTGTTGCCGAACGACAGTGTGACAAACGAGAAATATTGACCTGTTATTTTCATCTCGAACCATAAATTTCACGGCTGTCACAATGTATTAGACTCTAATAAGTATAAGCTCAAATTTAGAAGCTAGGTAAGGCAACGAAAAGAAAATGGAATAACGTTAGAAATGTTAATTACAAGCCGTAATGGAGTTTAAACTAAATGACATTAGCATTCCAAGTGGTATGCAATGTGCCGTGACCAATCCACTAATCAGTGAGCGATAGTAAGGGCACCGCTTTGTACCGCTCTAAATTCGTCGTCTGCGCAATTTGCTAACTCCTGACAGCTTTACTACGCTCCTACTCGACGTAGACGTTATTGAATACAGATATATTGGTATTTATCTATGTCGTGAAACTAAATTACAATTGTATAAATATGAATTTGTTTATAAATATGAGTTAGGTACGTTTATGTTGAACGGAGTTTACAGAATTATTAATATTTTAACAGTTTAAAAATAGACGTAAGCCTTGTAAAAATAAGACAACGGTCGAAACCACGGTATCTGTAAAAACTCGGGACGTATCGAGTTCAAATGTATATAATATCACTAAACGCGAGAAAATACAATTCATAAAGTTTTTAATTGAAATAAGTATTTCCACTTTTCAATCAGCAATAATAATAAAGCTTTATGAAGAAAGACTCCAACCATTTCTGTCAATACCTTATTAGTTACAAACATTTCCTTTCTCGATGTACATAGATTTATCAATATAATCCGAGCTTTAAATCAAAGGCTAAAACAACATTGTAATAATTAAGATGCTTATCAAGAAACGTTCCTTCAAACACTTGCAAGTGTACCCAATTATTCCTTGTAAGATTATACGCTCTAGAACTAAGCAACCCACACCTTTACATAAATCAACACCGACATTACCTTCCCACAAAGCAATAATACTTCAATGGCTAAAAGTAAGAGTAGGCACCGCAAAAAGCCCAGTCCCCCATTGAATATCTAGTAGTAGTACGAAAAGACTTAATTGAAGAAATTAATTCTAATGGTAATACATTTTACGTATTCGGCACAAACGCAGTTCGGTAGCATTAGAAGCGTACAATGCACATAACAATGACTCAACAACGCGAACTTTGGACGCAAACAGCCTACTATTTAAATAGGCTTTAACTTCCTGGAGTATGGAAAACTAAACGTTACTGAGAATCTTAAAAATCTTGAGACTGTATTTTTTCTCGCGAATGGTTAAAAAAATGTTTCATGTGTTAGAATAGCGTATGGGAAGATATTTTCCCCCTTTCTATTTAATTAAACCATCCTACAAACTAACTGTTAACGTAATCCGGAGAAGAATAAGTGTAAGTAAGACAAACCAAATATTATTCCAACATAAGATTTAGGACGGCAACGCATCTTTGCCATCTTAGGTGACCTAAATGACACTCACCATCATCTCAATCCAGTGCTCGTTGGTACAGCTTTAATTATCAAAAAAACTGCGCATCAAAAATATCAGGCAACGCAAACGCTAAAAATAACCTCAAAACAAAATCAAAGCGAACCAGTTTTGATACGCAACGGTACAAGTTATACTCAAGTCAATCAAATCGCGTTATTAATAAATAAAACCAACACACGTTCGTCTGATTGTCCATCATTCAACACCAACAATTTAGTCGCTCAATCGACTGATTTGGAAGCGGCCCTCGTAAAGCAAGTCGTTAAAAAATCATATTTTCACAAATTAATTGCTTCCGCTCGTACGTCCGAACAGTTTTAATCTGCATACGAAATTATAAAAATGTCTGCGGCCAGAATCTTTTTTCGATTTATTAATTGATACGACTTTTTAGCGAGTGATACGGAGATACGGTAAACTACTTTCCCGTTAATGTAGTGGATAGTCTCCGTGGTTTAGTAGACGAATATCTATCTGAAACGAGAACGATAGCATGTTCGATCCCTGCTGAGTAAGAAATACTTGTATCTTAATGTATTTATCGAGGATTATAATAGGAATATATCCTGAAAAGAGTTATTTACTTATTCTACTCATCGTTCAGTTTGTAATACGCAAGTGTGGATAAAAGATAAATTTTGCATATTTGCGTACAGTGTGTACGGCACCAAAACATCCGGATATTAAGGAACTTGACGGGGATATTGACTTACGGCTGGTGTAGGGACGACCGGCTGGTGTAGGGGTAACGTACATTGCCTTCTATGCCAGAGGTCCTGGGTTCGAATCCCGGCGGCGACAGATATTTGTGTGATGAACACAGATATTAGTCGTCAAGTCATGGACGTTTATATGTTTATTTAAGTTTATTATCTAATAAAAAATATATATTTATTCAATATGTATGTTTATATATTTCTTAAGTATATCAGTTAACTAGTATGCATAACACAAGTTCTTTAAGAAACTTCATTTGGGCTAGATAATGTTGTGTGAGTGTCAGAAATATTTATTTATTTATCTACAGTATACCGACTTTTTTGGGCTCAAACATAATTCCAAAATACTAGACAATGTAGTTAAAACAAGAGTTATCTCGATTAGCCTTTTAAAAACCACTTGCTACTCGGTCATAGTTAAGGTTTTACACAAATCAATAACAACAGCTTTCCTTTAAACTCACAATCATCATAACAAATACAACTCTGTAGCAATGAAATAGGTCCATATCTATTATTTTAATGGCTGCCTAAGCAGGATCGTAAAAACGGTTTTAATATAGATACCGGTCATAAATCTCTGTTTCCGACCAATAAATCTGGTACTATGCTTGCTGAATGATATTAGCAACAATAAATATAAGCTTCAAATCTAGGAAGGAATATTAATAAATGCTGTTAGCAAATAATGTTAGAGACATGATTTGAATAAAGATAATCTTTTCGTAAAAACTACTCGATCCATTATAGCAAATGTAGCGTTATACACAATCCTAGGTGTATCCGCAAAATATAATTCTCTATTAGTCAGTGAAGAATTTGGTGTGAGCCCCTTTAACCAGCACGTCCCAATCTCCTTTAGGTTAAGGGACGCAAACTGAAAGATATGTAGCGGCGTTTTACGTACACGTATTCGCAAATATTTATTCTCTACTAGTCACTGAAAAATTTGGTGTGTGGCTCTTTAAACAGCACGTCCCAATCTCCTTTAGGTTAAAGGACACAAACAGAAAGATGTGTAGCGGCGTTTTACTTATATCAATGCATTTTAACATTTATCACTAAGCCGCTAACCAACCAGTATAATCAATTTCCAAAATCGGACTTTTAGTTTCAGGGATTAGCGCATTTAAACTTAAGAAATTAAGAATCCCCTTAGTTTTCATAGAGCGATGACATTGGCGAGCAGAATGTATGCAAAAGGTGGTCTCTAGTCGGCCGGACCCTGAAGAGATACGAATACAGAAAATCACTTGGGCAAAATTTTACAATACAACAAGCTAATCCGGGGTGGTAGAGCTCTTTCTGACTGCCCTACATGGACATGTTTTATTTAAAATATTGTACCGCAATGTATGCAAAAGGACGTTTAATTATGGTTTGGAGATTATCCAATCTAAGTTTACGATATTTTTCAAATAGAACGCGTGAACGTTAAACCTCAATGTCATCTGAGGATCAAAGATGTTGGGGGGAGGACTTAGCTTTTCTTAAAAAAAAATATATACATCTTGCCGAGTCGGTGATACTGGCAATAGGGAGTGATCGGCACGACTGTTCGTTGAAACAACCTGGATAATTTTGCCTTTAACCAAACGCTTAGTCAAAAGTAGCAGGGGTATTTTTAGTGTATTACCTACAAATATTCGAATTGTCAGTACTTCAGAGTAATAAATAGAACATTTCATGTTCTCTTTACTAAAGTTGCTAATAAGATGACAATATCATTTCACGAGGATACTACCACCAGTAATAATTCAATCAAAGATATTTTACTTAAAATATTTCACACTATGTAACTTAACGACGACGCAGCCGTCGTCAACAGTTGCAAAGCGTTAAAAAACGAGAACAAGAAACAAACTTTACAGCAAGCCACACAAATGTAAAACAAGTAAGAAATAAATCAAGTATTCCGATACTAAACATCTTTCAGGCTTTCCTGAAACCGATACCCTGAAATTTATCGCGTATTAACCAGGCAGCTAACTACCGAATGGAGATTTACAACGTAACAAAGAGATGCATTAGTCCATCTGTAACATTGTTTACTTGCAAGTTGGTCGGCGCAGGCGCCGCCTTGTCGCCGTCGCCGGTTGCTTTGGATAATTCATAAGCAGCACGAGTTTCCTTCTACAAGGACCGGATCGGGTAACTTGCTTTCCGGATATGGTGTGCCTTATGACCGTTTATTGCTCGAACAGAGATTTATAGCTGTGGCGACATGGACCTTATTTGAGTATGTAAGGGTTAATTTTCGAATGCCATATTTTATCTATTTATTACTCTTTCATATTGAACTCAAAATGATTGTCTTGCTCACTGTTGCGTTTATTGAATATACAATACAAAGTAAAAGTTTAAATGGTTGCAAAATACAATAAAAGCTTATATTTTACTACCAAAGCAATAACTCGACAACCGACATTCCGCTGCAAAAGTTTCTTATTGGTTTATTCCCTATTTCTTTGTTCACATTCACAATGCACTTTAATCAGATACAATAAATACTTGCAAAATATTTAAAAGTCACACACCGTGTGGGTCTGTAGGAGCGTTTAAGGTCCAGACATTTTGAAATAATAACTTCGAATGCTGTCGGACAGCATTACGGCGCTAAATTTAAAATCTGGCCATTTAATGGTCCATATTTGAGAGGAATAAAAACTCGAAGCCGTCTGGAGCAGGACCGCTGGCGCCTGCGCACCTATTTCTTGTTGGCACTCGCTAAATTATCATATTTCATTATTATATTCGCGTTTTGACTTTTATGGACAAGTCCTTGTCGAACTTTATTTTCACCTCGATTTGTTCTTTAAATCATGAAAGCGATAAACCAAGCAAAAACTGTATTGAACGACTTATTACATAAAACCTACATATAAGGTTCTCTCTATAAGTATGCACTTGTAAATATACAATAATTAACTACGAAACAGCATGTAAAATCATTAAACTATTTCCAGTTACAACGGTCTTTATGCGCATAAGTTGTCGATCAAATGCGCTTGCGCACTGGCGACGACGACGGCGTAAAAAATATCTCGTTCGCCTAATAAGGAGCTAGTACTTGCCGGACACTACCGCGCCGAGATTATCTCACGGCCCCACAACAGGGTCATGTGGGAAAACTGCTGCTACTGTTTAATGCCATTTTTAAATAAGTAAACCAAACACACAGTCACGTAACTCTAGGGTCGTGCGCAACGCTAAAGATAAGCATTTTACTAGAAACGGAAAGGATGCCAACAATTTTGCAAATTGAGGCAAAAGAGAAGATAATTACGAGGACTTTTAAACATTAAATAGTTCTTAATCACACTTCAGAAATAATACCAGCGGTTAAGACTGTAAACGGCACTATTTGTGCCTCATTGCCTCGCCGCGGAACTATTCCAATTATGGCATTTAATTAAAATAGACAACAAGCCTTTTAAAATGCATCGAACGGTGGTTAAATGCTACTATGCGTTTTATCTTTCGAATGCTACGCTCGTATCAATTACTCATTAGTAGAGGGCATATAGTTGATTAAACAAGCCAAGCAGTGCAACCAGTATGCCCATACGTGGAAATCCCTTGTTGAATGAAAATAATGAATGCTAGAAACTTGACGTGGCGACGTACCTACGCGCAGTTAGCAAGAAATTACGTAGCTTTGAGTAATATAATAACAACAGACTAAATAGCTATCATATTGCTACGGTACCATATGTATTTTTAGTCGCTTTCTCATTTTCATTATTCCATTACAGCTCGCTGCATACTTTATTATGAGACTCGAGGCTTAATCCTGATTAGTATTTGTCCGAAGCGGAGTGTGTATCAAGATGGTTCGACCCATAAACGAAATGTTCCGGACCGGTTTGCGTTATCGATGGCGAGCGGCGATAGGGGGCCAGGCGCCTGCGCACCGACCACCGCAGACATTATAATTGGGCACCGCAGGACTTCACACCATCATCTCGGAACAAATCTCGGCTCAAACACCGAACTACATTTAGACGTTATTACATGCGACTCATTCCAGCTTACGATACTATATTTATCGACCTCAACGATCGTAGTTTCTTCAATAAATTGTATTAAGGTACGCTCGTGACATTCAGAAACGAGAATTCGAGGCGTCGACACTCGTAATAAATGATGCAGTCGGTATTTTGTATTTCGAGCCGTTTATATTTTAGATGTTTTGTTTTGTTTCGTTACAGATTTTTCACCGTTGATAAAGAAAACTTTACTTCGTTAAGGCACAGAATTATGGGTTTCGTTTTCAAAGTTGTTTAAATTGACAATCAGGATATTCAAAGACATTCAAGTGTAATTCTAAATGATATGAAGTTGATAACGTAGTTTATATACCTAGCATAACATACGTACGTGATTATGAGCCAATTGAAATTTTTATACAGCACAGAATATAAATACCTACAAAATTACAAACTATCACTCGACCCAGTAGCGTCTGTAAAGTCACGGATGGCTAGACGAAACACAAGTCTGAAAAATGTAGTACGAATTTCATTAGGAGTTCGTCGACCCAGCGAGACGTCGTGGAATCTATGAGCGTATTTCGGTCCAGCTCGGATGTTCACAGGCTTCCTCGGACAGTAAATCCATGAGCCTATAAATAAACCAAGTTTTCAGACTAGAGTTTATGCTGACTTTTACGACGGCAGCAGTCTATAGGGCCGTTCGTTTCGTGCATACCGATTACGCTCATTCAGAGTACACGCAACTGGCCAATCTTACAAGAGCTCTACATGAGATATTTAGTAGAGGCAAAATAGATAAACTGTACTTGTACAAAGGGTTCAGTCGACAACGGTTTTTGGTTAGCCTAGCGTGTACCTAGCGCTATATTACCGAGCCTGGGTGATATTTCAACATGTACCAGGAATTGATCCAAGCGGACGTCGATAGCGATGTTAAAATCAATATTGTAAGTTTTACGGGTTAACAAAACATTAAGGAACTTTTGTTTCGATACTCACGTAAACATTTGTAAATTCTTTCGATATAAAAAGAACTTATCTTAAATTAAGAAGAAGAGCAATAAAAGCTGCATAATCAGTGAGTGGGTTTGAGACGACACCCAAAGTAAGAGACTCGTTTCCGATCTCCCAACACCCGCCTAATTAAAAGGATTTTGTAAGCTGTCAACGCGAGATAATATAATCCTTTGAAGCCGCCGCCTGGTCCCGCGTCATACTGCCTAATTTGATACTGGCCACACGGGTCAACTTCAGTAACTCTTTGATTTTGTACTATTAGAATAGTAAGCCCCTAGATAAATTATTCGGAGAAGGCTTTGAACTTTATAGTCAAAAAGGTATTCCGGCTATTCGAATTTGTACCTACTATGTGAATGATAAAAGGTATATACTTACAAAACGTCCAAAAGCTTCCTTAAATTTTCAAATTCTAGCAGTATCAAGGGTTAATTGATAAATATAAGTCAGATAAATACATATCACAAATTTTATTCTTAGGTTCTCTCTTATTATAAGACCCGATACTCAAATGAAGGATACGTAAAAATTTTCAAGTTCTCACAACAGAATAAAAATTTACACATGTAAAAATGTAGAACATTTTACGGAGCAATATGGTTTTATTTGAGTTCTCGACCTTAATTTTCTTATAAAGACAATAATTACCTCGCCAAGTAGGGCTAAGTCGAAAGTAATCAAGTTTAATAGCAATAAGCACCTAATTGTTTCTTAATATGCTACAACTGAGGCCACAATTGATATCGTTGTATCAATGTTTCTTGGAAAACCTGTTACTTTCAATACGTATCAATAATTTCTGATATTATCTTGTTTATTTCTATACTTAATTTGTAATAAAAATTAATAGGATATACCACTTCGCCATGTAAAGTACCTTTTAGAGATAGTTTATATTACGGGAACTAATTTCACTAGAAATTGAAATATACCAATTACAGTTAATTGCAAATAGTGAGAAAGAAAATTATGTCTGCATCCTTTTCACAATAAGTGATGTATTCTAGACAATCGCATATTGTAAGTACATGAACAACTGTAGCTTGCAATAGATTTTTATTCATTGCATTGATTAAATCTTTTCTATACATGCGGTAATAACACTTCATGTTACAATGGACAGGACATTTTTAACCTTATATAAAATACTCGAAATCAGCAAAATCTTTGTGAATCCATAGAAAAAGTAATTTAATTCTTAATGAAAAGGTATCGAATAATTTTGTTTTTTTGCTCAAAATGAGCAAATGAATTGTATTTTGAAATGCATTGTACAGAATACTTCTTATTTCACAAGTGCCAGCTTCCCAGAGACATATGCAACAAACCACAATAGAAAAGAAGCAAGAATGAGTATGATGCGGGGCGGTGTGGTCAGCAGCACATACCTCAGTATTTACTATGTATTTTGATAAAATACACCATCTATTAAGCAAGCACGGTACATACATACATACATACAAAACTTCACGCATGTATCCCTTATAGGGTAGGCAAACACCAGAGGCTATAAAACCATCAGATCTTTGACAAATTTTGAGGTGTTATAATGATGTAGAGAGACTATTGCAGTGACAGTCAGCCTATCACCCACAAAACGCAAATAAAACCACAGCATAGCCACAGGAAGCCACGAGCCTAGACTAGTATCTTCCTCGTTCACTTCTGGTTCCCAGGATGAGATCACCCTGGCAACGATCACCGAGCTACAACAATTGTAAAGACATTTGCCGTTGATTGTGTCACGTTTTGATTGGAGCAGCCTGTCTGCGCTCAATTGTGATATACACGTCGCCTGCGCACACGCGGTTCCCATTATATATTCCCATACCTATTTGTAGTCTATTTACTAGTTAAAAAGCTATATTCTGCAAATGGTAGCTGACATTATAATTAATACAATTAAATTAAATTAAAATGTTTTTTTATGTCTAAATTCTAAAATTAATTCTACAAATTATATAAAGAACTTATTAATATAATATAGTCGTTATGGCTTTTGATGATGATGACGATGAAAATCAAATAATATATTGTATCAAGAATTGAGATATCTAGTGCAAAAATAAATAGAAAAACATGGTTTGTACTATAATACTATCACTACCCACCGCGCGCGGTTTTACCCGCGTAACTTTTGATCCCGTGGGAATTTCGGGATAAAATATAGCCTATAACCTTTCTCAAGAGTTGGGCTATCAAATGCAAAAAGAATTTTTCAAATCTCACTTGTAGTTTCTGAGATAAGCACGTTCAAACAAACAAACAAACTCTACAGCTTTATATATTAGTATATATAGATAAACGCAAATGTTTGTATTTATGGGTTTTTTACTCTTTCATGCAAAAACGGGTTAATGTATCTGGATGAAATTTGCTACAGATATAGACTATAGTCCAGGATACTTTTTATTCCGAAATTCCCGCGGGATTATAAATTGCGCGGGAAACAGCTAGTACACAATAATTATGAGCTCCAGTTGTGAAACTTGAGTCTTAATCACTTACATAACCCTTTACATAAACCTAAGCAATTTTCCAAATGCTTTCGTACAACAACTTGTATGTATGCACACATTTATCACGACGGTCTCTGACAAAAACCACGACTGGACACGGTAACGCCTAACTAAAGGATTAGGCTTGGGTCTTGGATTTCTAAATGACGGTTTTTGTGACCCGCGGTTCCGAGAAATCTTAGGTTTAAGCGTGACAATGTTTTTGACACATTTATTTATATTTTTTTACGTAAAAAGCATTTTTTAAAGATCAAGGCTTTTACAAGTCTGCATCTTCTTTTTTATATCCCAATCAAATATCTAGCATGGCTACTCTTGATTTTAGTAAAAATAATTGTAAGAAAATAGTAATAATAATACACCTATAAGAAAATAGTAATATTGATGCAACTCGGCGTGCTTTATAAGCACAGTGGGAAAAGCTTTGATAACTGCAACACGACCATAAGCTATACCTTCCTCATGAATAACTCTGTCAATTTCTGAAAACCGTATGAAAATCGATTCAGTATTTTTTGAGTTTTATACGTTCAAACAGAAAGTCGCGGCTGTAGACTTAGTTTTGTATATTATGTTTAGAACAGAACATGGAACAGATTAATTTAAATATGTCGGTACTGGCGCCAGCCGTCAATCATTCTGACTGGCGTTTATCAATCCTAGATTCGGTTATATCATCGCTTAATAAGTGCTTTAGCTATTAAATTTGAATAACAAAATACAACTTAGATTGTCTTCTATTTAGTACTTGCATTCTGACTTTAAACTTTTTACAAACAATTTAACATAATAAAATAAATGTCAATCCACCATCCTTAATCTTTCACCATCATTTTAAACCTTAAACTCAACCTTAATGACGCTTATTTAGGGCCTACTCGAAATAGGTGTGTCAATTCCAATAGTTACTTATTATCCTTATACATTTTAACATTAGCTTACCTATTACGGCCCTACTTTGAAGCTATCTGCATAGTACGTGTGTCAGATTGGGTCATTAAAAACATTTATTTATGAAGTGTTAATTCCATTCCTAGTACTATTTATGAGTTAAATTAAAATATTAACATTTAAATATTAATAAAGATCACCCACAGTAGTTACTTAACCAGTTGCAATCAATGACACAAATTCATTAGCTGATCCGCTGATTGTATCAAACTTCATAACTAGTTAATAATTGCGAACATGCCTGTAATTGATGCACGACAAGATAGATACTCTTCCATCCACGAGTAATAAGCAAGCAAGAATAATGAAGGACAATGTAAACACATAGATTAAAATGCATCCATTAATCGTAAGTGCAAACATGATTAAAAAAAGTGGCCTAACAATGGCTTCTTTTTTTCTTAAATTCTTTTTTTTTTCAGCTAATCCGTTTTTAACCCTAATTTCAGTCTGTGTAGAGACGGCTAAATTTCTTCCGCCCTTCTGATTGGCAGTAGGGCTTCTTCAGGATCCGTCAGTGCCCATACTTCATTATAAAACAATTTATTCCGGTAATTCTCAAGGCCCAAAAAAGATGCACTAGATCAATGTTTTGTCTTAAGCAGGAAGATTCTTGTAAACCGTACTTCCGTAACCACAAAATTCTCACTTTACCGGCTTTATATATAAGTGAAATCGCAAATTTTGTTAGAAATAACCCCCATTTCTTTGAATTATGTTCTGTTGGAAGTCGCCATGAAGGCACACTCAGAAGTACAGTCATACGCAAAACACTTCTGCAAAGGGTAAGCGTAAATGGCATGGCAAATACCGCGCTCGATTAGGGAATTACCTGACAATAGGTTTAAAACTGCGCTCAATGGCTTCCTTGCTGAAAAAGCATATTATGACATCAAAGAGTTGTTATGTTGACAGGACCTATAAATTAATTTTATTAATTATTTATTATTTTATTAATTAAAATTGAAATTGCTGTTATTAAAGACTGATATGACATTTATAATTTATTATTAGATATTAATGTTTTGTTTTCTTTATTATTATTAATTCATTTATTTTATTTTATTAGGTATGTGTTATATATTCTGACTGTACATGTACTAAATTTTATTTAAGATGTATAAATTCATATGCCAATATGGCGAATCATAGCTGTACTACTTATAAACTTTGACCATCTATGTATTATAACATTTCCTATGGTTATGAATAAATTAATTTGAATTTGAATGTTTGGTTTACAGATAGTTCCACTAGCAAAGAGTTCCGGTTTCGAACTCATCATCACTTAAGATCAAAAGAGATTAGGTATTAAACACGAGTTTAATCAAAAACCAGAAAGTAATGTTTAAAAATGAGCATTCGGGATTAGAAGGAAACTCGTAATAAACAGGAAGTTTGTTAACATTAGTGAATTCAAGCAAATTTGTTCACACAATTTCCGAAACTTCTAACGTACTTTGTCTAATTTAAAAATATTCACGATTTATTGTTGAAATGGCGATAAAGGCGAAAGTTTGTATGTAGGTATGTTTATAGAAGCTTACTCTATGTTTCTTACTCTTTCATGCAAAATCGCGTTAATGGATAATAACATTTGGTACAGATATTGATTATAGTCAGGGATGACACATATGACATTTTCAATCCCGATATTCCCACAGGAGTAAAAATAAAGCCGCGTAAAACAGCTAGTCTAATATAAAAATACAAGGAAAAATCATAAAATCGATTTGCCAACCAAATATGTTCCCACATTTACTTCCAAGGACAAAACTAAACAGAAAAAAATCTAATCTAAATCCTTATTTATCGTCCGCTGTCAGCCACATGGCCGAAGCCAAAAGCTTATTAAACCTGAAGCTATAAAAAATATCATACGTTACAAAAGCATTTTAGGCCGACCACAAGAAAAATCACACATCGTAAAAGAAGACGAGCCTGTATTATTTACGAGTTGGCCATTCAAACCGGGAAGAGAACCCGTACCCTTTTGAATACAGGGCTAACGAAGCAACTCGGCCGTCAATCAAAACTGATGTGACAGGTACAAAAAGTAATAAAGCCCATTCGAAGTCGGAATCAAAGTAAATTTTATTAATGGTGTAATAAAGATTATATTCCAATAGCGTTATGTCGGAGGTTTTGTAACAAAGCGAGGTAGACCGTACTCAGATGTCATTTGAACAATACAGCCTTCGAGGCATAGGTCTCGCGATAAAACTTATCCCATATCATCTCTATATCATGACTTTAACTTTAAAGCTTTTATACTTAAGATATTTTATAAAGGAAAAAAACTTCTAATATAATAAATACCATCTGCAAAGAAATATATTCTATTTAGGTTTGTTGAGAGCGCACGATTTTGACATAAAGGATAGCAATTACCTATATTAAATTATTTCTTATCTTTGATTTTTCCTATCGTACAGTTCATAAAAACCATTTGTAATGAGCCCATTGCTGGGCCATGATTCTCGCCTGGGTGACGAGGAGGTTGCGTGTCGTACAAAGTTTTAGAAAAATACTTAAAAAAAAAAGAAAATTAACAACTTTAAGAAAGTTACATAATCCAGAAACTCCATACTTTTAAGGAAATTCTACGTTCTCAGGAGAAACTACCTGTAAGCACGCGCAATTAAACTGATACATAATAGAATTCATAAAGTAGAGCTATTAAGGTATACTAGCTCAGCTTCATCACATGACAAACCATATTTAAATGCCTGAAAGTTGGCCTTTGCCCGCACGACTAGACAAATATAAAATCCTATACAAAAACCTATTAAAACTACTTATTGAAAATCAATTCCAAATTTAAATAAAAGAAAGCTTGAGGCTTTGTTTATTTAAAACAAAAGAAACTAATGGTGTTCTTTATTGCTTTTTAAAGTAGCACGTATTACATAGCGAGCGGATGAATCAATGAATTTATTCAAAATGCGGCTATTCTCAGTCTTATTACCAATTCACAACAGTGAAAAACAGTATAGTTGCTATTAAAAATATAAGATAAGCACATTTAAAATCCAAGGAAACATTCAAATTCAAATAAAACCACATTAACATAACACCAAAACTCGGACAAAGCCGATAGATCATTTTAAATTATAATTATTCGACATTTAAACATCGATATAAATAAGCAACTAACACATTAAAGAGGCTATTTAATTACAAAATACAGATTAAATGTTTTATGGATTACCTATTATTCGCCAGATTAATAAAATAAGATATAAAGACCTATTAGCGAGGAGATCGGAAGGGATCAAAAGTTCGGTTGAAGGTTCTTACGCGAAGATGGAGAACTGAGGTTTTATAATAACACGAAGTTATGTCATAAAATCTTCGATCAAAAAGTCTTTCACTGAATATTACTACGAATAGGGGTTTTAATTTAAGCAGGAATCTTCGAATCTCAGATGACAAATACATAATAATATCAGGACAATTAGGCGCGCCCCGCCTCAACCGTCAGCCATTTTTCATTAAAACACTATATTTATTCGTTTTGTTGATGAGTTTCATTTGTGTAAAAACATACGTTCGTAGGGTACAATAGCAGGCGAATATGATTTATAGGATTACAAACTAACAAATGCAGTTCGAGAAATCGATGTTGTATCGGTTGTTGTAGGGCGAAGAAAGCTCGCGGCCGAAGATTGTAAATATGTTGAGACCGGCGCAGGCGCCACGGGGCCGGGTTTTTTTGTACGCAGGGTTTTATTTTACAACTCTCGAGGTCGTATCACAGATGAATGCGGCAGGTAAATTATACACATTTAAAAATAAAACCTCTCAAACCGATTTCAAACGTGGTAGCACTCAAATTCTAAATGACAGTTATGATTATACGAGACAAGAAGGTTATTAAATTTGAACATGTGATGGTTAGGACTTTACTACATTGTAATGTTGATATGCTGTTAATTGAATTCGAATTAAAATCGTGAAGGGTCTGAGATATCCTGTCCAGGTTTAATGGGGCTGTTGAAGTGTTTTTTATTGCCATAATTTGGCAATTACACTTAAGCGGCGCGAATCGGCAATGAAGACAAGCCGAATATTTTCGATCACAGTAAAATAATTTCGTTCGTACAAAAAAATTCAAAGCTACATGTTACATGTTTCTTATTTCATGATTATAGAAGGCATCGTTGTTCGGATCCTTGATTAAAGGGATAGAGGCCCTTTCAATTTATTACGGTACGTTTCATTGTATTACATTAATCAAATCCTATTTACTAGAAGAAACCATAAAGATTAAAAGTCTTAATATTTCATTAATTCTACGTTAAAAGTATTCTTGTCGCCCAGCATTTGTTATCCAAGACCTAAATCATAACAAAACCAAGATGAACCTGAAATTTAATCAAGGCCGTACCGAATCGATTGTTGCTGGATTCCGAGAGCGGTGTGATTTTATATTATAAACGACCAAAATTCCGGGCTCAGGAAACACGTAGCTTATAAATCGAGCGATCCCGACACAAAACAAGTCCAAAAAGAGTTAAGCGTTCGAAGATCGTTGAACACAGATTACGGGGCGCAGGTGTTAAATAAAAATAATAAAATTTGACGCGGGCCGAGGTGAAAAAGGACGAGTTTAAGCAGCCGAGCGGCGCCGAACGTACCATAATTTGGTTTGCAACGCCCGGCCGACATGGTAATATTTATGTACAAATTTCTAAAGACACTGTTCAAAAAGCTTTTTAAGCCCTTTGCACCATAAAATAACTATTAAGGAAAAGACCTTACATGTCCACGAAAAAAGATTAAAGCCGAACTGGGAATTGCAACACAAATAGTGACCGTTCAAGACAAACCCAGAGGCGGTGTCGACTTTTATGCCGTAAATGTACACGACAATTTACGACACCCTAATGCGAACGAGAATTATCTAGATGCTATAAAACACTGCTTATATGGAAAACTGCATAATCAGAAGTAGAAACGATATCGAGATATGAAGCGAATTGGTCGTAAAAAATACACGAACGCATCAATTATAGAAGGCATCGTTGTTCGCACGTACGAGCAAATTGCAGGCAAATAGCAGCTACGGGTAAGGGAAAAAGCTTTAGCAATTGCAATAGGAAGAGTATTCATGACTTCTGAAGCAAAAACTTAATCCTACGGTTGAATTACGATATTCAAACGATTCTGTGAATCTTGGAAAAATCATTAAATCTAGAATGAAGTCCCTTTAGATTTCCTGCACGATAATGAGCTCGAGCAAAGACAAAGTCCTACAGCTATCCACATTTGTACTTAAATTACAGCGGGATTACGAACCGGCGGATGTCGGGATCCCAGAAAAACAAAACACTTTAACAGTATTCCGAGAAACTAAGCTACCGGTGTGTAAATAAATGTTGCATTAGTGCATTACTTCTCTCCTTTTACTTCGTATTTGGTAAAGGATAATCAAAACCAATTTAAAATAAGTTTATTTCAAAGAGCGTCTCCAAGTAACTACCCAAGGCCTACTTTTTACCTTTTAACTACAAACAGCGCCATCTGTTGATATAATACGAAAGTTATCCTTACTTCTTACTAATCTTAATCTTACTAATATAAAAAATGTGAAAGTTTGGATTTCGGATGTATGGATGGATATCTGTTCTTCAATCATTGCAGAAGGGCTCAACGGATTAGTTTTAGTTTCCCGAAAATTGGCATTGATATTTTACAGTCTACAATAGCACATGGGTTACTTTTTATCCCAACTTGCCCGCGGGATTCGAAATCGCAAGGGTAAAACCGCGCGCAACAGCTAGTACATCATAAAACATTTGACTTAACAATATACACTTTTACTCAAATTGAAAAGTGTTGTGTGTTAAATATGTTTGGGTGTGTACAGTATAAAGTATCAGCTAAATAATTTTTTTTTTATTAATTGTTAAAAGAAATAACAAAAAGCTTTCCTACAGCAACTTTCAATTACCTAGTAAACATTATGGGTTGCGAAAATTTTTTTTTTTATTTCTACCACCTTAACCCCTTTTTGCAATAAACACTAATGTGGACCTTTTCATTTCAAACAAAAGTTCACCCCCTATTTCTATCCCCTCAACCCATCCTTTTAAATTAAAAAGTAGTTTCCGTTAAAAGCGGTCCTGTGGATTACCAAACCAAATTTTATCCCCTATTTCTATCTTTCAACTCCTTTTTTGTAATAAATCCATCCGTCAGTTCCATCTCTGTTCCAAATTAACAGACACACTTTCCCATGATTGATTTGAATTGATAAACGCTACGGCAGATCTAAGCTTTACCACAAAGCTTTTGTAACAATGTTTATAATGTTGAAGTTTACAAATAAAACAGCCGAATATGAGAAAGCCTTAATAATCAAGGCTTGATCAGTAAAGGGGGATGTTTAGTGGGTAAACTCAGGGTACTGTCTCATGGCCGCTGTCGCTCATCCGGTCTCCACACTGACCGGGTACAGCAGGCGCTGCTGTTCTATACCTGTTAGCCTTCGACGCTAGGAGCACTTTAAAATACCCTTTCGTCCGTAAAAGGATTCATCCTCCAACTAAAACTTGCTTTAGTGGATGCCAAAACTTTTCCTTGGCGGAGAAAAAAATAAAAGCCATAATAATGAGATCTGCCTTTTTTTAGATCTTATCTAACTCTGAGACAGCCAAATCAAGGATACTTAGTAAAAAAAACTGACACATAAATATGATCATGCGCACGTCAATTGAAAAGCAACTCACTATAATTCAGTTTACAAAATAATTCCAGATATTTTGCACTCAGCTCCGAGCAACTCCGTACGTGAGGTGATCATCAGATATCGGAATTATACTCCGAAGTAATTTTATGGTCAATTACTTGCCAACACGTACGTATGATTGCGAAGAATCGTACGGAATATGGAATGTACCCTACGGTCGGACTGCTCAATTTATTATACCCACACACACACACTAACAAAAGACGATCTAATTCTCTTATAATTCGAGTATAGTCTACATATTATCTACTGGGATTATAACTAAGTATTAAAATACTAGCTTGACTAGCAAACATAAAAGAAATAGAAATAGTTCTAAACAAGAAAACATAAAGGGCTGAATACTGCATCAAACTGTTCCGCTCGTTTTAACATAGGAAACAATTGATTGCGAATTATAATTTGTTTCTATTTAAATAAATAAATAATAAATATTTCTGACACTCAAGCAACATTATCTAGCCCAAATTAAGTTTCTTAAAGAACTTGTGTTATGGATACTAGATAACTTATATACTTAAGAAATATATAAACATACATATTGAATAAACTTAAATAAACATATAAACATCCATGACTTGACGGCTAATATTGTGTATCACACAAATATCCGCCGCCGCCGGGATTCGAACCCAGGGCTTCTGGTATAGAAGGCAATGTATGTTACCACTACACCAGCCAGTCGTATATAAATTTTTCTCTTTTAGAAATCCTCTAATGAAGGAAATCCAGCAATTATATGATTTTCATTATTATAACATTACATAATGGGGTGAGGCTGTACACACTTCCCAACTTATTCGGTTGTCATAAGGATCAAATTGCAATGAAATGTATACATCTTAGTAGACGTGATTATACAACTGCGATACTAAACTCAACAATCTGTCTTACGATAGTGGATTTCAATATTGAATCTTAATCCTTAATAAATCCATAATAATATTATAAAACATTCGTTATTGTCAAATTTTTCTTTGAAAATTTACCGCATTTCATAATAATAGATTAAAATGATATCTATTATATGAATTTCTTCCATGCTGAACTGAGAGCGAAAAAAAACATAGAATGGGCCAGCTGCTTCTCTTCCCGGGCATAAGTCATAAAAGTCAGTTAAGGGACAGAGGTTTTGTTAGCGTTTTTACGGGCGATAGGCTGACCCCCTGTCACTGTAATAGTCTCTATCCATTATTATAATACCTCCAAATTCGTCAAACGTGACAGCAGATGGTTTGATAGCCTCTGGTGTTCTGCCTACCCCATAAGGGATACAGGCGTGAAGTTATGTATGTATGTAGATTAAAATGATCTTAAAATAGGAACTACGCAAGAAAGGATTAAAGGAAAGATATCCTTCCAATTTCCTACAATACCAGAAAGGGAAAATATGAGGTCCTATTTAGTAAAGTGGACTCCACAAAGTCACTAACTCGCGCACTAGCTCACTCACTCACTAGCTTTTGTAATAAAATTCCAAAAATATTTAAGATTTACCCTTCTATAGATTTAAGGACACGGTAAAACAAGTGTTGTGTGAAAATGTCTACTATAAGATATCCGGATGCAAAAAGATGCAATTCCCTGGCTGTAAACTGTTATTGTGTCTTTAAGATGATTGCTGTTGAGTGTCTTGCCACTTCTTCTCAACAGATCGAATTTCCGAAGTGGTGGTAGATTCAGGTGTCAAACGTGACTTCATTTGGTTTTATAGCCTCTGGTGTTCTGCCTATCTCATAATGGACACAGGCGTGAAGTTTTGTATGTATGTATAAATTCAACACTACTGATAAGTATTTGTATTTTATTTTATCATTTTGAGTTTGTTTTTGGAAGTAAGAAATGTTTGAGAAGATTTCTGCTTTTTTGCTTTCAAAAAGGTCTGCACTATTTTAAGGTAAGTATATTTTTAAAATCATCGTTTTGTACTCTTTTCAACCGACTTCAAAAAAAGGAGGAGGTCTCGATTCGTTGCGTATGTTTTTTTATGTTTGTAACCTCATAACTTTTGGTTGAGTGAACCGATTTTGATTGATTGTTTCATATGATAGAGGATACTGCACAGTTGGTCCCATATACATATACATTTCATCGAAATCACTTCATGAAAAAAAATTTAATATGTATGAATTCGGAGATCGTTTACCTTGACGACTTTCTACTTCAGCCAAAGTTTTGATGTGAAGTCGCTTTTTTAAAGCTCTGCATTCGTCGATTATTTTTAACAAATATACATCTTAGCTATGTACAGATTCCTTTAACATTTTTTTAATAAACCCTGTTACGGATACATTCAATGCTATATAAACTTATTTATATATATGTTAAGTATTCGTAATATAAGATTTTCGGCCAACTCTGAAATAAAATGAACTCTATTTTCAGCATAGGTCTAATGGAATGTAAATCGTTTGAAACGTTAAGCTTTGTTGTAAAACGTACGGAGTAATGCCCTAGATTGTAAACATTCAGTTTATTAAGTATATAGTATTTTCAATGGGTCAACGACTTGTAAACAAATTTCAACGATTGCAGCAAGGCTAACTTGCAATTGTTAATTATTATTTATAGACACTAAAGTTCTATTTTAGATAAATTGCGGCAGTTTAAATTCTAAGTTGGCCATTTCAAAATAATCAATGCCGTTTATTATGATAATATTCGTAAATTTAGTTTGGTTGAGTTTCCCTTTTAAGTAAATTGTATTAAGAACTTCAGTTTCTTGTATTTAAAGCACGAGAGCTTTCGCATAGAAACCAAATAGTTTCTATTTATGTTTTAAGTGTAGGATGTAGAGTCGTCTATGGATTTCAAATAATATCTAGAAAGATTGATTGATTGATCAAAGATAGATCTTATATTAAAAACCTATATTATACAATATATCATATAATGTTAGGCCGTGATAATCAAAATCTAGTTTTCCATATTGTTTTGGATTAAAAATATTGATAATATCGATTTTAGTCCGAACGACATAGTCTATATTCCGACCGCGAAAAGATAGATTTAAGCATTTTAGATAGCCTTAGTTCTGCACTACTGGGATAAACATAATGATCAATTTAAAAGTACATACGTACTTCCGCCTGCATAAATCATAAATATTAAATTGCTCAAAGATGGTGTTCTGCATTTCATGAAACGCATTTGTCGGTATCGCAGAAACGACAACGAGCAGGCAAGCTATGGCAATATTACTCTACTTTTCCATTTATTAAACAATGAAATTTATAAGGAAGTTAGTTTGGGTGAGAAAATTTGAAAAGTAAAAAGTTGTATGGCACAGCATTAAAAAAAGGTAGAAAATACCGACCACAAGTAAAATAAATAATACCAAAATATTTTTAGTACGAGTATCTTTAAACGGACGCCCACAACCGATTTAAAGCAAAATAAAAAAGGTTACAATGGCAGGGATTTTGAATACAACAATAGTAGCATCAAACCTCTCGAAGTGAACCGGGCGCAGCCAAGGACTTAAAATTCGAAATCCCCAATTTTATTATGATGTTAATTCTCTCCGACTGCATCAAAGTAGGTGTCACGACAACAATGCATTCCGCGCTTCCACTAAGTATATCTCTAATAAGATGGAGTGACACAGAATTCGGTGCTTCATACTTCTTAGAAGCAGTTTTTAAAAGTATAATGCATTTAATATCTTTAAATCAGATATTGATCGAGATAAAGTAAAGATTGGTTGTTATTATTATTATTCTTCCATGCTGGACTGGGAGCGAAAGAAAAACATAGAATGTGCCAGCTGCTTCTCTTCCCGGGCATACTGTAAAAGTCAGTTAAGGGACAGAGGTTTTATTGGCATTTTTGCGTGCGATAGGCTGACCCCCTGCCACTGCAATAGTCTCTCTCCATCATAATAATACCTCCAAATTTGTCAAACGCGACATCAGATGGGTTTATAGCCTCTGGTGTTCTGTCTACCCCATTAGGGATACGGGCGTGAAGTTATGTATGTATGCATGGTTGTTATTATTGACTTCTTTTTGATGAAATACGTAAGCATAATAGGCTCTGCGCAGCCTCTATCTACCGATGGGCTGTCGCTCCGATGACGATCGCTGGCTCCTAAAAGCTTTGTTCAACAAAGGGGGAAGACCTATAGATACCCTTTCGTGCCTAACGCATTCATTGTCCTACTAATAGAGCTTGCTTATTTGGTACCAAATCTTTCCTTGGCGGAAAGAAATAATATAATAGGCTATATAAATAGATAAACTCTACTTTCTTCCACGCTGGACTGGGAGCGAAAGAAAAACATAGAATGTGCCAGCTGCTTCTATTCCCGGGTCAGTTAAGGAACTGAGGTTAATTTATCAATGAAGGCTATATTATCTCGGAGTTTTCACAGGAAGGGGAATAGAATATATAATATAATGTTTTAAAAAAATTAAGAATCTATACTAATATAACAAAGGTGAAGGGTTAATTTACTTGTTTGTTAAACATTCTAATCTCAGAAATTTGTTCTTATTTTCAAATGTTCTTGGATTTGAAAAAATATTTTTGTATTATAGCCCACTATGGTTTATAGATAATATCAAATAATACCTGTGATCAAAAATTACTAAAATAGCTCATTTAAAAAAAATGTGACAGTAGTCTGTCCGTCAATTTGATTTTAATAGAAACAAAATCATTAGACAAATCCAAACTCTATTTCTTTCAAATACGTATTATGTATGTTCATTAATTGGCCTTACCAGAAACTACAGTTAGGTAATAGATTTTTAATTGCTAAAAACCTTACTAAGGAGGCTTGCACTTACTAGGAGGATGCAACACACATTTACTAATCAAAAAGTGTAAGCTATATGCCATACAGCCTATTGTTTAGATACATATTATTTGGACAAACAGTTTTATATTAATACAAAGAGTATTATTAGTAAAAATGAAGATAAAATAAATAAATTTATGCTATTTTATGATTAAGAACATTACATAGGTATAGTTCCAATCAACCTTTTGATTTTTAATAACTAGATACTCCAGTATATAAGGTTGATCTAATATTGTCTTAAGTTTTCGCGATTCATACTATTAAATAAAACACTTTTTAACCGGATTTATCGCGTATATTTACATTTTAAATTTTGACTCGACGTTTCGGTGTCTTTTCAGACCCCGTGGTCACGAGCGACTGACTGCGTCAGTCGAGTCAAAATTTAAAATGTAAATATACGCGATAAATCCGGTTAAAAAGTGTTTTATTTAATAAGGTTGATCTGTTAAGTATTTTGCTGGCTTTGGCATGTGAAGCAAAAGTCAATAGTTTCGGACACCCATTAAGTTATTTAAAAAGTGTTTGTTGGGTGTTAAAACCATGAGGGTAACGTTTAGCTAATAAAAATAAAGGTACATTTTTCCTTCTAATAAAAATAAATTAAAAATTATGAACTATAGTGACATAGTTTTTAACTAAGAGGGTTTTGGTATGTATAAAAAGGTTTAAGAAAGAAATTCTATAGGTTACAGATTCTATTGTATTATTTTTACATGTTTTGCATATTGTATTATTTATTGAACAAAAACCAACAATAACAACCCTAGACAAACTTGCTCAGGACTAATTAGGGCTGCATGAATAGCGTCCAACAAATAATGTTAGTATTATGACAATTATCTTTAACATGTCTAGTACAGCTGACCAAGCTAATTATGAATAGTGATAGTAGGCGTTGCAAGTATCTGCTTGTTTGACTGTATATATGTATACAGTTTGGGTAAATTTGTAATGAAATTTAAAACATTCTGATGTTATGAAGCTCGTAATGTTTGATCTTTTTAAAAAGAAATGTACTTTAACAGTTTATTTTCACTTTCTTGTACTGAGTATGTTCTGGAAAATCAGTCGTCATTAAAAATAAAATCATAATTCTAAATAGTCAATATCACAGAGGGTTTGTTATCGTTGGTAGTCTAAAATTAATTTAGAAATGTTCAACCCATAATGAATGTAATTTGAGCTAAACTTCTTATAACGCAATTCAAATCTATATTATATGGAAGGCTAATGCTCTCTCCCAATTTGTGTAGTTGTAATGTTCACATATAATAAGCATAAACTAAGTAAGAATAAATTGCAAATACCTAGTTAAACCTGACAATTTAATAATGAAATTCAGTACTCAGCTCAATTTACAGACCAAATCAACTTTACACTTATGTTTCAGTAGTCTTCCCTTTTCTATTCAGTACTTATTACCACAAGTAAAATTCAGATTATGTAGGAAATGAGAACATAACAGTGTTTAAGAGTATATTGTTGATAATCACAATAATTATTGAGTTCAGAAAAATATTGCAGATTTTGTAGTTTGAAATCTAATAACAAAACAAACAAGCGCCGCACTGTGGCGACTTTTCCACATAGCCTTAGTCTATTAACTGTATATTTTAGATTAGAAGATAGTGTTAATCTCTTAGAAATGTAGGAAGGAACACCATAAATGTGACACTGAAATCTGAAGTAGAATGACGAGTCGATGTTGATGATTTATAAGAACAGACAAAAGTTTTGCAAAATTATATCATAATTAGCCATGGTCATAAATAGAATACATACCCATTTTCCCATATAACTGCATGATTCGTTGATTTTTAATTCACTTTTTTATTTATCTTTATCACGACAAACACAAAACAGCGGCCATTTTAGAGATAAACTATTTTTCTTGTTTGATTGCCAGCAGAAAAAAAATACTATACTGACAGTTCATCAGATTCAGTCAGTACTGACTTGCACTGTTCCACTATGGGCACTGGTGGTGGGTGACAGAAAGTTTATTAGTATTCATAAATATTACCATGGTTTTACATACGGGATGATTATCTTTACCATCCTTTTGAATGTTTTTTCAAACACGCCTTTGGCTCTAAAATGAAAAGTAGTTAACTCTTGTAAACGTTGAAAATTAAGGATTGCTTAAGGTTTCGCGAGGGCAAGTAGTCCCGCTCGAATCTGCTTGTAAGAAATACAAAAACTGGGTTTATTTAAAAAAAACTTCGATTAGTCAGTAAATCAAATGAAGTTTTACTCTATAAAACGTATTTAAAAAAGTGGTATCTAGATATCAACATTGTACAGTGTGTTATGCTTCGGATATCCGATATTCACCCACGTATACTACGTTAAATTTCATCGACAAAACACTATGGAAAGGAGGGTCGCACACCTCACCACTCTGAATGACAGCCATTTTAAAATTTAATTTCTCGTGCTTGTACGACTTCATTGAAAGTCATTGTTTTCACATTTTTATGACATGGACGAGAAATTAAATTTTAAAACTGTCATTCAGAGTGGTGAGGTGTGCGACTCCCCTTTCTATAGTGTTTTGTCGATGAAATTTAACGTAGTATACGTGGGTGAAGTATCGGATATCCGAAGCATAACACACTGTACAATGTTGATATCTAGATACCACTTTTTTAAATATGTATTATAGAGTAAAACTTCATTTGACCATTTTTGTGTATAAAAAGACATGAAAATGTGAAAAAATGGGTTTCAGTGAACTCGTAGAAGTACGAGATATTTTAAATGGTTGTCAGAGGAGTGAGGATGAGTGAGGGATGCCTTTGTGTAGTATTTTGTCGAAGAAATTTAACGTTTAATGCGTGGGTGAAGTATCAGAAATCCGAAGCCTAACACACTGTATAAAACGGGTTAAAGTATAACATTTTTTTTTTTATTGATACTCTTTAATGCATGAACGCTCTTCGTACTTGGAATTTTCGATGAACGCGTTCGTAGGTATTGCCAGTGTCAAAACAATAAAAGAAACTTCTTTTACTCTGTCATAAGCTGTCAAAAGGTTGGATATTTGTGTATTGTGATAAAATAATGAAAATCGTGAATAATCTCGTTATTAATTTAGTGAATGAGTTTAATTTTTAGGTGAAATAGAGAGTTTTAAATCCTTAGACTTAATTATATTAATATTTCAGCTTCACAATGGTGCAGCGGTTAACATTCAGACGTCGTCTGTCTTACAATACCAAGTCAAATCAAAGGAGAATGTAAGTTTATGTATGATTTACGTTATTCTGTGTGGCTGGCTTTAGTCAAAATAATGATTTTACTTTACTTTCCATTACATTTTAGAGTCCCCTTACCCAAGAGTAGTTTGTTATTATTATTCAAACCTAACCTCTAAAAGTTATACTTCTAACGTTGTCGGTTTTCATTTATCCTTATAATTTCGGTTTCACTTTATTTGAAGCTTATACGTTATTGTGGAGCTAGTACAATTCAGAAGTATAAATTTTGGCAAATCTTTCACATATTTGGTTCTGCTGTTTCTTAATCCTGTATAAAACTTAAACTCTGGTCTTGCCTACTCTTCCAGAAATTATTTAGTCATGTAGTTCTAAATGATTATTCTTTCACTTTCAGTGTCAGAACTCCTGGTGGCCGTCTTGTGTATCAATATGTAAAGAAACCCAAGAAGGTGCCAAGATGTGGCCAATGCAAAAGCAAACTGCGTGGTATCCAACCTGCAAGGCCTGCTGAGAGGTCCCGCCTTTGCTACCGTAAAAAGACAGTGAAACGTGTATATGGAGGAGTACTTTGCCACAAATGTGTGAAACAACGTATTGTCAGAGCTTTCTTGATTGAAGAACAAAAGATTGTTAAGCAGCTCAAAGCACAGCAAGCTAGTGTTAAGAGTATCAGCAAGAAAGTGAAATGAACATCTTAGGAGTAAATAAAAATTAAAAATACAATAAATTTGTTTCATCTTATCACATTCTCAGTTAAATTTGTTTTGTGATTACTATACATTATGTTTTGTTTATACGAGACCTGAAAACAGGTACGAAATCAGTTACAGAATTGATTTTATACCATGTTATAAATAGTGTTATGACCTGCACTACTATTGACTGTTGTTACATTGTAAAATATTATATTAAGTGAAGATAAAATATTATAGTTTCACCTACTGAGAACATTTTCCTGTGCAATGCCAGGAGGATCTACAAGGTGTATCTGTACTTAGCAATTGACCATGCCCTGCGTTTTAATGAATACATTAAACAACTAGTTCAATTTTTTTTATTGAAATAATAACACGTAATTTGTTCCATTTTAGGTTTTATGTAAATAGGCTCCTATAACAGGTAGCCAGTGATGCACTTTTAAATTAGTCACTTTAAAAAAAAACTTGATAGACAAGTAGTCCTATGTCTAATAATATTTAAAATGCTTAGTTACTCTTAAATAACTGAAAGAAATGTGTTCAATAGAAATCATCCGACCAGGACTTGAACCAGGGACCTCTTGTTTGCCAGACCAGTGCTCTATAAAACAGCAGTGATGTATGTACATATGGTGACAGGTTTATCTCCATGACAATTAATAAAATTATAATAGTTTCATGGTATTTTTTTCCTGGATTTATAATGTCTAGTTTTTAGTTGTTTTGGGAGGTCTCAATGTGACAAAAGTTTCAATAAGATACCATGCTATACCTACCACCGTATAGTCGCGAGAATGCTGGTCACCTATACCATAGTCTCAGGAAACTAATAAAATCGTCGGAAAACAATGCTGCAGTTTTGAAAAGTGGCACAGTTAAACCTTGTGAAGTCAAATAAACCTACAAAAAGAATCGGGGAGGTGTCCTGTGGTTACTGTTTGTAGAGGAGGTTGAATGTCCCTGTTCAGGTCTGCTCGAATTATGACCGCACCATACGGATGCCATTAGTAGCTCACAGAAATCGCACATCGCAAATTTAAACCCCGTAGATCCTCAAGATTTAAATGTCCAGCCGGCCGGACGCTCGCAAAAAACTATGTATTATGTATGACTAAATCAGTAAAATATGTAGAAACTTTGACGGTCTCCGTGGTGCAGTGGTCTAGACGCTGCTACACGAATCGTGAGTTCACGGGTAAGATTCTGGCACGGAACTAGAAAAAAATGTTCCGGGTCTGGGTGTTTATCTGTACCGATCTATCGGACGACACAGGGTTTCGAAGTTTGAGATCGGACATGAAGAGAAAAAATTAATATCATTTACTGAGTAAGCTTAACCGAAAGTCAAAGAATTAATAAAGCAACGCATGGTTACACTGGTACCTACGCACGGTGCTATCATATACACGGCTTTACGTACTTATACCTACTGTGAACAAAAAGTTTTCATTCATTCATATTCACGAACGGTCGTCGACCTTTTTTTTCCCACCACTAAAAACCTCCTAAAAAAAGTGTAGGTACCTCACCCGTCATAAGTGGAGCTCACGGTACCGCCATTGGCATTACCCGTGAGCCCCAGCGGGTTGAGCTCAGCCGAGCGCCCTCCTACTACGGAAATGGTCCATGGCACAAGACCATTTCCCCACCATAGCCCTAGTAGCCGCATCAGGTAGGCTATCGGTAGGAAGAAGGTGAGCGTATCTCCTTCTCCGACCCCCCTCCGCCTACGGCGGATCGGTGCCGAGGAGGCGTCATCCTCCTGGCATCGCTCTGCCGCCTCCTTCTGCGACATTACGTCCTCGCAGAAGGAGGTCATGGCCGCCCAAGCCTCGACTCCCGAACTTTACCAGGCTGGGAAGCGAGAGGTCTCCCCCGACGACAGACGTCAACTCGTGCCGCTGCCGATCCCACGCTGGACACACCGCCAAGGAACGGTCGTCGACCTAGTAAAACTCTTTATTTATTTATAGGGAATTCTGCTGAAAATTTAAGCACCTACTTACTTTATTACATAATTATGACCCAGAACAGAGTGCTCTCCTTCAATCCGGTAGATATATGTAAAATTTGTCACCAGTCACCCTGAATGTTTTTTTATATTCTAGGTTCCCCCTAGTTCGCTACATGGTATCTCATAACAACGGCTCATGAGGAGGACCTCGAGGAATGTAAGTTGGTTCTTCACAAGGTATAACTGTGCCAATTTTCAAATGTATTATCGACGAAATTTGACTGATCTAAAAAGAAAAGAAAGGTTAGGATAAATTCGTCCCTCCCAGCCCGACGGAATATTTTATTAATTCCTTAATTCATCATCATCATCACACACAACCCTTTGTAAAGAGCCCATCTGAATTATGAGTCTCTCCCCTGGGTTACGTTACGAGGAGGTATAGGCCACAAGCCACGAAGCTGATTGGTGAAAAAAAAAAGAATTTTCAGTGCGCCAAAATGGCTTCTGTCTGACTAACCCTAACGACTATTTTCTTGGTCTATCCAATGTTGCGTACAGATTGCTGTAATGTAACATTCTGCGCACTACACGTCCAAATACGCAACGTTCACCAATACCGTAAGACGATCGGTCTTGTGTCATCAATCATCATATCATATAACATTCTGTGGCAGAAGCTCAACGCAGTCGTTTTATATAGCAATCTGTGGGTCAACTTTTATATAAGTTGTACCTTTATATATAAGTTTAAAATTGTATTTTATAAAAATTAATAATAAAACTATTCAATCCCTATTTATTAATCTGTTTCATGGTAATTACTACCTACCATGATCTGTTTCTAATACATATATAATATTTTTGATCGCTCAATATCGCGAAACTAACGATGATCGCATTCAATTAGGAAGATGCCTTAAGTATAAATTTCAGAAACTGTTAATTTTTATAGTGAAATGAAATAAGAAAGAACATTTTTTACTGCAATATTTCAAAAAGAGAACATTAGAAGTGTGGCAAAATAATTAACTACGCTTTATGCCTGAGTAAGTATATAATACGCTTAAAACCCCTTTCTGACAACCTAGCTATTCTGGAGTTTGGACGAAAAATACCAGTGGCTGTGGTGGCTCAAACATATAAAATGCCATTGACAGATTCATAAGGAAAGAAAATTCCACGTGTCTATGGAAAATAAGAACAATGTCTCCGAACTAAGCGTAATTTTTCCCAAAACAAAAAACTTATTTATTGTCTTTATTTTATTCTGAATGATTTCATAATTTTTTAGCATCAAACAATATTTCAAGCTTTTTTTTATTATTTGTTGATTGATTTAAAAAATGCAGCATTTAATATAATATCTTAGTATATATAACTTTTAAATTCCCACAACTTTATTACAGTAGTATTTTCAATCATCTTCTTCTTATTATATGGCAATCAGCCGTTGTTACGAGTCAACAGGGGTCCTTGGCGGGCTTTTTAAAGAGATAGGCGCGTTTTTTCAACTTTTGAAAGAAAATATTAATTTTATGTTCTGTTTAGCAAATTTCATTGATAGTTTATCGCATTCGAATCGTTAATAAGTGCAGACATGGAGGAGGACCCAGGGGAGTCGTCCCCTGGGAAACCCGATAGGAAGCGACTGCGGAGGCCTCCTACTCCAGCCGACATGGACTCTTTAGACGGAAAAATGTACTTACCGTTCATAAAACCAGGATATCGAAGACTTTTTCCGGAAACGTCTGCGTCCCAGGAATATGTAGTATTTACCGAGAGTACCAGTACTGAAGGAAATGTTGGCAACAGAAACCCACTTACTTTGGCGGGACTTTTTAAAGACGAAGTTAAAGGAGTGACAGGCATTAAAAGAATGTCTGCAAATAAAATAGGCATATTTTTCTCCCAGGCAAGTAACGCAAACAATTATTTACTCAACGAGACATTCCAAAGACGACACAATTTTAAGGCATTTATCCCAGCGAGAAGTATTGAAAAAATTGGAGTATTGAGGTATGTTCCTACAAATATAAGCAATGAAGACCTTTTCAAGAAATTAATCTCATCCTGTGAGATTATCGGAGTGAGAAGGTTCACTAAAAAAGTCAATGGTAAAACTAAACCATTTGAAACTGTCTCCGTAACTTTTTTAGCTAATTCATTGCCAGAATCTGTATCTTTGGATTTATTTAATTTTAAAGTCTATGAATATGATCCTCCCTTATTGCAATGCTTCAAGTGTTTCAAATTCAATCATCATGCAAAAATATGTAAGTCTCAACAAAAATGTTCAATTTGTGCCAAAGATCATCATTACTTAGAATGCCCCGATGATCAGGCTTTGCATTGTGCTAACTGTGGTGGTCAACACCTTGCTATTTCGCGAGATTGTCCTGTTAAACAAAAAAGAATACTAGATAAAAAGAATAAAGTAACATATGCCAATTTAATGAAAAAAACAGATCACACATATAGTTTAGCACATTATAACTCAGATTACCCTACATTACTCCCTAAGAAAGTTACAAACATGGTTACAAAACCCAAAGAAATTACAACAGATGAAATAGTTCAAGGTATTTTAAAGAATGATAGTATCTTAAAATCGTTAGTGGCGACGTTAGTAAATTTAGGAAATAGTAATAAAAAAATGACTACATCTTTCATAAAAGAAACATTAGTAAACAATTTAAAACATGGATAATAAGTTCTTAAAGATTTGCCAATTTAATGTAGAAAGTATCAATAGCAAAAAGCCACTTCTTATTTCCTTTTTAGAGCAGAATGACATTGATATATGTCTGTTAAATGAAACTTATCTCAAAAATAATATGCATTTTAAATTAGCTGGTTATAATTTTATTTTCCAACATGGCCCTAAGGGTCGTGGTGGAGTCGGTATACTTATTAAGAATAATTTTAAATACAATAGTATAGATATGCCTTTTTATGATGATTTACAATCTGCAGCTATAGTTCTTAAAACTGATACAGGTGATATATCCATCCTATGTGTCTATAGTCCACCAAGACCAGGACATTTTAAATCTAGACAGCTTAAACAAATAATTAATAGTTTACCTAAACCTATCTTACTATCTGGGGATTTAAATGCACATCATGTGGCCTTTGGGTGTTTTTCAACAAAACCCAGAGGTACAGATGTATATAACATGTTAGATGAGTGTGATTTATGTATCTTGAATTCTGGAGCTCCAACCACAGTAGGTAGTGTACGTCACAAACAGTCTTCCATTGATATAACTTGTGTCAGTCCCAACATTGCTCCACTAAGTCAATGGAGTGTTCATGATGATCCAATGGGCAGCTATCATTACCCCACTATCACAGTCATACAGCTATCACCACAAACTTTTGAAGTAGGTCAACCATCAGAAAGATTTCTGTATAACAAAGCTGACTGGAAACTTTTTGAATCTGAAACAGAAAAAACATTCAAATCATTCTCTATTGATCCTAGTAATCCGTTGTTGTCATACAATCAATTTTTTGATATCTTAAATCAAATTAAAGAAAAATGTATACCAAAACTTAAAATAACTTCTCCAACAATTATGAAAAAACCTGTTCCCTGGTGGGACGATGAATGCTCAGAAGCAGTTAAAAAGAGTAAAGCAGCTTTGAATTATTATAGAAATCATTCCTCTTTAGAAAATTACATACATTATAAAAAAACAGATGCCATTAAAAAAAGACTTTTGAAAGAAAAGAAAAAGAATGGTTGGAAAAAACTCTGTGAGTCATTTAATAGATACACACCTATTACTGTAGTCTGGAACTATATCCGCAGATTCAAAAGAGCATCTTCGAATGCACCTCCGAAAAATTGTGAATGGATTCCATCTTTTCTTGATAAGTATGCTCCCACTGATCCACCTGAAAAATTAGTAGACAGCAATTTGTTAGATACTTTTTTTATGCAAGAAGGTAATTCACAAAGTGCATTCTTATCTAATTCTTTTACATGGCAAGAATTTCAATCTGCTTTAAAATCTAGAAAAGACACTACTCCAGGCTTGGATGATATTCCTTACAAACTTTTAAATCATTTACATGAGAATGCTCAAAAGATTTTACTCAATATTTTTAATTTACTCTGGGATAATGAACTAATTCCAACTTCATGGAAAACCCAATGCATCATTCCTATCATAAAACCAGACAAATCTGAAAGCCACTGTAACTCATACAGACCTATATCATTGTCATCTTGTGTTGGAAAAGTATTTGAATATATGATAAAGGTTAGGTTAGACTGGTATGTGGAATCTAATAATATCTTACCAAAGGAACAGTATGGTTTCCGTAAAGGTAAAAGCTCTGCAGAAAGTTTTGTTGCTTTGATATCAGATATAAAGCAATCCTTTTCTTCTCATTCATCTACAGTTTGTGCCTTTCTTGATGTACAGGGGGCATTTGATAATGTGATTCCGTCCATTCTTGTAGATGTCTTAATTGACATAAGTATCCCAGGCAAGGTCTGTAAATGGATTTTTAATTTTTTGTACGACAGGACAATGTATGTAAAATTTAATAATATTTTATACGGACCTAGACAAGTTTTTAAAGGCACAATGCAAGGTGCCACTATATCACCTCTTTTGTACAATTTGTACACATGCCATTTGAATAGATATATTTCCCAATATAATGTCAAATACCTGCAGTATGCAGATGACCTGGTTGTATATAGTAGTCATAAGGATGTAAATATTGCTGTAAATAATTTAAATAATGCATTACAACAAGTTCATTATTATTATACCTGTAAATTAAAGTTACCTCTAAGTTTAAATAAAAGTGCAGCAATGATTTTCTCTAAAACATACACTACTTCTATTAATATTGTAAAACTTCATGATAATAGTTTAAAATGGATAGAAGGTAAAAAGTTTTTGGGAATTCACCTTGATAGTAAATTACAATTTCATAACCATATAGAACAAATTATTAAAAATGCCTGCCGAGGTCTGAACATAATTAGATCTTTGGCAGGGGTTCACTGGGGATCAGATCCCAAAACTTTATCGTTACTTTATAAAAGTCTAGTGCGTAGTCACTTTGATTATAGCGCCTTAGCCTATTTCAACTGTAATTATACTTTATTAAGAAAATTAGATATTATCCAAAACAAAGCACTAAGAATCATATCAGGTGCTATGTGTTCTACTCCTATACATGTTATGGAAGCAGAGACATGTATTCCTCCTTTAACATTGATAAGATTAAGAATAGCTGAAAGATTTTGTTTAAAGGTTTTTGCTTCTAATAACAATCATATAATGAATAGAATACTTCCTGTGCTCCCATTAGATATCACTTGTGTAGGTACTTATATGGACTCTTCAAATATTTTATCAAGAAAATTACCGGAACTCTTAAGAATAATGATACAAATTCAACTTAAATTTGGTAAAAGTGTATTTAGAGAGAGCCATTGGCCTTTGTATAATATAGATTATAATGCTAATATGATTGATGTAGCAGTACTTAAGAGGGATGTCATTAATCAAGTAGAACTTTTGAATATGCTTGATGAAACTGATTATTACAGTATATACACTGATGGTTCTAAAACCTTGAGCACTGTTACATCAGCATATTATGACCCCCAAACTAAATCCAGAAAGTGTATCAAAATAGATTCTAATTGTAGTATATTCACTGCTGAATGTTATGCCATTTATTGTTCTCTTTTATATTTATGTAATATTAATAGTAATAATTTTTTAATACTTACCGATTCACTTAGTGTTATTAAAGCTCTTGAAAATAGGATTTTAAAATTCAGTACCAATCATTTGATTTTTAAGATAAAGCAAGTGTTGTATGATATGTGTGTAAATAGTAAATTTGTAAAATTTATGTGGGTCCCTTCTCACTCCGGTATATCGGGAAATGAAGAAGCAGATAAAATAGCAAGGGGAGATCCAGATGAAGATCATAGTGATTCAATGCACATACCTTTTACCGATTTATATGCTCCCATGAAGGAATGCCACAGAGAACTTTTTAATGATTACTGGAGGAATGTATCGTCCGATAAGGGAAAATGGTACTATGACATACAAAAGGTCCCGCCCGCCCAACCCTGGTACCACAAAATCTTTGGATCGAGAAGCTTCATAACTTCCATCAATAGAATGAGATTTGGGCACTGCCAAACAAAATCCCATTTGTGCAGACTGAAGCTTGTGGATAGTGGACTATGTGAGGAGTGCAACGAGGAAGAGGACTTAGAACACGTTGTTATGAAATGTAGAAAATATAACCTCAATCAATTCAATTCTTGTAGTTTTGGCAACCAGCTGTCGATACTAAGCGACTAGCTATTACTGCCAGTATCATGTGATGGAATAGACACGTTATTAAGAGTTAAGGTCCATGTAGTATTGACATAACAATTGATGCGCGACGTAGACCGGACATTGAGTTACCTAAAACAATAGGACATCACAGTTAGTACCATCACCAACAAAAAAGTTTAACCTACTACAAAGATTGTTATTGTGTAGTGAAATTGACAATGACACTGACAGACAAGAGCGACAAGAAGAAACATCGTTGAAAAGTTTACTTTCAGAGAAGAAGTTTTATAAATCTTTATTCCAATTTTTATTGAACATAGAAATGAAACTGTAATTTTAAGAAGTGTTAACATTTAAGAAGTGAACTTTATTTGTAAACTGTATATTGTTAATTTGTGTGGCTAAAAGGACTCGTTTCCAGGCCCGTTAAATAAAATATTAAAAAAAAAAAAAAACGAGTCAACAGATTGCACACTAATCCTACTTGACAGTATGTGTTGTCAATCAATCAAAATTGTCAAAGAAAAAATATTATGAAATACCTATTCTTCGATATTTCACTTTGTACTTCAAAGGTTTTCCTAACCCTCTAAAGATTAACTATTTATTATTTAGCTAAGATCTGTGATACTAGACGTAATATTTTATATTCAATTATTCATCAAGTAAATCAGAATGTCGAATCCGTGGAAAAAGGTTACAGCACCTGCTGATGCACAAAATCTCTCGGAAATTATGTCCGAAGAATATGCAAAGGGACTGCAAGTAAAAGAAAATACAAGGTTTGCTGAGGAGATATCAGAACTCAATATTAGTCAAGAAGTCGATGGTATTTCACCTGAGGTGTTAAAACAAATTGAAGAATCTAACCTCAAGGAGTACTGTGACTCGGATTCTATCATTGCGAAAGTTTTGCAATGCCAATTTGACAAAGAACATGATGATGAAATTAAAAAAATCGAAAGAAAACGCAATGGTGAAGCTAAGGTGTCAGTTTCTTATGAAAACTACCTCAATGTTCCAGCACATCTTGTGTATGATTCAGACTCTGATGATGAGATCATTGAAAGAAAGGATTGGGACCGATTTGAAACCAATGAAAAGGAATTTGCTAGCCTTCCCAAAAGAGGTTTCATAATGAAAGATGGCGCAATGGTTACAAAGCATGATAGTGTAATCAATGGGCGAAGAAATGCCTGTAAAGTTATGGCATTTCCTCCTGAAGTTTGCACAGGAGATGGGGCTGGATTTGACATGAAACTGCCCAATGCTGTGTTCAACCATTTGAAAGAACAGACAAGGCATCATCAGTCAAGAAAAAATAAAATGTTGGACAGAAAAGAGAGTCATGCCACTGCAGAAATGGGTTTGGATGAACCCACTCGGCTAATTTTATTCAAGCTAATTAATAATGGCATGTTAGAAGATATAAATGGTGTTATCTCAACGGGTAAAGAATCAGTTGTCTTACATGCTAATGGTGATCAGTCTTACCCAGACCTGGTTATTCCAAAGGAATGTGCAATAAAAGTTTTCAAAACTACACTCAATGAGTTTAAAACTCGAGATAAATACATTGAAGCTGATTACAGATTCAAAGACAGGTTTTCTAAGCAAAACCCAAGAAAGATTGTGCATATGTGGGCTGAGAAGGAAATGCACAATATGTTGAGAATGCAAAAGATAGGCTTGAACTGTCCTCAAATGGTGTGTTTGAAGAAACATATCCTTGTGATGTCCTTTATAGGCAGGGATAACAAGTCTGCACCAAAGTTAAGAGAAGTCATTTTGAAACCAGAAAAATGGGAAAGTGTTTATAATGAGGTTGTAGAAGCTATGACAAAGTTGTATAATGTTGGCCATTTGGTACATGCCGATCTGTCCGAATATAATATTTTGTGGTGGGAAGATAAGTGCTGGTTTATTGATGTGTCCCAATCTGTACAGCCAGACCATCCACATGGATTACAATTTTTACTTAGAGATTGTCGTAATATATGCAATGTAAGTTTTATAAATGATTTTAAAGAGTTTGTCCTATTAAAAGAGTGTACCTATTCTAATATAAATCTTTTTTTTCAGTTCTTTGGCAAGAAAGGGGTTGCTGACATAAAAACACCTGAAGAGCTTTTCAAGTCCATAACAGGGTTTGAAGAAGTGGATGTGAACATGTTGGAAGGGGTCCATACAACATTTAACTCACTGTCTACACGATTTGAAATAGCTCCAGATGACAACAGAAATATTTCTTATCCATTTGAATATTGCTGGAACAAGGCCAATGAAGTTAAACAGAATCAAAAAGTTACGGAAGATGAAGATGCATTTGAAGAAATGTGGAGTCAGTCCATACAAAAAAAAATTGATACTTCTGCCAACTTTGCCAATCCTGCAATTGCACAGAGTACTTCAAATGCTACTCTTGAAAACAAAGTCACCAATATGAACATCGATGAAAAAATTAATTTTGGGGAAGAACTTAATATAACTACACCAGAAGCTGATGGAAACAGAAGCACTTTTGAATATAAGAAAAAGTCTTAAAATCACTAATTTGCATAACTTGAGTCCAAGAAATTTAGAAAGGAAAATAAGTGAAAATATCACAAAATGTATCAATAATTTTATTGTTGTATTTTCCTCGTAAAATAAAATGTCTAAGAAGATTTTGTTTGGTTTTTTCTGCAAAGTCTCTTTACACCAAATATTATATTATACATATTTATAAATTTTTTTCACTAAATAATAATACTGAAAATGTCAAGACAATGACAACCAGTAGCTTTACTGTGCTTCCCAGAAATAATTAGAGGCTCCCAAAATTAATTTATTAAATAGTAGCTGGTGCCCACGACTTTGTCTGCACAGGATCAATATTTTGAGCAGGTAGCCCGCTTTTTCCAAGGTCCTATCCATCTTACCTCTCCTTACTACTAAAAACCTGCCAATATAAATTATAGCCTATACAGGGTTGATTTTTCGTCACCAGCCAAATTTTAATGTTAGTTTTTTTGCTACGATATAAACGTACATGCATATTTATTTTAGCGTCGATCAGTACAAAAAAGTAGAAATATGGAACCACAAACTTTTAAAAAAATAGTCGCGGTTGATGAACATAGCTACTACGTACGACGCGGCATTTCCTTGATAATACTAAGACGTAGTACTACAAAATGTGTGTAGTAGCGCGTACCTAGTCATCTTTATTTTAATGGTAATTTAGAGTGACCATGCCTTGGTTAATATGTTAGCGGATAAATTAATTTCCTTGTAAAAAAATAAATACTTTTTTTTTGCAAAAATCGTTTCTATAAATTATACTTATTGTGTGACTACAAATCAACCCTGTATGTTATTCTGATGTAAAAGCTATATTCATGTAATTTCATAAAATCCTTTTAGTAGTTTTTGCGTGAAAGAGTAAACATCTTTACATACAAACCTTCGCGAAGTAAAATCGGCCCCGGTTGAGCCTCGAACCCAGGTCTTCCGCAACTCTCCAACTGAGCTACCGGTTTCTGATCGTGGACATCGAAATTATTTGGTATATTTTGCAGCTTTAGGTACCAAGCCCAAACTTACATACATACATACATAACGTCACGCCTGTATCCCTTATGGGGTAGGCAGAACATCAGAGGTTATAAGACCGTCTGATGTTACGTTTGACAAATGAGGTATTATAATGATGGAGAGAGGCTATTGCAGTGACAGGGGGTCAGCCTATCGCCCACAAAAATGCCAAAAAAACCTCTGTCCCTTAACTGACTTTTACAGTATGCCCAGGAAGAGAAGCAGCTGGTACATTCTATGTTTTTTTTCGCTCCGAGTCCAGCATGGAAGTTTCCCAAACTTCTTTACAGATATTTAGAGATCTTTCAGGTAAAACATTGGAATCTAACAAATATTTTTTGTATATACATATTGTTAGGTTTTAGATGTTAAAATGTCCTAGCTAGGCCAGTAACAACTTATCTGGGTAGGTATTTGTTTAGGTATCCCATATACTGAATTTTTTCACTAAATATTAGGTACTGGTTGTTCTCACGGTCTGATCTTGTAGGAATTTCTTGCATCTCATCATCATCATTTCTCAAATGTAGAAACAAATAGAGGAAGTTATCGTCAATTTAACCTATAGTAGATGCGCTTCATAGTTTGCAGTATATCCACACAGAAGGATAATAATAAAACTCTTTATTGTACACCAACATAGTTACACAGATTAAATTAAAATAACAATCACAATTAACATACAAAGGGCGGCCTTATCGCCGAAGCGCGATTTCTGCCAGGCAACCCAGGCAAGGATGTTGAGCTACAATCATTTTTAGGTAACCGTCCCCATGAATTGACCTCAACTTCACTCGATGATAAGTGAAGATACCATTATCTTTCTTCAGGTTATAAGTATTGTCACACCCCTTTCTTTAAGAAATTGGGTTTAGTTATATTGTACAACAAAAATAATATGTATTTAATTAATTGTTTAGTTATGATTTTAAGAGCACTCATACGGCCAATGTGCATAATGAGTGATCCAGATTTTTTAAAATCTTTATTTAAAAGGTATCTTTTATTTTAAGAGTGAACCAATTAATGATACATTTTTCTAATACTAAAATAGAAACCGCAATGGCTGTATATTCTGAGATATAGAAAATGACGTTTTCTTAAAAAGCATGGTTCGAGTGATCCACTTTAAAGGGCATTTTATTTTTATCTCAGGTTCAACTATTTTGTTTACTGTGCGGTAGTGTTTTAACTATTTTTTACTAAATCTTCCATAATTTTTGTTACAATTGAAGAGAGAATCATTCAGTCCACATGCACATGAAGCCAGCACATCAAGCATTCCAAACCTTTCAAAAAATTGTAATTGAATCTGGACTTTATGCCCTCGAAAATAAGTTAAAATTTCTTTGAGTAAATTTGACAACTTTGTAACTGTTGGTCTACGGCCTTGTGAACAGTAATTAAAGGCGATAAAAATCGGTTAAAATCGTCTTTAATTTTAAAAAATTATTTGTAGTCGACAACGTAAAATTAAACAATATTTAAACTACTTAGATATAAGTTTTTTTAAACATAATAAATATAAATAACATGGAGCCTTTTAACATATAAATATAAACAATCACAATACTATTATACCTATGCTTACCTAAAATCTTGATCTTTTAAATAATTAATATAATATTAATAATAATTAATAACAATTCACTAAAATAGAAGCTTATTTAATATATCCCTACTGTGGCATAGTTGTTAAGACATTGTCAGTATGTGGTACAAATTGTCCCTTTATTAAATTTAGATATTTGCCTGTATTTATATACAGGGTGATTTTGTTAAGACCGAGTATCATTTCAGGGTTAATAGGTAATATTTTTAAGTTTTTCATTTTAATAATGCACAATTGTTACCTATTCTTAAATAACTGAAAAAAAAATTGTTGACTGTTATTTTTCAGGCTTGATAGATCAAGTTTGCTACAGTTTATAAAGGTCGCCATGTTTTTTTATGAATTTCATGATTAATATTTTTAAGTTTTTGCATTTAAAATGATCAATTATTCTTAAATAATTTAAACAATGTGCTAAATAAAAATCTCCCGACCAGGACTCGAACCTTTCGTTTGCAGGAAGAGTGCTCTTCCACTGAGCTACCGCGGCCTGACGGTACGTTCTATTGCTAACATAGCTCCATCGAATGATATAGCTTTGCAGCTAAGACCACCCAAAACTAATTTCTTTTCAGAAATTGTGAATCCCGGTTAAAGTGAAGCTAAATTGATCTCGGGTGGTCTTAGGTGCAAAGCTATATCATTCGATAAAGCTACGTTAGCAATATAACGTAAAAACAAAAACGTGCTAAGCAATTTCGAGGCGTACCGCCAGCCCCCGGTAGTTCAGTGGAAGAACACTCGTCCGGCAAACGAGAGATCCCAGGTTCAAGTACTGGTCGAGTGATTTTTATTTAGCACATTTTTTCAGTTATTTAAGAATGTCATAATTATTTTGTGTCGGCATCTAGCACGATATTTTTAAGAGCTCTTCAAAAACTACATCACATTACCGCAGCGCTTGTGCGGTGACACTTGGCGGCAAAGTTTATATAAAGGGTGGTCACCTGAAGGTGTATTACCAATTGGAGGTCACGTCCAGAGTAGCCGATTTTACAACACCCTTGACTAGGGGCGGTAGGACTATTCCAAACTAACCTTACACGGCTAGCTATTACTACTTCACAGCTAAACTAGCTGTAAACAGTGAATTTCGAATCCCGAGGGAATGTTGAGATAAAAAGTATCCTATGTGCTATTTCAGACTGTACAGTAACTTCTAATAAGATGTATACTGCACTATCACTCTGCCAAATTTCATCTAAATCCGTTAAGCCAGTCTACCGCGATTGAAGAAAAAACATCCATCCAGCCCAACTTCACATTTATAAAGTGAGTAAGAAGAAAGATAAGATTGCCAATGTAAAGGTTAATCAAACTGGGCCTCTCTGTCTTTCAACACTAGAGCCTCTAGCAGGCTCCTCTGCTGTTCTGATAACAGCGGTTTAGTATCTGTAACCAACTTCACCAGTGAAGAGGTGTCTGACGTCCTGTATGCCAGAACAATGGACTGCAGCTTCAATCTCAGGTTGGAGCTTATTTCCAGATCTGAAAACGAGAAGTTGATTGAACATAACTGATTGAATCAAGTGTAAGTAACTTTAGGGAGTTCCATCACAATTTCTATAATTAAGTTCTTCCTAATTCCGTGTCTCAAAACACTAGTGATGCAAGAATTTCGTGTGTAGTAGGTAAGTAGTGCAAATAAAGCAAAAAAAGTACACTACGGACTTTTTTTTTGACTGGAGGAAAACGTGCTATCACTTCCCCGACCGCCAAAGGGGGAACGGCGGAGTATGTGGGGATGATCCGGCTGAAGGCCGAACCAACCCACTAAAAAACTTCTAGGTGTACTTCCATTGGCATTACCCGCGAGCTCCGGCGGGTTGCGCTCAGCCTGAGCCGAGCGCATTCCGATGTCGGAAATGGTCCAGTATACAAGACCATTTCCCCACCATAGCCCTTGTAGCCGTATCAGGTCACCTGCTACGGCTGGCTATGGGGAGGGAGAAGGTGAGCGTATCTCCTTTCATTATGGTATGGGCGTTTATCTATATGTATATGTCTTTATAATTTATAATCTAGGTTCCCCCCTAGTTTGCTACATGGTATCCCCTAGGTATCACAAGCTCTGCTTAGTTTGAGGCCATGTAATTGGTGTCTGTTTGTATTTAATTTTTTTTTATCATAGTTTCTTTTTACCTACCTGAACAATCACTGGAATCCAGTAGATTTGTAAGGAGACTATCCAAGGATTTTGATCTGTTTCCTTCTTCTGGTTGTAGAATTAGTGCCAGGAGTATTTGGCTTATTTGAGTTCTAAAAAATAATGATATATGCATTTACCTTATCATAAAACAAATCACACAATTAAGTACCAATTTTATACACTTACACAGCTTTCATGTCATCTTGCAATTTAAAATCTGAATCTAATAACTTGTTGGCATTATGTAATGCTGTCTCATATAAACCTAAAAAATTAAAATTTCTGTTGCAGTATTTTCGTCAAAAATAGGTAAATTTGATCATTAAATTTATAATATTATAATAACATAATATGTAGTAAATAAAAAGGCTAAAGCTCAGCTTTATATCATTGACGGATTCAATCCAACAACAACACTGATAATTCTGCCTTTGCCTGCGGGAGAAAACTTCCACTTTGCATTCCACTTCCATTTAATAAAATTGAATCATTGTCAGTTTTTTCTAACTTGAAAAACAACCTTGTTAGATCTAATCATGATTTTATAAAATTTTGGCAACTAAAATATTTAATTTATAAATTAACATATCTTACCACAATCAATTTGCAAATTCATTAATGTATTCAAGCACATTAGTTCCATCATTTTGCTATTAATAGTGTTAAGTGCTTGTTCATAGTAATGTATTGCTTCACGTTTTAGATTCAGTGATACTAGGTCATTTGCTAGTTCTAGATAAATTGAGGTTTTAAGAGGTGATTTTTCAGGATACTTATTAAATGCTTGGATGAAACAGCCAATAGCAGACTGAAATAGAAAAAATACAAATTACTAACATTTAATTTTAAAGGTAAATTCTAACAAATAGCAATGATATAAAGAAATGAGTATAATCAGGGTAATTATTTGCCTTAGTCTCAGTCTTAGTATTATATAAATCAATAAAAACATTGAGTACTTATATGTATTTTATATTTTTAATAAAATTTTAATCATTTGGCATATATTTTTACACTTTTGTTCGTATTATGTGTATATGTTTCCTGTGCGACTTATTAGAGTATAATTAAAATATAATATAATAGGATATTTTTTTTTTTGACTTGTCTGTGAGTCTATATTTCTTTGTTATTGATTGTCTTACTTAATTCTAAATAGGTTCTTGTAATGACTTTAATTCTAAATTTTATTGATACTGTCTGTGAGTGTTTGTTTTTTGTTTTATATTTTGTTCCTTTTAACTATTTTGTATTATTTAATTCTAAATGTATATTAATTTAAATTCACTTTATTTTATTCTAAATAATATTTTTTTTACATTTTAATTTAATTTTATTTGTTAATATATTTTTTTTTTGCTTCCCTTTTTTGTATTTATAAAGGATTATGTTTTACATCATAAAATGGGTTTCTTATAATTGGCTTGTGTCTTGAAAATATGTAATTGTAATAATTTTATTGTTAAGTGCTGTAGAAACCAGTAAACTGAAATAAATAAATAAATGAGGAATAGATTACCTCTAAATTCTCCCTGTCTAAGCTGTTAAACTTAAGGGAATACAGCTTTTTCTCTGCCTTCATGAACTGTCGACCTGCAGCCCAGTAAAACTCCGCCTCTCCTAAAACATTCCCAGCGGAAGCTTCACATTTAGCAGCACCTATGTAGCACTGTCCTGCAAAGCTTGGTTGTTCACAGTTCTCACACTGAATAGCTAGGGCAGTAAATTCATTTGCAGCCTCAGATAAATTGGGTTTACGCATAAACCGTCTGAAACAAGAATTATATTAAAAAACTATATTTCTTTTTTGAATTAATGTCATTAAATATATTTCAGGCATATTCATAATTTTCTAATACCTACAGAAATATAAAATTTTCTTGATTATTACTCTTTCATATCGATCAACTACAATACAATAGCTTTTGCACATGTTTGGATTTCTGGTTGATCATCACTGTTTTTAAGAACTTATGTAGTTCAACACTTATGGAGAGAAATTAATGTAGGTTCATACAACAATCATCTATTGTCAATTCAATATTAAAGATAGCTCTAGTTAATACTGAGTAACACAAAAATAAAATTGCTTGAAAGAAATTGTAATACCCACTAACTTTTTGAGTTTATTGTTAATATTGGTGAATTGCTCGTTAAAACTGGCGCCCAAATCTGTCGACATCCTTAGGGCTTAGTCATAGATATTGAGTAAATTATTGGCTCCTAATAAAAACCATTTTTCGTATTACTTTCCGAATTTTTTACTGTAAGTAATTTCCACTGTAAAAAAACCAAAACAAACAAGTTGCTTGAAGTCTGGATTGAATGAAGTTGCGAGAGAATGAATGAATGAGTCAATCAAGCAACATTTCAATAGCTTTATGATGACTGAAAAGTAGTCATATTGATTGACATATTTATACTTTCGAGTTTTTGACAGCCTGTTGATACTTTGATTTTGACTTTGACAATTCAAATTTCAAGTAAGTTCGAACGAAACTGTAGGCAAGCAGGCAGTGTAATTGATTTTTGTGCTTATACTTAAAATTAATGTTGTTTACTATTATGTTTCATTGTTAATAATAATGGCATCCCTACTACAATCATATGAACAGCAGTACTCCATCTTAACGGCAGATTTAACAGCTAAAATCGGCCGTCTAAAAGTTGGTAACGAAGGTCGGTAGAAATAACTACATCTCATTTATTAAGTTTATTGAAACCTTTTGCAATAACAAATTAACATTTCAGACAATCTTGATCATCTCGGTAAGGAAATTCAAGCAAATTTTGAAGAAGCCAGTGACTTGGTAAGTAGTACTGTATTTTTTTAACATCAAATCAATTAAGTCTTTATTATTAGCAATACTACTCACAATAATTGCAGGAAAGTCATTAATAAAATAAAAATTATTAATTTTAATAATATACGAACCTACAATACCCGTACATATACTAACATCATCCAATGCATCTAGTTCCTAATCAAATGCAACTAGGTATTTAAAAACAAAAAATAATAATAGGTCCATAATAAATGTATGCAAGTAGCTGTATGAACATTTTCTAAAAATATCAATACTGAGGCCACTTTAAACCCAGGGCAAGTAAATCAAAACTTAACTAAAATAATACATTTTACTCACATGACTATAAATTTAATAACTTAATGTGCAAAACAATAATAATTGTCCAATCTTATTTTGTTCTTCTGTTCTTCTTTTGTGGTCACAATGGTAGTTGTATTATAGTCATTCATGTATGACACTTAAAATTATGATTAAATTTAATGAATTTTATCCAAATTTGAATTTATTTTAGTTAGAACATTTCTTTGTTTTAATTTTCATTATGACTTTTAATATTTTACTTTTATTACTGTTTTATATTTGTTTCACATCTTTCTCTGACTTGGAATGTTGTAGGTATAGATATAAAAAAATTAAATAAAAAAACTTAGATGGAACACCATTTTTAGGGTTAGTAATGATATATTTTTGTTAGTGAACTTATTGTACAGCAATGGATCCCGTTTGGGTAATAGCCTCCTCCATCAATTTGTGCCGTTATCCGTTCCTTTCTTCAACCAGTTTCTGCCCCCAACCGACACAATATTACCATATAAAACCATCTTTTTCTCAGCCTTCCAACATTTTAATAAGGTCCATCTGTTGTCAGCTTCATATTAAGCTTCAGAGCATGTTCTAGAGCATTTGTAAGTTTAGTTTTGCTTCTAATCTCTGAACTTCTTATTTTATCCACTTTCTTAAGTTTCAAGATGCTCCTTTCCATTGTTTGTATATTGCAGTATAGACATATATAAGATTAAAACCTTTTTTGATTGTCTGCGGATTTTATTATTTTTTTTTAATTTATTTTAAACTTGTGTATGAGACTTTTTTTTATTAACTGACATGTTCATTAACACTTAAATTAACTTTAGAAACGGGATATAACGGTGCATTTTGATTGTTGTTACCACTACTATTGTCACTATAAAGTGGGTAGACAGATTTGTTTGCCCATGAATAAAAACACTTACCTGCAACTTCAGTACCTTTACTATCATAGCACTTGCAACGGTGCAGAAATATCGAGAACTCTAAATAAATGAAAAACATGGTAAATATCACATTTCTAAAGTTAATTTAAATGTCTATGAGACTGTTTGTTCCTCAGTACATATTAAATTACAACAACAGTTTGAATCAGACTGCTATAATTTATTGCACTGTTTTAGCTCGAGCAACTGGAGTTGGAATCCCGAGGGGTGGGAGCTGGTCAACGCGTCGCCGCGTACCGCAAGGAGCTGCAGCGCATCAAAGATGAATACAAATCTGTCGTCAACACCGCCACATGTGAGTACATACATACACAACTTCACGCTAGTATCCCTTATGCTTCGGCTACACTACCGTGATATGCCAGTAATTATTGCCATAACTTAAACAACACCTAGGTGTAACCACGATTTACGGCCATAATTTTACAATGCCAATCAATATGGCAAATGGCGGTAGGCAATAGCTCCGGCGGCGGTCTTTTTTCGCACATCAAAGAAGATTACCGCAGTAATTATAGCGATTGTGGCCACACTACCGTTTGTCCAGTGTGCAATATGAGCTCACCGGGGACGCACGTATCGACCGACATGGAGTGGTCAAATGAAAAAGCGCTCGAGTTTTTAGAATTATTCCAATCCGAACCGTCTCTTTGGAATACCCTCTTTTTCTTCTCTTAGCTTTGTTGAAATTTAAAAGATTCATGTAAAAATAAATGGCACTCATAAAATACAACACCGCTGCAGCTTCGACCTCCATCTTGAAAAAGTGATATTTTCCGCCAAATTTATTGACATATCACGGTAATTTAATGCCATAATTATTGCCGGTAGACTGTAAGGTAGTGTGGCCACACCAGTTCATGCAGTTATTTAAACGGTAATTTAATGCCATAATTATTGCGGTAACAGCCCGGTAGACGGTAAGGTAGTGTGGCCGTAGTATTATGGGGTAGCCAGAACACCAGAGGTTATGTAAAACCATCTGATGTAACGTTTGACAAATTTGAAGGCATTATAATGGTGGGGAGAGACTATTGCAGTGATAGGGAGTCAGCTTATCGGCAGCCTTTCCTTTAACTGACTTTTACAGTATGCCCGAGAAGAGAAGCAGCTGGCACATTCAATGTTTTTACTTTGCGCCCAGTCCAGCATGGAAGAAGTACACTGGGTATTAATGTGCGGTGATAAGTTCTGGCAATATTTTATGAAGTACCAAACTACCTTAACTTAGACCGCATATTCATTTACCCTCCGGTGAGATTGAAGTTATACACCCTAGTTCAAAATGTCTAATAATAAAATTTAATAATTTATTTTTATTCATTTATTTTCTCCCACAATAATATTTTACATACTATAATTAAAAACTACCTATATTATAAGAGGTAAATATTAAATATTAATATTAAGAGAAGTGGGAGACTGGTGCCCCATTTAGGTTTCCCTGTACTAGGGGAACCTAATGATTGTTCTCGTCTTTTCTACACAGCAGTTATTTACATTTTATGATTTTTAAAATGTTGTAGCAAAATGTTGCACAGTGTTATAAAATATTATCATGCTACGCATTGTTTTACAATTTTATATAGCTGCTGTATTATTTTATATATTTTATGTATCCTGCTCCTAAGGCTGCAAACTGGATGGCAGCGACAACGAGAGCGAAAGCGGCGCGGGCTGCGATTTCCGCGACACGATAGAAAGTATTGAGTTTGTATGACACCGCAACAAATCTCTCGAGCGCCCGCTGGCGTCGAGAACGGCCAATATTCCTCTCGTCGCTATCGCTGCCGTCCAGTTTGCAGCCTTACTGTAAATGATGATAGTATGACCGCCATGTGAAGCGTGCCCGTCGTTTCTACCATTAGTGATGGCAGGGCATAACCTATATATTCGTGTGTGCGAATGTCTTGCCATAGTCGACTTTCTTACATAAAGGTCTGTCATAAGGTTTAACCCCTCAGTCAGGCCCACTGCACCGTTCACTCAAACCTCAGGTGGTAGATTTGTTAACAAATGGAATTCTGAGGCTTATTTCAAAAATCGAACATATCTCACATTCCAGACACTATAGACAACGATGACATATACGACGGCTGGGCGGGCCCGAACGAGCAGCATCAGAAGTTGCTGGACAATAATACGCGGCGGCTGGAACGCGTCACCAACACGCTGGATGAAGGCTACCGGGTAGCTCTCGAGACGGAGCAGATTGGCGCAAATGTCCTACAGGACTTAAACCTTCAGAGGGAAACCATTCAGAGGACTCGGGGACGGGTGAGTTTACTTTGAGAAGTATTTATAAGAATTATTATTTTTTTATTAAAACACCATGCAAACTAAACCGGGTCTTACAGGATGACTGGTGGGTCACATTTGAAATTCGAGGACATGATAGTTTGAGATCATACCTAAACGAAGAAAAAAAAATATATTAATTATTTACTTAGTAAACTTAACCGAAATTTAAAGAATTCATTATGCAACACATGGTTACATAAGGGTAATACAATGATACTTAGAAGGAGAAATGGTATCCGCTCGACATTGTGATGGTTCAGAACAACCTTATCACTAATAATGGTGCTCTTTAGGACTCTGTTCTATATTAACACGGTGCCTTTGCGAAATACGACATAGAAGCTATCAGTGCGCGCATCCGAAAACCTGACGCACTGCAATAAGCAGTAAAGTTGCATACCCACAGATTATTATTTTATTTCCACCTAAACCCGTTTTTGTCCTTGATTTCACCTGATAGTAATGTTCGGAGAAGATAGACGGTTTCAGGAAAATATTTTTTACATTTTTTACACTTGGTAATATGTGGCGGCTGATTTTATATGAGGTATGGTCGCTAACCAGGCGAATCCAAAAAGGGTACTGATGCCAAGCAAGGGCCATTCGGATTATCGCTTTCGCTCATTCAAGGGCGGTAGGGCTATATTCTAAGTCGCCCCCATCTGGCCGAATAATAAAACATACATACACTTACATAACTTCACGCCTGCATCCCTTAGGTATGGGGTAGGCAGAACAACAGAGGCTTTTGAGGGAGGTAGAAACGATCTGATTTCACGTTTGACACGTCGGCAGGAATTATAAAGATGGCTATTGCAGTGACAGGGGTCAGCCTATCGACCACAAAACGCCAATAATACCTCTGTTCCTTAACTGACCTACAGTATGACCGGGAAGAGAAGCAGCTGGCACATTCTATGTTTTTCTTTTGCTCCCAGTCCAGCATGTAACAGTTGGAATTTATTTTAGAATAATTACATTGATTTTTATTGACAGCTTCGCGAGACCGACGCGGAATTGAACCGGTCTTCCCGACTCATGAACTCTATGATTGCGCGCGCGCTGCAAGACCGTTTCGCGCTGGTCGTGGTCTTTATCATCCTCAGTATCCTCATGTGCGTCGGCCTATACCTCTACATCACTTAGCTACTAATCCTACTCAATCTGGACCTGATCATAGTGAGAGACTTTAAATTCCTGTCCAGATTGGTGTACTACATCTACATAGTGTGTATGAAGCTTTTGCCGCTCGGACTTAGAGTTATCGTTGTCAAGCATTTCTTGACCTTTATTTATTGCAAGTATAAGATCTTTTATTGCAGTCGCAAATAAATGTATATATTGAATGTATGGTTGTGTGTGTGATAAACTAACTGAATGTTGTAGATTTTTTGGATATTTTGTTGAAACTATTTATTGTAGTAAATTGTAAATAAATGTGTATCTTTATGACGCTTCATGTGCACAGAACTGCCGCAAGTATTAAAATTCGTTTTTAAATTAAATTATTAATATTGTAAATTAACTAAAACAATATGCCATGACGTAGGTATTTTGGGTCTTCAACACGCTATCTATTTTCTCAATAATATCTCAAATATGTACCCTATCTATGCAGTAAAGTTGATGTCTGTATGCAAAAGTATGTAATAATAACTGCTCTTACACGAACTATGTCAACCTTAACATATAGATAAGTCTAGATATTCTTACTTGCGTCACAATTTTACAAAATGTATGTGTGTTAATAAGACCATTATTCATGTTCTAAAACATGTGACTTACCTACATACATGGATTTATTCATACATCTTAAAGTACGCTTTTATACCAAGTAAACCTTTAAATAATCAAAGATATATTCTTGTTATTATAACATATGTAAAAACAGCCGTTAAATCTGTGTGCGCAAGCAGTCTGAATAAAAAATGTGATTTGTGCGATTATCAAGTTTCTTTATCAATTGATTTCGACTTATTTAAAAATTTAATTTGTCAAATTATCAACCGCATTTGAGTTCACATGCTTTTTTGTTGGGTTAAATATCCATACTTTCTGAAATTTTGGGAAATTATTAGCATTTATATTATGCAAGCCCTAAAATTAATTAGTCGTATTTTTAAAAATAATGAATGTTGTGCCTACTATTTTATAATTATCGATATTTATACGAGTATTAATGTATTTGGGGAGACTTTTCATATAGATATCATTTTATACAAGCAAAAAAATGTATAGATTAAATAAATTGTAAAGCTCAGTTAATTCATTATTTTTTAAGTTTAAGTTTTTATATTTAAGTGAGATTGTTACCAAAAGCTATTTATCTTTTTTTGGCTCTCCGTAACGCAGCGGTATCCAATTATACAATTTTTGACCAATATTATAGGCACCAAATTTTAGCGCCGGTATAAGAGGCTCCCTGTAGTTTGCACTTGTTAATCTTACCGTTTATCATATCATCATATCCTATCGATGTTTGTATAGTTATAATAATTGGTTGTAATGGATTTTAAGATATGCATCATTTATCATTGTTCCAATATACTCGATTGATAAAACATTTGGTGTGTCTTATTTATTTGACCTTGGCTTTAAAATAATCCTTGCTTAAGGTTACCGTTTCACCGGAGATGTGCGAGGTATGTTTGTCATGAACCAATAGAAATGGTTCATTTATCTGTCCTCGCTCAGCGCAACTCTGGTCGGAATAACTTGTGAAGTAAAATGTTTGTTCAGAAGGCGGTAGACCAAGTGTGGGGGATAGCTCCAGTGGACTGTATAGTCTATGAATTCGATTACGATTTAGTCAAATGATGCGCTATCTACCCACTCTATTAGCTGGAATCGATGCGAGGGGCAAAAGGAAAATGCGAATTCACCACTTAACACGGTCGTGAAAGTCCAGCCGCGCGGCACTATTACACTCGCGAATACGCCACAAGCACACTCTATTTCCCGCGCTCTTCTATTACTGTATTCTGCCTTCAGTCTTCTGTATTCTGTCTTGTGACTTCGGGCTTCTATTAAGAGTCTTCGGGCTTGAGAGATTCACTGTTCACTGTTGCTTGAGGCTTCTTTCTTCGGAGGCTTCTTTCTTCCGGAGATCTTTTCGGCGAATCCCTCGCGAATGTCTCGCTGGCGGAGTGTGGCGCATTCTTAAGTGATTCTGTGCAGGCGCGCAAGGATACCGCACAAGAGAGAGTAATGCAAGCGTGCGAGCGGGACACACATATGTCTGTCTCGCTCGAATCTAATTCGAACGTTCTGGAATTTCCTAATAAGATTCTAACTAGATTCGACTATTCTTATTAGATCTTTACTATATTCTAATTTGAAAACTATTTACAAATTCTATTATCTATTTAGATCTTTCTCTCTATGTGCGGGAATGATAAGACTTTCAAAACCATATCTTTATTTCCAAATCAGCCCTAATACAACTCAAGCTATTTTAAGCTATAATCAATCAAATTACAAAGATACAAACGATTAAGCAAACACTTTTAAGCTATAAACTGTTACAAAACATTGTTATAAAACACTATTTCCTATATCTAACACTTGTACGTGACACTATTAACTATTAAACACTAAATTTAAACGTTCTTAGTTCTTTAAGAGAGTCTTATAAAACACTATAACACTATCTATATACACTGTTTTTACTGTCTTTTAACTGTCTTTGCGATTACTGTCACTGTCCTGCACACCAAGCGGCACAAACCTATCACATTTCCTCAGCAAATTTTAACCTAATATCGAGGGCATAGAGTTAAGATTCAAATACAATTTTTTTGACAGATTTTATTTATATTTAATTGCGTGTTACTAAATTATCAGTTTACATCGCCCTCAATACGCGTCCGTTCCTACAGCTACCTCGCATATTACCTCTAGTGGTAACGTAGCCTAATCTAAGTGAATAACAGCTGTAGGATCCCGCTGCCGAATATCGCCGCTTCCATGTTTCTGCTAAAAAACATCTCTATAATTTGTGAACTCCATCTTTGAGAGTCACTTAACAGCAGATAAGATTGAAGATAACCAAAATTCTGTATTCTTTAGAAATTTTGAAGTCCAGTGCTATTAACATACTGTGAGATTCATATACACGTATTGTTAATTTTGGAAAAAATAAATTTATTCATAAACAAATGTATTATCTACAAGACCACAAATTAGCGCCGCAAGTGGAAGCTAAGTTAATAAAGTGACGTTTTTCTCGAACCGAGTTACTTTCGTGACCGAGGAATAAGCATAGCTATACCACCTCTGTATAAGTAATCTATCCTAATATATAAAGCTGAAGAGTTTGTTTTTTTTGTTTGAACGCCCTAATCTCAGAAACTACAAGTGGGATTAGAAAAATTCTTTTTGCATTTGATAGCCCAACTCTTGAGGAAGGTTATAGGCCGAAGGATATATTTTATCCCGGGATCAAAAGTTACGCGGGTAAAACCGCGCGCGGTGGCTAGTAATATTATAAGAGGTAACTCACGAGTGGTCAATTTTTGTCGGTAAGACTCTTTCAAGGTCCACCTGTCATATAAAGTCTTTCAATGCCTATTCCGCTCCAACAGTGATGTGTTTCACAGTGTTAAATAAAGTGCCAGTTTCATGCTATTCTCGAGTTTTCGCTTTTGAACACCAGGTGAGATTGATGTCACCTGGTGTTGAATGAACTCACGAACCGCAAAAAAATTGATTCCGCACGTAAAACCGTGTTAGCAGAACAAAGTCAATTTGAAATGATTTTGTTCATACTTACCTAATTTTATAACACACTAGCTGACCCGGCAAACGTTGTTTTGCCATATAAATAAAAAAAATAAGATGTTGGCCGATTCTCATAGATACCGGATAAGCACAAAAAATTTCATCAAAATCGGTCAAGCCGTTTCGGAGGAGTATGGCAACGAAAACTGTGACACGAGAATTTTATATATTAGATGTATGATGCATCCATTTCTTACTGACAAAGCTCATTTGATTATAGGTGCCTAAGATTTTTTTTTATATCCGTGCCAACTAAGTGCCCTTTCCTGTGATACGCAGACGCGGTGTTACTCGTAATAGAAAAATGTATGCGGACTAGATCCGTAATCCGCATCACAGGATAATCAACGAATGCAGAGCATTAACAAAACCGACTTCACGTTAAAACTTTGGCTGAGTAATAATATAAATAAATAAATATTTCTGACTCTCACACAACATTATCTAGCCCAAATTAAGTTTATTAAAGAACTTGTGTTATGGATCTTAACTGATATACTTAAGAAATATATAAACATACATATTGAATAAATATATATTTCTTATTATAAAATAAACATATAAACATCCATGACTTGACGACTAATATCTGTGTTCATCACACAAATATTCGTCGCCGCCGGGAGTCGAACCCAGGACCTCTGGCATAGAAGGCAATGTACGTTACCCCTACACCAGCCAGTCGTCAAAGTCTATAAGTAATAATGTCATCAAAATAAACATTCTCCGAAATCATACATATTATTTCAAAATTTTCAGTAGGTACTCAATCGATTTCGATAAAATTTATATGAGACCAACTATGAAGTATTTTCTAACATATGAAATAAGAATTTTCAAAATCGATTCATAATTGTCTGAAATATCGTGTAAGAAAGACACAAAAAAAACATACAGACGAATTGAGAACCTCCTCCTTTTTTGAATGTCGGTTGAAAAGAGCACTAAGTCATAAATCACTGGAGCTTTGTCTTTATATACCTAGCTTTATCTTATTTCATTGTCGCACTCGTGCGCATAATAGGAATCCATCATTTGTGCGTAGGGATGTGCATACGTGTAGATAGTGGATATCTGTAATGTTTCCGAAGTTTTACCCGCGCAATTTCGATTCCCGCGGAATTTTCGGGATAAAAAGTAGCCTATACGGAATCGGAAGAATCCCTCTAAGTAATGGTTTTGAAATTGGTCTAGTAGTTTTTGAGCCTATTCAATACAAACATACAAAAATACAAAGGTTTCCTCTTTATAATATTAGTATAGATATCACAGACAGACGCATAAGTAAATACCCCGGTACGTCAGCGTCGATATTAAAAGTAGCAGTGGTAAAATAAATCCAATACTTAAATCATATTGATTTAATTCAAAAATGTATAATACAATAAAATAAAACAGACAAGCATAATTATGTTATTTTTAAATCTCTGCAGAATAATTAACAAATATCACTCAAAATAAACAATAAACACACTGAATATAATTAATAAATTAAGAACATTTGTGAAATATTTATATCTGTAGACATGACAAACCAGTAGGTAGGTACAGAAGGCAGGAATCAAGCATTACAAATCTGTCAAAAAAATATACTTGAATATGAACTCTATGCTCTCGACGCTAAGTTAAAATTGGTTGGGGAAATTTGACAGGGAATGTAACGCTTGATCTCCTGCCTTCTGTACATGTCAATGCATTTAAATTAATGACTAATAACATTTCGGCGATCCAATTAGTTTACAATTTACTGACTTTGACTGTTAACAATTAAAACAAAAACGATTATGTAAAACGTAAACTCAATTGTGAAACAAAAAAATTTAGATTTACATTCAATGTCACAAAATTCTGGGTACAACTTATATTATTTTATACCTACATTATCACACAGGTAACTTTTAATAGAACATTATTATAAAATACTATCCGTGCCGTTTGACCCGAAAACAGTTTCCTTAAATAAGTCCTGGCAGAATAGAAATCACTTTACAGCGATTGTGCCTTTCAAAACTGCTTTTGTTTAATATTTGTATTTTTTCCTTTGTTGTGTGCAATGAAGTATTAATAAATAAATAAATAGATCAACGAACAAGAAGTAGAATGCACGAAATTTCTTGTGATCGTTTCATTATGATTTTCAAAAAGAGTTTAATTAATACAAAAATAAATCATTGATTGATCTTTTGATTTTGCTATTTTGTTTTGCTTATTTTGTATTATTTGAAATGTGGTAACTGCGGATATTTTGTCTTTTTATTTCAAAGTGGAGCAAATGAGAAAAATGGTAAATTTTTCACAGAATGATATTGATACATGGAATTGGCAACGTCATATTTCAGTAAGCATGTATTATTTCATTTTACTAAAGGTGTCAGGCAGATAGAGATCACTTTTTAGTGATAAGGCCACTATTTGTGCTCTTTGCTATCAACACAAAATTTTCTAAGAATACAATAAAGTGGCATATCGCGGCTTTACTTTCATCATAATTTTCCTAATATTATTTAATGTGAAATAAGAACTTTTCATCGCTTAAAACCTAAGCCAATATTTATAAACATAATCAAAATAGGACGAATAAATTAAAGCATTTAATTTTAGTAAACCGATAATATATCAATATTCACATTATTTTAATAAGGATTGCGACGCTTATGGCAAATAATTCAATGCAGTAAAATGACAGTTCCAGTGTGCCCACTTTAGGGAAGAAAGTAAATAGTGATGCGGCTTAAGTGAACGAATGAATTTTTTAAATTAAAAATATCGTCAAATTGCGAGATAAAATAAATGACTCACAAAATATTTTACACTTCATTTTCTCATTGCTACAGTGGAGATGCTTCACGTTACTTACTTTTTCGCTGACTTTAAAAAATGGCAAAAAACAAATTTTACTTCTATTTCAACCGTTTTAAAGCACTGGATATGTTTGGTAATTAATTATTTTCATAATAGTTACTGTTAAGATAAAGTACACACCTCAAATTCACGTATTTATACATTGCTTTAAAATTGAATACTGAACGAATGAAAAAGTACCATTCAATTTCAATCATTCTCATTCAGTACTTTACACTACGAAGATTTTAACTGGCATCATTATTATTCTGTTTGACATTCCGAACTGTCAGTTTACTGCATTGAATTATTTGCCAGGATATAGTTGTGGGTTACGTAAGCATTTTTTTGATTTAAAATACAGCACAAAAGGATCTAAATTGTACACACTCATACATAGCAAAAATACAATTTTAAGAAAACAAAAAATATTTCAGCGCTTTAAACTCTATTCAGTTCTTTAAACAATGTGCACAATAAATAATGAAGCTGTAACAAATTAAAGAATGGAGGGATAATTATTTTATCTCTTTTAAAAGTTTCTCTCAAATCTATTTAGCTATAACGGTAAAGAATTATCAAAAGCGATTGTGTAATAAGCACATTAAAAAGCATTTTCAAACAACAAATAATAAATTAATAATTCATATAACACAAGACAAACACTATTCACTTAAATTTTTCTAGAAAGCCAAGTCACGTGACTAAATGTGTGAAGTATGAACGCCAATTTTAATAGTCAGTTTTACTCAAATTTAACCCATTCATCGCCACAAACGACAACTATAATTACTGAAATTCGTTATATTATATAACTCTTCATATGTTTTACATCATTTACTTTGAAAGATAACACAGTATTTTTCATTATCATCATCACAACTCTTTGTAATGAGCCCACTGCAGGGCTATGAGTCTCTCCCCTGGGTGACGAGGAGGTTAAGTATTTTTACGTTTATCAAAATATCAATGAACTTACAATAAAACCAAAGACGCGAAGTTTACAAAATCAATCATATCATATACAAATAACAAACAGCTTTTAGTTTCCATTTGAAGACACAAATCGACAGTACAAAGAAAGGATGCCCGTGTAAGTCGCCCATTTTAGGTACCGAGGTACACTCAGCGGTTGATAATACCTTTGATTCCACTAAATAAAACTGTATTAACAGTTGGGGTCTTAGCTAAACTTTAAACTGAGAAATAAAATCTTACTCGTTGCTGTACTATGCAGTAAAAAGACTGCTATCCAAGCCAAGAAAATGCCTTCCATAAAAAAATACTATAACTGTCAAACTGACAGCTTGTCATTATGTTGTTTATTGGAATAGCGACCTTATTTGAATGAGTACCGGTGTGGTGCCGTCCTATTATTATAGACATTTGCTGACATATGTCAAAAAATAATGAAATTTGTTCCAAAACGGCTATTTTTTACAACTTTAAACAGTTTATTTTACAGCATACTATTTGAGCTCTTAAAGCAATTTGAGCATTGAAAATTGAAAATGACCAGTTGATGTTTCAATAAATACTTGGAAGATATGCAGTTTACACAAAAATATGGCGAAAGGGCAGAAGCCCAGGCGTGGGCATAAATATGACCAACCACTTGTGAGGCAAAATTACAAAGAATAACGTAAAATAAGAAAAAAATCACAACAATCGAAAAAACATTATCCGTGCTTGAAATAAAGTTTAAATTTAAGAAGTTTTCGTTTCGTGTTTTTCTATCCATATCGTCGCTATTTCTTTAATGAATCTTGTACATATTATTATATCACTATATACACTTCGGGTATAGTATAGTAATTTCATTGATTTTACATGTATAAGAGATATATTTAGATTATAATCTAATCAGTACACTGTGGTAAACTTTATATTTTAACACGGTTTTAAGCATTAGTTACGTCAAGTCCTGATCAACCTCGGCTTGAACCTCATCTTCCACTTGTTGACCTAGAGCTACTAACCTCATTCTGTATTCGTTTACTTTCATGTCCTGTTGAGAAAAAAAGATAGAAAATTTAAAAATTGTATTAAATTCAATCAAACATGCATGAGAATAGCAGAGCGCACCTTCAGAATTTTTGTTGTGCCCGAAAGGGTCTATGATGTGGAACTCATTTTATATTGTTATCTTTTATACCGTCATAGTATGCAAATAAAGAATATGAATTGTATAGACTCAATTCTATAACAAAATAATGAGTCATGTTACTTGAAATAAATAAACAATTAAATTAAATTAAATTCAAAAATCCAAGAAATCGAGTTACCATCACAGAAGTAATTTTTTGCTCTTATTTCACGAAAGATAAACTTAACTTTATATAGAAACCAAATAACTAACATGCTTCATACATTATCAATAAATTAAACCAGTTCAAAGTTGAAAGTTTGCAGTTTCAAAACTTCATATTTGATTTTTCCAAAAAACACGTATTTTTTAAATTCGTCACTTCTATTCTGAAGGTGCAAAAAATAAATAAATAACTCTGCCGGCAAATATCACCGCTTTGTGAAGTGTTCCGGCAATTTTTTTTTCTGTATGACGTCATACCGTTAAATTAGCTGTATTTAAAAATAACAGTACAGGAATTCGTACTGAAATTATTTTTGTACCCATAAGCCCATGTGTTGTCATCTTCGACCTCATCTTCAGTCACCATCAGGTGAGATTGAGGTCAAACGCGGGTGTAGTCACCAATAAAAAAAAAACACTTCAAAAAAATAAGGAGATACTCAATTCATCTGCATGTTTTTTTTTTTTATGTTTGTTACCTCATAACTTTTGACTGGGCAAACCGATTTTGATGGTTTCTGTTTCATATGATAGAGGATACTTTCCACACATACATACACAACTTCACGCCTGTATCCCGTATGGGGTAGGCAGAACACCAGAGGTAATAAAACCATCTGATGTCACGTTTGACAAATTTGGAGGCATTATAATAGTGGAGAGAGACCATTGCAGTGACAGGGGGTCAGCCTATCGCCCACAAAAAAGCCTCCTATAACACCTCAGTCCCTTAACTGACTTTTACAGTATGCCCGGGAAGAGAAGCAGCTGGCTTCTATGTTTTTCTTTCGCTCCCAGTCCAGCATAGAAGCATATTTCATGCTTTCCATTTGGTCCCATATAAAGAGTAATGTTCATAGCTGACCTGTCAGATTTTTGACAACTCATGAAATGTATTAATGGCGGGTTTCAATATTCAACTGACTGCTATGCGTAACCGGTACAGGTACAAAACTGGTAGGAAAAAAGTAGCGTTTCACAATATCTATTAGCTACGGGCTGTAAGTTCTCAAATTTGGCATGGGCCCTCCTTGCGTGACGTTCTTCCAAGAAAATAGGTGATATGTGATTTATAGAATATCACGCATTCGCAAATTATTTGTATGATATTTGAACTAAATAAATATAAAAATTTATTCAATTTATGTTTGCTATGTTTTAGTATTCGATAAATATATTATAGTATGTTTTTAGAGCTTTTTATTAATAATTGCGTTTAACTGCTTACGTAAAACGAAACGCCAATCCTTGATCGACTAATTTTGCCATTGGTTGAACCACATTTTTATGACGTCAAAGTAAATATTTAAAAGAAAAATTATGTCATTCAATACTATTCGTCCTTTTTTTCAAAAACAGTTATATAGATAAGTTAGAAAGAGAAAACTGGATTATTCATATGTTGACAGATATTTGATAGGCTATTTCTTAATTTTTACGTCGTTGGCTAGATAAAATGACCTATTTTTTAATTGGTCATACGTAATGAAAATATAACTCTTATTGGCCGCAGCAGACTGCCATGCTACCTTTACCTCATTGGTAATGAGGTAAAGGTATAATAACTTGTTACGTCGTCGTTGGCTAGATATAATGACTTATTTTGTAAATGGTCAAATGAAACCTAGCAACCCATTACAATACAAACAGTTCGTAAGCAGTGGTTTAGATGTCAAGATTTTGAATATAAAAAGGCATTTTGGTAGTGATTTCTATTGTTCGTAGCCTCGTAGGCAAAACGAACAGTTTTCAGAATATTGAAACCTGCCATAAAACAACATATAGTGCTAATAATAGCTCGTTTTCGGTTAATTCCAAATCATTTACTTATATTAGAAACCGCAGCAAGGATTTTAATATTTCACTCTCTCAAGTTACTCTATAGACTACACGTATTATCCACTTGAAATAAAAATCCCGATATAGTTTTTAAGAAATTAAAACAAGTCTGCACCAATAGTTTAGATATAAACAGGCAGCAATTCAATCACAATATCATCTTTATACATTCACATACCTAGCAAAAAGTAGTTTGACAGGTCAGAGACTGTTTGTACCTTGAACATTACTCTTTCATCGAAATCGATTCAGTACTTCATGTTTTTTTTAAATATGTATGAATTCGGAGATCGTTTACCTTGACTACCATCTACTTCGCCAAAGTTTTGCGTTAAGTTGTTTTTTTTTAATGCTCTGCATTTGTTGATTATTCACAAAGAAACCCAAAATTTTTTTTTGAATTTTTTTCATTACCTGATCAGCTAACAACAGCAAAAGATCCTCCTGATCTTTCCTAACCCTCTCCAACTCTTCTTCACTCGCAGTCTGTTTCGTCTTAGCAGTGACTAGGTCTCCGTTCAACCTCGCAACCTCAGCTGTTAATTGCTGGATTTTGGCCTCGTATTCCTTGGTTTTGAGATCTTCTTGCGGCGACGTTTGTAGAGATGCGGCAGATACTTGCGCTTTGAGTAGTGTGTTCTCGTCTTTGAGATGCGAGTTTGATGATATTGAGTCGTTGAGAGCGCTCTGGAAAGATGATAGGAGGTTTATATTAGATAATTTTATAGTCTCACCGTATGAATTTTTATACAGGGTGACTCCACCAGTCACTGTCGAAATTCGAGGATGTGATAGTTTGAGATCATACACGAAGAGAAAAAATATAATAAATATTAATTATTTACTGAGTAAACGCAACGCATGGTTACACTGGAACCTACTTACTACGGACGTACGCACTTCACGAACGGTCGTCGAGCCGTGAAGCATTCGTGAACTCTTTATTTATTTATTTATAGGGAATTCTGGTAAAAAATTAAGTTCCTTCTTTTATTAGACAATTATGATCAGAATCGAGTATACATTGCTCTCCTTCAATATCTGAAATTTGTCACCAGTCACCCTGTATATTTTTTATTTAATCATTTTCCACTTTCTCAATTTCTAAAAGGTAGATAATGAGGTGGTGTTATCAATCAATATATATAAAACTGTTCCGTTACTGACTGAGTGACTGAGGTACTGAGTGACTGACAGACAACGTACAGCCGTAACTACTGCGCGTAGAGAGCTGAAATTTGGAACATACATTCTTTAGGGGATGTAGAGGTGCACTAAGGATGGAATTCCCGAAATTCCCACGGGGACGGGAAATATAGGACTTTTTAGTTTCTATGAAAAATCTTATTCCTTGAGTGTACCGATGTGAAACTTGGTGTAAAGGTTTTTCAATGTGTGTCTGGTTGTGTTATGAAAGGAATTCCCGAAATTCCCACGGGAACGGGAAATATATGATGTTTTAGTTTGTATGAAAAAATCCCATTCCTTGAGTGCACGGATGTGATACTTGATATAAAGGTTCCTCAATAAGTGCCTGTTTATGTTATGGAAGGAATTCCCGAAATTCCCAAGGGAAGGGGTTGGACTTTTTAGGTTGTAAGAAAAATCTTATTCCTTGAGTGTACGGATGTGATACTTGGCATGAAGGTTCTTCAAAGAGTGACTGGTTGTGCTACGAAAAAAATTCCCAAAATTCCCACGGGCACGGGAAATTTTTATTTTGTATGAAAAAAACTTATTCCTTGAGTGCATGGGTGTGATACTCGGTATAAAAGTTCTTTCAGTGGTTGTCTGGTTGTATAGTTTCTAAAATTTCCACGAGAAGGGTAGTTAAGCGCATACGAAGTTGCGGGATAAAGCTAGTTAAGAAATATAAGGATTCTCCTATAAAGATCGAAAGGAACAAGTATAATAATCGATTGGTGCTGATGACACCGTAACCAAATACTGCCTATACGATCTTTACGTATCAAACCTCATTTGAATTTTGCTCTCTATTGCAAGGGTCATAGGGTACTCTCTCATCTGCACATCTAGGTTATCGTTACTTACTTCCCGCATGCTAAAGTATTAAAGTCTAATTTCAATTTTCACTCTATTCAAAGGGTAATAAGGTAATCTCTCACATGCAGAGTGTAGTTCCCGTTACTTCCTGCATGTTATTAACCTAATTTGAATTTTGAGTTCTATTTTAAGGGTATTAAGATACTCTTTCACCTGCAGAGCTTATTTCCCGCACGGTACTAACCTAGAATACCAAACGTAATTTGAATTTTGAACCCTAACCCAATAGTAATAAAGTCGTCTCTCACCTGCAGAGCTTACTTCTCGTAAGCTTATTTCCCTCACGGTATTAACCTAAAGTACCACTCGTCTTCCGACCTTTCTCCAAAGCAGACGCATACACAATTTTAATTTTCGAATATAAACCTACTTTCAAGCTAATATACATTTTAACCTGAGTCAATTCATTGGTATTAAGTACTGTTTTCGCGTGGTGTATGAACTAAATGTGCCGTGTTGAAGTACCGTTCGACTACCCCTTTCCCCGCCTGTGAGAACGAGAGGAACCATCTGTGTCTCTGCTACTTTCACTTGCAAAGTAGCTGTCTCCCTCCTGAGCTTCGTGCGACATCTCCCGAGCTTCGTCGACAACGCCCGAGCTTCATACGACAACAACCGAACCAACGAGTAAAGATGACCGTTTGTGCCGCTTGCGAACTTACCCTTCTAACAAAAGAAAAAATAATATGCAAGAATTCGGTATGTTCTAAGCCATACCATTATCTTTGTGTTGGCCTTACTTCTAGTACCTTCAAAAAACAAGTAAGTTGGGTCTGTCCTGCATGTGCCTCTAAACTTCCTAAAGGGGATAATAGTAACACGCCAGTAAAACATCACGACCAGATAACTCACGGCTCTCGTCTCTTAGCCCCGGTCGATGATCCCATATATGTCACAACTAGGCAAAATAAGTCCCCAGCCAATACTGTTTCTCCTTCATGCTCCTCACCATCACACACAGCGGAACTTGAAAAACTTATATGTAACGCTTTAGCGATTGCACTCAAGCCATTAGAGCAGCAAATAAGCAACCTAGAATCGTCGATAAAGTTTATCAGTACGCAGTACGACGATATGCTAAAGCGTTTGGAAAAAAGCTCTGCGGAAATAAAGTCTCTGCGGGATGAGAATAATACTCTCCGCCTTGAAGTAGCTGCGTGTGAGACTCGCATTAGTAGCATCGAGATCGACATGGCACGGCAACAGCAGTGGTCTCGACTGCAGAATGTCGAAATCGTAGGCGTCCCGGAATCCAATGTAGAAAGTACCGTGGACATTGTTGTCAAAATTGCTGGACATCTCGGCCTGACAATAACTCGAGATGAGGTCGAGTTCGCACATAGGGTGCAGCCGCGCCGACCCTCCGCCGCTACTAAGAACGCTCGGGCTATAGTGGCCCGGTTTAGGTACCGCTCCACCAAAGACGCCGTAATCGCCTCAGCAAGAAAAACGCGTAGCTTCTTTGCTAAAGATATTGGCTTAGGCGGTGACATCCACTCCAATAAAATTTATATTAATGAGCACTTAACTCCCACAAACAAAAAGCTACTTAAAGATTCTAAAAAAAAAGCGCAGGAGTTAAACTATAAATTTGTATGGACTAAAAATTGTACCATATATGCAAGAAAAAATGAGACGTCCCCACCTATCCATATTTTAACAACCAACGATGTAAAAAAGATTATTTAAAAGTAACGTTTGGTTTTTTGCTTTTTGTAATTAATTGTTATTTGTCTTTGATAATTGTTTGTAACCTCAAAATAAGACATCCCTTCCAATCTCTCATGTTATTTACTACACCTACAATAGTACAAAATATAATACAACATACACACCACATATCTACACTCAACAAAACACACATATCCTGCAATCTCGGGCCGTACTTAATTCTTAAATTGAATATTTGTTTTATGTACTACTGTCACATTTATAATATGTTAACAGTCACATGCATCCACATATTTAAACTGCCTTATAACCTGAAATACAATTTAATGTTCTATTCGCAATTATTTAGTTATGTTTTTAAAATGTTGTTATTTATAAATATTTGTATGATGAGCTATGGAGTGTCACTCAAACATCTCAGATCTCACAATGTCAGTAAACGTTAACAAACTACATTTATTTTACCAGAATGTACGCGGTTTAAGAACGAAAACAAACACTTTCTACAATAACTTGCTTTCACATGAATATAACATTGCACTTATCACGGAAACATGGTTATGTGATGGTATTTTGAACACTGAGATCTGTGATGCTCGTTATGATGTGTTTAGGCGAGACCGCGGCGGTGGCGGTCAGGGCGGCGGCGTCATGGCCAGGGGGAGTTTACTAATTTATTAGCCAATGCTGTCGATGGCAGCCAGAGCCAAAGTGGGACAAATCTATACGTATGAATGAGAAAGCTTTAAAGTACTTTGCTTTGACGTAAGTCTATATGTATGTATGTATGTCTATATGTCAATCTTCTCAAAAGTGACAATCAAAGACAAACAATCATCCATCGCCAATGACTGACTGACGCCATTTGTAAAAACGGTTCATTGCGTTAACTGCGTAATTTCAGCAACCCAATTTTAATTGGAAAACCTGTAAAATCTTTTATTTGGAAATCTGTAAGCTGTGTGTTTTTACGGAAGTGCTATTTGTTCAGTGCGAAATTGACACTTTATATTGTGATAGTGACACTAAATACTTTGTAATTGTTTGTTTGTTTATTTGCGAAATTGACGCTTTTGTGCAGTAGTTTTAAGATAATGGTTGGAAAAGGGACTGTGAAGTGTGCCAAATGTGGTATAAATTCAAAGGATGCCCCAAGCTTAACCTTTCATCGTTTTCCACTTCCATCCAAGCAAGGGCCTATGAAGTAACTTTTTTGCTACATAGTGACAAATAAATACCTACATTGAAATGCTTTTTCTTTTATTTATCCGTAACAAATTTTTTTATTAGTATTTCAAGTATCAAGAATTTTTAGTGTGTTACATCAGTGTTGACACCTAAAATATTTTTTAATTTGCCGCCTTTTTCATGGGACTAGACTCGCTTGACAGACTCTATCATGGAACAATATACTCTCGACTCTATACACTAAGTTCCTATCTTAGAGTATTAGACTGCATACACTGAAAAGTTGCGGATGGCATTAACTGAAGCGCTAGTGAGCTGTATGTATGCATTTACGAAGTATGAAGTAATCGTTCTTCTCTCGTAAGAGAGTATATTGTTCCATGGTCATGGCGCTATGTGACATACGACTGCATGCGCGTGCGCGTCCGGAGTGGTCGCGCGCTGACTTGGAATGCTTGTGGGTCTCCGTGCCCGGCCGCAACCTCGCCGCGCGCGCCTCCTCCCCTTCGGAACCGGATTTACACATAGGCCTTGTTTACGTCCCACCGAATCGATCTATGGTGGACCGATTATTGTCATTTGTCGGCTTGTTTAATGAAATTATCGATGCATGCCCAGATGATAACTTTATTATAGCCGGGGACTTTAATTTATCTTGTATAGATTGGAGTTTACGGGACCCAATATTTTTACATAAAGGCTCTATAGAGCTTCAAAAAGTTGCGGCAGAGTTGGTAAATAACTTTTACTTTTATAATTTTAAACAGTCGAACTCAATTTTAAATTTTAACCAAACGACATTAGACTTAGTTTTTTCAAACTTTGAAATAGAAATATCGCGTTCTAAGAGCCCGCTTGTGCCGGAAGATAATCATCACCCTTCTTTTGAGTTCTATGTAACCGATATTCTTTTCAAATCTATGAAACCAAAGTCTCGGAAGCAGTATATGTTTAGGAAAGCTAACTTTGATGCTATAAATTTAGAGCTTACTAATTGTGACTGGTATACTTTGTTTCAAAATTCTGACATTGATACATGTATTAATATATTATACGATTATTTATATAGGTTAATTGACAAGCACGTTCCTCAGGCTTTGGTATCGGGTACTCATACTTATCCGGTGTGGTATAGTCAAGCACTTATTCGTGTTACTAAGGAGAAGGCTAAGTATCATAAACTATGGAAACGCTACAATAATCCCAATGATTATAATTCTTTCGCGACTTTAAGGACACGTCAAAAACAGTTACAAACTGAATGCTACAAAAACTATGTCGACTGGTCGCAAAAAATAATAAAAATGTCTCCCAAGTTTTTTTGGAAATATGTAAATTCCAAAAGAAGAAGTCGATCGACTTACCCTAGTTGCATGGAGTATGGGGATGTTAGCGTGGGTGGCGGGTCGCATATCTGCTCCGCTTTTAATGATTTTTTTTTTAAAAACTTTAGTTTGCCCCTCGATACATACAACAACTCACAAACTATACCGAAATTTCTTGAGACCGACAGTTTAGGCACACTGACTATCAGTACCGAAGACATTGAAAAACTTTTAAAGAAATTAGACATTACTAAGGGCCCGGGCAGCGATGGCTTGCCACCTATTTTATTCGTGCGGTGTTCTGAGTCGCTGTCAAAACCTGTAGCTTATATTTTTAATAAAAGTTTTGCTGAAGGCTTCTTTCCAACATTATGGAAAATAGCGCATGTTACGCCAGTGCATAAAAAAGGACCCAAAACTTCCATTGAAAATTATCGGCCTATTTCGAAACTAAATATCCTGAGTAAGGTCGCAGAGCGAGTTATTTACAATCATATTTATCCCTTGATCTATAAAATGATCCCTGACCAACAGCATGGCTTCATGAAAAACAGGTCTACGTGCTCAAACCTTGCCATGTTCACCAGTAGAGTTCTCCATGACATGGAGGGGGGAGGACAGGTTGATGTGATCTACACGGATTTTGAAAAAGCTTTTGATCGTGTAGATCACATCATACTCTTGCGTAAACTTCAAGAAATAGGTATATGCGGGAATTTATTAAGATGGTTGGATTCTTATTTACGTAATCGAAGCCAGGCTGTAGAGGTAGGCGGTTTTCGATCAGATTATATATCTATACCTTCAGGCGTACCACAGGGCTCAATTTTGGGACCATTACTTTACTCTGTGTATCTATATGACATTCGTAAATCTATTTTAAATTCTAATTTCATTATGTATGCCGATGACATGAAAATATATATAAAAGTTAATGATTCTTTGGATAGCCTGAGGCTGCAGGATGATTTGGATCGACTATCTAATTATTATAATAAAAATCGTATCAATATCAACATTAACAAGTGTGTACATATCACCTTCACTCGTAAAAGGAATCCCCTATTGACCAGTTACTCATTTGACGGCACAGTTATTCATAGATCTAATCAGGTTCGTGACTTGGGCGTGCTCCTTGACTCAAAGCTTGCTTATGGTGAACATATTTCTAATATTGTAACCAAATCCTACAAAAATCTAGGCTTTGTGTTAAGGACCGCTGCACCATTCTCTGATATTACATGTATAAAAGTACTATACTACTCATATGTTCGTAGCGTTCTGGAGTACTGTAGCCCCATATGGAATGCCCAGTATGTAGTCTATAAGCATGCGATTGAGTTGATTCAACATAAATTCTTAAAACACGTAAACTATAAGCAGCAATTGAGTAGCATACAGTACACGGAAGCTTGTAAACATAATCATATTTTAAGCTTAGAAAGTCGACGTTGTTTGCTTGATATGGTATTTCTGTATGGAGTATGTAACGGTTCTGTAGATTGTATGGATTTGACACAACTCGCTCTTACTTTACACACACCCTCCTCCAGAACACGGCACACTCAACTATTCTACACACAACTCGCCAAAACAAATTACAACCAAAATTCACCAATAAATAGGATGCATAACATTTATAATAAACAATTCTCACGTATTTGTGATATATTTAATGACAGCAAGGTAAAGTTTCGGCATGATATATTAAATATATTATTTAAAAATGATAAGCATTAAAAAACAGACACAAACACTAATACAAACATACAACACAAACATACACTCACTTAAACATATAACATATCCAAACACTCATCATAAATAAGGGAGACTCAAAAAAAAAAAAAAATCTATAACAATTAGTTTAAGTATTATCGCCTTATCATCATTTTTTAATTTTTTATTCTTAAATTTTATATTATGGTCAAAACTCATTCCAGCATACAACTCAAACACTAATTTTGACATAAAATATACCTATACCCAACACAAACTAGGGAGTCTTATTTATTTTTATTGCTTTGTTTAATTTTTTTTTTTTATCCTTTGTGTTTTTATTAATTAATTAAGTATATTCTTGTTTTGCACTTTCATGATATTTTGTTTTGTATATTCTTGTTTTTACTTTTTATTTTGTGTGCCTGATGTCAAACCTAAAAATTGTAAATCCATAATTGGCTGTCAGCATCGTTTAAATGTATATTTTTTATAATTAAGAGCTGTGGATTTTGTTATAAATAAATAAATAAAAATTAATTTGAATTTTGAATCCTATTCCAAAGGAAAAAAGGTACTTTCTCACCTGCATTAATCTAAAGCACAAAACCTAATTTGAATTTTGTCCTCTATTCCAATGACAGTAAGATGTTTTCTCACCTGCAGAGCTTGGTTCTGCTGCATCAGTCCTTCGACCTGTACCATCAGTTCCTGTAACCTCGCGTCTTGTTGTCTGATGAGGAACTTGTACTGCTCCAAGTTAGCGGACTCTGATTCTGGCTGGTCAGCGTCTCCGTTTGATTGCTTTTCCGTTAGCGATGAGACTAGAACTCCTGAGAATAAGAATTGTTTATATTAAAAGACTTGGAAGGCGTGAAGTAATATTGTATGCCCCCGTAAAATTGTATGGCTACATTCAAATAACAAAATGTACGACTTTTGCATTAAGTATAAATAAACTATATGACTATAATAGTATACTTCATTGTTCCTTTGTTAATGGTCTATGTACAGGCTTCCATAATGAGGTTCCCATACCTACAGTTTCGTGATTAAACTCTTAATAATTATTTCATTACGAGTTTTAGTTCTTTTTTTATTTATTTAAAACTTAAAAAACGAAATTTTTTTTCCTGAATAAAGTAAAATAAATAAATAAAATAAAAAAAATCTACTATAAAATATCTGATATATGTGGGGACAGCAAACATGAAAAGATCTTTGCTGTTAAGTTTCTTGTCTCTTCTTCTTAATATATCAAAGAACTTCCTTTTGAAGTGGTAAAGTGATTCATTTCAATTTCTAAATCATATGTATTATACTCCAAGTGTATATAAAAGTATCTATAAAGTCCTAGGTCTCTTGTTTTAGATGTATTTTTGTTAAAAGGGACTTATCCGAGATAGCTTCGCTTGTGAGATATATAAAGTCCAGTTTTTTCATATAAATATAACAGGATAAAAATTATATTCAAATCTCACCTTCCAAAACCTTAAAAAGTTTACAGAACTCATAATCAATCAGCACTTCCGACGCCATTTTGACCCTCAACTGCGGATGTTTCGCTGCCTTATTATAAAGCTCATGTTTCGAGACCTCGCTCAACTTGCTGGTGAACATTTCCATTCCGATCCTCTTCACCAGCAATTGTTTCAGGGACTCCTTGGAATAATTCTCAACGGAGTCATCATTGAAGTGTATACAGATGGCTAGGAGGAAAGCAGATAGGCCTTGGAGTAGGGCCTCGTTTTCGTCGTGTTCGTTCGAGGAAGTTTGGTTGACGAGGTACCCGACGCCGCCGGGGACTTTTAGAAAGGCGCTGACTGCTGGGGGACAGTAGCTCATCCATTGTGATAGGAGCATTAAGAGGGCTACCTGTGGAAACAAGATCGAATTGAACTCAGTGTTTTAGTATTAAGGCTAAGTTTTGATTGTCATTGATATGATACGTTTTATAAGATTTTCTTTTAACATTTATATATAAATAATAATAATAAATATTTCTGACACTCACACAACATTATCTAGCCCAAATTAAGTTTCTTTAAGAACTTGTGTTATGGATACTAGATAACTGATATACTTAAGAAATATATTTATTTATTTTAGGAAGACCATCAGCCAATATAACAATTATAAAAATACAGTAGTAATAGTAGGCCAATTATAGGTCCTCACCGATATGAAACGAATTATAAATACAAATACGATACCTAAACGATTACAAATACGCGACTTTATCTTAAATTTACAACTTAGTAACTATAATTATATTTAAAACATACATATGTTTTATTAGAATAAACTTAAATAAACATATAAACATCCATGACTTGACGGCTATTATCTTTGTTCATCACACCGATATCCGCCGCCGCCGGGATTCGAACCCAGGACCTCTGGCATAGAAGGCAATGTCGGTCGTCGTTTAATTGCTTTGAATTATATATAGGTAACTATAATAATTAAAAACAATGAAACAAGGTAGCGCATATGAACATGTGAATTTACTTTGTATTAATAAGCTGCTGGCTTTCTAAATACCTACATTTTTTTTTTTTTTATATGTGACTAAACCCGCGTTTGACCTCAATCTCACCTGATGGTAAGTGAAGATGAGGTCGAAGATGAAAGCACACGGGTTTAGGAAGGAACTGGCTCTTTATACAATATTGCCGGAACACATTACCGCCAGAGCGGTAACATTTGGCGGCAGACTTTATATAAAGGGTGGTCGCTAGCCAGGCGGACCCAGAAGGGATCCTACCACCAAGCAAAAAACATTACAAGCAAAAAACATTACTTCACATTCCAAACACAGCATATAGCTTTCATCATTGTCGGGAAAAGATTGATTCACAGCGATGGGACCGCCAATTGTGCGACTATTTTCCTTTTGTACTTATAATTATAAGCAATGTTATGATATAGCTACTTACAATAAAGGTAAAATAAATTTCAAAGCTCAGCAACAGGTGTGTTATTTAAATAAAATACTTATTTAACAGTGATAAAACATGAATACCTTAGCCTGCAGTTTAGTAGACTGCTGCAACAACATAGTGCATTGCTGTAGTAGCGACACGGCAGCGGCACCCACGTTCGTTGCGAGCAGTACCCGCAGCAACTGTTCCTTCTGATGCGTGTTGTCGATCAACCCGTGCATCAACGCTACCGCTGAGAACCTGAAGTTTTACAACCATTTCAGATTAAATAATAAAATTAATAAATAAAATCCCCAGACAATCACACCAACTACATGGCCCCAAAGTAAGCATAGCTTGTGTTATGGGATACCATATAGCGAACTAGGGGGGAACCTAGAATATAAATACATAAATAGATAACACCCAGACACGGAACATTTTTTTTCTTGTTCCGTGCGGGAATCGAACCCGCAACCACTGGCGTCTGAGGCAGACAGGTTTACCCCATCGCCAAAGTGGTCGTCAAGATTTCAAAGATTATCAACAATGTAGGTAATAACTATTGAATCCATACTAATATATAAAACTGAAGTGTTTGTTTTTTTGTTTGTTTGTGTTGAACGCGCTAATCTCAGAAACTACAAGTGGGATTTGAAAAATTATTTTTGCATTTGATAGCCCAACTCTTGAGGAAGGTTATAGGCTATATTTTATCCCGAAATTCCCTCGGGACCAAAAGTTACGCGGGTAAAACCGCGCGCGGTGGCTAGTTTACTAATATTAGGTGAGGAACTTTTGCCCGTGTAGCGTCCGCTTTGTATGGCCTTACCACCTCTGGATATGCGAATCGTAAAAGGCGATCAATCTGAGTGGCTCCCAATTGTTGGTAAAACCCCTTCAGGGTCCGCCGGGCTAGCGGCCCCCATCATTTAAAGTTTGCCACCAAATACCGCTCCTGCCGTGATGTGTCCCAGCAAATCACCTCATCTTCACTTACCATGTGGCCAAAGGCGGGTTAAGTCAATACTCAATTCTTTATTGCTGCCTTAAAACATTTTTATACATGGTAACAATAATTAACCATAAAATGACAATTAAGGGCCTTGTTAGGCGCTGCAATTTTGGGAGAGAGGAGGAATTAGCATGACTAATTGTACTTAGTTTAATTTAATATACAGTAAATTTAAAAATAAAATATTTCTCTTATCTATTTTAGTAGTTTATCGGTTAGAAATTAGAAGCTTTTCATGATTAATATTTTCTTCAATGTTTCTAAATGTTTAGTGTCACCAATATAAAAAGGCAAAAACGTTAATCAGACGTCATTAAACTCACTAGTATTTCCGACATTAATTAATCATCGTCATCATCACAACCGTTAATAATGAGCCCACTGCAATGGCAATGGTTCTCCTTTGGATTCCAAAAGCCAAAAAGGTACCACTTTGCTGACCCTGTGCTAGTTAGTGGATGTCAGGAGCCAAAATGACTTCTGACAAACCCTAACGACACGACACGGAAGATGTCGTTATAAATGAATGGTCAGTTATGAGTCATCCTTCCTTACTGGGTCGAACATTGCTCAATCTGATATATCGTATAAATTCACATTAACCATTGCGACATGAATTAATGACGATAGGTATAAGTGAGTAAAAAAACGTTTAAGCAGTAAAAACCCATGCTATCGACATCAAGCGAGACGCAACAGTTTTGCAGCGCAGGTTTGGACTGGAACCGCCAAAATTGCGTTGTGCGAATGGAAAGTCGTGGCGCCGTGGTCACTGTGCATATCAAACGATATCGCAGGTTAAGCGCGCTCGGTGCGGCCGGTATTAGGATGGGTGACCGCCGACTATTCATTTCTCACGACGACTTCCGTGCTTCGGAGGGCACGTTAAGCAGTCGGTCCCGGGTGCTGTATACTTGTATACAGTAGTCGTTAGGGTTTGTCAGAAGCCATTTTCGGCACCCTGAAATATCTGACATCCACCAACCAGCACTGGGCCAGCTTGGTGGATTACGGCCTAAACCTCCTCGTCACCCAGAGAAGAGACTCATAGCCCTGCAGTGGGCTCATTACACGGAGTTGTAATGATGATGAACCATGCAAACTAAACAACCGAATCACTTAAATAAAATAATATATATATATATTATTATTCAATTGAACAACAGCATTTCGCTTGATATTTTTTGGTATCATTTCTCGTCTGTGACACATCGATTTCAACATATACCTAATATACAAGTTCTATAGATGCTCTTAATTTTTTTTTAATTAATTTTCTATGTAAATTATTTTTTTACAGGTCAAGAACAGGTTCATTTGCGCCCTACCATGAACAGACATTTAGCCGACTTACTAATTTACTAGCGACGTGCACCAATACAGTTGACCCAATAAATTTTTACTCAAACACACATCACAAAATATAATCACGCTTCCAATAATAACCCCATTAAGAGTGAGTTTCAGGCTGATTACAGCTTATTACTTATTATATTTAACAATTAAACATGCAATAATGAACTAAGTATTTATATTTACCAGTTAGACAGAACATCATGTGAGAAAAGTCCCCCACATAACAAGTGACCACTAGTCAGCGCTGCCACATCAGCAGCCGTCGGAAGTAAAGTGCCCACTAATGCTGATTGTCCTGTTGTATTGTGGCATAGGAAGCATTGAAAACAATAGAGCACAGCACACCTAAAAGGAGAGAGTTCATAATGAATTTTATGCTTGAAAGTAAGTCAACAAGCAATAATAAATTAATTGAACTGATGCACAACTATGAAGTCCTGCTATAGTATACACAGCTGGTGGTTATCCTAACTAAACTCAAACTAGGATCTTTAAGGCAACTTGCAAGATTAGGCAATGAGAACTTTAAAAATAAAGACTAAAGTAAAAATATAGAACTAACCTGAGTGCAAATGGTTGCTTTTCATTTACCATGGACATTAAAAGCACTACTATAGCAGGTCGAGGTGGGTTCGATGGTGCCATTACATTTCCAAGGAATTCTTGATTTGGTGCATACCCTCTAACCACTTCACCTACTGTGTTTATAGTCTCCGTCAAGATATCAGCAGGCACCCCACTGGCCATCAAAATGTTGCATAAAGCTTCTAACAACCCACCATTCTTCATTATTTTTTGACAACTAGATACAATTTGTATGGCATTACTTGGTGATACCAATGTACGGACAATTTGCAACATACAATGAACATTGGACACCTTTTGCGGGGACCAACCCAGATCTTCAGCATCATCAGGGGTTTTAAACATATGCAACATTCTCTGTATGTAACTGCCCTCTTTAAAAAAGTTAATATTACTACTATTATTTTTTAACAAGTTCAACATAAGTAAAAGGCAATCTTCAACAATTATACCACCATCTGAATATCCTTCTGATGACACAATTTCAAACAATCTATCAAAAGCATTTTCAAAAGCAACAATCTTTTGGATGTTTGCATTACCTTTTGTCAATTTTATTAACAATAGTAAAGTTTCATTCCTAATAACTTCTCTGGAGTCAGCTAGGAGATCCATCATTTTAGACACACCCATTGGTTTCACCAATATAATCTCTTGAATATCTTTTGGTCTATTTGTAAGCAATGATGTTAAAAGTTGAACTACAGACAATCTTACTCTAAAATCATGTTCATCAAGTAAATCTAACACCAACTGGATGTTATTGTGATCTTTGACAAACATTTCAGTAAACTGTTCCCCTATATTCATAGGGACATGAGGGTTCTCCTCCTCTTCCTCAAACTGTGCAGGTGACATAATATTGTTGAGGGTATCAAGTGCATAGTTGATGGTTTCATTATCTGCTCTATCTAATTCTAACACCTGAAAATTACAAGTTATGAAAGTCAGTAATCATAACCAAAGAAGTACTTGGTTTAAATAATGTATGGAAATCTGTTTAATATGAACCTGCTTCAAAATGTCCATGCCTTGTGCTCCAACTTCTACCCTGTACTTTCGGGACATCGCTTTTAATGCTCGACAAGCATCTCTGCGGTCTTCTAGCAATGTTGAGTTGTTTACTCTATCTACAAGTCTCTCCACCTGAAACACATAACAATGCTTATTGCTATACACAAAATACTACACTAGGAATCTTATTATCTTTTAAAGGACAAAATCTAATTTTTCAACATTTTATTTAGGTACCGTTTCCGCTCCAGATGGTTGATATCCCGGTTCCGGAGCACCCAGTACAGTCTTCAGACCACTTTTTAGAAAATCCATTGTGAATGGTTTCTTGTGGTCTTCTATAACACGTTTAATTATTTATTTCATACTAGGTTTTTGACAATTTCACGAAAATTGTATGTGTGCAAGCAAAGCAAAGCAAAATCTACATTTGTTTGATTGACTGACACGTCAATTAAATGTCACATTGACATGTCAAACTTTTATTAACTATCGATATTCTTCAATTCATTTTTATAATGTACTGATGCTGATAGTGAACCATAAGGACAAATCAGCTATAAATCACGTATTGAATTTAAATCTTAATTTCTAATGTTTTAACAGTACTGTGATGTTAAATTACAAAAACTAAAATTCTTTAATAAAACCAAAATTGTAGTGATGAACGTTTTTTAAGTCTTGGCTCAAAGTTAAATAGCCATACCATAAAATCATAATAGAAAAAAACACCTCCATTGTGTTGTGTGCGTGCGTAAGCGCATGCACTTGTTTAAATAAACAACCTGTCAGTGTGAGTGAACGCAATATGCAAATGTGCGTGGGTGAGTTGTTTGATAGTGATCGTAATTTTGTTCGTTTGATTATTTAAAAATAAGCAATAATATCCATATTAAGAGTTGATCCGTAAATTAAAGGTTTGTATTCATATAAGTACCTACTCAGTCTAAATATTTGTAATTAGAAGCTGTTATTGTGTTACAGTTTCGACGCAAGAAATCACTCAATGAATATTGTTTTACATGATTCGTTTTCATATTGCCTAGAAAAGACATAACTATAATTTAAAGATGTTTCCTTGTCTGACGTAAAAGTAATTAATTTTGATTGCTTTAAAGTCATAATAGTTGTAGCATTCTGCTTAAATTAGTTACTTTCTCTCTTTCTTGCCTTGAGATTTATTCACAATCAGAGTTCTAGTATTTATTCAATAAATGAGTGTTAACTACATACACATATTTTTTAAAGCTAATTTGCTTTATTTTCAGAAGCATGCTACAAAACTATGAAGAAGATTCAGGACGCAGTTCATGTTCTGCTGCCTCCATAGGTCTCAGTCCAATAATAGACTATCATTTACAAGAATCAGGTGAGGTCAAAAACTGTGAGATGTTGAGGAGTAACTTAAAAAAGCAAGATCATTCACTAAGCACAGAACTAAAAGTATGTAGCCGACCAAGAAGTTATACTAATCTCTTAAAGTCACCTGATGAAAGAGATCCTTTTCCTAGTTGCCGCCTTCCTCGAAGACACAGAAATGTTTTATTTAATCTATTTAATTCTCAAGGAGTAAATGGAATTAGTAATGCATATTCTACAGTTGATATAGCTTGCAGTACACAAATTGAAGAACCAAAATTACAAAATAATTCTGTCTCAATGAGTGCTTTATTAACAAAAGATAGTAAACCAAACAGGATAGATTCAGCTTATTTAAATTTTAGACGGGGTAAGCCTGTCCAAAGAGCTGCTTCAAGACTTTATAAAGCTGAAGCCAAAGGAAAGGATGGTTGTGTTGGACCTGAATTTATAGTGAGAGGATCACAACCAGCAAAACAAATGGATTTGACACTTTCGTCTTTATGTGAAAAAAGATCTATTACTGTAATACTATTAAATGGACAGAGGGTAGAGGTTCTATGTGATCCAAACATGATAACTGCTGGACAACTTTTTGAAGCTTTGGTACATAGTGAAAAATATGAACACAATTTCATGTTAGGCATAGCAATATTAATTGGTGGCGATTTTGTTTTTTTACCAGATGACTATAAAATAAAAAAGGTTGTACCGGACACGTGGCACAAAGCAGTTAACAAGAAAACTAAAGCTACAGATGAAATACCAAATGTGACAGTATTTTTAAGAATCAAATTTTTCTTGCCTAAAAATATTGCCTCTAATATACAGGGTGGAGAATGGCGACACAGAGTTTACTTACAATTAAGGAGAGCCACAGTTGAAGGACAAATGACATCTACTCTTCAGAATCTTATCATGCTTACTGGTTATGCATTGCATATAGAATTTGGAGAGTTCACATACAGAGAACATGGTACAGCTGATTATTTTTTGTTGGAACACTATTTACCTGAAATACTTATAAATGATGATATGACCAACATTAAACTAAGAATGAAGCGAGCACATGAATCTAGACAAGGCCTAGATAGGAATAAAGCTATTATAAACTATATCACTTTAGCACAGACATTCAGGGATTATGGGTCCCATTTTTATTCTGCTATATGGGCAACAAGGGATGGATTTTGTAGAGATGTGTGGCTCTCTATAGGTCCCAGAGGAGTTACATTATATTCAAGAAACAACCGTAGTGCAGAAGATACTGCAACCACTAATAACAGAATTGTGCTACAAAGCTTACCTTGGCATCACATTCATACATTTTATTATAATAAAAAAAGTTTATACATTTTGCCAAATTCTTACTCTGGACTATCAAAAATTGGAGTTAAGTATAAACTAAAAATGATTGATAATAAAAGTTACTTCACATTCTGGCTTGCATCACTTCATCATAGACTTTATATGAAACTGTATGCTAAGGATGACTTTCTCAATTACTTATCTGAAGAACTTAACTGTCCAACTAGCCCAGAATCTCCCATAAATTATGATTGTAGTAACTATCAAGATAGCTATAATTTAGCTGTTAGAAATCCAACACGAATGAGAAGGCCAGTTAGGAGACGTTTCAAAATAGATATATTTGGAGAGAAAAAGGCTCAAAATAAAGAAAATGAAAAACCTAGTACAGAAAAACTTTTACAGCAGTTGCTTTCTCCGCAACCATCTGATGAAAGCATTCTCTCATCCCCTGCTGCAAATTTTCCTGGGAACTCGTCCAATGATGGTGTTTCATCATCTGAAAGTTGTAGTCTTCCTAGAAGGCATGGTGTTAAGATGGGCACCAGGGTTTTTAATGGTAATAAATCAGGTATACATTCTAAACATCTTAGTACACAGCCACATAAATTAAGTAGTGATTGTCTCAAATCTGATGGTGATCTTGCAACCACACATAGCGATTCTGATGATTTAAGTTCTGAACAAAGACAACAATGTCATATCAATAGTATGAAGCTGTTACCACAACGACAATACAGTCAACCTAGTGGTCCCACTGCTTTTGTATTAGAATCCCCAAAGGTTTATCCGGAAGTTTTTAGCTACAATGCAATCAGTAACGAATCTTGTATGAACTCATCTATTTTTGAAAAACTGGATAATATGGAATGTGTTCAAGCTGAACGGATTTTTGTGACTGCAGCATTATTAAGAGATGAAAACAATGCTTTGGGATTACAAGTCGCAGAGGGATCAGACGGAAATGTTTATATAAAATCTATCACCCCTGGAAGCCCTGCTGATATTTGCAAGAAACTAATACCTGGAGACCAAATCATATCCGTCAATGGGCAAACTCTCTTAAATATCAAATACGATAAAGCACTAGCGAAGTTACAATCAGCACCACAGGAAGTGGAATTAATAGTTCTACAAAACACTAACAAAAACTTAAATTTAGAATACCACAACGAAAACAAGATGGAAGAAATAGATAAGAATGCAATGAATTTAGGATTAAGTCGTAGTATTGCTAGTGCATTAGATATAGAAATATCTGACGACGAATTACTAAATGAAGAAGCTTTAAAAACTATATACGCTTTAATTAAACTAACTAAAGAGAAATTAGTAACCCGCATGAAGGATAGAAATAGCAGACAAGTAACACCAAATAAGAGCAATTTGCAGAAATGTTCCTCTGAAAGCAAAGTATATGAAGAGTCGGATTTTGGAGACTTTTCCTCTCAAGAGCCCACTCCACAGAAGAAAAATCACTCTAAATTTAACTCTTGGCGTGGTCAAGTACCTAATGGTGGACCAAAGCGTCGTCCACTGAGCTTAAGTATTCCAAAGGATGTTGACCTGTCAGGTGATTATTTAAATGATGCAGATCTTATTATGAAAAGTCCTTCCTTGAAATCAATTCAATCGTCTTTAGTTAGCTTAGATAACAAATCAATCAAAAGTAGCTCATCTAAAAACGTTCCTTTACCACGAAGTTTCGCAATAAGCCGAAAATGGTTAGGTCCAGTGAGGTATCCTGTAACACCCTGTAAAAATAGTAGTGCAACCGAAAATGTGGCCTTGAATGACAACAACACAGTGCGGAAACATTTTGTGTATGGTGTAGGAGACTCGGACGAAGATCAAATATATATATAAATTTAGGACAAAATATACTTGTATTCTTTAAACTAATGAACTTATATTATATTGACCCTATGTTTATAGATAGAATTAAATATATGATTTGTATATTATTAATATTAAACATTTAATGATTACCATAAATGCATTTCAATTTCTGTTATTTGGTATTTGCACCTTTAAAGCTTTGAATTAGAAAAAGTAAAAAAGATTGTGTTATAGATTGTGAAGATTGTGTTACATTCTGATTGTATCTATGGTAGGTACTTAAAAACTCAAGTTGGGTACCTATACCAAGTAGTATACTAAGCAATATGAAATAAAATTCCTACACAATCATACCAACTACATGGCCTTTTTGAACATTTTTTCTGGTTCCTTGCGGGAATTGAACCCACGATTTCACGATGGGCGAAGACCACTACAACACGGAAACCGTCATTATTTATACGACAGTCAAATAAAGGTTCCTAAGGCATACTTATAAAACTTTACTAGCGAAATTGCGTCACGCGTGCCGTACACGCGTGACTCAGCATTGTCCCTAAGTTGGCTCCTAGAGTTTGAAAGACCAGCTGCAACAGCATTTTACAAAGAAATAATAGACTTCCAGGCTAGTGTGCGTTACTCCAGCTGGAAAGTTGCTTCTAGAATGTTATGAGTGGGCCGCACACGCCTGGCTGAGATAAAGCGAGCATTGGTGTTTTCGTGATTAGGTTGTGAAGAGTGAGTTTCGATTAATTAAAATCAACTTTCTGTCTACTTTTTCATATTCATTTGGCATTTACACAAGGATTGATCATTTGGAGTTCCCACGACTTAAAAAAAAATAGAATAGAGCTTGTCTAAAATGCCGATGTCCGATGAAAATATTTGGAAGGAACTGAACAAAGAAAGATCAGATTCAACAAAACTATTTTACATTTGAAACATAAATAAAGTGGTTCTAGGGCACGGGTTTGTTAAATGAAGACGCACGAAGTTCAGAGGTTTCTTCGTATAAGATAAAGTTAAAGGCAAAATATTGTTAGCTATTTATTAATTACCTACCCAAACTGACACACAAACTGTGTACTTTGTAAGCATTTAAATTAGTGCATCACCTCTTGCATGCAGCTTCTCCACATATCCCAACAACATTTACCCTGCGACTTGTTAAAATTACTTAATAGTTTTTAAAATGTAAGTTTTCCCATACAAAAATTTATTGCCTCTAAACTTGCATATCTCTAATTACTCTGAGCGAAGGTAAGTATGCCACCACGCAACCACGCACCTTTAGTAGGTAAAATATCGCCACGTGCAGCGGGCACACACCAATTTTTTATGTTTCTGAAAGGAAAAAAATTTTTTTGATTTCTTTTTTAGTTAGCATGGAACAAATGCAAATAAGAGGTGATGCGCTAATTATTTATTTATTTATCCTATTATTACCTATACCAACACAAATATTCAAAAACATTTATTTTATTTGAAAGTTACAGACTACGTTTGAATTTCAAGGCGAGTAAGTAGTTAGGTGTTAAGTGAAGTGAAAGTTCATTAGGTACCTATAGGTAGCTAGGTAATTACCATCTAAAGTGCCTTTTCAATTTTAGTTCTTGAGTCAAACACCCTTTCGGAAACACCCACCGGCGGCATAAAGCATACTGATTAAGGTTAATAATTTAAACTAACATTCCTTATCTACTTAGGTACCTCTTAGTTACTGAGGTATTTGTGCCCAAAAAACAAACATCTTGATAAGATTTCATGCGTAAGTATATTATTTTGTATGAATTATGCTGTTGGAATCTTAGATTCCGTCGCAATTAACTACATATATGTATGAAAATAAATACGCGGTTAAAAGCTTTGGAACCAATGCTTGATTCAATTTTAAAACACCAATCTATTTTAAATTCGAAATATTTCAATAGCTAGGTCTGTACTACTACTTCTATACCTAATAATTATGCCCTATAATCCTGTAATTAGGTATCTAACATTATAAAGCTGAATAGTTTGTTTGGTTAAAAGCGCTTATCTCAGAAACTACTGGTTCGAATTGAAAAAATATTTTTGTGTTGGATAGTCCATTCATCGAGGTAATAACATCTTAACTTTGTACCTAAGTATATAAAAACCTATTATTACATACCCACATATTATGTGTAACTCCCTTCAGTATACCTTTTGTAGATATTCGTGTTTTATTTTTACTACAGATATTTTTTGTAGGTCTTTTCTACAAAACCCGGGTGAACCTGCGGAGCCCAGCTATGTTATAGCAGTTTTTGAAGTAGGTACCTAACTCTGTCTATCCAGTTATCTATCAGAAATACTTTTACAGCTAAATTCTTGATGACATTTAGAGTAGAGTACGCTTGAATTTCAAGGTGGATTACTTAGTAATTAAGTAGGTACTATTCATCAAACTGCGATCACCAAAAGTCACGCGAAGTCGCGGGCAACAGCTATTACTATTTATTTATTCATTTAATTCAAACAATTCAGTAGGCTGTATCGAACTAGCCGCGATAGCAGGCGACAAGAAGCTGCTTATCCTTTAAAAGATTTCCCAAACCTAAAGTAGCAAGTGTAGATTAAAAAGTTTAAGTTTAAATGCTACATGAAAATAATTCTTTGCGTTATGCTACATGGCAAATGTCCTCATAATTAAGTAGGTACGTACGTGTATCCTTATATAAAGTACGTCGACGAAAGTAATGTTATGCGTAGTTAGTACTTAGTAGATACAGCTATTGTTTACCTAAAAGGTATTTTAGTAATTCCAGTTCCAGTGACATATATGCCGTGTATTTATAAAATATAGGTGTGTTTTATTGGAATGTAACCTATTCTTATTGATTACTTATCTTACTTTGTTTGTTATGTGATAATAAATGTTATTATACTATTATTTAAGAATTTTATATCTATCATTAAACTTGTATCAGGTAGGTATTTAAATAATTTGCTTGTGGTAAAAAGTGGAGGTCCTCTTCGGCGATAGACCTCCACCTTTTAACATGGCCAACCCTACCTATTCTTGGAACTTATTTATAGATCAATATAAAGAAAAGAAAGAAAATATAACTGTAGGTTACAAAAGAAGGTGTTGCTCAGTGTTACTTAACGGTAAAACAGCGTTTTGTTGAGACACGTCCCTCAAAGGAGGAAAAAATGTGGCATTGAGTAACAAATAGGTATTTTTTACCAATGTGTAACAGTGTTACACATAATGGTGTAGCTCAACGGGAACAAAGGATTATTATGGAAGGATAAAGGAAGAAAATTAATTACTTAGCTAAGTATAAGTATTATAAGCTTATCTAATTTGTTATTCTATGCCATAAATATGAATACAAAGTTATGTTACTTAATACTATTTATAATGCATATTACTCTACTGCTGTTGGAGGTAATCGTTTAGGTTTACCCGGACAACTTATAAACTCCTGGGGCCAGTTTCTTATAAACTGTTGTCGACGCAAAAGCAGGCTCCCCAAAAGTAGCCTATGTTTTGGGTTAGGTCTCGTTTACCTACAACGTAAAAAAATGTCATGGAACTAAAGACTCAGAATCGAGCATTGCTGCAAACAAAAGTAAAGCATCATTAAAATAAAATAAAATGAGGCCAATGATCTGACGACGATAATTTATTACTTTAGTTCGATGCAAGATTCACCATAGCACTTTAAGAGTCACCATGTAGGTAAACAGTATTTGCGATGAGGAACTTCAGCAGCCTTTCTACCAAATGAGGTTTTGCAGGGATGTGCGGGTTATCTCATGCAAAATTTACAGGAGTTACTGAAATTACTTTCACTAATAATAGTACCTATAAAATAAAACATATAGTTGATAGGAGGTTTATAAAAGTTTATAAAAGTTACTTTATGACACCACCCCACGCCACGGTTGAATATTTGAGGTAAATACCTCACTTTTTTCAGTCACGTATGCAAGATGATAGAAAATTGTCTGAGGAGCAATAGGTAGTGATTTTTACTAGGTACAGAAGGCAGCACATCAAGCGTTACAAATCCGTTAAAAACTTTTACTTGAATCTGAATTCTTTGCCCTCGACGTTAAGTTAAAATTGGTTGGGGTTTGACACGTAATGGAACGCTTGATCTGCTGTATTCTGTATAGACCTACCTACGTTACTTTGTAATTCACGAAGTCGCGAGTTCGACGATCACCCCCGCACGGAGTTTATCAGTCTTATCGCACCCCCTACTAGTTTATCTATACTTGTATATCTAATCTATTATTTCTAGTACCTATCCCCCATGGTTCGCTACATTATATCTATATCACTAGCCTAGCTAAGTTTGGGCACGGTACTATATGATACCCTTGGTTTGGGGACATGTAGTCGGTGTTATTTGCATCTGGATTGAGGGCTCAGTATTCAAATCTTTGCAAGACTTACAGGGAATTTAGACAAAAATAGTTAAAACTTAAAGCATAGGGTCATAAATGTCTTAAACGTGAATCAAAACTTTAACTATTTAATTCGTTGGGCACTCAGTTCAGATGCTTGCTTAAAGCTGCATACCCTATATCTCACCAAGTTCTGTCTTTGGGATTTTCATTTTTATCTAAGAATTTATGTACATAGTTAAAAATTTCTTAAATGTGTAGATGCCATTCATTACAGATTTATAGCGTTTTACCTTGGGCTCTCAGTTCAGTAATGTTTGAACTGAGAGCCCAAGCAAAACATCAATTTATCGAAATAAAGCGTGCGTCCGGCTGTCTGGACATTTTCTCGCAGAGCGTTGCTGCTTATCTAGGTGGCTAAGTCATCGTTTGTGACGACGATCTGTAAAGGTTTCATCGTTTGTGACGCTATTGTTTCCTCAAAAAATCGAAAAAACTTTGGCCAGCCAGCCAGAATTTCGCATTTTCCAGCATTCCAGATCTCAGCCCCCAGAGGGTTTTGAGGATCCAGCTGGTATACAAAGGTATGTGACGCGATATGTGACAGCAACTAAAGTGGTTTGATCAAGTAAAACGCCATAATTTTCGAGTTAACACGAAAAACAAGTGGCCAGCCAGCCGGACGCTTCTGGCTGAGCCACTTTGTTTTTTCCTTATATCTCAGTAATTAAAGCAATTAGAACTGAGTTTTAAGTTGAAAAGGAATGTGACGCGATATGTGACAGACCTCATATAGTTTAAAACATACCTGACGCATGTGTTTCAGAGTTATTTCGATAAAGATTTTGATGACAGATGACAAATGTCCGGCTGGCTGAGCCACCCATTCCAGCGCTTGCAGACGGTCTAGAAAGCTAGATTCTTATCAAAAGGAATGTGACGGCGACGAAGACAACAAATCTTCGTATGTGACAGCTCTAAATACTGCCAAACAAAAAATATAAGCGATTGTTTATTCTTCCATACAAAGTCGATTAGGGTGACCATATTTTACCCCTGTACATTGTCATCCTTATAAAATACTTCCGCCAAATTTGTCAAACATGACAAACAACTGGATCCTTACGTTGCTCTAATTAAGTGGATAAATAAAAATATTATTTCATAATGCATCATGTATTTATTTTTTATTAATTTACTTTTTGTTTGTGTTTTTGTGGCATTTTTTGTTATGATTACTTTTCTCTTCTTTGTACTCCTTAAAAGTTTGAGTTTCTGTAGTTCAAATATCAAAACTGGAACTGTTTGTTACTGAAATCAAATAAAAAATATATTAAAACAACTACGTTTGTTTTTGAATAAGTAAGTATGTACCTACAAGTTTATTGTTTATGTTGTTGTTTTTTTAAGTTGTTCATTGTTAAAATTCACTCAAGTAAATAAGTAAAAGAACATGAAATTTGTTAACTAAACTAAGTAGTCTGTATTTTTATAATACTTGATATTCTTTTTCTTAATTGACTTTGTGGTTATATTATGTAATTTAAATTATGATAGCTTTGTTAATAAAGTGAGTATCAAAAGGAATTAATGAACCGTGATTATAATACTTAGGTACATTACGCAAAAGGCACAATTTGTTAAGGCTTGACAAAAATTTTCATTCAGAAACAAATACTTACTTAAGAAAAATAATATAAGTAATACTTACCAAGTTTTAAGTTTTAAAATATCCTCCAAATGATGACTCATACTAATCGGTCCATCGTGCGGGGGGCCTGCCTACGCTGCGTCTCCCAGTACGTGGCCGCCACTCGAGAACTTTTCTGCCCCACCGGCCATCTGTTCTGCGAACTATGTGCCCTGCCCATTGCCACTTCAGCTCTGCAATCCTTCTGGCTATGTCCGTGACATTGGTTCGCCTGCGAATCTCCTCATTCCTGATTCGATCCCGCAGGGAAACTCCGAGCATGGCCCTTTCCATTGCCCGCTGAGCGACTCTAAGCTTATTTATAAGGCCCATAGTTAGCGACCTCGTCTCAGTCAGGGTATTTCTTAAATCATACCTTACGAAGTGACTTTTGCAGAACGTAAACGTAAAGTGTGATTGAGATAATTTCTTACAAATGTTATGAATTGTTATAATTCCAACGGAATATCATTTTATTGGAATACTAGCTGCTGCCCGCGACGTCGTCTGCGTGAACGCTATGCAGCACCAAACGCACCTACGATTATAACACTGCTAGCGTGATAATATGTAGCCTATATGTTGACCCGACTTCTTAACTATCTTCATGCCAAATTTGAAGTAAATCCATGCAGTACTTTTTGAGTTTATCCCGGAAAGACAAACAGACAAAAATTCTAAAAACTATATTTTTTGTTTCTGTTTCGATTGTAGATCATACCCCAAGTATTCTTTTAAAAAAATATTCAATGTACAGTTTTGACTTTCCTACCATTTTATTATATGTATAGATGGCTACGTAAAATAAATAAATGCCATCTTTAGAAGCCTCCAATACGATTCTTATGTAACGGTGACGGCACTACAAGGTTATGTTGTGGAAATTACTGTCAGTGTCATAGGAATCATTTGAAAACAATTCAACTATAGTTAAACAACTTTATTGAAATGATGGTGCTAAAATAGCAATATTAAGTTTTAGTTGAAGAGTTTGTATACGAGCAGGGTATACTTTTTCAACATGTTACATTAATCCCAGACTGATTTTATTAATCGGTAAACACAAACAAAAAGTAAATTAATAAAAAATAAATACATGATGCATTATGAAATAATATTTTTATTTACCCACTTAATTAGAGCAACGTAAGGATCAAGTTGTTTGCCATGTTTGTCAAATTTGGCGGAAGTATTTTATAAGGATGACAATGTACAGGAGTAAAATATGGTCACCCTAATTGACTTTGTATGAAAGAATAAACAATCGCTTATATTTTTTGTTTGGCAGTATTTAGAGCTGTCACATACGACGATTTGTTGTCTTCGTCGCCGTCACATTCCTTTTCATAAGAATCTAGCTTTCTAAACCATCTGCAAGCGCTGGAATGGGTGGCTCAGCCAGCCGGACATTTGTCATCTGTCATCAAAATCTTTATCGAAATAACTCTGAAACACATGCGTCAGGTATGTTTTAAACTATATGAGTTCTGTCACATATCGCGTCACATTCCTTTTCAACTTAAAACTCAGTTCTAATTGCTTTAATTACTGAGATATAAGGAAAAAACAAAGTGGCTCAGCCAGAAGCGTCCGGCTGGCTGGCCACTTGTTTTTCGTGTTATCTCGAAAATTATGGCGTTTTACTTGATAAAACCACTTTAGTTGCTGTCACATATCGCGTCACATACCTTTATATACCAGCTGGATCCTCAAAACCCTCTGGGGGCTGAGATCTGGAATGCTGGAAAATGCGAAATTCTGGCTGGCTGGCTTAATAATTAATGGCTAATTAATACTTAAAAACTACTTTATTATTTTTTAGTTAAACACTTAAGTACCTATGTTTACTTATTATAAGCCCAACTTATTAAACAGGTTTTAATTCACGCTTAAGAAATTTATGACCCTTTGCATTAAGTTTTAACTATTTTTATTTAAATTCCCTGTAAGTCTTGCAAAGATTTGAAGACTGGGCCTTCAATCCAGATGCACATGTTGGTGTTGCTTAGTGATTTTATACATAGAAAATAAATAGCCCAAACAGACACTGACTATGTGGACTCAAAGTAAGTTATCATATAAGCTTGTGTTATGGACACCACACAGTGGACCCCCTAGTTCCTAATGTACACCCAAGCCAGTCCTGAAAAGTTTGTTATACTGGCTTAACTGGGACTTGAACCCTGGACCTTTCACGCCGTAGCCGCACAGTCAACCACGGAGGCCGTGCGAGAAGAACATACATACATAATTTCACACATGTATCCCTTATGGGGTAGGCAGAACACCATAGGTTATAATCTATCTGATGTCACGTTTGACACAGGAGGTATTATAATGATGGAGAGGATATTGCAGTGAAAGGGGGACAGTCTATCGCCCACAAAAACGTCAATAAAACCTCTGACCCTTTACTGACTTATACATTTTGCCCGGGAAGAGAAGCAACTGGCACATTCTATGTTTTTCTTTCACTCCCAGTTCAGCATGGAAGGTGAGAGAGAAGAAAAAGAGAATTAATCAGGATTTTAATCTTAATAGGAATACTTGTGAAATAAAAATCAAATTAATAATAAAAACATTATTTATTAACACTTTGCTCAGGCAAATATTTTATAACTAAAATATAACTATAGACAACATTTGTCTTTCTACATTTGTAACACAATCAGACTTCATCAATTAAAAAAAAGTTATTCATTCACTGCACAGGTAAACACATTCAGACTACCAGATATAACTCCGTTACTACTAAGAATAGTTTTTTATACACTGTAAATGCAATATTAAATGTCTATGTAGGGAGTTACATCATACCTCCCATACCACCCATGCCTCCCATGCCACCCATACCAGCCATTGGGTTTGGTTCTTTCTCAGCAGGAATGTCACAGATGACAGCCTCTGCAGTAGTAAGCAGTGAAGCTACACCGCTGGCATCAGTGAGTGCTGTTCGCACTACTTTGGTGGGATCAATGATACCCTTCTCAATCATGTTGACATACTCATTGTTAAGTGCATCATAACCAAATTCTGGGCCAAGATCTTCAACTTTAGCTACTACTACAGATCCGTCAATACCAGCGTTCTTAGCGATGGTCATGCAGGGCATGCGGAGTGCCTTCTTAACAATCTCAACACCAGTAGCCTGGTCACTGTTGGAGGTCTTAAGCTGTTCCAATTGGGGAATGCAACGCAGCAAGGCTGAACCACCTCCGGGAACAATACCTTCCTCAACAGCAGCACGGGTTGCATTCAAAGCATCATTCACACGGTCCTTCTTCTCATTTACCTCAACTTCACTGGAACCACCAACACGCAACAATGCTACACCTGATGCTAGACGAGCCAAACGCTCCTGCAGTTTTTCCTTTTCATACTCTGATGTGGTTTCTTGAATTTGATCTCTGATCTGTTCTGCTCTTCTGTCAATGTCAGCCTTCTTACCTTTGCCCTTTAGAAGTAAAGTGTCATCTTTAGTAATAATGACTTCGCCTACTTGACCAAGATCAGTTAACTGGACGTCTTCTAGTTTCAGAAGGTTGGCATCATCTCCAAAGACGACTCCACCAGTAGCAATTGCCATGTCGCTAAGTGTAGATTTACGGTTATCGCCGAAACCAGGAGCTTTAACTGCAGCTACTTGTAATCCAATTTTAAGTCTGTTAACAACTAGTGTGGAAAGAGCCTCTCCATCAACATCCTCAGCTACAATAACTAGTGGCTTTCTTTGTTGATTAGCCAGCTCTAGGGCAGGGATGATTGTTTGCACATTGCTGATTTTCTTTTCAGAAAATATAATTAAAGCATCTTGGAACTCAACCTTTGCCCCCTTAGAAGAGTTGATGAAATATGGTGAAATATAACCTCTATCAAACTTCATACCTTCAATAACTTCAAGTTCATCATAAAGTGTTTTACCATCTTTGACAGTAATCACACCATCTCTACCTACTTTCTTCATGGCATCAGCAATAAGTTTTCCAACTGCTGTGTCACCATTAGCAGAGATAGTTGCTACTTGGGCAATTTCTTCTGGTGTGGTTACGGGCTTAGACATAGATTTCAGTTTTTCTTTAACAGTTTCAACAGCCATCATGACACCTCTTCTGATTTCAATAGGGTTAGCACCCTTGGAGATTTTTTCAAAGCCTTCTTTGGCAATTGCTCTCGCAAGGACAGTTGCGGTAGTTGTGCCATCACCGGCTTCCTCATTAGTGTTATTAGCAACATTTTGGACCAGTTTTGCGCCGATGTTCTGGAATTTGTCTTTGAGTTCAACTCCTTTAGCGACAGTTACGCCATCTTTGGTGATTTTAGGAGATCCCCAGGATTGTTCCAAAATAACATTTCTACCTTTAGGGCCCATGGTAACAGCAACAGCGTCTGCTAAAACGTCCACACCTTGGAGCATTAGTGCTCTTACATCAGCTCCGAACCTTACATCCTTAGCGAAAAATCTGGCGAGCTGGTGTGTTTTGTTTAAGGAAATGGATTGACGAACAACGCGAGGAAGTCGATACATTATTTTAAGTTGAAAAATTAACAATATGAAAACTAGACGCAAACCTCGATATTCTCGAAGATTCTTGCCGGGGTCGGTGCAAAACGTGATCTTCTGACTTAACAAATTGACAGATAGATCTTTCTTTTTGTAGGTTATCGTAATGTTCCCAAACCAAAACCTGATTAGCAGCAAGAATATGGTTGCTTATTTTGAAGTGAACATAATAATACCACTTATCTCAATCAATGTTTCTTACCGTTTATTGTTAATACTCTTACTGCGTTTAACATTGTTTACAGTCTTGCAAGTTAGATCCCGCCTCATAAAAATAATCTTCTCAAATTAAACGCCTCACAAGAGCGTTGAATGGGATTTAAATCAGGTAAACATACTTAGGCACAATGGTGGTATAATTTTCGGCTTGCATGCGTACTATGTTATATAGGGTTCTTATAATGCGATGTGGATTGCCTAGAAATTAAACCATTTACTTACTTACTTTACTTTTGATATGTGTCGGCGCCCCATAGCGACGCTAGGGTGGAAGGGCGCGGGGAGCAGTCAAGAGTCGTTCCCGCGCGCCCACCGTCTCTGCCTGGCACTCGCATGCGCGGTTCGCCCCCCTGTGCGCCCCGCTACCCCGCCGCCGCCTCGCGCTCGAGCTCATCTGCCCACGCGCCAGCAGCTTTCTTTTCCAACGCGACGTCGACCGAAGCGCACGAAATCCGCTAATTAAGGCCATCCGCCATGCCATGTTTAACAATAATTATATTAACGTAAAGACAAATGTAAACCCAAAGTTATAATACATAAAACCAATGTAACTCCTTAATTCGGCCAAATTAAAGAAGCATCAAGTCTACCCCATGCAGTTTCAATTTACAACCCTGGGAGTAGATAATATGAATACTGTTTTACTTAATTTGTTTTAATTTTAACTTTATTTTTTCTCTATGTAGGCTACATTTTTATTATTTAATGTATAAGTTCCCTCAGTAAAACTCGTAAATCTCTACAGAAAATATGTAAATCTTTACTGTAAATCTATACTTACTTTATTTCAAACTCGCAAAAATTTTGCACTGTGTTTTTGTACATTCATGAGATACTTAAGTAAAATAAATTTAACATTTTAAAGAAGGTATCTAAAACATAAACTTAATTATGGAAATAACAGTAATCGAACGTACTTATTATGACACATAAGCTCATATGACATTATCTCTAGTTTCCATTTCTACTTTTAAAAGATTAACAGGAAATCCCTTTCGTTTAAAAAACTAACACAAATAATTTTATTTACCACCAACATCTTGAGCACTCAGTCGAGCTTCTCTAGAAAATAGCACGGTTTTCTTTTTCATTAAGCAGTCTTTTGTCGCTCGTTTCAATGTTCGGCAACATTAGTCTTTGAGCAGAGACAAGGAAGAATTTCGTTTGCTTTTTTTGTTATCCTCGGTCAGATAACAGACATGCCGCCAGTACTTTTGTGGCCAGTTTTATTTACTTGTATACCAAAAACAACGTTCAGAAATATAAGGATTGATACAACTGTTCTACTAATAATGCCTTAAAGCCGTTTCATATTAATTAAGAATAGAAAGTTTGCCGTAAACATCAAAAGTAGTTCCGAAATGCTTGATAGATGGCGTAGACAAACGCTTCGGTGCTATCATTGCTTGCATGCCTACTGCTCGGCTCATAAGTTATACTTAATACTTAATAAACAATTTGTAGCACAATAACATTGAATAACATTTTGAAACTCTGTGTTAATAATGTTTTAAGACTTATTCTTATCTATGGTTTAGGCTCTCTAACCTCGCGCAAGGGAAGAACGTCAAAAAATACTCTGTTACAGTTTGTTAGTCCGGGTAAAAATGAATGAGCAGAATTGACTGGACAACCAGAAAATGGTTTGAGTTCTCTTGGCACAATTTTTTTGACCTTGGTATATATTTTCTCATTGGATAAGGCAAATCATATTTCCATACAATTTCATTACTGTTTGTCTAGTTGACATTTCCGTCAACTTAATTAATAAAATGAAATCAAAGAAAGTAAAATGAATCTTAATATTTTTCTAGGTGTATTTTACTAAGTTTTGTGTGCAACGCAGTTTTACTCTGTAAATTATTTGTTTAAAGAATCAAATAGTGTTATGAATACATATATTGACTGTATATTCTCTAAATATTCTTTAAAATGATTCAATTTCAGGGGATGTGGGCAAATAACTTGCCTCTCGAGGCAATTGACGACCACTTTGGCGATGGGGTAAACCTGACTGCCTCAGACAGATGCCAGTGGTAGCGGGTTTGATTCCCGCGCGGAACAAAAACAAAGAATGTCCCGTATATGGGTGCTTATATCTATTTATGTATTTATATTCTAGGTTCCCCCCTAGTTTGCTATATGGTATTTCATAACAAAAGCTATGCTTACTTTAGGGCCATGTAGTTGATGTGATTATCTGGGGATTTTATTTTATTATCCTTTTATTAAAATTATTAGTCTTTCTTCATCATAATACTTCCAAATTTGTCAAACATGACATCAGATGGTTTTATAGCCTCTGGTGTTCTGCCTAGGGTGAGTGGGGGGAAGATGAAAAATGGGGTAAGATAGAAAGTCAACAATAACGCCACATCTAGCAGATTTTTTGAAGTGCTTGTAGCACTATTTAAGCCGCTATTAAATTTTCTCCTGTGCCTAAGTCAACGTTTGAAGGTTATTGAACAGAAACATGTTTTTACAAAATTATACAATCTGACTTTTTGCGTGTTTCTTCAAGTATTTTTATCTTACCCCGCATCCTGTTACTTTCATTAAAAGCTAGGTACAACTGATTCTTTCGGATATTTAATAATTACTTTTTATTTACTTTTGAGCTATTAAATCATTTTTTTGCCATTACTCGTATTTAAAGGAATTGACACAATTTTCTATCTTCACCCATTACATTTTGATGGGGTAAGATGATTATATCAATTTTCGAAGAAGATGTTTGGAATAATATCATGCTAACAAATATGACAATTGTAACATAATCAGATTTTTTATTTGTTGCTGATTTTGCCTTTAACTTTTATCACCAATTTTACTTTAAACAATCGCTCAGCAATGTTTGTGAACATCCACTTCGGTCTTCCTCCGGTGGGGGTAAGATTGAAATACAAAAATTAAATTATTTGTCTTGTCTAAGGAAACAATCCTTAGGCGTTATGACGCTCGAGTCTGTTATTTTGTTTTCAGGGCATTAAATTCCATAGACTAGCATTGACCAAGAATGTCTGTCATTCTCTTGAACGATATTAGAAAATACTTTAACATTTCCCCGTCAACTTTCCGTCTTTCCCCTGTTTTATTTTTGTCCATTGCAAATGTTAATTGGGGTGGAATTCATTACTTTATAGATTTAAATGAAATTTAACAAAATAGTTTTAAAATATACTCCCTGATTGTCATTTATAAGACATCAAGTTTAAATTTTGAATAATATGTAGTGTTTCACATGTATTCAAAAACAACACTCCTCATCTCATTAAAATACCGTTCGATCTTGCCCCCACTGTAGGGTGAGTGGGATTACTCATTAGGGATACATGCGTGACGTGAAGTTATGTATGTATGTATTACGCGGATTTACCCCTCAAAACCTTAATCATAATTATTATTTTAAATTAAAATTAACCATGTATATTAATTTGATTAATCGAAAGTTATCAGTTACCTACGAATATGTGAAACATGCAATAACGAAATTTTATTAAAAATTAAAAATTTTATGGAGAAGAAAAAACACTCCTACATTGATAACTCCGCAAAAAACCTGCTTAGTACCCACCCACCTAATGTTTTTGTTTAGGGTATACAATAAATAAGAACTTGTTTTTTGCTTTCCTCTAGTTTTAATTAAATTTGTTTTTTTTTTTGAAGACTGTAAAAGTGGGTTGGATTTTAAGCTGTTTAGGGTGAACATTTTCAAAAAAAGGATTAAAAAATTCATAACTCAAATACTACAAAAAATCGCGGAACATACATGGGGTATTTTCGGACACCCCTAGATGTGAGGAATCTAAAAAAAACTTTATGACGTCACTGTTTGGACCACCCTGTATTTTGAACAAAAAAATCCTCTCAGCCGCCACACGACGGCGCCGTGCCGTTATACCACATACTTTTCTATAATGAACCATGAAGGAGATAATTTTAAGAGTTAATGTGAATCGCTGAGCGGTGCCCTGAGCCACGGAACGGCGGCGTGCCGAATGCCCTGCCGTTTCAAGGCAACGGCGCCGTAGCGTAGAGATGGATCCACGCCCTTAGGGCCGCGTGTCCATTTCGACCAGTCGGCCTACTCTTTTTTTTTCATTTATTAATTAGGGAGTTATTTCGCGTAGGAAACGTCACTCCCATTATTGTATACCATAAATTAAACCTACTTTACAAATATTCTTATAACTAATTAGCTCGAAGTTTGATACAAAAAATAAATAATTTATATAGTGACCTGGCCTTATCCGATAAAGAATGGGCCAAGACACTGGTATAAAAACCCAAATTGCTATCCCTCTCACCAAAGATGTGACGTCTCTGAGACTCAACGCGACTACACTCCACCAAAATGTGATAAACGTTCTCAAAAGACCCACATACTGCACAATTGGGGGAATCAACTTTGCGCATCATGAAACCGAAGCTGTTTAGCGGTACATGTCGGAGTCTCAGAAACGTCACAACCTCCTGTCTACTAGTTTGACCCACGCTGAACCAAGGTGCAAGAGGCAGAGAAGGCTGAATGGTTTTATACCAATTACGACGAAATTTATAATTTGTTGAAACTTCTTCCATGCTGGACTGGGAGCGAAAGAAAAACATAGAATGTACCAGCTGCTTCTCTTCCCGGGCATACTGTAAAAGTTAGTTGAGGGACAGAGGTTTTATTGACATTTTTGTGGGCGATAGGCTGACCCCCTGTCACTGCAATAGTCTCTCTCCATCATTATAATGCCTCCGAATTTGTCAAACGTGACATCAGATGGTTTTACAGCCTCTGGTGTTCTGACTACCCCATAAGAGACACAGGCGTGAAGTTATCTAAGTTATGTATGTTGTTGAAACTTTTTGCACGAAAAAAAACTTTCAAAACTTAATAAAAAAGTTATGGCTAATACAATGGTCGAAAATTAATGAGTCCCAGTATTATATATTATTAAATTTAATAACAAGTGTATGTATATGGGCAGTTAGTTGTTAATTTGTTGCAGCAAAAAATTAATATACGTATACCCCTTAATGTTTGATCAATAATTAACCAGTTAGAGTCGAATAAAGTTGGACGTCTGGACGAAATATTCCTAAAATACAATGGCGTTTTTTTCTTAAACAAAGGTAGGTAGGTAGCAACTTGAATGTAGTACCCATGCTAGTTCGTCTTCCCTACAAATACCAAAATTCTATTACTACTATCGCAACGTGCCGGGCACTACTGGAACTTTTTGTATTTTTTTGCTGCGTTTGATATCGATATATCTATAGTACCAAGGAGCGTATCTATAGTACCTATGGTATTCAACCAATCAAGTGTTTTCGATCGTTGCATTTGCTTATTTTTCAGTGTGTTTTTAGTCGACCGGCTGGTGTAGCGGTAACATAAATTGCCTTCTATGCCAGAGGTCCTGGGTTCAAATCCCGGCTGCGGCGGATATTTGTGTGATGAACACAGATATTAACCGTCAAGTCATGTATGTTTATATGTTTATTCTAATAAAAAATATATATTTATTCAATATTATGTATGTTCATATATTTCTTAAGTATATCAGTTATCTAGTATCCATAGCACAAGTTCTTTAAGAAACTTAATTTGGTCTAGATAATGTTGTGTGAGTGTCAGAAATATTTATTTATTTATATATTTATTTATTAGTCGCTTAATTCTTTTGTTAGTGTTTTCTACAAAGTACGTTGTGTAGAGTGTTCGCTCCTCGCGTTCTTACGATCTCGAATTGAAGATTTTACTTTTGTAAAGTGATATTTTAACGTAGGATACTGACTTTCTAGTGAGATAAGAAAAGGAATTGCATTGATTTTTAATGACTGGTGCAAGGAGGTGAACAATTTGTGTAGCAAAAGCATTGAGTTTGACGAAGACGACCCGAACAAATCTATGGCCTACAATTATTATATCAAACACAAATATAAAAATTAAAAAAAATAATTAAGAAGAAATAAATAATTGTCTGAGATGCATATTTTTTATTACTCTCAATTCCCATAGCATCATGCTTTGTGCAGTTTATTTCAACTTATTAGTATTGCGCAGTTAAAATTGGACTCGTTACTCGAATCAAATTATAATTGCGCAATAGTAATAACTTTTACTACGAATTTCTGTAAATATGAAAGTGGCGCGGTCGGGCTGGGCTGCATTCTAGGGTTGCTTTGGTCAAAAAGGTTCCTAGAGTGGATACTGTATGGCGCCAAAGTGCAAAAACAGCGAGACGGTCGTCTATACTTTAGTACTTATATTCATCTATGGTAGTACCAATTGACGTGTAATGTTACCTTTCTATAGCTAACTACGAGGGTGGATTGAAAAGTTCGCGGCCTAGTCAAGAAAACAGAATAAAGTACATACAAAAATATTTTTATTTTTCGACGTAATCTCCATTTAGCTCTATGTACTTCTTCCATCTGCTTTCCAGAGCTTCCATACCTGTTTTAAAAAAAGATTCCTCAAGGTTTTCAAAATACAGGTTAACAGCGGCTTCGACCTCTTCATTCGTTAAAAATTTCTGCCCACCGAGGTGTTTTTTCAGGTTTGGAAACAGGTGAAAGTCCGAAGGTGCCAAATCAGGAGAATAAGCTGGATGTGGCAACAATTCGAAACCACAATCACGAATTTGAGCCATAGACTCGACAGACGTGTGGACTCGGGCGTTGTCCTGGTGAAACAACACTTTCTTTCTCAGTAATCCTGGGAGTTTCTGTTTAATTTCTTCACGTAAACGGCGCAGAAGGGTGCTATAGTACGCAGAGTTTATTGTTTTGCCTTTTGGAAGGTAGTCCACCATAATGACACCCTTAGCATCCCAAAAAACCGATGCCATCACCTTGCCAACCGACAGAATTGCCTTTGCTTTTTTCGGAGTTGGTTCACCTGATTTTTTCCATTGTTTGGATTGTTGTTTTGATTCTGGGGTATAGTGGTGAACCCAGGTTTCATCCATTGTCACAAATCTGTCAAGAAAACCTTTTGGATCAGCCTCGAACATCTCCAAACAGTCGCGAGAAATCGTGAGTCGAATTCGCTTTTGCTCTACTGAAAGCAATCTGGGGACCCACCTAGCCGAAACCTTAGAAAAGCCGAGTTCATGGACAATGATGTTTTGCGTTCGTTCATATGAGATGCCTATAGTGTCTGCAATTTCTCTGATAGTCAATCTACGGTCTTTCAATATGAGATCACACACTTTATTGATGTTTTCTTCGGTCGTAGACGTCATTGGCCTGCCGGAGCGAGGGTCATCTTCGATGTTCTCTCGTCCACGTTTAAATTCTGCAACCCATTTTTCACAGTGGTATAAGACGGGGCATATTCCCCTAATGTTGTTTGCATGTCATCATGGATCTCCTTTGGTGTTAATCTTTTTTTAAACAAATATTTAATCACAGCACGTTGTTCAAATTTCTCCATTAGTGAAAATTTGTTCTACACACGTATTTATATTGTTCGTAAAATTTTATTTAAACAAGATATCAAATAAAATGACGGCAGAAAAAATAACAAAAGTTTTTTTTTAATGGCCAGGCCGCGAACTTTTCAACCAATGTAGTAGCTGTTGCGCGCGGTTTTAGCCGCGCAATTTCGATTCCCGCGGGATTTTCGGGATAAAAAAGTAGCCTATACGGATTCGGAAGAATCCCTCTAAGTAATGGTAAAAGAAATTTTGAAATCGATCCTGTAGTTTTTGAACCTATTCAATACAAACATACAAAGGTTTCCTCTTTATAATATTAGTATAGACGAGTCAAAAAGAATTGTCAAACTGCCATTTGAGAGATATTTCAAAAAAACATATCGTAATCAAATTTATGAAATCAGAGTGACCGACCATGCTTATTTTGTACCTTCGTAGATTTTTACCAGTTACCTTTTTATGACCTCAACTTTGGCGATGGGGTAAACCTATCTGTCTCAGACGCCAGTGGTTGCGGGTTCGATTCCCGCACGGAAAAAAAAATGTTCCGGGTCTGGGCGTTTATTTATAACAGAAAAACACATGCAATTACGAAAGAGTCGCAAAGAGTAATGATCAAGTACTGATCTTCAAAATTAAGTTCACAAAGTTTAGGAGTAGGAAATGACGCCACTAATAGGAAACCATTAGCATCGAAGAAATTAATGGTCATGAGAGAGGGACACAGGATAATACTAATAAACTTTAGTGCAAAAAGTTTCAACAAATTATGAATTTTATATTGATTGTGTATTTGGCGGTGATCTCTACGGTAAGTGGCGGACAACTATTTTCGATCGTAACTTTTTTAATTTCTCTCAAAAATCTCAAGAAAGGGGCTGAGTATAGCAACAAATAGCTACTAACTCCTGGAAATTTTTCATCAATTTTTCAAACTAGGCCAAGGTCTTAATGAACACCTTAGGGCCTTTGCTGCGTTGAGCGTGCGCACGCAGCACAGCGGACCCCGCCCCGCGCGATTACGGGGCTCGCTCGATCGTTTGTCTGACAAATGGGCTGATTGGTTCACGTCGTCGTATTTTGACTAAGTAGTATATTAATAAGTAATCATAGGTATGGAAGAAATATAAAAAAGGGCAAGTAATAAAAGACTCGTCTTTGCACAAAATTATATTTTGTGTTATATAACACCTGCTACATTCGTACAAGTACAGTATTTACATTTTTTCAATAAAGTATGCATTAGTAACAAATAACATCAATAATAACCTTAGGAGCGCAGCTTATCCACATCCAGGGATGAACCATCACTCAGCTGACTATTTGTTACTTTACTGTTAATGGGTGCAGGTTGATCATCTCCCTAACAATAAACTAAATATACTTAGAACATAAACTATGTGTCAAATACGTGTCGATAACATTTGGCAATAAATTACTGGGATAACACGAAAATACTAATATCTTCTTAAGCAAAGCATAAAAACAAAGAAATTACCATATAAAAAACCATTAAAAACTAATGTGTAAAAAGAATACAAAATATAAAAATAACTCATCCTTTAGGCCTGTTGTACACTCAATTATACAACACTACCTCACTGACTGATACACTATCACAATGATCAAAGTGAAAATTAATATAACACATAATTAATTAGCATGTATTTACAGACTCTAAAAAATACATTTACATAATTTACACAGAATCTAAGCAGATGGAATTAGAAAGAGGCACTTCAAAATATTTATTATTGACACAGAACTAAGATTTACCACTAAGTCAGCTGTACAAAAAAGATGACGAATTTTATAGCTTATTACAAAATATACAGATATGGGAAACCAACATCTTCTGATTAAAACTGGAAAAATCCAATTATTCATTTAGCCACACAAAATTTCTTTGGAAATAAAAATACACAGTTTTATAAGTAACACAAAGTTGAATTGTCCAATTATCACAGTAGTGATTACTATTTTACGCTTTCACTTGATATATAAAACATACAAACTACAATTTATCAGTACAGACATTTATTGCACTATCAATGTATTATGCTACAAAATTTATGCCATTAATTTTATTATTAACAATTTTATTACATACAAACTTTTACATATCTGTAATTTTGTACTTTTTCAGCATCCACAAAGGCATACTGTAATATTAAAAATAGTATTATTATGTAAACAAAAACAAATAACAGTTGCCTATGTACATCTAGGGCATATAACGAAAGATGTCAATTAAAAGGCTCTTAGGGCAAAAAGTTAAGATAAATCAAGTAAGTAACATTATATACAAACTAGAACTTAAGTTACGATCAAATGTTAACTCATTGTTATTTGTACTATAACTTAGTTAATACTAATTATTATATACACAAGCACTGATTTGGTCATAGTTTTTTTAATTGTTTTTTTGCTAAGACACAATCACTGAGGTTTGGGCTACCGACGCATTGTCGTGTTCAATGTTTGCATGGTGAGGGGAGGGGGAGGATTAATGTATCCGGCGTAGGCATACACATTAGGTTGTTGCGCCCTGGGGTCCGTTGTCGGAGGGTACTGCACCCCAGGCTGGACATTCATCATCTGCACCGGGAGGTTGTTGAACTGCTGCTGCGGAGGGACTCTATATCCGTTAAGTCCGTACTGGCTGATGATATGGCTGTTGAGGTTGGGAGACATCCTGCTCGTAGGCGTCATTTGCATGTGTTGCATCGGGCTGAGGTTGCCTGGAACAGAATCCACTATTATTTCAAATTAGTATAGAAAGATTGATTGGTGAAGAGATTAAATTTTATAGGATGAATGAACTCAGAGAAGTGTTAAAAATAATTATAGGTATTCTGCTAAAATGATTTTTGTTCTACAATAACGGTTAGATGTCATGTGGTATATTATGTCACTTTGATGTTTATTTAAATTACATTTTATTTCAACGCCCTCTCCTTACAATTTATTAAAAATAAACAACACACAAGTGCGCCTATTCGGAAGAACAACTTTAGTTTAGGGCTACTAGATGTCTATTTAGTTTTTAGACCTCTGCCTCGAAATTGTCCACCAGGGTACAGTCAGCGTCGGCGCGGGGCGTGTCACACCGACCAATTCTCGAAGCCAGTAAGTAGATCACGCGGCACCATATAATGCAAAATAGTAAAGAAAATGCACTCCGCAAAATCAATTAAACTAATAGCGACCCACCCTTGCTGGGAATTATTATTGGGGGTTCTGGGACTATATGAGCAGTCTTGTCCGCTCGTCACACTGCGACCTAAAAGATCTATTCTGGGATACAATAAAATACAGTCAAAGTCAAAAATAGAGTCATAGTTATCGCTAAGTTCGAAACAAAGTTCTTAGACTGGTGGTTATAAATAATTGATTTACCGATTTGGATTTTAAATGCATGTGATTAAGTGCTTATTAAACTGGCAGACTTCTTAAATGAAAGTGTGTCTGAGTCAGTCAGTGGTCATGAATGAAATTATAACCCTTGTCGCAATGTGCTGCGATGCCTTCACTTTTGAAGTAGACCATACAAGTCAGGTAGAAACTACCTGCCATTTTCGAGGTCTTATGTACAGTGGCGTGTATGCAATTATCTTCAGGGATATTTGGATCTTATTTGACAGCTACCTATTAGACTTATCTTTTACTTTGTTTAATAGACCTTAAATTGTGCAAGTTTTTAAATTTAATGTCCCAGACTTTGCTTTGCTTCCTGCCCTAGTGTTTGTAAGTGTTAGCCCTGTCATATTAGACTATTGATGTGTATACACAAAATTAACGCCAAGAAGCTGACAAAATTTGAGGTGATCTTTGTGTTCGCAATACGAAATTAGCCACATATTTGAGTGAGATAATTTAGTGTCAAAAGTTCCATATTTCACTTTGATCATTTTTTTTTGGCAAATACAGGGCATACTTCGTTGTATGCGATATATTACTACGCGATCTTGGTGTTGTAAGGTAAAAAAATATTCAGTCACTAATCATTTATCAGTGGCGAATTAGATTAATTAGAATTAGATTAAGCGCAATAAAAGACTCTATTCCTTTCGCAACAGCAACAAAGCACCTCAAATAATTTAGAACAACCAGACCGCTTTTTTATTTGCTTATCATTATTTAAAACTATAGGATTATATTATACAGTTCCTCCTCCAGGAGAGACTCATAGCCCCGTGTTGGGCTTTCAAAGAGTTGTGATGATGATGATATCAAAAAGTTCCAGCAACTTACTAGTAGTGTTCCGTGAGTTTCTGGCGTCAAGCTGCGTGTGCGCGGGCGCGTAGTACTTGGCAGCGTGGTGGTAGTGCGCGCCGGCGGGGGGCGTGCTGGGCTGTTGCACGTACTGGAACAATAGCGAATAACTATATTTTTATTTAGTGTATATTTTATATAGTATGTATGCCTTTAACCCCAAGCTACATATACTAATGTTCTATATCCATGGTTGTCTGGTGAAGATCGCTTTCCAGCCATAAGACCGCCAATTGTATGTATTTCATTTTTTTTGTACTTATTAATAGCATACAATGAAGTGTAAATAAATAAATAAACATTAAGTTACTATATAGTCTGACACGGTAATATATTATATGGCTGCGTATCGAGTTACGAAAACGGCTGAGTTAATAAAGTGTAGCGGTCATACATTGTAAGCAAAGTCAGCAAACCCTAAACGAATGTATCGAGCGGTATAGCCGCCAGTCGTCTGCGGAGCACCGCCTAACTAGGTTCCCTTAACACTAAGTATTGATAAGGACTAATTGTATCTACTTTATGTGTGATAATTGTGATTGTTTCCTTCCTGTTTAATAGATCACTGAGAGAAGGAATTATGCCTTCGCTGTGGAAATCTGCTTTCATATCCCCCATCCACAAGAAAGGGCCTAAAGATAACGTTGTTAACTACAGACCTATCTCAAAACTCTGAATACTGGCTAAAATATTCGAGCGTTTATAACGAACTTTATCTGACGTTAAAAAATACATTTATTCCCCAACAACATGGCTTTGTTAAGGGAAGGTCCACCACTACAAATCTCCTAGTTTACACCGACTTCATAACTGAGAATATAGACCGTAGCAATCAAATAGACACAATATACACAGATTACAGTAAAGCCTTCGATCGTTTAGACCATAGAATCCTGCTGGCAGATAGTTTTGAACGCATCCTTATTTTTTAATGATAGGGTAGATTCAAGCTACATATCAAAGATTAAAATATAACTACCCACTAACATCCTATTCCAAAGGCTATCCTCACCCCCCCCCCCTTACCTTCACTTCAAGCCGACACTTATCGTGCGCCATTGGAACCTACGGTCGACTACTTCGAACGCGAGTCCCGTACCGGAAAATTCCATCATCAGCGGAATCGATCTATCGGATCTTCCCAAAATAACTTAAACGAAATCAATCCAAAACAAATTAAACCAAATACATCGCGATCGCGCGCTTTAAACCTGAAGGGGCACCTAAAGACAGCCAGGAGACAGCAAGCTAACCAGCGAACGTGAAGGTAATCCTTTTTCTTGTTTCCTCTGTTTTTCCCCAACATTCCTTGGTCCTTCGAACTGGATCCCTAAATATCCTACATATTAACATATTTTGTATAAATTCGTAATTTCATTTAACCTTTTTTCTGATACCCTCATTCTCATTTTAATTCGTGGCTGAATCTTTCTCCCGCCATCTCTTATTTTTGTGTTGGTATTACATCATTTATTTTGTGTTGTATTGTGTTGGCAGTAATTGAATCATTCACTCTTTCGGTGATTGATCAAAATAGTCTGTGGTTCATCTGTCATTCAATTGATCAATGCGGCATATTTAGTCTGTGTTTCAATCAACCGCCATTATTGTTTGTTTATTTACATTCCTATTTGAGAAACTTTATTGATTTATCGAACAATATTATTAAACTTCAATATGAGTAAAATCGGCCAACTTGTCGTTAAATTTAACAATGTTCATAAGCAGCTTCGAAAGCTTTATGATTTAGGAACTGCGTGTAGCGTAGACGACAATAAGTCTGAGCTCGAAGTAAAGAAGTTTTTAGTTCGCTATAAGGACATCGAGAAATATCGCGAGCAGATGGACGATACTTATTTTATATTAATGTCTGATACGTCTACCTTTGACGATAAAAAGCGTCTAGAACTAGAAGGTGCTTATGATGAATTCCAGGAGCTGTTCTATTCTATTCAAGTCATGCATTCTTCTATGAATATAGATTCGAATCATACGCCCAATTCTCAATCTACACACAAAACGCATAGTGAATTTCATTTACCTAAAATCGCTCTCACTAGGTTTTCAGGCATTCATATTGAGTGGCCAAATTTCATTGCAATTTTCAATAGTTTGATACACAACAATTGCCAACTTAGCACAGTGGAAAAAATGCACTATTTATTGAGTGTGCTGGACAAGGAACCTCTCTCTTTAGTGAAACATTTAATCATATCATGGGAAAACTATTCAATAGCATATGCATTGCTTACTGATAGGTATGCAAATCAAAGAGTCATAGCAGATAGGCATATTGAGGCAATTTTAAGCTTACCTGTCATAACACAAGTCAACATAAAAAATTTAAATAAATTCATATCCACAGTCAAGGAAAATACACAGGCGCTTAAGGCCTTACAATTTGATGTGGATGCATGGTGTTTTTTGTTGCTTCACATAATCTTAAAGAAGTTGCCAACAGAATTGCGCAACAAGTTTGAGTCAACTTTAGATACCAGTAAAATTCCAACATTTATTCAGTTGCTTGGATTCCTAGAAAATCAGCTGCGAATCCTTGAGAATATGTCAAGTTCCACAATTAAGTCAAATTCAAGTAACTCTTTCAACATTATTGAAAATAAAACTAGCTTGGTTAATTCTTTTACTTGCCCTTGCTGCAAGGAAGGTCATTCTATTTATAAATGCTCCAAATTTGAGTCCATGGTTCCAACTGAACGTAAATCATTTATTTCACAACAAAAACTTTGCTTTAACTGCCTTCGCACTCATCATGTTTCTAGGTGTACATCCCGCAGCGTTTGCCAAGTATGTCGTGGCCGTCACCATACTAAGTTGCATATAAGCAATGTGGCACCTAGTACAAGCACTGCTCCAACGCAGGGTGATACTATCAACAATCACAACCAAGCCTTGCACAGTATTGATGGTTTATCTACCATGATGCTTGGCACTGCCGTTGTTCATGTGCAGGATGTTGAAGGCCAATTTCATTTAGCTCGAGCCTTAATTGATAGCGGATCTCAAGTGTCAATCATGTGTGAGGACTTAGCTCAGCGACTTAAGTTACCTCGCCTTCACTCCAATGCTGTATACGGGTTAGGTGCTTCAGCTGGTCTGGCTACCAAGGGTAGATTATCTTGCAATATCAAACCTGTTCATCAACCAAATGAAATCTTACTTGAAGATTTCATTGTGATGAAACATATAACTGGCAATCTTCCCTCGGCACATGTCAACAAGGCAGTTATTAATAAATGCAAGCACTTAAAACTAGCGGATGAAACCTTTGACACTCCGGGTCAGATTGAATTGCTCTTAGGTGTTGGTCTCTATAGTAAAATTTTTGATGGTTTGCAGTTAAGCTTAGGAAAGAATATGCCTACAGCTTACTCATCCATGTTTGGATGGATCATCATGGGCAAAGCCCCAGCAGCATCGAGTCATGTCTTCAACATTGTCTCGATGGCCTGCACCGAGGATCTTCATATGGCTATGAGCCGTTTCTGGGAGTGTGAAGAAATTCCCAAGCGGACTTTGGAGGATCCTGAGGATGTACAATGTGAAAAGCACTTCGCTGAAACTCACACTCGAGATAATACGGGTCGTTTTATTTTACGGCTGCCTTTCAAGGTCAACCACAAACCACTGGGTGAAACGCACTGTTCTGCCTTGAAGCGATTTCACAATCTGGAGCGTCGGCTTCTCAAGGATGTAAGGATGCGCGAGCTTTACGTGGCATTTATGCGGGACTATCTGGACGCTGGACACATGCGCGAAGTCCATTCCCCTGTATCCAGTGCGCGATATTATATTCCTCACCATGGAGTTTTTAAAGAACATAGCAGTACCACTAAGCTGCGCGTTGTTTTTGACGCTTCGTCACCTAGTTCTTCTGGTGTATCTTTAAACCAAATACTCATGCCTGGCCCCAAATTACAGAAGAACATTGAGGACATCATTCTTCGCTTCAGGGCGCATGAAATAGTGTTTACCGGTGACATCCGTCAAATGTACCGCCAGGTCCGGTTGGCTGACGAGGACTGCAAGCAGCAGACTATCTTTTGGCGCGAATCTCCTGAGCACAAATTGAGGCAGTATGAGCTGACAACTGTCACCTATGGCGTTTGCAGCTCAGCCTACCAGGCGATTCGCGTTATTCACGAGCTTGCTCGTCTAAACTCGGATGTCCATCCCGAAGCGTCCCGGGTGCTCCTAGAAGAAACCTTTGTCGATGATGTGGTAACAGGTGCCTCTTCTCTTGACTCTGCTAGACAACTACAACAAGATATTGTCGAGATTCTCGCCCAGGGCGGTTTCACACTTCGTAAGTGGTCCAGTAATTCACAGGGACTTCTAGCGATGCTTCCTACTGACCATTGTGAATCTCCTTTTCGGTTCGAGGATGGAGACAACATTTATAAAATCCTGGGGATGGAGTGGAATTCTAGAGCTGACTGTTTTATCTACCATGTCTCAGAGATGAGCAAAACCATGACCAAACGTGGCGTCCTCTCCAACATTGCCCGACTGTACGACCCATGTGGCTTCTTAACGCCAGTCATTCTGCGCGCTAAACTTTTCATGCAGACACTTTGGTCTCTCGAGTGTGGATGGGACGACCCTCTTCCCTCAGATTTCCTCGAATTATGGAAAACCTTCCTGGCCGACTTTCATCACTTGAATCAAGTTTCGATTCCGCGACGCATTCTGCCTGATCAACCAATGTCAATTCAGATCCACGGTTTCAGCGATGCGTCTGAGCGAGGTTATGCGGCTTGCCTTTACCTTCGTTCTGAGACCTCTGATGGTAACATCATGGTGCGTCTCCTCGATGCCAAGTCCCGCGTTGCACCAATCAAACAGAAACTTACGATTCCCAAGTTGGAACTTAATGGCGCACTGTTGCTCGCTCAACTAATCGAACACGTCCTCAACAACTTCCGCAGTAAATTCAGCGTACAATCAATTTACGCCTGGACTGACTCTAGCATAGTCTTATCTTGGCTCCGAATCTCCCCTCACAAGCTGCAAACATATGAAGGGAACCGAGTATCTCAGATTCAAGCGCTATGTCCAAACACCGTCTGGAAACACGTTCCGTCGGCCATGAATCCAGCCGATTCCGCGAGTCGGGGTCTTACTCCCTCCGATTTGGTTGTTCATTCTTTATGGTGGTGCCCACCATGGCTTGCAGATGATTCTGCAACATGGCCTGGAGACCTACCTCTTAGTAGTGAAGTCGACTTACCCGGTATCAAGTCGACTCCGCTAATCTTATCTGTCGGCGTTTCTCAAGCTGACTCTCATGCCATTCCTTTGGATAGGTTCAGCTCACTCTCCAAACTACAGTCGGTAGTTGGTTGGTGCCAGCGGTTCCTTTATAACTGCCGCAACTCCGCTAAACGTCGCACTGGGCCACTATCGGTCTCAGAATTGAACGCTAGCTTACAAGCTATCGTCAGACTAGTCCAGCTTGCTTCTTTCCACAGTACGATAGAATTGTTGCGTGCAGGGAAAGGCATCAAAGGGACCCTAATGCGACTGAACCCATTCTTAGACACGCAGGGCCTCCTGCGAGTTGGTGGCAGAATCCGTAAGTCCGACTTAAGCTACGAGGGTAAACATCCCCTAATTATGCCCAAGAACAATCATGTCACGAATATCTTAATAGAGCATTATCATAAGCTTTATCTGCATCCCGGATCAGGAACCTTGATGACCCTACTTCAGCGCAAGTTTTGGATATTATCTGCTAGACGAGTAATCAAGCAGATTACATTTCGGTGTCAACGTTGCTATCGGTTGCGGCCAAAGTCCTTAGAGCCCTTCATGGGTGACTTACCGTCCAGTCGAGTTACGTCTTGTCGTCCTTTTCAACGCGTTGGAATAGATTTTGCAGGGCCCTTCTGGCTAAAGACATCCAAGGTTCGAAACGCTAAGGCAATTCGTTCTTATTTATGCGTTTTCATTTGCTTCACGACTAAGTGCGTGCATCTAGAGATAGTTTCTGAGCTCTCCACTGAAGCATTCATCGCCTGTTTAGATCGTTTCGTATCACGTCGAGGTCTTCCAAGTGACATCTACAGCGATTGCGGTACGAATTTCGTGGGTGCTAGAAACTATTTAAAGGAAGTTCAGCAGTTCCTTCAAAATTCCTTTAACGAAACTCATCGTTGCCTCGGCGACAAACAAATTAACTGGCACCTAAATCCGCCTGCCAGCCCTCATATGGGTGGCCTGTGGGAAAGCGCGGTTAGGTCCGCCAAACTTATTTTAAATCGCGTCATTGGTGAACGGATTTTATTTTTTGAGGAGCTCGCAACCATCTTTGCCAAGGTTGAAGCAGTCCTAAACTCCCGACCGCTTTGTCCGCTAACCAATGATCCTAATGATTTAGAGGTTCTTACGCCTGGTCATTTTATAATCGGACAGCCTCTTTTGTCTTTGCCGGAACAAAACGTCAAGGATGAGCTTATTAGTCCGCTGAAGCGCTGGCAGCTGCTTCGTCAAATCACTCAGCATTTTTGGAAGCGTTGGCATACCGAATATTTGCACACTGTTTCCCAACGCACAAAGTGGCTAACCAAGTCTGATAATCTTAAGGTTGGCGATTTGGTTTTAATCAAATCTAGCTTGCCACCTCTTCAGTGGCGTAAAGCACGCGTCATTCGTCTTTGTCCCGGTAAAGATGATATTGTGAGAGTAGTGGAATTGATGACAGCTTCTGGAAATCTGCTAAGGCCTGTAGTTAAATTATGTCCACTGCTCGCGAATTCTGATAACCAAACACAACTTTAAATTGTTCCTTATTTATTATTATTATTATTTTTTTCTAAGTATTCAAATTTACCGTAGAATCACACTATTCAATTAGTTCTATTTATTTATTTTTCTATTATTTATAAATTATTTTATTCCAAAACTTAAAGAGCTAGCTCGCTCTTTGGGGGGCGGTATGGCAGATAGTTTTGAACGCATCCTTATTTTTTAATGATAGGGTAGATTCAAGCTACATATCAAAGATTAAAATATAACTACCCACTAACATCCTATTCCAAAGGCTATCCTCACCCCCCCCCCTTACCTTCACTTCAAGCCGACACTTATCGTGCGCCATTGGAACCTACGGTCGACTACTTCGAACGCGAGTCCCGTACCGGAAAATTCCATCATCAGCGGAATCGATCTATCGGATCTTCCCAAAATAACTTAAACGAAATCAATCCAAAACAAATTAAACCAAATACATCGCGATCGCGCGCTATAAACCTGAAGGGGCACCTAAAGACAGCCAGGAGACAGCAAGCTAACCAGCGAACGTGAAGGTAATCCTTTTTCTTGTTTCCTCTGTTTTTCCCCAACACCTGCTTAAAAAACTGTATTTCGCCGGTATCAGAGGTAATCTGTATAGATGGTTTGAGTCTTATGTTTTAAATGGAACTCAGTCTGTCGTTTTAAATGGCTATAATTCTTCCTGGGCGTCCATTCCATTGGGTGTTCCTCAAGGTTCACTACTTGGTCCGCTATTGTTTGTAATCTTCATCAACGACATCGGTAAATGCTTTAAGTACAGTGAATTCGTAATGTTTGCCGATGACCTAAAACTCTACAAAGTCGTGAACAACTTGTCAGATGCCATACTGTTACAGGAAGATCTAATTCGCCTGACAAGCTATTGCGAAGAAAACGCTCTTGAGATTAATATTTCAAAGTGCTTTACACTGAGCTCTTCTCGCAAAAAACAAATATTCGAATTCACCTATTGCCTTTATAACGAGCCTCTCAAACGAGTTCAGGTTATTCGGGACTTAGGGATAGTACTGGACGATAAACTTGGTTACGACGTGCACATCGATCATGTAGTTAACCCTTAGCACCACTCGTGGGGGACCTAGGTCCCCCTGCGCTTTGTTTTTTTCAAATCATATTAATATTTAGAGCCCGACGCGGTTGCGATTCCGTGTATTCCCAGTGACACCCGAGAGCTACAGAAGTGCATAATTGCTGAGACTGCTAATATGTTTATAGAATTTAAAAAAAAAATAAGTCAACTAAGCCCAACATTCCTTTTGTGATTTCGAGTATTTTTAAATTTATGAAGAATTTATGTCTGTTTTTAATAAAAGGTAAATAGTTTATTTGAAAAAAATCTTTCTTTTTTGTTTTGAAGTAATTTTTTTAAATTATATTGGGCCTTCCCAATATAATTTAAAAAAATCACCCTTCCCCAAAAAAGTAATTAAAATCAACTAATGTATGTTAGGTTGCCTGGAAGAAATCGCTTATAGCTTTGTCGTTATCTGCAAAACCATATCTTGTATGGTGACAATAAAGAGTTATATTATTATTATTTGGCATCATAAGAGCTACACGCCCTTTATAGGCGGAAAGGTCCCGACAGTCTGACCAGTCGGTCGGGTATCAGGGCAAAAGAGAATCAACTTATGATATCAGCCAAAGAGGCAGTGTGTATTAAGTTTAGTTACTAGGGGTAATAATAATAAAGAGAAGATTTTTTTAAGAGATAATTATAACTTAAGCATGGATTCACCGACTATTCTCCATGAATAACTGAAAAATTTTATATCTCAGTAAAAGTGCCATCTGAGTGGCCATGCATAATACAAGTATATTCTAATTGAATACATTTTTCTTTATAACTAAAATAAGATACTCAGAGCTTATAGAATACCAAAATTAACTTTAATATTTGAAACAAAGTTATGCATAAAGGAATTTACGAGGATCAGATTAAAATACTGATTATAATTGAAATTCTGTCTTATTTCGATTACGAATTTAAAATTTATCTTCCATGCTGGACTGGGAGCAGAAGAAAAACATAGAATGTGCCAGCTGCTTCTCTTCCCGGGCAAACTGTAAAAGTCAGTTAAGGGGCAGAGGTTTTATTGACGTTTTTGCTGACCCCCTCAATAGTCACTGCAATAGTCTCACTCCATCATAATAATATCTCCGAATTTGTCAAACGTGACATCAGATGGTTTATAGCCTCTGGTGTTCTGCCTACCCCATTAGGGATACAGGCGTGAAGTTATGTATGTATGTATTTAAAATTAAATTTGGAGGAGTAAATGATCTATCTCCTACGTACCTGCGGCTGAGGAGCATCAGCCAGCTGCTGCAGCTTGGCGAGCGAGCAGGACTGCGGCCAGCTGCCGTACTGCTGCTGCTGCTGGAACGACAGGTAGCCGCCGCCGTAGCCGCCGCCCTGCATCACGCCGCCGCCTGGAACGAAGGTAGGTTGAGGGAAATGTTAGAGATCGTTAAAGTTGTAACTAAGTTTAAGATGATGAATAATATTTTTTTTTTTAAATATGTATGAGTTCGGAGATCATTAACCTTGACGACCTTATTATACTTCGGCCAAAGGTTTGACGTGAAGTCGGTTTTATAGACTAACACCGCGTTTAACCTCAATCTCACCTGATGGTAAATGAAGATGAGGCCAGCAATGGAGAAAGCATATTTGCTTAGGAAATATTGCCGGAACACATCACCGCTGAAGCGGTAATATTTGCCAGGAGATTTTATATGAATGGTCAGAAAGTGACGGTCGCTCGGATTAGTCGCCTTTTACGAACCGCTTATCCAGAGGCGGTAGGGCTATTCTAAATCTCAACAATGCGGATCTAATAGGTGGGGTAGTTTTTTTTTATTACTTTTAAGGTTAACTTTTAAGTCAGTTAAGAGACGGCGGATTTATTGGCGATTTTGAGGGCGACAGGCTGACCCCCCGTCACTGCTATAGTCTCTCTTCATCATAATAATACCTCCAAATTTGTCAAACGTGGCATCAGATGGTTTTTTTAGCCTCTGGTGTTCTCCCTACCCCATTAGGGATAAAGACGTGAAGTTATGTATGTATGTACTTTTAAGGTCAGTTAAAAAAATATATTTTCAATTATAAATAAATCAAAACAATCATAGAATATAAAAAAAATACTGATCAATAAAATAGTATAAATATACTGTATTGAAAGAATAGTATATTTGAAGCCCCTACCTCTTTTTTACTAATTTTCTTGGCCATATAGGTTTACCTCAAGCACTTTTTTATTATACTAATAATTTATAAGATCATAAGGCAATAAAGAGGGTGACTGGTGGTAAAGACTGCCACTTTTAAAATTCGAGGACGTGATAGTTTGAGATCATACATGAAGAGAAAAAATATGATAAAATAAATAAATAATGAATACATAAATATGTATTAATTATTTACTAGTAAACTTAACAGAAAGTTAAAGAATTGATTACGAAACACATGGTTACACTAGCGTTCGCAGATCCTCGTGCCAGGCCAAGTGCCGCGATTGACTCAGGCGTAAAGTAAATTGAAACAAAACTTTATTTATGTATAGGGAATTCTAGTGAAAAAATTAAGTACCTAGTTTTATCACATAATTATGACCAGAATGGAGTACTGAGTGCTCTCGTTCAGTATCTAAAATTTGTCACCAGTCACGCTGTATATTTAAGATAAACATGGAAACACAAGATGGTATTTTCATGAAAAAAAAAACATAAAAGTAACTTAATTTACCTGGAGTGTGATGCGCCGGAGGGGTCGCCCGGTGCCGCGGCGCCGGCGGCGTGGACGCGCCGGGAGTCGAAGGCTTGTTATCCGACACCGACCCGGCTTGGTTGCTGCTCCTATAAAGATAAACAGTCAAGTATGACATAAAAGTCTTCAACATAGTGTGTATTGGGGTGGAATTTTGAATGTACTGATTTAGATGATCTTCAAATTAGTTAATAAACTAATCTTACTAATATAAATGTGAAAGTTTAGATGTATGGACGTTTGTTCCTCAATCACGGCAGAGCGGCTCAACGAATTTCGCTGAAATTTGGCATAGTGATAGTGTAGAGTCTGGAATAACACATAGACTAGTTTTTATCCCGATATTCTCACGGGATCTTCATACGGGACAGCGCGAAACAGCTAGTGCTAATATAGTTTAGTCTAATGAAATTAAAATAATGATGCGATGAGAACTGAGATATCAAAATGTAGTCAGATAATTTCGTCAAAAATCTCTCACTATTACTGAAAACCGTCGTGTATAAGATTTTTCAGTGCTATTTAAGTTTTTTCTAGCGCGTTTATGAATTCGGATATCATACTGAACCTTTATTGTATGTTAAATTATTTTTTTTTAAACTGAAATGACATACTATTTACAAAAATTAACCTAAATACTAACCTGTTCCGATTGTTGATCTTGTGATGCTTAGTGGCATTGTGATGCGGCATGATGGCGGGGATGTGCGGGTACTGGGCGTGAGGGCTCGGCGCGTGCATGTGTAACATTGAACACGGCGACGCCATCTCGCTGGGAGGAGATTCCAGCCCCAACTGACTCACGTCCAACTCACAAGCACCAAACTGAACCGACTGAGCACCATTACTCGTGGAATCAGGAGTGTATACACCCAACGATTGCAACGCCGGCGAAACGCACATATCCTCTTTACTCGTATCTTTAGGCGACTCCTCCTTTTTATGCCGAGATTTCTTCTCCATTTCCTTCTCCTGACACGGCCCGTTCTGGTTAAAAGGCGTCTTGCACGTCGGCGATGCCAATATTTGAGGACTTTGCCGATATTCAACACAACTCGTCGCGATCTCCTGCTGTTTCGATTGCCGTTGCATCATTTGCTTCATCTGCGCTTCCACTGCATGCTGAGATTTCTTCGACTCGCATTGCGTTTGACAGGCGGTCGTGGTTTTAGTTTGTTTCGCAGGTTTACATTCAGTCTTTTGAGAACATTCCGCCTTCGATATCGGCGTTTTGGTAGCTTCTTTGAAATGAGGTAGGCCGGTTGTCGCGTATATCCCGCTAGAAAGGGCTCCATAGGCGATGTTGTGGAAATCTTTCTGATCGTATTTGGGGTGTAATTTCTGAGGAGACTTTTGCATTTGTTCTAATGGAGGTAGATTAAATCCTTGGAATTTGTCGAGGTAGTTTTTGTCTGTGTTTTTCATATCTAGAAACCTATGTTGATCCCATGTGCCTTGAAGTCTTGTAGGATCCCAGTGGGGCCACTGGTACTGAGCGTGAGTCGTATGATAGTTAGGAATTTGATTCATAGTATAATCCGATTTAGGGACAAGCTCATTATCATATTTGAACTTTGGCAACACTTTATTCAAATCATTCTGATCAATCTTTCCTTGCGCAGCACAAGTCTTGTCATGCTTTACTGTTATGTTCTTGTTATCACATTTACCGGCACTAGTCTTTTCTTTTTTGTAAAAGTCTTGTTTCTTTGGTGCTTCATTAGCAGTTTTTGTGTCAACTTTGCTAGCTACAGGTGTAGTGTTTATAACATTGGTCGGGACGGATGTCTCAGGTTTTCTTGGATTTGTATTTTGTTCAGGGTAGAAAGTTTTAGGTTCAGGAGTACTTCGAGGTGTATCATTCTTGGAATTCTTTTTCTCTGGTTTGTCAAGTTTTCCATGTGCTGAATTCACTCTTACATCTCGAAGTTTACTTTTTTCACGTGGTTTACCATTAGCATCTTTATCTTGTGAGTTGCCATGGACATTGCTCATTGATCCCGCAAGATTTTGCATGTTGTTGCTACTAAAGTTGGGATCAATGTCTGACCTTTCAATGCCTAAATTAACAGCTGCATTAGCACTTTGACACCGCGGTAAATAGTTGATATCGGTTACATTCGGCACCTTTGGAATAACAGGACTTATGCCAGGCGAAGATATAGGATGCGGTACTTCCAATTTTGTCATACTTTTGCTGATAACAGGGGTAGGATCCGGCATATTGTTTATTACTCTATTCTGCTCATTTGTTTTAACTGCAGTTTTTTCAGTCTGTACTGATTGAGATTCTTTTGTAGCTGAAGCTCTATGATTTAAGTAACTATTCTGTGCGGTATTAATCTGTTGTATTGTCATGGAATTATTTACAGGATTGTGATAATGTTGCATGTTAGGTTCTACTATATTCCGAGTTATAACAACTTCGTCTTTTCTCAAATTAACATTATCACTTCTATATACAATGTCACTATCTTTGGCAGAAACAGGGGTAAAGACTTTATTTCTTATGTCAATTTCATTGTATGCATCTATTCTAGGCACTTCTGGCTTTTTAATATTAGAGATAATTTCTTTTTGTGGATCTAAATTCTGTATTATTGAATCATATTTTGTTGGCGATTTCTTTTCAATATTTTTGGTATCATCTATTGTCTGGTTTTGAATAACAGTTTCTTTTCTAACTTCACACTTTCTTTGCTCATAAACTGGATCTGTTATTATTTTTTCAGGAGATCTTTTTTCTTTACTAGTTTCACTAATTACACTTTTGTCACTTTTTTGTGGTGAAGTCGCATGATCTGATTCGCCTTCGACGACTATAGTTTCAATTTGATGTATTTTCGGAACTATTAATTCTACATTGTGTTTAGTTGGACTAAATTCATTTGTACCTTTTGCATCCAAAACTATGTGGGCGTTTTCGGTAGAAACGACGGGAATAACTTTAGACGGACTTTCTGTTTCTTCAATTTCCTTAGGTTTATTATCAGAATTTTGTGGAACTGGGACAATGGTGTTAAGTTTTGGTGAAGGCAATGGACAACTTTGACTATTATTATCATCTGATTCTGATATAATAATAGTATCTTTGTCTTCCGGAGATGACTTGGTTATAGATGTTTGATCTGTATTTGCTTCCGATTGTTGATGCTCTAGTGGTTCCTTTGTATCAACTAAAACTGTAACAGTGTTAAGAAGGCTTGGCGAATCTCTACTATCATTAGTAGGACTGTCTTCTTCAGGCTTACTAGTTGAATTTTCATTAATAACTTGTTCCTTTTCTGATATGGATTTTGGTGAATCCATATGTATGCTGTCAAGTTCCATATCACTTGTGTGATGATCTGTGCTATTCTCCTCTAAATTATGGGGAGTGGCAGGATTTCTAGGTACACTATTCCTATCTTCACTTTCTTCAACATCCATTTCATCATCAGCCTCTCCAGATGAGTCTTCAGAACTGACCTCCGAGTTTTTCTTTTCAATAGACTTTTCATGCACTTCTTTTGAAGGTGAGCTTTTAGTTGGCTCTGTGCAGGTTTCCTCTTGTTCATCAACAGTGTCTTCAGGTTTATGGTCATTGGTCTCGACATCTTTTTTCTCATCAACTTTTGCTTTTTTAGCAACTGGTGATCCAGATCTGATTGGAGTAGACTTCTTAGTTTTCTGACGTTTGGTAGACCTCCCTTTCCACGCAAGTTTTCTCTTTGTTTTTGCTTTTATTGCGCTCACAACTGGGGTACTAAGTACATTAGTATCAATGTCTTCTTGACTTTCTTGACTATCAGAAGCGTACGCGGGTTCTTTAACACTTTGTCGCCTACTTCTAGTAGTTTTTGTTTCGTCTTTAGCTTCCTGAACTTTCGTTTTGGATGACCGAGCAACGCTTTTACTTCTTTGCTTTTTGGGAGTTTCTTCTGGTTTCTCATCATTAGCATTAATAGATTCCGAAACTTTCGCTTCACGTTTGCGTTTTCTATTGCCTTCAAGTACAGGTGTAGTTTGATATGTGGCTTCGCTATATTTAAGAGGCCGCGTTCTTCTTCTCCCTGATGATGTAATTTCTACAGGTGGTTCAATAGCTTCTTTATCTTCTTCCTTGACATCCGCCTTTTTATCTTCTACAATTTTAGGAGCTACTGTTTCAGGTTCTGTGATATTATCTTCACTTTCCGTTTTTACTCCAGTTTCCTCATTTTCAGTCTCTTGATCTCCTGATCCTTCCTCAGGTGATCTAAAGGGATTAACTGTTGGTGCCAATAATGGAGTCCACCTTAGACATTCAGGATCAATTTCTAATCGAGGTCTACTGCTGATCTTTTTCATATGATCTTCGACCCTTTTCCAATCTATACATAAACCTAATTTCAATGAATCTTCATTAGGTATATGGCGTATAAAGCCTAACAATTGAAAAGTGAGAGCTATATCATTCATGTGCATTCCTGTTGCGTGAGCAACATCTTCAAAGGTAAAAGGCTTATCTTTATGGTCATTTAGAAATTCAAGAACAACTGACTTCCAATAAGCATGGTATGATACCCTCCCTAAATCTGATAGGGGCTTTTCTGGAGTGCCAGGTTGTCCTTCTTCTTTAGATAATAAATAACCTGAAAAAAAACAAAAATAATTATTAGCTTTAAGCACAAGTATCTAGTAAATAGATAAATATAAAGTTTAGATTTCACCACTCACTAAAATGGATGAGAAATCTTCCATATCCCTGCCTCTGGTACTGTGGCATAGTCATAATACAGGATACATTATATTTCTGCTGGCAATGTTTTTCTTTAGAAAAATATCCTACTAGGTGGCATCCTTTGCTATCATTTACTGTTAAAACATAAAACAAAAACGGCTCGACGTCATAATACAGTGTTTTGTGATCAAGGAATAGTTTCGCCAGCAAGCAGAGGTTTTGACAATATATTTTGTTGGCATTTCCATCCACTTCGAAGACTGAAATATCCCCGCAACGATATATTTCTGTAGCCGGTGGATGCCTCCACAAACATTTATCAAGATGCCGCATCAACACTGGCCGACTTTTTGCATACTTCAAGCAAAACTCGCAGAGAAATAACTTTGGTAGTCTGAAAAGAAAGTTAACATTATAACAAGGTACATAATGGAACTAAAATATTGTTTATTTCATATTTTTAACAAGTTAGTTACTTAAATAAACTTTAGTTTGGATAAGCTCTATCACATAAGAAGGTCTGTCTATGCACATACTAGCTTAGTATTGCTGTATGGTCTCCAAAATGTTTCCTATATGTAAAAAACAATCACCTGGCATATTCCTGTGGAAAGGGGCTTGAGTACCACGTTTCAATATGCCACTGGCCGAACTCTATGGCGGCGGGGCAGCGGGTCGTTGACACCGCGGGGTCAACTTCCTCGCCCGCCGCCGCCGCCACCGCCGCGCGATATAATTCCGCATCGGAAGGCGTTACACCGGGAGGTAAGCGTTGGGTATCTGAAATGTAGTTGTATTATTGATTGTTACGGCCAATCGATGCCTATACTCCGGCAAATAATTGAATGCAGTAAAAATACAGTTCCCACTTTAGGGAAGAAAAAAATAGTGATGCAGTTGAAGTCAATGAATAATAATTTTTAAATAATATCTTTAAGTTGGAAAAAAAAATATTTAGACACACTAAATACTTTAAGTTTTTCATTTCTAGAATGCCTAAAGTCACTTAACTTTTCATTGACTTCAAAAAATAACCCTCAACTGATACCGTTTCAAAGCACTAGGTATCTTTAGTTCTTAATTACTGTAAAGATAAAGTACACAACACAAATTCATATATTTATACATTGTTTTCATAGTTGTATGCTTAACAAATCAAACTACTGTTCATTCAGTACTTACTCTACGAAGATCTTAACTGTTTATTAAAATTTTAGTCAAATGTCAAATTTTAGAATGTTAAAAAGAAAAACTGATTATTTTTCTTTTTTGACATTTCAAACTGTCAGTTTACTGCATTTATTTGCCAGGGTATAAAAGTAAGGACTTTTTGGTTGAGAAATATTCATAATTACACTTAAAGGAATAATTGACCAACAAAGTAATTAACGACAGGGGTTAAATATTTTAATTATGAAAAATAAGTTTTCTCAAATGATTTGTGTTTAGTTATTTATAAAAGGGAAGGCAGAATTTTTATTTAATATAGTTTGAACAATACCAACCGAAACCGTCGTCAATTTTTGGTGGATCAATGGATACAGGGTGGAATTTTTATTATCTGGAGGAAAGTACTCTATATCCTCCAGGGGGCATTCAAAAATTCCACCCTGTATAAATAGTGTATTACACCAATATTACACATAAAACAAAATTATATCCCAAGCTTAATTAGAGCACCCATCTCAATTAGAAAGAACTGTGAAGTGATTCCAAAAATTAGTAAGTTGTACTCAGACAAATTGGATGTTTGGTACTATGATTGTAACACTTCTCATATTAAAATTAAACAATTCTTCAACATCAAACTAAACTATGATTTGTGTTTTAAACATTTAAAAAAAGTATTTTCTTTCATAGCAATAGCTGTAATATTTACGAGAAGTTTGGCATTTGTCATACCATTCACCCTGTATTATGTGACATCTCACAAACTCTCGTAGGTTTCTATGCTGTACACCGGAATGTGTGTGAAATAATAATTTTTTACTATAAAATAGTACTTTTTGGAATTAGTTGTTTCTAAATTGATGTTACAAACAATATTATTATTCCATCAGTGCAGTTGCCGCATGTTTGTGAGATGTAACACATTTAATTGTAAAATATGTTTATCGAAGCAGTTGTTCACAGTAAAGTAACTTGCATATTAACTTACCCCATACCTAGTTTCATTATAAGTATAATGCACATGCAATATTTTCTACAATATAAACTTTAACAAATCAATTTCCTGCAATAAAATCTTTAGGTATGAAAGTTAGGTTTTGTAAAATATTAGGCAATTAGGGAAAAAATATTGCAGAAAATTTTCAATTTCAATAGAAGCAATTCTCCACTCCACTATACACTTATTCAATCAAATTAATTTAGAGGTATGTGTTCATAATTTCACATAAACATTATGAAGTATAGGTATTACATGTCATATTGAAAACTAATAATGAAGGCATGAAAAATGTATTAAATAATTATGATTTTCATTACCTCAAAGCTTTTTCACTTCTTCAAATAATTTCGTAAAATGATGACCACTTACCTCTAAATTGCTTACTTAGAGCTACTTATTATCGACACGTATCCATTATAGTATTCTTCATTGCAAAGAGCGTCGAAAGTGCATAGTGTGGATACTACGTCCGCGGGGGGGGGGGGGCGCCGACCAGCGAGCACTCGGCCAGCACGAGACTGCCATACACCAACTTAGAAGGTTTCTCTTTATGCTTCGGTATGCTAAATATTCTGCCGTCGAAGATTTACACGGTCTCGCACTGATTTTCAGTGGGCTCTATCGACATTTACCGGCACTTCAGTTTGGCCACCTCAGATACGGGGCGAATATTCTCGATTCTATTTCAGTGCTCAATCAATTTTCGACCTTCGGGTGTAATCTTCGCATCAGACGGCCTCTGATAAGTTTCTCGACCATCTCCTGCGATGTGTCTGTGGGGCGCGGGATCGCTTCGCAGTTGGCGTATAGCGGTCCGCGCGTCGTATCGTATCCAGCACGAGACACTTTCGCGCGCGTGCTTACCGGGCTGGTCGCTGGCCGGCGCCTCCCCGCGCGGCAGCTTCACGAGCGCGGGCTCGCCGCGCGCCGCCGCCGCCAGCCGCACCAGCGCCGAGCGCGACCAGCGCGGGCCCGCCGCGCCCCGAGCGCCCGCCGCCCCGGCCGCGCCAGCCGCGCCCGCGCGCAGCGCCGCCTGGTAGCGCCGGAACGTGCTGCGCGTCTCCTTCAGCACCTCGCGCTCGCCCGGCGAGCCCGCGGGCTCCGGCGAGCGCTCCCGCGTGCGCGCCCGAGACTGCGAGCGCCGGCCGCTCCGCACGGAGTAGAATTCCGACAAGCCGTCAAACAACGTGGTCAGCGCGCGCTCGCCGCAGCGGCTGGCGGCGCGCGCGCGGCGCACGGGCGCGGGCGGCGGCGCGGGCGGCGGGCCGGGCGGCGGCGGCGCGGCGGCCTTCTGCGCCTCGGCCGCGAAGCCCCAGGCGCCGGCGCGCGCGGCGCTGGCGGCGAGGCGCTCGCAGAAGCTGGCTGGCGCGCGCGGCTCCGGCGGGCCCGCGCCGCGCCGCACGTTGAACGCGGACAGCCGAAAGAACTTCTGCTTCTCCTTGGACATTCTGTGCTCAGAAGCGTAGATCGGCGGGGCATTACCGTCGGAGGGCTCCGAGTCCGAGTCGATGCGCCGCGCGGCTTTCGGCTTCCTCCCCTTCGGCGTTCCCCCCATGGTGGCGCTGCGGAAAGACAGAGGCTGGGTTAGTGTGTGGCTGGCGGGCGGCAGACAGCACTGCGGGCGCGGGGCGCACCTGGCGAGGCAGGCGGGGCAGCAGCGGCGCTGGTGGCGGCGCGCGGTCCAGGCGCCGCGCGCGCCGCACAGCGCGCAGGCGGCGTCGCTCTCGCACTCGCCGCAGCACCAGCGCAGGCTCTGTCAACAATCACAAATTATATAATAAATTAGCATTGCAAATATAAATTTCTTCTTCCTCGTATTAGCCAAAACAAACTAGTTTCACTTTTGTAGGACAAAATTTAATGCCCTCTTCAGCTCTATAATTTATCTTACTTAAATTATTGTAGCTTTATCTCCACCATTAATGGTCTTAAAATTACTATATTATGAAGTTCTCTACTGATGTTGCCCAATGAACAGCTCTTATACTTTTTAAATACTACTGATTTTTCTCAATTCAAACTCTTATATGATCTAAAATCCATTTGGAATACAACATGTATGACAAAAATATGAAAAATAAATACAAAATATTATTGAACCTACTTGTTTATAATGCATTTTCATTTGAAAATAATTACAATGTTGTCTTGCGAGGCACAACAAATACTTTTTTGCATCTCATATTTAATTTAATGTACAAGGTTATAAGGACCTATAACCATTTATTTAACAGATTATGAATACTTTTTCTTTTATATAAGTTAAATTATAGATTCAGAATATATTAAACCATCTCATAATACTTTATTTATATAAGTTGTCTAAGCAAAGGCATTATAATATAAAAAAAAGGTAATACACTACATAAATATCACTTATCTTAATCTTTTTTCTGATATTGAACTTAATAATGACATAGGCAAAGGTTTATAACTTGGCCTATTGGACATTTTTATAATATTTTAAATATTTTGTTTTTTTTTTAAATTTAACTTATCTTTGATTTACTCTATGTAGAGTAAAAGATTCAATATACTTTATGGACATAATACTAATATCATGAGGAATCATATTCTCTACACCTAGGTCACAAGTCTGCAAACAATTATGTCCGTTAAGCAAAAATTTGGACAGATTTTTCATTAACACTAACCAAAAGCCATGTGCCAGTTTAAAAGTTTATTTAATGATGTATGAATGATTTTAATTATTACTCATACAAACTAAAGACCAAGAAAAGACTACACAAATGCATTATTTTTGGAAAAGATCAATACTAACCTTCACTGAATTTTTTATATGTTCTACACCAATGCAGCTCGGATGTACGTAAGTTTTACACTGATGACAGTTAAGGAGGGCCTCTGCTTTTCCAGCAGGGTTATTACTATCAGTTCCAAGACACTCCACACACACAGCTACTCCTGTTTGTATGGGCTTCTGTAAACAAGAATATTTTGGACAACCGGTATATTGACTGCGACACATCTGTATGAAATTGTTTTAGCTTACACTGTGCCCAAATTAGTTGGGCACTGGCTCTTTGAAGTCAAATGTTAGAAGTTAAAACACAAGTACTGTTTACAAAATAGCTAAAATCCCTTACTTTTATTCAAGATACTTAAACTAAGAGAATGCAATGTCAAATTGGACCTGTTGGGCCACTGCTGCCAAACAATGTCATTTTTTTGTTTTTATTCTAGTCACAAATGCTATACAGTAAAAATGCAAAAAATACTGAAAGCTAACACTATTAGAAACATATTGATATCAATGTTGTGTAAACAATAACAGCTGATAAGGGTAACTCACCTTGTCAGATTCACTGTTATGTTTACTCCTGTGTTTTATAGTACGCTCTGCAGAAGCAGTTAAAGGCTTGTCGGTTGCCTTGTATGCTCCAGCGTTGTGCGTAAGAAGGCCACGAGTGACACCGCGTTTAGCAGCAGAACGTAACACGGCACGAATGTCCGCCTCTGGATCTACACTCACTTGATACGCTTTTCGCAAATGTCTCTCAATCGTACGTAGCTCTGAACCGTCACGTTCATTAAGTTCGCGAACAGCTTTCGCTACTGTTCGCGACAAGTCAACATCCCCAGCAATACGCAGTATTCTACTTTGGAGTCCTCCCGGATCCTTATATGAGCTTTGGCCCTTGTTGTACACTTTCAACACTGAGCCATCACGTACAGCCCCCTCTAGACGCTCAGATACCACATCTTCATGATAATTATGATGCTGCCGAATGGCGTGACAGATCCTCTCAACGCTGGGCCTCTGTTTTTGTGATCTTATCTTATGTATTGCGTCAAGAAACCATCGCTTCCACACTTCTTTGCCGACTTCTTCTGGTTCGCTCATCTTTGGCCACAACTATTTATTAAACACGCAATAACGGTACGATTTATGAGTGCGAGTTGTGTCAACACCCATCGTATTTTGGCGCCTTGAGCGAAATTCCATTTTCTGCAATGGAACCTCGCTAAAAAGGGCCCGCAAAGGAACCTTTTGATAAATGCTAGTTCACAGCATTGATTTACGTAAATCAGTTGATGATGACACATCGAGTCTCTTTAGCGGGATTTGGCGGAGCGAGCATCCAATGGCAGCCATCTTGTTGCAATCAATTTACGTTGTGAAGAAACACACGCGACGTAAATAAAGCAGTTACTGACTACTTGATGTAGCTTTGTTATATAAAACACGACTATCCATACAAAAGTAAAATAAAGTAATGCTCAGGGAATGGTTAAGTTATGAAATACTGTATTTCTCTAAGGTTTTTCCGGTTCTTTTAAGAACACGGTCCACGTGAAAATCACCTTAAATTATTGTTACACTGATATGTTTTTATCTTAAAATGCGTAAATTGTGACACATTTACCAATAAATCAATTGAAATCTTCCATAATTTCCATGAAAACATTCACAAAACACCAACAAAAGACTCTTCAAAATGGCTATCAATCAATTTTGTTGCAATATCCAAAATAGAAGCTATGTATGTCAAAAATCTGACAACAAAATCAAAATATATTGCCATTTGCAAAAAGTATTGAGGAATAATATTCCTTGTTTTACTAAGATTTGTATAGGGTCTTTCAATTAGGACTGCTCGATTTCAAAATTAAATAAAACAGGCTGTGTTTAAATGCCCATTCATGCCATTTTGCTTTATTCCTCACCAACAACCTACAGCTGTAACGCTGAAACTATAATACGACTATTTTTTACATGCATCACTATTTATGGTTATTGAGATTTCAAAAATAAGGATTGCAGCCAAAGAACCCAGATAAAGAGCGACAAAACTTGTAAAGTATCTGTCAAGGATGAAATTAGTATTCTCATTTTTTTTAGTAGCTTCTTTAAATTATAAAGTGAATGAACATACCTCGTACATTTTATTTTTGGCTAATCGCAAAGCCAAATGGTCCATCACTACTAAATCGAAATAAATAGCGCCTATTACGATGGATACTTCTTATCGGTGACATGTTGATAGTCGTTTTCTCATAATTCTTTGACGTAGGTACTTACCTAAATTTTTTTAGACATAGCGTACCATTTCCAAATACCTTTCCTTTTACTAATAAAAGGATGGCGCACTAGGCTCCAAAAAATGGTCCGAGCGAGAAGTGACTCTAACTTGTTCGAAGTCTTCATGATAAAGTTATTTTTTTTAATAAAACCAAACCTTCCTGGTGCAATTCTATTTCTGGAATATGAGCGTTCCATAAAATATATTTCTTTTATTTGGTACAAATGCGCGTTAATGTTTAAAAATGGAAACAACAATTGAATAAGAAATAACTCTCACTGAAACAATAAAAATGTAGGCCCAAAGTAAGTTCAATGAGCTTGTTTAATGGAATAACATCAGAATTTGGGTGTACCTACCTTAGTATTTTGCACCCTGACATGAGCCAATTCATAAAATTCAGTTTTTCAAGCTGACCTTGTATGGTCTCCAACACAGGACCTCTTTCACCGGACCAAGTAAATAAGTGCTCAAGTTACATTTACAACGATAAAATGGACTGACTAAAGAAATTAAAGAACGCATGGTGTTCCTATTGCGCATTAATTCTGACCATTAATAAACAAAAAAAATCTGAATATTTTACATTATTTAACAATATCAACAAAATTTATTAACAAAAGCAAAATGTTCTAATCACTGCCACTTTCTAAAAAGTGGTATAGAGAACAGTTCATATAAATCTGCTGATCTTTCGTATTTTTTCATACAGTCTTTACAGAAATAACCTATCGTTGTTTCGTACAATTTTAAAGTTGGTTTGATTTAATTTTTTTTTTAACTAAAGTTCATTAAAAAAAAGGTCAATGTAATAGTTTTATTCATTTTGGCGGAATGGCAACCATAGATGAAAATAAGTACTAAAGTATAGATGGCCGTCTCGCCGATTTTGCACTAGGGCGCCAACTAGGCCCCGGGACCGGAACTAAAAAGCGGGGAAAGGGTGCGAGCGGGAGATGTTTCATCTAAAATATTGAAGAAAGTTTTAGAACTACTTGCAGAACTTCAGGCTAAATGGAAATAATCCTCGAACTTAAGAATAAAATTATCCTCTAACAACAAAAAATCTTAATAGGTAAAAAGTTGAAAACGCAAACGTATTTCACTTGAAAACCAACGGATTCTTAGTGATACAACATTTCTGAATCGCATAGTACGTACAACAACACAAAATTTGTGTTGCCAGGATTTAAAAAAATATTCCTCCCAGCTATACAACTCATTCAGTTTAGTAGTTTTTTTTATTTGCTCACAAAAGTTGTTATAGGAAACATATGAAAAAACACCAAAGTTTGAATTTCTACGGGACAACTCAGACCATGTTGAACTGTAAAATTGTAGCCATAGATATGCTTATTCAAGATTTAATAAAACAAATTTTACCTACTCATTAAAATAGGTGAGTAATAATACGTGTTTTGCATTAGGCAAGCTACAATATGTTTATTTGAATTTAAGTGAATAGCTTAATAGTGTGTTATTAAATCTACTATTAATTGTTTTGTTTTGAGTGGCAGGTCTATTATGAACGCTATTTGAACGTATTTTTTCTATTCGTAATAGTTCCGAGCCCAAGGCTATGGTAGCGTTAGTTTATATCAGAATTTCCCAATTGTATGGAAGACAAACTAGCATGATGGCAACGTCGCAAGAAAAAAATCGGTTGCACTTCCCTATCGCAAAAACTACTGAACCGATTTTGATGATACTTGAATTCCCTAAGTTGAACAATTTTGTTGCTAGTTGCAAAGTTGCTAGTACATACAACAGAAAAAAAACCTAAACCAGACTTGTGGTTCCGGGGATATACGGACACAAACATAAAAACATACATACATACACAATAATTTAATGTAATTACGGGATTCTTACCACTGAAGTATGTAAACTTTCACGTTATACAATGGCATATTATTTATGAATAAAGTCAGTAACAGGAGCCGATTTCCGATTTTAATTTCGCACGTCCGTTATTTCGATCTTGTTACAAGCACTATGGTCGCGATTGACGTTCTTGGTATTCGAATGTTATTAAATAAATTATCATAATCTATAGATTCAAAGGGGTCCATTTATTTTACCCTTTTTGCAACTTGTTTTTGTTTATCAAGTCTAAATCGTGAGCAGAGCAATGACCTAAAATCAATTCACAAATTAGAATATTATTATATTACTCACAAGGAGCCAAAAAGTATGTAAAGTTCGCTACTTAAGTGTGGGTATGACCAAACCTACCAATACGCGTGTAAAACTGTGTTCAAAATTATGATTAAGTATACATTGGCAGTTAACATTCTTTCAATAATAAGCAAACGCAAATTGAGTTTTAAGTAAAGTTTTAAAATAAAGCTAAGTGTGATTAAACTAATATTTGTTCTGCTGATATTCGTGTGGTTTTTGCAGTTTTAAGTTACGTTTGATAATAACCTCGAGGAATCTCAGAAAGCTCACAATAAAGATTGCAGAAGATTTCGACAACACAATATCGCCACGAATATACTTGCTTAACATGATACTTATCAAGTCTAATCCTGTAATTCTCAGAGATAGCAAAAAAGTCAGGTTCTCTTCTGGTTTTAGAGCCAAAACCTAATTCAAAAAGAAATCCAGTTGATACCTTAAGTATTGTATATCATAACGACTATACAGAAGAAGATTCTTCTGAAGAAGAATTAAGTGATGATGCGGAAGTTCATTTACTGTTTCTGTTAAATAAGATAAGAAATCTTTATTATTTAAATAAGTATCTTTTTTATCTTTGATTTTTTTTATTTTGTTTTTTCACTGCAAGCATCATAGATGTAAAATGAAAATCTCCAGAATATCAATACAAATTCACTTTTATTTCCAACTCTTATCAATAGCACAACTTCGTAAGTAACTTTTTAGACAAATATTCAAATCGATCGCTCGAACTGAAGTGACTCGACTTATTTCGAAGATCAAAATTCCGTTCTCAGCCCCACCACGCGACCGTCATTCAACCGTTCACGCAGTGCGGCCAACTTCAAAAATATAAAATAACCAAAATTATGACAAAATCATGACACTCGGCCATCCGACAACGTGCGGCTCCGACGCACAACAACAAACATTAACTTTAAAAAAAATCAGTCAGTTCAAAACGAAACCGTTCAACACTCTGTACTCAGCATCTTATTATATAACATGGTATACAACCACATAATTATAACATCCCAAAGACATAATCAGTAATATACCTAGCTATAGCTGTAAAAATTTCAATAAGCACAACACGAATAATGGCAAATCATGACACTCGCCTGAAACACGCAGCTTAAACAGCAAATCCAATTAACTATCTAAAAGTAGGCACTAAACTAAAATTTTTACCTCTTTAATTTATTTAAAAATAAATATACAAAAAAAATTAAGACAACATTGGTTTTGGAATTTGTCTACAAATTATGGCATTTTATCATAAAGATAAGCTTTATCAATTGATTGAGTGCATCATTATTCATTAGGTACATTAATATTTAAGTCCATTATTACGCAACCTTTTTTAAATTTATATAAACATCTTTACAACTTGCATGTCCACGACCGGTAGCGTTAGCAGTCCCGTATGGAGTGACGAGCGGAATACCAGCCCCGCGCGCCCCTCCCGGTGTTGCCACCACCCCCGGATGTAGAACCACTTAATTGCACATAACATCTCTTATTTGCAAACAAAAACAGACTTGTTAACCACACAATTTTTTTCTTTTACATATTAAGCAACTAGAAATTGAATTTACAATTGAACTGAATCTACCACCACTTCGGAAAGCCGATCCGTTGAGAAGAAGTGGCAAGAAACTCAACAGCAATCATCTTTTAAAAGCACATTACAACAGTTTATAGCCAAGGAGTTTCATCTTCCATATAATATCAGTCAACAGAGTATTTATGCTTGAACATCATTTTCCACGGAATATTCCACATATCCTGATTAACCACAGTCCAACAACCATTTACTTTCTTTAAATGGACTACATTGCTGATATTCTTTTCTAACTTCATCCGAACACCAATATCACGACCGTTTACATCCCTACAAGTATGCACGGTGGGACTATGACTGTGTTCTTCCTCTACTGCCCTCACACTCTTCCCATTTATATTTCTACTGTATATCTATATGTTCACTGTCCATATTTTTAAAATGTTCCATTGAATAGGTATTCATGATTATAAAGTATTATAACCCATTTGATTATTGTTGGACTTCCCCTCTTCTCTTTTCTCCAGATTATTATTTTTTTTTTTTTTGCTCTCGCTGTACGTCTCCATTGTTTTTATTCAGAATTTTATTCCTTTTAAATTAATTTCTTTAACATTGAAATTTAGCAAGCTCTCACCACAGTCCCAATTTTCAAAATAGTTTGTAGTTCCATGTTTATGCTCCATTGCATGTCACTGATGCTTTTCTTCAGCATAATAATACATATATTTCTTTCATCTTGCACTTGCTTTATATTCATTATAGTAGCCTTATCGTTTGCCAATTTTTTTCCGACAAACACAGTTTTCAATTTCATACCTACTAATTTCTCCATTCATTGTAGCAATAGCTTGTTTAAGGCACTTATGATATTAATATTTCTTATCCTTTGATATATTTATATCAATTACTCTAATTTCCATGGAGGCACCCTTGTACCGAATATTTCAAACTTTATAAGGGTACCTTTGTACCAAGTATTTCTAATCCAATGGAGGTTCCTTTGAACCTTGGCTTTCCAACTCATCTTTCCAACCTTGCATTAAATACATTCCTAACATTTGCAATCCAATGGCATTCAACCTTTGCACTTATATTTCTGATGAAAACATACCACCATAGAGGTATTTTATTCAGTGTACGTAAATACACTTTTGACACCCTAATATATATGTGATTTTATAATTATGTGTAACATTTATTATCGTATACATTCACTTCATATTAGTGTTACTCCAAATTAAACTTCTCAACAATAAGTTTCTCTCAACGTAACCTATGCACGCAATAAAGATAAATACCAACAAAACACCCATAACAGTGTCGCAAACCATCACCAAACAAAACATTTTAAAACTCCAACGCTATATCAACAGTTGTTGTTGTGTTGGTGGTATCGTTCCTGACACCAAACCACTTCCATCTCAGTTCAATGGCACAGCGAAAACGCTTTCAGAACAATGCCAACATTTGACAATCTTACTGACGTCCATCTCTACCCGATGCGACTGATCTAACACATCAAATTCTTTTGCGAATGAGTCCGCGAAAAATAGTGTTCAGATCATTGACTTAAAGATGACCGCCCATGCACATCGATTCAACGGACGATCCAATAGCGGCAATCCCTATCAACAGAACGTTCCGCTTCCGTCAATTACCCATGGTGAAATAGCAAGGTTATATTATATTCTTAAGGGCTGAATGGATTCATTAATTTGCCTTTTCCATTTAGATGGAAAATGTATACTTTTTCTATATAGTTCTAGGTATCTAACCAAATTTTAATATTATACTAAAATGATTAATGAACTAGGTATTTATACATAAGACGTGTAAATTTTTGTATGGAAACAATTTATTATTTCCGCTTGCCAGTTTACAGCAATTAAATTAACACACTGCCTATTTTGCTTTGAATTAACATAGCCTCATACGGGCATAAAATGTGGCCTTAGTTTGTTTTTCTTTAACTGACATAATGCATATTGACATATGACATAATAATAATGGAAATTTTTACAATGACTTTGTTAAAAACAACAATTGTTAACATGCACTTATTTCCTCCTTCAATTTGTTTTGCCTTGGTATTGTTGATTGATTCTGAACCTTGCCGCAGCTGTAGGTACCCAAGGAGTTTTTGGGCACGGTGTTAAACACAGTTAAGTTGTTGCTAGTGCAATTTCGGTTCTCACTTTGTTAACAATTCGAACACACTTTGCTAGCACGTCTCATATCAATACCAATTCCAATATCTCCGTCATTCTTAAGGATCGGTACCATTAGAGGTATCCAGTTTGAAGGTTCATTAACTGATTCAATTATATCCACTTTAACTAACTCATCTAATTTTGCATTTTTTTTTATTCTAAAGGAATAGGCACTCTGTGGTAGGGCTTAACTATAACTGGCTTAACGGATTTATCAACAGGAATTTCTTATTCAACACCTATAAAGGTTCCGTTGCATTCCTGGCCGCAAGCTGTGCCAAATTTTAGGATCGTGGAAATTATTCACAAATCAAACAAAAATACAACATTTAAAGTTGAATCAGTAATTTAGGTGTACAAAAGAAAAAACAAAACGACGGTATTGCCATAAATCTCCACAGTTATCCAAAATGGCCGGAAGTACTTACTGTATATACGTACTCAATCTATCAATAAAATGTGCTCCAAACTTAAAGAGATTTGTCTTTTGTTCTTGTATAAAAAAAATAACAAAACTTTAAAAAATATAATATTACTTCGAAGCATACGAGTTTTAAAACAAAAAGTTAGAAAACGGTTAATGAGAGATGTTCTTGAAAGGTCAACATACTTAATGTACGGAAGTGACATTTCACTACTACTAATATCTACCAAAAATACACAATATTTTATGAATTCAGATAGCTTTTCTAGTTTTTTTTTCTTTTATTGAAATTATATTTTACGTCCAGGCAGAAATCAAAAATATAGGAATGTCAGTAAAAATATGACTTCAGTATGGCGTCGTCAGTCACCTGTGTTCATTTTCGATTGAAGTAGTTTTTCTTAATGTACACGAATAGTAACTAACAATTTAATTAACAGTTATTTTAAGTGTTTTTATATTGGTATTCCACAACTATTTTCTTTGGCACAGGTGCTGGCCAGACGTCCATACTAAAATGAAACGTGCTATTTCAGGAAACTTTTACAACAAAAAGTTTGTATTTTGTATCTGAGAACCAACATTCCTTTTGGATTCAAAAGACCATAAGACCAATGGTCTATTACAATAGGCTGAAACTTTGTATTAGGGTTTTGTACTTGGTTTACATTATCTATTCCTGTACCATCCATATGTTTGGAAGGATTATTTAGCGAGTCATTTGACTTACGCTTTTTGTTCCGGTTTTGCATAGATTGAGAAATTCCCCAAGTACCCACATTTTAGGCACTTTTGAGTTTCACTGCCTCAACGACAGCAAATTCTAGTGTTTTGTAGAGTAGTTTTGGTTACTATGCTATTAATTAATTGGTTTGTATGGATTTTTGTCTGAAAGTTATTCAATTGTCTTTATTGTAATTTTTCTTTCCCTTTAGTTTTTTTTTTATCAATCTTTAATGTATATGCTTCCGCTTAATATAATTTTGACTGTTGCTTATAATATTTTTAAACAAATTGTTTAATTAATCAATTTCTTTTTAATTTTATTCAATATTATTTTAATATTTTACTTAATTTATTTTAAATTTTTAATTATAGTTTGTGGAAGAGCGGAGTCTTCAAACACAGGCATTTTTTTTTGCCTAACTGAACACCCCAGATGAAAAAAAATTGTACTAGTATAAGTATAAGGAAATAAATCATGATTATTATGTTATTATATTTGTAAAAATTCAATGGCATTTGTCCAAAGTTATATCATCCCCTATGGTAAGTATTTTCTTTCGTAATTCTAAAGATTGATATTTTCCAGTAATTTGATCTATCATGTTTTCATCTAAATTTGAAAAGTTACATTAATAATAATGAATTAAATTCCCAGTTTGATTTTTGGAATAGAACTTACACGAAGGCCTAAAGTAGTGGATCTAAAGTTATTCTTTTTACCCGACTCTTTTTATTGATTTTAGTGATTACAATACTTTAGCTTAATATTGTGTACTCTATGATACTTATATATGGTTGTATGATAGGTATACACATACAAATCTATCACGAACTTTCCATGAAGTTAAAGGTATAAATATGTAAAAAAACTAATATTCACGGATTTATGCGATAATTTAGGTTACGATGCACGAAATCTTTATTATTTCAATATATATATGTATTCACATAAATAATTGTATCCCTTTTATCAAGATATATCCATGTTGTAGTGTGGATACCCATGAGCGATTCCTTTATTAAACTCATTTGCAACATGGGTGTGTACACCCCTTTCTTCAATAAAAATAATTAGGGATGGGCACACATCAGTTCACCAATAGATTTTGAGTATGGGCACACATAATCCGACCACGGGCACACATAACCCGACCATGGGCACACATAACCCAACCATGGGCACACATAACCCGAATATGGGCACACATAACCCGAGTATGGGCACACATAACCCTCATCCAATATATTCTGAGTATGGGCACACATAACCCCTCTATAGTACATTCCGAGTATGGGCACACATAACCCTCATCCAATATATTCTGAGTATGGGCACACATAACCCTCATCCAATTTATTCTGAATATGGGCACACATAACCACTCTTTAGTACATTCTGAGTATGGGCACACATAACCCTCATCCAATATATTCTGAGTATGAGGCACACATAACCCTCATCCAATATTTTCTGAGTATGGGGCACACATAACCCTCATCCAATATATTCTGAGTATGGGCACACATAACCCTCATCCAATATATTCTGAGTTTGGGGCACACATAACCCTCATCCAAGATATTCTGAGTATGGGCACACATAACCCTCATCCAATATATTCTGAGTATGGGCACACATAACCCCTCTATAGTACATTCCGAGTATGGGCACACATAACCCTCATCCAATATATTCTGAGTATGGGCACACATAACCCTCATCCAATTTATTCTGAATATGGGCACACATAACCACTCTTTAGTACATTCTGAGTATGGGCACACATAACCCTCATCCAATATATTCTGAGTATGAGGCACACATAACCCTCATCCAATATTTTCTGAGTATGGGGCACACATAACCCTCATCCAATATATTCTGAGTATGGGCACACATAACCCTCATCCAATATATTCTGAGTTTGGGGCACACATAACCCTCATCCAAGATATTCTGAGTATGAGGCACACATAACCCTCGGATATAAATAAAAAATATATAAAAAACAGAAAGACTGTTTGCTTCCTAAATAAAGAAAATAAATAAATAAATAAAGAAAATAAAAATAAATTAAAAACATTCACAAACACATCTTCCAAATATCATTAAAAAAAAATAATGTCAACTTGTAAAGCAAAAATGCGTTACATCACTATTGAAGAGTTGCCTCGATCAAGTAATGCCCCACAAATAAAGAAAGAAATGCAAGATGTCACGACAGGAGAGTAGCCCCCGCCACGTGTCACCCTACACAATTTTGCATATGTAGCCAACACTATCGGAGAGTAGCTCCGACCACGTGTTGGACCCACATGCCCTTTTCACAACTACTACTACTTACAAATATATATCCTGTGAAGCATCACGGCAAGAGAGTAGCCCCAGCCACGTGTTACTTAACAAAACTTTAATGCAAGTCAACACTATCGGAGAGTAGCACCGACCACGTGTAGACTTACAAATTAAATTCTATCGTTTTTCAAAGAATAAAATAAAAATCTTTATTTGGAAAATATGTTCCGCATCGCAATTAGAATAAGAAACAATAATTTATAGTAGACTTACCAGGAATTCGAGTCCACTTATGTGGGTATTTTTACCACTTCTGAATTAAAATGAAAATCTCCAGAATATCAATACAAATTCACTTTTATTTCCAACTCTTATCAATAGCACAACTTCGTAAGTAACTTTTTAGACAAATATTCAAATCGATCGCTCGAACTGAAGTGACTGACTTATTTCGAAGATCAAAATTCCGTTCTCAGCCCCACCACGCGACCGTCATTCAACCGTTCGCGCAGTGCGGCCAACTTCAAAAATATAAAATAACCAAAATTATGACAAAATCATGACAGATGTATACAGGGTTCATTTGACAACATCTACCAATTTTTTTTTACGTAATAAGTATCATTAATAGAAACCATTTCTGCAAAAAAAAAGTAGTTTTTTTTTTTATACGGAAATTCATATTATTCACTAAAATGTTAAGCACAACATGGTCATGCTATTTTACGAATGAATACTATAAAGACTACGCGCAGCGGTACAACTTGTTTAGCCGAATGAATTACATCACAGACGTCTAAATTTTCAAAAAACAATCGTATCCTCTTGACAATAAGTGCCAATTACATCGAGCAGGTAAGATACCGACATGTTCGCACGTGAACGAAACCGGCCGGCGGCGCCGTCGCAAACCCGGAAACACTTGTCTGTTGCCATGACCTTCAGTCACTCGCGCATCCTCGGCGGAAGTGCACGCGCAGCGTGCGTTACGCAGCTGCGTTCGCGAGAGCCCGCGAAACCTGCGCCGCATGTGTCTAATAACACATTGTGTTTATTAGACAGTGAGTCGTCGCTAACTATCGATAATGTTTACAAATAGGGAATCGTTTATCAGAACGAAGCTCGAAGCCTTTCTGATTTAAAAAACCAAATAGTGTGTGAATTTGACAAAGTGACACTGCAGTGCTAAATAAAGCCACTTTTGACGACCACTTTGGCGTTGGGGTAAACCTATCTGCCTCAGACGCCAGTGGTTGCGGGTTCAATCCCCGCACGGAACCAGAAAAAAAAATGTTCCGTGTCTGGGTGTTTATCTATTTATGTATTCATATTCTAGGTTCCCCCCTAGTTCGCTATATGGTATCTCATAACACAAGCTATGCTTACTTTGGGGCCATGTAGTTGGTGTGATTGTCTGGGGATTTTATTTTATTTTATTTATTATTATTTAAAGCCCATGAAAATGTGTTAAAACGTGCTAGACTCTGCCTGGAGAAAAATGGTATGCATTTTGATCACTTAACGTACTTAACGTGAAACTCATTCGTAATAATTGTGTAAATAATGTTGATTAGAGCTTTAATTAATGTACATAAGTTTATTCAATCTTTTTAAATACGCCGAATTGCAAAATGCTTCTTCTCTCTATCTATTTTGCATTCACTTAAAAGTATTATGTTAAATTTTCTCACATTAAATCCCTCAAACCTTTTGCAATTTGCCGGTTCTAAGCCTGTAAAAGTATGAAGAAAAGATTGTACGTAACTTATGTAGGTAACTTATTTTATTGCCTGTAGGTATGCATAAAGACTGAACTCAAAGTGTGACCTTGCAACCTCATATCGTTAACATGTTTTGTCGCGCGACAAAACATCTTGTAGTACTACGACTTCGTAGTATTATTAAACGTAATCAATAAAGTGCCGCGTCATAGTATCGTATTGTGTGTAGGGCGTACTTCAATAACGACTATTCGTGAAACAAATCAAGGTGCCATATCTTTACTTTTTTCTACTGAGCGATACTAAAATAAATATGCAGGTTATTCGTATTATATCAAAGTACGTAATATTTAAATTTGGCAAGTGCCTACAAAACAGCCCTGTATAAATATAAATAAAAAACATAAAAAAATTAAAACATCGATACATAATTTTGTCCAGCTAGCTTGTATTAGCTAGACGACATACTGTGCTACGGCTCGAATTGATAGCTAACCGCCTTAATAAATATTGATGATTAAAAACGAAATTTTTCAATACTACTATAGTATATTATTATGCTGATACTTTAAAATATTCAAATAGGGATTGAAAATATTTGAGCCATATTTTTACTATTATACCAATAATTTAGAATTGCAAGATTCTAGGCAAGGATACAAAATCACACCTACCCTCTCGCTCATACCGTTTACTCGAGTTGTGAAGATCCAAAGTATTAACGACTTTGTGGAGTTGTAATAAGATCTCAAGTTGATTCATTAAAAAAATATAGTGCTCCGTCTTGTTACTATAGTGAGTTCACAGGAGTTTACCTCCAGCTGTTAGGTTGGCTGCCATGAGTCTTGGGTTGCCGTATTAAACTTTTCCGTATTTATCTTTTACATACTTTTCAACTGTATTTATCACAAAATACCGTTTGTATTACTAATATTATTACCAATATTATTTAATGTTCGTTGTTCGTCTTGATATTAATTGGGCGTTTGGTGTAAACCCCATTTCACTGCCAGCATTCATAATGATCCATCATGCACAAACAGAGTCGTTTTTAAGACACCTTAATTTTTTATTTGCCAGCATTTATTGACTGTACCTATAGGATGCGTGATAGGTCTCGTCCAGGAACATCACTGGTCTGCCTTCAGCGCCGCGATTTTATTTCAACATTGTAAAATTCGGTATCTGTATCTCTAGGCTACAATTTCATGCCTTTCCATTAGTAACTTTCTTTTTGATCTACATCTTTTAAACCGTAAACCTACTGGTACAATTTCCCTACATGTAGAATGACCTCCACGAAAATTTAAATAGACTCTTAAATGTGCTAAGAGATTTTCTAATGTCGGTGTTTCCTTACAAACTTGCGAGCATTTTATTTAGCCCTGCACACAGATCAAAATAGTATTATAAGGTTTTCTTATCTTGCTTGCGTCTTTTTCTTGGTGTGGATTTTTTTTAAGTGGAAGTTCTGATTAAGCTTTCTTTACTGAAAGTTTTTCACATGTGCCTGAACAAGAAATAAAGATAGATATGTTCTATTCAATTCTTTAGCGTTGTGGAATTCACCTGAAATCCAGTATAATGTTTATACGGGTAACCCCAATTTTCTCTATGACGAACATGTCTTGATGCAATTATAGGCCCTTTGTTGTCTTTTTCTTTTGAGCAAAAAGTTCACATAGATAAAACAATGTTTCTTTTACTACTTTGTATCCTTTTCGGCATGATACAAATTAAATTTAACACAAAAATTACAGAAAAAAGGGGGTAATTCACATAAACTTTTATGAAAACTTTTAGGGAAACTGGACTGTAGGGCCAACATAAAGAAATAAACTTCAGAGGTAAATTAATAATATTCATTGAATTTTCCAGACAATCACACCAACTACATGGCCCCAAAGTAAGCATAGTTTGCGTTATGGGTTTCCTACCATATGTAGCGAACTAGGGGGAACCTAGAATATAGATACACATATAGATAAACACCCAGACCCGCAACATTGGTTTTTTCTTGTTCCGGGCGGGAATCGAACGCGCAATCACTGGCTTCTGAGGCCCATCGCCAAAGTGGTCGTCAAAACTGTTGGTAAACCAACCGTGAAAGCACTGTAGTATAATGCCTTTGCTATTTCATCACATGCACTTACTATGTATACAGGATGTTCGGCACTGTTAAGTAATCAACACAAAAGATTTTGCCTAGGACTCAGGTTTCTTTTTATTTTTTTCATATTTTTGGATTGTTTCGCTTATGAACTTTTCAGTCTAAAAAGGTTTTGTTCAATGGCAGGTCAATGTTTTGTCTTTGTAGGTTCTTTTAAAATTAAAAGATGTACATTGCTATAAAGAAAGTTATGGCCCCTCAAACAAAAAAGGTCAAAAAAAAACATTTTGCAACTCAACTTCGCGCTGCATTAAAAAAAATAAAAGTGATAGATGACTTCTGAATTGCTAAAAACATCTCTAAAGTGTGAGCTTTCTAACAATATGTAGTTTGTTTAGGTATATAAATTTTTCGAAAGTAAAGTAATTCGATACTTCTTACCACGGTGGACCATTTCGACGAAAATCTATTTATATGGAAAGTTCAGTGTTATGCAAAAAATATTAATGCTAGGGTGAAAAAAAATTAAACGACCAATTAATTAAACTTTGGTATCTTTTATTGAAAACATCAATAACATAATTAAATCATAAAAAATCTTAACTTATGACGTCAATTTGAGCAAGACTTCATTTAGTTTTTAAAAATTATCAAAAACTTAAAAAAAAGAAAAAGCATGGTTTCATTGTGTAATTGTTGTTTCTAGTCAATAGTCACCGGCCAAAATTTTTTTTAATCAATAAGTATAATTTTTCCATAAACCATTTTTTGCAAAAAAAGGTTTTGTATTTTTTTTTACAAGGAAGTTAATATATTCGCTTACATATTAATTAAAACATGGTCACTCTAAGTTATGAATGAATAGCATTAAAATAAAGATGACTACGTGCTACTACAAAACATCTTATAGTACTACGTCGTAGTATAATCAATGAAATGACGCGTTATAGTAGCTATGTTCATTAATAGCGACCATTTGTAAAAAAGTTTGTGATGCCATATTTTTTTCGTATTGAGCGATACTAAAATAAATATGCAGGTACGTTTGTATCGTATTAAAGAAGATAACATTTAAATTTGCTTGGTGACTACAAAACACCCCTGTATAATATGTACTCATTGAAACACCCTAATTTCAACAATGAAACACGGTAGGTATGTTACAATGAAAAAATGTCATTTGTAACTTGTATTTTGTTAAGTTTAGTAAAATAAATATCAAGGTAAATTAGAGACTTTTTTTTTCTACAAAAATATTTATTTTATCATCCTTAGAAACAACTACAATTATCTATCTATGTAATTATTTGTGGATGAGGAACTTCTTAACTTGTTAAGCTAAATTAGGTACATACTACTCGTATCAAAATCCAAATCGTTGTCGCGTACCTACAACAAATCTTCTTTTTATTTCCGATATTTAAGGAGCATCCACTGCTCTGCACTGCCTACAAAGAATCAATAGAAATTAGTAACGACCAAAAGAGCGCAAGTTTTTTTTCTGAGTAAAGATAAATAATAATTTTGTACGCGACTGTCTAGAAATGTAGGAAAAGTAAAAAGTTTGTATTTTCAAATTAAATCAGTCCAAAATTATCATCGTTTCATAAGACTATTTCATTACTACTTTTTGACTCTGAAAGTCGAAGGCGTTGCGGAGAAGTTCGAAGTATTCCATCCATTGTTCAAGCTGTAACCCTCAACAGACTACCTTCATATCTCTGGATTCGTTTGCCGACTATATGAGATTTGCATGTCGTTACGACTATTTCACAATTTTTTGGAACCTTAACCAAGTCGATAGACCGATAGACTGTTTGCGTGCACGAGAGGTGATTACTACCTATAGCTATAATGCTGAAACTATAATAGGCACCTACGATTAATTTTTTTAATGCACATATTTTTAAAAGTGCGGACACTACTAATCGAGAGGTTTAATCATAAGTACCATCACATGTCGAATAAGTTTAAAAAATTGCAAGGTTGCGTTCGAAAACTTAACATTTTAAAATTAATTAAACTGCCAAAAACGAAGGTAGGTACATTTTCATATTGCTGTTTGCATCACTACAAAGACATCACTACATATTCGACATAATAGGTAGGTATTATATGTATGTAGGTACATAATTATTTTGTTTTGTTTGGTTGGAACTGCGACTTGTTTCGAATTTCAAAATCTGTTTAGGCTTGCAGATTAGAAACTGCTAAGTAGATAGAATACTTCGGCAAAGGTTTTTTCTCATTGTTGTATTATCAAAGTAAAAAGTTATCGTTATAGGAAGGAAGTTTTTTCAAACGCAAAACTCAACATTCCTAGAACCTTGAAAATGTAAGTCATGAAACACGGCATCGATTTATCTACTTTGAAAAATATTTTTATTAATATTTGTGTATTACTTATTTTATGCAGGTTACCGGTATATAATGGCTTATGTGAGCGAACGACTCATTTCAAATGTAACGTGCGTACAGGCATTGGTACAACGAAAGTAACAAGAATAATATGTAGAATAAATTCCAATTGGTCTGTTACTAGAAGCATGACAAGATTTCTCAAGTATCTTGAGGATTTCATCATCATAGAGGCTTACAGATGTATGCCATTATTGGGAGATGAGGAACAAGTTCCATATTGGAAAGTGCATATAGTACATTATATTATTGTATTTAAGAATAGAAGAACTTGGTAACTGGATTACCATGATAAAAATATAACATAGGTTTCACCTTATTATTGATGTTTTCTCAACAAAAATGATATTTTTTCTTGCAAAGAAATAAAACATTTAGTTTTTGACATATATTATAATTAAGTAAACATAACCGACCCTTACAATAATAGGGTCAAATTCAATAAACTATGACAAACAATCACTTTATAAAAAAAATAACAATTTATCTTTATGTTCATGAAAATTTTATTTATATTGTTGTACAACCATATTTATATACTTGAAACCTTCAAAGTGTTTGATATTCAGTGTTACTTAGTGAAACATTTATAGAAAAGTAGCGAGCTGTTGAGTTCTCATAGTTTTTATACCTTAGGTAAATATTTTTCACTTTTTATATGTTATTTGTTTGACTATTATAATCAGATCTAGTGTTAATACTGTGTTACTTATTGTGTTATTATTGTTTACTAAAACAATAAGTTGATTTACATACTATGTACAAATACTTATTACATGCAGAACTACCTTGATTCAAAAAACCAAAAACATTTTAATTCTAGTTTAAATAAAGTTGGATTCATAAATGATACAAGTTATTATGCGTGCCTAATGAGAATCTAGAAACTTGTTATACAAACTTTTTGGCAAATTTGAAATACCCAGAAAAAAATACTAATAAAGTCATAGGATATAAAATATTCGAGCATAACTTGAAATTGCTATTTTAAGTTTTATCACACATTTAGATGCGCTTAAAAGTACATTAAGGCCAAATTGAATTAACTTAAACTTGATGCAGTTTTAAGTTTGAAGCCTGAACTTTTTGTGAAATGTGGAACACTATAGTACCTATTATTTTTAGTTTGCTTGTATAGTTTATACTGTTTTTTTCCTATTAAGTTGACAAGTCAATAAATAAAAAATATGTGGCACAACATGTAAAAAAAACACTTTCTTTTCAATTTAAATTTTCATTTTATATGCCAAAGTGATCATATTATTTAGATGTATTGTTATTTAACATGGTCATATGTATAAAGTATATTTAATTAAGTAGGTAATTAATTATACTTAATAAGAATATTTAGTAATAAGCTATAAGGGTCCTGTTTATTAGATGTTTTGTTAATTGAAGGGAGTTTTTATATCAACATTAAATAGGAGAGCAACTATAACATGGCTTTTTTATTGCATGGTACCATTATCATGATATGCCAGTTTCTAATAAATACAGATTTCAACATTGCTGCTAGATTTTATTATACAACCTCAAATAATCACTAACAGTGGACTGAAAAAAATTGTGCAATATTCAAAAAAGCAATATACTGTATTGTATACAAAACAATTGTATTCTAGTTTGGAGTTTTACTCATATCTGGAAGAACAAATTGTACAATTTACTGGTAATTACAAAACTACAAGTTCTCAGCAGTCATTTATATCACTAAGCAGTTTCACTAAAATCACTTTTCCCTGTAAAGGTGCAACCTGAGTGCTGTATTATATGTGACGCTGCATATATACCACATTCTACACAGGTCTTGTAGGGTTTACCGAGCACCAGTTGACTAAGGAAACCCCCTGTGAATGCATCTCCAGCACCATTAGTATCTACAATTTGCTCCCTAGAAAGCTTCATCACTGGAATGCGAGTAATTTTTTTATTTTCAACTAGTATAACAGGCTCACATCCTTGAGTAATTATCACAATTCTATCGCGGCTTTCATTTTGTTTTGGAAGAGCTGCTATTTTAAGGGCTATTTGTTCCAAGTCAGTTTCAGGAATATCAAAAGCTTTTGCAAAGGCTTCCGCTTCCTGCAATTGAAATTATATGTAGAATAGTAACTAGAAACAAAAATTAATTCAACAGGACAGAACAGAATTCATTGAAATACTTACAGACTCATTTCCAAACAATATGTTGACATATGGCAAAATATTTTGCAAAGGCTCTTTATAGAATTGTGAAACAAATGGGGCACTTATGTTCATTACAAAAGTGTGATTATGTGAATGTGAATGCGTTGCTAGTTTCATAATAGATTCGGGAGATACTGCTACAAAGAAACCCTGCAACAAAATATTTTTTTAATTTACAATCAAACAATTGAATTTCATAAATTATTTTATATTATTTTCACTGACACCCGAGGCACAGGTTTTAACCTATTTCGGTTGTCTAGAGTTTTTCATTAAGTTTTTTGTATTTCTTACAGATAAATTGCTCTAATGTTTTTTTTACATAATATTGCATATAAGTACTATTCTGTAAGAACTTTGTGTTGTTTGATAATAAAGATTATTATTTATTTAAAATGTGATTAGGTGTTTGAGTTAGATTGTAGCCTAGCCGATGTAATGTAGCCTAGGCCGTTTTGGACCGTCGGGAGTTACACAAATATGAAAGAGTGCCTCGTGTCACTAGAATGTGGAAACTAATGTTTTATGAGGTAGGTACACACTTACATATTTACACTGTATTAAAAAAAAACTTGTCTTGGTGACTTATAGGGTTTTTGACAAATACCACTAATTATATTTGGTAGATATGGTGGACAAACCTCGGGATAACATCCTTCCAGTAAGACTTTGGTCATGAGTGTATGAAAATTAACTACTAATTTTCAAAATTGTGGCAGATAAAATTATACGTACATACTTATACACGTTATTTTCTGTTTATACAAAACGTTAAAACAGTTTATTAAAAATCGGTAACAGAATCGATTGCAATACTTATAGGTTGCCTGTAAGAGATCACAAGGCCGCCAATCGTACTCTGTTGTATTGTTAAAAACTTATCCTGTAAATGTTGTATGTACATTAAAGAATAAATAACTACTTTTTATCGCATGTTATATTTTGACTCAATTATCTTTAGAGTCTTAAATTGCGTATCGTATGCGATCGCAGTATGCAGGTAGGTATATACATGCCTACGTTGCATGCATTAAGAGGTAGCGAGCGAGCGAGGCGTGCTGGGTGTCCTCACTCGCGCGCAAAATTTTTAAGATAATATAATATTTTTTAAACGAATGAGCAAATGGTATATGGTCGAGGTAGACATGCATCCAAATTATATGCACCCATGCAAAAGCTAGAATTGTATAGACGAAATGTATACTGTATGGCAATACGACTACATACTTAACAAATTACCCAAGACAATAAAAATCCAGACTGTGATAAAATTTAAAAAAGCATTGTATAATTTTTTATTAGATAAGCAGTATTATAATATAAATGATTTTTTAAATGAATGACAATGATTTAATATGCATGACATTTAATAATATATTTAAAAATAAGTAAATAAGTTTGGACATAAGTAATATAATTATCTTGAATTGTTAAATTGAAAAGTGGACAAAAATTTGCACACCGATATTGACGGTTGAATATGCTGTACAATACATTTAGATCAAAGAACTTTTTTTCTACCATATTCTGCGAATAAATGACATTCTATTCTATTCTATTTTTTTTGCAAAAATATTTGACCCATTTGCTAGGTTAAACATAAACAAAAATTAACGTTATTTAAAAACTCACAGATGTGTAATAGAATTTAGCATCCTCAATGCTCTTTTTGCAATCAGGTTTTTCTAAATGATCCAGTTGAAATTTTTGTGCTGCGGCTAAGTTTGCACAAAGAGACCTGTGGGTCCCAGTCACTAAAACTGCACAGGTGCCAGTGGGTGCATCGTCTGTCACTTGGTACAAGACATTAACACCATCAGCTCTGAAAAGTTATGTTTATTAAAAAAAAAAAATTGCACAGTATTCATTTAGGTATGGGACAGTATCAGAAGTTACATGATCAAAGTGAGGACATTTCTTTTTTGCAATGCATAATAAATTTTTAGTCAATTAGTTTATGAAAATACTTTAGTATTCTGTCTTGGGTGTAGGATATGGACCTGGATATAACCCAGTTCCGTTAAATGGTTTCAATAATACAAGCTTACTGTAAGCATACAAGATGCACACATTTGGCAATTCATTATTTATAGATTGTAGTTAAAAACTAGTTAATTTATCTATGCAGTGGGCTTATGCCACTTTAGCAAGTATTGCAAAGTGGTAAATATTACATAATTTTTTAAATAAATATTTTTTTTTTGTCCCAGTATAAACTTTTGAAGCTAGGTTTTTTCATGAATTGATATTTTCATCACTTCAGACAGGATGTTTTTAAGGACTTTTTTAAACTGCTTTTTATGTCACTTTACCTCAATGTCAAAATCTAAAAAAAAATTCATGAACAGTTATTTTAATATTCGTTTTTTGTAGTAACATTATTTTTAAGAATGTTAAAGTACTTATTTTAAATTACTCATTTTAATGTATTTTTTCATATCCGTAGGCACGCTATAAATTGTGGGGTTGATATAAGATAAGTAAGTGTTCTGATAGTTCTGTCAATCATTTCATGATAAACATTTATCCACTTAAATAAAATATACACAGACAAACAATGGACAATACTATACAGGCGTCTTAATCTGAGAAAACTTATCAGTTGTGATAAAAAGATCATATGTCATTTCTCAAGTGTTTTCCTTCAAATCATCTTATCTATTTAGTCTCCAGATGGTGCCCCATTGCATCATAAAATGATTTAAAAATTATGTAAGTTATGTTCGAAATAATATGTTAATATTACTAATAGGTTTGTTATATGAGCTCTAAAAATACATATGATCTCAATTCTTAATAAATAAGGCAGTCAAAACAGTAGTGAATGTTATATCAATAGTCACTATAATTTAATAACACAATAGAGGACTTACAATGCTCTTTCTTCAAGAATTTTTGCATATTTATCATTGCCAACACATCCAAAATATGTGCAAACTTTTGGCTTGTTGAGAATCCACTGTGCAACCCTCAGAGAATTTTGCACACTTCCTCCAGCTATGAATTCTGCGCTGTATCTATAAGTTTACCAATTAAGAATACATCAATAATAATAACATGGTGGTGAACCCCTTATGAGTCAACATTGCTAGGAAATGCCTTAAACTTAAAGCATGCCATAAGTTAGTATTGCATTGGCTATTATGTGTTTCTACAATGTGGTATGATCCATGTTCGTCTTCATAGTTTCATACTAATGTACAAGACTGAGGTTACATTCAGAATTAAAAATAAAAAAGAAACAAGGGCCAACTGTTATCAAATTCATAGGTTTGTTATAGGTAAGTACATTATTTTACAATTCTAATAAAAAAGAATACACTTACTTTTCAGTTAATTCTTGGTACAAAGGCATGTGTTTTTCTTCAGCCATTATAGCATCATCTGGTTTCATATCATACTTCCTAAGAAGGCCCTCATCAACATTTGCTGAGATATCCAACAGGGGATTACCAATACCTATTATTTGTCCTGCCATATCTTCTATTGATTCCTGCAGGAAAATATTAACTAAACAAACTTAATTATTAATTACATTATATTAGGTACCTTATATTTCGAATATTTTACATATTAGAAAAAAAAACTCCGGTTTTTTAAATATTACAATCAATGTTTAATTTATACAAAAATAACTTACCTTAGTTACAATACTGTTATGTAATTTAATTTTAATTATTTTTCACGTAATAAATCATAAACGGACTAAGTGTAGGTGTGTATTATTAGCTCTCCAGCATTAAAATAAAAAAAGCGCTACTAAGGTTACCGCATGGTTTACGAAAAGATCAAACAAAACCTTATCTATCGTAAGCAAACACGCAATCTCCTTCGCGTTGCGTTTACTAACCAACCAACCAAAAAGGGAAGGACTATAAATAGACACTGACAGATAAGTGACAGTTCAATAAGGTTCAAGCAGGGTTCAAGTGACAATGAGGAGTTTTCTGACAGCTCATAAAGATTAGTTCAAAAAACCTCTATAGATGGCACTTTTAAAAAGCCGAAGGCGTTAAGTCTGTATACTATAATGTAGGTCAGTGGTATCTACTACCATCTAAGGTTACCTATTTATAAGTTCAATTTCTGTTATAGACGTCAATTAATTTATTTTACTTTTAATGCCATCTATCCAAGCGTTTTGTACCGTTTTGTTTTTTTAATGAGCTGTCAGAAAACCTTTTTTTTTTAATATTCTATTTCACGGGCCTGGAAACGAGTCGTTTTAGCCACACAATATACAGTTTACAAATAAAGTTCACTTCTTAAATGTTAACACTTCTTAAAATTACAGTTTCATTTCTATGTTCAAAAAAAATTGGAATAAAGATTCTCATTCTGAGTCACCGATTAGAAAATATAGTTTACAAGTTCTAAACGCATGCATTTTTATAAAGTTCATATTCAAACAGTATGCCAACAATTATCGTCACTTAAAATGAGACGAGGTTGCCATAGATGACAAAAGTTATATTCTGTAACTATTTGAGAACTTCTACTCTCTAATGACTGCGAGGTTATGCGTCTGAAATATCTAGATCTAGATATTTGGTATTAAAATGATGAGGCCGTAGAGGTATTGTCTCGCATACTGATGAGATACATACATAAGTAACTTCACGCCTGTATCCCTTATGGGGTAGGCAGAACACCAGAGGTTATAAGACCCAGTGATGTCACGTTTGACGTTGGAGGTATTATAATGATGGATAGAGACTATTGCAGTGAAAGAGGGTCAACCTATCGCGCACAAAAACCTCAATCCCTTAACTGACTTTTACAGTATGCCCGGGTAGAGAAGCAGCTGGTACAATCTGATTTCTTTCGGTCCCAGTCCAGCACTGATTAGATTCTATTTTTAAAAAATGTAATGCTTTTCTCACCATTTTATTTATTAGCGACTAAATCCGTGTTTGACCTCAATCTCACCTCATGGTGAGTGAAGATGAGGTCGAAAATGACACACGGGTTTAGAAAGGACCAGGCTTTTCATATAATGTAGCCAGAACACATAACCGCAGGTGCGGCATTATTTGGCGGCAGAAGGGTATTCGCTAGCCAGGCGGACCCTAAAGGCACAGTACAGGTATCTCCGGTAATTCAATTCGGCCGCAAATTTGAAATAATTGGCTACAGCGCCGCGGTCCATTCCGTGCGGCTGCCCGCCTTCAGCGTTTAAATTACATTTGCCTACTTTGGGTATACTTCCATTTGGTTTTGTGACTGCAAATATACTTTTTTTATATAAACAAATTAAATACTTATAGGAAATGTTCAACAAAAATACGTTTTGTGTCAAAAACTATGTTTACGTTTGAATAGCAAATCGGTCTTATAAATTAGGGACCGAAAAATACATGCGCCTCGACTGAGACGCATGAAAAGATGAATTATTAAATTTTCAAGTATGAACAATCCGCATATTTACGTAAAGCTCAATCAACGATTGTTTCGGCATGCAGACACTCGCGACTGGCGGCATGCCGAGATCGAGCCGCGTAGGTATAGCTCGCGTTTCGTCCGTTGTATGAAGTTGAATTACTGTAGATATCTGTACTGTGCCAAAGGGGTCCTACTGCTAAACAGGGGCCACTCGCTTATCCAGGGGTGGTTGGGCTGATTTGAAAAGAATTTTTCAAATCCCACTTGTAGTTTCTGAGATAATCGCGTTCAAACAAACAAACTCTTCAGCTTTATATATTAGTATAGATTTATGGGAAGTAAATCAAACTATTCATAAGTTCGAAAATAACAAGTCTATTGGCGAGTTCATACTTAAATAACTATATACAAATATTAAATCGACATTTACATACTATATAACAACACAACAAAAACATTATCACATGACATTCATCACTATTAAGTAACAAAAAGCTAATTACTCCACAATAATTCGCTTATTATCGCATAAGGTCGAAATATAAAATAAGTAAGCATCGTTTTATTGTGTGCATATACAGGGTTGTTTCTTAGCCGCCGGCCAAATTTTTTATAGGTACTCAATAAGTAAAATTTATGTATATAAACGGTTATTGCAAAAAAAAGTACCTACGTATTTTTTACAAGGAAGTTAATATACTCGCTAACATATTAAGCAAAGCTTGGTCACTCTAACAATTAAAATAAAGACGATTACGCGCTACTACAAAACATCTTGTAGTACTACGTCGTATATTAACAATGAAATGCAGCGCCGTAGTAGCTGTGTTCATCAACAGCGACAATTTGTAAAAAAGTTGGCGGTGCCATATCTTTATTTTTTTCTATTGAGCGTTACTAAAATAAATATGCAGGTACGTTTATATCGTATCAAAGAAAATAATATTTAAATTTAGATGGCGACTAAAAAATAACCCTGTATATTAAAAAACTCCTAAAATTTAATATCAGTATGAAGACCGACATACAATGAGCTTAATTCGACATTCACTCTCAAATTTTAGGTGTTTCTTATGTCAAAAAAAATATTTGAAACTTCTGACTTTGACATTAGAGTCTAATGCCGAATACGGCCCAGTGTTATCTTATTTAAAATAATTATTTCCTCCATTTTTGCTCGTTTACAATAAAGTACTTTAATTCTATAAATATTAAATTATAAAGGCGGACTCTCTCAAATACTCCATAAAATAAATAAATATACTTAACTGATACTTTATAAACAATTTCTTAAATATGGTAGTTTTTTTTATAAGATATTTATTGCCTGGAGTGGTACTCAGGTACTCTAGCAGTATTAATGACTAGTTTAGAAAAAAAAAAACACTCTCATATCGGTAACACAGTAACACTTACAATAATTTAACAGGTTCAAATTGTTACAGTTTAGAGTTTTTGAGCAAATTGATCAAGTCCTCGGAAAAATATATCTATTGATTGACCAGTGGGTGCGGTGAACCTAATAACTATAAACTGTAACTCTGGTATCGCTATAGATACATACACCACTTATTATACCTACAGTTACAATTACTTCAGAGTTCACGATGTTTCAGCGCTGTAACGACACAATCACGAAATTGCAACATCGAAATTGAGGTACCTAATTAACCGATTCAATGCGGCTTTTTTTAAACTTTAGCGCCTGTCGCCGAATATTTTTCGTGGCTCCTCTGAGGCGCATAACGCCAGGGACTTACATGGCTCTTCTTGTGCGTCACCTGCCGCGCAACAAAGTACGTAAGCGATTTAATAAATAATTTCAAGTGTTTATAAGTGTCTATTTAAGTATTTATAGTAAAATTAAAGGTAAGTGACTTGTTTTTATCAGGAGTTGTAAACCTTTTTAACCTTCTCGTATACAGGGTCATTTTTTTGAAGATGAAAACTTTAACCGCCACGGTCGGATATATCCCACAAATATTTTCGAGTCCATTCCGCCAAGGTCGTATATATACGACTAAAAACCACCATTCGTTTCATATGCTTTCTTTGTTTAAAAACGCTGTATTATATTTAAAAAAAAATAATATTTGGTAAATGGTTAAACAAGTAATCATTTACAATTAATTACACTTAAGTCTTTTAATTAGAAAACCTTAAAAATATGTCAGAAGTTATTAGAGAATTGCATTGATGTCCAGCTACATTTAAATTTATTTTACCTAAGCATTTTTATTAGTCTACCTATCTATTATATTTTTAGCTTAAACAATGAACTTTATTATGATGTAATCTGCACAGTAAATTACTAGGACTTTTTTTACAGGAGATGAATTTTAAGTGCGATGTTTTGGTTTAACTTAAGAAGAGGATAGTGCTTGAAAGACCATAACATGTGCTCCTTTGACGTTATTGAACAGCTTGTTTCTACATCTCACTAAATCATTAACCTGTTACATGATTACGTCAAAAAAAGCAGTTAGATAGCGAAGATTTTTTTAGTTCTTACAAAAACTTGTGAAAAATGGGTGTTTACAATAAAATCCTAAAAAGTAAAATAACTCAAGAATGGTAAATTTTCGGAGGGGTGGTTCCATAGTGAAAATGGTTTGTTTTGATATACTATATAACCCCTCAACAGATGCGAGTCCAATAAAAAGTAACCCTTTATATTTGTCTGTTATCTCAAGCTTAAACAGCTGAAACTATTAAGATTGAATTTGAAGCGTGCGAAGCTGGGACGGGTATATCGATCTACCATTGAACATCCCTATCTGTTGTAGGTATTTTTAGATATACTGTGCTTGGCGCTGGGAGCACGATAACTAACGATAAGGCGGATAAAGGGGTAATAGGTATATAAAAAAATTACGGTATCCTCATTAAGGATAAAAGTGTTTCTATTAAAAAAGTTTACAACTCCTGAAGTGTGCGTTTTCATGCAAAAAAATTAGAAAAATTTATTTGCGGGTAACCTTTGAAATGTGACATTTTATCCGAATTTTACAGGTAAACATTTTGGGGCCTCTCGGGTGCCATGAGCCATACACAAAAAATCTCATCGCACGGAATCGGTTATTATGAGAATTTATAAACTCACAGTATAAGCCATCGTGATAGATATTAACACTTGAACAACTGTTAACAGACTTGAAAGAGTTAAGAGTTAACACTTTTAAATAATAAATTCATAAGTGAAATAGTATTGTTAATGTTGTCATATCATACTGTTACATACACAACATTATTTTTGTTTTATGCAAAACCTAACATACTGAAGTTCTTCTTGTAGTGCCTTGGTGAGCTTAATCAATGCTACCCCGCCATTCTACGTCATGCATTTTGCATCATGCATGCATTTTGTTTGTGTGCGGAAGACTGGGTGGTATACATAATTCTGTTGGAGACTGTACCTATTTGCATGCTGGGATCGTGCTACATGGTATAGAAACTATTGCAATCGATTCTATTACTAATTCTGATCAAACTGGTTTCGTATGAACAAAAAATAATGTTGTAGGTATTAGTTACAAAACAAGTTATCTATGAAAGAAAGGATTTGCCAAAAACGATAACAACTTAAGAAGATAGTGAGATCTAATTAGGTACTTAATTGGTTTAAAGAATGTTCAAAAGCAGAAGTACCCTTACAAATCTGATGATCTTGTATTTGATTACATAAAGTATTATTTGTATTACAAAGGTCAACATTTATTAAATTATTATTATTATTGGCCTATAGGTTTTGTAACATAAACATTAAAACTATAAACAAAATGTAGTTTTTGGTAAAGAGACAATATAATATACATAATTATATGTATGTTTAAAAATCTATAAATAAAAGAATTATAATGCAAATAATTCTGATACCTACATTAGCTATTTTATCAATGACCTGCCATTTTTGGGGTTTGAGCAGTCTTTGAAGGTAAAGGTGATGTTAATTAGAATCACAACTATAGTAGAAAGTTTGTAATAGTAATTTGGCAGTGCGATCACAGAACTTCATTGATTCCTACTATGTTTCTGAACGTCCGTTTAGAGTCCGGTCTGGTTAATGTTTAAATCTACCCACTGCCAAATGAAAAGTGTAAATAAAGGTATACCTTGGTAATTCTAAATGTGTTGTATTGTTCAATAAATACATTACAATTTGCAACGGACTCCACACTGGGTGAACATTCATAGAACATTTATAGGATTGGTAAAGTTCTGTGACCATACTACTGATGTGGACTGCTCCAATTAGCATCAATAAATTAAAATATTTTTCAACACACTTGCTCGTAAAGTGAGCCTTATTCTATTGAATTTATAACTATAAACTGGGCTATAAGTCACGCGTGCATAATATATTATACCCTAGTGAATAATAAAATGAATCCTACAAAGTTGAATTGTACCTTTGTGCAAATTACATGCGAGTAAACAGAGCATATTTTATTGATCCGGATTATACATTAAATATTTTCAGAAACAACAAAGAGGTTTTATACTACTTCAAATCCATATACATTTTTGAAATGTTTGCGCCTTATATTAGTAAAACAAAAATGTATATAAAACAAATTGTTCACAATTTACAATAATTTGTTATAAAATATTAAAATATTGCATTTACCACTCCAAATTAAACATTCTCACTTACAAAATAGGCTGTATATGCTATACAGACATTGACACATTTGGCAGAAAAAAAAACCTACGCGCATGCGCGAGGTTCGGCGCCATTTTTCAATCACAATTCACAGCTTTGTTATGAAGTGTGTTTGTTATTTTATGACCATGTATGACTGTCTTTTACTCACAAGTGTGTTGAAAAACGTCGTATGTAACTCGTGAGCGTTGCTAATTACAGTCTCGGCTCATTATTAAGCCCTCGCCTGCGGCTCGGGCTCAAATCACAGCCTCGACTGTAATTAGCAACTTCGCTCACTTGTTACATAATATACTATTTCTACATCTTTACCTGTTGTATTAATATCCTCCGTACTGCAGATACTTCAACATGTTTCACAATTCTTTGGAAACCTATGGTTCACAATTATTTATTAATATATTTTTTACATTATTTAACAAACCTTACTAAAACAATTTTTTCTAGATTTGTATATGTATAGGCAAAGGTACAGGATCTGTTGGCCGTCGGTCAATTATAACATTATTCCTCATTAGTTTCAGGCTGTTTTCTGTAACCTGAAAAAGATTGAATTTGTTAAACTGCAAATTCATAATACAAGGCAACAGGTTATTTTATTTGACACACCAACTAAGCTTTAATAAGTTAATAATTTAAATAATTAAGCTAGAGCCACTATATGTAGAAGTGTTATAATAGAATCTTCTATATATAGTAGATATATAGAAGATCTCTTCTATATATAGTACTCTTCTATATATAGTAGATATATAGAAGAGTGAGCTAACTGTTGTGCCATTTAAATCTACATTGATGGCTGCGGTTTTTTTAAAGAAACACTTCAATTAAATACAGGGTGAATAGTGACAAATTTTAGATACTGGAATGAGAGCACTCTGTACTCGATTCTGGTCATTATTATGTAATAAAGGTAGGTATTTAACTTTTCGCCAGAATTCCTTATTAATAAATACAGTTTGTTACTGTTTATTTTACTTACCCCTGAGGCAATCGCGGCATGTGACCTGGCACGCGGATTGCTGCCAACGCCAGTGTGGCCATGCATTGTGTAATCAATTCTTTATGTTTCAGTTAAGTTAACTCAGTAAATAATTCATATTTTTTTTCTCTTCATGTGTGATCTCAAACTGTCACATCCTACAATTTTAAAAGTGACCCACCAGTCACCCTGCACAATTGTGAACTTGATTATGAAATATTAAAGAGTACAAAATTACCTTAGAGCATCCTTTTACTAGAAGTCCTTCAAGATGTTTACAATGTAAAGCTAAAGCCCTGAAACCAATAAATATTTATCATTAAAAATGTTACAGAACACACTCTAATGATTTAATATGCAAAATTTTGAGTAGAATGAATCTATATGTGATTTACAATATGAGATACAATATCACAGCTCTTTAAAATTAAATATCAAACTTATTATACCATTAGTCTTGTTAGGAGCCCTTGATAATTTATTAAATGGGTCTAAACATTTATTCAAGAACAGTTTATAATAATAATTAATCAGGTACCTTGTGCCTTTATCTGAAATTTCACAACACCCTCCCAGGTTCAAAAATCTTAGCTCTGTGCTGTATTTTGCTAATGCATACAGGGATTTGTCAGTCACTTGTTTATTACCTTCTAAATTTAGGATTCTCAAGTTTCTAAACTTTTTTATGAATATTTGTATGCAGCTTTCCGAAATGCAAATACAATATGATAGATCTACATCTTCAAGTTTTATCTGGTGTAAAGCCAAGGCTTCCATCGCCCCTGTGGTAAGCCATGCACAGCGACCCAGTTTAAGTGTTTTCAAGTTATTACAGTACAATATCACAGGCTGCAAGCATTTTGCTGACAAGTTTTTACACTGACTTAAATTCAAATGTACTAATTGGTCATTTCGTCGAAGCAAAGGAATCAAATCTGCATCAGTTAGACTTATACATCTGCTCAAGTTTAATGTAGTCAACTTTGTACATGAATCTGCAAATACCTGAAAAAGGTGGTGTTGAATGTAGAACGATAAAAAAGTAAATACTTAGCAAATTATTTTTAATTGTTAATAACTGTTACTTACTTTAAATGTTTGTGGAGAGAACCTGTTATTCATGAGTTTAAGGGATTTTAGCTTACAAAAATACATATTAATGATTTGATGACATGTTTTTGAAACGCAGCGAAAGTTAAAACATTCTCGGATCGTTAGATGCGGCAAAACCTTAGAAACTAAAATATCTTCCCAATATAAATCAAAAATGTGTGTGTTTCTTTTCATTTTGTTCACTTTTTATTGGCAATGCATTTATAGAATGTTCAAGTAATGCAGATTTCTATCTTAGGAAAAATATTTATTTTTACTATTGTTTTGTATATTCTCCGTGACTTTTGTTCGGATAAGTCAATGTCAAACAATGTCAGTCATGTTCGTGACTGCCGGTCAATGAGAGGTTTTCTGACAGCTCATTAAAAAAACAAAACGGTACAAAAATGGTACAAAAGGCTTCCATAGATGGCGCTTTACAAAAGGCGAAGTCTTGTCAGTCATATAGCCATTTTTTCCACACTCCGTTTTTAAAAGTAAAATAAATTAATTGACGTCTGTGACTGTTTCTCAAAAAGTTGTCCACTTTTAGAAATTTTAATTGTCCACTGATGAAAAACGTAATTTTTTTATGATGTGAAGTTTCTTTTTAGAAATCGTTTTCCTTAAATTGTTGTGCGGTTAAATACTATTTAAATAAGGTCATATTTACACCCATTAAAGTAAAAACAAATAAAAAAAATTCATTTGTTTGGGACAGTAAATTAGCCCGCCATATAAAAAAAAAATGTCCCCCTCTTTCTCAAGAGGTAAAAAGTCTTCAAAAAACTTATATTTGAAAAAAACTCAAAATGGGGTTTCTTTTTTCTACATTTAAATAATATCTGGCACAATTTAAAAACACACCTGAGCTTCTAATTGTCTTTTGTATTATTTAAAATTCAAAAATATTGTATGTCTCACAATTTTTTTATGAATTTCGTGACACATTTCTTGACGCTATTTAACACCACCAAACCATTTCCCGAAGTTTGAAGTTGTTTTTTGCGGATGGCAGCCTTGTTTGATTCCATAGATAATCAGGAAATCGTTCCTCTATTTTATGTTTAGCTGTCAGTTAGCCAAACAGTCGGAGCGTTTGAAGTGGATTTCATTTAAAAAATATTTCCTGACAAGATTCGGACCCAAAAAGTAAGTTATATTATTATCATATACATGCAAAACTTTGAGAGTATAGTGCTTAATAGACGGAAACCCTTAGCTGTTAGATCCAATAGATAATTTCGATGTTATTACAAAAATACGATTGCATGTTAGATTTTCCTCACAAAATTTCGTGACAATTTCCTGACGTCAAGAAATTTTGGATGTTTCATGCAGTATACCTACTAGGTAGATAATAAAGGTCGCTTAGTAAATTGTGGTGGTATTGTTTTACACTTCAGATCTTAGATGACAAAACAGGTACCTACTTATATGTGGAAAATGACATCAACAGATCAACAGACTGCTATTCCAGTACAAAAATTGAAAACTAGAACAATAACAAAACTCAAAAGTAAATTACACCAAAGAAAACAACAGACTGAAACAATTGAAAAGGGAAAAATGCTTAAAATAAAGACTGATGAAGAAGAAGGGAGACTACCCGACGACAAAAGAAGGGAACTACTACGTTTTTTCTACTGACATAAATGTAAAAGAAATTTAAATTTGTTGCCCTGTCTTCTAAAAGAATTCATATAATATATTGTGTGTCCAGTTATTAATAAAAAATAAATTTAATTAATATGACCAGTACGTGTTTAATTTTGAGTTACTTGATTCCTATAACAGGTGGTATGATGTCGTCCTAAGTGACGATAATTTCTTGACGTTTCTTGACAAACTGATTTCTTGACAATTTCATGACGGGACACTTTTTTGAGAAATACTCCTGTATCAGAAATTTGAACTCCTAGATAACCATAGATGGTAGATACCACTTACCTACATATAAGAAGTATACAGACTTAACGCCTTCGGCTTTTTAAAAGTGCCGTCTATAGATGTTTTTTGAACTAATTTTTTGAGCTGTCAGAAACCTTCTCAATGAAATTCCTAGGAGCGTTCGAATATTGTGCTTTTGATGTTAGATACTAAAGGGCAAACTAGTCGTGAACGGAAAATAAGCGCTTGAAAATGGCAACGTAGATTGTGTCTCGTTTGTCAATTTTATTTCGAGGGTATTTATTCTGGCAGTGGCACGACATGTTATCGATGGTGTTTGTCTATTATAAAATTGTAAATTAGTAGTGAAATAGTGTAGGTATAAATCGATCACATCTCCTTACTTGATAAAAAATCAGGAAATATGCGGATCACACACTACGCAGATGCGGTCAGATATCTGCATCTGTTCGAAATACATAATATCGTATTTGTTTAGTCTGTGATCCACTTTAGTATCATCATTAATCGATGATAATTTTAAAATTCCTTTTTTATTTAATATTTTCTAGTCTCTACTCCAAATTGTGTGTGTAAACTTAATTTTACTACTTTAGATACTTAGAATACGAGTACAGTTTTCGGTGCCTATAATTTATTGTAACTACCGAAAACAGTTTGAAAATACCGGACACTTCTGCTCCTTATTCATATAAACCTTTTTTCCCGGAGGGTTCCGGAGGAAGTTTTTTTTGGAGTATCATAAGTGGGTTTAATTGAATTGAGTGAATTAAAAGTTAGAAAAATAATGAATACATACACACATCAAAAAAAGTTTGAGATCACTAGCAAAAGATGGAATATTTTTTTAAATTTTACTTTTTGAAGGAATTTTGCTGACGTAACATTTTTTTTATAAAAAAGATACACTTTTTGAAATAATTTTTTTAAAGCGATTGTCGATAAGTGTAATGTAAGCTTGATTAACGAGATGATAAAGTCATTCTTACAAAGTTTTGCAACTCGCACTAGGCACACAGATGTTACGCGGCAAATACCGCGCGATGCAGCTAGTATGCAAATAAGAAACCAGTTTGAAATGTTATTTTTTGCTTGTGATGATAAAAACGTTTAAACGATGAGCTGTCTTCTTAAAAATCTCATCTCCTTAGAGCTGTATTTTTATTATTCTGTGTGCATAGAACATGCGGAATAACTTTCTTGTGTAATTAGGAATGGGTTTGGGGAATTGGGGAAAGAAGGTTTGGGGATGAGAAATGGAAAAACTTTAGTTTGTTGCTATTTTTTTAATTATTCATACTTAGTAGTGATTTCAAGCCATGGTAGACTGAAGTGTTGTGTATGCTGAATAGATTGACTTGAACACAAACATCAAACTTTCGTAATTCAATATGGCAATACCACCAGCAGAAATCGTCATGTTCCTCTGCGAAACATGTAACATTAAAAGAACAGTCTTTCTGTTAGAGTTATCAAAATTCTCCCATCCACAATTATACACAGCGTTATAAAATGTGTTATTTGCGTCAATTAGTCTCTGCCCAGTAAAACAGTCCATGGCTACCTGCATTGAAGCGAAAGGTACAAGCAAATACGTTTTTTCCAAGCCTACTAACAGTTCCGCTATTAGACCTAATACTAACAGAAGGAACTCCACGGCAATAGCTCCTCTATAGGTGGATTCGATTTTATTCACTAGGTACAAATTCTTCGTGTGACTCATAAAAATGCTTCGTAGTTTAATTTTGACATACTGGTTTAAAAGGGCTGTTTCTTGTGTATCAAAGTTGGGACTTGTATTGTAACTCTGCGCGGTGGCACGACAGTGTTCGATTGCGTCTTCCCACAGACAATGCAGCTCTTTACTGAGCGCTATCATTTGAGCTTCTGTGTAGCCAATGGTGACGATTAGGAACGCTGTGGTATTCGCCGCGAGGTAACATGTCAAAAAAGCTGCAATAGCGCAACAAATAAATGATATTTCATAATTAGGAGACTCAAACGTCGGCTCTAAACCTACAAGAAAATTAATATTTATTTATTAATATTATATTTAATATGCATAAATAATAAATACGGATGAACATTATAAAGTCCATGTAGTTACCGTGTAAGGTGAAGATATCTTCCAAGAGATGTCGACCTGGGGTCAGCAGTGGTTTCAAGACATAAGCAACCCCATTTCCATTAATGACCAACCAGAAGACCAACGCCCGTTTTTTGATGTCCCTAAGAGTGATTAATATATTCCTTGAGAATCGGCTGTTAGGGTCAATTTCGGAGTCACAGGCGAGGCATCCATCGACTATACCCTTAACCGTGTCACTGGAAAATATGGTGAGAAATGAGAGAGATGTTATCATGCATGTTCGTTTTCTTAAAATAAGATAACACGTGGTTCAATAAGTCCCGAGACTAAGTACTAAAACAAGGTTTCTTTTATAAAATTATTTTTTATTCATCAACGTAGTCTCCTCCAAGAGCGATACAGTCCCTACATCGCTTTTCTTACTTTTTTATCCCATGAGTGTAAGAACGATTCGTCTTTGGCTTCAAAATATACCTCCGTTGCTGCGATAACTTCACTATTTGAGTCAAATTTCTTACCCTGGAGCATTTTTGATCTGCAAAAAGATCTGCAAAAAGCCAGTAATCGCTGGGGACCAAGGCTGGAGAATAAGGGGGACAAGGAAGCAATTCAAAGCCTAACTCATTAATTTTGGCTATCGTGCTCACAGACTTGTGACGAGGCACGTTGTCGTGGTGAAACACCGCTTTCTTTTTGTTCATTCTGTTAAAATAAGACAAGATGTATTCGAGACTGCCATACAAAAAAACAACTTAGAACTACCTAAATATACAACACCTCCACCCTTATTTACAGCCTTAATTAACTAACTTAATATTAACTTATAACTAAACAGATAAAAAATTTAAACAGATTTACAAAAAAAATGACCAACATTACATACTTTATATTTACAATAATTAATATACAATATTTAATCGAAATCAAACCCAAACCGAACAGGTTTCTTTCTCTCTCGCAGGGTTCACTACCTATCCCCTGTCTCGATCCCCGAATTGCCAACGATTTCCGAGATTGCTTGCTTATTGTATGTTATATGCAGGTGAATTGCTACCTACATCGTTTGTAACCCTGTACTTTAATTGATCGACGTGTCTATGAATTTCGGTTACATCATTAGATTTTACACAGTAATCTGAGATAATGGAAAAAAATATACCTAATATACCTGATCGCAATAGACTAATGCTTATATAATAATGCTTGATATAGGGTCAATTGTGCAACATCAATTAAACAAATAAATATAGGGTCGCCACATAATAGTCAATTATATTTTTATAGCAGATTCCGAATGAGGAGTGGGTCTGAATTTCGAAAAAAAAAAATTTTTTTTCAACATTTTTCATAAATTAAAATTTCATAATAAGTACTTCTAAGTGCATAAAATTTTAGTTTAATCTCTAATTTACGACTACATAGCAAGATGAGAAAACGTTTCCATCTATTTCTATTAAACAATAAAATATTAGTTACATTACCAAACAATACCTATACGTTCTTGCGCGGCACAAGCAAACGAGCCGAAAGTCAAATTCGAGCCGCCGCCGCCGCGCCCGCGCCTGCTATGTTTGATTGAAAGCACGCCACGCCCCCCGCTCGTCAGTCTGTCCAGAGATTCGCGCGCGCGAACACTAAATCGATAACTAACGAAAATGTCGAATTACGCGATTATGGCACGTTTAATCCACAGTCACAGACGCCGGCAGACCTCGATTTCTGGTTCACTCGAAGAAGACGTGCTGGAGTGTTTTGAACAGCATCCGATAGCCAGCACAAACGATGCGGCTCAGGTTTTCGAAGTCAGCAGCTCGTGGGTGCGGCGCTTGCTGCGACGAGAGGGCTCAAGTCTTACCACTTTACGAAAGTGCAAGAACTGAAGCAACTACCTATGCTCCGCGTGTGGTTGCTGAAGCACATTCTATGGACTGACGAGTCCACCTATCGCTGTTATCAAAAGTGATAAGGATACTTTATGGATAGTCTAAATTAATAAGCTAAACATGACAGGTTTTGTGTTCAGTATATGGGCTAATGGGACTCCATGTACAGCAGTTATAATTGTGAATGTGATAAGTTATCAGTGACTAATACCTAGCACGGTATTTAACATCAGCGACAGGACGCAAGGTAAAAATGTAAGTTATTTTTGTATGTTATACCTACACTGTACATAGTTATAAATAAGGTTATTCCAGTTACTAAACACGTCATTCTAACATTAAATTAATTGTAAAATCAATTTATTTGTTTTAACAAAGACTTCAAGCACGAATGCTTTATTTTAAGTTCATTTTTAATTTAATGAAGATCAAAACTAAAACAGTATTTAGATACAATTAGTTTAACGTGAAATTGATAGTCAAAAACCTGTAACAGTAGTGTGATGGGACATTAGAATCACCTTTTAACCTGATGTATGACGTAATTACAGCTGATTCCGCGCTAAGTAGGTAACTAGGTCACGCAAACACACGGGCGCGCGTCTACGACCTTTGCTCGGATGCGTAGGTATCTACTATTCGCGTAAGATTATTGTTTTGGTGAAGTGATTTTCTTAAAAGAAATAGACGGAAATATTTTTATTTTTTGCTATGTACCTAGTCATGAAGTGTAGATTAAACTTAAATTTTATTCATTAAAAATAATTTTGAAATTTTAATTTATGAAAAATATAAAAAAGAAATTTACTTCATAATTTAAACCAACACATCATTGTTAACCCAATTTTAAAATATCACAGACTATTATAAATTGACCCTGTATATTTAAGTTTATTTCAAATGAAAAAGCTTACATGCTGTGTTAGTTGCGTGGTCTATTTGTGGCAACAGATTTTTCTTTTTTTTGGTAAAAAAAAGCCATTTCAAAAATTACCGAATTCTAAATTTTCAATCTCTTGAGAAATAAAAAAAATTGATCTGATACATAATAGTATATTATGTAACAAGTGAGCTAAGTTGCTTATTAAGTTTGTAATTAGCAACGCTCACGAGTTACATACGACGTTTCTCAACACACTTGTGAGTAAAAGACAGACATATGTGGTCATAAAATTTATTTGAAGCAGCTGTTAGCTGCTGCGCGTCAGTAACCCTGTCCCATTGCACGTACACACGCTATTGTTGCTTGGAGGCGCTGCGCGTGCCGCTGCTGCTGCACGCGCGCCGCCTGGCCGCTGTGCTTGCTGTGCCGCCTGTCCGCGCGCCGCCTGGACGCGCGCGCTCATATATTTAATGTATAACCCGGATCAATAAAATATGCTCTGTTTACTCGCATGTAATTTGCACTAAGGTACAATTCAACTTTGTAGGATTCGTTATATTATGCACTAGGGTATAATATATTATGCACGCGTGACTTATAGCCCAGTTTATAGTTCTAAATTCAATAGAATAAGGCTAAATTTACGAGCAAGTGTGTTGAAAATAAATGAACTTTAACCATAGTAGAAAGAGGGAGGAAGTAGGTTAACTCCGGCCCAATCCGCGATATAATTGCCTACTGTCTCAGGGTTGTCACTTTTAGCTAAATTTTAATTCAATCAATGTCTATAAATTGGCAAGGGTCGGAAAGTTGTGTTTTTTACTTGTATTATCTGGGTATTGGGTTTGTAAGGTCAGTTTTATCTAAACGATGATGAAACTTTTTACGATCAAAAATAGGGCGACGGGCCAACAGACGGAAGGCGGCGGCGGCGCGGGGCGGTGATGAGCACGATCATTAGTTTAAAGCCCGGCCCTTGCCAAATACAACAACTCATGTCTGTATAACTGATTCAGTGATCATTAGTCAATCAAGTTCAACAATGGTTTTCCTACAGAATTTTTGTAAAGATTCAGAGCAGTATTATTTATGAAAAAGGGATAAAATAAACCGATGTTTCGTCGGCTTCGGTTGTCGTCCAATCCAAACGGCTAATAAATATTTATAGACTAAGAGCTTGTGTTTAAATTATTTGATTAGTTATATACTAGTCAGTTTTTTTATGAGTGTTTGTACACATAAAAGACAATAAGTATTTGTTTTTATTTTTAATAATTACAAACATAAATAATACAAACATATCTATTGAATCAAATCACACATTTATTCATTATCATAACAAAATTACAAATTAGCTACAGAAAAATACTTTCTTCGGTTTCGACTATTGCGAAACGCTTTGTTATTAAACTTCAATGTGTAATATGCGGAGTTAGCCCCGACTGGCGCTTCGATATCACCGCGAGATTTTGTGTATGTGTGCGTGCGGCGGTGCATAGATACTATGGCGCGCACATACTCGCCGCGCGCGGTGCGTTTGTATGAAGATAACCTACTTCCTCCCTCTTTCTACTATGCTTTAACTGTCTGACAGTGTGTGACTAACTTAACTCTGGGTCAGGTCGGTACTTGGATGGTGACCGCGGACCATTCATTTATCACGGCGACTTCCTTGTTTCGGAGGACACGTTAAGCATTTGGTCCCGGTTGCCGATATATATTTTTCTATTATCCAGCAAGTGAAGGTAACTGGCATCTATGGCCACCTTTTAGCTCCATCATCAGATCCTCGTTACCATCTAGTATCAAAGTACTCGTCATGACGAATGAAACAAATCCAAACTCGATGGGGTTGCGTCGTTTTATTACGGAGTTCCTATGGCCACCTTCCACCTCCATCATCAGGTCAGATATATGTCATAATGATTTTGCATTGTCATGCTTCAACGGACAGGCGAAGCTTAATAAAGGCTGTTAAAAATAGTCTGTCCAGGATTTTTGTAGTCAACCCATTCCTAACATATTTTCTAAAAGACTACTTTTGTAACAAAAGAGGTTTCATTCTATTATCAGCTCGGTGCAGATATTTTTAAGTTCGGATCTTAGACTATAAGGAGACCGCTCGACTTAAAATGTCGACTTTAAATCGCAGTGTTTGGCTAGGTTTTTTAATTCTGCGACGTAAACATGTATAGCTTCGTTGCTAAGCTGACGTCGTTGGCGGAATTTATACCTCTCGGCTTTGGTTAAAGGTGCAATTCTAACAACTGGGCGTTCCTGCATTGGTCAAACTAAAAGAAACGTATCAACCCACTTTAAAAAACACATGGCTGATATTAAGAATCGAAGAGCTTCAAAATCTGCAGTTTGTAAGCATTCCATGGAGAAGTCAGTCACTATTTAAGGTTTGACTCTGTGAAAATTTTATCTTGAAATAAAACTTAACATTCCTAGAATGATCAGAAAAGCCATTGAAATAAAGAAAACACCCTAATTTCGATAGAGAATATGGTAGAGAAGTTGGAAACTATCACCATCATGGGACCCTATCCTGAAAAACATTACATCTGATATCCAGCAAGCTGCACGTCCTAAAACTGAAGATACTGCCAGCTCGTTTAGTGTCAATCCAGAACGCCACGCTCGAAGACTGAGAAACAGATGGAGGTGATGATGTATAGGTAACTTTTCCACTGTCAAGACGCCTGATATCTCTCCCAGTCTTTCGTGACCAAAGTTACAAATAATGTCTTTGTTCGTGACACACCGAAACGTCGAGTTAAAATTTTCAAATGTAATTATACGCGAAAAATCTGGTTAAACAGAATTTTATTTAATAATATGAATCGCGAAAACTTAAGACAGTATAACCTAAATGTATTAGGTAAGCCTTAATCTATACATATAATTAAATGGTAGGAAAGTCAAAACTGTACATTGAATATTTTTTTAAAAGAATACTTGGGGTATGATCTACAATCGAAACAGAAACAAAAAATATAGTTTTTAGAATTTTTGTCTGTTTGTCTTTCCGGGATAAACTCAAAAAGTACTGCATGGATTTACTTCAAATTTGGCATGAAGGTAGTTAAGAAGTCGGGTCAACATATAGGCTACATATTATCACGCTAGCAGTGTTATAATCGTAGGTGCGTTTGGTGCTGCATAGCGTTCACGCAGACGACGTCGCGGGCAGCAGCTAGTATTTAATATTTTCTTACTTGTTAATAAACATAATTATTAGTTTTGAGAAGCCGATCTCGCTTGCAGTGCCATTGGAGAAGATAATCAACGCGGCAACGGCGTCACCAGTTTCCCGACATCTAATGAAGATGAACCACAGCACGGACCAGAGATACACGTAGTAATAGCAACTCATGCAAATGGCGTTCAGCAGGTATGCCAACTTTGATGTTTCTGCAACATGGAAATTAAGGAATAAAGAAATGAGTAATTAAACTCAAAAATGTTACGTTAGTTTAAATGTAATTTATGAGGTGGCTTTTATTCACACGATAGTTTTAGATGTTCAGATCTACTACGAGTAGCTTAAATGTGCCACTAATGCGACTGAACTTAGTTAGGTACCCTTGAAAAAATAATCCATAAGAGACCGAAATTATTCGGACATCTCCTGAACTTCACGTGTGAGTGAAAACCGCTACAAATATGCACAAAGAAAAGATATGTAGTTTTACAAATTTACAGCTTTTTTTCAATGCATGTGTAAGTGTTACAGTATTGACATCAAAAATAACAATTTAAAAGTAGGTATGTATAAATGTATTGTCTTTCTATCTGTCTGTACGTTCCAGCTAATCTCCGAAATAGCTGGACCGATAGGAATCAGCTAGTAAGTAATAAATAAGTTAAGTTTACAAATACATTTAAACTTGTAAAAAGGTCTTACTTTTAGTGAATCGGCTGTCGATATTCAGGGTTACTACCCTCAGCAACACGGACACGTTGTCCAGCATCGTGGGCAGGTCGCAGTGCTGCAGACTGTACTTGCGAAGCTTAGACAACATCCTTGGAATAAAAAAAAAGACGTGTGGCACTCGGAGACTGCCGCGGTAAAGCTATTGCATAGCATTTTTTTATCAACTTATGCAATTATAATTATTTATTTATTTTATTAATGCAGTAATGTTTGATCTAATATGAAGTTCCACAAGTTCCTAGTAGATGGCGCTGATTGTTTATTGTTGTGTTTAAAGCCCGCATGTAAAGTTATTAAATCAAAGTATCACCGCTGTGCCGGTCGGAGTGGGTGTTGTTAGGTTTTTTTCGTTACGGAATTTCTGGATTCGGTCCCCACGCTCAAGGCCCGCGATAGAAGCTATGCAATAGCTTCAAAATACAATAAGGCTTACTTGAAAGGAGAAGTTAAAAGCTAATGCTGACAAGGACCACGGTAATACTTTCTTTACAGAATTTAAACTTCTTTCAATCGGACGAAACGCGAGCTATACCTACGCAGCTCGATCTCAGCATGCGCTCGGCATGGTTGGCTACTGTCTGTATGCCGAACCAATTTTTGATTGAGCTTTACATTAAAGTGCGGATTTTTTATACTTTAAAATTTAATAATAAATCATTTCGGACCTCTCAGTCGAGGTGCAGGAATTTTTCGGTCGTTAATTTATAAGACCGATTTGTTATTTAAACGTAAACATGGTTTTTTAACACAAAACGCATTTTTATTCCCTATTCAATTTATTAAGTATTTCATTTGTATGTATAAAATAGGATATTTCAATCACAAAACTAAATGGAAGTAAACACAAAGTAGGCAAATGTAAATAAAATGCTGAAGGCGGGCAGCCCTAGCGCTTGTGAACGAACCGCGGCGCATTATTTTAAAGATGCATAGATAATATTATCGTGCTAGGTAGGAGGCAGTCATAAAAGTCTTAGAAAGCTTTCTATAAAGTATTGCTTCTTTCAAAAATATTGTTATTTTCTTTTATTATTATGTTTTGGTCTTTGTAAATAACTAGGTTAATTGTTGTAAACGTGCAGTACATTCCAAAATACAATATTAACATACGATAGTCTATACATAATATTTAATGATTCAGATTCCCAATTTTTCGCTTTTATATAAAATATTTCATATATTTCAAATATTTTATATGGAGAGAAAATACATATTTTATTACCTAAATTCGTACATTGAGCGTCCAAAATATAAAATGACGATTTACGCGGGAATACTTCGCGCACTCGCGCTCGCTCAAGTGATAGTATGCTCAATGTTTTAATTGCGTGCGTAACTTTTGACACCGGTCTACCCTATACTTACATTTATTTAGTAACAAGCACTTTTGGTGTAAACTTATATTATTTCTTACATTATAATTATAGGGTGAAAACTTGTAATTGGCTTTCTTTTTCCTTTATTTTCTATATTTTATGTCTAGCTGTAAGTTTTCCGAACAATTGTAAATAAATAAATTAATAAGTTTCAAGGCAGTGTAGTTAGTATCAAGACTTTTTCGAAGCAAAAAACTGTAAAAGGTTTTATTGGCGTTTTATAGGCTGAACCCCTGTCACTGCAATAGTCTCTCATCATCATCATAATACCTCTAAATTTGTCAAAGGTGACATCAGATGTTTTTATAGCCTCTGGTGTTCTGCCTACCCCATAAGGGATACAGGCGTGAAGTTATGTATGTATATTATACTGCAAAATGGTGTAGATTCGGTGTAGATTGACGACTGGCTGGTGTAGCGGTAACATACATTGCCTTGTATGCCAGAGGTCCTGGGTTCGAATCCCGGCGGCGGCGGATATTAGTGTGATGAACACAGATATTAGTCGTCAAGTCATGGATGTTTATATGTTTATTTAAGTTTATTCTAATAAAAATATGTATTTATACAATATGTATGTTTATATATTTCTAAAGTATATCAGTTATCTAGTATCCATAACACAAGTTCTTTAAGAAACTTAATTTGGGCTAGATAATGTTGTGTGACTGTCATAAATATTTATTTATTATTCGTTATTAAAAATTGCAAAGTTATTACTATAACTTAAAACCATATTTGAATACAAACTGAGATCTATCAATTGTTTCAATGAGACATAAAAAAAAAAAAAATTGTATCTAGCGTAGTTAAGAACCCTCAGTCACATGAGAAATAAGATTTTTGATAATAAAACCGCACCCGTTCAGTTAATCCCTTTATAAGATGCAGAAGATATTTACGTTGGATATTACGCCAACGTAAATATCGCCTGCATGGCAACTTAGCTGGTTAAAATGAACTACTAGGGTGAATCAAAAAGTTCTTAGAAACTTATATGTATTTAACCTTTTTGAAGGCAGTTCGATATTTATTTAAAAGATTGACAATTACATAATATTTATCTAGACTTTCAATTGTTTTCGACAGATCGTTCGCAAAATATTAATTTTATTGTTGAGTGTTCTGATAAAAAAACGAAACTATGGAGAAAAATGAGTTACGCGCGGTAATAAAGTATCTGTTCATGAAAAGAATGTCAACGAAAGAAATTTTTTCAGACATTCAACAGACATTAGGGAATAATGCTTTACCCTATTCCACAGTGGCTTATTGGGTTGCTGAATTAAAAAGTGGTAGATCAAGCTGTAAAGAAAACAAAAATCGACGTTTGGAAATTTCTAAGCGTAATCTCGAAATGTTCCAACGTGATTCATATCAATTTTGCCGTCGTGTTGTAACCATGGACTAAACATGGGTCCACCATTTCGACTCGGGAACGAAAAGACAAAGCATATCTTGGAAACGACCATACTTACCACCCGTGAAGAAATTTCGAGTTTCTCCTTCCGCGGGCAAAGTTATTCGGTATTCTGGGATAGTGAAGGAATCCTTTTTATTGATTACTTGCCAAAAGAGCAAACGTAACTGGATCCTATTATATCCTATCCCGAAATTATGTGAAGCGATTAAAGAAAAACGTCGTGGGAAATTGTCATTGGGCGTGTTGTTACTCCAGGATAACGCTCCACCTCATCGTTTGGAAGTTGCGCAATCCGCACTTTGATTATATATTTTTTTTGTATTCATTCTAAGAACTTTTTGATTCACCCTCGTATATCTGTAAAAAAATCTAGTTTTAATTTATGTAGTGGTCAAAAAAGTAAAATAATTTCAATAAGAAAGAAGGTTTAAACCAAAGAATTGTGGTTTTCTCTTTAAATCACAGGACGATGCGCGACATATTTTCTTAACACGAGCTGCCGTCCGTTACAAGATAAATACATTTATTTATATATATTATCAGGGTTACTGGTTGAATTGGCCTAGATCCGTTAAGGGCGTGTAGGGTATGTACCCGTCTTTTCTAACTGATTTCACTATGAAACACCCTGCCCCAAACTTAAGCGTTTTCGAGATAATTGCGAAAGCTTAGACAACATCCTAGAATATATTTTTCCATTAAATGTCATATTTTGAAATTGGTGCGCTTTTTTATTTTTATAATTTACATGCATGCAGATTAAGACTAATATGATCTTAGTAACCAAAATTCTACGTAAGATTACTAAATACATAGTTCTGAGCGATTAAAAAATCACACAATCAAATATTTTTTTTACATTTTGCTTTTCTTTTAAGAATATCTAAAAAAGTTATTATGGCAGACGTTCGGCAGATGCGCTTAAAAACATCAACCAATAAAATATAACAATCTAGGTTTTAATTAAAATTCATAGAAAAAATCTTAGTTTCATAAGCGATAGTGGACGTAAAAATAGCCGCGCTGGGACTGCATTTAGTGGTTTTTTAAAGATGCTTTAAAGTGGTTTGTGATCGATTTCTACAACTATGTTCGTCTTACCATATAAACAATTGGTGGAATTTTTCACCAGCAAAAACAATTGCTAACAATTCCTTCTCAATTTGTGCCTATCTTTGTTGCGTGGGGTTGAGTCTACGCGAGGCGTACTCGACCGGGCGCCCGCGCTGCATATGCATTGCACCGAGGGCGACGCTGCCACGGATACAAGAACATCACTACCAACGTTATATAATGCCAGCACTGGAGTTTCACTTATCAGCTGCTTTAATTTGTCAAAAGCAATTTTATTCCCCATTTCCCAACTCCACATGACGTATTTCTTTAGTAGTCTCGTTAATGGAAATGACTGTTCCGAGAAGTTCGGTATGAATTTTGATAAGTAATGGGGTAGAAAACTGCCTTCTTATTCCACTAGAGGCACTGATTACGCTTGACCCATAACAACTGTCAAATACCATGGCAAAAGTTTTTAATTTTATAGTGATTTTGATATTTGATTTTGATCAAAAAATTAGAAATGCATCATTGCGTTTCTAATTTTGCACAGTTTCTCTGAGGATATACACATGCGGAACTAGTGGATGTTACTTGAGATTTGTTTAAACATTTGTGGAAATGTACATATTACCACATTTTTCATATTTTGATACATGTGCTTACATTATTTTATAGGTTTACCCCAAAATAGAACACAGAACAAGCAATTTCGATTCCAACTTGTTCATTTGATAGTTTTTTATGTGTCAAGCGTATGAAGCGACATCTATTTAGAGCTTTTGGTTGTCTTATATCGTGTTCCTGTCTAGTAGACCTCCAGCAAATGATATCAATAAACGAGTCTACTCCATCTAGGCCTTCTAACAACTGCTTTATTTTTGCATGCAAAACTTCAGGAGCACAGTTTAAGCCGAATGGTAACCTTAAATATTGAAATCGTCCAAACGGTGTATTAAATGTACAGAGATCCGCACTCTCAGTATCAAGCTTCACAGACCAAAAACCAAAACCAGAATTAGCATCCAAGACTGAGTAAACACAAACTCAAACTCAAAAATTCTTTATTTCGTAAGTATTTAAATACATTTGAAATAAGTCAAACAATTTACAAATTGAACTGAATCTACCACCACTTCGGAAAGTCGATGTGTTGAGAAGAAGTGGCAAGAAACTCAACTTTTAAAAATAAGAGAAAAAAATACATAATAACAATTTACAGCCAGGGAATACCAACTTCTTGCATCCGGATATCTTCAAGTAAAACTTTTCACATAACACTTATCCTTAAATCTATCGAAGGGTTAATTTTAAATATTTTAGGATTTTATTATAAAATGAAGCGTACACATTGACCCATGAACGAGTTGATCTTCTGGAGTCTACTATTATATTTATACAATAGGCAATCAAGTACTAGACAGAAAAGTAGACATAGATATAGAGTATTTAGCCCCAGTCATTTTAGTGGCTAACTCATTTACCGTTGGTAACTGAAAATATGCACGTTTATACCGGAGCACACAAACGCCAAAAAGTTACATGCAATTCGCCGCTAAGTTCGTAGTTACCAAACCGCCGTAAATATTCCATAGCGTCAAAAAGTATGGAACAACCTAGGAAAATGGACTGTATTACATGCGCCATATAGTTAAAGTTCCTTGTCAATATAATTTGAACAGCGGTTTTCTGATTTCGATTCTTTCTTAAAGTTCAAGTTTTTAATGCTTCATGCTGAGTCAAAACTAAAATAAACGATAAATAATAGATACAAATGATGAAACTTGTAAATTGGTCATAGATTCATTTTAATTTGTAAGTACCTAAACAAGGACCACCAAAATGGGCTAAGTTAACTCCTTTAAACAAACATTAGCATACGAATGCATTTAATAAAAAAAAAAAAAAATATTATGAATAGAAATAATGACTTGGGAGTAGCCAGCTACATCATTTGAAAAACAGATATTATCAGGTATTTAATTGACTTCTCTCAGAGATTTGTGTTGCGACATCACCAATCACAGCTGCAGTTAGTTTACAATAGAAAAAAAGCTTTAAAAACATTGACACAGATGGCGTTGTGCGAATAAATACAAAAAGGAGTTTTTTTAATTTAGGAGCCTTTGTAATAGTTTGAATATGTATAGATTGATTCGAAATATTAAAATTCAAAATTCAAAAATTATTAAATTAGTAGACCAAGAGACAAAAAAAGCCGGCGGTAAAGGTACTTGCATTTTATTTTATCAGTGCGTACGAGAAGTGATACTATTTTCTATTAAGTACTTGTAGAGAAAATCGAAATCAGATTATATTGACAAGTAACTTCAATATTGAACCATAAGACGAAGGAAATATAGTAAATTTTCCTAGTTTATTCCATACTTTTTGACCCTTTGGATGCTATAATATTAACGGCGGTTTGGATACTACGTTCTTAGCGGCGACTTGCATGTAATTGGGGCCTGTGCGCTGAGATATATTTGAGATCGATGGAAGGCCTGAACAATTAAAGCAATTTGGATGTGCTCGTGTTTATGACTACTTTAGATGCTTCTTAGTATTTGGAAGTCTTTGCTGCTAAGCACTTAATGATGCTTAAAGCTTATTACATATAAAATGAAATAATACAGTACATAAAATGAAATAATTTCTGTTTTCAAACAGACATTATTTAATTTTATGAAAGTACAAGCTGTTGCCCGCGACTTCGTCCGTGTCAAGACCGGCTTTTGAAGTTGGATTGGTGTATAAAATTTATATATCCAACTGCAATCATTATCCACCTTGAAAATCAAGCTTTCTCTATTCTTAATTTCGTAACAATCGATTAAGTAGTTAATCAGTGAAAGGGTTAATTACTGATAGATAGATAGACAAAGCTTCTTTAAAAAAAATTATAACATAGCAGCTGTGCTCCGCAGATTCACCCGGATTCTGTGGAAAAACCTACAAAAAATGACTGCAACTAAATATAACGGATATACCTGCGAAAGGCATACAAAGATTATTTTCTCAACTACGGGTCCAATCTGCACAATTCCACTTGTTTCGAACTCTCAAGATCAACAGAGTAAAATTAAACAATATAACTTATCACCCATCCTGCTCATAGCCCCGATCTAGCACCCTGTGATTTCTGTATTTTCTCCCAAATCAGAGATTTGATCAGTGGTTTCACTTTAACAACCCCTTAGAGGCAGTGATAGCGTTCAGTCAGCACGTATTAACATGCCTTCAGATCTGGGCTCCTCCTGTTTTAAAGTATGGTTCTATCGCATGAAAAATTGTTAAGGATACTCTCCTTTTTTTTTGAAAACCAATAATTCTAATATTTTGATTGATTGATGCTTTTTTAAGTTACGCAAAACTTTTAGTGTGAGTTACGCGATAAACTACGAAGGTTTAAATATTAAACATATATAGATAATCGCATACAGACATTTTATAAGCCCCAGTACTTTTACCAGGAGAGTTTCTTTAGAATTCCTATTTACATGTTTATTTTTACTGTAGTTATTTTTTTTAAGTATGTCTTTTGCACAAAACTCAGGGGAAACCGCGGTGCAAAGCTATGTTATAGGAGTTTTTGAAATAATCTATGATCTGTCTGCCTGACAATCTGGAACGCTCTCATAGCTAAGCTACTAGTTTAAATTAACTTTCCTTCCTAAACCCGTGTGCTTTCATCTTCGACCTCATCGTCACTTACCATCAGGTGAGATTGAGGTCAAACGCGGGTTTAGTCACTTATAAAAAAAAAAGTAACGGGACATTTACCATGCTTATGGTTTATTTTAAGTTCTCCATGTTTCGGCACTGTTGCAAGCGCCATTATTACAAGAGTGCCGAAGATACAGGTATGTTGTTTTAATTCACAGGCAAACGAATCTGTGTAGCCGCTTTATTGTGCGCTTCGAATGTTGGTTACCAATACAAATACACCTCACAGTTAATTTAAATGTTAATGACCATGAAAATTCAAAAACTTATATTAAACTACAAATGCCGCGTTTCGATATGATAAAATTGTTCATAGAGCCTACCATATGAAATGATATGAATAATTTTATTATAAGATCATCGAATGGTCGCTTAATGACGTCACAATTTTGTATTTCGGCTTTAACAATGTGCTGATAGTTATTGAATAAGATATTACAGTAGACCAAGAGACAGAAAAAGCCGGCGGAAAAAACTGTTGGAACTCTTTTTCAGCCAAGATTATACGAATTAATACAAATAGGTACAAGTACATATTGATCATGACATGAAGAAAAAAAACAATCACAAGACAGCTAATTGTGAGAGTCAATGTCATGCCACAACCAAATTACTTACTTAGCTAAATTACTTACTTAGCTCATTGCACCTACTATGGTGCAATGAGCTATGGATGCACAACACGAACATGACAAACTGGGACCAGAGTATTTGAACAAGAATTGAATAAAATAGACATAGTATCATCAGCAAAACGACTTGGCACCGCTAGCAGCACCCGTTCACGAGTATAACGAAAGCACCAGCCATCACCCTCCTCAACCATATTTTAGGGAAGAGGGTTTCCCGATACCCGACGCTGCCACTAGCCATGCCGCCTGAGGGAGCATGACGTTCTTACTGACAAGAAAATAAGTGAGTGGAACAGTCGCCAGTATGCCACATGTCATAATGCCATTCCGTAAACAAAATAAATAAGTAATAAGAAACTTTTTGAAATATCCTGTAGTGTGCCTAATCCTTTTTATCGTCTAAATAATCTTTAGTTTTATAAGCTTTTCGAGAGAAAGTGTCTTTAAGGACTATTTAAATTTATTGAATAGCAGGGATTGAATTGACTTTAAAATTTTGTTATACATACGTATTGACATTCCAATAAATGATTTCTTGCTTTTAGTCAGCCTTAATTTGGAAACGCTAACTTATGGTCGTTCCTAGTCTTTACAGAGTAATTTTTATCATGATTATCTTTCCTAGATTTAAACTCTTTACTATTTTTATAAATTTACAAAATGTTTTCGTACATATATGTGTTGCAAGGGTCAAGATACCAGTTTCTTTATACTTTGCTCTTAGAGATTCTAATAGAAATAGTTTATACATTTCACGAATAACCCTTTTCTGCAGTGTCATCAAATGTCTGCGTTATTGCCCCAAGTAGGATGCCGTAGGATATTGGACTATGAAGATAACTAAAATAAACGATCTCTGTACTGTGATAAAGGTATCATAGCTGAATTTGGTTTAAAAATATAATTTTCTTATAATAAAATAAGAAAATAGCCAATAACTAAATTATTAAATACAAAATAAGCATTTGAAGAGTGCGGAAAAAGGTCTGTTTAGTGACGATTTTAAAGTATCTTTAAATAGTAAATGAAACAAAAGATAATGTTGGTCTTTTCTTTATTGAAATTAAATTACACAGCTTTGATAGAAAAAAATCAAAATAAGGAAATAAATCCTTCATTGTATTGTCTTAAGTTTTCACGATTCATAATTTAAATAAAACTACTTTTTAACCGGATTAATCGCGTATAATTTATATTTTACATTTTAACTCGACGTTTCGGTGTCTTTGCAGACCCCGTGGTCACGAGCGACTGACCACGGGGTCTGCAAAGACACCGAAATGTCGAGTTAAAATGTAAAATATAAATTATACGCGATTAATTCGGTTAAAAAGTAGTTTTATTTAAATCCTTCATTATTCAAGCTATTAGGAACATTTCGTCCATTTTGTTACATATTCTAAAATCGATACTAATATTTTCACTCAGTCTTAATAATCATATTTGTAAGGGTTGAATGTAAGCATTTTAAAGCAAATTTAAATAAAAAATGTAATTCCAAAAGTAACAATTAATCGTTTTTTTAGGAAAACAATAACAAATAAATGCTTATTTTAGACGAGACAATTTCTCAGAGGGGCTTCAACATTTCTCATAAGAAAAGTAAAGGTTTGTGCATATTTGACGATTATATATTAAACTTTTCTAGTAAAAAATCAACATAGAGCCAGTGTAACATAGCTACTGTGATGATTATATTTAACATATTTGATGAGTAAAATATAGTCTTCACAGTACCCTAATAGATATGATTTTTGTTATTTCTGATTCTGTTTAGCTATTTATTTTACACAGGGTTTGACAAAAAGAGTATATAAGCCACAGAGGATCGATAGTACTCTTCAACACAAGAAATAACAGATAAGCCGATTTAATTTTGTATCTTTTTTTTTAAATATTTTATTAATCCAGGACTATTAAATAGTGGCGAGCGAAATTTAAAAGGTATATAATAGCACTTCATTAATATTCGTACTGTACAATCAAGATGCAGCCATATGGTTCCGATTAGAAATATTTTATTCCGCTTAGTTACGATGTAAAGAGTAATGTCGAAACGGATGGTAACGCTATGGTCCTTAAAGTGAGAAATGAACTAAAATTTACGATAAGTGGCAATTTTAAGAACATCTTTGATCAAAATCAATTGCTTGATATATATTTAGTATCAAAGTACATTAATTGCAGTAAAATTCATTGAATTTTACCAAAATCTCCAATCTCAAGATGGAACTAGCAAAACGACCGTTTCGTAGCGCAACACTAAGAATTATGTTTACCGCGAAAAAAAGTATCATAAGCTGATCGTTGCTTTGCTTTTAAAAGTATTGCTAGGCTATAAAATGCGGTTTTTTAGAGGTTTTCTTGTTGAATTAGCATACCTAAGCGGAACTAAGAGGACAAGTTCCACTAGGTACAAGAAATATTGTTCAACTTTTAGTATTTTTTATAATAAAACTATATAATACAAAGTATTTCTAGCCTTTTTAAAATATAAATGATGTACTTGAGAATGCGTACTTAAAAAAAACTAACGTGAAAACATAGTTCTTGATTATTAAAATTACCTGAAATTTGGATTTTTAAATATATCTAAAGTTATATATTTTTATTATTATACATAAATGATCGTTAAACAGTGGTGGTTGTTGCGCCCCGAAGATGCTTCTAGTTGAAGCGAAACACGTGTCGGTGATAGCTTGTGATGTGGGTTACAGTATTCCAAGTGTGTGTTCAATACATTTCTTGCTTCTTCCTTGAGGGAGGGCGGGCGGTGAACCATCGCACGAAAATCCTGCATCACTAGTGCAAGTACAAGTCGCGGAATTAGCAAGGTAAATTTGTTATAGTAGTTGTCATGGATTTCCGCAAAGTAACGCCTGATTCAATCAATTATAGCAATCCACCAATCACACCATGGCTGTGTGTGCATCACTGACAAAATGTGTCGCTTAATCCCGTATTCCCTTGGTCCGTAGTTCCAAGGTAAGTTTCCACGCCCCGATATTCAAATAGATCACGTTCTTGTCGTATCATCACGTTGTCGAGATAATACAAGGTTCGAGTCCGACGTTATGCCTTCTGGCGTTAAGGTTTTGCCCCCTAAATCATCTCAGTCGAATTTATTGTTCATTTTTGAATAAAGATTATTATTATATTATTATTATTCTTTTTATATTCTTCTAAAGAATCTCCTTTTTACAGGGTGGTTTTTGCACTACTGCGAGCTTGTGGCCAAACAGTAGTGCAGATAAAGTTAAAGACTATCTAAGTGATAAAAATTTCCGGACCAGTCGGCATGTATTAATTATGGCAGCTTTCTGAACTAGAATGTATGAGTTATGAGGCATTGAAAGTAGTTTCAACGAGGTGTGTAAGGTTTGGGGTATAACTCCTGTGGCCGAGATAACAATGGGTACGGTTTTTACTTCATCTACTCGCCATTGTCGCTTAATTTCTATGGATAAATCTGTATATTTACTAATTTTTTCAGTGTGAGTTGATTGAAGGTTATGGGTATTCGGGACAGCTATATCGATTAAATAAACTGTTTTGTTGGGCTTATCATGAAATGTTATGTCAGGTCTATTACATGCTATTGTTTTATCCGTAAGGATTGTTCGGTCCCAGTAAAGTTTATATGACTCGGTGTCAATCACAGTCTGAGGGATGTATTTGTAGTATGCGACTTTTTCTTTTATGAGGTTGTATTGATGGGCTATATGTTGATGGATGATAGCGGCTATTTGATCATGGCGATGTTTATAGTCGGTTTGGGCTATTGCTCTACAAGCACCTGTAATGTGCTGTATGGTTTCAGGGCTGCTATGACATTTTCGGCACGAGTCTGAATGCATATTTTGGTTTCGGATAATATATTTATGGTAGTTTTTCGTCTCTATAATTTGGTCCTGGATTGCTACCATGAACCCTTCCGTTTCGGGGAACAATTCACCTCGCTTTAACCAAGCGTTTGACGCAATCTTGTCAACGCCGGTGTTGGTTAAATCGGCGCGGTGTCGTCCGTGTAGTGATTTTTCTGCCCATAGGTGTAATTTTTCTTGCACGGTTGTAAGTTTTGGGTGGTAAGTAGAATCATTGAGATTAAGAGGAGTGAATTTTAGGTCGGAATTAACAATAGCTGCGTGTAAAGGAGAGTTATGTTTACTGTAGAAATATTTTCGGAGTGTGAGTATTTGTCTATTGTGAAGGTTATGTAGATCAATAAGTCCTCTACCTCCTTCATGTCGAGGTAAAGTCATGCGCTGTGTACAGGATCTGGGGTGATGTTTGCGATATTTAGTAAGCAGGACATTAATAGTTCGTTGCAGGTTTTTGAGGTCTGTTTGAGACCATTGAATTATTCCAAAGGAGTACGTGAGTATAGGTATGGCAAACACGTTTATTGATTTAAATATGTTACGGGAGCAGAGTTGTGAATTAAGTATTTTATGGAGCCTATTTTTGAATTTATCGATCAGTGTTTGCTTTGTTTGTTTTTGAAGTATGTGTTGTGTCTGGTAAAAACCTAAGTATTTATATCCCTCTATTGGGTTTATTGGGTCTATTTGTTGTTGATTGGGTAAGCTATATGAAATTTGTTCATTTTTCCCTCTGTGGATGCACTGAATTTTACATTTGTCTATACCAAAGTTCATTTTAATATTATCGGAGAATGTTTGGGTTATGATGGTGAGAGAATTTATTTCATTTAAATTGGAACCAAAAAGTTTGATGTCATCCATATACATCAAGTGAGTTATTTTATGACTGTTATTATTATTTTTGATTTGAAAACCGGCCTTGCTATTGTTCAATAAATATGAAACCACAGTGGACTAAGGGAATCTCCTTGGTCCATTATTATTATTTATAGGTGAATTTAAATTTCATGGGTACATCCATATTAATAAATCCATACTAAATACATTTAAGCTGATTAAAATTATGATTTATTTATTATCAGTATTTCAACAGCACAAATTTAGCATGATTGTTAATTTATATTTTTTTTTTAAACACAAACAGATCAATAAATGTAAAAAGTAAGGTAAAAAGCAACAAGTGGATTGATTATACAAAATTACAGATATATTTATTTTATATGAAAAATAAAATAAGAAGTTAAAGTTTAGTCGATGTAACCATTCTGTGTAAACATCATTCTGCCAATCATATTTTATGCGAAAAAGCTTTCGCTGAAACTGTTATGCCAAACAAAATTATGATTAAAAAAAAAACTAGCTTTCAGACACCAGTTTTTCATATCTATATCAATAAAATAAAGCTGAAGGGATTGTTTGTTTGTTTAATTGGTTAATCTCGCTTATCGAAATCCACCAGCAATTGCACCACGCCCGACACGGTTTTCATTTTCAAAATACAAAGAAATTCCCACAGGATCAATTATTCATACTTTGTAGTGATTTCAAGCCATGGTAGTCCGAAGTGTAGTGTATGCTGAATAGATTGACCTGAGCACAAACATCAAACATTCATAGTTCAATATGGCAATACCACCAGCTGAAATCGTCATGTTCTTCTGCGAAACATATAACATTAAAAGAACAGTCTTTCTGTTAGCTTTATCAAAATTCTCCCATCCACAACTATAAACAGCGTTACGAAATGTGATATTTGCTTCAATTAGTCTCTGCCCAGTAATACAGTCCATGGCCACCTGCATTACAGCGAACGGTACAAGTAAATACGTATTTTCCAAGCCTCCTAACAATTCCGCTATTAGACCTACTACTAACAAAAAGAACTCCACGGCAATAGCTCCTCTATAAACGGATTCAATTTCTTTCACTAGGTACAAATTCTTCGTGTGACTCATAACAATGCTTCGTAATTTAATTTTGACAAACTGGTTTAAAATGGCTGTTTCTTGAGTATCAAAGTTGGAACTTGTATCGTAGCTCTGCGTGGATGCACGACGGTGTTCAATTGCGTCTTCCCACAGGCAGTGCAGCTCTCTACTGAGTGCTAACATCTGAGCTTCTGTGTAGCCGATTGTGACGATTAGAAATGCTGTGATATTTGCTGCGGGATAGCAGGTAAAGAAATCTCCAATGGCACAGCAGATAAATGCTATTTCATAATTAGGAGACTCAAACATCGGCTCCAAACCTACAAGAAAATAAGTAATGAATGATTATGTTTAATACGTAAGCAAATAAGTACCTCCCAGAAGGAAAACGTTTAAAAATCCTTATAGTTACCGTGTAAGGTGAAGATATCTTCCATGAGATGTCTGCCCGGCGTGATCATTGCTTTCAGGACGTAAACAACTCCATTGCCATTAATGACCAACCAGAAGACCAAGGCTCTTTTTTTGATATCCCTTAAGGTGATTAATATATTCCTTGAAAATCGGCTGTTAGGGTCAATTTCGGCGTCACAAGCGAGTAATCGATGGACTATTCCCTTAACCGTGTCACTGAAAAAATTGTAAATTATTTTATATACGTTCATTACATTTTAATTGATGAGTGAGATCTTATTATGCATGTTTGATATTTAGGCACTGATAAAATGATCTCCGAAGATTATCTAGTTACGGTGGAGAGGTGCCTATGGTATTACGAAACAATGACAATACTAGCCCAATATTGTGCAGTCGTAAGGCCAAAATATAGGGTTTTATTTAATCTTCTATTATTAAGAGGGTGGTGTATAATGAATGCGATAGATAGCGATCCAGATCCTGTGATTTATCTCAAATGGAATTGTCATTAGACCACGCTTTCGTCACACCTTCCTAGTTTGGAGTTACTGATTGATTTTAAGTTCTCCACTGGTCCTTATGACTTGGTTCAGTAAACGCGATTAAATTTACAGATGAAGGGAAGTCCGTTCGAAGTTGAAACTCCCAAGGGGTACCTACAGTAGAAATTGTGTTTGAAATCTGGCATAAGAAGTTTGATAGTGTCTAATGATAAATTACCCATAAAAGATTTATTAAAGAGTATGGTAGCCATTAAATTTCTTTGTGGAAGATAATTTTACTGGCAACGCCATTTGCTGTTAGTGCCATTCAGGCGAACTATAAATAAGCCTGTAAGCCACTTAAAAATGTTTGTAAAAATACTTATTTAAAATTACGAGTACCTTAGTCGTATGCCGTCGGCAGGTCAACAGATACGACGTCACTGAATACACGAGTTTCATAAGAATCTTTAACGATCTGGTAAGTTTGAGATTTTGGCTTTTGCGATTGGACATCAGTTCCAAAAGTATAGTTGGCAAAATGTGGTTCTAATTGAAACGTATTAAAAAGAAAAGAAAAAGATTAAAAGAGTGATAGAGAAGCGATATACTAAGGTAATTTTTGGGGATATCACGCTCTTTTAATATCAAGCTATGGAGCTTTGGTACATGACAAGTCAGAATGAGAGGAACCAGCACTGCCACACCCAGGTTTTTCAGCTGTTTTACGATTCTATCATTTAACCTTTAAGACCCTTGCTTCGAATCTTGCAGGCAACAGGGCAGCATCAGTGGCTGCGACGTGGGAAAGGCTGGATATTTTGCGTACATTATGCGCGTGATTTTGCATTACAGATAAACTACAACATTATTACATATTTAAGCTACACTAACGCGTCCTACTCCTGTACATTATTTTCTTACAACATTGTTGTAACTATAGTGAGTGCACAGAACAGGTTGATGCATTTGCACCGTAAAATACTGACCGAAAAATAAGGTGATGGCGTTTATCTTTTCGCTCACCCATACGAACTAGAATAATTATTAAAACCTAGACCTTCAGACGATATTTATTTAAAATAAAATCTACTAGAAGGTTTACTCCTACTATCGGTTGCCCTGGCCATGAATAAGACAGTGATTAAGGGTGATCAAGTCATCAGGGTCTGCTAAAGGAGTCCCTCATAAACTGAGAGAGTAATAGCCCTATTTGCGGTGTAGTGTACTAAGAATTTATCTCGAAAAAAGAAGTAGGTTCGTACTTGTAAAAAAACATAAATATTAGTTTAGACATGCCGATCTCGCTTGAGGTGCCAAGGGAGAACACAACCATAGCGGCGACGATGTCACCAGTTTCCCGACATCTGACGAAGATAAACCAGAGCATGGACCAGAGATACACGTAGTAATAGCAACTCATGCCAATGGCGTTCAGCAGGTATGCCAACTTTGATGTTTCTGCAACATGGAAATTAAGGAATAAAGAAATGAGTAATTTAACTCAAAAATGTTAGATTAGTCTAAATATAATTTATGCTTTTATTCACACGATAGATTCAGATGTTCAGATCAACTATGAGTAGCTTAAATGTGCCACTAATGCGACTGAACTCAATTAGGTACCATTTAATAAATAATCTGAAATTATTCGTACATCTCCTGCACTACACGTGTGAGTGAAAACCGCTACAAATATGCACAAATAAATGATATTGAAGTGTCTGTATGTAGTCTCAATTTTACAGCTTTTCATTCAATGCATGAAAGCTGTTTATAATTCAATCAATTTAATAGTTTTTGTCTTTCTATCTGTCTATGGGTTCCGGCTAATCTCCAAAATAGCTGGACCGATAGGGATCAGATAGTAAATAATAAATGAGTTATTATTACAAATACATTTAAACTTTTAAAAAGATCTTACTTTTAGTGAATCGGCTGTCGATATTCAGGGTTACTACCCTCAGCAACACGGACACGTTGTCCAGCATCGTGGGCAGGTCGCAGTGCTGCAGACCGTACTTGCGAAGCTTAGACAACATCCTTGAAATCGAAAAAAAAACAACAAGGCTTACTGTAAAGGAGAAGTTAAATGCGGCTACTGCTGACTAGGTCCACGTTAATACTATCTATACGAATGTCTGCATGTCGAAACAATTTTCGAGTGAGCTGTAGGTATATTCAAATGCAGATTTTTTATACTTTTAAATTTAACAATAAATTACTCGTCCCATTCGAGGCGCAGGAATTTTTTTGGTCGTTAATTTATAAGACCGATTTGTTATTCAAACACCTTATTTTTTAACACAAAACTCATTTTTGTTGAATCAATTGTTGAATCATTAAGTATTTTATTGGTTTGTATAAAAAAGGATATTTCAATCACAAACTAAATATAACTAAACACAAAGTAGGCAAATGTAATTAAAATTTTGAAGGCCTATCGCATGTAAACGTACCGCGGCGCTTTAGGCACTTATTTCAAAGATGTGGCCGAGTTGAAACACTGTATAGATAATATTACCGCGCTAGGAGGCATTCATAAAAGTCTTATAAGGCTTTCTATAAAGTTTCTTTCAACAATATTGGTGTTTTTTTTAAATATGTGCAGTACATTCCATTATTAGTATTGTAATTTTGTAATTTCTTAATTTTTTTTGTGTGTTATAGGAATGCGATTTTTGTATTATTCTATTTTCTGTTTATTATGTATTTTTTCCGAAAATAAAGGTCTAACTAATGAGTGTACATTTTTTATTAAAAAAAATTCTCTTACCTCTTTTGTAGACTTCTATTTCGGATAATTCTAGTTGTCAAAAATAAAGTTGAGCTAATATCGTTGTTTCAGTATGGAACTCTTGAAGGTCACTAAAAATTGTAAAGTGCACGGAAAAGGGCAAGCGATTAGATATAAATATTTTATGATTTTTGCTTTGCAGTTTCTATAATTCTCCTTACACGTATTTAGTAATAAGCACTTTTGGTGCAAAATTATATTATTTCTTACATTATAATTGTAGGTTTGCATACCAAGGCACTGTAATTTAGTTAGTATCAAGACTTTTTCGAACTAAAATAGTGTAAAGGTTTTATTGGCGTTTTTGAAGGCAATAGGCTGAACCAAGGCTGAACCCCTGTCGCTGCAATAGTTCCTTTACCATCATCATAATAACCTTTAAAGGAGATCATTTTGCCTTCATACATTTTCGGGCCTTTTTCAAAACAAAACTAAAAGTTGAAATTGGTCTCGGGTGGTCTTAGCTGCATAGCTATACCATAAGATGGAGCTACGTTAGCAATATATTGTAAAAACAAAAATGTGGTAAGTAATTTCGAGGCGTACCGCCAGGCCCCGGTAGCTCAGTGGAAGAGCACTCGCCCGGCAAACGAGAGGTCCCAGGTTCGAATCCTGGTCGGGTAATTTTTATTTATCACATTTTCCATTTATTTAAGAATAATTGAGCATTTTAAATGCAAAAACTTAAAAACATTATTAAAACTAAAGTAGGTTGCGTGACCTACTTAGCTTGATGTATGATGTAAGCAATCAGCTGTTGTAATTTCATACTTATTTAGTATAAAAGGTGATTATAATTTCCCATCACACTTCAATTATAGGACTGTCATTTTAACGTTCAACTAATTGTAAATACTGTTTTAGTAATGTTGACTTCTTTGATGAATAAATTTAAAAAAAGCTTTCGTGCTTGAGCTGTTTGTCTTAACGAATAAATGTATTTTACAATCAATTAAATGTTTAAATGGAATCACCTTATTATGAACTATTATTATTTACAGTTTATGTACAAAAATAACTAAACAAAATTAAATGGTACGCACCGTTAGTACTAATAGTTATTATGGTAGAAAAGTTGTATGATTACTCTACATGAAGTTATACAAGTTTAATAAGTCATTTTCATTGAAAAAAAACATGATCTGAAGCATTTTTATGATAGTGCTAAAGCTGTTGGGTGATTATTTGTAATAATTGCATAGATCTCACTCACAAAACAATATAAACAGGGTGTTAAAAAAGTGATTTTGGAGAAAAATATCCCAGATAAGGCTAATCTATCCATTCGACTACAAAATACCGTTTTGTTATTTGGACTTATAGTTCCCTATAAAAAATCTAGATATTTAAAGGAAAGACTTGTTTACATTACATCAATCATCAAATTATCGGAAGTTCGAAATAAAAGCCTAAAAAAAGAATTCACTAAACTTTATCACAGCATTTGTTTAAAGCGGAGTTCATTTCGAGGAATCGCGGTATAATCACACACTAACGAAATTAAACATGTACAAGATCTAGAAAGAGATGCCACAATGCATAGACGACATCTACACATCTCATTCCAACTTTACTTAAGTATTAACACATAAGCTCGCTCTGGAGCTATGACGTAGTTTTGAGGATAGGTTTCAAATTTTTTAAATGGTAAAAGTATAAGTCCAAAAATACGGGTTTTTTGCAGTCGAATGGGAAAGACTAGGCCTATCTGGGGTATTTTACTCCAAAATACTTTTTGAACACCCTATATATATAATTTTAGTTGAAAATAAATACAAGAAAAGCAGATTATTGATTAAAATGATGTTTATTAGTTAGTAGTTGTCTCTTTGTTCAGAAACGACTAGGTAAGTTAGCACTTTTCTACGACGGTAGTCCATCTTCCCTATTTTAAACGAATTAATAACCGCGGTTATGCGTAGTTGTATCAATATATATAAAACTGTTCCGTTACTGACTGAGTGACTGAGGTACTGAGTGACTGACAGACAACGTACAGCCGTAACTACTGGGCATAGAGAGCTGAAATTTGGAACATACATTCTTTAGAAGATGAAGAGGTGCACTAAGGAAGGAATTCCCGAAATTCCTACAGGAACGGGAAATATAGGACTTTTTAGTTTGTATGAAAAATCTTATTCCTTGAGTGCAGCAATGTGAAACTTGGTGTAAAGGTTTTTCAATGTGTGTCTGGTTGTGTTATGAAAGGAATTCCCGAAATTCCCACGGGAACGGGAAATATATGATGTTTTAGTTTGTATGAAAAAATCCCATCCCTTGAGTGCACGGATGTGATACTTGATATAAAGGTTCCTCAATAAGTGTCTGTTTGTATTATGGAACGAATTCCCGAAATTCCCACGGGAAGGGGTTGGACTTTTTAGTTTGTATGAAAAATCTTATTCCTTGAGTGTACGGATGTGATACTTGGCATACAGGTTCTTCAAAGAGTGACTGGTTGTGCTACGAAAAAAATTCCCAAAATTCCCACGGGCACGGGAAATATATGATTTTTAGTTTGTATGAAAAAAACTTATTCCTTGAGTGCGTGGGTGTGATACTTGGTATAAAGGTTCTTTCAGTGGGTGTCTGGTTGTATAGTTTCTGAAATTTCCACGAGAAGGGTAGTTAAGCGCATACGAAGTTGCGGGATAAAGCTAGTTCTATATAAAGGGAAAGAACTGCCAGCGTAATTACTGGAACAAAAGGCTCAACCATCCTTAACCAGGCCTTGGGTCAGCAACGAATTGTTAATCATTGCACTTCCGAATATCAATGCCTATGGGCTTGGATACCGTATAACATCAGGTGGCTCCAGTGTTCGTTTATTGGCCTTTAATGTCATATAAAAACAGATTATCTCATTCTTCATGTAATGTAGCAATGCTATCCAAACCTTGTGCTGGTAGATGTAGGTATAGAATCCTTATGACCCCTTGACGACCGGCTGGTGTGGCGGTAAGATACATTGCCTTCTATGACAGAGATCCTGGGTTCGAATCCCGGCGGCGGCGGATATTTGTGTGATGAACACAGATATTAGTCGTCAAGTCATGGATGTTTATATGTTTATTCAAGTTTATTTTAATAAAAAATATGTATTTATTCAATATGTATGTTTATATATTTCTTAAGTATATCAGTTAACTAGTATCCATATTACAAGTTCTTTAAGAAACATAATTTGGGCTAGATAATGTTGTGTGAGTGTCAGAAATATTTATTTATTATTTATTATGAGGCGGGAACGTGATCAATGGTCATCGTGTGTGAACAACACGATGACCACTAGAGTATGTCCTTCTTCCTATTGGACATGCATATACATTTTTTTGATACTCAACTGCTTTATTTTTACACATACTTTTTGGTAATGGAAACTCTGAAAACGTAAATACAGTGAGCCCAGACTAGTCGCGGACGCACAAACATACATGCATAATACATACAGGTCAAACTGACCGCTCCTTTATTGCAGTTGGTTAAAATAAAAGGCCTTCCAGACGATCGGATCCAACCGCCAACAAGCGTGACCTTGGTTGGGTCAACCGAATTTTGTATTTGTTCTACACGGTCGGGTGGTTGACTCAACTTGTCACTTCTCTCCGGAATGCGTAGCGTAAACACGTATCTTAATACGGCTCCGTGTGTTTCGAAGCAACAAAAGATCGGCTTGGCGTTAACTTTTTTATGTTTGAGTGAAGAAGAAAAACAAAGAAAAAGAAGAAAGTGGATGAAACTATGGCTGAAAGAGCGAATAACTATTTTGATATACTATACTTTGTTTTTAATTTATCTTTATATGTTTTGGAACTAGAATCCCAAAGACATGGTAAATCAATATACAGGCATATAAATTCAGTCAGAATCTCTCGTTCGCGGATTTCGTATTGCGAATCCATTGCAACCACAATGACGTGTGCCCGCTACGACCGACAAGCGCACACTGAAGGGCTCGTGTTGGCCAACAGCGTTCCAGACGGTTGGCGCCAACCACGATCGCAGCATGTCGGGACGGATGCGCTCCCAACCAAGGCCGTTGGCATCAACCAAATAATTAGTTGGACAACCGAGTTCTACACGATCCATTTTTACATCAACCCAACCAAGGTCACGCTTGTTGGCGGTTGGGTCCGATCGTCAGGAAGGCCTTTAAGGTTACTTGCATTATATATCGTCACATTATTACTGAAATCTATCATTAGTTTACATATTTTCATCACTTTTATAAATCGACATATGAACTTGTATAACTTGACATAGAATAATCCCACAACTTTTGTTCCATATTAACTATTGTTCTATTCGATTAGCTCTAACGGTGCATATCATTTTTTTTTGTTGACCGGCACTTTGAGAAAAGGCCCAAAACAATTGAGCTTCTTTGTCAAAAGTCACATAAGATGGTTTTATAGTCTGGTCTATAAGGGATACAGGCGTGAAGTTATGTATGTATGTATGTAATACTGCAAAATGGTGTAGATTCATTATTAAAAAATGGCAATATTATTACTATTACTTAAAACCATATTACTTGAATGCTAACTGAGATCTGTCAATTGTTTCAATGAGACGTTAAATTTTCAAAGTTAGTTTCTTTTATTTCCATCAAGCGTAACTAAGAACCCTCACTTACACGATAAATAAGTTTTTGATAAAAAAAACAGCACCCGTTCTGTTAATCCGTTCAACACTACGATATCACGGACACGAGTCTCTGAAAACCGGCGGCTCCTTGAGCTGGATGCCAGATGTGACGAGCTGAAAGCCCGACCACCTGCGGCCATCAGCTATAATTATGTGAACGATGTGCTCTCATGTCCGATATGTACCAGGACTTTTAAAAACAAAATTGGATACATAAGCCACATGCGAGCACATCAACGGCAAAACCGGAGTTGAAGACAGTCGCCGTGGTCGAAATCGGCCAGGATCACATTATCATCACGGACACACAACGTAAATATCGCCTGTATGTTAACTTAGCCGGTAAAAATTAACACTATCTGTAAACAAATCTAGTTTGAGTTTATGTAGTGGTCAAACAAGTAAAATAATTTCAGTAGGAAGGAAGGTTTTAAATTGAGGTTTTTTCTTTAAATCACAGGACGATGCGAGCGACATATTTTCTTAACACGAGCTGCCGTCTATCATCATCATCTACAGCTTTTAGACGTCCACTGCTGGACATGGGCCTCCCCCAAGGTCATCCGCGTCGCTCGGTCCCGCGCCGCCCTCATCCAGCGTTTACCGGCGACTTTGACCAGGTCGTCGGTCCATCGTGCGGGGGGCCTACCTACGCTGCGTCTCCCAGTACGTGGCCGCCACTCCAGAACTTTTCTGCCCCACCGGCCTTCTGTTCTGCAAGCTATGTGCCCTGCCCATTGCCACTTCAGCTCTGCAATCCTTCTGGCTATGTCAGTGACTTTGGTTCGCCTGTGAATCTCCTCATTCCTGATTCGATCCCACAGGCAAACTCCAAGCATAGCCCTTTCGATTGCCCGCTGAGAATAACTTCAATATTTTGGATTAATGTAGGTACACCCTGCAGTATTTTTCTTCTATATTGCTTCAATCATAATACGGACACAAAAACAAGTAAGTTTATCCTTTGAGGTAGGCACAGACTAGAGAACGCCAATTGCTGCGATCCAGACATACCTCTTTCGCTTCCTCCACGTTCATTAATCTTTTCATACATATTCGCCTTTGATTTCTACTGGATCGTCAAGCATCACACACGACACTATAGACTTCTCAGAAGCAGCTTTTGAGGTAAGCGTGTTTGCATGTAAAATCTGGGTTGCGGAGGTAGCTTATACGGCAATGGAAATGTAAGGGTCAACGGTTGGTCCACGTTGATCGTGTAACCCTGACTATATTCCATCAGTTCGATCGAAGTCGACTAATCCTTTTTGTCATCGATTGACGACCAATCGATTGGTCTGGTAAAACCTTAAAATTACCTCACGCGATCTACCCACTGGCCTTCATTCCCCCGTCTCCTCAAAACGCTAACTTCACTAGAAACAATTATTTCGTGCTTGTGCATCGTAATTACTAGTATTACAGGGTGTTAGTCAAATAACGAAACTCGAACAAGCGAGGCCTTGCTAGTAGCTCTGTATTTAAGTGTGAACTTGCAATGTTATTGTTCATGATGGGATATTGATGATTATTATTGTTATTGCATGTATGAAGCTTTTAGAAGTTCTATATAGGTACAGTTAAGTGTTTGAGATTATGTGTGCGTATGTCATAAGAATACCTATATTGAATAAAATAAAGTGAATTTTGTTCATTCTGTATTATTTATTTACACTTTGCTAGTATTATACTTACCTATATATTTTTTAAATTTAAAAATGAACATTTATAACGTGGCTTTTACTCACCTTTATTGTCGGAGGTGTCCGAATTGTTTCGAACTCTTGTGGAGTCCATCAGCGGTGAGTGATGGTATGTGAACATGAAGACTAAGGTGGTACACGTCCATCCTAGAGAAACCTCGTTGCTTAAGTCTGGCAGGTGTAGTATATTAATTTAAAAAGAGCACACCGGTTTGGAACATAACATTAAGTATTTTGTATAAAAATACGAAAATAACTTTTATATTTCTACTTTCGAGATAAAAAATTACAAAATACACATTATTAATACACTAGCTGCTGCCCGCGACGTCGTCTGCGTGAACGCTATGCAGCACCAAACGCACCTACGATTATAACACTGCTAGCGTGATAATATGTAGCCTATATGTTGACCCGACTTCTTAACTATCTTCATGCCAAATTTGAAGTAAATCCATGCAGTACTTTTTGAGTTTATCCCGGAAAGACAAACAGACAAACAGACAAACAGACAAACAGACAAAAATTCTAAAAACTATATTTTTTGTTTCTGTTTCGATTGTAGATCATACCCCAAGTATTCTTTTAAAAAAATATTCAATGTACAGTTTTGACTTTCCTACCATTTTATTATATGTATAGATTACTTTACGCCTGTATCCCTTATGGGGTAGACAGAACACAACAGGATGTCACGTTTTACTAATTTGGAGGTATTAAAATGATGGAGAGAGACTCTTGCAGTGATAGGGGTCAGCCTATCGCCCGCAAAAACGCCAATCAAACCTCTATCCCTTAACTGACTTTTACTGTATGCCTGGGAAGTGACGCAGCTGGCACATTCTATGTTTTTCTTTCGCTCCCAGTCCAGTATGTAATAAAATATAATAATCTTAACATACAAAACACTTCGGTTACTGACTGAGTGACTGACAGACAACGTACAGCCAAAACTACTGGCCGTAGAGGGCTGAAATTTGGAACATACAATCCTTAGAGGTTGTGGGGGAGCTCTAAGGAAGAAATTCTCGAAATTCCCACGGGAACACGAAATATTGCACTTTTTAGTTTGTATGAAAAATTTTATTCCTTGAGTGCATACTATAGATAATATGATACTTGGTACAAAAGTAGGAGGTCTGATTTGACAAAAAATCGTATATTTAAACGTACAAAAACAAAAATATTTGTGTAATAAAACTACAAAAATGAAGGCATTAAAATTTATAAAAATAATATTTCTATCAAAAAAATGCTCTATGCTTTTTATTTCTATTTGCATTTCCAATTATAATTTTTTTTTTTCTTACACTTCATTCATTTTGATGCTTTTACTCAAATAACTATGTCTTTAGGTAAGTGATACTTATGACACAATGAAATTTCATTATCTTTTTTATGGTGGTACACGTCCATCCACGAGAAACCTATTCACTCGACACTTAAAAGTTACAGGACTGTAGTGGTCAGGAAATGCAGACGCAGACAGATTGTTCCACACCTTGGCAATCCGTGATCAAAAGGAACTATCGAAGCGTTTGTTCGACTTCTTGGTAAATCCACTGTATAGGGATGGAAGCTCTGTCTGCGTCTGGTAATCCGGTGGTAGAAAGGAGTGGGTTCAATTTCGTCAAAAAGAGCACGCGCACACTCAACAAAATGTAGCCGATAGAATACTTTCAAACAAGCAACCTTATGACGATGCTCTAGCGTCTGCGATTTCTTATTTGTAAGGTGGTCGTAATTTATAAGTTAACGGGCTCTTCGGTCAACAGAGTCTAGCGCTTCGAGCTGGTATTTGGCAGAACCATCCCAAAGGTGACTACAGTTCTCCATGCACGACCTCACTTAGGCTGTGTATAGGTTGAGTAGCCTTCCAGGGCTGAAGTACCGCCGGACCTTCAAGATTATGGCCAATTTTTTGATAGCCATAGACTCAATTTATTGTCTGAAGTTTAATTTGGAGGTTAAAGTGACGCCCAAAAGCCCTAGATGGTCAGTGATGGCAACAGATACATTCTGGAAAGTGGGCGTAAAGGTGAAGGTGCTCTTATTTGCGGAAAATAGACACGTTTGTTTTTTGGAGGCGTTGAATTTGAACATTCCGCAAGATCGAATCAATGCGCTCAATCATAGACTCTCTCAAAATCTGGATTTCATGGGCACTCGTTCGCGCATTCGATATGTATCTCTCAACAACAGTGCTGTCATCAGTGTATCCATTAATGCCTATCCAAAAACACAATCATTATTCCGTCTTTCAGAATAGGCTCACTTTTTATCCAGCTTTGGGATATTTTTATTTATATCAGTGGCCACCGTATTTTTTATATATCCATTTATACATTCACATACATACATACATAACAAATATTTTTCGCTATGTTACTTTGTACCTTTGTCTACATTGAGTTCGTACAAGCCGCAGAGCTTAAACAGCTGTTGTTTTGCAAATTAAAGTAAATTTTGTTACTGCGAGCAAAGGGATATTTTTGATCAGCAATAACTCTTAAACGATTAGACCGAGAGTAGTGAATTTTATATCAATTTGTTACATCTCAAATATTGAGATGATGTTTACATCTCAAATATTGTATTGTAATTAGAAAAAAAACCGTGTGGTTTTCACACAATTTTAGAATAAAGAGGCGCTAAGTTTTTGTAAAAAAATGAACTTTGTCCATTCGGCAATCCACAAAAAAACTATTATTTTAAAGATTATTTTTAGTTGCGATATACTCCACTCTTTTGCCTTTAGAACAAGACCAACTATAGGACGTACAACTTGAGCCGCCGATGATTTACAAACTGAGGTGAATTTTACTAAAGTAAAAATAAAAATGGCTGCATATGGGCAGGCTTTTTGAATTGATCCCACATATGGGATATTTTCGTCGATGATATAGTGTGTAGTTACTGTCCTTATGGGCAGAAAATAGTAAGCTTAATAAAAGACATGTAGTTTAGTTTAAAGATGATACTATATTGAAGTAATATTGATACATAACGAGGAGGTGCATAATACACTACATAGTGACTTTTTGATTACCTTAGCTATACAATTTGTTTTTTTTAACAAAAACTCAACTTCTTGACGTCTAACTCTAGACAACATCTTTCTTTCTTAGAATAAGAGAAATATTTAAATATAAAACATATACAACTATATGTAACAGTACATTACATTCAGACAATATACAGGGTGACAGATGACAAATTTTAAATACTGAAGGAGAGCACTCTGAACTCGATTCTGATCATTGTTATGTAACAAAATTAGGTATTTAATATTTTACCAGAAATCCCTATGAATAAATAAAGAGACCTTACTACACTTTTCCCGACGCGCTGCCTCAGTCAACACGCACATAGCAGTTCACACGCACACCACCAACCGCTAAGTATCTTTTGGATTACGCTTATGTGATCATGCGTTGCATGATAAATTCTTTAACTTTCGGTTAAATTTACTCATTAAATAATTAATGTTTATTTTTTATTTTCTTTTTTCTCTTCATGTATGATCTCAAACTATCACGTCCTGGAATTTCGAAAATGACCCACCAGTCACCCTGTATTTATTATTGTTGTCGGTACATAAGTTAGATAGTTTGCAGCTTTGCATCGATGTATAACTATAAGGATTATTGTTAATGTTGCATAAAAAATAAAATTGTCATAATTTCTTTTTAATAATTTGGTAGGGAGGTGTAAGGATGTGACCTCATAGTGAATATAAGTTAGTTGACTTTTATTTAAATAAATTAGTATTTGCTCGTCTTTCGTTGTTTTAATACGTCTCCTGTTCCCGACATCTCACAAACTCATTGTAGTGCGGAGTGTAGTGTATGCCGAATAAATTGATTTGATCACAGCCATCAAAGATTCAAAATTTAGGGTCGTGACGCCACCAGCAGATAGTGATAACGTTCGCTGAGAAGCCGTTAACATTAAGAGAACAGTCTTCATATTAGATCTGTCGAAATTTTCCCATCTGCAATCATACACAGCGTTCTGAAATACAACACTGGCATCCATCAATCTCTGACCAGTTAGACAATCCATTGTAACCTGCATCATAGCGTAGGGTATCTCTAGGTATGTATTTTCCAGACCCCCCAAAAGCTCTGCAATCAGAGCCATTACTAGTAAAAAGAATTCCATTGCAATTGCTCCTCTAAAAACTGTTTCAATCTCGTGAACCAAAATCAAATTTTTCACATGACTCGTGATTATGCTTTCTAATTTTATTTTGACAAACCTATTTAAAATCTTGCTTTTCTCTACGTCCATTTCGTTTCCATTGAGGAGTTCGGAACTGTGTGTGATTGCTTGATAGTGGTCATTTGCGTCGTCCCACAGGCAGTGTAGCTCCTTGCTTAAAGCCAACAGTTGGGCCTCAGTGTACCCGGTGGTGATGATAAGGAATGCGCTGATATTAGCGGAAGGACAACACGTGAAGAAAACTCCAGCAACGCAACAAATAAAGGCTATCTCAAAGTTGGGAGACTCAAATAATGGTTCTAAACCTATATTAGGAGAAAAACAATGAATTATTGGAAATGTCAAATCCGATGTCCATAAAATCTAGATAGAAATATTTATTTATACCATAAAAGATGAAAATGTCCTCCGTCAGATGCCTGCCTGGAGTAACCACAGGTTTCATGAGGTACACAAAGCCATTTCCGGTTATTACTAACCAGAATACCAAGGCTCTTCGTTTGATAATCTTTAGATAAGTCATGAGGTTCTTAGAAAAACGACTCTCAGGTTCCACCAAGGCGTCACAAGCAAGATATCCATCCACAATTCCTTTGACTTTATTGCTAGAAGAAAAAATGTAGGATTAAGCTAAGGAGTTCTTTAAATACATTAATAATCCGATATATAATCCGAAAATACCAAGTGCTATACACATAAAGGAGGATCCCAGTCGTAGGCTTTTCGGTTAACAAATCGAAATGTATGTTAAAAAACTCATAAAATTATTCTGTATTTGCATAAAAAAAGCTATAAAAATATCGGACCTGTGAAACAAAATAAATGATAAAGTATGAACTATGATAACGGCGACTTCACATTTTTGTGATTATTGTTTTGGAAACATCAAGAATTCATACAAAAATAAAAATGAAATAAACTTTTGATTGTTTCACATGAATATTCAAACACTTTTACACATTTTTTAAGAACATTTATAAAAACAATTGAAAAATATTTTGGATTTTTCATTTTTATTTTGGCATTACAGCAGTACACTATAAACATTGTCAAAATTGACAAAACCCTAACCGTCATTCGGTTCGTTTCTTTAAGTGCGTTACGAGTGATCCCGTTTCTGCGTTTCTTGTGATTTAATACTAACTTTGCTTTCACATACGGACTTTCGATTATCTCTTTCATCTGATGCTTTTGCTCTCATAATGAACACCGATAAAAACGATGGATCGTTGTGTGAACTGTGGTATTGCTACTGGTCGCAGTAATATCTCACTATGCAATATCAATTAACTGGATGTGTACGAATTATTTATTTTTCTTCTTTAAACTAAGTTATGAAAGATGTGTTAATGAACTGTTTGCATTAGTTCTCAAAAAAATCTCAATAGCCTTAGTACTATCTACCTTTTCTGTTCATTTTTCTCACCATATTTCAAGTATTTATAACATTGTTTTCAGATTGAAAAAGAATCTAAAGCTTTCTTTATTATGTTATTGATAGTATATTATGTCTGTAGCTTTAAATATCATAATGTTAACTCAACAAAAGGCCTGATCCCAGGCCTGTATGGGAAGTTGGGTTTCTCCTTTAGTTTTGTTTGTAAGTTTTGTAAAATAAATGTGATAAAGTGATAGCACGTAATAGAGAATCTTTTTAAAATCTATTATCTGCGCAAAAGTCTCTCCTAAACTATTTTTCAAATAAAACAATTCAAAGTATTCGTACTTGTATAGATGCATAAAGAAAAGTTTGGACATGCCGATCCCACTAGCGGCACCGAGTGAGAAGACAATCATGGCGGCGATGACGTCACCGGTCTCGCGACACCTCCAGAATACAAACCATACCATAGACCAAAGGTACACGTAGAAATATAAAAGAGTTCCAATTATATTCACTACAATTAAGAGCACAGGTGCACCTGAAAAAAAAATAAAGATATCGAAAGTATTACTTCAATAAAATGCTTTCTGTATTTGCATATAGCATAAAGCATTTCTATTACAGGTGACCCTCGTTTGTAATGATTTCAACTGAATTAAGGCTAAGAAAATTATGGGATTACATGAAAATATTTGGGAGAATGAATAGCAAGTACCTACTGGGTGTAATTATTATTAATATAATTTTCGAACACGTAACTAAAGTTCCCACGTTGTGTAGTAATGATGAAATACTTCAATAAAATTACATGCCACAAACTTGAAAGAATACCTCAGTGTATCAGCCACTACCGCGGCTGGATAAGCGTACATTGCAACTTTTAGCAGTAGGACCACATTAGGGTTGCCCTGGCAAGCGACCACCTTTCATATTAAACCTGCCGCATAATATTATGGGTTCTGTCCATTGTATGTCCTCTATCTTGAATCTTATCGCTACTTTTCATCAGGTGAAGAATTAGTGGTTGACTTTCTGCCAAAAGACCAATGAAAATGCTGTAAACTAATTTTTTTTGGCAACATTTCGATATTAAACTCACGTTTGGTATATCTGCTGTCGATGTTCAGAGTGAGTACCCTCAGCAACACGGACACGTTGTCCAGCATCGTGGGCAGGTCGCAGTGCTGCAGACCGTACTTGCGAAGCTTTGCCAACATCCTTGAAAAAGGAAATGTTAATTATTAATAATAATGTTCCAGCTTCCAGTGCGCAGACCTGCAAGTCAAGAATTTGTATACCCTGACTTTACGAGCCTTATTTACGAAATCAAGAGATGACTTCGTATGTGTAACTGCTGGAACCATTCTTTTCACGTGTTTAATTTCTTATTTTTCCTTGCCTTTTTATAAATTGAAGACAACTACAATATCCGATTTTTCCTGTCACAACTACATAGGAGTCTGGGACGGTTGTCTCACGTTCGTTTCTCCGCTGAACCATTGACCGACACAACTTTTCGTTGCGCCGATAGTCGCTAGGCCGTTGATTGTTTTTCCAGAGTAAAATTAATTATTTTCTACTATCTTTTTTTCATCTTCAGAAGCAAACAATATAGTAAATATACGTATCATTTTCACCTATAGTATATACTTACGTATCACGACTTCGAAATTACGAGCTATTTGATCAGATAACATGTTGATACAAAAGTTCGTCGTAGAAAAGTTGTGTCGGCCAATGAATGTCGGACAAACATCCCAGACTCAGTTAAAACAGGCATTTTTTTAAATCCAGAAGGAATAACGACTGATTCGGCTGTAGGGATGGAGCACCTTCTGATCGCCATGACAAAAATGCTATAACGTTTTGAGTTTCCTCAACACGCAATTTATAAAATCTTGGAGATTTAATTAAATTTATAAGTGTATGTATGTACCAAAAAACTTAAAGTAATTCACACTAGTATTTTCCAAAAATTTATTATTGCCATCAATTCGAATCAACCTGATTTATGAAATTGAAACTGCACGGATTTGAAGTTTAAACTATGCTATTGTTACTGTAACATCGATAACGCATTTCCAATACATAAATGTCTCAAAAACGCATCTTAAACCTTAAACTTAAGAGGAAGTACGACTGTCAGGAAAAAGTACTTACCAGACAAAAATAAATAAGACATAAAAATACCTCGGTTAAATATTATACCTACGAAATAAGGAATATCTTGACTACTAACAAAATTCTCTTACCTAAATTTTCTGGTAGGCTTCTGTTTCGGATAATTCAAGTTGACGTCAAAACTAAACTTGAGTTAATATCGTTGTGACAGTATGGAATTCTTGCATTTCACAAAAATTGCGAAGCACACGTAAAGGTGCAAGCAATTAGATGCAAATATTTTATGATATTTGCCTTGCAGTTTCAATAATTATACAAACTTTTATTTAGTAATAAGCACTTGTGGTGCAAAATAATATTACTTATTTCTTACATTATAATTATAGGTTTGCTTACCAAGGCCGTGTTAGTTAGTATCAAGTTTTATTAAAGTCTTATTCGAAGTAAAACTATGTAAATTATGAAGATTCAATATTACAAAATGACATAATAATTATGACTTACATACATACATAACATCACGCCTGTATCCCTTATGGGGTAGGCAGAACACCAGAGGTTACAAGACCATCTGATGTCACGTTTGACAAATTTGGAGGTATAATAAAGATGGAGAGAGACTATTGTAGTGACAGGGGGTCAGCCCACTAAAACGCCTTTAAAACCTCTGTCCCTTAACTGACTTTTACAGTATGCTCGGGAAGATAAGGAGCAGGCACATTCTACGTTTTTCTTTCGCTCTCAGTCCAGCATGGAATAATTACTTGTAAAACTTAAAAAAAAACATGTTTTTTTTTATTATACACTAAGCGCGGGTTTTATCTTAAGGGCCTACACTACCTCAAACACGCTCCGAATCCAAATTTTGATCTCAAATATCTATCAGAGTACTGAACTAATAATTTTAGAAAAAACATATAGCAAAGTTAAGAGTATGAACTAATGTTTTGAAAACACGATTAATGAAAAAAATCTCGATGGAAAAAAATCACAAACTTACCTCTAAAATTAACAAAGAAACCTTATTACTTAATTAGTACTTAACCTACACTAATGTAACTTGGTATTTAGTTTCAAGGTATGACAATACGTGTACTAAGATCTGATTTTAAAATAATTTTATTATTTTTTTTATTATAAATCTTAATAGGGCCGCCAGACTGTTGAAAACATGTTGAAAACCAATGCTTCCAACCAAGGTTAAGGAAGGTTAAGTTGTTGTCAACCAATTCCGAGTCATCCACACTGTTACAAACGGTGGTTTCCAACAAGGAGACAAACAAGAACACACGCCAAGGTCACGCCAGGCCACGCCCCTTAATCGTCAGTGTGCTCTGATCTCTCGCGTCGGAAACATCTTCGCGATGGCAGTTTTGTATGCAATTGAGGATACAAAGAAGGAAAGGTTGAAACGCAGGATAAAAAGCTACAAAACTCGAGTCATTTCTAGTTATAGTTACATAGTAAAATATACAATAACAAGCGTACACACTGTCCTAAAAACAGACATACATCTACATAGATAACGCAAATGCATATCCTTTGCGTGTCCGAACCCCGACCAAGCGTCAAGGTTGGTCGCCTCTAGATTTAATATGTATTGTAATATGCGTGTATGTATGTCTATTAGAAAATCGAGTCCACAATATCAATATCGTTCTTAATAATCGATTTCATCGGCGGTATCGGTGTCTCTGAATCTTTTTGTATTTTCCAGTAATAAATATCAGCTGTGACGTCACAATAGGTCTTAAAAAGTCGGCACGCTTGGTTCGAATACAAATCGTGGCACTTGCGTTGTCTATGTAGATGTATGTCTGTGATTCTAAACACCGCCGTTTCCAACCCGCCAAGGTCATGTAATTTGGTTGTCAACAGCCGTCTTCACTGTTGGAAACACGTTGTAAACTAGCAAGGTCACCTTGGTTTGATGTTTTGTTTCCAACAGTGTATTTCGGCTTTTAATCTAAAATAATGTGTTTGGCACGACGGGTGACCTGCGCCCGCTCAAGGATTCAGTTGCGCTCCGGCATTCGTACGAGGAACCTGTGTCGCTTTCACGCTTGCCGCCGCCGCTACAACATCACGTAAATATCGTGTTTTCCATAAATAAATTTGTGGTGTGTTTTATTTCAAAATGGGAAATGAAAGAAATAAGATACGGAAAAGGCAGAGTTGGAGAAAACAAAACGCGAGTGAGTAAGATAGCTCCGACGCGCGTTGCGGGGTGCTTCACGGCCAGGCGGTGAGGTGGGGGCGAAATTCAGATTCTAGCTGGAGTAGTATGGGCTCTTAATCCTGATGTTAATATGAGGACAAAGATAGAAGCTCACGGGCTTAGAAAAGAACTGGCTCTTCACAAAATATTGCCGGAACAGTCAGTCGGACTCTGACGGGATCCTACCACCAAGCGGAGGTCACTCGGATTAGTCGCTTTTTATGAAACGCTTATCCAGAGGGCAGTAGGGATTTTGTAAGCCGACCCTCATCATCATCATCACAACTCTTTGTAATGAGCCCACTGCAGGGCATGAGTCTCTCCTCTGGGTGACGAGGAGGTATAGACCATAATCCACCAAGCTGGCCCAGTGCTGGGTGGTGGATGCCAGAATTTTTAGGGCGCCAAAATGGCTTCTGACAAACCCTATCGACTACTGTATACAAGTAAACAGCACCCGGGACCGAGCGACGTGCTTAACGTGCCCTCCGATGCACTTCGCACCGACCGCGCCGATCGTTGCCTAACCTGTGATAGCTCCAATGATAGATAAAATTTGCCAAATAATTTATCTCCACCAAACGTAAATATCAACCATCACACGACAGATATGTTTTCAACCGACTTCCAAAAAGGAGGAGGTTCTCAATCCGTCTGTATGTATTTTTTGTGTCTTTGTTACACGATATTTCGGATAATTATGAATCTATTTTAAAAACTCTTGTTTCATATGATAGAGGATACTTTATAGTTGGTCCCATATAAACTTTCTCGAAATTGGTGGAGTACTTCATTGAAAATTCAAACATTTTGAAAAACTATGTATGATTTAGGAGAATGTTTACGTTGATGACATTATAACTCAGCCAAAGTTTTGACGTGAAGTCGGTTTTTTTTAATAAATAAATAAATAATTTCTGACACTCGCACACACAACATTATCTAGCCCAAATTTTGTGCTATGGATACTAGATAACTGATATACTTAAGAAATATATAAACATACATATTGAATAAATACATATTTTTTATAAGAATAAACATATAAACATCCATGACTTGACGGCTTATATCTATCATCACACCGATATCCGCTATGTTACCACTACACCAGCCGGTCGTCTGGTCGGCTCTGCATTCGTTGATTATTTGAAAAAAACAACGCATCCTTTCTGTTCATCCGTTTAGGCACTACGATAGCACGATTTTAGATAGATAGAACAAGGACTCATTTATGTTAGTAACAATATTTACTTACACTATGTTAGTTACTTATACAGGGTGACTGGTGGCAAATTTTAGATATTGAAAGAGAGCACTCTGTAATCGATTCTGATCATAATTATGTAATAAAAGAACGTACTTAATTTTTACTTAGATTTTACTTTAAATAAATAAAGAGACATTACTACACTTTTCCCGACGTTATTTTTTATTTAATTTTATCTCTTCATGTATGATCTCAAACTATCACGTCCTAGACTTTCGAAAGTGACCCACCAGTCACCCTGTGTACTAGGACAATAGGCAAACTAATTTATGTCACTAACAATATTACTCACAGCTATGTTAGTACGTTATTATTATACATTCAATGCGTTACCTCTGCACTATACCGGCACAGGTAGTGCAGCAATGGCGTATGTACTGGCAGTCCAGCCTGGTCGCTAGCATTTTCAGAATGGTGTTGGAGCTCACCCGCATCCTGTGACTTGGGAGGCACCCGCTTTCGCATGGTTGCGTAGAAGCAGTCTACTCGCACCAAAGCAAACATCCCTGATGCTGATGCCCTACAGTATCTACAACACCCTGAACGCATTATCAAACTGAACGCGCAGAGCTCTGTAAGCGCGGCAATTGCATTTGTCTCACAGGCTACTCGTGTACAGAATATGACAAAAGCCCCGAAAAAGTGTTCTGTACAACGTGCAAATGAAACATGTTAGTCGTCACTGACTACGCGGTTCGCTCTCGTTCTACATCATCATCGTGTTTGAGGCCGGGAGTGAGAATGAGTGAGTGATGAATGATGGGAGTGAGTACACCCTCTGCAATATGCTGTTATTTAATTTTAGAGTGGGTAGCTGTTTGCGACTAATACTTTTGGCTTCAAAGACCATGATTTGACTTTTAATTTCGTTATATTTCAAGCCATGCAATTGCGCATAGTTTTCACAAATAGACAATAGCCATCTCATACCACATACAGACGACGGGCTAGGCAACACCATGTCGTTAGCTTAATTGATGTTATTGACATTTACGCTATCTATGTGACAGCCAGACCTGGTGTTGCACGCTCCTCTATAAGATAAAAAAAATCAGATTAAATTTTAGTACTGATTTATATGGGTATTCTGAAAATTGTCAAATTCAATGAAGTCACAGGCACTATAGTATTTACGCATATTAGATCTACAGGTTTAATTTTAATTAGCGCATCACCTCTTGCAGGCAGCCTCTCCACATCAATTCCAACCAACCCAATCCAACATTTGTTCTATGACTTTTTACAAATCTTGACAAATAACAAATCAAAAGAAAAACAAAGATTGCTCCCTCTGTATTTTTTAAGTCACCCCGCACCCCCGCACTCCGCTGCACGTGGCGTAAGTTAAGGTGCGTGGCAACAGTGTAAATAGAGTAACCCCAGTATAGAGACAATAAATATTTTCTGTTTGGAAAATCCGATTTTTTTTAAATTATTAATTTTAAAAGTCGTAGATTTTTTTTTTTTTTTTTTTTTCCGCCAAGGAATGTCGTTTGGCACCCACTAAAACCAGCTTTAACCAGTAAAGCTAGCTTTAGCGGGAGGAGGATGAATCCTATTACGGACGAATGGGCATTCTATAAGCTGTTAACCATAAGTGGCTAATGGCAAATAGAATGCCCAGACAGTGTGGAGACTCTCTCAGATAGGCTGAGCATACCCACTAAACATCCCCCTTTTGACTCACCTTGATTAAGGTCCTTAGTCATCGTCGGAACGACAGCCAATTGGAGCGAGAGGCTGCGTAGTGAGCGGCATCCAGACGGCTGCCACCAGAAGGAACTGAAAGTGAAAAAAACAAAGCTAAGATTAGCAGAAATGACAAAGCTGAAACTAAGATATTATCTAGAGTGATCAGACTCACTCTGAGATAGGAATGCTGGAAAGAAGAACTACGTTTAGAAACGTTGGGCTTGCTGGAGTTTCCTGATAAGGGGAGCGAACTTGGTTAAGACCGGAAGAGCACCGTTGAAACCCTCTGGGCTGGCGTCGAGAGCGGCGCCGAAAGCCAGGATCTCGTCGATGGGAGCGAGCTGGATCCAGAACGCCATGCGGTCTTGAGACCCTTTTGCGTCCTGGCACTGGGAAGCCGATTTGGTGGCCGGTTGCGATTGAGTCGCAACCCGGCTGCGCTGACCTGAAACGATAGGAGTAAAGGCCTTGGGGACCTTTGAACTGACTGGAGGAGCGTCCGAGCTAGGCTGCGGTCGTTCCCTCCAGTTCTCGATGGGCTTCACGGTAGCCCTGGCAGCACGCGGTGCCTTGGGGCAGCCGCGAAAGTTTGCTGTGTGGCCTGACTGGCCGCACAAGACGCAGGACGGAGCGGTGGGCGATTCGGGAGTGCGAGAGCACTCCTTAGTCCCATGCGGATCTAGGCACTTGACGCACCTAGGGGAAGCATGACAATTTGCCGCCGCATGACCATACAATTGGCAGCGGTGGCACTGACCTGGGAAACCACGTTTGTGTGGAGCTTCGACTCGGATGTTGGAGAGACCGCACACGGTGAGCTTGCCTCTAAAAATGGACTGCCCTTGCGGGCTCTTCGCTAGGATTACTAGCGCAAGTGGGAACTGCTTGCCTCGGCGGCTGTGCATTTTGTGCACAGATTCGACGGGGAAGCCTTGAGAAGACAAGTCCTCTTGGATTTGCTCGTTCGAGAGCTCGAACGGCACGTTCCTGAGGACGGCACGAATCTTACGCTCCTCAGGGAGGGCGTAAGTGTGGTACTCGAGCTTCTTGTTAGCAAGAAGCCGAGTGAAATTCCTGAAATCAGAAATTGAGCAGACAACGACCTTAATAGAGTCACCCACATTGGATGCCTTACTATACTGGATCTTCGGGGAGTGCGTTCCGCAGAGAGCTGAGACCTCGGTCCAGCGGCTCTTGTCCCGTAGAAAGACGGGGGGCGGAGACTTGACTTTCGGCGGAGCCGAATCTGATTGCGACGCAGGCTGTGACGCCGGGATCGCTGAAACAAAAGGCGCAGGAGCAGACGCCGGTGCGACATTTTGCGGAGCAGGAACAGCGGCTGGAGCAGCTGAAACGGATGGACATAAAGACGAAGAAGCATCTTTCTTCTTCTTCTTTGATTTTGATTTTTTGCGAACCTCGGTGAACGGAGCAGGAGATTCTGGAACTAATGGAGCGGAGTCGGAATCACTGCCCGGTGGGGTAGTTTTCCGTTTGCATGCGGAAGAATCGACCGACATGAAATCTGGCATAGTATCGACAGGCTCGACATCTGGGGACGCCGGGGAATCTGTCGGAAAACTAAGAGGAGGCGGAGTGGCCGGGAGGGTCGCAGATCTTGCCTGAGCGAATGCGAAATGTTGACTTAGTAACGTGAACATGTGAGTGAGTTGGACGACTTGCGATTGCAACTGACTTACCACGTCCCGGATTTCTTGCGATTCTCCGGGACTAGCCGGGGATTCGATGGGGGCCTCCATCGATTCCGGGGAACCTAATCCTACTCTGAAAAAGAGCCCTAATCCTAACTGGAGGGACCTATGTGCCGGTGAACGGCGAAGTAGCTGCACAAACTGCGCTGAAAGAAGGATCAACCTAACACGGACCTATTGCCGATGAACGGCGGACGATCAGGCTCCGTTGGCACGGTTACGTATCCACCTGACCAGCGATGCTTCGGCCGGCAGCAGTCGGGTCCGCCCTGAAAAGGGCAGATGAATTAGCCCCGACACCACACAGCCTCCACAAGAGAAAACTTTCCGAAAGAGCTTAACTTGGCACCTGACCCGCACGAGTGCGGGGGAGGGAAAAAGGGCAGCGCAATACGAACACTCGGGAGCGGCCGCAGACACGACCGTTCGGGAGCGAACGCAAACGGGAAGTAAAGTCGTAGAACAAATGTTGTTCGGTTTTATGTGGAGAGGCTGCCTGCAAGAGTAGATGCGCTAATTAAAATTAGCCCCGTATACTGCTAACGTTTGGCACCTTTACAACATGTTTACATTCATCCTTTATGTGATACTAGCTTTATCCCGCAACTTCGTATGCGCTTAACTACCCTTCTCTTGGAAATTTCAGAAACAATACAACCAGACACCAACTGAAAGAACCTTTATACCAAGTATCACACCCATGCACTCAAGGAATAAGTTTTTTTCATAAAAACTAAAAATCATATATTTCCCGTGCCCGTGGGAATTTCGGGATTTTTTTTCGTAGCACAACCAATCCCTCTTTGAAGAACCTTCATGCCAAGTATCACATCCGTACACTCAAAGAATAAGATTTTTCATACTAACTAAAAAGTCTAACCACTTCCCGTGGGAATTTCGGGAATTCCTTCATAATACAAACAGACACTTATTGAGGAACCTTTATATCAAGTATCACATCCGTGCACTCAAGGGATGGGATTTTTTCACACAAACTAAAACATCATATATTTCCCGTTCCCGTGGGAATTTTGGGAATTCCTTTCATAACGCAACCAGACACACATTGAAAAACCTTCACATCGGAGCACTCAAGGAATAAGATTTTTCATACAAACTAAAAAGTCCTATATTTCCCGTTCCCGTGGGAATTTCGGGAATTCCTTCCTTAGTGCACCCCTACATCCCCTAAAGAATGTATGTTCTAAATTTCAGCTTTCTACGCCCAGTAGTTACGGCTGTATGTTGTCTGTCAGTCACTCAGTACCTCAGTCACTCAGTCAGTAACGGAACAGTTTTTTTTTTTTTTTTTTTTTTTTACTTTAACTTAAACGATACAGTACCAATTATATAAGTTAAAGAAAGTCACAATTTGTCATTATATATAAAAAAAGTTAAATACAATATCAACATATGTCAAAAGAATAATAATTAAGAAACAAAAACAAAAGAAAAATAATAATTATACTATAAGAAAAAAAAATGATAAGAAAAGTAATAAAGAAATTTTCAATGGATGTCAAAAATTAAATTTAATAGAATATAAATCAAAATACTATAATAATAAGGACATGTCAAAAAATTACATTCTCGCAAAATTTTAAGCAAACGGACATAAATTTGTTCCACTCATCTACAAACATATCGCAGTCAGGGTTTTCGTCCAGGAGTTTGTTCAGTGCGCAAAGAGTACGCGGCAGCGGCGAGTTTGCGCGTGCGACCGTGCAGCACCGGGGCACCGCCAGCAGCTTGTGCTTTCTACTGCGAGTGTAGTTGTCAGGGACAAACAGACGAGCTAGCTCGTTATGCAGCTCGGGTGCGTCGATCTTACCACGAAATATATTGATTGATTGTCATGTCACAGCCAAGCTGCTTTATGGTTAATTAAATGAAAATAACGTGCTATTACACTATTTCCAGGTTTTTTTTTTAAACAGGTCATAGCTGAAAAATGTAAATAAAACGAATTATCTGTTTCCCTCATATATTCCGAAATAACTTCCTCTACTATCCAAGTAACTGAGTGCCTGCAATTTAGCACCTACTCAAATAATGCATTTCATGAAATTGAGTCGCGTCTGTGAGCGAGGCCCCGTAGCTACACTTTGTGCAATTTACTGTATGATGGGCTGACCTCCCGAGCCTTTTGTCTCCGCTCCGTTCAATCACGTCGCTGTAATGGAATTAAAGATATTTCAATGGTTTTCATGTAAAAGCAGTTCTTGGAAGCACTGGGAACCATTTGAAATTAAATTTTAATATCATAGTTACAAAGTTTAATTTGAGATGGTCTTGTAATGCCGAGCAAACTTATGCCTTTTGAGTTCTAATAGGTAAGCGGTTTTTTGTAAGTATTTCGTTTTTATCTAATTCGACCTCGATAAGAAAGAAAGAAATTCAACGATAACAAAATGTTACAATCATAAATAAAATCACAAAACAATCACACCAACTACACGGCATTAAAGTAAGCAAAGCTTGTGCTATGAGATAACATGTAGCGAACTAGGGAGAACCCAGAATAAGATATACGCCCAGACCCGGTTTTTTTTCTTGCTCCGTGGGGAATCGATCCCACTACCTCACAATTGGCGTTTAGACCACTAAACCACAGAGACCTAGTAATATAATAGTAATGGAATGAACTACCTGCGTCTATTTTCCCTGACCAGTATAGTCCTAGTACTTTTAAGCGTCGAGTGAATAGGTTTCTCGTGGATGGACGTGCACCACCTTAGTCTTCATGTTCACTTAACATCAGGTGGCATGGAAGACAAACGTCCCATCGATAATTTATAAAAAAAAAAAAAAAACTTATTTTGTTAATACATATGCCACCGGAAAATTCCGTAAATTTATACTCGGTAATTTATAAACTTCCGTAGGATTCTAAACGGGAGACAAAATGTATTATTTGACGCCCATATTTTCGCAAATTGATAAACTTACCGAACTTGCTCGTAAAATAATAAGTAAGCTCTGATTGGTTGAATAAGTCACTTGTTCTAATTGCACTGGCCTTGTCGGGACGGTTAGGTATGACGACGAACGCAGCGAGGAGGAGCAGTTAGGTTGCATATACCTAGTAATATAGGTGCGCGAGCCGAGCGAGCGGTGCCACGGCAGCGGCCGGCGAAGTGCCATAAACCATTAGTGTAGATAAGCCAAATTTTGATTTTTTTTTATCTTCTTGACCAATCAGCGAGCAGTGTATTATTTTCCGTATTTTAAAAAAGCGTAAAATTAAAAGCTCTTCTGTGATTGTTCGTACCGTTCAGAATCTTACGAATGAATATCCGTATGTTAATAAATTTACCACGAGACGTCGTAAATTGATAAATTTGCGAAAATGTGAGCGTAAAATAATAAAATTTATCTCTCGTTAAGAATCTTACGGTTTTTATTATTTTCCAGTAACACATATCACACATAATGCACAAAGACACTGGAAATGGACTCTAGGACTCTTGAACATGGAACATAGTTTTGAGGCAGACAGTGTTAACTGTTAACTGTTACCGCATCGACACAGCTATCAATAAATACGCGATAAATTTGTTTATTAAAGTAGGTATTGTACAACCAATACAACTTATATTAGATCATAAGGTTTCATATGTAAAAAGTGTCAAAAACTTTTTAGTGTCCTTCTATCAAACTTCATCGAAAATAATAAAAGCTTCCAATGTCACCCTGAATCCACAATAAAAACTAAACTAGAAATTAAGTTGTCGAAAATAAATTTAACCTACCTAGACATTATTGTAGCTAGGCCTTGACTTGAGTTATCTTGCAATTACACTGTCAGATAGTTAAAAGGCATATTGAGTTTGAATTAAGTCATTTTAAACACCAGTCCTTACTTAGGTTAGGTTTAGGTATACATTAGCAAGTCAGTCTTCATGTCACAGCTACAATTATTATGATACAAGAGTTACATTTAAACAAATAAACCTAGACAATTTATTATTACTTGTGTTTAAGGTTGTGTTTAAAATAACTCAAGCGCATTGAATAATAACAGCTACAACTTCGCATTTATCTACAATTCGCATTTATATATAAATCGTAAGCTCCAGCACTGGGCCACCTTTATTTTATTTTGTTTTTAAAGCCTAAGATATAGTCATACACGGTAATTATAATTGCGACCCGAGAAAAGCACACTGCTGCTGGACAGAGGCCTTCTCATGATTCTCCACGTCTCGTCGCCCGCTCCCGCGCCGCCGTCATGCAGTGTTTGACATCACTAAGAACATACCTAAAATGAATTTAACCTTTTTGATTTTAAGTTAGACGTCCCAAAACCTTCTCATCACCCAGGAGAAAGATTGAACAAAGTCTGTGATGGTGTATTTTTTAAACCTGCGTTTGACTTTAGTTGAAGGTTAATGCCTATATTAAAGGGTACTTACACTAATCTAAATGAAGCATTTTATTTGAATCCAGCCACCCGATATCCCCCTTCCCGCGGTGATGTGTTCCGGAAATTATTTGTGTAGAGAAAGTTCTTATTTAGTTCTTTTTAAATTGACCATGAAATATCATCGGTGGTGTTTTTATAAGAGACAGTTAAACCTAAAGCACACTCATGTTGCCATTAAATGGGATTAAAATCAAACGCGCCTTTCGCAACTAATAAAATCACTTTCAAGAATTAAAAACGGCTTTCCAGTATTAACCTACAGGCGTAAATATTTAACTGATCGATGATGTAGCTAAAATAGGTTTACTTAGTGTATATTTATCGTCGATAGCAGATCTAAGTCAATAACTGTCACACGTTGCGTTGGTGCTAAATCAGTTCTTGCGGCGAGGATAATACGAAGCGTTGAAAACTCTAACCTTCATTTTTGTTTACTAAGCATATAATAAGTCGTCTAAAGCAAAACAAAGCTATTGAAAGTTTACAATAAGTGACGTAACATGTGTATGGTTCCATTTTTGTATGAACTTATTCACTGTGAATGTGAGCGTTCAAATTGAAGTTTGTGTTGTGTTAAATCTCCGCAGTGAGTATTATGTAAGTAATACTGCATTATCATAATTGTTATATAGTTATAAAGTTCCTGTAAAGTAGTTATAGGTACAGTTCAATAAGTTAAAATCCCAAATTAAACTTATCAGAAAAAGTTTAGAAAAGTTTGTTTCCTAATTGCGACCCTGTTCCTAATTGACAAAATACTGCATCCCGGGTTAGTGCCAATGCTGCGTTACGCGTTCGAACGCGCATACCGTACGTCCGTATGATACGGATCTCAGATCATACAAACACAGTTTTTAGTTTAGTTTTTATGATCTGAGATACGGACGTACGTACGTACGTACGGTACGCGCGTTCGAACGCGGAACGCAGCGTTGCTAGTACAATTTCATAAGTGTTCTTGTACAGTCGTGTCAATTTAATATAATTCCTTACTATTTGACTAAACGTCGATTAAAAATTAAAAAAAAAACATCCAGTTAGTCCGTCTGTGGAATCGAGGTTGCTGTGCGGGGAATTTGTTTTAAAATTCAGTCGCTCTGTATCAAAACTCATTTTTATTAGCATATCATTTTCCGTATAGAACGCGCGTACGGCACGGACGTTTCAGTTTTGTATGAAACGCGCGTTCGAACGCGTGACGCAGCCTTGGCACTTACATCGTAAAATTATCTACGCGATGTCAACTTGGTATGGGTTCAATCTACCGTTCATTAATAGTTTCCGTTCCAAAAAAAAACTCAAAATTACAATTTACGGTAACCTTAACTTAAAAGAAATTATTTTTGCTAAACGCTGTAATTGCAGCGGTTTGATGCGACCGGAATACAAGAGAGCGGAACACGGTAAGCTTAATATTATGAAATTGGCTGCCTAGGTACATGTTGTTATATCAAATACGTTTTTTTTTTAATTTAGTGGGTTCTCCTTAAAAAATACAATATTATGATATTATAGTGAAAACAACAAAACATTATCAAATAGTTGAAAAACAAATTGACCGTCTATCGTCACTGGATGAAATTTGGTAACGAGTTAAAATTGTAAACTTTTGAACTCGTTTTTCTCAAATTAACGTTTTACAGATTACAGAGTTTTGTCCGAATACGGTCGATAGAATCCGGTTTTTCTCGAAATCTAGAATCTACACAGGTGAACATCCACATAATTATCTTCGACGACCGGCTGGTGTAGCGGTAACATACATTGCCTTCTATGCCAGAGGTCCTGGGTTCGAATCCCGGCGGCGGCGGATATTTGTGTGATGAAGACAGATATCAGTCGTCAAGTCATGGATGTTTATATGTTTATTTAAGTTTATTTTAATAAAAAATATGTATTTATTCAATATGTAAGTATGTTTATATATTTCTTAAGTATATCAGTTATCTAGTATCCATAATACAAGTTCTTTAAGAAACTTAATTTGGGCTAGATAATGTTGTGTGAGTGTCAGAAATATTGATTTATTATATTTATTTATTTATTATGTTATAAACAATATTAAATATAGTTCAAGATTTTACTACGTTGCTAAAATTCTAACAATTTATTGCAGTGTATCGTTGATAATACAGCATTTAATCCTGCAAATAGTATCTACAGAACAAGAGATTCTGCGTATTAATTTCATAAAAAAAAGAATAAAATGCCGTCTAGGTGAAAACAACCAATCATATCGTATCAGTTTTCCACTCGACCAATCAGAAGTTAGAAGCGACGAGTAATTTAATGTAATTTACTTGATTTCTCCAGTAGTTAACTCTGGCTGACCCAAGCAAGTCAACTGTTCCGATTTACTGCGTCCCAATGTATTTATTGTACACTTCGGGTAAAATATATCATCCAGAAAGATCTACGCCGGAACATTTGAAATCCGGATGGATAACGAAGGGCCTGAGTTTGACTCCCCGGTACACCAATTTGTTACTAAGCCAGACATCTGATATCTGCGTCGAGATCAGTTGTTGCAGGAATTAATTTCCTTGAGATACGGCGGAGCGAGGCTACTTCGATGCTTAATATTAATTGGGTAGTGGCAGCAAAAACGATGATTTATCAGTGGTACTGTACTGCCTTAGGGTTAAATTGATGCGTTGTACAGAAAGTAAGTGTGCGTTTCATCAAAATATCCCATTTAAATTTCATTGAAATCGGTTGAGCACTTTTGAAAATTTCAAACTTTAGAAAAAATATGTATGATTTCGGAGAATGTTTACGTTGATGACATTCTCAACTCAGCCAAAGTTTTGACGCGAAGTCGGTTTTTTAATGCTCTGCATTCGTTGATTATATTTTTTTTCTTAATTGCTGACTTGAGGCTTATTTGGTTTAAACCTCACCTAGTGATAAAAGATGCTAAAACATACAGGTTCAGGAGAAAACTGGCTCTTCATCTGATTATTATTACCAGAACACAGAATGTGGCTGTTGACCAAGCCTAGACAGGTTCTAACGGCAACGCTTATTCGAGATCCTATGCAAATTGATTAAAATACCGAATAGATGATTTTTGTAATATGTACACGGAAGAACTGTACTGTCTATAAATCATGCAGGCGTCATAATAATATCGGAAATAAATGAAACTTTTATAGATCATACCTTAGATTTGATGACCATACTTTAGATCATACCTTAGACCATGCTGGACTGGGAGCGAAAGAAAAACATAGAATGTACCAGTTGCTTCTCTTCCCGGGCATACTGTAAAAGTCAGTTTAAGGAAGGGGTTTTATTGGAATTTTTGTGGGCGATAGGTTGACCCCCTGTCACTGCAATAGCCTCTCTTAAAATTCAAAAATTCAAAATTCAAAAAGTTTTATTCATCTTAGGAACTTCACAAAACACTTGATGAAGTCAGTCATCACATACTTCGGCTTTAACTAGTTGTTGATAGTTGTTAAATAAGATATTACAGTAGAAAAACTCTTGGCACTCTTTTTCAGTCAGAATTATCAAATTGATACAAATAGGTATAGTACAAATTGACCGTGACATGTAAAAAAACAAACACTAGACAGCTAATTGTGAGAGCCAATGTCATGCCACAAACAAATTGCTTACATAGCAGATGCAATGAGCTATGGATGCACAATACGAACTTGACAAACTGGGGCCAGAGTAATACCTCATTTGTCAAATGTGACATCAGATGGTCTCATAACCTCTGGTGTTCTGCCTACCACACAAGGAATACAGGCGTAAAGTTATGTATGTATGTATGTACCTTAGATTTGTTTAAAAATTTATTTAGCATTTTTTTTCTATAAAATGATATTTAAATTTACAAAAAATACAATTGTTTGATTGCAATGTTTTTTCTAAACTGAGATATCATATTCCTGTCAAGAAATTGTATCTCGGGTGATAAAAAGCTGCTAAGCATTACCAAAAGATGGAGCTGCGTTAAAATATAACGGAAAAAAATCAAAATATACTAAATCATTTCGATGGGCAGCAGCCAGAACCCGGTGAAGACGAGGTCAAAAATGTCAGCATATGGGTTCAGAAAGGAACTGGCTCTGCGTGAAAAAATGCATTACACATCACCGCAAGCGCATATTTGAAGTCAGATTTTATATGAAGGGGGCCACTCGGTCGCTGTACAACAAGTTCAACACGCATACCTGCCTAACTGATGACACTTTCATACTGGATATTTTGCTCCAAATTTTACTGGTACGATAGGAAAGACGGGCTTCTAATATTTTATTCATGTAAAATAAAATAAAATCCCCAGACAATCGAACCAACTGCATGGCCCGAAATCAAGCACAGCTTGTAATATGGGATACCATGTAGCGAACTTGAAAATAAAGATGAACGCCCAGACCCGGCATATTTTTTTTTCTTGTTCCGTGCGAGAATCGAACCCGCGACCACTGGCGTCTGAGGCAGACAGTGTTACTCCATCGCTAAAGTGGTCGTCAATGTGGAACATCTAATGGGATATAATGTATATGTATATTTTTAATAGCGCTACCATCCCTGGACAAACTTGTTGAAAGAGACAACATCTTCACGGCAAGCACCCTTTATACAGGGTGACTGGTGACAAATTTGATACTGAAGGAGCACACTCTGCATTCCATTCTGATCATAATTATGTACTAAAAGTAGGTGGTTAATTTTTCACTAGAATTCCCTATAAGAATAGAATAGAATAGAAAATTATTTATTTGAGTCCATAACATATTTACAGGTAATAAAATAAAACTTATTCACAAAAAAAATAACTTAAAGAAACACAATACATATTAAAAAAAGTTATAAAATAGTTAATGAAATACATTTATAGAATAAAGGAAAGTTATGTTGCAGCAGCACAAAAAGGCCATAAATAAATACTACTATGTTACTATTTACTTTACATACAACTGAGTCAATCGCGGCCTGGCACGTCGATCGCTGCCAACGCTAGCATAACCATGCGTTGCGTAATCAATTCTTTAACTTTCGGTTAAGTTTACTCAGTTAATAAATAATATTTATTTTTCTTTATATTTTTTCTCTTCATTTATGATCTCGAACTATCACGTCCTTGAATTTCAACAGTCACCCTGTATAGTTAAATATCACTACTCCGGCAGCTACGTGCTTTATGAAGAGCCAGATATTTCCTAAACTTATTTTCGATTCCATCATAACTTACCATCAGGTGAAGTTAGGTTAAACGCAGGTTAAGTCACTGCTAAATAAAATGAATGATGGTGATGTCAGTACATACATACATAACTTCACGTATGTAATCCCATATGGGGTAGGCAGAACACCAGAGGTTACTAAACCATCTGATGTCACGTTTGACAAATTTCGAGGCATTAAGTATAACGATGGTTTATTCTATTCAGTGTTACTTAGAAATAATTTTAGTTCCCTAGTGTGTCTGAAAGAACAGACGAAAACAAAATCAATGAAACAAGTTGGTATAAATACTCTTTTTTCGTTCATTTATTTTTTATACATCGACGAGTGCTACGACGTGACCACACTACGTAAATCACACTACGATATTTGTTTGAGCAATCGGCTTCAGGTAGAGCGTCATTTAGACAGTGCAAAGCAAAGACCAATAAAACAAAAACTATTGACACTTTGACAATAAGATAACACAGAGAGAAACTTTAAAACTTTTCATTATATCTGTAATATCACAGAACTAATATTTGGACTGTGTACTAAATGTATACATTTGCAGCGACCAAATCTCTAACCCGTGCACCTAAATTTTATATATTTTATAACTGACACGATATCAGCAATCTGAATCCATTTAATTTTTAATATGCGTTCGCTAACATTTCAATAACATAAACTGAAATTTTTCAAGTCGTCGTCGCGCCGTGTTTACTTTGTGTATCATACGATTACACAGATTAAGCAACGTTTGGCGACTTCCGTGCTTCGGACGACAAGTTAAGCTGTCGGTCCCGGGTGCTGTATACTTAAATAAATGAAAAAAACTTGTATAATAATAATGCTTATATATAGTATGCTTGTATACAAGTTTTTACTTGTAAACTTGTATGCAATAGTCATTAGGATTTGTCGGAAGCCATTTCGGCGTCCTGAAAATTCTGACATCCACCATCCAGCATTGGGCCACACAGGGGAGAGACTCATGCCCCGCAGTTTGTTCATTACAAAGAGTTGTGATGATAATGAAACTGAAATTTAGAAGTCTATTTGAGTTTGAATCAAGCTTTCATTTTTAAATTATTTAAAGTAAAGGTATCCTTTTTCATGTCTCAGCGAAAATTTAAATGGGTTCTAAGCAAACTATGTCCGACCCTTATTGCGCAGCATTTCGAAACTACACTGTTTACTTTCCACTAATGTAAACAGTCATAATATTGCTGAGTTATTCTGAATGTATCTAAATAACTTTTGCTGACTTGCCGTCAGTTATTATAAAGTTATTAGGTCTAAATCAATATTGAGTTTAAAGGAGAGGCTTGATGATTGAAGTGTGAATAAATAATGATACTTAGCTTAAATAGCCATCCATGCGAGATTAGCGAGACGTAAAAGGTGTCCAATTTGCGAAGACTACGCTAAGTCATCCAGATGCTACCAGGTACAGTTTCAACACTAAACCATACACAAAATTATAAATTAAGGATGTCGTATGTCTTCCATGACTCCCGATGGTTAGCGGTCATGAAGAATAAGGTTGTACACGTCCATCCACGAGAAACGTATTCACTTGACGCTTAAAAGTATCAGAACTGTACTGCTCAGGAAAAATGGACGCAGGAAGTTAATTCCAAAGCCTATTCCAAAAAAAATTTTTTGGAATTTACACACGTACTGTGTGTGACGCAAACGGATGGAAGTTCAGTCTGCGTCTAGTAATCTGATGCGTCTTTTCAAAAAAAAGCTCGCACACTCTCCAAACTGTATCCTGCAATACACGGTTAAACAAGCAACCTTACGACGATGATGCCCCAAATTGTCAAAATTTGTGTTTTTTTTAATTCCTGTACTCGTTTTGTTGGCAATAAAGAATAATTATTTAAATCTTAAATACTTAAAGCTTCACGCCCTTTTCTTTCAAATCAAATCAAATATATTTATTGCCATACAACGGTACATAAAGTTGTTACACATAAATTAGGTTCTACATACTATGCTGTATGACAGCATGCAATTGGTATTACAATAAGGTCATATTCCACGAACGTTGGTTTTAATCATAAAGTCATTATTAACTTTTAACCCACCACCAATACAATGTTTTTAAAATTATTACAATTAAATATTCAATTACAAGTACAGTTATTACAATTTAATTACTTGTACCTATTATTTTTATCAAAATATTCATTTATCGAAATTTGTCTTGAGGAAAACGTGCTATCACGGACGCAGCCATTTCCCCACTCATAGCCTCTATAGCCGCCATAGGTCCCCTCACCCACCACGGCTTGACTTTGATTTCTCTGTCCCACGCTCCGCCCAGCCTATCCTAACTTAAAACCTAACCTAAAATATTACCTAAATCTAATTTAAATCCTTACCTAAAACCTAACCTAAGTCCTCACCTAAAAACTAACCTATCCTGAGGTCTAACCTAACCTAATACGACGGCCTGGACGCCGAAGCAATCCGAGACCGCCGAACCCAGAGCATCCGGTGCACGACCAGAGCTCGTCGCCGCTGTATCCGCATCCGGGACCAACCCCGGGTGGCAATGCTGCCCACTGTGGGTGAGACGTAGGGCACCAGGAAGGCGCATCTACAGATGCAGCGCGCCTCCGCCGTAAGAGTGATTTCGCTTCACCCGATCGCTGGATTGCGACGGGCTACTGAGCCATCCCGCTACGACAAGGCACTCACAAGGTTTATTGCTCATTACTTGGGGAGGGGGGGGGGAAGCTTCACGCCTAATATACAGGGTGACTGGTACATGACCCGCCATAGGAACAGTGCTTGTGGATGGGATCATTTGCAAGTATTTACAGCCTACTTTCTATGGGTTAAGTCGTGTAGTTTTAGAGACAGGCATAATGCTGTACTTTTTAGATTTTTTCCAAAAGTTTGCCTTTAGAAAACATTTTTTTAAATTTATTTATTATTATTTATTATCCTTGAAAAATCACACAAGAAAGAAAAATATCGAACACTAAAACAACACATTTAAATAAAACCCAGCAAGATTCTGTAAATTTATTTTGCTTTCAATAACTTCATTAGTTCGTAATCTTTCCAAAAATACCAAATTTAAAATAAAAAATACTTCGTTTTAATACTAAATTCTCTTAAGCGAATCATCATCACAACTCTTTGTAAAGAGCCAACTGCAGGGCATGAGTCTCTCCCCTGCCCTCATCCAGCGTTTACCAGCGACTTCGATAAGATCGTCGGTCCACCTTACTGGGGGCCTACACAGCGTCCCCCAGTACGTGGTAGACAATCGAGAACTTTACTGCGGGTTAATATAAATGTTTATGAGTCTTAGGCAATTTTTCCGACTGGAAACGATGAACGAGTGCGAGTAGAACTAGAAACGAGTGAGCGAGCAGCGGGAAGCGAATGTATAAGTAGTTTCGATAGTTTTCTTGCTAAACTGTAAGCGACAAGCTCGGTGAAAAAAGCTTTTACCTCCATAAAATTGCTGATACGAAAAACAAGTACTGAACCTACAACTTTTTAGCTACCCAACAAACGAAGTAAACAACGTCGTTGCAGAAACAGCTCAACTTTTGTAATGATTTTGTGACACAACGTAACTTTTAATTTTGTTTTAAATTTATCTTTGTATTTGTATTTTTTAAGTTCTTTTATTATATTATACTCGTATCTAGATAATCATAATTTGCACCGCCCGTTCGCAAGGATGTTTGTTTCAATGGAAGACCAGCGCTAGTTTTAAGATAGCAATTTGCTGAATTATGGCCTGGCAAATCATTATTTATTTTTATCTATTATTTAAGAAGTTTAAGGTTTATTAAAATGCATTTTATTTTGTCAATAATCAAGATTTTTATTTTATTTAAAAAGAAAAATATGAGATAAGCAATAAACGTTTTCAGTTTCACTTAAACCCTTATAAAAGATCTTTTAAATTTCAACCGAAGCCATTTTACACCCTTTTAATTAATAAACACTGTGTGTGTTGTTAATGTCAGTAGTGTCCAAATTTAATTCTACATCTCATCTACATAATTGCAGACTTTAGCTATCGATGGCCCTTTTCTATGGTAATTAAAGTATCAGTTGTCAATAAGGGCTAATTATGTTTTGTGTACCTACAATAAACCCGAGAAGGTGTAGACTAGTAATTATAAAATTTTATATAAATGAGTTCTCTCTTCATTCGAGAACATAAAGCGGAGGAGTTTACCAAGCCAAAGGTGATTTCTACTATTCTCATTAAAGTAATCTTTTAATTTTTATATGTTACTTGGTTTCTAAGCCAGTTTTGGAGCTCTATTTGTAAAATGATAACCACTTTAAAAAACTATTCAGTACTATTTAATAATGTGCTGCAACGATTTGTTTCAATTTTCTATAAGCTGAAGGCATTATTCGTCATAAATGAAAAATTATTAGTAACCTACCTATTTTACTAATACTTCTGACGCATTTTCTATGTAGCCCTGTTACATAGTTTAACAGTTAAAACGCTCCAAAAGTAGCAAAAATGAAGATGTACGCATATTTAGTTTTAGAAAATTGTTGTATCTTCAATTCATAAGAATAATGTACCGAATAATTCCAGCAATTTCACATACGAAATCATCACTTGATTTCGTAAATAAGGCCCTCGTAGACTCAGGGCACACTAATTATTGTCTGTGCGATGGAGGCTGAAATATTATTCTAATTTAAATTTTCTTTCTCAAGGATGTTGGCAAAGATTCGCAAGTTCGGTCTGCAGCACTATGACCTGCCCACGATGCTGGACAACGTGACAGTGTTGCTGAGAGTACTCACACTGAATATAGACAGCAGATATACGAAACGTGAGATTTTCGACCATAAACGTTGTCAAAAGTAGCTGAAATTAACATTTTTTTTATTAATCATTAGACACTGAGTTAACCACCAAGTCCGATTCCTCGCCTGATAAAAAGTAGCCATGAAATTGAAGACGGATGGCGAAAGCTGGAACAAGCCGTAACACATCATCACCATAATAACGACCACTTTGGCGATGAGGTAACACTGTCTGCCTCAGACGCCAGTGGTCGAGGGTTCGATTCCCGCACGGAACAAGAAAAAAAAAATGATCCGGGTCTGCGCGTTTATTTATATATGTATTTATATTCTAGGTTCCCCTCTAGTTCCCTACATGGTATCCCATATCACAAGTTCTGCTTAGGTTGGGGCCATGTAGTTGGTGTCATTATCTGGGGATTTTATTATTTATTATAATACATTGCGGCAGGTTTAATATAAAGGGAGGTAGCTTGTTGGAGGCCAAACCTGAAGTGGTCCGACCGCCTTAAGTTAGTCTTTTGCGACGTAAGTACTTACGCTTATCCAGGGACGGTAGTGGCTGATATACCGAGGTATTCCTTCAAATTTGTTTTGTTTTTATTGTGGTACCTATTTCATCATTACTACATAGCATTGGAACTTTAGGTACTTGTTAGAAAGTTTTATTTTAAAAGATTCTTAATAATTACACCTAGTAGGTACTTGTATCACTACCCCAAATATTTTCATATAATCACATTATTATGTAACCCTTAAATCAGATGAAATCAGAACAAACGGAGGGTTACCAGTAACTGAAATACTTATAAATTTAAAATGTAGAGTTTAGATAACTTTAATGATAAATAAAAAAATAAAAACAATGTGGTGAGTATAAATGAAATCGTGAAACTTCAGACAACACTAATATAATAGATATTTCTAAAAATCATTCCAAAACAAAGAATTTACCAGCTGCTTCTCTTCCTGGGCGTACTGTCAAAGTCATTTAAGGGACAGAGGTTTTACAGGCGATTTCGTGGGCGATAGGCTAACCCTCCTGCAATAGTCTCTATCCATCATTTTAATTCCTCCAAAGTTAAACGTGACATCAGATGGTCCTATAGCCTCTGGTGTTCTGCCTACCCCGCAAGAGATATAGGCGTTACGTATTTATGTATGTACCACCACACCAACTGCATGGCCCCGAAATAAGCATAGCTTGTGTTATGGGAAACCATGCAGCGAACTAGGGTATAATCTAGAATATAAATACATATGCAACTTTATTCTTTTCAGGTGCGCCTGCGCTCTTATTTGTAGCGAATATAATTGGAGCTGGTTGCTATTTCTACGTGTACCTCTGGTCCATGGTATGGTTTGTGTTCTGGAGGTGTCGCGAGACCGGTGACGTCACCGCCGCCATGATTGTATTCTCACTCGGTGTCGCTAGCGAGATTGGCATGTCCAAACTTTTCTTCATGTTTCTATACAAGTACGGATACTTTGGATAATTGTATTTGAATAATAGTTTAGGAGAGATTTTTGCCCAGATTATAGAATTTATAAAAGTTTCTACTAAATTACCTCTATTACCTGCTATCACTTTATCACATTTATGTTACGAAACCTACAAACGAAGCTACAGTTATGTGAAAAGTAGTTTGTTATATTAATATATTTAAAGGATTTTATTATGATTTCTTTAAAAGCACCACTCAAATTTTTTTTCTTCTAGCAACAAAGTCAAAGGAATTGTGGGTGGATATCTTGCTTGTGACGCCTTGGTGGAACCTGAGAGTCGTTTTTCTAAGAACCTCATGGCCTATCTAAAGAATGTCAAACGAAGAGCCTTTGTATTTTGGTTAGTTATAAATGGAAATGGCTTTGTGTATGTCCTCAAAGCTGTGATTACTCCAGGCAGGCATATGATGGAGGATATTTTCATCATTTATGGTATAATTAAATATTTCTATCTGTATTTAATGGACACAAAAATTTAAACTTTTCAATAATTAATCTTTTTTCCACCCAATATAGGTTTAGAACCATTGTTTGAGTCTCCCAACTTTGAGATAGCCTTTTCTTGTTGCCTTGGTGGAATTTTCTTCACGTGTTATCCTTCCGCCAGTATCACCGCATTCCTTATCATCACCACCGGGTACACTGAGGCCCAACTGTTGGCTTTAAGCAAGGAGCTACACTGCCTGTGGGACGACGCCAATGTCCACTATCAAGAAATCACACACAGTTCCGAACTCTTCAATGGAAATGAAATGGACGTAGAGAAAAGCAAGATATTAAATAGTTTCGTCAAAATAAAATTAGAAAGCATAATCACGAGTCATGTGAAAAATTTGATTTTGGTTCACGAGATTGAAATAGTTTTTAGAGGAGCAATTGCAATGGAATTCTTTTTACTAGTAATGGCTCTGATAGCAGAGCTGTTGGGGGGACTAGAAAATACATACGTGCAGATACCCTTCGCTATGATGCAGGTTACAATGGATTGTCTAACTGGTCAGAGATTGATGGATGCCAGCGTTGAATTTCAGAACGCTGTGTATGATTGTAGATGGGAAAATTTCGACAGATCTAATATGAAGACTGTTCTCTTAATGTTAACGGCTTCTCAGCGAACGTTATCACTATCTGCTGGGGGCGTCACGACACTAAGTTTTCAATCTTTGATGGCTGTCATTAAATCAATTTATTCGGCATACACTACACTCCGCACTACAATGAGTTAATTATATAGTGACAAAAATAATAAATATATTGTATGAATGTAAAATACTGTTGCATATAGTCATGTATATGTTATACATTTTAATATTACTCTTTATCTAAGATAGAAATATGTTCTCTAGAGTTAGAAGTCAAATACTTTATAAAGAACAGAATGTATTGATAAAATGGTGTTTTTGTTAATCCTTTAAAAGCTTTTTAAAAGGATAAATATATTTTCAGCTAAGGTAATCAAAATTCACAATCCATTTTGGTCTATGGCAGCCAGTTAACCAAAAAAAAATACTTTTTTTATCATTTATTTTTTACGTCTTGACTCGCAGTTTTGGTGGGATCTATTGTATAAAATATAGGCTTCAAGGGTTAGGCTGAAAGCCATGCGACAATTTTAGAAATCAGCCCCAACCAAATCTGTCAATCTTCTGTATAATTTAAGAGCCCTCATGACGCTGAGCGAACTCGTCCGTGAAGTTATGGTTGAGTTAGCATACTATCTAGCTGTTCCACTGAGCGCCGAACGGGAAAAGAATTACCTCAGTGATGAGTAGGTTACGTATCATAATAACTAAAGTTGTATCGACTATTGTCGAAATAACTACGGTTGAAATAAATAATGTTTAAAATATCTAAAGATCGTTTCATATAAGTGTATAATAACTAATGGATGAAGTTGATGCACCTACAGTTGATTTACAATTCACAGACGATTCACGTATTGTTGATTTATGTACGGTCTACTGTTTAGTTATCAAAATTTTAGAAAACTGTTGGGATATACTAGGTACAATTTTGAATGTCTGGTCCAATATATCCAATATTAGATTCTTCCCAAATAGTTTATTACTGAGGTTATTACAAACTATATGTGCTACCCTCGTCTTATCAAAAAACCACAACCAGTATCTATTCATAAACTGTAGGCGAATTATCTAGTACTTCTTACGAACATATTTTAAACAACCATTAGCTCAACAAAATGTTAGATTAATCGTTCATTAGTGCTATTTTAGTTTAATCGAATTTAGGTGAGTTAAACAGTAGTCGAGTCGTCCAATATGCGATATGAACTTAGGCCAATCAACCGTAGTTGTTTCAACATTAGTCGATACAACTTTAGTTATTATGATACGTAACCGATGAGCAGTTAGGCGCTAGCGAAAAAACACGAGCACACTACCGTAGTTACACATATTAATAAAATTAAATAAAATAAAATATTGATTTCAAAAAACCATATTACATTCACAATAATAGAATCTAGGCACTAGGCACAGCCTGTATCGCGAGGATCATACCTATTTTTACATTACTGAGGAATGTTTCCAACTGAATACCTATTTTTTAAACTAACATAAGCATTTTAATATAATATAAAAAAAAAATAAAGAAATAAATTTTAGGGGATAAAACTAGTAAAGCAATTTATTTATAAAAGAATTTTAACTAAAACAAATTAGTTAGTTAAAGACTACAGAATAACAAAAATAATGAGGATATTCTTAATAGAGTGTGTGTGAGAGAGAGTGTGTGTGTGTGAGAGAGAGTATAAGTGTATGTGTGGATGTGTGCGTGTGTCTATCATGCTTTATCATATTTTCATGACAGAACTCTTAATATTTTTTCCGTATCTGTATAATTTAGAGTCAATAGAAATCTTTGTGATAAAAGCTTAGCTTCTCTGACATTCAAGTGTATTAAAGTAGGGTATTTCATTAAAAAAATATTATAAACTGAGAGTGCCAAAATTTTTTTAAAACGACACACAAATGCCGTTTTTACTGTTGGTGTTGGAGCCGTGGGTCCTCGTTTTTTGATGATGATATTAATATAAGAAGGCGAGTTCAATACAGTTCTATGCATAAACATAACTAAGCGTAAGATCTATAGTCTGCGCACACTTGAAACCAGTGATTCCTCATAGAGAGTTGTGGTGGGATAGCGTCGAGGCTTTTTAAAAGAAACTTCAAGCACAGCCCTCTGAACTCTTTCTAGAGATAAGACAGTGGAAGTGTTTGCTCCGCCCCATTCTACTATGCAGTAATTTATGACAGATTGGCAGAGAGCTATTTAAATGGTTTTTAAAAGATTCTTGTCATCATACATGTCATCATGCAGCAGCTTCATTGTGTAAATAAATTTCCTAGTTCGAGCTGTTGTGACTGTCATGTGTTCTCGGAAACTTAAATTAACTTAAAAATATATTAGATAACGCACACCGACAAGGTTTGACATCGACGAATGATAGTGTGCGCGCTGGTCGTCAAGGTTTTCATTTACAAATGAAAACCTTGACGACCTCTTTGGCGATGGGGTAAAAGTGTCTGCCTCAGACGCCAGTGGCTGCGGGTTCGATTCCCGCACGGAACAAGAAAAAAAAATGTTCAGTGTCTGGGTGTTCATCTATTTATATTCTAGGTTCCCCCCTAGTTCGCTACATGGTATCACATAACACAAGCTATACTTACTTTGGGGCGATGTAGTTGGTGTGATTGTCTGAGGATTTTTTTTATTTATTTATTAAAAATATTTACAAAGAACAAAATCAGAAAGAATTTTGTAAACTAAAAAATATATTATTTAAAACTCTACATCCGTCCCAGCTCTACAGGGTTGATTTGCGGTCACCGGCCAAATTTTTTTTTTTATTTATAGATACTATTTCTGCAAAAAAAGTATTTTTTTTTTACAAGGAAATTGATATATCCCCTTAACACATAAAGTAAAGCATGGTAACTCTAAATTACCATCAAAATAAAGTCGACTACGCGCTACTAGAAAACATAGTTGTACTACGTAGAATTATCTATGAAATGCCGCGTCGTAGTAGCTATGTTCATCAACAGAGACTATTTTTAAAAAAGTTTTTTGTTCCATATTTCTGTTTTTTTTTTGTACTGAGAGGTGCTAAAATAAATATAGGTATATTTATACTGTATATATCACAGAAGTTTATATTCAAATTTCCCTGTATTGTATATTGTTTGTTTATTTTATTTCAGTAAGAAGTGACACAACAGAAACAGTAAAAATATTACAGAGCATTGAAGCAAAAGGTATACATGAATAAAAAAGGGAAAGACTTTACTGTATTCACTACTCCCTAATAAAGGGCAGAGCCCTGTGAGCTTAGGATAAGTAGTTTCCTCTTCCCAGAAGCTGTTTCTACAGTAAGATTATATCAATTAAAAAGTTTACCAGATAGAACTGAGTTTTAAACAATCAAAAAGGAATAAAATGAATTTTAAACAAACAAAAAGGAATAAAATGAGAATAAATGTGGTACACATACATTGTATTGGAGGTTGCATAACTGGACGAGTCAAGTATGTAAGTGAGATGTGTGAGTGTTAATGAAGTATGTGTGTGTGAGAGAGTGTGCGTGCGGTTTGTGTAAGTTTGGAATTTATTGTTTGTGTAGGCATAATAAAAGATAAGGATTGGTTTTGTGTGTGCGTATTTTTTTTTTTCTATTTATTTGGAATTCATTTTATAGGTACCAGCAGGGACTCAGTATGTTCATAATTTAGTGAAAGGAGCCACAGAGCAACTCTACGCTTAAGTTCATACTTATTGTATATGGACGAAATGTCAAAATGAAATTAATTTACAAATTTAGTAAAACAACTTTATTCAGAATCAATAAACCTTCCTTTCTAAGCTTTATAATCACTTAGCAAAAGCAGCCTTATCGCTAGAAAGTGATTTCAAACCGACAGCGACATTCTTGATTTGGGAGATGTGTATATTTAGGATAATTTAAAAGAGGCAATAAGACACAGAAGATTAAAATTAACAAAAACAAATTAATGTCAAGTAAAAATAGAAAGAATGATTATTATTATTTTACTCGTATACACCTATTGAGCCATTTTTTATAAAACTAAAACTTGACTTAATCGACAAAATAAAAGGAGTCACTAGCTATCATATCATTAATTTTCATCATCATCAATCATTATCATTATTAAATAAATAATGTTACAAATATCTAAAGATCGTTTCATATAAGTGTATAATAACTAATGGATGAAATCACCAATGGAATAATGAATGCCCTTCTGTATAATAAATAAAATATTCTTAGACATAACTTATTGTGATGTCCAGAAATACTAGCCTGACTAGACATATAAAAAATAAATAAATTGGCAATTTAAGAATTTAAGATAAATAAGAGTTAATATGATTCTCAAGACATTTTTAAACGTAATCATCAACACAAGTTTTAAAAATATAAAAAAAATGAAAATGGTAAAATCAATCACTTACACAAAAGTATCGAAAAATATATATAAAACAGATTACGCCATTTCGAAGTTTGCAAGATTTGAGCTCAAGCCGATACACTCAAGAGGGTAGCTCCAAAACCGCTGAGCCACATCTACTTCTGACAGTGAGAGCGAAATAAGCTTTCAGTCTTTCTCCACAACGAACTTATATAATGAATTCATGTCTGGCGAGAGCATGGGCGAGAGTGACCATACATCACATTTTGATGTTTCTGTGTGACAGACAAGATGCTCTTTTACACGAAACGAGCCGATATCTTTGTTGCCTTCAAAGTAAAAGTGAATTAATAAAGTATAATAATTAAAAAATAAAAAACATTCTAGTTGTTTTAGCTTATATATCTACTACAACCGAGCGTACAAAAAAAAAAATGAAAAATGGATATAATTTATATGCACTTGAAACACGTTAAATGATTTACAAATCAAAATGAATCTAAACACCAATTTACAAAGTCGATCTTTTGTATTTTTATTATGCTCGTAAATAAATTATAAATTATTTTAAAATAGTTTTACTTCGCAAAAATAACAAATGTTGGAAAATTTACCCAGCGCTTTCTAGCCTATATTAAAAATTATACTATTTCAACAAATTACATTTATTTCCTAAGTAAATACATTAATACCATTCATAAGTTTCTCATGAGTCATTTGAAATCTTATGATAAATATTGAAATTTGAACTTTTTGAAAAAAAATACGAAATCAGATTACGAGGGTGGATTGAAAAGTTCGCGGCCTAGTCAAGAAAACAGAATAAAGTACATACAAAAATATTTTTATTTTTCGACGTAATCTCCATTTAGCTCTATGCACTTCTTCCATCTGCTTTCCAGAGCTTCCATACCTGTTTTAAAAAAAGATTCCTCAAGGTCTTCAAAATACAGGTTAACAGCGGCTTCGACCTCTTCATTCGTTAAAAATTTCTGCCCACCAAGGTGTTTTTTCAGGTTTGGAAACAGATGAAAGTCCGAAGGTGCCAAATCAGGAGAATAAGCTGGATGTGGCAACAATTCGAAACCACAATCACGAATTTGAGCCATAGACTCGACAGACGTGTGGACTCGGGCGTTGTCCTGGTGAAACAACACTTTCTTTCTCAGTAATCCTGGGCGTTTCTGTTTAATTTCTTCACGTAAACGGCGCAAAAGGGTGCTATAGTACGCAGAGTTTATTGTTTCGCCTTTTGGAAGGTAGTCCACCATAATGACACCCTTAGAATCCCAAAAAAACCGATGCCATCACCTTGCCAGCCGACAGAATTGCCTTTGCTTTTTTCGGAGTTGGTTCACCTGATTTTTTCCATTGTTTAGATTGTTGTTTTGATTCTGGGGTATAGTGGTGAACCCAGGTTTCATCCATTGTCACAAATCTGTCAAGAAAACCTTGTGGATCAGCCTCGAACATCTCCAAACAGTCGCGAGAAATCGTGAGTCGAATTCGCTTTTGCTCTACTGAAAGCAATCTGGGGACCGACCTAGCCGAAACCTTAGAAAAGCCGAGTTCATGGACAATGATGTTTTGTGTTCGTTCATATGAGATGCCTATAGTGTCTGCAATTTCTCTGATAGTCAATCTACGGTCTTTCAATATGAGATCACACACTTTATTGATGTTTTCTTCGGTCGTAGACGTCATTGGCCTGCCGGAGCGAGGGTCATCTTCGATGCTCTCTCGTCCACGTTTAAATTCTGCAACCCATTTTTTCACAGTGGTATAAGACGGGGCAGATTCCCCTAATGTTGTTTGCATGTCATCATGGATCTCCTTTGGTGTTAATCTTTTTTTAAACAAATATTTAATCACAGCACGTTGTTCAAATTTCTCGATTAGTGAAAATTTGTTCTACACACGTATTTATATTGTTCGTAAAATTTTATTTAAACAAGATATCAAATTGAAAATTCGCGGGCTGACAATTGAATAATGACAGTTCAAAATGACGGCAGAAAAAATAACAAAAGTTTTTTTTTTTAATGGCCAGGCCGCGAACTTTTCAACCAATGTAGTATATTGATAAAGAACTTTACCGTTGAACCATATAACGCATGTAGTAAAGTCCATTTTCTATTTTGTTCCATGCTTTTCGGTGTTTTGGTTGTTATAATATATATTTATAGCGGAGATTTGCATGTAACCAACACGTAACGAACTCTTTAGCGTTTGTGTGCTTCGGTATATTTGAGGACGGTGGATGGCCTGAACAATTTGAGCAATTTGGCATCTTTTTCACAAAAAGTTGATTTGTTTACCTTTATGAAATATCGTTACTTACTAATGCAATGTTTTCTTCTATCAAACCAATATGAACCTAATCGACCTTAACTTACTGTCCAGGCACCTATCAAAACAAAATGATACTTAATGCACTTGAAATAGAGTCATCAAGGTCTTGCTCGTGAATGAACACCAAGCCTGTAAGCAATCTACATTGAAAAAAATGAGATTATTGTATGACTATATATGAGAGATATATTTTAAAAAATTATAAAAATCAAAGTTTCGTAACTACTTGTTTCGTACGACAGCAAAACTTCAAGATGTTTGCATGAAATGGCGGCGTAGCGGGTACTTTCATGACGTCATTATAAAATTTACTGGAAAAAGTATGAGATTGTTTGTCTTTCTTGTCAAGTGCAGTTTTATTGATTTGTTAGAAAGAGAAAATAGGATTTTAGATATGCTAGTTAAAATTTGACAACATATGATTAGATTTTTTCCAATAATAAAACATGTTTGGTTTACCTCATTGATAATTAGCCATTGATTTTTTTTTTTTTTATAAGTGACTAAACCCGCGTTTGACCTCAATCTCACCTGATGGTAAGTGACGATGAGGTCGAAGATGAAAGCACACGGGTTTAGGAAGGAACTGGCTCTTTATACAATATTGCCGGAACACATTACCGCCGGAGCGGTAACATTTGGCGGCAGACTTTATATAAAGGGTGGTCGCTAGCCAGACGGACCCAGAAGGGATCCTACCACCAAGCAAAAATTGATTGGTGGTAGGATCCCTTCTGGGTATAAACTTTGCTGTGATTGTGTTTTAGTGATGGACAAATTAGGGGATAGTCTGGAGGTGGAACGACTGCCCCTGCACGCTCCGCACAGCCTGAAACGTTTGGTGAGAGGAAAGATATATTGTTTTGGAAATCGAGCATACAAAATGCAAAAAAAAGCTTTTAGAAGAACTTTCGTAGAAAAATAAATACGTTGTTTAGATAAATAAAATAAAATAATTTCAACACATGAATAAATAAACTACGTCTTAAATGATATAACTTAAGTGTTCAGCTATTGTTTACATTAGATATATACACTGAAATTTGCCCAAAAATAGCACTGAAATATGGATTTTTAAAGGGTCTTCAATATAATTTCTTAATATATAATTTCATAATAACTTCCTTTTGTATTATTCTGACTCAATACAAACTTTATTTTTGGAAAGACAAAACGATCTTATACTTAGGTTTTGATGTTTGATACGAAATAGAGAAGATACGAGTCAATAACGTTTGTTAGGAACATGAACAAAAGGAGAATTCTTAAGTATAGATTGTGAACCATCAAAACTAAAGCAAAAAGAGTTTTAAATTTCAAAGTAGGATTCTATGGCCTGATTTGAATCAAAACAATATTTGAATATTTAACCCACATCAGCTTTATTAATTATAAAGATAATAACAAAATAATATAAATAAATAATCACCAGCCACTGTTACTTATCCCGGCATGACGGGGCACTAATCCCCGCATGTCGAGGTTACTAATCTCGGCATGTTTTGTACTAATCTTGGAGTGGCGAGGTACTAATCCCGGCATGAAACTTGCATGAGGTTGCCTGCAGACGCCCGCATGACCACATCAAACCTGAACGAAAGGCGCTCAGCGTTGGATGTGAACTTGAGCTCACGAACGCAGTATGCTATGATTGTCTTTAGAATCTGCAACGCGTATTTTTTACCTGAAAATATATTCAAATAGTATTTTTACAACCATCATTAAACTGGAATGGAATGAAGGCTGATTTATTTTGAATAAAGATGGCAAGAAATGAGAACCCACAATACAAATAAAAGAAAAATAAAAAAAAATGTAGTTCATTTCGTGTAAAATAACTTCACGTTCAACTTTGCAAAAATAATTTGTCATGCTTTTACATCAATCTTCAAAGTGGTCCATATTGAAATTCCGACTCGGACTGCTTTTTTCCAAGAGTTTATCCCTAGGTAACGTGACGGTTTGGGCTGTAAACTAGCTAGCTGGTCCAGTGAACATCGGTGGATGTTGGAATTTTCAAATGGTTTGTGACCAACCTTAATGTCTACTTTATACAGCTTTAAACAGAGCTAGATTGCCGTTATTAATTAGCAGGAAGATGTTACTCACAGAGACAAGCCAACTTTACTAAGAAATTATGTAGCGTAGTACCAAAAGCTACTTTTTAGTCTGTGTAAAGTTGGCTTAGAAAGGCACTAACGCCTCTGGATAAGCGTGTCGCAAAAGGCACGAGTGACCCCCTCTTGGTGATAGAATCACGTCAGGGTCGGACTGGCTAGCGACCACTCTTCATATAAAATCTGCGTAATAATCCCGCTCCGTAATGTATTCCGGCAATATTGCAGAAAGAGCCAGTTCTTTCCTTAGCTCGTGGGCCTTCATCTTGAACCTCGTCTTCACTTATCATCAGGTGAGATTGAGGCCAAACGCGGGTTTAGTCATTAAAAAAAAAGGTATAAACTTACCAATGCAAGCTCTTCGTCCATAACTAAATGGTAAGAAGTTGGCTCCTTGTGTGGATTGGTTCAACCATCGCTCGGGCTTGTATTCAGCAGCGTCCGGGCCCCAGTTTCTCGGTGACCGACCAGCACCTAGCACGTTGATCCCACATGCAGTGCCTTTGGGGATGGTGTATGACTCTAGGAAAATTAATTTCGCTGTTAAAAATGCTTTTTGTCAGTATACTATAGGATTCATTTTGCTGAGTGTGCGAGTGGTATTTTTGAACAAATCGAACCCACTTCTTTTTACCACCGGACTACCAGGCGTAGTTAAATTCCAATTCCTTTGTATTGATGTTACTAAATAGCGTTCGACCGTATGGACCGAGCTGTCTGAGTCTATTTTAATGATCTCTATAGGGAAAAGGTTTCACATGGATTGACAGATGTGTACCACCTTGGTCTTTATGCTCAATTTCCATCAGGGGGCATGGAACACAATCATTGTGATAAACCTGCGACCACACAGAACTAAGTGCGTCGTCTCACTTTGTTTGATCTGGCATGCCTCCGCTTTGCAAAATGCACCATTTCTATACTGATGTGCTGTGTTCCTTCAAGGAAAAAACTACTGGAATTGCTTAATTAATTCTAGCAGTATGATGTCTATGTTAATTTTCATTGCATAAGGTATTCAAAAGTGAACTTACTAAGAGCTAAGTCTTTGTCAGCATATCGCATGATAACCGGTATGGGCGGGTATAATCGCAGAGTCTCCAGAATTGCCGCTTCACAGTAGCGCATGGCCGCTAAATCTTCCTTTTGAATTGGACGCTTGCTGTTTCCAAAGATGCCGTTTATTCTGAAAAAAAATTTAGTTTTGCTTTTCTTATTTCTTCATATTCGCTTCTCTTTAAAATTATTATTCACCTTGTTTGATTTTTTTATTACCATATCGTCTGGACATACCTTGGATATTCAGGGACTTTGGGAAACCTTACTCTTTGAGAAAACTTGTAACTCTATTATGTGGAAAGTTCGGCTAAAGTTAGGTAATTGCAAAATCTGGATCTAACAGTGCTGGTGAATTGATTGCACTGTCAATATTAAAAAAAACATTTTTTCTTATCAATTTATTTCTTTATACATATATTTGAATAATTTAATAATTTTAGTTATAAAAATGATCCCTACAGGGAAGGTATCTTAAAGGGATTGTATAAATTTCATTTTTTTTTATAAAGTGTGGATGGGACGTTTGTCTTCCATGACACCTGATGTTAAATGAACATGAAGACTAAGGTGGTACACGTCCATCCACGAGAAACCTATTCACTCGACGCTTAAAAGTACTAGGACTATACTGCAGTGCTAGCACGAATGCTCGTATAGTATGGAGACGGTTTTGCAAGCAATAATTGAAATCTATCCATTGCCGCACGGTCAGCTTAAATAAATGTGTTCCTTGTATATTTGAATGTTTGTTAACAGGTTCTACTCTTAAATAACTGTAAAATAAAAATTTACATTGTTACTAAAAACTTGCAACCGACTCCATACTATACGAGCATTCGTAAACTTACGATCGACAAAAGATCCGTGCTAGCACTGCTGGTCAGGGAAAATAGACGCAGGCAGTTCATTCCAAACCTTGGCGACCCGTATTAAAAAGGAACTGTCAAAGCGCTTAGTTCGAATTTTCGGAATATTTACCACGTACGGATGGAAGTTCTGTCTGCGTCTGGTAGTCCGATGGTAAAAGGGTGAGGGTTCAATTTGTTCAAACAGAGCACCCGCGCACTCACCAAAATGTATCCTGTAGTACACGGTTAAACAAGCAACCTTACGACGATGCTCTAAGGTCTGCAGTTTTTTGGTTGTAAGGTCGACATCGTTAATTAATTTACGGGCTCTTCGGTCAACGGAGTCCAGCGCTTGACTGCAATATTCCATGCATGATCGCACTTGAGCTGTGTATAAGTTAGGAAGCTGTGCAGGGTCGATGTACCGCTGCACCTTCGAGATGATTCCCAACTTTTTCGAAGCTTCTTGAGCCATGGACACAATTTGTTGACCGAAGTTTAAACTGGATGTTACAGTTACGCCTAATTGCCCTAGATGGTCGGTGATGGGGATAGGTACATTTTATTTTATTTATTTTTGAAAGTGGGCATTAACGTGCTCTTTTTTGCGGAGAATAGACACGCTTGAGTTCTGGACGCGTTGAATTTGATCAAATTCGACTCACCCCAATTGGATACTTTCTGTAAGGTCAAATCAACGCGCTCAGTCATTGACTTTCTTAAACTCCGGATTTCATGGGGGCTCGCTCGCGCATTGGATACGTATCTCTCTACAACATTTCTGTCATCAGCATAACTCTACAACAGTGCTGTCATCAGTATAACCAACAAATAATAATAATAAATAATTAAAAAGTCATTAATGTGCAGCAAGAATAATGTTGCAGAGAGAACAGATCCCTGAGGTACCCCGGCATTAATTGCCATTTGGTCGAATGAGTAGCCACCTAAGACTACTCCAATTGACCGTTCCCACAAAAAAACAGATATCCAGTTGCAGAGCCCAATCGGTATGCCGTATGCTGGAAGCTTTCTTAAGAGACCAAAAATTTATTAGACTCTTTCCGAAAAAAAAAACAATAATACTGAGATGACGTTTTGTTTTGTAGTTTCTTTCATCAAAATTATTCTGGTAAGAACTTGAAAATGCGAAGCTGGATTTTAATGCTCTACATTCTATGCTGAATCAATACTTTGATATTACAACTTACTCTGCGTATAACTTTTCTTGAACCTCTTTCTTACAGCCAAGCATTAGTAGTGTGAAAAATGCTGTTGATGCAACCGTCTCCTGCCCACCGACTATTATGGTATCCACTTCTGACTTGATCTGCTGTTCCGAAAGAGTCGGGTCTTCTTCTCTTAGGTCTAGGAGGATGTCGATCAAAGTTCTGAATTTTGCTTTGCCTTCATCTTCTGTAATGTTAAGAAATACATCAACCTACAATAGTAGACTTTACTTTAAAATATTTATTGTTCTCTTATTTGCTGTAAAGTATTCAAAACTACGTTCATTTTTTGTTTTTAATCTGTATAACAAAAAAATAATAAAGAACTGTAATATCATTTGGCATAGTGTGCAGCACATGCATTTTCTTTAATTTCTTCTTGTCAAACTTAACGGGGCCACCAAAATGTGAGGAAATTAAGTTTGAATTTAATTGAATCATGAAATAATTTACCTATGCAATAAATACTTAAACACGAGTTTTATTAGTTACAAATTGACTTAGGTACTAATAATAAAACAATCGTTAAAATTATACTATTGACGCTTTAATTATTTGTAATGGTTGATAGCGTAATCCGGGTACACCTTGTCTTACCGTTTCTTGGACTGTAATCATATTTAAGGCCCCGATTCGCGAAATCTATGCGTTTTCAAACTCATTTTAACAGGCCAATATTGGATAAAAAATATATGTTGAAGTTTGTTCAATATATTTTATAAACTACCGGTTTAAAACACGATACTGAAAACTTTATTTAGAGTACGTTTCGTATAACAAGTCACACTGTAGGTATTGTACTCGATTACTACTATTACTACTATTACACTGTGACATTTCGGTGCGCGTGTTCATTTACGCGACTGCCAGCCACGCAGTCCCATATAGCGTTAATGCCTACTGCGCTCGAGAATCCTCGCCTTAAGACTGGACGCGTAACCGAGAGCTGTGTGAGCATTTTTTTAGCAACTTGTACCAAAAAGAAATCACCCAATCCTTTTAACTTTACGGTACATCTATCATAAAACTGTTACTTTGTATATTTTATTTTACCTTCAGTATTGCACTTCTGGTCGATGCCTTTCATTGCATTTTCTGCTCGTTCCTTTTTTCGTTTAGTGAGGACCTGAAACAAATGAAATGTTGTATAATTATTTGTTATTATTATTTGGTACAAATTAAAACAGAAATAACATTAAATGAGTTAATTTAGTATGATGTAATTAATTAATGCGGAAGATTAAGATGTTACGAGACTACTCACTTTGTTCTTAATAGTGGGAAGTAAGTTCTAAAAAGGTTTATCTAGAACTTTAAACCTTTTGTTAGGAAAAGTTAGAGTTGACTCGATAGAAATAAGTTCACCTTATGTACTTAGTATCGATCGAATAGCAACGGTTCTGGAGACAAGAAAACGTCGATGTAAATATGTAAACGTTTGTTTTAAAACTTTACTGAAGTTTAAAAACAGACAATAATACGATAGAGCGAAGACTTCGTGCCGCCATGGTTAATGTGTGTATCATACGATATCACGTTCGGCGCGGTTGGTACTTGGATGGGTGGCCGCCGACCATTCATTTCTCTCGACGACTTCCGTGCTTCGAAGGGCACGTTAAGCAATCGGTCCCGGGTGCTGTATACTTGTATACAGTAGTCCTTAGGGTTTGTCAGAAGCCATTTCAGCGCCCTGAAAATTCTAGCATCCAGCACTGAGCCAGCTTGGTGGATTATGGCCTATACCTCCTCGTCACTCATGCCCTGCGGTGTGCTCATTACAAAGAGTTGTGATAATGATGATGATGATACGATAGAGTTAGGTTCTTACAGTTTCAGACACGTTATGTAGAACAGCAACAGTTTTCTTCAGCTCCTTGTAGGCGCTAGTTTTATAGTACACCCAGTCCAGATGATACAAAATGTTTACACCCCTATTCATGAGCAGCTGCAGCGCCTTGTTGAACGCCTCGTAGTACTGCTTTGAGACGATACAGCTGGAGATTTTAGGAGTCCCAAGAGCCGTCTCTGGAATAAAAGTTGTTTAAAGTGTATTTTTTATGTGGGGAGTTTAAATCCAATTGTGAATCGGTAAAGGCACTTTAGGCTAGCCTGTACACATCAGCTGGAGATAAAATCTATTTAAGGTAATCAAGTTCTTGTCCTGGTAAAAAAGACAGTGCCACTATGGAAATATTTGACTGGGAATCAATTATAACTAGGAACTTTATCTCAAGGACAAGTCAACTGTTCTGCCACAGTAGTTTTATATTTTCTTATCTGTAGATGCAAGACACACATAACTCTGTTCAGCATAAATTAATGAAATAAAACACCAATTAAACCTTCATATTTACAAAAAAATATAAAGAGGAAAAATTAAAAAGAACATTAGGTATATAATTTATTTGTAAGCAGCCGCTATACTCGTAGTATAAATCTGTGGTTTATAGAGCTGTGGAAAAAATTGCCATAACAAGTTATCACAACTGCTTGCCTCTATTCACCCTTAGGCCAACACCAGATCTCCGCCCTGTCTTATATAACCCTCTCAAGATACTTCGAGTCTCCAGTCTAAAACAACTGTCCCAAATTCCATCGGTGGTATAAACTGAGCGTTCACCCCATTTTACACATATTCATTTTCATCTAATGGTCAATGGATGACTTTAAATTAGCGCATCACCACCAGTTAGCATCTCCAAATCAATCCCAATAAGAATTGTTCTACGACTTTTAAAATTTAAGTTTTTCCATACAAAAATCATTGATTGCCTCTAAACTGGCCTAACTCTTTTAACTATTAGGGCATAGGGTAGGTATGCCACTCACCTTGCGTCGGCCAAATATTACCACGTGCAGGCATGTTGTCTGCCTGTATTCATTTTTCTTTGTAAGTACCAAAATTTTTTTTTTGTGTTATTTATCAAGATTTGTAAAATAACACAAAAAAAAATCCAATAATCAAAATGTTATTTGGATTGATGTAAGGCTTCCTGCAAGAGGTAATGCGCTAATTTAAATTGACCCTGTATATTGTATATTGTACAGTCAAGTGCAATAATATGTACATACTTCGCAACTTATTCGGTTGTGATATGGTTCAAATTCCAATGAAAATGTATACATCTTATTGCACGTGACTGTAGATACAATATTACACTTGATGCTGTGTCAAGTACTTTAGTTTGCTATTTCTGATGCGATTCCGTAGATATTAAAAAAAGACGTGTGGCACTCGGAGACTGCCGCGGTAAAGCTATTGCATAGCATTTTTTATCAACTTATGCAATTATAATTATTTATTTATTTTATTAATGCAGTAATGTTTGATCTAATATGAAGTTCCACGAGTTCCTAGTAGATGGCGCTGATTATTTATTAAAGCCCGCATGTAAAGTTATGAAATCAAAGTATCACCGCTGTGCCGGTCGGAGTGTGGGGTGTTAGGTTTTTTCGTTACGGAATTTCTGGATTCGGTCCCCACGCTCAAGGCCCGCGATAGAAGCTATGCAATAGCTTAAAAAGTACTTACGGCATATTGCTTCCAAAGTGGTATAAGCCAAATCGTGCATCGCATCAAACGGGTCGGAGCTCACTTTGGACTTCAGCTTCAGGACCAGTTTCTCGGCTTGTGCGTTGAAAACATCCTGATAACCCTCCACGATAGAAGCTGTAAATGTTCCTGCTAACTTCTTTATATTCTTTTTCCAGATAGGCACTGCAGAAAATAATTAAATTCAAACATTGATGAAATTATCACGATGTCGAGTACTTTAAAATAAATCTGATTTTAATAGCAAAATTCTCAGAAATGGCTGTAACAAACAGGTGAACAGGTTGTTATTTTAGGTCATCAAAAATATTTTTTTCTATTCTAAATCTTCTACATAAATTGCCCCTAGGTATAAATCAGATTACAGTTGAACGAAGAGGTAAGTCCATCCTACAATCGTCGCCGAACTTGTTTTATCTATCGGTTGAAATCACTACACTGTGTATAGTGACACAGAACCTCAAATTGCTGCTACCACCATTGAGCGGAGACCACTCGGATTAGTCGCCTTTTACGATATGCTTATCTTAAGGGCGGTAGAGCTACTCTATTTAAGGTGACCCTGCAAGGGCATATGAATAAACTTATAAAAACATTGATGAATTGTGCTATTTACAAAGGATAATGCAAAAGTTTTTTTGACATCTGGTACCCACTTCAATAGTCATGTGTAATACAGGGTTGTTTTTAATTAGCATATCATCACTTGCAGACAGCCTCTCCACAAAAATTCCGACAACATTTATTCTACGACTTTTTGAAATTAATTATTTAAAAAAAATAAGTATTCCCATAGAAAAAAAATTTTTTTTTGTCTCTAAACTGACGTTACCTTTACTCTATTTTCACTGATTCCAATCACCTTGCATCACGCCACGTGCAGCGGGGCGACATACAAAATACAGAGTAATAAATAACAGAGGGAGCAAAAATTTGTTATTTTTATTTTTTTGTGTTTAATATGTTATTACCTCCATCATTATATTGCCTCCAAATTTGTCAAACGTGACATCAGATGGTTTTATAGCTTCTGGTGTTTTTTTTTTTCTTTTAACCCTGTATATCGTTGAAAAGGAATCATCTTCTAGAACAAGAATTGGTATGGCGCCTGTTTTGATTCTAAGTCCAAGTTCATAACCAACCTAATATAATTTAATAAAAATATAGCTATTTTGCTATTTTGCCTACTGTCTCACCAAAGTAGGTATCATCAATATTAGTATCACCAATAGTCCAAGAGATGCCGTGGTCATCATTCAAAAAACTAATCAGATTCCTTAACCTGCTGCTGGACCGCTCCCCGCCCACCGTTCTGGTTTCATCCCCTCCAACCGTCGCAACTCGCATATTAATAGTAGGTACAAAGATGCAAAGAAAGATAAAAATAATTAAAATGTTACAGTGTACATGCAAATGCGTGTTATTGTATAGTCTGACATTTAGAACCTTGTAGCTCTGAACGGACTAACGAGCGGAACTTGGCGCAATAGTAACTTTGATTCTGGATACGAAGACTTATCCAACGGCGTATCGTACATGGCTATTAGAGTTGGATACCAAAATGTTGCATCATCCTTTCCAACGATTTTCCTCTTGCACAACATTCTGAAAGCTCAAGAAACTGTCTAAGAAATGCTTCTATTTCGTAGAACCTGTGATTGCAAGCTATTAGAAGTATTTCCCTGCTTGCATGTTGACGCGCTTCAAACCGATAATCAGAACTTACAATTAAATATCATATAAAACAATAATTGGACACAGAATATAAAGATTTCCCTATAAAAAGATCATTACATTAGCCGATGATTACACACTATAGATTTCAGACATCATTATTTTTTATTTCTTCTTTTGTATGAATTTAATTTAATTATGTAGAATGTATTCAGACAAGGGCATTGTCACTATTGTACAGTTTTTATCAATGTTATAATTGATAAAATTAAATATTACACTACACCTACAGTCGTGTACTTGTAGTTTATGAATTTTATTATTAGTTTTACCTGCAGCGTCACCGGTGATAGATGAGACGGAAAGTATTTATACATGATAAACATTTTTTCATTATAAAAGCCTTTCAAGTTTCCCCAAAAAGTTAAACTATGAATAAATAATATACTTTTTCAAAGTTGAATGTTAGTTTCATAGTTACAAATGGACATACAATATAAGTCTTCATAAATTATTTAGTATTGACTTCTTAAAAGAAGCTTTCGCCTGTCTTGTTCTTGACTAGTTCCATCTAACCCGCCGAACTAATAAAATTATTGTGAACTTTATTATTTCGTTTCACCTTCCACGCTGGGAGTGAAATAAAAACACAGAATATACCAGTTGCTTCTCTTCCCGGGCATACTATAAAAGTCAGTTAAGGGAAAGTGATTTTTGTAAAATTCAGTTAAGGGACAGAGGTTTTATTGACGTTTTTGTGGGCAACTCAACACTCTTCATCATTATAATTCCTCTAAATGTGTCAAACGTGACATCAGATGGCCTTATAGCCTCTGGTGTTCTGCCTACCCCATAAGGTATACAGGCGTGAAGTTACGTATATATGTATGTATTATTTCGTTTCGTTTACCAGCTGACTACAGCCTGACTAGCATCTTCCTGCATTTTCATTACTCGACAACTCGTGTTATAATTATAGCTATTACATTTGTAAAAGTCATTTCAATCAAGGCATGTGACAAAAGACATTGCTCTTCACCTTGGTATGCTTGTTTACCTGCAGCCGTGACGAGGCCGTCGCCAACCCATTCGCGGCCAAATGCGTACAGGTACGGCTTGTCCACGAATATATTTGTGATTATTTTGACGTCCTCTGGTTCGTGTACCACTGTAGACACAAACAGAAACAAAAATATATTAATAAATACATCATGATGAGTCTCCGCCTCAGTTTACATAGGTAGAGTCATCTGCAAAAAAGAAAAATCTCCAGAGAATCACACAAATGTTCACGATCCATATAGTCTCTGACCTGACAAACTACTTTTTGTTAGATATGTGAATGTATAAAGATGATATTGTGATTGAAATGCCGCCTGTTTATATCTAAACTATTGGTGCAGACTTGATTTAATTTCTTAGAAACGATATCGGGATTTTCATTTCAAGTGGATGATACTAGTAGTACATTGCGGTTTCTAACATAACCAAATGATTTGTTTTATAGATGTTCTATGTCACGAAGTCCGTTTGGCTATGAATGTTGTCAAGCGTGCACATGCACACTGTTTTTGTGTGCGTAACCTCGAGAGCGCTCAGTGTCGATCGGGACACGGTCCGGATCAGTAGTGTATTTAGTTCGCGCCAAATTGTTTCACGGAGTAAGGTCAGCATGGCAACAAAACGAAGAAGAGTTGTCCATAGTGAGGCAATATTTATTTATACGTTTTCGATTAAAATTTTATGCAAAGATATTTAATATAGCAATAGAAGTATTTATAAAATGAATTTTTTTTTGTGTTATAAGATGTTTATATTTCTTAATTATGTTGATTAAATATTTGTTTTATCTCAATATTTTGATCTCGATTTTGAATTTATAATCAATGTACAAGATGATTCTGACGACAGCAAAGCGGAATCGGAAATCGAAAATTTATCTGATAGTGATTGAAAATACTGAATAGTACTACTTGTTTCGTTTCCATTCTGTAACACCAATGCTTAATTAAATGTCTACATCTTCTTAATATTTTTGTATTTATTGCAACCTAATTTAATTTATTTACAAAAAGTATATACTTTTAAAACCAAAATTTTATTTCGATTATTAAATCTCGACTTGAAATATTATATTATTATGATTTCTTTGCTAACGTTACCTACATTTACACACACAAGCGCGCTTGTCGGGATACGTCACTACTACAATCAAAGCCGAACGGACTTCGTGAAATAGAATATCTATAATACATTTCATGAGTTGTCAAAAATCTGACAGGTCAGCTATGAACATTACTCTTTGTGCTATGGGATGCCACCGTATCAGAGGAAACCGAGAATACAAATACGCATATAGGTAAACGCCTGGAATATTTTTTTCTAGCGCCTTATACCACTGCCTCTCGGAGGTCATCAGAAAAAAGAAAAATACTTCTCATAGTTTGTTCATGAAGCTCATGAATATTATAACTCCTATTCGAAGTTTTATTTATTTATATTTAACTACCTGTTTAGGTTTTGCCCGCGCAATTTCGAATCCCGGGGGAATATTGTGATAACAGACTGTACACTATCACTGTGCCAAATTTCATCTAAATCCGTTGAGCCGTTCTCCCGTGATTGAGGAACAAACATCCATGCATCCAAACTTTCACATTTATAATATTAGTAAGATTGTAAGTTACTATTAAAATAACAGAAGGAAATATAAAATAGTTCAAAAGGTGTTATTATCACTTATCGTAAACTCCTATCAGACAAGCTTTAGGCGAGAAGGTGACTTAGTAAATTCGCGTCTTGGCGTAGTACAAACTAGTGTATAACCTCATAAAGCATTAACCCTTTATCTCAAAACCCTCGTGAGTCTATACGTTTTCACGATTAATTTATATTAGATAAAAAACGACTCACCAGATCTTATCGCATTTGACATCTTAACTTTTCAATTCAAATCGATTTTGAATAGAATAAGTTGAATGAAAATGGATGGATGAGTATGGTCCTAGGTAAAATATAATACAGATACCTTCAAATCATGAACTACGTTGAAACTTTGTTTTACAAAATGTAGAATGTATCTACATACATATACATACTTATTATTGCAGGTAGCTGTACTCGTAATGTTATCTTGTAATTAACTTATCTCTAATTAATGTTCTGCACGAGATTACTTGTACACAACAAAACGTGTGTTATTTAAAATATGTAAGGTCAACCTCATTTTTAATGCGGTTACGAGTAGGTATTTTGTTTTCATCGTGGCGCGGGGGCTCATGTGCATAGGGAACGATATAGCAGGATTAGCAAAGGTTGATCAGCGTTGCGAGCACAGAACTTTATCGACTCGTATGCTTACGAATGTAAAGTATGGAGTCGGTCGCAAGTTTTTAGAAGCATTGTAATTTTTTATTTTACAGTTATTTAAGAGGACAATATATTAACAAACATTCAAAATTAACAAGGCACACATTTATTTAAGATGTCTCCATACTATACGAACATTCGTAAACATACGAGTCGAGAAAGTTCTGTGCTCGCACTGCAGCAGAGCTAGCATGCGATCATCGATAAAGAGTCGAATCGACTAAATAAATATTACATTACTGTTTTATCCTTTAATGTTTGCTAACATGCGCGCCAAAATAGATAGAATGACTCGATTTGATACCATGATTAAGTCCACAGAACCAAAGAAGCTATATTTAAAAGAAAATACATACCATATTCTAAAAAAATATCGATAAAAGGCCCGATTTATCGTCGTCGATGGACGCATGCTAGCCCCGCAGGGAGTTTTAGGTTCCTGATTAAATGTTGAGCTGTCGGTATTCGGTGCTGAATACAGTAGTCGTTAGATCAGAAACCATAACTGAAAATTTTAACACCACTGGGCCCTAAGCATAGCCAAACCTATAACCTCATCGTTCTACACGTGGGCTCATTAAAATGGATTGTGCTGATAATTATTTTCGCTTTTATGGAATCTTTAATAAGTAATTATATTAAAAAGAACATTAATATTGTATCTTTAGAAAGAATTACTGAGAAAAACAATTTACCCGTAAACATGATCATTGCATTTATAATAATGGGCATACTGATTGATGGAATGATAAATGGATATTTATAGGTAAAAAAACAATCGCAATGATAACAAAGATTAACGACATTAATTGATGTCTTAACCTAACATAGTCTGTGTGAAGTTGCGGTAGTTACAATGCGATAATGAATGTTATTAATTAATGAGATGTAAGAATTATCATGTCACTTAATTGTAGTTTCTATAATAAGTTCTCATTCCAGCTTCTTATATGAAACGATTGTTATCATTCATATGTCATTGGCTAAACACAATGGATTTTTTAATTGTTAAACGCATAGAGTGACGGCAATTAAAAATCTATTGCGGAAGGTTTCTAAACACACGAGGGTTTTGAATTAATGGGTTAATAATATTTCATCAGGAATTAATAACTTTAAAAGACTAAACGTGCAAATTTCATCCGTATAGTGAATGAATTTAAGTTCAAATTAAAGTTGAAACGGCAAGATTGGTATGTTAATAAGAAGTATTATAGACAAAATTTGTGAAAGCGCCATTTAACTCGTGTAATTATAAAGTGATGTTAAAAAGTGAATTATATTTAAACATAAAAAATGAGGTTTTTAAGGATCGTACTTACCAAATGTAATCTATTTATATTAAATGAACTAATACACCTTTGAATATGTCAAAATGGTATAATACTTAGTTCCAGGTTTTTGGCACCAGATAGTGAAATAATGGGACTCCTACCTGGACTAACGTTGTAAATTTAAGTCTTGAGCTTCGAACCTTGAGCCTTCAAGGCTAAAACCTCGAAGCCTTAAAGCCTACAAAGCTAAAGCCCTAAAGCCTTAAAAGCTTTTAAGGCTTAGCCTTATACAATACTAACCTGGACTGCCTTTTAAATAGAGTCACATGCCAACCTCCCGCGATTACAAAAAAAAACATATGGCATTTTCATCTTTTTAAATTTCGGATTCTAAAACAAAAGAATGTTTTCAGATTGATCTTTTCCTGTATCGTTTATTCAAAGGTCGGTTGTTAAAATAGCAATATCTAAGGAAAATTTGCGTGCGATAATTTTCTACAACTTTCGGTTATCGCGACTTGGGTGCTTTGAGGAGATCATTTCTGTGTTTAGTGATTCAGCACCAAATCATAGGACTGTAGAACGCTGGTACTTAGAATTTCAACGTGGGCACTCTAGACTCATCGACAAGTCACGTGGAGGTTATCCAAAAACCGCCATGACGCAGGATTATACCAAATCCGTGTGGCAGTTAATCCTCGAAGATGAGCTAGAGGTATTCAAGGACCACTGTCTTAAAATTCTTGCAAGAAGAACTTGGCCTGAAAGAGTTGATCTCTCGTTGGACATCGCATTTGCTAAGCAATGACCAAAACAGTTTGTGTTAATTGATGTCGCAAAACTCTGTAGTGATATAACCGAGGAGAGTCAAAGCATGTTTATGGTAGTAGTGAGTTTTTGAGCGCCTAAAATGTTGAAATGTAGATCATCCGCCTCACAGTCTTGACTTAAGCCCTAAAGATTTTTTTACGTTCCCCAAAATTAAGCTAAGTTTCCATGGTCAACGTTTCAGCTCAACCGAAGAAGCGGTAGTCGCATATAAATCGGGCATTTTGAGTACCCCTATTTCAGAGTGGAATAAATGTTTTAAAATCTGTTTGAAGTAAATTAAGATTAAAAAATTAAGATAATTACAAAAGTAAATAAAATATCACGGAGAATTCTTTAAAAAACCATAAATTTAAAACGAAGTTAAAAAACGACGTAGTCTTCAAGCGCATTTTCCATCAGGTGGCATGAAAGAGAACGTCCTATCCTATCCGTATGCAAAAATAATGGACCATGCTGTCTGAACTTTAAAATACTTTTACTCTACTCATTTAAGACAAACATAAAAAATAGAAACGTTCTGTTGATAAGTACCAAGCGCCATAATTCAAAGTTTTAAAAGTAGTATCTAACATTTATATACTTTAATGGATATAAAGAAACTCTCCTTCAAATCAGGGCAGCAGCCACGACGTTCAATTTCTTCGGGTGCTTTACGAAGCGCATTAAATTATCATTAAATATCTACCTACCTATATTATATTAAGTCACTGAACACAATATTCGAAATTTATTTGTACAACTGCAACTCTCCTGTATTTAAAAGTTTTTAAGGGAGTAAAATAGACTAAGACTTATCGATATTTTAGACTAAAATAGCTATTTTTAGACTGGTGCTTGACCAGATAAAAGTAGTTCCGCAGATTCTTTGAATTTGACATTGAGTTTCGCCCCATCATCACATCATCTCGGTCGCTAATCATGACGTATTTTTTACGACTTTTCTGCTAACTACTTACTCCATCATACCTTATGTTCAATCAAAGATTTCTAATAAATGTATTTTGTTTTCGTATGCAAACTATTTTTATGATCAATAAAATATAACAAATTTTAATTACTAACTAGCTGCTGCCCGCGACGTCGTCTGCGTGAACGCTATGCAGCACCAAACGCACCTACGATTATAACACTGCTAGCGTGATAATATGTAGCCTATATGTTGACCCGACTTCTTAACTATCTTCATGCCAAATTTGAAGTAAATCCATGCAGTACTTTTTGACTTTATCCCGGAAAGACAAACAGACAAAAATTCTAAAAACTATATTTTTTGTTTCTGTTTCGATTGTAGATCATACCCCAAGTATTCTTTTAAAAAAAAATTCAATGTACAGTTTTGACTTTCCTACCATTTTATTATATGTATAGATTTAATTATTACTAGTGTACTTTCAATCGTAAATTACAAACAGTGGCAACAAAAGGTTAAATTACATTAAGTAAAGATCTTTTGCGATAGGGTTGACTGACGTTACGTTCATAAACAGTATTTAAAAAATAAAGTTTAAAAACTAATACCCGATTACTAAAAACTAAGAAGTTTTTTTTTTCTTACAGCTGAAATATTTATGTATTTTTATAAATATGTTATACGGATAGATATTTTGATTTTATTTTAGAAGGAATTATAATTTATGTTTAATTGAACTTAGGTACCTTAAGTGGACTTTAATTAAAATTATACGAGCTGCTGCATCCGTAGAGATTTAATAAACTATGTACCTAGTCCATTTCCTGTGGGTATTAGTTTTTAATCTTTATTTGTTTCACTTATTTTGGAGTAATATTGTTTACATATTTAAAGTGTGCAAATAAAGCTCTTTCACCTGATACCCCACACGAAACAGTCAACATTTTTTTACTTTAATTATTATTTCACATGATTTAGAGTAAAAGTGTGAACATATTTGAACTGTGCTAAAAAGCTCTTTTACTTGATACCCCACACGAAACCATCGAGATTTTTTTAGTTCTTTTTTTTCCTAGAGGGCGCTGTAGACACTTTAACGTGACGTCATGTAGCATATAACCAGCGGACAATCAAGACACACCTCGTTTGTCCAATTTTGGTAACTAGTTTAGAAGTTGTGAGGGAACAGATGAATATCCATACCCACATACATGCATACACGGAGGCCAAAATCATAACCATCCTTTTTGCTTCGCCGTAGTCGGGTAAAAAAGGAGGAAATTCTCTATTCTAATGCGTGACGTTGTTAAGAGAAGGTACTGCATAAAAATCAGGGTTTTAGATCTACTTGACCTACAAAATAGGATAAAATAACAAAATAATATTTATCTTGTCGATTCGACTATTTATAGATGGGTGCATGCTAGCCCTGCTGATTAGATGTTGAGTTGTCGGTGTTTGGTGCTGAATACAGTAGTCGTTAGGTTAGAAACCATTTCTGAAAATAAACACCACTGGGCCCTAAGCATAGCCAAACCTAAACCTCATCGTTCTACACGTGGGCTCATTAAAATGGATTGTGCTGATCATTACTTTCGCTTTTATGGAATCTTTAATAAGTAATTATATTGAAAAGAACATTAATATTGTATCTTTAGAAAGAATTACTGAGAAAAACAATTTACCCGTAAACATGATCATTGCATTTATAATAATGGACAAACTGATTGATGGAATGATAAATGGATATTTATAGGTAAAAAATCAATCGCAATGATAACAAAGATTAACGACATTAATTGATATCTTAACCTAACATAGTCTGTGTGAAGTTGCGGTAGTTACAATGTGGTAATGAATGTCATTAATTAATGAGATGTAAGAATGATCATGTCACTTAATTGTAGTTTCTATAATAACTCCTCATTCCAGCTTCTTATGTGCAACGATTGTTATCCATTCAAATGTCATTGGCTAAACACAATGGATTTTTTAATTGTTAAACGCATAGAGTGACGGCATTTAAAAATCTATTGCGGAAGGTTTCTAAACACACGAGGGTTTTGAATTAATGGGTTAATAATATTTCATGAGGAACCAACAACTTTAAAAGACCAAAGGTTTAAATTTCATCCGTATAGTGAATGAATATAAGTTGAAATTAAAGTTGAAACGGCAAGAATAATAATAAGTATTCCGGACAAAAGGGACATGCCCATTATATGCTTGACACCAAGGAAAACATGTTATATTCAACAAAACCATGTTTATTTTTAAATATATATCTGAACTAATCAATTCACTTAAAAAAGAATGTCGTAAAAATAAGAAATAAAGAAATTGTTACAATGACCGGAAACTCGACCATTGCTATTTTCGATGAAAATGCGAGTTTTGGCAGTCTACTAACACTAGTGTTGTTTTATGTACTTATGGTTTTCTTTAACATCAAACAAACAAATCGATTATTGCGGTAGTATAAAACTGCATATCATTTATTCAATTATTTGCGGTCGTCATTGTGATGGGAAAAGTAGCTATTTTTAAATATCATTAAATTATTCGTTAACTTACATTTAAAAAGTTTGTTATAAAACTAGCTGGCTACTTACTGTAAAGAATATGTAAAAGAATTTATTAAAAAAATCATCTAGAAATATATTTTTCCGGTAAATAAATAAACGATCGACAGATCGAATTGAGAAATCTCTTAAAATCCATTGATGCGAACACATCTGGTACATCACTCACTCACTGTCAGTCAGCTAGTCAGTCAGCCAGCCAGCCATTTTGTTTGTGTTGTGTTATGTTGTTATTGTTACTAGCGATTACCGCCTTTTCTCCCTGTTTTCTCCTATTGATTTTTATTGACTACTGCGCGAATATTGATACCAATGATTTTGCTAACATGAATTCCGTTCCATTTGTTGTGAAAATCCTGTTTTGTGTACGTTATGTGAATCATTATTTATCACAAAAAGTAAACGTAAAAAACGTAATATCTCTTGAACGCATACTTTATTTGAAATAATTTTCTATCATTACTAATGCTAACATGTCTTAGTGTCATTATAACTAGAAATCAAATTGCTTGGAACTGGGCATTTTCTCTAAGGAATAGTGGGCATGTCCCTTTGTGAAGCGCCATTGAACTCGTGTAATTATATCGTGAAGTTAAAAGTAAATTATATTTAAACATAAAAAATAAGGTTTTTAAGGATCGTACTTACCATATGTGTTCTTTTTATATTATTTGAACTAATAAATCTTTAAATTTGTCAAAATGATATAATACTTAGTTCCGGGTTTTTGGCACCAAATAGTGAAATAATGGGACTCCTACCTGGACTAACGTTTAAGGCTGGAGGCAAGCCTTAAGCTTGAGTTTAAGGCTTGAGCCTTCAGCCTCGAACCTTGAGCCTAAATCTTGAAGCCTTCAAGGCTCAAACTCTAAAGGTGATGCAGCCTGAAAGGTTTAGAGCTTTAAAGACGTAAAGCCTTAAAGTCCAAGAGCCTTAAAGGCTTCAAAGCTAAAGCCCTAAAACCTTAAATGCTTTTAAGGCTTAGCCTTATACAACACTAACCTGGCCTTTTAAGAGGTGTCATATGCCAACCTCCCGCGATTAAAAAAAAAAAGTTATGGCATTTTCATCTTTTTAAATTTCGGATTCTAAAACAAAAGAATGTTTTCAGATTGATCGAATAGTTTTCCTGTATAGTTTATTGAAAGGTCGGTTGTTAAAATAGCAATATCTAAGGAAAATATGCGTGTGATAATTTTCTACAACTTTCGGTTATCGCGACTTCGGTGCTTTGAGGAGATCATTTCTGTGTTTAGTGATTCAGCACCAAGTCATAGGACTGTAGAACGCTGGTATTAAGAATTTCAACGTGGGCACTCTAGACTCATCGACAAGCCACGTGAAGGTCATCCAAAAACCGCCATGACGCAAGATTATACCAAATCCGTGCGGCAGCTAATCCTAGAAGATGAGATAGAGGTATCCGTGGGCATTTCAAGGACCACTGTCTGAAAAATCCTGCACGAAGAACTTGGCGTGAAAGAGTTGATCTCTCGTTGGACACCGCATTTGCTAAGCAATGACCAAAACAGTTTGTGTTAATTGATGTCGCAAAACTCTGTAGTGATATAACCGAGGAGAGTCAAAACATGCTTATGGTATGGTTAGTAGTGAGTTTTGAGAGCCTAAAATGTTGAAATGTAGATCATCCGCCTCACACTCTTGACTTAAGCCCTAAAGATTTTTTTACGTTCCCCAAAATTAAGCTAAGTTTCCATGGTCAACGTTTCAGCTCAACCGAAGAAGCGGTAGTCGCATACAAATCGGCCATTTTGACTACTCCTATTTCAGAGTGGAATAAATGTTTTAAAATCTGTTTGAAGTAAATGAAGATTAAGAAATTAAGATAATCACAATAGTAAACTAAATATCGAGGAGAATTCTTTAAAAAACAATATATTTAAAACGAAGTTAAAAAACGACGTAGTCTTCATGCGCACTTTCCATCAGGTGGCATGAAAAAGAAACGTCCTATCCTATCCGTATGCAAAAATAATGGAACATGCTGTCTAACTTTAAAATACTTTCACTTCTACTTATTTAAGACAGACATAAAAAATCTAAACGTTCTGTTGATAAGTACCAAGCGCCATAATTCAAAGTTTTAAAGTAGTATCTAACATTTATATACTTTTCAACACACTTGCTCGTAAAGTTTCTATTGAATTTAGAACTATAAACTGGGCTATAAGTCACGCGTTGAATAATATATTATACCCTAGTGCATAATATAATGAATCCTACAAAGTTGAATTGTACCTTTGTGCAAATAACATGCGAGAAAACAGAGCATATTTTATTGGTCCGGGTTATACACTAAATATTTTCAGAAACAGCAAAGAGGTTTTATACCACTTCAAATCCATATACATTTTTAAATGTTTGCGCCTTATATTAGTAAAATAAATTTGTATATTAAACAAATTATTCACAATTTATAATCATTTGTCATAAAATATTAAAATATTTGCATTTACCACTCCAAATTAAACATTTTCACTTAAAATAGGCTGTATATGCTATACAGACATTGACACATTTGACGGAAAGAAAACCTACGCGCATGCGCGAGGTTCGGCGCCATTTTTCAATCACAATTCACAGCTTTGTTATCAAGTGTGTTTGTTATTTTATTACCACGTATGTCTGTCTTTTACTCACAAATGTGTTGAAAAACGTCGTATGTAACTCGTGAGCGTTGCTAATTACAGTCTCGGCTCATTATTAAGCCTCGACAGTAATTAGCAACTTAGCTCACTTGTTACATAATATACTATTATCAATCAATATATATAAAACTGTTCTGTTACTGACTGAGTGACTGACAGACAACGTACAGCCGTAACTACTGGGCGTAGAGAGCTGAAATTTAGAACATACATTCCTTAGGGGTTGTAGGGGTGCACTAAGGAAGGAATTCCCGAAATTCCCACGGGAACGGGAATAATTGGACTTTTTAGTTTGTATGAAAAATATAATTCCTTGAGTGCACGGATATGATACTTGGCATAAAGGTTCTTCAAAAAATGACTGGTTGCGTTATGAAAGCAATTCCTGAAATTCCCAAGGGAACAAGAAATATATGATTTAGTTTGTATGAAAAAAAATTGTGATACTTGGCATGAAGGTTCTTCAAAGAGTGACTGGTTGTGCTATGAAAGGAATTCACGATATTCCCACGGGAACTGGAAATGTTTATGCGCCTACGAAGTTGCGGGCAAAAACTAGTTGTATATAAAGAAGGTCTCCTTCAAATCGGGGCAGCAGCCACGACGTTCAATTTCTTAGTATGGTTTACAAAGCGCATTAAATTACGTACGTAGGTATCTAGGTATTATATTATATTTAGTCACTGAACACAATATTCGAAATTTATTTGTACAACTGCAACTCTCCTGTATTTAAAAGTTTTTAAGGGAGTAAAATAGACTAAGGCTTATCGATATTTTAGACTAAAATAGCTATTTTTAGACTGGTGCTCGAACAGATAAATGTAGTACCGCAGATTCTTTGAATTTGACATTGAGTTTCGCCCCATCATCACATCATCTCGGTCGCTAATCATGACTTACTTTTTACGACTTTTCTGCTAACTAATCCATCATACCTTACGTTCAATCAAAGATTTCTAATAAATGTATTTTGTTTTCGTATTCAAACTATTTTTATGATCAATAAAATACAATAAATTATAATTACTAATTAAATTATTACTAGTGTACTTTCGATCGTAAATTACAAACAGTGGCAACAAAAGGTATAGGGTTGACTGACGTTAATAAACAGTATGTAAAAATAAAGTTTAAAAACTAATACCCGATTACTAAAAACTAATAAGTTTTTTTTTCTTACAGCTGAAATATTTATGTATTTTTATAAATATGTTATACGGATAGATATTTTGATTTTATTTTAGAAGGAATTATAATTTATGTTTAATAGATGATTAAACAAACTTCTAAGTGAAGTTCTATCGCTATTATATGAGTCGCTTCATTCGAAGATATTATATAACAGGTAGTCCTTTTTAGGTACTAGGTAACTTCGCACTTTTTAAAATTATCATAAAAAAAACACTGCGGTGGGGCGCCGCGTGGCATGATCCACCCGGTTCGCGCCAAGCCCTCATTCTTTAGAGACCCTAAACGAAACTTTTAAATGGGTTCTGGGGTGGGTGGGTACGTCATATCTTCGAATGAAGCGACTCATATAATAGCGATAGAACTTCACTTAGAAGTTCGTTTAATCATCTATTATATTTCGTCGCTTCATTCTTCAGATATTATATAACAGGTAGATTTTCAGAGATAGAAAGTTTTGTTTAGGTATATACTTGGAATTGAAATAAGTAAAGATATAAATATGTAATTACATATTTTATTATGATAGTACTTAATAATTAGTATTATTACATAATGAGCTTCAAATAATCTTACTTTATTTGAGTTGCTAGAAATTATAAGCAGCTTAAATTAATGAAACTTAGTGATAGTCTATTTATAGACACATCATTTTTAATGTAGTAATTTACTTAATATCAAAATACGTAATATTCAATAACTATTTTTAATATTAGGTTAAGTATTGTTCATGTCTCGATTAAGTATCGACAAAGCAAAGTTATTTTGTTGATCATCTAAAGGCCGATGGTAAAACTTTGCGAACACCTGTGAGTTTTGTGTCCACCCGGCCGTTTTTCGAATGACATCGACACTGAGACCGGCCGCGCGCGCGACTGAGGTTGACGCGTGTCGTGTGCTGTGCGCACCAAAAACGCTCATGTCAATGCCGCTCGTGGCGACCGTTTGCTTAATCCATCGACTTAGCGTCTGACTTGATGCAGTTCTGTGGGGAGCTTTGAATGTTACGAAGAGATTCCCGGAGTTTGAACCTCAGATATTTTTTGTAATAAAAATATATTCTTTTAAAGTTGATACTGGGCATATGTTGATATTGCTTTGAAAGTTTGGGAGAGATAATAAGGGCTGTTCACGATTTGGAGCGGAAGTCTTGATTATATCTGTTATAATAATATTTACTTTATCAGATTGAAAAACAATATTTTCTAATTTAATTAAAGACAATGTCTGTACTCTTTGACCGGTACATAAAGCTAATAATGTAACGAGTTTTTTTTTTTTGTAATATTTTCTAATTATAAATTAATATTTGGATACCAAGAAGACAGTTGATTTAGTACTAAATTTGGATCCCAAGTAAATGAATATTTAGGCTTAATACGTTTAGTTTTATAGGCTCCTTTTAAGAGGCGTTTAACACAACTATTATCACTTATCTTTTCTCCTAATAAAAGAGATAATGCAGATCGATGTGTATTTAATGAACCGTAAGAACATCCCTTATTAAATTGCTCGTTTAAGAATAAAAGAACTAATGGAATGGATTTTTCGAAACTATTAATTCATAACCACACTTCTTGAAACCATAACTTCAATGAGACGTTGTACTGGCGAACAGTAGTGTCTGCGAGCGAGGCGAGCATCAACGTGAGAGCCTCTGGTGGGCAGCCGCGCCGGCTGAACGACGCCCGGAGAGCCTCGCGGCACCCAGGGTAAGGCTGGAGTGCAGTGGGTGCTGACTCAATGGCTGGGAAGGCCAGAAGGGGAATACAAGTACCCCTTCGGCTTTATCATCAATGATTTTTCGTATACATTTTAATACAAGAGAAAAAGGAGGAAATGCATAAAAATCCAAGTCAGCCCAGCTTATTGTAAATGCATCAACTGCGACTGCATCAGGTTCAGGCTTCCAGGTGACAAATAATTAACATTTGGCATTGGCTCGACTTGAGAACAAGTCGATCTTAATGGGCCCGAAACTATTTACAATAAGTTGGAAAGCGCTATCCGAGAGGGCCCATTTCTGCTCGATTTTCTTTGGTGTTAACATAAGAAGCAAATATCCATAGATTGCGTTTTTCACACCATTGCCAAATTTCTCTACTTAAAATATTCAAATGTGGGAACTGAATACCTCCCATCCTATTAATGTAGCTAATGGCGGTAGTATTGTCAATACGTTATAATATTGCACAATCTTTTCCTTCACTAGCTATACTTTTGAGACCTAACATAACCGCGAGTAATTCTAAAAGTTCATGTGATTTTCTTTTTCACTGTTCGTCCATGAACCACTATATTTATTATTTTTGCATACTGCTCCCCAGCCTGTCCTAGATGCGTCGGTGTAAATTTCTAACTTATAATTTTGAGTAATGATTGGACAAGAAATAATATTAATATTATTTTTCCACCACCATAAATCTTTTAGTAATATCTTATTAAGATTCATTTTTGCCTCATAGTTTCCTCTGAACTCATTTAAGGCTAAAAACTTTTGTCTCTCTAATATTTTTGTATATAAATAAGAATCTATATTTTGTGGCTGGACAGGCTGAGTGAGATCTTATAAGTTTAGCGAAATTTCGTAATGAACAAGTTTTAAGATTAATGTACATATTTATTAACTGTGCAATGTTATGCCGCTTATCGCCAGGTAACGTAATAGACATCTGTTCTGTGTTGAACATAAAACCTAAGAATTTGATTGACTTTTTTGGTACAATGTGACTTTTATCGAAATTTACAATAAAACCTAGACAATGTAATAACTTCAAAGTTTCTCTTACATTAATCATGTTTTCTTCATATGTATCTCCTAAATAGGTAGTAGACTTAAAAACCCTGTTTTCTCAAATGACTCATTACTTCACGCATAATTTTTGTAAATACCCACGGAGCTACCGATAATCCATACGGCATTGCTGTGAACTCGTAAGTGATCGGAGTAGGTACTTTCTGTCACTAACAAAAAACGGTATAAGTAGATATGATTCTTTCATATCTATGTTGGCTAAGTATCCATTACGAGGAATTAATTTCGAGGCTGTTTTATAAGATTCCATTTTAAAATGTACTTTTGTTACGAACTTGTTTAAAGATTTTAAATTTAGTATAAACCTTTTTTCTCCGTTAGGTTTCGGAGCTAAAAATATATTTGAAATAAATTGATAATTTGAAGGAGAACAAGGTTTTATAGCCCCTAAGTCTAATAATTTATTTATAGCTATTTTCATGTCTCTTTTTTCACATGATGACAAATTATTTTTAGGAATAGAATACTGACAAATTTGAGTATTGAAGTGGATAAATCCATAATTTATCCACTTCAATATAACTTCGTTTTTAGTTACTTTTGTCCAACAATCATAAAATAAATTAATTCGAACTGCATGTACCTTGATTAATGTTGGGTCGGAGCACGCGTCCTGGACGAAGTCTGCGGCTGGAAATTGGCGTTGAACGCAGAGTTCGATTGAGGGCGCCGCTGTGTTTGAGCTGCTATCGGTTTCCTCTGTCCTCCCCGCCCCCCCCTGAACGACGGGTAACGAGGAGGTCCTGTCCAGTTTCGCTGCTGAGACGACCGGTTGACCGTTGATATTTGAGAGGAGACTGTTTTGGCTGGGCCTTTTTTAATTAGGGCTCCCTGCTTTTCAATGGCTTTACTTGCCTTTATTTTTTCCGGCAACGAACTTCCGAATAAAGTTTCGTCTCTTTCGGAGTCTTGTATAACATGTTTAAAGTTTGTATCCAAATTAGGTAAAATCAGTTTTACCCTATCTTTGGTGAACATAAAGTGGAGGTCTGATAATAGGCAGCATCCCTCACTTACGTGACGGAGGGCCTTCATTTTGTTTTCTTCCTTCTCAAGGAGGACGTCCATCCCTCGATTTATGGCTGTAATACCGTACCGCAGATGTTGCTGAAAGTTTTAGATTTTTTTTTTGTCACCTGCTCGTGCTAGGTCAGTTATGGCTGCTGAGATTTCAGTATTTAATTTTGGGGCTTGCAAGTTTTTGCAGTTTTCGGGTACCATATTTTCTATGGTTAATTTATCTTTGTCTTCTTTGGACAGTCCTTTTCTTAGTAAAGGTGTCCATAAATTTGAGAGCGTATCGTGTATTTTAGCGCCAAATTCGGGTGTATCGGAATTTGCAGCTCCAAGTGCAGTAAGCAGCTCTGGATCCAGATCGGGATTAGGTTCTCCCGATATGCCTGGTGCGTCTTGTGATATTGACGGCTCCGGATTAGGGAGCGTCTCTGCAGATAGCTCTTGATCCACAGTGAATGACGCGGCAGTCTTCTGGTTATCCAGGTTTACATCATCCAGTGGTAGCGGTAACTCATACCTTGGAGGCGACATGTTTATGTTTTAACAAACATATAATTCATATTAATATAACGCCCATAACGTATTACAGACAACGAGATAAATCTCCTTGAGATTACCCGCATTTTCTGTAATCGTATTGAAAACAAAAGGTGATCGATAAGATCAGATAAAATTTATTAAAGTTTACATCATTACGATATTGAGCGGATAACGTGATATATCTATTATAGATTACACGCATTTTCTGCTCTGATTTTTTAAATAACATTTTTAAACCGAATAAGTAGGTCTTGCACCTTGAACCTTGGAAGATTTCTTCTTCATCGGAAGAAATAATTCGCTGTTTCCGTTTTTTATTTATTTTTTGTTCCAACTTTTTTATCTTTTTATTATAATGTTGAAGCTGTTCTTCTGCTGTACGTTTAGGGATTTTGTAAAAACTTAAGTAAATGGTTAAAGTAAATGACGTATGCTTGTTACCACGCACGAAAAAAGAATGAGGGCTTGGCGCGAACCGGGTGGATCATGCCACGCGGCGCCCCACCGCAGTGTTTTTTTTATGATAATTTTAAAAAGTGCGAAGTTACCTAGTACCTAAAAAGGACTACCTGTTATATAATATCTGAAGAATGAAGCGACGAAATATAATTGAACTTAGGTACCTTAAGTGGACTTTAACTAAAATTATACGAGCTGCTGCATCCGTAGAGATTTAATAAACTATGTACCTAGTCCATTTCCTGTGGGTATTAGTTTTTAATCTTTATTTGTTTCACTTATTTTGGAGAAATATTGTTTACATATTTAAACTGTGCAAATGAAGCTCTTTCATCTGATACCCCACACAAAACAGTCAACATTTTTTTTACTTTAATTATTATTTCACATGATTTGGAGTAAAAGTGTTTACATATTTGAACTGTGCTCAAAAAGCTCTTTTACTTGATACCCCACAAAAAACCATCGAGACTTTTTTTAGTTCTTTACTTAAAGTCCCCTAGAGGGCGCTGTAGACAATTTAACATGACGGCATGTAGCCTATAACCAGCGGACAATCAAGACGCTTCCAACGACACCCCATTTGTCCAATTATGGTAACTAGTTTAGAAGTTGTGAGGGAACAGATGAACATCCATACCCACATACAGACAGGTCAAAATCCCTTTTTGCTTCGCCGTAGTTGGATAAAAAAGGAGGAAATTCTCTATTCTAATGCGTTACGTTGTTAAGGGAAGGTGCTGCATAAAAATCAGTGTTTTAGATCTACTTGACTTACAAAACCTGCTTAGTCAGTTTATTATCATACTCATAATTACTGCGAAGATATAATCATAATTAAGTTTTCGATGTAAAACTGTTCCGTTACTGACTGAGTGACTGCCAGACAACGTACAGCCATAACTACTGGACGTAGAGAGCGCGTATCATACGCGGCACGCGGGTACGTAAATAAGCAAAACTATCGCTTCTGGGGCACCGATAATCCACGAGTGATGCACGAGGAGTGATTAAATCTGCTCAAAGTGACTGCATGGAGCGCTGTTCACGCTGTAGGAGTCATCGAGCCATTTTTTTTCAAGAATGCCGCTGGCCAAACGACAACAGTTTTTTCTGCTGCAATTGGACGAATTAGGACTGAAGGACATGTGGTTCCAACAGGACGGATATTCTGACGGTGGCGTTCCCGGGTCGACTCAGGCCCGCAAGATTGCTTGATTTAAGCGTTCCAGACTTTTTTGTGGATTTTTTTTAAGTCCCGTGCTTACGAGATCAAGTCCGAGACTCTGAAAGTCCTCAAGGACGATATTTAATGCGAGTGCGAGGATCTGTCGCCCGAAGTTATCGCTGAAGTGATGAAAAATGCCATAAAACGAGTCCGTATGGCAATCAGTTGTGACGGCGCCCATTTGACCGATATAATCTTTTCGACTAGACCAATAAAATTCTAAAGGTTCAAATAAATATAATCAAATAATTTAATCGAAGTTTTTCATTCAGAAAAAAAGAAGAGAGCCAAACAACATCGGATGGCTTCTTTTGGCCCACCTTGTATATGCTACAGGCAAATACATGATATTTAATAATATGTAGTTATCTATGGTAGCACATAAATACGTTTACAGATAAACACCCAGACCCAGAATGTTTTTTCTTGCTCCGTGCGGGCATTGAATTCGCGACAGGGTCTGTCGTAAATAATTGATAACCCGCTATCTGGAGTTGGCCCGGATAAAAAAATACTGTAAAAAAATCGTATCTTACTGGACAAGTAGATGATCGAAGTATAATAATTACATAATTACTGCGATATAAGATATACTCATAATTAAGTTTTCGATGTAAGACTGTTCCGTTACGGACTGAGTGGCTGACAGACAACGTACAGCCATAACTACAGTGCGTAGAGAGCTAAAATTTGGAACATACATTCCTTAGGGGGTATAGGGGAGCACTAAGGAAGAAATACCCGAAATTCCCCTGGAAACGGGAAATAGTATTTACGGGGAATAGAACTTTTTAGTATTTATGAAAATCTTATTCCCTGAGAGCACGGATGGGATACTTGGTATAAAGGTTCTTCAATGGGTGTCTGGTTGTATTATGGAAGCAGTTTGTAAATTTCCCAAAGGACGGGTAATTTATAACCCAGCATTAGATTAGATGGTCTGTACCTTAAAACATAATAATCATTTTCTAGTACTTACATAAAGCTGGGAGGGGTCCAATCCAGAATACAAATGGAAGATTCTTCTCTTCACTCCTTTGTGTCATATCGTATATTTTCATCATTATATCTAAAAAGTATGTTTCAAAGTTTAGTAAGTTTTATAGTGAAAAAAAGGGTCCACATAATCAAAATTATAAAGCTGTACCTAGATATTAAGTTTTTTTGGCTTCTTTTCCTGGAACTTTGTAATTTTTTGTATAGGTGACGAAAGTTATGTTCACTCTACAACAAAGTTATAGATTGTAACAAAAAGTTCACCCTACAACATTATTTTTCGTTTATACGAAATTGAAAAACTGTTCAGAATTGGTAATAGAATCAATTGCAATAGTTTTTAAACTATGTTATTATTTTAACCCTATAATCTCTACACAACTTGTAATAATTTTAGTATCTATACTAATATAAGCTGAAGAGTTTGTTTTATTGTTTGTTTGTTTGTTTGTTTGTTTGAACGCGCTTATCTCAGAAAATACAAGTGGGATTTGAAAAATTATTTTTGAACTTGATAGCCCAACTCTTGAGGAAGGTATATTTTATCCCGAAATTCCCACGGTATCAAAAGTTACGCGGGTAAAACCGCGCGCGGTGGCTAGTTTTAGTATATAAGGTTTTGCATAAACAAAAAATAACGTTGTGTACCTATACTTAGTAGATACTTTAATGAATGAATTAAAATCATTTCTTGTAACAACCATTGATAATCAGTACATAAATTTTAATTAGCGCATCACCTCTTGGAGGCTGCCTCTCCAAATCAATACCAACAACATTTTTTCTACGACTTTTTAGAAATCTTGGTAAATAATACAAAAAAAAAACAAACTTTTGCTCCCTCTCTTATTTATTACTCTGTATTTTGCTGCGTCACCCCGCAACACCGCGCCCCGCTGCACGTGGCGTGACGCAAGGTGCGTGGCATCGTGTACATAGAGTAACGCCAGTTTAGAGACAATAAATATGATTTGTATGGGAAAAGTAAAATTTCTTAAAATTATTAATCCTAAAAAATCGTAGAACAAATTTTGTTGAGATTGATGATATGCAAGAGGTGTGGTGCTCATTAAAATTAACCGTGTGGAATAAAAAAATATTAAATTTTTTTTTAAATGATTTCGGCTCGACTTACGTTCGCCACCGCCAATAAAGGAGAGAATGTTGCCAAAGAGTGGTAACTGCGGATAGGTTGGCAGCGCTGCGAGCAGGCGGCGCGCGCGGCTACCCTGCGCCCACACCGCCGCGCAGGCGCACACCACCAGCGTACACGTCAGTATTAGCCAGAGGAACATCTGAGGAATTAAAAAGTAATAATCAATGAATGCATGGCATTAAAAAACCCGACTTCACGTCAAAACTTTGGCTGAAGTATAAAGCAATGAATAAAAAAATGGTCGTAAAGGTTCTCCGTATTCACATTTTTTTTAATTTAATAATTTCCAGCAAACCCTTAATCAATTTCGATGAAATTTAAATGGAAACAACTCTAAAATATTCTCTATCATACGAAATAAGAAATTTCAAAATTGATTCATAATTGTCCAAAATATGGCGTAACAAAGACACAAAAAAAGAACACACGAATTGAGAACCTCCTCCTTTAAAACTCGATTGAAAATAAAAACTATAAAAATAGCGCCATCTAGTCCTAAAGTACGTACATAGCTTGTGTAATAGGTACTAGACAACTACACCAAATGGGCCCATAGTAGGCAAAGCTTGTGTTATTAAATTACATGTAGCGAACTAGGGGGAACCCACAATATAAATACAGACGTACATAAACACCCAGATACAAAGCATTTTTTTTGTCAACTCTTGTCGACTCTTGTCTGTCATATATAGCTAATTCTTCCACACTGCGTTTTTAAAAGTAAAATAAATTAATTAACTTCTGTATCGGAAATTGAACTTATACATGATAGATACCACTTATAGATGATAGATACCACTTGCCTACATTATAGTACAGGCCTAAAGTCTTCGGCTTTTTAAAAGTGCCATCTATAGAGGTTCTTTAAACTGAGCTGTCAGAAAATACTTCATTATGAATTTGCAATGAACTTGCAATGAGTGAAGCCGTCAACTAGCCCGCCGCGGCGCCGGCAAAAAGTTGCCGACGGCGCGGCGGCCCGGCGGCGGCGGGCAGTGTGTGTTGCGCTTAAGCTTGACAGCTTGACATAACAACATTGAGGAGACCCAAGTATTTGCACGAAAACGTAGTTTTTTGTCAAAGATCCTTTTGGATTTGTTGCACAGAACAATGGTCTTTGAGAGCATATTTCGTCATTAGGCAACAAAACAAAATTGACTCGACGTTTTCTTGGCTTTAGAAACCCCATAGTCACGTGTGACTGCCGTTATGTACGCGATGGATTCATGGAAGAAAAGCTATTATCAATATTTTTTATTATTTGAATTGTATTTGAATTGAATCTGTATTCGATTCTGATCATAATTATGTAATAAAAGTAGGTTCTTAATCTTTCAACGGAATTCCCTATAAATAAATAAAGAGACATTACTACTCTTTTCCCGACACGCCGCCTCAGTCAACAGAGTAGTGTTCCCGCCACACGCACACCACCAGCCGCTAAGTATCTATTAAATAAATTAAATTAAAATCCCCAGACAATCACATCAACTACATGGCCCCAAACTAAGCAGAGCTTGTGATATGGGATACCATGTAGCGCACTAGGGGGGAACCTAGAATATAAATACGCATATAGATAAACACCCAAACACGGAACATTTTTTTTCTTGTTGTTTTTTTTTCTTTTCGTGCGGGAATCGAACCCGCAACCACTGGCGTCTGAGGCAGATAGGTTTACCCCATCGCCATAGTGGTCGTCTGTTGTATTACGCTTATGTAATTGTGTTGCGTAATGAATCCTTTAACTTTTGGTTAATTTTACTCAGTAAATAATTCATATTTATTTTTAACTTTTTATTTTCCCTTCATGTTTGATCTCAAACTAACACATCCTCGACTTTCTAAAATGACCCACCAGTCACACTGTATACATAACTTCACGCCTGTCTCCCTTTGGGGTCATCAATTCCAGACATAACTCTTTCGCGTCCTCCACTTTCAATAATCTTTTCATTCATGATCGCCGGATACGGGTCATCATCATCATCACAACTCTTTGTAATGAGCCCACTGCAGGGCATGTGTCTCACCCCTGGGTGAAGAGGAGGTATAGGCCATAATCCACCAAGCAGGCCCAGTGCTGGGTGGTGGATACCAGAATTTTCAGGGTGCCAAGATGGCTTCTGACAAACCCTAACGACTACTGTATACTATTATACAGAACCCGGTACCGACTGCTTAACGTGCCCTCCGAAGTACGGAAGTCGTCGTGAGAAATGAATGGTTAGCGGTCACCCATCCAAGTACCGACCCCGCCGAACGTTGCTTAACTTGTGATATCGTATGATACACACAGTAACCACGGCGCCAAGACGACTTCACGGTTACGGGTACTTTTTTATTTTTGACCTAAAACCTTATTGCTCTAAGTGCATACTCCGCTAACATTCTATGATTTGCTGAACAGAGCGAATGTAAACATTGCGCTTATTGCACAAATAAACATATTATTTAAAACTTTATCATTTTTGTTGCATTATTTATGGTGTAAATGTTTTGAATTGATTTAATAATTAGTTTCAGATATCTTGCTTAAAGATCTAAATGATTTATATGTATATTTCTTGTTTCCTTATAATGTAAATTGCAGTATTGATTGTAATTGTTGTGTCTATTAATGCAAATAATTATACATTCTATTCTATGTATTTTTTAACAATAATTCTAATATACTAGGATAATAATAATAGGGAAATAATAAAACGAGCGACTAAAAAACAAATTTGGACTGGAAATAATAAAACGAGCGACTAAAAAACAAATTTGGACTGTCTTGAAAAATATATGAAAATGAACGGTTTTAAATATTAATATTGCGACTGAATTACTAAGTGAGCGACTAAAACACATATACATTGCGATGAAAGAGATAAGTTACGAGAAGGGCTCCCGCACCGGAAGGCGGAATCAGTACGGTTAGGTGCGACGACGAGCGCAGCGAGGAGGAGCATGTTAGGTTGCATATAGTTATACACGTGCGCGAGCCGAGCGAGCGAAGCGAGCGGTGCCGCGGCAGCGGCCGGCGAAGCGCCATAAACCTGGTCAGCTATTATAGTCAACCCTGGACAATCCCGACATGGTCAAAAGTGTTTTTAAGTCGCTGTTTCATTGATTCTTCGTCACTCGCTCTCAGTCGCTCACTTAATTAAAACAGTAAGCCAAATTCATTATTTTTGTCACCTAAAATTTTTATTTACAGTTACTCGATTAAATACTACCCATAATAATAGGATACTAGATAGCTCACGCATAAAAATGATAAACATATGAACATAAATGGATATAATCAACAAATGCAGAACATTAAAAAAAAACGACTTCACATCCTAGACTTTGGCTGAATTATAAAGTCGTCAAGGTATATAATATTCTCCGCTCCGTAATATATAAAGCTGAAGAGTTTGTTTTTTTGTTTGTTTGAACGCGCTAAACTCAGAAACTACCGGTGGGATTTGAAAAATTCTTTTTGCATTTGATAGCCTAACTCTTGAGGTTATAGGCCATATTTTATCCCGAAATTCCCACGGGATCAAAAGTTACGCGGGTAAAACCGCGCGTGGTGTCTAGTCATTAATACACGTTGACCTCATCTGAGCATGCTGTTTACTTTCATACGTTCATCGTGAGGGTTCGTCAGAAGTTATGGTCTCACAATGAGACATTGAGGTAATTTTATCTTATCTTACTAATATTATAAATGTGAAAGTTTAGATGGATGGATGTATGTATGGATGTTTGTTCTGCAATCACCGCTGACGTACTCAACGGATTTGAATGAAATTTGGAAAAATTATAGTGTAAAGTCTGAAATAGCACATAGGCAAATTTTTATCTACAGATGAAAGGACTTGAGGTTTTTAAGCTCTTTAACAGGAACTCGACTCAATTCATACGGTTAACAACTCAATGAGTCTTTAAACCCTGAACCTTAACCCTTATTTGAGTCCAAGACTGGGGCCTCTAAGTCTACTTTATGACTTGAGTCATTTTGAAATGACTCCAAATTTTAAACGACTCGAGTCTTAACGAAAAGGTTCGAACCTTTTTAAAACGACTCGGTTCGCGGGAGTCTTAAGTCGTGAGGCGCGCTCATACATTTTATTACCTACTAGAATAAATGTGGATATGGGATATCGTATTCCTATGCTAATTATTACGGGTAAAAGAGGTATTATACGCAGATTTAGTTTCTTTTTTATTTATAGATTTGAAATAAGTTATTTAGATTTGGAATAAATTAATACAAGTTTGATTCAATTAATAATAAAACAAAAAAAATATTTAAAGCCTTTTTTTGTCATTTTTAGTTATTTATTGATTCATTGCAATTATACTATGGTTTATATTTATAGAAACGAAAAATATATAGTGATGCAAAATTAGAAAACTTAATTAAAATACAATGATCAAGCACTGAAGTTTATTATTTTATAATCCCACGTTAAACAGCTCATCTTATGTTAAACGACTCGAGTCCTTTACTAAAAGGTTCGCGACTAAGTCGTTATAACTGTTATTAAAAGACTCGAGCCGAGTCTTTTATTGACTGCTTCAGTGATTGGGCCCACTAGATTGATGTCCCATAAGGACCAAACAGTGAATTCAAAACAAATATTATTTTTTGTTCTGTGATACGTCCCATTGACTTTATTGTAGGAAATAATGAGATCAAGTACGGTCAGCAAGCAAACTAATATCAATAAACGACAAAATATTGATTCGTAATAAACATTAATATTAAAAATAATCAACAATAAAAATTAAAAACATGTTACATTTAAAACACTATAAAACTATGATGTAATAAAATAAAGTATGTAGGTATTGACAATTTTAATGTATGAGGTTATTTGTCTTACAATAGAAAATTGACTTCCTAAAATTAAAAAAATCACAGTTCAAATAATTAAAATAATCACAGAATCAAATATTATCAATGTTTTAAATCAGTCATCATTGACTATTGATTCGTAATAAACATTTATATTAATAATAATCAACAATAAAAATTAAAAACATGTTACATTTAAAACACTATAAAAATAAAGTATGTAGGTATTGACAATTTTAATGTATGAGGTTATTTGTCCAATTTGGTTATATGATGTAGATGGTTGTGGTTGTGACATTTTGTTCCCTACGAATTAAAAATCGAGTCAATTATAAAAATAACACCAAAAAGAAAAAATCCAATAATATTTTGAAAACTAAATGGCTGCTGACACTTCCTAGGTATTTTGGCTCAAACAACGGCTTTTCCTAAATATCAGTTTTATTATTGCTATTTATTGTTGAAACCTTAGTAAAACTTGATGCCTTTGATATTAATATGTAGGTATTTTTACTTTTTGATCCTTCTTTTAAATAAATTAGTTATAATTCGCAAAAATTAAATCATACTATAAAATAATTAGTTGATATAGTTAAATACAATATTATATTTGTACTCTTAAGATGATGATGAATTATATTTTAGAAAGTATTAAATGAAGCAAAAAACGTTTCATTTTACAGTATTTATCTTAAACAATGGTACCTTTTCCAAAGGTAAGTTAACTGTAAGCGTAATAATTATATAAACCACTTATCACAGAACTAAATTTTCCATTAAATTTAATTCTTTGTAATATTACTATTATTTGCAATAAACAAAAATTAAACGCGCGTGCACATATTCCCACAATAAAGTTTAAACTGAATGGACTGTGAATGGAAATAAAGATATTTTTAGTGCTTTCTTTGTCGCACTTGCAAATATCGTTTCACAGTAACAAAGCTCGCGCTCGCTCACTCGAGATAGCCTGATGCAGTTGAACTTAAGTGCAATTGAGACAGCGAATCGCAAAGTTTCGCAACGTTGCAGTCATTCTTATTCTTTTATAGCAACCCGCCGTGTCGATACTAAGCGACGTGCATGCAGTCATGTTATTTTTTTTATTCTTTAAAGCTAAATAAATTGTGTGTTTTTTTATTTTAAGATGATTAATTTGTAAGATCTTTTATTAATTTTTCTTACTAGTTTGCTTGCTGACCGTACTTGATCTCATTATTTCCTACAATAAAGTCAATGGGACGTATCACAGAACAAAAAACAATTTTTTTTTTGAATTAACTGTTTGGTCCTTATGGGACATCAATCTAGTGGGCCCAATCACTGAAGCAGTCTTTTATTTCAGAATTCAACTCTAAATTGATTGAAGTCTCCTACATTAGTAAAAAGCCTCAAGTCGTATTTTTGAGTCGAGTCGTAAAAATTGAGGCGAGTTTCGATTGAAAAGGTTTAAAAACCTCGAGTCCTTTCATCACTATTTTTATCCCGATATTTTGAATCCTACAATTCCAAATTGCGCGGGTACAGTGCGAAACAGCTAGTAAGTAAGAAAATATCATGAATACGAGTTTAAGTTAGTGATAATTACTAATAATTGCTAGATTTCGCTAAAGGTCTATTTTTAATGACGTCTGTATGCCATTTATATTATTTAAGTTGTGTAATTTCCGTTTTGCCAATTTTTAAGGCATTTGCCATTTGTTCAAAAAGCATTGTATTTCTGTGATGTCATAGATAAGTAGGTATTCTTGTGGTTAGGAGTTATGCATATACGAAGATACTTTATTTTTATTATTTTTACACATAAGTGGGTTGATGTATTTTAGTATAATGATAGATAGAACCTCGGAGAACAAAATAACCTAGGTACTCAAAATACCAATAAAGTGAAAGCGAAGTCGCGGGCACCTGCTAGTTATGTCTATAAGTAACAGTTTTTGTATGTTTTGCAGAAGCAATGTTTAATATTTATTTATATACAAGTTATTTGAATATTACTCATGGATTTACTAACGTGAAGGTTATAAAATTCAAAATCGATTCAGTTAAAGTCATCAATTTCTCCTAACTTAAATCCTAAATACATTTTTCTCTCTGTCCCTAACGGTTTGCTGGAAGAAAACTCTCTTAGGAATAAATTCTCCTTGATAAATGTAAATAAGTTAAACCTATTTCCTTACATCAATTAAATTGTATATTTTTATTTTGAAAAGACCACAGGCAATGAATCATAGTAAATTAGACATAAAACCGTTCATCATTCAGGAAAGGACAACAACGTTCGATTTTCAAATAAAGCCTCATTTGAAAATGGAAGCATGAATATTTTTTAATTTGTTATAAAAAGTGTAACAATAGAGTTTGCGATTGTAAATTTAATACATCATACCTTAATACTTATTAAAAAATACTGAAAAAGAAATAATTGTCTTTGCAGAGCATTTGCGTAGATTCACTATAATTGAAACATTAACTGACATAGAACTAATACCAAGTGTCATATACACGCCAATCAAGCATTATGGCATGTAATAAAGATTTTAATAATATTTATTATCAAAAGATACAAAAAAGCTAAGCAAATCAAATTAAGAATACTTAAATATTTTTTCATGCTAAAATCCAATGTACAAAACCATTCGATTATATGGAAGTTTTCGCCTCTGCAATTTTAGTTATTTATGGATGTTAACAATTTGTTTTCGTTTTTTAGAGTTTTTAGATTGTTTTTATTAGGTGAAACCTGAGCTCGTCTTCTGTCACATCATAATCCTTTTTTACCAGCCAGTTGGTGGCTCTACTCTTGACGAAGAGGTTTTAGGCCGTAAGCCATCAAGTACTGGCTAGTAAATGTAAACATTTTAGGGTGCCGAAATGGCTTCTGGTCATCCCTTACAACCACTGTATATACAGTTAATTTTAACTATCACATCACCTCTTGCAGGCAGCCTCTCCACATCAATCCCAACAATATTTGTTCTACAACTTTTTTAAATTAATAGTTTTAAAAAAAATTGTTCTTTCATACAAAAAATATTTATAGCCTCTGTTTAGAGGCGTAAGTCTATTTACTCTGAACGTAGGTATGCCACGATCCTTGCGCAGTATAATATCCCTTCATAATAATAATAGGTCATCATCATCATCATCTCAGCCCGCGCTAGTCCACTGCTGGACGTAGGCCTCTCCCAACGCGCGCCACCGAATTCGGTCTTTAGCGCTGCGCATCCAGTCCCTGCTAGCCGTCTTCCGCAAATCGTCTTCCCAACGTGCCGGGTACTTCTTACAAAATGTAAAGTAAGGAGCAAACAATTTTTTGATTTTATGATTTGTGTTATTTATCAAGATTTGTAAAAACTCGTAGAACTAATATTGTCGAGATTGATATGGAGAGGCTGCCCCCAAGAGGTGTTCGATTAAAATTAACCCCTGTATGTATATCTATATGTAATTATATTCTAGGTTCCCCCCTAGTTCGCTACATGGTATATCATAACACAAACTTCGCTTACTTTGAGGTCATGTAGTTGATGTGATTGTCTGGGGATATTATTTATTATTTTATTTTATTGTATATCATCCGTAGCCGACGGCTTATCGTATTCTACAAAGAATGATACTGTCATAAAGATGAAAAGCCGATGGCCACCCATCCGTGTACCCATCCTGCTAAACTTTGCTTAACCTACTGCGGGTATATCTATAGTGAAAGTGAAAACAAATGAAAACTTTTAAGCCTCGATGAATTTTTAAAATAAGAATAACAAAACATTATTGTGTATCCTGTCACTAAATATTGAAAAATAAACATTGGTACTCTCCCTATGTTAAAAAATGCAAATGGTAGAAAAAAAGAGAAACTTTCAGGAAAAGTATAGTACCTACCCCATTTGTTTTCTTGTTAAATATTATATTATTGAAATAGGTAACGACTTATGCTAAGTTATGGTCAAATATTTTAAATTATGAAATAAATAAATTTTGTTAAATTTAAAATTAAGCGATTATTTATTATGATATTTATATTGTAATGTTTAATTAAATATTGAATATTACGTTATTTAAAATATTTTTAAATTACAGAATCGTAATTTAACCCACCTTAACACTAAAACACAACTCACTTAAAAAACTAATAATAAAAACAGTAACACAACAAGTAATGACAAAACTGTCTAAACGCAAAATTATTTTTTTAACTATTAAATATAATCCCCACCTTTTCACACTAGCGTCCACAAGGAAGTATTGCATGAAACGCGCAGCAATGGCTAACTCGCCGCTGAGCCACTAAACACTTGGACTGAGGACAGGCAGTAATCGACTGTATTATATAAATTATCTTAATAACATCGACGTACAGCAAAACAAGAAAACCTTCATGCACTGGTACATTTAGTATGTTATCCTTACTGTGAAATAATTAAATTGTCCCTAAGGTCTTCTGTAAACAATTAATATGTACGTACTTAGATCATTTTAAGGATGTTTCTCCGTATTGGGCATTAAAATCTCTAATAAAAGTTAGAGGATTCAAAAACAGTTTTTGTTAGCAACTTTTGAGTTTTTAGTTCCCTAATTTTACAATTTCTAAGAGAGTTGAGCCCATTACTGACTTATATGACTTTATGGCGTTTGGTTTTAAAAAGGGTGAGCACTGAAAGATGGAGTTTGACTAGGTCCCTCACAAGGTTTGATAAATTTTCCATCTTTGAGTAGTAGGTGGCTATAAAGTGACGCTGGACTTCGTACCAGGTACTAAAACAAGGGTTCTTTTAATTATTATTTATTCATCAACGTAGTCTCCTCCAAGAGCGATACAGTTCCTCCAACGCTTTTATAACTTTTTTTATCCTATACGTGTAGAACTATTTGTCTTTGGCTTCAAAATATGCCTCCGTTGCTGCGATAACTTCACTATTTGAATCAAATTTCCGACCCTGGAGCATTTTTTTTGAGATTTGCTAACAGAAAATAATCGCTGTCTGGCGAATAAGGGGGATGAGGAAGCAATTCAAAGCCACTTTATTAATTTTGGCCATCGTTGTTACAGACTTGTGCCAGGGCGAGTTGTCCTGGTGAAACACCACTTTCTTTTTGTTCATTTGAGGCCGTTTATCCGCAATTTCGTATTTCAATCGCTTCAATATTTGCCCCTTTTTAAGGTAGTCGATGAAAAGTATTTCATGCGCACCCCAAGATATAAACGGCATAACCTTACCGGCCGATTTCTGAGTCTTTGGCCGCTTCGGGCGGCTTTCACCAGCCGCTCTCCAGTCCGCTGACTGCCGATTGGATTCCGGAGTGAAATTGTGTATCCATGTTTAGTCCATAAAACGTAACAAATCCTTTTTAACACTTGGAAAAAAGCTTTTTCATAGCTACATTTTTATGTAAAATAGTGAAAACACTACCAGCTGAAATCTTTACTATCTAGGCTATCTCTCAAACCTTTATCTTCTGATGTTCCGTTACGATTTTCAGGACTTGGTTAATATTTCGTTGAGTCACTTTTTCATTTGGACGACCTGAGCGTTCCTCATCATTTGTGTCCGTGCGATCGCGTTTGAAGTCGGCGTACCACCGACAAATGGTTGTTTTAGAGGGAGCTGATCCCGCATAAAATTTTATAAGCCATGTTTTATCAACACGCAATACTCGTTTTTTCCATTGTAATGAAACTACAAGCCTAACGTCATTTAAATGTCTGCAAAATCAATATTTAATTGTTCAATTTTTTTTAAATTGACACATATCTTTTATTGATGGCCAGTACTTTTTAAAAATCAAAAGAGTTTTTAATATATGCGCCATTTCCAAGTTAGTCTCGGGACTTATTGAACGATGTAAGTTTAATATGTTAATGCAACTCGCAAAATATACTGAAGGAGTTTTGATGTAACTTGGCAATTTGTAGAATGGGGAATGCCAAATACACGGTATACAAGCCTTTTGAAATCAGGTCCGCGATAAAGATATTATTAAAACTTAGCAGTTTTTACTCAATAATTTCACTTTATTCACAACTTAACAACCTGACCACTTAGCCTCTCTATGAAGTAACATTAGCAATAGTAAAAGGTAACTTACCTTCGTATACTTAATTTCTAATGTTAACAATCTAGTTTTTCAGAACTATCTAGAGCTTTTACAAGTAATGAAGAAGTTTTATCATGTTTTATCGTTATTTACTAAGTTAAAACTCAATTTCACCTGATTGTAACAGACAAAATAGTCCAAGATGAAATTTTCGGACTAGTTTAAAAAAAGTTTTAGCGTTTTATATCAGTTACTAAGTTGTCCCTACTAAATAATAAATACTTGACTAATAAAAAAGTGTTAGAAAGAGACAAAATTATAAGATATTAATTGGAAATCCACAGAAGAGACGGATTAAAACCCATTTTAAATGAAAAACGTAACCCCCAGAGAATTACCCGTAGCCAGGCAACAGTAGAAGGAGTCCTACAACTGAGAAATTTAGTTGTAAGCTGAAAAGAAAATCATAGGAATCAAAGCAATTTTTATCGTAAGTTAAGATCATAATAGTGACTCCATTAACTTTAACTCAGGCCATACTGTTTTCTAGTGGTCTTCTTAGTTTTATCGTTGGCTAGTTACTTCTTAAAATGTATAGTTTCCTGGACATATCAGTAAAGTACATATTGGGTTGGGGAAAAAGTTTCTTCGCATTTTTTAAGAAAATTCAAAACATTTTTTAATATAGTTTATTGACATTTAACTAAAGTATGTATGTACCATTTTGTTCGATAACCTTTTGCCATCTTGTAGGTATGGACATGATCCCATTGCTATAAAAATATTGGGACCACCCATCAAAATACCGCGACAAGTGGATTTGGCAGTCCTCTCGTGATGTTAACCTAACACTACCTAAAGAATTCTGAAGAGACCGAAACATGTGGAAATCTGAAGGTGCAAGGTCAGGACTATATGGCGGATACATTAACACCTCCCAGCCAAACTCTCTAAATTTTTGCTGGGTGGCTATAGATGTGTGATGTCTAGCGTTATCATGATGAAACACCACACCCTTTCTGTTGATCAATCCCGGCCGCTTTCTCTCAATTTCTTGTTTTAATCTCATAAGTTTTCGCAGTAGAGTTCAGAATCGATAGTCCTGCCTGGTGGTAACAGCTCATAATGAATAATGCCCTTCCAACCCCACCATACACACAACATCACCTTATTGCGAGTTAACCCGGGTTTCGCCACAGTCTGTGAAGCCTGACCGGCCTTTGACCACGATCTTTTTCGCACGTTCTTGTCGTACGTGATCCACTTTTCATCACCAGTTATCAGCTTCTTCAAAAATGATTCGGTTTCGTTACGTTGTAATAAAGAATCACAAATGAGTACACGGTTCATTAGGTTTCTTTCAGTGAGCTCGTGAGGTACCCAAATATCGAGCTTATTTGTGTACCCAGCTTTTTTCAAATGCGCCAAAACTTTTTGTGGTCAATTCCCAGTTCTTTAGCTACGTCGTAACTACTGATATGTCGATCTTGCTCCACTTTTTCAAACATGGCATCCATTTTATCCGTAATAGGGCGACCAGAGCGAGGTGCATCTTTGACATCAAAATTTCCGGATTGAAAACGCTTAAACCAAATTTGTGCTACTCTCACAGACACTGCACTAGGCCCATAAACATCGACAATTTTTTTCGCGGCTTGCGTTGCATTTTTACCTTTTTTGTAGTAAAATTTTAAAATGTATCGAATTTCTTCATTAGATTCACTCATCTTGACAGTACGAAAAACAAATGAAAATCACACATTTTCCTAATTTGAATTTGGAATTATGTTCTTTAAAATTTTAAATTTCAATGATACCAAAACCAGCCAGATACAAATACCAAAGAGATTTTATTACAAGTTCATACATATCTACTATAATGCGAAAAGACTTTTTCCCCAACCTATTACATAACTTAAGGCTTGTAGGGGTAGGCAGAACACCAGAGGTTATAAAACCATCTGATGTCACGTTTGACATATTTTGAGGCATTATAAATGATGACGAGTGTCTATTGCAGGACCAGGGTTTTCTGCTTTAAGTTGTAAAGTTTTAAAATATGTTTACGTTATAATGTACGGAAAGAGCATGTTATTATTGATTTTGAGTTCTCAATGTTTGGGCACTATTGCCAAAACCATGATCACTCATAAACTTCAAATAAAAAAAACACACTTAGCAGGTTTCTATTGTCTTTAATGGCCGCAACAGTTAACTACATTTTTTAGACCATTTCCAATTAAATTATAGTAACGATAGCATTTTTTTCATATGATCCTTGAGTGTCAAGTCAACTGTCAACAATTTTACTTTTTACAAATAATTTTTCCCACAAGTATGGATGTTACTTGAAGATCAAACGAACTTCTAAGTGAAGTTCGATCGAAATTATATGAGCAGCTTAATTCGAAGCGATTTATTAGGTTTACTTATTGTAGTATCGGTCCCATGTGTCAGCCTTGCACGGTTATTTTAGAGTCTTTTTTTTTTTTTTTTTGTATTGGCAACACTGCTTCACCTCCGGCTCCTAATGAGGAGTTTTCTAATTGATTTTAAAAAGAAAAAAACATATCTTTTTCTCTCAAAAGATGGCGTTGGTAAAAAGCTAGCTGTCAAAATTCTATACGAAAAGACATTTGACATTGCACTTTTGTAAGAAAAGCATGTGGCGCCATCTAAAATTAAATATAGTAACTATTTTTTTTATAGTTTTAAATGTCAGTTTGAAAACCTCTCATTAACCGGCCCTTTTGGAATCATTTTGTTTAAAGCCGAATTATATAAAAATGTAATGGATTATTCTATTTATAGGATAAACCATTGCATGGTAAGGTAAAAAAAAAAACGATAAGCACATGTAAGTATTTTACTTATATTAAGATATAAGGGTTGGGATATTTATTTTCAGTAAATAAATAAGTAATATATATGTTTCGTTTTAAACTGGGAGGGTGATTATAAATCGCTTCGAATTAAGCTGCTCATATAATTTCGATCGAACTTCACTTAGAAGTTCGTTTGATCTTCAATTATATTTCGCAGCTTAATTCTTTGCGATTTATTAGGTTTACTTATTGTAGGATGTTCAGAGAGAAAAATAAGTAAAATAGCTTACATGATCAACAATTATTAATGATTAAACGAACTTACCTGAAGTGACGTTCTATCATAATTATACATAGTGCTTCGTCCGAAAGGATTAGATAAAGTATATTTGTAGTAACACGTTAGGTTTCGCCAGTTAATCACAATTTGAAAGAAAGAGACAGAGGAAAAAAAAATAGCTTAGTAACAGACAGGTAGCAACCCCCGCTCGAGAGTCCGGACCATAGGTTTATCATTCTGTTGAAAGCCTGATAAATAATTTAATTTTTTAAATATTAGGGTTTAATAAGTAGGGTGGGAGGGATCTAATCCTTTCGGACGAAGCACTATGTATAATTATGATAGAACGTCACTTCAGGTAAGTTCGTTTAATCATTAATTATACTCATGCTTCGTCCTCAGGATTAGATAAAGTATATTTGTAGATATTGAAAGTAAAAAATTAAATTCAATAAAGAAATTTAATTTCCCAAAAATAAATTTGTTTCTTACAAAAACATAATGATTTTTCATCGATTCATTTACAAACAGTTATTATATTATTAATTTTACAATTAATTAATGTAGGTACAATCAGTAATTAATAGCTTGTTTTGATTTATATGGTCTAATATTGATGATTTCTAATTTTTATTTATTATTAAGAATTGATAGTGCAAATTCAGAACCATTGTGGTCAGATATCAGGGGTCGGTTATAAAATTTACCAAACACCTTAGAGTTTCCACTCCAGCCAGCAGTTTTGCGGATCAGGTCTATATTGACTCCAAATCTGCTGGCTGCAGAGGTTGATGCGTGCCTGGTGGAGTGAGCACTGAACATACAAGTGTCAAGGCCGCTCTGGGTCAAAGTAGCCTTTATCCAGCGGCTAACCGTCTGAGATGACACTTTGTTAAAAGGTTTTTTAAAACTAATAAAAAGGTTATTTGTTTTATTTCTTAGGTTTTTTGTAGAATCTATGTAGGCCAATAATGTTTCTGCTGGGCAAATTGAAGGGTTTTCTTTATAAAAGGGGATTATTAGTATAGGCTGAGCAGATCCATTTTTTGAAGTTTTAATTCTATCGGGTATTTTTATTTCTATCTTGTCAGAAAAAATCGAAATATTTTGTATATTTATAACAGTAAAAGTCTGCACTCTGTGCGCGGTGATTAATGCTAGTAGAGTTATAGTCTTCTTTGTGAGTGATTCGAGATCTATAGAACTATTTGGGTATAATTTTTCTAAATAGTTTAAAACAATCGACGGTGACCATGTGTGGTTATAGCGCGGTAATGGAGGGCGCATTTTATAGAAACCCTTGTACAGCCTTGAAATGGAGTCATCAGAGCTAATTTTGTTGCCTATTATAAAGGAAAGTGCCGCCCTATGACAATTAAGTGAACCGTAACTAGCACCATTGTTATAGATTTCCATAAAGTATAAAATTAAATCTGATATAGAGGGACTATAGATATTTACGTTACTCCTGTTACAGAATTGTTGCCAGCTTTTTATCGCGGTTCCATATTGCTTAATGGAATTTTCCGAGAGTGAGGCACACATGACGTCCGCAGCTGATTGTGGAACGTTTCTTCTCAATATCGACTCCCTGATAATCTGCCAGCTAATAGAGTCATTTTGGGGAGCCTGCCGGAAAGACATAAAATATCGTTACTATCAATTTCAATTGTATCTGAAATTAAAAGGTCCTTGAATAGAGGATACCACGGTTGAGTTGGCCATGCCGGGACAATGATAATGCCTTCAGCCTTGTCACAAATAATTTTACGAAGTACTTTTAAAATAATAGCAAATGGTGGGAAGGCATAAAAGTGTAAAGCTGACCAGTTCATAGTAAATGCATTTGTGGTGTAAGCATCGGGATCCCTATTCCAGGAAACGTATTTTTTGCATTTTTTATTAACTCTGCTAGCAAAAAGGTCAATGTCAGGTTTGCCTAGTTTATAAATTATTTTCCTAAATGTGTCATTTTTCACTTCCCATTCGGTATCTGGATGTAACCTCCTAGATTCCGCATCTGCTATAGCATTCTCCTCAGAACTAATATAAGATGCAAAAACATATATATTACGAACTTCACACCACTGCCATATATCTCTGCTTAATTTTGTAAGATGCTGAAATTTTACGCCTCCCATTCGGTTAACGTAAGAAATGGCCGTGGTATTATCAATTCTCAATATAATTTGACAATCATGTTTATTTTTGGCAAAGATTTTTAAGCCGAAAAAAGCGGCCATTAATTCTAACTCATTTATATGTCGATTGGATTCATCAATACCCCACTGACCACTAGCAGTTTTATCACCACATGCTACCCCCCCACCCTTTTTTACTCGCATCAGAAAAAATTTCCATTAAATAATTATCATCCCGAATAGGGTTGACACTGGAAGATATTGAACGTTGCCACCAGATAAGGTCACCCTTTATATAATCAGGTATATTCATATAGTTGTCATAATCTGCAGATTTTAATAGTGCAATATATTTACATCTTTCCATTAGTTTCGTGTATAACCATCCATATTGGATTGCAGGGCAGGATGAAGTGAGAAGTCCTAAAATACGTGCGAAGTCCCTAATTTTGCATCTCTTTTTATTTATAAAACTATTGATTTCGCAAGAAATAAGTTTCCTTTTTTCGTCCGGTAATTTGACATGGAAATTTTTTGTATCTATTATAAATCCCAAATATTTGCAGGTATACTGAGGAATTAAGCAACTTTTATCATAATTTATAATAAAACCTAGCGATTCCAATATATCTTTTGTTTTGTTTATGTTTTCTAAACAGAGATTATATTCTTTTCCTATCAAACAAATATCATCGAGATATATTGTTGACATATAGCCCATAGACCTAAGTAGACACATAACGGGTTTCAATAATTTTGTAAAAACAAAAGGGGCGGTACTTAGCCCAAATGGAAGTACATTAAATTGGTATAATTTGTTATGCCAACTAAATCTTAAATATTTTCTGTGTGACTCACTAATTTTAATAAGAAAGTATGCGTCTTTTAAATCGAGGGTAGCCAGAAAATAGTTATTGGAGATTAACTTCAAAGTAGTTCTCAAGTCTTCTATTTTAAAATGTTCAGTTTCTATATAACGATTTAATGACTTTAAATTTAGTATGAATCTATATGTACCGTTAGGTTTTTTAATTAAAAAATAGCTTGAAAGATATTGATCACTACTAGGTTCACACAAAGAGATTGCATTTATTTTTTGTAAGTTGCTTATAGCTTTCTGATATTGTATAGTCTCATTTGTTGATAATTTGGGTTCTTTAGGTATAAAGGTTTGACTAACCTCTTTAGAAAATGGAATTTTGTAACCATTGACCAATGATAATAGAATTGGATCTTGTGATATTTGCCGCCATTGGTTATAAAATAATGGTAATCTGCCTGTGCAACATACCGAGCTTATCTGCGCGGAGGGGGCCGATTGTAGTAGCGCTGCTGCGGTGGCGGCGGCGGCGGCTTGCGTCGCGGCGCAGGAGGCGCTCGCGGGTGGCTCGGCGCAGGCGCCTGGCGTCTCGGCGCTGCCACTGGCCTGCTGGGTGGCAGCTGAGGCTTGAAGTTTTTTGGAGGATAACTTTTTTGGGTTGCTCGAGGGTTGAATGATGGAGTATTATTTTTTATTTCATTAGCCGATCTGTTTATGGCCTTGGCTTCTCTCAAAGTGTCTGGCAGCTTTTCACTGAATAGGAATTGGTCTATTTCAGTGTTTTCTACTTGGGTTTTTAGTTCCTTTTTTATGCTATTGCAAATAAAGTTACGTCGGGTAATCGACTCGTTGTATTGCGTGTCACAAATTATTTTACATGCGTCCAACAGCAGTTTTAAGACTTCTGGGTCTTTATGTTCTGAAGCCAGCACCTTAGTTAGAGCTTGACTTAAACACGAAATCGATGCAGAAATTTGCTTTTGTTTATTTTCTAGTGCCTTATCCTTTTTTAACAACCACTCAGATAAGGCAGCCTTAACCTCTGGATTTAACATCGGGGCTTCAATTTTTTTGCAGTTGTTTGGCGTCAGGTATTTTTCTAACAATTCTTTCTTTATTTCCTTTGACAAGCCACTTGTAGATATATGTTCTAATCGGATGGACAAATCATTTTGTATGGGTGCACCATATTTTTTATCTTTTGATGGGGCCTCGCCCAAAAGTGAAAGTATTTCATCGTCCAGTTCTGGAACATCCAGAGGTGGTTGTGAGGTGGAAGGAAGCACGTCCTGTTCACTTGTAAGTACTTCAGAGGTCACCTCGTGTTCATTAAAAATATGAGCACTTTCTACATCTTCATTATTTAATGTCTGACTTTCTTGAGCGTCTGAAAGTACGTATTTAATTAAAACAAGGAATTTTGACTATAGTCATGAACGATATCCATTTATCGAATGACTAGTGGGTAGTTAGTGCGTACATAAAAGATGGTAATTTATAACTTTACCATTTTATCAGCAATAACTGCTTTTCACAAATTTAGAATTTTGAGTAACAATGTCAACATTTTTGCCCGGTAATAGCCCCTCGAACTATACACATGGCACAAACTTTATACAAGTAGTTGTATAACTATAAATATATTTATGAAGGTAGCATTCCCTCGAAATGCACACATCACAATGTAATTTCACGGAAATAGTCCTTCTAAACTATTCACTATGAAAAGATATGTATATTTTTCAACCTACCTTCAAGTAATGACGCGTTGACTAAGTCAGGAGTATTGCTTGACGAGCTTATGCGACGTCTTCTACTTCTTTTCTTCAATTTCTTCTCAATCTTTCTTAATTTCCTTTGCAAATACTCGTCAGTATCCTTTTCGCGATCTCTCTTCGGCATTTTATTTATTTATTTAATTTTTTGAAGAAAAAACACGGGAACAAAATATAAAAAGAACGGCGCGTGTTAACTGGCGAAGCACAAAAACGCGAATGATAAACCTATGGTCCGGACTCTCGAGCGGGGGTTGCTACCTGTCTGTTACTAAGCTATTTTTTTTTCCTCTGTCTCTTTCTTTCAAATTGTGATTAACTGGCGAAACCTAACGTGTTACTACAAATATACTTTATCTAATCCTGAGGACGAAGCATGAGTATAATTATCCATTTTTAGTTATAATATAGCAATTAAATCAATTTCCATACAAAATATAACAACATAATTAGGTACCTACATTAATTATTATGTAGGCATAAAATCACTCAAAATAGTTGTTGCGAAATTGCTAGAATTTTCAATAATTTCTTTGTTATATATTAGGGAATACTTTGGAAGAGTTACTCCAGCCAGCGGCTTTTCTAATTGTATCTAAATTAACTCCAAGCTTGTTGGCCTTAGATGTTGCAGCATGCCGAGTGCTGTGAGCACTGAACAGCGAAGTGTCGATTCCACTTTCATACAGAGTCTGTTTTATCCAATTACTTAATCTTTGTGAAGATAGTTTTGAATGTGGCTTTTTATAACTTATAAATAAATATTTACAGTTTTTACGAAGTTCTCTTGTTTTGTTAATATATGATTCTATACACCGGACAGGACAAATCTCTGGACGTTCATTATAAAAAGGGAGCCTTAATAATGGTTGGGGTGAATGTAGTTTGGAGGTTTTAATTATGTCTGGAATTTTAATAAACATTTCAACACTATATTTACTTATATTATCGAGGTGCATTAAAGATAATGTTTGCTTTTTTTTTTTTTTTTTGAGCCAAAAAATCAAGGACTATGTTTGTGTCCCATATGACATCATATTTATATGTATTGCAGAATATGTATTAATAGTTCCGTATTTTGCACCTTTGTTAAAAACATCGGTTAAAAAATTAATTACGACATGAACTGAACAGGTCAAGTAATTGTGCTGCATTTCGGAACAATAACTAAACAAGACTTGATACAGCTGTTATATTGCTTGTAAGTATTACTAGATAAAGAAGATAACATTATTTCTGTAGAATCAACAGATAACGATTTATCTAATAAAACTTGCCTGATAACTTCACGGCAATCAAACCGAGTATCTTGTGTAAGCTGTGTGTCAATCTGATAGGAGATTGAAGAAGGTTAATATTGGGTTCAAAATAAATTGATTTAGAAATAGATATCTTTTTCAATAATGGGAACCATGGCTGTGTGGGCCAATTTAGTACCTACTACGAATATACCCTCGGCCTTATCATCTATTATTTCTCTAAGTGTATTTAAAATGAGGGCAAATGGCGGAAATGCGTAAAAATAATAGTTAGTCCAGCTGATGGTGAACGCATCAACAGCAAATGCTTCGGGTTCATTTTTCCACGTAAAGTACAATGGGCAATTTGTATTACACCTACTGGCAAACAAATCTATTTCTGGTCTATTTCACCAAATACTCGTTTAATACCACAATAAGCATGTTCACTTAATTCCCATTCAGTATCTAGAAACTTTTTGCGAGACAATGCCGTGGGTAAAAAATTGTCCTTCGTATTAATATAAGAAACTAATACTTTAATTTTACGTGTTTCGCACCACTGCCATATATTTTTTTTTTTTTTTTGGACATATCATTTAAATTTGGGTACTTTATGCTGCCCATTATATTAATGCAAGATATCGCGGTTACGTTATCAATGCGTAACAAAATTTGACAGTCAGATAATTCTTTAGCAAACGTTTTTAAACCTTAATATGCCGCTTTTAATTCAAATTAATTAATATGAAGTGTCATTTCAGACTCCTTCCAATAACCAAAACATTCCTTGTTATTACTCGAGGCACCCCAGCTTGAATGAGAAGCATCAGAATTAATTTCAATTTTATAATCATCAGATCTTAAGCTAGCATAACCATTATCAATTTTGTCTAGCCACCAATAAACATCTTCCCGGATATTTAATGATAAACTAATCTGTCGTTCATATGATGAATTTTCTCATAAACTTAAATACTTAAGTCTTTCAAGACGTTTAGAATAAAGCCACGAATATTGAATAGCAGGGCAAGCCGATATGAGAAGTCCAATCAATTGTGCATAATTACGTAACTTAATTGTTTTTGCTTCGAAGATTTTTAAAAGAGATTGTTTTATTTTTACCCTCTTTGTTTGAGGTAATTTTAAAACCATGTTTTGGGAATCAAATACAAAGCCTAGAAATTTAAATGTGTTTGAGGGTTGTAAAGAACTCTTATCACAATTAATCTAGAAGCCTAAATTTTCTAAAAGTGTCTTTGTAAAAAGTACGTTATTATAGCAATCTGCCTTTGTTTTACCAACGCAAAAAATATCGTCGAGATAAATAACTGATATCATATTTCTTTGATGTGATCGCAAAAATTCCATAACAGGTTTTAAAAGTTTTGTAAAGGTAGACAATTAAATTCATATAGTTTGTTATTGAATTTGAATCTTAAGTACTTTTTGTGCGAGTTATGAACTGGTAGAAAAAAATATAAGTCCTTTAAATCAATAGTTGACACAAAACATCGCTCGGTAACGAATTCAGATGCAGTTTTATAGCCTTCCATTTTAAAATGGACGGTTTCAACAAACTTGTTTAATTTTTTCAAATTCAATATGAACCTTTTGTCTCCGTTTGGTTTAGGTACTAAAATATATCGGATACAAACTGTTCACTATCGTATGTACACTTAGGTATGGCTTTTATTCGAATCAAGTAATCTATGCAAATTTTAAAATCGTTAAAATTTTTATCTGGCTTATATCTTGAGTCAGGATTACTATTTCCGAAGGGCTTTTTAATAAACGGTATTTTATATCCCTTAATCCAGGACAAAATTATAGGATCATTAGTTATTTTTAACCAATTTTTGTAAAATAGCTTTAGACGGCCAGAATAACTGACCTCAGATGTTAATATCTCCTGTTGTTTTTCTTGGGCGGCGAGCGTGAGCGTGTGTAGTTCGGGGTGTGTCGCGGCGGCGGCGGAGGCGGCGGCGGCGGTCCCGAGCGCTGCACCGGGCGAGGTCTCCCCGCTTCGGGCCGCGCAGCAGGCTTCCGTTGCGGGGGCTTCCAGTTTAAACAATTTTGAGAAGTAATCCTATAATTTTGGTTGTTTCTGTTTGAAATAAATGGTTGTGAAGGCTTAAGGGATTCTCCGGTTTTTTGTATAGTTTTTGCGGACCTTAACTTTTCTGGTAAATCGGTCCCAAATAAAAATGTATCTATGGTGGTCTGACGAAGGGTATCTTTTAGTTCTGCATTGATAGTATTAATAACTAAATTTCTTCGGGCCTTCGTTAGGTAGTAGAAGGAATCGCACAACAATTTGCTTGCATCACTTAAGGGTTTTAGAATATCCTGCGATGAATATTTCTTTGTAATGACTTTCTCTGTCGTTTGCGCTAATGCAGCCAAAGCAATGCTGATTTGTTTTTGACTAAGCATTAAGGAAAAATCTTTTTTGCTTGTCAGTTCTGAAATACCCGCTTTAACTTCAGGGTTGAGGATAGGCGTTAATAGCATTTCACAGTTTTTGGGTACCCGATATTCTTGTAACAAGGACTGTTTTGTTTCTTTGATGAGACCCTTGGTAAGTATGAGCTGCCATCTATCGGATATGTTTTTATTAATTTCATCTCCCAAAATATCTTGCGACTGGGGAACTTCCCCTAATAATGACAGTATTTCGACATCAATACCACTGTCTCCTCGTACCTCCTTTGTGAGATCCGACGTCGAAGGTACTGGATTCTGTGCCGACGACGACGTATGAGGAACTGCCTCGTTCATACATGCCTCCTCTTCAAGCGATTCTTCGTGATGTGGTGAACTTTCGGAAATGACTTCCACGATAGATTCACGGTTATGCTATGATTAGAACTTCACCATGTTCGTATTTTTTTTTTTTGTGGGTATTTTTAAAATAGGTTTAGTTCTGTAGTATAATTTTTGATATTATCATGAATACGTTTTATTTCATAAATGCTACCGGGCACAAATAATGTATGTTGTGCTTAAGTAAAGCATTATTTTATGTTATATTTTTTAGTGAGTACCTACCCTCAGGCGTGGTACAAATTTGTGTCATTTGACAAGTGAGTACTTTAAATAAGTATAAATTGGGTTATAAAGTAAGTATGTTGTGCTTAAGTAAAGCATTATTTTATATTATATTTTTTAGTGAGTACCTACCCTCAGGCGTGGTACAAATTTGTGTCATTTGACAAGTGAGTACTTTAAATAAGTACAAATTGGGTTATAAAGTAAGTGTGTTGTGCTTAAGTAAAGCATTATTTTATATTATATTTTTTAGTGAGTACCTACCCTCAGGCGTGGTACAAATTTGTGTCATTTGACAAGTGAGTACTTTAAATAAGTACAAATTGGGTTATAAAGTAAGTATATCTGCAGACAGACGCGCAGAATACAAGTTTTTAAACAATGTTAAATGACATTGTTACATAATTTACTTAAATTCGATGGATTCTTCGTCAGATGAAATAACGCGAATTCTTTTCCTCAGCTTATTTTCGAGTCTCCTTATTTTTCTTCGTATTATTTCATTCTTATCTTCGTTCTTGCGCTTCTTCCCCATCTTGAGAGCTTTGTGTAACACTAGATGACCGTTACAATGAAGTCTTGAGCGTTGCCAGGAACACGTGCGAAGGCTTGAGCACGGGAACGAACAATGATTCCAAAAGGGCCGGTTAATTAGGAGCCGGAGGTGAAGCAGTGTTGCCAATACAAAAAAAAAAAAAAAAGACTCTAAAATAACCGTGCAAGGCTGACACATGGGACCGATACTACAATAAGTAAACCTAATAAATCGCAAAGAATTAAGCTGCGAAATATAATTAGGTTATATTTTCGGCTTTCATAACATAAAAACCAAATGTTTGGACGATCAACTATATGGAAATAAGCACGATATTACTGGTATAAATTAAAATCAATTAACAGGTATAAATTAAACAGGTTTCAATTATAAAAACAAACAATGTTTTCGAATAATTCAATTTTAAATACATATTATTTAAAAAACTTAAAGTGAATTGATATCCACGATTTTGGAATCCACGGAGACACCAGCACCTTATTATAGCTTCTACGGTCAAATCACCAAAGAGTTTGACTTTTGTTTCTTTTAGCCTTTGTCGACATATCAAAGTCACACATTTTCACTCTTTTCATCCTATTATAGACAACCGGCTGGTGTAGTGGTAACATACATTGCCTTCTATGCCAGAGGTCCTGGGTTCGAATCCCGGCGGCGGCGGATATTTGTGTGATGAACACTGATATTAGCCGTCAAGTCATGGATGTTTATATGTTTATTTAAGTTTATTATAATAAAAAATATGTATTTATTCAATATGTATGTTTATATATTTCTTAAGTATATCAGTTATCTAGTATCCATAACACAAGTTCTTTAAGAAACTTAATTTGGGCTAGATAATGTTATGTGAGTGTCAGAAATATTTATTTATTTTATTATTTTCCAGATAATTCTTTTCCTCTATTAAAAGTAATACGAATAAAGTCATTACTAATCGCGTATTAGAACAATCCTTGAAGACATGAGATGCCTAAGGCCAATGTTAACAGCTAAGGCCACACCTTTGCACCAAGATTGATGGATTGATAGGCTTCATAAAGAGTTAGCTTATTAAATTAAATAATAAAATCTTACGGAACACTGTCAGATAAGATCGAGACAGCTTTTCAGACGATCACGCTACATTAATACAATAACTTTACAACAACAATAACTTTACTTAGATGAGATATCACCACTCCATTAAATTTTATTAACTTTAATTACTGCTGATGGTATACCGGAAATTGTGGGAAATACCTGGTAATCCTCGTGGTGGGAAACTGTCGTTTTGAGCGAAGGCTAAAAGGTTAAAGGCTAAATTTATTCAGCGATTAAATCACTAGTAAAACTATTAAACAATTCCCGTGCATTGATAATCTCTCTACTGACCACGTGCGACTGACTATGTTGAGAGTTTAAAATGCTGTGTATACATGATAGCTGGTGTAATTATAAATGATTGTTACCTGCGTATGTAGCATAATTATAAATCAAAAAGTTGCTGTAATGTAAACATCACAGTAAATGGTATGTAGAAAGAAAAAACCACACAATTTAAATGGACAAATTATTGTCATTTTCGGATTATTATTATTTTGCGCATATCGTTTGTCATCTACTTGTCATTAGTCTTCTTTCGTAAGTCAAGGGTAGTGGACAATTAAACCTATTCTACCCTTCTCTTTGTAAACCCGCCTGATAATTACGAAAACAAATGATCGAAAGATAAATCATCATAAATATACAGGGTGACTGGTGACAAATTTTAGATCCTGAAGGAGAGCACTCTGTATTTGATCGTTATTATGTAATAAAATGAGGTACTTAATTTTTCACTCAAATTCCCTATAAATAAATACTACTATGTTACTCCATATTTACTTTACATACAACTGAGTCAATCGTGGCACGTGACCTGGTACGCGGATCGCTGCTAACGCTAGCATATTTTTTATTATATTTTTTCTCTTCATGTCCTTGAATTTTAAAAGTGACCCACCAGTCACCCTGTTTATGCGAGATGTTTGATTAATAACTTTGGTTGACATTCCTTTTAGTCGGAAAGAGACTTAATAGAGTTTTTGTTTAAGGAAATGGAATACATGCCTCAAGCTGTGATGTCATTTTTGTTTGTAACCCTCTTTCAGTGGCTAAAGGTTTTCTTTTCATGTTTTTTTATTTCGAATGTTATTTTTTCCTGTCTTTTATGAAATTGGCATGTCAATTTGAGTATTTTTCAATGTTTTTTTTTCAACAAATGCGATAGAGTAGTTGATTGTCTCTTTGTAATGAGCCCATTGCTGGGTTATGAGTTTCTTCGTGATGAGGTGGTTAACTACTGGCCCAATGCTGGTTGGCTTTATTTTGAGGTATAAAGAGTTTATGAAAATAGCGTAGGGCTGTAAATACCCCTTATGCCTATAACTACGCCTTACCCGTAAAAAAAAACAAATTCCTTAATAAGAACATTTTTCACAGCCTTCCACATTCTTTTTTGAAATGAGAATTTCGCAGTAACTGACAAGAATAACACAATATCTTTCGAGGTTCGCAATATTATCTCAAAGTTGAAATCTACTTTGTAGATTTTGGTATTTTAAGTCATTATCAATGCATGAGAAAAATAAAGCTTAAGAATATTGTAAAACCTTACTTAGACTTCAAATCTACTTAAGTAAAGATTTTTGCTAGTTCTCTATGGAGAATTAATAGCGAATCTTTGCTTGAGTCATGATCAAAGTTTGAGAAGGCTTTCATGACATGGGCCTAAGTGAGCTGGCAATAATAAATCTAGTGACTACACACATCAACGCTAAAGTGGGGATATTTAGCGACGTACTTCAGCTTTGCGAGTTCATGGTTTGTTTTCTAAATTGCCCAAAAAACATCGACAAGTGGCACAGCTAATATGACTTCATTTACACGAAGTCTCATGTTCGAACCCTGGCAGAGTAGATTTATATAGGTATGTGATAAACTCGTACATTTGCTCTGAATGCATAGCCCCAGTTATTTTCAATATTCAACAAGTAACTTTACTTTACTTCTTACACAAGTTCTTAATGAAAATTAATGGGCTATGTTAAAAATGTTATTTAATTCTTAAATAGAGCCGAAGACTGCTTATTTAGTTCCTGGAGAAATATCATTCTGTTAAAGAAAAAGTTTAATACAAAAACCTTTGCGTACACCCACATTTTAGTCCTTCGAGCCGGATCAAAATATGGGTGCGCGCGAAAGAATAGGAATTTGACAAGATATAGGAAAAGTATTGTCTGCAGCTAAGAAAACCTATCGCGAATAGATACCTACCTACAGGTGCAAACACATGTTATTACAAACACCACATAATCTTAACATCTATGTAAAATGCATTCTTTGGTATCAATGTGGTTTTGTATTAGGTAGGTTTTAGAACTACCCACCGCATTAATCATACAGTAAAGACGTATGATTCCACTGTATCACCACTTATTATGCTTTATTTCCATTTTTACCAACAACATTGTACTAAATATATCTTTGTTTATTTTGCTCTGTATGCGCAATTTTTTTATAAATTTATATTCTCAAGTAAGTGAAAATGTAACTATTTTCTTAAACCTTATAGTCTTTTGTAGTCTTACACCTAATCTACTTGCTAAGGAACTTTACTTTTTGTAGAAGAGACGACCCTTTACCAGACTCGACCCTTCTTGTAGGGTATGCCCACAATCCGTCTTCCATTAGAAAGTCTTTTCTTGCCCATTTTGCCCAAATACTCATCCGTTGTTCAAGTTAAATGACCTGCATATTATATTCTTTATCACTTCATCATAATTTAACCTTTCAACAACAAAATAAACCATAATTTACTGTGTATTATTTGCTAAAAAAATACATATTTACTTTCGCAAAGTCATAATTGCGTTTGACATACAATATTATTATGGTCGGTTGAGTACCGAAAGTATGTAGTAGTTACAAAAGAGGAATCATATTGATTGAAGCAACGGTATGTTTACCATACTATCTCATAAATAATGTAGCCACATACAATGAATGTCTGCCGTAGATATATGGTTGTAGCTAACTGATTATGTACCATTTGTTTAATAGTTTATCATTACGCAATATAGTTTAGCCATAAATTGTTGTGTATTCTTCGTTAAACAGTACATTTACAGAATTAAATGTACGGCATGGTTTTCGTGGTATTGTCAGTGTGATTAGGCAATTTCTAACGCAATCTTTTATTTAGTAAGTTGTCGTGTAAACAATGAGAATTCTGCATCGACTGAAACAACACGGTCGATGTAAATCAAAGCGGCGGTTTACTTAACAGTGGTAAACATTAACAAGGTTATCTTGAACTAGATGTAAGCTATAACCGATTCCTTATTAAAACACAACGACTTTTAAGACTGCACCCCCGAAAATGTTTAAAGATTTTTGCCCCTGCCTCCTGAATATTCCACGAATATATTGTAGTTTTGAAAATACTTATCAACTGACTTATCTGTGAGAACTGATTAATGGCCTTTTTTTAACTTAATGTTTAAACCTAGCTGTAAGTTTTCCTGTAATATATAAATAAATAAATAAAAATAAACTTTTCTTAATCACCAATGAAATAATAGCAATGCGTGAAATATGCGCTTTTGAGCTCCGAATAACCAAAAAAAGGATGTTAGTTTCGAAACTTTTTCCATTTTGTGTATTGTGAAGATTAAACGTCAGCATCATCATCATCACAACTCTTCGTAATGAGCCCACTGCAGGGCATGAGTCTCTCCCCTGGGTGACGAGGAGGTATAGGCTATTGCTGGCCCAGTGCTGGGTGGTGGATGCCACTATTTTCAGGGCGCCAAGATGGCTTCTGACAAACCCTAAAGACTACAATATACAATTATACAGCACCCGGGACCGACTGCTTAACGTGCCCTCCGAAGCACGGAAGTCGTCGTGAGAAATGAATGGTCGGCGGTCACCCATCCAAGTACCGACCGCGCCGAACGTTGCTTGACCTGTGATATCGTATGATACACACAGTAACCACGGCGCCACGACGACTTCAAATACATACGTATACATTTTTAAAGGAAATCTTTAGGTCCGTGTTTAGTGCTAGGTGGTCAGTAAAATGGCCCGCGGATGCCAATAGCGGTACCGTGAGCTCCATCTATGGCGGATGAGGTACACCTTGAGTATTATAGTGGGTAGGTCCGTCCCGATCAGATCATCCGCATATACCCCGCCGTTCCCCTTTGGGCGGTCGGGAACGTGATTGCACGTTTTGCTCAAGTAAAAAAAAAGGTGGTCAGTAAAATATCAAAATATACCGAAAAATTTTTGTTTCCTTCACAAAACTGGATGAATTTACAGACTTTTAACTATCTTAATATTAGTAAACGCTTATTTTGAATAATGCGGTATCGCTTAATACGTTTCAAGTGATACCTATAATTAATAAAAAATAAATAAAAAAAGTCATAAAACTAAAACCAAAATGAAAGCAAACTAATTATTTCTTTTTAAGAAAAAGTGAACCGCATTCAAAAAACCAACCATGAAAAATGTTTCAATAATTTTTATAAATGCCATCCTATTCCTGTTTCTATTCCATCCATATTACTATCCCGTATAGTAAATGTCTGCCAAAAAATAATTAATATTAATGAATGTAATAAGAACATTAACAATTTATCGGCAATTTATTTAAACGGCACAACAGATTTGTATAAAATTTGGTATGGTAATAGTGTGTTGCTTGGAATAAGTAATACTTTTTATATAAATGTTAAAATATACCTTCTCTTAATTTTTTCTTGCTGAATATAAGATTTTGACATCCCTCTGAGAGACGCCCCTAAGGAAATCTCACGCGGGGAGGAGGTGAATACTCATGTACGACCTGGATAGCACGGGGTGATTAAAAACATGCTTAATTCTATCGTGTTTTGTGAGTTAGGGTACTTACATTAAGAAACTGGTTTCCGGTACAGATAAATTATATGAAGTAGTAAAGAATTGCTAAATTCAGAAATAAGTGCCGCACTTGATAAGCTACACTGATATTATGTTGTTATAGGTACCTAAGCATAAATGCATTTTTGGTTATGAGTTGTATTTTTTTTCAATGCTTATACATTTTATTCCTTTAATTACACAATTAAGTTCTTATAAATAATACAAATGGACGCACCATGGGAAAAAATATATGTCTTGGTCCTACTCAACCAGTAGAACTACCACCAATAAAATTTATCTTGGTTCTACTCAAGCAGTAGGACCACCACCAATAAAAAATAATATTAATATTACAAATGTCCTACTGATCGGACCACGGGCAAAAAACAATTCCCGTGGACCTACCAGTAGGACTACGCGATAGGACCACGGACAAAAAACGGTAAAATCGGGCTTTTTTCCCGTCTCAGTGCGGCCACGATTGTGAGTGGCGTGCGTTTAGCACTTGATGGATGTAAGTAATCGTTGTGTGTTAGAGCATTGTGTACTTCGCGATCTTGAAACCTTAATTGTGGCTTAATGTGTTTTGTCGAACCTTTAGTACATACTTACTTGATAGATAGTAATGATATCACGGTCGGGCGGATAAAATTTTGTTGTTAAGCGGCTTACATAATGCCTTTTTAGATGGTCTGAGTACTAAAAGTTCCATTTGAGATTATAGAAGTTCTTGATGGACATTGTTATAATTCATAACGAACGTACAAATGTGCAAACGATCGGTTTGGAATAATGCCGGATATTCAGAAATTAACTGACGATAATCATGTACCTAGAGCTAGCTAGTGCAATATTCCTATGTTGTTAATGTGGCCAGTTTATATCTTATATCTTAGAGTAAAAAAAAAATGAGTATGATTTGTGAAGTTATTCTTTATTTTAAAAACGTTTTAGATTTTCTTTTTATTTTATTTTATTTTATTTTATTTTATTTTATATTATTTGGGTGGCCAACAGCTTTTACTTAAAAACTAGGTTTAACATATAATGTTGAGTAAGCCATTAACAAGCCTCCGCAGATACATTTGGAGATAGAGAAAAAAAAAATGGTTACATACACGAAAGAAAAAATAAAAAAAAAAGGAAATTATATAACGAAAAATAACAATAATAACAGCATTATCTAGGCTATGACAATATGCATCTAACCTTATGCCACACGATACCAAACTTAAATAAACAACTTCTTCACCAAAATATTTTTTAATTTAGTAGGTGTGGTGTTAAAAAGATCGATTTCGGAGTCATGGTATTTGTTGAATGTATCAACTGATCTTATCAGAAATGAGTTTTTGCGATAGTTCGTACGGGCAAACGGAGCATAGAGCAGGTTACTTATCCGAGAACGCCTATTGGGTACATTAATAAACAATTTATGTAGAATGTGTGGACAGTCTATTTCAGATTGGGCCGTTTTCATAAGAAGAGTGACGTCAGAAATATTTCGCCTTAAGTAAAGTGGCACTAGGTGATATTTTAAACAACGCTTGTGGTAATCTAATTTTGGAAGTTTGAACTTGTACGAAAGAAATCTGCTAAACTTTTTCTGGATACGCTCTATCCTTGTGGAGTATTTTTCATAATAGGGGTTCCATACTTGGCTAGCGTATTCCAAGTGTTTTGATAATTGTGTATCCGTAGCTCGGTAGAAATCGCTTTGTATCTCACCAATCCTTGAATATTTTGCTGCGATTTTAGGCTACACGTTTTCTTTTGTTTTGCTTATAGCAAACTTGTTCTTATTTTGTCGTAGTATGTGTTTAATGTCTAAAGCCAATGCGTTTGATAAATACTTTGAATTTGTTGCGATTGACAAAAGAGCTGCATTTACTGTTAGACTAATTGTCAGACTAGTTGAACCAACCAGCACTGGGCCAGCTTGGTGGATTACGGCCTAAACCTCCTCGTCACCCAGAGGAGAGACTCATAGCCCTGCAGTGGGCTCATTACACGGAGTTGTGATGATGAGTTGCAGGTTGTCAAACAATTTTAATACTTTGTTGTCGTGAATTATGTGGTGCAATGCAGTGCTCTTATTGGTGTGAGTTGATATAACCGGAGAGAGGTTATGAGTGTGAGGTGATGAAACCTCATCATCACACCTCCGTGTAATGAGCTCACTGCAGGGCTATGAGTCTCTCCTCTGGGTGACAAGGAGGTTTAGGGCGTAATCCACCAAGCTGGCTAAGGGCTGGTTGGTGGTTGTCAGATATTTCAGGGTGCCGAAATGACTTCTGACAAACCCTAACGACTATACAGCACCCGGGACCGACAGCTTAACGTGCCCTCCGAAACACGGAAGTCGTCGTGAGAAATGAATGGTCAGCGGTCACTTATCCTAACACCGGCCGCACCGAGCGCGATTAACCTGCGATATCGTTTGATATGCACAGTAACCATGGCGCCACGCTGACTTCAATTCGATGAAACCTAGTGCAGGTTGAATTACGTTTTGTGACGGGGTGGACGTCACTGCAGAAGAGCTTTGCATTGTTTGCTAATTAATTGGGTTATTCTAGCAGCTTATGCTTGCTTTATTTTTTGTTCGACCGCTGTCAAATTGTTTGATGTTATATTCAAAGTAAATTTCATTGTTCACTGTGCGGTTTTCTTATAGAAAGTATTACGGTTTGTACAATGCGTTGACGGTAGCTGATTCCTACTGAATTTCTTGCTGGTACTTCTCAGTAGATGGATCTTCCGAACCAGTGCTAGGTTTGCGTAAATTGTTAAATATTGGATTTAGAATTTTGATGGAAATATTAAATTGAAGTAAAATTTAAAATCTGTAGTGGTAAAAATTTTGAAGTTGCAACAAGTATGTACAAGTATCCACTGCAGTTGCAAAGAAAGTTATTATTCTTGGTATTTGAAGAGTATTTGAATGAGTGTTGTGGATACAGGTTCTCGTTCGTTGATTTGGTGACTACGCCAGAGTGATTCTGGGTAGTGTGTTGAAGGATTCATTGGTCGACTCAGGTTTCCCGTGGGGAAAATATGTAAGTAATTGCTGTAAACCATGAACGAGATAAAGTTTTATTCATCTTAGGAATTTCACAAATCACTTGATGAAGTCAGTCATCACATGCTTCGGCTTTAACTAGTCGCCGGAAACGTTACATGTACAGAAGGCAGCAGATCAAGCGTTACAAACGTGTGACATCTTACAACTAATTTTTAACTTAATGTCGAAGGCATAGAGTTCAGATGCAATTACAATTTTTTGACAGGTTTGGATCGTTTGATCTGTTGCCTCCTGTACCAAGCTCATGTAGCTCAGGACCAAGCGGCATGGAGTTCCTTGGTCAACAATATGTTCGTCTATGTCCAGCTTAAATGATGAATATTATATTAACATATCCCTCTTTATTGACTTGTTTAGTCACGACTCAAGAGTAAAAAATAAAACAAAGGGTCGATTTAATTTTCATTTATTTATAAACGTAATCACATCCTTTTACCTAAAATTAAACATTAGCACAGATAAAGAAGTTCTAATCTACATTTGACACAAACAGTGTCTGAGCAACATTTTACAAAAGTTTTTTTTAACGGAGCGTTTCCATTGAAGCTACATCGGTGTTTGAAAGATACTCTGTCTCTTTTTCTCATATGCATGATGATAAAGACAGCATACGCATTTTACACAGATGTATCGTCCAAAGGTCTCAAAAGTGATTTTACGTTTAAAAAATTGCACTGCAATTCTAAATTACACAACTTTTTCTAGATATTAAAATAAGGAGCTATGTATCTCGAATATAGTCTACTTGTGATATAGAGTTTTTGCCTTTACGACCGTAAAAATATAAATGAAATATAAAGCATGACAGTCGGTTATTCTTTACTTATAAATTTATTAAAAGTTTAGCTTTCCTTCACAATATTTATATTAAAGCTTATTAGTATTCAAAAACTCAGTTGTGTACCAGAATAACATCCGTTAAAAGTTGTTTAATTTAAAAAGTGACTCAAGAGAGTGGTGCTTGAAATAATAGAAGTATACTTTTTAATTTGTACGTATAAAAGTAAATTGATGAACATAACATTTTTGAAACACAAATTGATTTCGTAATAAAAAATTAGCAATCGAGAAGATTGATCAATCTGCGACAAGTAACTACGTGGAATGTATACAAACAACTATCACAAAAGGGTCATACGCATTGATATAAACAAAAAAGAACTTAAAAATGCCTTAAAATTCTAAACGTAAAATCATATTATTTAAACTCAATTCAGTCCTTAATTAATTAATGAAGAGTCACCACAACTTAGAGTTGATAGAATACGATAGACGGATAAACGTGAATAGAACGAGTGAGATGACTGGAAATATGACTTTTCTAGGTAATAAAAAGAACCTTTTTTGTGATACCAATTAACTTTTGTATCTACCTAGTTGAGATGTTGTTTAAATTTAAAAATTCTGGCGTCATTACTAGCATCAATATGATTTTTTTGTTTATATCAACGGTAACAAGAAGAACTTCACATAATATGCTATACCTATCTAACCTTAAAACAACAATCCAATGTCTAACAAAAATACTTTGATATAACATATTATTTAGAGAAGTACGTAGAAACTGTTCCAATATTATTTACATTATACTACGAAATGTACAGGCCGAAGTTCCATAAATACTATGTATTACTTTCTACTTATTGGTCGAAGGCACGTTTTTTTAATTAAAGTTCCCTAAAAAGTACTTCTGTCACAAGATTTGAAGCCCGAAACAGATTAATCATATTCAGCTGATCAAATATAATCACTGATCAATATTTAAAAATAATAAAGAACAAATAAAAACTTTTTCAATACTCTTCCACCTTTAATGTAAGGAAAAGGTTCGAAGCTATGCTGCCTAGTTTTTTTTTTAATGGCTTCAAACCTGGGGACATTCAATCTAGTGGTAGTTTCAACTATGAATGATCAATCAGAACTTCTTGAACCATTAAATTCGTATAGTAACATGTTTAAAAGTATTTACACAAACTTATTATTTACACTGTACCTAATTGGTATATGATCCTTGAGGTTTTATTTTTGGTTAAAATCACATCAAGTCGGCACTGATACCATATTTTATTATTTACTTCTATCTACACTATTTTCTCTATTCTGATTATTTCAATTACATTTATAAGTTATTTGTAATATTTATATTATGATTTTAATTAGATCTTGTTATATAGTGGTAACTATAAAAATATAATTATATATTGTAAAAATTATAACAATGAGATTTAACATATAATTATGAATACGTACATAAAATAATATAAGATAATTAGTCGAGCTCTTTAATACAGTAGGTAATATATTTTAATTCACAAATAAACAAAGAATATATTTATATTTAAATGACATAATATAAAATATTCTGATTAAGTTATTTGCAGGTATTTAATTATTCGATATCTTTAACATATTAAAAGATAGTTTTTTAATTTAAGTTCCATATTATCATACAAAATGCTTTTAAAAAGATTTTGATAATACCAGTGTTGAATAACTATTGCGAGAGCAACTCTACAATCGTATTTTATTCAAAGAAAATATAATGATTGCACTTTGCTTTGCTGACACTACTTGATTTTAATTACAAGTTTCGTATCATTTACCTATTTATTAAGAGAAATGTTTGCAGTAAGTTTCGTTCGGTACGACGTCCAATTTCCGTAATAAAAATATGTATAAATAAAATACGATTCTACTCATAAACACTACCTAAGCAATGTAAGATTGCTGCGTAGTTTCAAGGAAAGGTTAATGTCCATGTGTGTTGGTAAGTTTAGTACCGCGCGCGACACCAGGCAGCGCTAGTGGTAAGTTTAGTTCCGCGCTCGGATACCACGCGGCGCTAGTAGCGCGATGGCGCGAGCGGGACGAGGGCGAGCGGTGCGGGGGGCGCGGGGGCGGGCGCGGGCGCCACGCGCTGCGTGCGGCGCGGGGACGCGCGCGGCGACCGCAGCGGCGAGCGCTATGGCTTCAACCGCTTGAAGCCCGCGCCGTCCTGTAACAAAATAAAACGGCTTTTTAAGGACTGGACATACTAAGATAAGCTAGAGAAAACCAGAGTAACAGAATTCTTTTACATACATACATAACTTCACGCCTGTATTCCGTGTGGGGTAGGCAGAATACCAGAGGTAATAAAACCATCTGATGTCATGTTAGATAAATTTGGAGGCATTATAATAGTGGAGAGAGACTATTGCAGTGACAGGGGGACAGCCAATCGCCCACAAAAAAGCCTCCCATAACACCTCGGTCCCTTAACTGACTTTTACAGTATGCCCGAGAAGAGAAGCAGCTGGCACATTCTATGTTTTTCTTTCGCTCCCAGTCCAGCATAGAAGCTAGCATCACATAATCCCAGTCCAGCATAGAAGTTACAATTCTGTTAAGAGATGTTTTTGAGTAATTTAAGGCCTCAGTTTTATGTGACTTAGTCTTGCTCCAGTTAAATCTTAATTTCATCTTATGGTAAGTAAAGATGAAGTCGTAGACATACAGGTTGAAGAAGGAACTAGGTCATCATAAATACTACCTGAACAAATCACAGCTGGAGTATTGACAGCGGACAGCGCCCAGCAGGCTTTATATGTATAGTGGTCAATAGCCTACGAACCATTAACCTAACACGAAGCTACAACTCTTCAACACACATGGCGCTGTTATAGGATTTCCTACTTCAGTGTTAATCATGACTCAGCATATATTTTTAATTTACATATTAATATGACTGATAAATATGCTTTGATTGATATAATTATTCTATTTTTAATTTATTTTATTTAGTGTGTTAATTCTATTAATTTATAATTGTATTAATTTATATGAAGTTAGGTAATATTTTTAAGTATAATTTACCACTTTAATTATTTAATGCCTTTAATTAATTTTTATTTGTAGTCATTATTATTTTTTGTGACTTAAAATAATTTATAAATTTAATTTAAGTCTTTTATAATTTATATTTGTAATATATATTGTATTTTTTTTTAAATTGTAAAATAAAAATAAATAACCAAAATAACTAAGTTAGCCAATTCAATTTTTTTTAGTTATCTAGTGCATGCTGTGCTTTTTTGTAAGTAATGGGGGCATTTAGATTAAGTTAAAATAGATTTCTTTGTAAAGAGCCAATTATAAATAAATAAATAAACAAATATTCACTGTCAATCAATCATTACTGAAAAAGAGTTCAAGCCTCGATAACACAGGCCTCAGTATTGTACGTGTATGAGGTTAAGTGACGTGCAAAATAAAGTTGTCTTGCATGAGTTCGATTCGATACAAAGAATATTTCGACTTTGCCTTTGACTTAATGTACCATTCTCATACCTGTCCGAGTTTGAGCTCCTCGTACAGCGTGGGGTCGACCTCGCGCGGCGCCTGCGTCTCCTGGCGCCACGCCGCGCTATTGCTCACGCCGTTCGCCACCGAGCTGCCGCCATTCGCAGCTCCGTTTGGAAGGTTACCCTGCACATGAAGAAATAACCCTTTTATACATACATACATAACCTCACGCCTGTCTCCCTTTGGGGTAGGCAGAGACAAGGGAACACCAATTGCTGCGATCCAGACATACCTCTTTCGTTTCCTCCACATTCATTAATCTTTTCATACATGATCGCCGGTTACGGGTACTTTTAACGAGTCCCTTTTTAAGAACGTCGCCAATTTGATCGGCGTACGTTCGCCTAGGGCAGCCTCTTCCAACAACACTATCCATTCTTGCTCTGTACACCTCTTTCGTAAATCTACTTTCACTCATGATTTAATGTATTTACGGGATTCTTACCACGATTTTCGATTTTATTTTCGCACGTCCGATATTTCGATGCTGTTACAAGCACCATGATCGCGGACTGGCAGATGTAGGTAGGTTGCGATGACAGTTAGAGGCAGATATATCGATCTACCCCCTTTCTTGTTCGTTTTGATCTGCTACTACTGGAACTCACATGAATGTCACTTTTGCAAAATACGCTCACAGTATCACTGGGTTTTTGACCGGACACACCACTTTCGCTGTTTTTTAGTTTAGTAAAAGTCCTAACCACTGGGTTCCACGTACTAGACAATTTAAAACCGTCTTCTCGATTAAAGTTATTTTCGCACTTTTTTATTTCTAACGCTTCTTTAACGATTCGCGGTATGTAGTGTCGTTCCGTAGATAAGATCCGAGTATTATGGAACTCAATCCAATGATTAGGGCCCGATTCTAACAGATGTTCGGCGATGGCTGACTTGTTTGTGTCTGAGTTTTTTATGGCTTTGATGTGTTCCTTAAGACGGCATGAAATAGTTCTCTTCGTTTGGCCAATGTAGGAGCTGCCACAACTGCAGTCAATTTTATAAACACCCGGTGTCTCAAGCGGTATGTGATCTTTTGGTGAGCGCAGACACTGATTGATTTTCTTGTATGGAGTGAAAATCGTGTCGATAGAGTACTTATTTAATATCCTTCCTATTTTATCTGTGACTCCTTTTAAGTATGGCATGAAGGAGGGCTGGCGCTTCACCTTGGGTGTATTTGGTTTGGTTCTCGTTCTTCTCTTTATATTTGACATACAAGAAAATCAATCAGTGTCTGCGCTCACCAAAAGATCACATACCGCTTGAGACACCGGGTGTTTATAAAATTGACTGCAGTTGTGGCAGCTCCTACATTGGCCAAACGAAGAGAACTATTTCATGCCGTCTTAAGGAACACATCAAAGCCATAAAAAACTCAGACACAAACAAGTCAGCCATCGCCGAACATCTGTTAGAATCGGGCCCTAATCATTGGATTGAGTTCCATAATACTCGGATCTTATCTACGGAACGACACTACATACCGCGAATCGTTAAAGAAGCGTTAGGAATAAAAAAGTGCGAAAATAACTTTAATCGAGAAGACGGTTTTAAATTGTCTAGTACGTGGAACCCAGTGGTTAGGACTTTTACTAAACTAAAAAACAGCGAAAGTGGTGTGTCCGGTCAAAAACCCAGTGATACTGTGAGCGTATTTTGCAAAAGTGACATTCATGTGAGTTCCAGTAGTAGCAGATCAAAACGAACAAGAAAGGGGGTAGATCGATATATCTGCCTCTAACTGTCATCGCAACCTACCTACATCTGCCAGTCCGCGATCATGGTGCTTGTAACAGCATCGAAATATCGGACGTGCGAAAATAAAATCGAAAATCGTGGTAAGAATCCCGTAAATACATTAAATCATAGTGAAAATAACCGCGATAGTTTAAAACAATTATTACTTTCACTCATCCTTTCCAAATGTCCAAACCACCGTAGCATACCCTTTTCAATCTTAGTCACTACATCTTCTTTCAATCCGCTAACCCTTTTATCTATGTTCCATTTCATCTGATGGAAAGTAAGCATGCTTGCGAATATCAGGATTGATATTGGTCAAAAACAACAGGTACCAGAAAGAAACTGTCAAAGTGTTTTGTTTGAAAATACGGCATGAAAGAACTGACAGTTTTAATTTACAAAGGATGGGATCTTATAGCGTTAGGACGTTCTTGACCCACACCAAATTATCACGCCATAACATCTGGTGCTGATCAGGGTTACCATATAAGGACATAAGACGCCAAAAGATATGATACGGCAAAATGGTGCACAGGGCATCGATTGCGATCAATAAAATGTCACTCGCAGGAGTAATGAAGTGATAAAAATATTCTCTCCCTTCCACTTGATAAGAGTGATCATGAACACTGAGGTGGTACACACAAGAAACCTTTTCACTCGACAATTGAAAAAAACAGTCAAAAGCAGTTCGTTCTACACCTTGCCGTGTCAAAAAGGAACTTTCAAAGCACTTTGTTGGACATTTTGCTATATCCACTATACAGGGATGGAAGACGTCAAATCGTAAAAAAGGACTGGATTCTAACGCATTTTAGATAATGTCAATTTAAATTATTGCCCCTTTCCTGTTGGAAGATATCGTGGCTTTAGCCGTCTATAGCTTATAAAACCAAATTCCTCCTTTGCATCTGGTAGTCTCTTTGAATACGAAAACTCAAAAATAACGATATTATGTACTTAGATATTTTGAACTGTTATCATTAATAGGTGAACTCACATATGAGGAAGGATAATTTTTATTTATAATTTTGTATTACATTTTATGTATTAAGTTGGATGTATGCCAAGCAAAACCAGAGTGGTTCGCGAGTAATTGTTAAAACTGAACTATATATTTAAACAGTTGCCAGTACTTACATTATTTATAACAGTATCTGGGTTCGGTTCTCTGAGGTAGCTCGGATTTTCGAATGCCACTCCACCTTGTGCTTTTAGTCGTAAATTCTGGAAAGGAATAAAACAATTTATAGTAAAAATGTCGTGCTCAGTTTTCAAACGACTTTCAAAAGGTGGTTCTCAATTCGTGTGTATGTTTTTTTATAATTGCTTTGTATCTTTGTTACATGATTTTTTGGGCAACTATGAATCGATGTTGAGTATTCTTGTTTCATATGATAGATAATTCAGAGGTGAATTCCATCAAAATCGATTGAGGAATTCTTGAAAAATTTTTGATTTTGGAAAAAATATTTATGAATCGGAGCATAATTTAAAACATTGCTGGCCTTATAGGTACTTCAGCTAAAGTTTTGACGTGAAGTCGGTGTTTTTAATGCTCTGCATTCGTTGATTAATCGTTACCTTCTTTTTTTGTTCTAGTGTGAGTTTAATGTTCTTTTTATAATGCTTGCTTCTATGGGGAAAGGAAAGCGATGCGCACCAGGATTTTCGTTTGACTCCAGTTTGCGAGATAACTTGGTTATCTGCGGAAGATTTCTTCCAACCTACAAACTCATAATATTTCAACGTTGTATGACTGAAATATCTGCTTAGTACCTTTCTATGCCTGTAGTAGAATCCTGCCGCAAGCAATATGGCGGCCACAAGAATGACCGCCACGGCGAGTCCGCCGGCCGCCGCCGCGCCGCCGCCGGCCACCGGCGCCGCCGCCGCGCCCGCCTCCTGGCCTTGCGTTGTGAACATTATCGGCAGACTTAGCGACGATGTACCTGAAGGAATTAAATCAGTGGTTGATGTTTGCAACAATACAGGGTGAAACATAAGTCGTAAACAGATATACAGGGTTGTTTTTTTAGTCACCGGACAACTTTTTTTATCTTAATAAGTACCATTTATAGAAACGATTTTTGCAAAAAAAATAGGTGCGTTTTTTTAACAAGGAAATTCATATTTTCGCTTACATATTACGCAAAAGCTGGTAACTCTTCATTATGAATTGTTACCATTCAAATAAAGACTACTCCGCGCTACTACTGAGCATCTTGTAGAACTACGTCGTAGTGTTATCAGTGAAATTCCGTGTAGTTGTAGCTATGTTCATCAACAGAGACTATTTGTAAAAAAGTTTTCGGTGCCATATCTTTATTTTATGTACTGAACGATACTAATATGCATCTTACCTACGTTTATATCGTATCAAAGAAAATAACCTTTAAATTTGACTGGTCAGGCATACGTCATTTTATTAACCGTTTTATTAATAATTTGTTCCGTTTCCTCATAATTTAGGTTCATTAACCAATCTTTGATTAAAAGCAAAAATTTTAATCAAAGATTGGTTAATGAACCTAAATTATGAGGAAACGGAACAAATTATTCCCTCCGCATGCTGACTTGCTGATTTAAACATTCCACCCTACACCCTCACCCTCAACAAAAAAAACTTAAATAAACAAATAAATAAGACTTCACACACATGTATCTACTCACCCACTTTTTCACACACACCCACGATACATCCTACTTTTTCCTTTTTTATATATATTACTTTTTATGCCAAATAATTATGTAAAAAAAATTCAATACTTAATACTTCTTTTTGCGAAAAGTAATAATTTTTGTATTATATTTATCATTCTCAAACATAGTTAATTGTAGTCTCGAGCCGAAGAAGGTTCAAAATATATTAATATTAAAATGTAAATGATCCTTATCGGTTGCTACGTGTCAGGTCTGCGAGCCTAGTGTAGCAGCCACTGTTTTCATTGTTGTTTGTAATTTTCTTTTTGACAATAAACTATTATTATTATTATTATTAAAATGTTTTGAGTTTTCTGAGTCGCATAGTCACCCTAATTGCTACGTTAAACTGTCATAGACCCATCATAGCATGTTACTGAGATTGAACCATTAGATAAAAGCCACGGTGTATATTATGAAGTAAGTATATTTCAAACGTAAATTACTGGTTAACAACACCTTTCCAGGGACAGATACAGTTTCAGATAACTAACGACCAACTTGTCAGAATGTCATTATGTAAATAGGTTATTTGAACATCAAAATTTCAACCCTAATTTTGATGCAAGTTTAGGCGTAAATAATTAATGTCAGTAGATCTAAAATCAACCAGTAAGCTAAGTTTATTTATCAGTTATTCCAAATACCTAAATAATTGCTTATTTACATTTAAATAATTTTAAATGTAAATAAGTAATCATAAACATTTAAATAAGTAATTATAGGTGTAAAAAAACACCCATTTCAAAAGTTTTTGACCCATTACTGTAAGATCATCCATCTCATCATCATCTTATTGAACATCCCAAACTGTGCGGGAAGTTGAATATAAACGAGCTCAAATAAAGTTCCGTTTTTAATTTATACCAGACCTGAAATAAAGAACGGTCTTCAAAATTAGTTTATTTTCAGTAAGTCGGCTTTTTAAAAGCTCTACAGCCGATAAACATGTCGTTAAAGGTGACAAAACTCTTCGTATAAAGTCTGCTGTTAAATATTCCAAGTTTCAGTAGCTAGAAGAAAATATTTATAAAGTGCCAGTACTTTCCTGATCATCTTCTAGGAGTGTATCGTTGACCCTATCGTCAGACGAAATTAAAGATAAATTGGGATGAAGTAGCTTTCCTTAGCCCGTGTGCTTTCTGATTTTCTTTAACGTTGCGGTCAAACAAGGGTTTTATAAAAGTTTAAAAAAATGCTTCGTCAATTAGTTGGCTTTTTTTTCCACTCACCGGTTTGGTCATTAGCCACTTTGACGACACACTGTCTGTGCTTACTGACGTCATTAGCCGCCTTCACCACACACTCATATTGCACATAATCCTGTAGCCCTGTGAGCACGACGCTAGTCTCGCTGGTGTCCAGCTTATTCAGGGATGGAGGGTCTGCATAGAGACCGCCTCCGTGGCGCAGTGGTCCAAGTCACTAGTACTCCGCAAATCGTAAGATTGCGGGTTCGATTACCGCACGGAACAAAAATAAAAGTTGCGTGGCTGGGTGTTTATCCGTTATGTATTTATGATCTACGGTCCCCCGTAGTTCACTACAAGGTATCCCATATCACAAGCTATGCTTACTATGGGGGCTACAGCTGGTGTGATTGTCTGGGGATTTTTTTTTTCGTTAGCCGACCCTTCGCGGCTGTATTTCCACTCACCGACGTCATTGGCGGCCTTCACCACGCACTCGTAGCGCACGTCGTCCTGCAGGCCGGTGAGCACGACGCTGGTCTCGCTGGTGTCGAGCTTCTCGGGATCTTGCACTCACCGACGTCATTGGCCGCCTTCACCACGCACTCGTAGCGCACGTCGTCCTGCAGGCCGGTGAGCACGACGCTGGTCTCGCTGGTGTCGAGCTTCTCGGGATCTTGCACTCACCGACGTCATTGGCCGCCTTCACCACGCACTCGTAGCGCACGTCGTCCTGCAGGCCGGTGAGCACGACGCTGGTCTCGCTGGTGTCGAGCTTCTCGGGATCTTGCACTCACCGACGTCATTGGCCGCCTTCACCACGCACTCGTAGCGCACGTCGTCCTGCAGGCCGGTGAGCACGACGCTGGTCTCGCTGGTGTCGAGCTTCTCGGGATCTTGCACTCACCGACGTCATTGGCCGCCTTCACCACGCACTCGTAGCGCACGTCGTCCTGCAGGCCGGTGAGCACGACGCTGGTCTCGCTGGTGTCGAGCTTCTCGGGATCTTGCACTCACCGACGTCATTGGCCGCCTTCACCACGCACTCGTAGCGCACGTCGTCCTGCAGGCCGGTGAGCACGACGCTGGTCTCGCTGGTGTCGAGCTTCTCGGGATCTTGCACTCACCGACGTCATTGGCCGCCTTCACCACGCACTCGTAGCGCACGTCGTCCTGCAGGCCGGTGAGCACGACGCTGGTCTCGCTGGTGTCGAGCTTCTCGGGATCTTGCACTCACCGACGTCATTGGCCGCCTTCACCACGCACTCGTAGCGCACGTCGTCCTGCAGGCCGGTGAGCACGACGCTGGTCTCGCTGGTGTCGAGCTTCTCGGGATCTTGCACTCACCGACGTCATTGGCCGCCTTCACCACGCACTCGTAGCGCACGTCGTCCTGCAGGCCGGTGAGCACGACGCTGGTCTCGCTGGTGTCGAGCTTCTCGGGATCTTGCACTCACCGACGTCATTGGCCGCCTTCACCACGCACTCGTAGCGCACGTCGTCCTGCAGGCCGGTGAGCACGACGCTGGTCTCGCTGGTGTCGAGCTTCTCGGGATCTTGCACTCACCGACGTCATTGGCCGCCTTCACCACGCACTCGTAGCGCACGTCGTCCTGCAGGCCGGTGAGCACGACGCTGGTCTCGCTGGTGTCGAGCTTCTCGGGATCTTGCACTCACCGACGTCATTGGCCGCCTTCACCACGCACTCGTAGCGCACGTCGTCCTGCAGGCCGGTGAGCACGACGCTGGTCTCGCTGGTGTCGAGCTTCTCGGGATCTTGCACTCACCGACGTCATTGGCCGCCTTCACCACGCACTCGTAGCGCACGTCGTCCTGCAGGCCGGTGAGCACGACGCTGGTCTCGCTGGTGTCGAGCTTCTCGGGATCTTGCACTCACCGACGTCATTGGCCGCCTTCACCACGCACTCGTAGCGCACGTCGTCCTGCAGGCCGGTGAGCACGACGCTGGTCTCGCTGGTGTCGAGCTTCTCGGGATCTTGCACTCACCGACGTCATTGGCCGCCTTCACCACGCACTCGTAGCGCACGTCGTCCTGCAGGCCGGTGAGCACGACGCTGGTCTCGCTGGTGTCGAGCTTCTCGGGATCTTGCACTCACCGACGTCATTGGCCGCCTTCACCACGCACTCGTAGCGCACGTCGTCCTGCAGGCCGGTGAGCACGACGCTGGTCTCGCTGGTGTCGAGCTTCTCGGGATCTTGCACTCACCGACGTCATTGGCCGCCTTCACCACGCACTCGTAGCGCACGTCGTCCTGCAGGCCGGTGAGCACGACGCTGGTCTCGCTGGTGTCGAGCTTCTCGGGATCTTGCACTCACCGACGTCATTGGCCGCCTTCACCACGCACTCGTAGCGCACGTCGTCCTGCAGGCCGGTGAGCACGACGCTGGTCTCGCTGGTGTCGAGCTTCTCGGGGATCTTGCACTCACCGACGTCATTGGCCGCCTTCACCACGCACTCGTAGCGCACGTCGTCCTGCAGGCCGGTGAGCACGACGCTGGTCTCGCTGGTGTCGAGCTTCTCGGGATCTTGCACTCACCGACGTCATTGGCCGCCTTCACCACGCACTCGTAGCGCACGTCGTCCTGCAGGCCGGTGAGCACGACGCTGGTCTCGCTGGTGTCGAGCTTCTCGGGGATCTTGGCGCCGTACGCGCGCCAGAACACGCGGTACAGGTACACGGTCTGCGGGTTCTTGATCGGTGCGTCCCAGCTGCCAACATTTTGAGAGTTATTTTTGGTGATGGTTTGGGATTTTAAGGTGAACTGGAGTAATTTTATCATAGGTTTTCAAGATTTAGTTTATTGAATAGAAGGCGTTTTAACCGTTTTAGTATATTTTACATAACTTACATCTAGTAAGAAAATGATTATAGAAACATATGATTTAAAACGTATACAAATATAAAGTTGGTATTTCTCACAAAGATATTAAATAATTTTAGTAACTTTAGATCAGGGTTTGGAAATTTAATAAGGAAAGACAGATGCCTAAATGAATTTTCGTTACAGATATCACAAAGTAGACGCAGTGGGTATTGTATCAATAGTCCAATCCAATCATTTAACTGAGTAAAGTACGCATCTTTTTGGCAAACTAAGAATAGGCAGCATTTCGCTATGCTGCCTATTCTTAGTTTGCCTATCAATATACCCAAATTCACACTTATTTACAACCAATGCATCACGAAGAAACAAATGACTTCATAATAATTTTGTGTAAGATGTTATCTTCGTGGGTAATACCTGAGCAGCACAGCCCGGGGCGTGGGCGCTTGGTGCGCGCGCAGGTGGCGCGGCGGGCCGGGCAGCTTGGCGCCGGAGTCGCGGAAGCAGGCCAGTGCGCGCCGCGCGTGCTGCAGCGCGCACGGCCGCGACACGCCGCCGCCGCGGCACAGCTCCAGGCAGTTGCGCGGCACGCCCCACGACGCGCAGCAGCTGCGGTGGTCTGCACACAAACATTACTATTAAATAATAATAAATAAATATTTCTGAAACTCACACAAAATTATAATTGTCTTAAGTTTTCGCGATTCATACTGTTAAATAAAACACTTTTTAAGACGACACATCGAAATGTTTTTTCTTGAAATCTTAGCACCTTAACACGCCGACATAAGGTCGCGTATTGCATAGAAATCGCCACCATCGACACCGCCCAGACACTGAAATCGTTTCAAAAATCGATAAAAAAATAACGGTAAATGCTATTTAAATTTTGAGCAACCAAAGTCTGAACAATAATGTGAAGATTGGATTTAAGTAAATTCTAAGCATATAAATTGCATAACTCCGTAGTAATTTTAACAAAAGTATGTTTTTAGACGTGTTTTCGAAAAATAAAACTATCGAGTCAAAATCATCAAATCATGTTTTTGAGCAGGCAAAGTATAGATAAAGATATGAATTTACACATATCAAAATGTCAGATCCACTCGTCATGTTATATTCTCATAGTTTGCGATGAAAGTCAATGCATTTTTTCAATATGTCGCCTTAACCGGATTTATCGCGTATATTTACATTTGAAATTTTGACTCCACGTGGTCGCTCGTCGTGGTCGCGAGTCGCTCGTGACCACGGGGTCTGCAAAGACACCGAAACGTCGCGTCGAGTCAAAATTTAAAATGTAAATATACGCGATAAATCCGATTTAAAAGTGTTTTATTCCACACAACATTATCTAGCCCAAAATTAAGTTTCTTAAAGAACTTGTGTTATGGATACTAGATAACTGATATACTTAAGAAATATATAAACATACATATTGAATAAATACATATTTTTTATTAAAATAAACATATAAACATCCATGACTTGACGACTAATATCTGTGTTCATCACACAAATATCCGTTGCCGCCGGGATTCGAACCCAGGACCTCTGGCATAGAAAGTATGTTACCTCTACACCAGCCGGCCGTATTACGAAGAAGAACGTATGTAAGAAGACGAAGTTGCATATTCCACTTGTTCGCTCAAACTATCGATAAATTAGTTACTTTGTTCGCACTTGTCGTTTGTTTAATCCACTGCACGACGACTTTGTTAAGGACTTGTTCTCAGACAGTATTGCATCTCTGAGACGAGCATTTGCTGCCGAATTATTTAATATGTGTCAATTATAACGCGTTAAATTATCTTCTCTTTCTATATTTGAAATACCTATCCTAATGAATAAAAAAATATTTTTTTTTCGATTTTTCGAACGAGCATTTAGCGATCTTAAAAATTTGATTATTTATACTATATTTTATATTTATGTTACTTTTCAAATGTGAAAACTTGTAAGCAGCTTTTATGTTTTAGTCAGCTGTAAGTTTTCCTTAAAAATAAAATAAATAAGACTTGTCCATGTAAGGTCAGCTTAAATAGAACCTTGAACCTAAGAACCTTGTTTTATTTACCTTTTTGTAATAATAATGTTACTTATAATGATGCTGTGTATCGCATGTGCAGATCCTATAATGAAAATTGTAAAAATATTGATATTTATGCTCAAAACCTTTTCTTTTCTCAAAATTTCAAATATATAAAAATGTTTTTGTTCCTTTTTTTAATTTGTTTCAATCGCAAGTTAATTGAATTCCTATTTTAGTTTTTTTTATTTTACCAATTTTTTTAAGTCATTTTTAGTTTTAAGAAAATATTATTATGTGTGCCTACTAGATTAAAATTATATTATTTAAATGCTGTGCATAATAATTATTGGGGTGCAATTTAGAAAGTGTAATATTAAAATGTAAAGTGCTACCGTATTACGTAGTACGTATTAAGATTGTACTCTGTTCGTTGTGCCTTTAAATAAATAAATAGGCCTACTGCCTCTGGATAAGCGTGTCATAAAAAGCGACTAATCCGACTGAGCCCCGCTTGGCAAAAGGATTCTATCAGAGTCCGACTGGCTAGCGATCACCCTTCATATAAAATCTGCCGGCAAATAATACCGCTCCGGTGCTGATTAGTTCCGGCAACATTTTATTAAGACAGATCGTTCTTAAGCCCGTGTGTGTACTGTTATTTTCGACGTTACCTTCACTTACCATCAGGTGAGATTGAGGTCAAAGGCGGGCTTGGTCTGTAATCTGCTCTTTAGAATGACACGCTTTTACACGAGACATAATGATAAATAAAAAAGACGTGTGGCACTCAGAGACTGCCGCGGTAAAGCTATTGCATAGCATTTTTTATCAACTTATGCAATTATAATTATTTATTTATTTTATTAATGCAGTAATGTTTGATCTCATATGAAGTTCCACAAGTTCCTAGTAGATGGCGCTGATTGTTTATTGTTGTGTTTAAAGCCCGCATGTAAAGTTATGAAATCAAAGTATCGCCGCTGTGCCGGTCGGAGTCGGGGGTGTTAGGTTTTTTTCGTTACGGAATTTCTGGATTCGGTCCCCACGCTCAAGGCCCGCGATAGAAGCTAATAAAAATCTGAGTAAACAAAAAAAAGTTGATATACGATCAAACTCAAAAGCTCTTTGGCTACCAAGATACTTTCGTGCAGAAGTTGAGCGTATAATCTGTCAACGTACCCGAGCCATCGGCTGCACACTTCATGAGTTTGTCGAAGTCGTTCATGCACTCAGGCCGGTCCATGATGTTGTCCATGTCCAGGTGGAAGCTGCACGCGTCGATGCACGATGATGATACGTTCATCTGTGGAAATCATTCATTCATTTAACATGGGTTATCCAAGTTTTTTTTGATATGTAAAATCAATCTGGACTTTGGTTTACTCTTTTTGTCGTGAGACTTAATTAAACAAATGTGGTATTGAGAAGTCATGCTTAAAGATGAACCTGTTGGGCTTAAGAAGGACTACGCGTGTTTAGGCTTTATTGATGTTATGCCCGGATTTTAACAATCCAATTTTAAAACAAAGAAGTACTGAATTTCTTCTGAATACTGGCCCGCTGAAACAAGCTTGTTATTCAATCCAACATCGTTGCACTGAAAAATTGTATCGATAGATTTTATGCTACCTTTCTTATAGATAGTTATGCTTAATGTTATCGCAAAACAGTCTATATCTAAACAACCCCGCATTGCGAAATTCCATTTTAATTAACAACTAGCTTTCCATGACTTTATCCGTTACAATATTTAAATAGGTACTGTAAGATTTTAATTATTTGCTAGTAACTTCCCTCGTGACTTTCTGCGCATACAAATAAACAGTTGCAACACGTTAAGAAGCTAAGTTTGATTTCCAGACAAGTTCTTTGATAAGCCAGAGTTTAGTCGTTTACTATACCTAGTTACTCAATTTATTTATTTACTAGCTGTGCCCGCAACTACGTTCTCGTGTAACGGTATTAACTTCTGTCCCGGCGCGGGCACTTTGTGGCTAATTACAATAGAAAGCCAATAAATTGTGTTTCTTTAGTTTCTTTCTGTAAATTTTTTGTAGTGGTTTTCTACTTTGGTAGGTACCTGTTTAGCAGGTAACCGATAGCGAAGCTGACGTTCATTGCATTGAATGCTCACAAAGATAAAGGTTACGACAGATAGTCACCGTACGACATCAATTGAGCGCTTCATTATCAGTGAGCCCGTCCGGAATCTTACTAATATTATAAATTTGAAAGTTTGGATGTACGGATGTTTGTTCCTCAATCACGGGAGAACGGCTTTACGGATTTGGTTGAAATTTGGCACAACGATAGTGTACAGTCTGGAATAGTACATAGGCTACTTTTTATCCCGACATTCTGACAGGATTCTAAATTAAGTAAAACCGCGCGAAACAGCTAGTACGAACATAAGGTTCCTTGGACTATTCACGCTAAAATAGACGCCAGCAACGCCTAGAGTCTGACCTTGTTCCTTTTTTGCTGTCATAGCGAAACATAAAGATACTGGAAACTGTACCTACTCTCTAAAACTGAAATGGGAAATTGTTCGGAATCAAAACACTTTCCCCGGCACCAAAACCGTTTAAAATTTCTGCCTTATTTATGTGAATACTCATGAATAATCTGCGCTTTATCACTATTCCTAATAATGCCACGTATTATTTAATTTCTGTGCGATCAAGATCGATATGTATTTTAAACATAGTACCTATGAGCTGTTTTTCACCTGGTAACAATGTCGCTGCTATTCCTGCTATTCCTAATAGAATTTCTCCCAAAGTATAATTAACTAAGGCAGATACGGTGAAATAACAATTTTGCTCGAATGTCATATTTGAAACTCTGTTTTCCTTAGTTTATATATAGTATAGTAATAGTTCTGCAGGATTATAGATGTTTCAGCAGCGTACTCCTTATTAATACGTTCGAATAGCTATCAACACTGATTTACGGCTAAGCTCAAATATAAAATCTATCGGTCTACGCCTTATAACCTAAGTGTCTACCTAATTAAAAAAAATTTAAACTCAATAACAGAAAATAAAATACGTACCTAAATAAACCTATTTCTGATGATAACTAATCTAAACTCAATAAATCCCTAAAAACTAATACCTATACGAATGACTAATCCAACCTTACAGAATTATAAAATTACCTATGGTCATTACGTACAATAACACATATACTACCTATACTTTAAAATTAAAATCAATACATACATCCTATAGAAATAAAACGTGTGAAGTGAACTGCGTGTGACGTAACCTACGACAAACTTATTATTTGCGGTTGGTACAGTAATCGGGTCTAGGGTTCGACACGCAAAATTAAGTTTATTTTTTATTTTATATATTTTTCCGAGATAAAAAGTGCCCAGTGTGGTGCCTAGGACATTACAGAATAATTATGCCAAGTTTCATCGTAATCGAAACGGCAGTTTTTGCGTGATGCCTGAACAAACAGACAGACAAAAAAATTTTTAATCACATTTTTGGGTCGGTGTCCGTCTAGTAACACCTCCTCCATTTATTTTATTGATATTTTCAATCTACATAATTTTTACTTCTACAGATTTATTATAAGTATAGATTATGCTTCAGCTAAAACAAGTTAAAATCACGGCGGAAGATAGACATAAACAGAATGCATAGCGGTATTTCTGGTACCACTATTGCCGGAATCGAGATTTCGTCTGTAAAGTTTTCGAGTTATGAATTTCTCCCTGTAACGAAGTTTGGGCAAAATGTGTACAGCCCGCTACGGCTAAATAAAGCTTGACCGAAATCGTGGCAACTAGGAACTGAATTAAACAAATGATTTAATGAATCTGGAGCATTTGGGAGATTATATTTAAACATTTGTAAGCTACGTGCTCAACTACTCACCGACTCAAAACTTACAACAGACATTGTATTTTGGCAAATAAATTATTTGATATACAAGTGGTTTTCACCTTATTATTACTACTAACGTTTACATTTTCTTTTATCTAATGTTAAAATCGTGAAAATTAATTATTAAATATTATATTAATTAATGGATGTTTTTTATTGATGGGATTCAGGATGCTGAAAGGGCTAGGTGAATTTGGCTGAAAATGGAGTTCACCTAGAATTTGAAACAGATTCGAATCTAGGATTTTCAGCGCCTTAAACCGTTACTTAATCATGGCCGTATCAAAGCCATATCACGAGAATTATAACACATTATAATTTATTAACTCATACTTTTAACACCGAGCTTTATTATTCCAAAATTAAAATGGCAAATACTATCCCAATTTTAGATTAAAGTGCCTTTACAAAGGAGTAAAATTTATAACGCAAGCACCAGAAATTGTCTATTATATTGTCAAAGCCATCCACAGAGCAAGCTTATTAAATAGTAAAACACCACCCAGCCATTTTAGTCAGATGCCTGGCTAAAGATATTTAAGAGCATTTATACATACATACATAACGTCACGCCTGTATCCCTTATGGGGTAGACAGAACACCACAGGTTACAAGACCATCTGATGTCACGTTTGACAAATTTGGAGGTATGATAAAGATGGAGAGAGACTATTGTAGTGACAGGGAGTCAGAGCATTTATAATTACTGGAAACTATTCTACACGGTTGTTATAGCCAAATTTAAATGATATTTTCTTTGATATGATATAAACTTACCTGCATATTTCTTTTTACAAATATATTAATAAATATCTGCTGTGGATGAACACAGTGGCAGAAACGAAGTGGCATTTCATTGATAATACTACGACGTAGTACTTCAAGCAGCGCATAGTAGTCTTTACTTAAATAGTATTCATTCATAATTTGACCATGCTTTACTTAGCCTTACTTAGCTTTACTTAGCTTTACAAGCCTGTGACTAAAAAAAAGCCCTGTATATACCGAAATGTAACCAACGGAGTAACTTTACTGGTCTATGTTTGAATGGGTTTGCTTTGTTTAGACTCTTTGCAAGACTATTGTCAGTAGTCCTGGGGCATTGTCGTTTTGTGTTTTATCAAAGTTTGGCGTTTGTTTACGAGCTGGTGCGTTACAAGGAAAGTTTGCACTCAGTATTAGGGTTTAAAGACGCAAGCTTTATGAGAATATATGTGAGTTTGTTAGTGTAAATTTCGTGTAGCTTTGAGCTCAATTCGGCATTACTTCCTCCAATTTTAGGTTTCTCTTATTGATATAAAGACTTCAAATTCAACGGATCCTAACAAAAACTTTAAATTGAAGAATATACTGCCGCAAATACGATGTAATATTACTTTTATTGCAGATTGTTAACACTGGTACAACATAAAGTTTTTCTAATAATTAAATTGAAGCGAATTTAACTTGATAAACAGTTGTATAAATTGCAGGAAGCTTTATACTTAAGTACAGTTTCATAGACGTTTTTCACCATATTGTGCCTAAATAACTACTAATATTGACTAACTTCTAAGTTTTATTATTACAACTATACAAAGAAGTATAAGCCGTTCAAAAAAAATTCAATCTGTAATTAAACTTTTGTAACTGACTGTACCTATGTGACTTTAGTGTTATTTTTAGAGTTAGTGTAACGATTATTATTATACAGTCATAGTCATGGAAGTTCTAAATTATCAACGTGCTAAAAAAGGTTTTAAAATAATTAAGTGAAAAAGATTCGAAAGCTAGGTTTGATAAACAGTCGTTTAAATTCCGTCCGTGAGTTAAGAAATATGAAAATAACGGATATACCTAAGCATTTTATGCGCGGTTGAATATTTACCATGCGGGTTTTAATATCATACCAAATCATACTTTATTTATGAATCAACCTGCGTCTTATTACAAGTATTTCTGAGAAATGCTCTGGAGCTTAAACTTGATGAATTTTAATATATGACTGTCGCGAGATTTGCTTTAAAGCTGTGGGAGTGTTATAGGTTGTTTAGATACTCGCGGGCTTTTTCGGTGTTTTAAGGATTTGTTCTTATGTTTCTTGTTATTTACGTAGTTAATATTAACTGGGCAACAAAGATATCTGTAAATATGTGTGCATTCTTTAAATGTTTGTAAAGTTTTTTTCTCTAAATACATAGATACATACATACCTTCACGCCTGTATCCCGTATGGGGTAGGCAGAACACCAGAGGTAATAAAACCATCTGATGTCGCGTTTGACAGATTTGGTGGCATTATAATAGTCGAGAGAGACTATTGCAGTGACAGGGGGTCAGCCTATCGTCCACAAAAAAGCCTCCCATAACACCTCGGTCCCTTAACTGACTTCTCCAGTATGCCCGGGAGGAGAAGAAGCTGGCACATTCTATATTTTTCTTTTGCTCCCAGTCCAGCATAGAAGCTAAAGCTTTTTTTCTCTATTGCTTCAATAATGCTATTTGAATATATGTATATATAACTTTAAGAAAAAATGGACTACACCTATAAATAAATAAATATTTCTGACACTCACACAACATTATCTAGCCCAAATTAAGTTTCTTAAAGAACTTGTGTTATGGATACTAGATAACTGATATATTTAAGAAATATATAAACATACATATTGAATAAATACATATTATTTATTAGAATAAACTTAAATAAACATATAAACATCCATGACTTGACGGCTAATATCAGTGTTCATCACACAAATATCCGCCGCCGCCGGGATTCGAACCCAGGACCTCTGGCATAGAAGGCAATGTATGTTACCGCTACACCAGCCGGTCGTCGTCCTATGATGCCCGATAAATATTTTGATTCATCATTTGTATACCTAATAAGATTGCATGCTGTAAAACAGTTTTTTATATGGAACGTATCATAAAAGCAACCTTTTTGTAGCACACATTGTTGTTATAAATATGATTTGATTAATTTCCTGTTTCCTTACCTGAGTACAGCACTCTGTAACATTATGATGCGGTGTGGTTGACCGTAGTCGTACGGAAACTGGTCGCAATGCCTTTCCGAAGGCATTTTCGGCGTGGCAGAAGTAATCACCTTCATCTGTTTCTGTGATCTTCTTAATTATCAGCCGCATTGTGTATTTTGTCTGGTCCTGTTTTTAAAAAAAATAGAAAAATCACTATTGATTACATACATTGCTTGCTGCATACGTCGTCATTGTTGGGGGCATTTTTTATACAGTGCAATGTAAAATAAACAAAACTACTGGGAAAAGTATATTGCTGTCCTTCTACTGTAAATAAATTGATAAGATATATTTTAAGATAAGTAGACCATTTTTAAATTTTATTTCGTATTTTTTTTGATTATATAATTAGAATGCTTGAACAAGTTATTAGTGAACAAATGAAAAATGTGATAAATAAAAATTACCCGACCAGGATTTTTATTTTTTTATTTATCACATTTTTCATTTATTTAAGAATAAAAAATTAAGAACATTATTAAGTTATTAGTGATTGCATTCAATTTTAAATAGTTTTATAGTTAACTTTTATCGATATTTAAATTCAATGTAAAATAGCTTGTTTATGAGAAAAATTATTCCTGTGCATATAATCTCAAACTTGTGCATTTATCAATAGGTATACATGTTCAATATACTATTATGGCCATACTTTCTAATAAACTGACATAAATTATCATTTTTCATAATCACATTTTAAATTGAATAAAGAAGTAAAGAAGACAAGAAGAAGACAAGAATAAGACAAGAAGAAGACAAGAAGAAGACAAGAAGAAGACAAGAAGAAGACAAGAAGAAGACAAGAAGAAGACAAGAAGAAGACAAGAAGAAGACAAGAAGAAGACAAGAAGAAGACAAGAAGAATTCGATACAATTAAAAAAAGAGTTCAGTAATCATTTTAAGTAGATGTAAAAATATCCCAAATAAATGCATTTATTTGTCCGAGCCATCAGAAAAATTTCCCCACCTACCTCAGGGTCAGCAAGCAGCTGTATGGCGTAATTAGGTCCATCGATGACAGGAGTTCTTCCGTTGGGATCTCTCCAGAAGGCGATAGTGGGCTTAGGAAGCGCCTCCACTCTGCATTCCAGGATCACGGAGTCTCCAGCGGCGGCCATTGTGATTCCAGAGGCTTGAATTGTTGGAACATCTGAGGGAAAAAATCGTGCATAAAGCATCTTTGGCAATAAATTGTCTTTGTTTAGGTGTATGAATTTTTAGTCCAAAAGACTTCAAAGCGGATACATGGGATTGAAAGTGGCAGTGGTATTCGGTATTTTTTTTTATAGTTTAGAGAGGTAACACATAGCTCAGATAAAAGGATTTCTATCAGTAATGAGTTACCAAAATTATAAATTAGATAAAGAAGCTTGCTTCCATGCTGGACTGGGAGCGAAAGAAAAACATAGAATGTACCAGCTGCTTTTCTTCCCGGGCATACTGTAAGAGTCAGTTAAGGGACAGAGGTTTTATTGGCATTTTTGTGGGCGATAGGCTGACCCCTGTCACTGCAATAGCCTCTCTCCATTATTATAATACCTCATTTGTCAAACGTGACATCAAATGGTCTTATAACCTTTGGTGTTCTGCCTACCCCATAAGGGATACAGGCGTGAAGTTATGTATGCATGTATGTATAAATTGGATAAGTAATCATAATTACACTTTGAGTTTTTCCAATGCATGAAACATTTCAAGTTTGACTTAATCTGGACTTAACTGAATCTGGTCTGACTGTTTACTCTATGGGATTTCCTCAGATACGATTCTAGACATTCATTTTATCATTCAATTTTAATCCTTAAGAACGGTTCTAAAGGTTCCAAATTGCTATACTCACGAGATATGTTAATCTTTCTGGAAGCCTGCATTGGAGTGCCGTAGCCATTGTCAGCGTAGCAGGAGATCTGGTCCATGTCGCGGGTGACATTGTGGATCACTGTCACCATGTGCCGCGTGACATCTTGACGTACCAGGCGCCCTGGCAAAATATGGCAGTTAGAAGCGGGCATGTTTTGAGTAAATTTTCAAATATTTAAGGTATGAGTTTGAAGTTCTGATGTAAGTATTTTTAAACAAATTCGTAGCGAAACAACGGCGTTTCTGAAAGCCATTAGTTTCAAACACAGTTGATCGTAGTTTATTCAAATGTAGAATGTTTGGAAAGTCTTGAATTTGTAGGTTAACACAAAATTTTGAGTAGACCTAGTAATGAATAATCAAGAGAGATATAAAAATATAAAGTCAAGCTGATTGCAGTTTATGCACTTATAAAACATTCAGAACTGTTGAATTTGAAGATTTAAAAATTTTCAGTAGCCCTCATTATACATAATTTAAAAGATATAAAGACAAATATGAATAAATACTAAAATGTACTAAAATAATTTGACGAATTTTTTAACATTTACAGGGTGTCAAAATAGTTTCTGGCAAACAAGTGTACAGCACCTGGGCTAAGAAGTTGACGTGCCATCTAAATTTTGCTTAGGAGCACAGAAGGCAGTAGGTCAAGTGTTACAAACCTATCAAAGGCATAATATTATAGTCCTGGCTTTTAAGCCCAAACTATAAAAATATTCAAAATATTAAATACATAAATGTTAAATTATTTAATGAATATTGCGTAAGTTTTGTTGTGTAATCGGTAAATCTAAATAAATAAAATATTTTATTAAACTGCGACCAAAAAAGAGCAAATAAATAAGTTGCGTTCGGAACCATCATCATCATGTTGTTATGAAATTAAAAATAAACAAAAACATTGTGAACAAGTAAAAATAGTGCAAATATTAAACCATAAGTATAAAAAAAGTAGTAAATCCAAATATTTAAGGTGGTTATATATTTTTCTATTATTTCTTAACATAACAGACTGCGTTCTTCCCATAATCAACGACACAAGTCAATGCCAACTGTCAAACTGACAAATCAACTGATCAATAGCAGCGGCCGGCTGAAAGATTGTCATTCCTTTGTTAGTGCTTCGTGATTACATGGAGCTCTGTTGTTACATGGTGGATAATTCCAACTTGTGTTGCTTAACACGAAATCAATAGTGACATTACTTTTTCAGTTTCTTAAACTATCCAAAAATAATTAAAGAATCTACTTTATATGGTGGGCATAAAAGCCAGGCAATGTATGGACACTGGGATGAACCCTTTCCCTTACGAATTTTCAACCTAATGCGTAGAGTTCAGATTCAATTACAATTTTTTGACAGGTTTGGAACGTTTGATCTGTAAGGATGCTATCTGAAATATCTTGTGGTAATCACATACATGTATTTAAATATTTTTTTACATAAATCAGTAATTTGCCATTGAATTTAAAATGTATATCTATGTATCTATAATAATTTATCTATATACATATCTATAATTATTAGTATTTGTAACATATTGTGTCTAATATTTAGTAATTTAGAGTTATTATGTTTATTCTTACAAGTTTAATGCTCTGCCCTAGTTTGTGATATCTTTTATATTTGTTTTTGGTTGCCTGGAAGAAATCGCTCAAAGCGTTATCTAAATTGTATTTTTTTTGTTATTGTGAACATCATTATTTTAAGTTTCATGGCAATAAAGAGTTTTTATTATTATATATAACTAATCACCGTAACATATAAAAATAATTATCGTGAGAATGACTAGGAAATTTATTTTATGAAGCTATTTTATAAAAACTTTGCTTCAATTTTCTCAATATACCTAGAGATTTAAAACTAAAAAAGTAGTAAATAGTTTGGCTTATTCCTCCAGAATTTAACGAGCGTTATACCTGTAAATTCGCAGCAGGGCTGTTATTTAGCTAGTGATTTGTACAGAGCGGTCAAATATTTAATGGATTTATGTAGTCTTCGTTAACGATGTTATACTAGAACTGATGCGCAGTTAGTATAACCAACTGATATTTCAATTCAATTCATTTTATTAGCACGAATATAGGTAGTACAAAGGATGTTTTACAAAGGTTGAGTTCAGGTCATATTCTGCCATAGTGGCATGTACATAAAAAATAATATATAATGTCATATTTTTTTAGATTTAATAAACATTAATTTAATATAAGTATCACAATTTATTGGCAGCGGTCGTAAGTTTACGTCATTATCGTTAAAGTAGTCACATAATGTGTAATCAAGTAAAAAACATTTCAATTTGTTCTTAAAAGTATTAATCTTTAATGATAATTTACATCTTTAATGCCTTAAGCCCATTGTTATAAATTCCGGGAGCCATCCCGAAGAAACTTTCTGATAAAAATGCGGTACCTACTGCGAGACTGAGCCGAAATAGTGTTTATATGCCTTTTGTTTCTTAATTTGTCAAATAACGCAAGGTTTTTCTTTACAATCAGAGTTGTTTCCAGTATATAAAGGGATGGAAAAGTCAGTATTTTCGATTTTTTGTAAAAAGGTTAACATGATTCTATACTTTTTAGATTGTATATAGATCTGATGCAAAGCTTTTGGGCTTTAGAGATCATTAATTTATCCGTTGAGTGTCCCCAAAAGATTACCCCGTAACGCAAAACTGATATTGATATTGAATTGAATGATATGAGTTTGACTGATTTGACAGTAAATGATAATCAAGGTCGAAATCGTGGCAACATCGGTCGAGGGTTGAGAATGTTTAATTCAATATCTTAATTATGTATTTTTATGCGAAAAATTAAATAATTAAAGTTGAGATTCCACTTTGAATAATCTCTGCCTACAGCCTACAAGTATATAACATTATATTTAGATGTTAAATATAAGACATACATTTTCATACAAAGGATTTTAAAACCAATTAGGGCTAAATAAAGCGAATTGAAGTAGGTATTTTATTTTATACAAGGTTTTTACGGCACAATTTTAGGTTGCGTGGCAGGGTCCTTTATCACTAAATCTCTGACATCACTAAATCGTAAGACAGAGACTACCCTTATATTATTTGACGCTGGGTAGTGACCATGGGGCACAAAAAGGCACCAAAACTTCGAATATCAATATCCGGTTATAAACTAATTTTATTTAATTTTGACTAATGCTTTTATGCTTTGAGTCAGGTTTTCCTTTCTTTTTTTTGGATTACTCTTTGACAAAAATAACAAAGAAAAACTTACTTCTTATATCCATGCCATAAATTTAACTTGGAATTAAATGTAAAAACGAGAAAATAAAACGTCAAAATAAGAATTTTATTCTATATTTAAACAACTTCATATCCAAGAAGTCTTTGTTCAATTTACAAGTGGCCAGTGCCGTTATTCTGAAGGCAAAGCCATACTTTAACCTCTCAACCTCCATCGTAGACCTGTTGCTCAGACAAATGTGCGCCTCGCGCGGAAACCGAACAGAGCGGCAAATGCTTGTTGAAATATTTGGTATATTAAAAGGCTTAGAGGTCATTTATATTTAACACGGCACTAATGGCATGCGTGGTTTTATCTTTCTCAAAAATTTAGAGCACGTGGTGGGTTACTCGTGGTATATGTATACGTGTTTCAGAAGCGTACCTGTCTGCGTAGCTACATACCACTTTCCTTGCTTTTATATAAACAGTGTAATTACAGTATTTTACTATGCAAACATACATGGTAAACCTCCTATTCCGAAAGACAATTTAAATTCAGGATCATTGTGGTCAGAAAAAAACACGGGCAATTCGTTCCAAACCTTAATGACCTGCACAAAATAAATAAGAGCTTTGTTCGACGTTTACTTTGTTCGTAGTTCTGTCTGCTGCTTGTAGTCCGGAGGTTCAAGGTGTTGGATTCAATTTGTTTCAAAAGAGCATTTTCCACATAGCAGTAATTTAAGGCACCACTCACCTTGTGTTTGCGCTGTCACAACTCAATTCGTTTCAGATTTGTTTGCTCTCACTAACAAGTATTCACGGTCATTTTTCACAAAGTCGCATACAAAGGATTAAATCTGTCATGCATATATTGTCTTTGGAATATTTCGTATTTTCACAGGGTTTCGCTCTTGCTGCGCTTTGAATATTTCACTAAAGTTTCTTATATTTTTCCAGGCACTGACAGTGTATTTTTGCTAAGAAATATGCTGATAAGATTTTCTTTGACAGTATTGTGTTTAAAAAATAAAAAAGGTATGTGTACAGGCTTCGTAAAATAGGATAAATTATAATTTTTGCATAAAAAAGTTGTTTAAATATAGGTTGATGTACGAATTAACAAAATACAGGGTTGTGTTTTAGTCGCCAGCGAAATTTAAATGTTTTTTTCATTAATACGATATTATGCAGGTAGCATATTTATTTAATTATCGCTCAGTACAAAAAAATAAAGATAGGGTACCAAAAACTTTTTACAAATAGTTGCTGTTGATGAACACAGCTACTACGACGTGGCATTTCATTGATAATACTACGACGTAGTACTAAAAGGTGATTTGTCGTAGCGCGTAGTCGTATGGTATTCATAAAAAATTTAGAGTGACCATGCTTTGCTTAATATGTTAGCGAATATATTTATTTAAAAAAAAACATATTTTTTTTTACAGAAGTCGCTTTTATAAATGATACTTAGTGTGTAGAAAAATTTTGGCTGGTAATTAAAAAACAACTCTGTATAATGTTGATTTAACTTTTATTTAAATGATGGCCTTTCTCCTGTGAGTACCTATTACTAAATGGAGATTTTCTGTTTATTCGGGTTAAATAATTCATCTTTCTCATAAGTCGGCCCTCGACCTTTTCCAGTTCGTTATCTTTATATCGAATCAAATAATATCAATTTGTATTACTTATATTAACATGTTACAGTATTTTTTTTATAATAATTTAAATCTTGTTTTTATGATGAGCCACGTTGAATTGCATGCAACGTTTTAATTAATTTCAATCCTAACCTTTTTTTAAATACAATTTTCAGGAATGAAAGAATACGTTCAATCGTAAATTTGTAGTTCTAAAATAAAACTACATGAAAACCAGATAGCGATAAAACACAAAAAAGTTTTACATCCTATTTTAATGTTCTGCAAAATTTACCGGCGGCAGCGTTTGCAGTCTATTTTTATTTTAAAGTTATAGACGGAGACAAAGCCTAAGTTTCTTGGTTTGGATTACGGTTAAGCAAAGTTTTTGCATTTTAAACTTTGAACTCGCGACGCGGCACCCAATTAAGGCCATGAATGAAAAAACGCTCTTTACTGTGAGGGCTTGTTTAAATAAAGTCGTGCGTTTTTAGTACACTGCCGGCTTTACTAAGAAACCACCCGGTGGTTTAGAGTAAAGCCAGCGATGTAATGAAAATGAATGAAGACTTGCGCGATGCGCCGCATGTGCTTAAACGAGGCCTGAGGCGCGATGTTAAGTTCTTACTACACTTTGAACGTATTAATGTCGCTCACTTGAGATGGTCCTGAGTTAGTCGTATTTAATTAGTACGGAACTAAGTCGTCGTAGCTTCTGTCATTCGATCATTTTCGTACATGAATAAGTTTAGTGATTTTCGACCGTTGTAGGGTTGACATGCTAAATACAAGTCCTTAGGTTTTGTAAGAAACCGTTTTTGGAATCCTAAAAAAATAAAAACCATGGCAAAAAAAGCGGCAGCCCGCAGTGCGAGGCGAGGCGCAGCCGCGACTACACTGACCCCTGATGAAGGACTCCGTAAGAGTTTGAAACTAGTCGGACACCTCCGACAATAAATGTGAGTAAAAACCGCGTTAATAAATTTAAGTTAACCATGGCTACTACGCGGCCTCAATTCGATCCGATCTAAAGTGGCGTTAAATCTTCTATTCTGATACAAAATCCATCGCAACATCCATCTATAATAAACTATCTTTATTACCGATTTTTGAAGATAGTAAAATAGATAACTAGACGGTCTTATCAAACTACTTTCTCATAGATCTCCCATGCTGGACTGGGAGCGAAAGAAAAACAAAGAATGTACCAGCTACTTCTCTTCTCGGGCATACTGTAAAAGTCAGATACGGGGCAGATGTTTTGTGGGCGATAGGCTGACGCCCCGTCACTGCAATAGTCTCTATTCATCATTTTAATACCACCACAGTCAAACGTGACATCAGATGGTTTTATAACCTCTGGTGTTCTTCCTACCCCATAAGGTATACAGGCGTGAAGCTATGTATGTATGTTTCTCGGAGATTGCTTCTAATATATGTAACATTTTAATTATATTTATTAACTAAACAAGGATGAAGGAAATAAACTCACCTGAGATATAAAGAGAGATGGTAGGCGTAGGGGTGCCCATAGCGATGCAGAGGATCGTCATGCTGGATCCTTCTACGACGAGGTTCACTGGGTTCACCGTTGGAGGCTGGTTAAGAGTAATAGATGAAGAGTTAAATTCAACAGAACATACACGTTTCGAACGTTTGCATTTACAAGAACAATAAAGGCACTGAAGCCTAGAGCCGATAACGAATTATTGTACTAAAGGCTCGTATTATGACTTAAAGGTTGATCATGGCTTAAAATGGATTTCCTGTCAATTCTCCATAGAGAAATGTAAAAAAATCTTTACTTATGTGAAGTTCAATTCTATGGAAGTTTTCTTAATAGGAGACTTTATTTTATAATTAAGGGTGTCGATCCATCTCTACGGCGTCGTGCACGGCGCACCGCTGAGCGATTCATATTTGCTCTTTAAATTATCTTCATCATGGTTCAAAATAGAAAGGCTTTGACTTACACCGTACGGCATGTGAGACGTCGCGGCGCCGTTGAGATGGATTCACACCCTTACATGGACCCGCTATATATGATTTTATGTAATAGACTTTTTAGTGTGTTTTATATTAACCACGCCTAAGCATATTTGCACTCCAGATAAAGGAAAAAATTAGCCTGTGAACTAAGCTATTCCAGCTTAAAACGTGTTGCTACAAAAGGACACATCACTGTCACAAAATTGAACCACAGATCAACAAGAAAAAACCTCGCCAAACCAAAATAGCCCTTACCTCTACATACGCAGGGTACGCCGGATCCGTCCATGCCAACAAGGTTTCCGACGGCAAGGAGTCCCCGGCCGCGGCCTTGGCCTGCAGCCACACCACGTATTGCGTGTTGGGAGTGAGGCCTTCCAGGGTATGACCTGGGACGGTCGTGTTGATAACTGTGATGTTGTTGTTGGCTGTTTGCGCGAGTGATTTGAAGAATAGCCTGTTGGAAAAAAATATGATTGTTTTTTAAAATGACTCTTAAGCTGCAAGACTTGAAACTCAAGGCTCTTTGAGCAGGTTAACCTTAAACGCTACGGTCACAGACGGATAAAGATATTAGATTGATGCTTTATAACTTCAGTAACTGTCAACTTTAAGCCTGTCATTTCAGTAGCTTGTGACGCATAGAACACATATACTCAAGAGAAGAAGTACAACTTCATACATTAAAAGTTAAGACTAGACGCCATCTGAAAACGGTCCACATGGCTAATATGGCGGGAATTTCAAACAGTTCAAATGACTTCGAGATTTCAACTTGCACTGGTCTGAATAAAAATAAGCAAATACTTACAAACTTGTTAGGTGAAAAACCATATGTATCAGTTCTGTAAGGTTTGCTTATTTTTATTGCGACTGGCTAAATATAAGGTTAACTTGATGAACAATAAGTAAAACAATAAATAAGTTTTTGATACTTTTAATTTGTATAAAGTAATACAACAAAAAGTGTGGATAAATTGACACTCTTTCTTAAAAATACAAATTCACACTGCCACGAGTTTCTTCAAGCAATCAGGGGGAGAAAAGTCGATTAAATCGCAAGAAAACTTAAAACACAATTTAAAAATATCGCAAAACCGCAATCGCGAAAAAATCTTTTCATATTGTGAAGTAGACATTAATTTTTGATATTTCTTTTTATGTCTGTGTTGCAATATTCAAATAACATCGATTCGCTAATTCATTCGATTATGTAATACGGTCCCTTTAAATATTTGTTAAATTATTTGAAAATTATGAAGAAGTCATGAAAAAGTTTTCGTTTAGTGTTATTTCTAATAAAAGCGAAGATTTCTTGAAGAAAAATATGAATATGTACACTCGAAAAAATATTGCGATGTAATCGAACAATCGATTGAATATTTTTTTTCATGGGCTACACTGGTATCATTCTTGCTGTTTTCCTCTTATTGTGTTCTGTCTTCTTCACTCTGTCTCAAGTATGTAGTCTGCACCATCTCCATACATTGTCGACGCCCCCTGTTGTGACGAGACGGTAAGAGTGACCGTGATAGGTTTAAAAGTTGAAACTCCGATTTAAAATGTAAAATATAATTATACGCTATGAGTAATATCCAGTTAATAAGTGCTTTTTGTCAATTTATTTTTGTCATTATAATCGGAAAGCTCTGGGACCATCTAGCTGTTTGGAACATACATTCTTAAGGATGTGTGGGGGTTAGCGATAATTCACAATGTTCATGCGCGTACGAAGTCAAGGGCAAAAGCTTGTTATTCAATATTGTAAGTTTAAAACCTATTGTTTTTCTATTTTATTTTTATTGTTTTTTGAATATTCTCGTTTCATATGATAGAATAATCCAGAGAATGGGCAGCAGCGTTCTTTTGCGTAGCTAAAACATCTTACTGCGATTGCCAAATCGCCAGCCAAGCGTGGCGATTACGGCATTTCCTACCCCCAAATAAACATCAATGGCCCCGGCCCTTAGTCCCCAGCGGTCCCGCTTGTCTTGACCAAGACAGCAGCCGAGGAAACGGCAGGACAGAGGATGCTAAGAATCTCCAGGTTCGGTCAGGCTACTAACAATGACCCTTGGCCTTGACAACATACAACGTACAGACACTTTGGGGGAGGCCTATGTCCAGCAGTTGATGTCTATAGGCTGCTGCTATTGATGATGGTAATATGATAGAAGATAGTTCAGAGGTGGTCCCGTATAAATTTCATCGAAATCGATTGAGTACATCTTGAAAAATTTGAAACTTTCGAAAACATTATCTATCAATACAGTGAATTGTACCTTGAATATCTAATACTTCCGCCAAAGCTCTGAATAGGATTAAAAAATCTTGGTGAAGTTGGTTTTTTAATGCTCTGCAATCGTTGATTATTATTTTATGCTCTCTCACAATTTAGTAGTTTATGAAACTGTCACATAATACCTAGTTATGTGCAGTTTCATACACTTCTTTATCTAATCTCATACACTGAAGATATTTATTCCCGCCATTATCGCGCATGCGCCAAAACGCGCCGCGCGGCCACAGAATGTAACGTAGCGCGGCGCTCGCAGGACACAGATAAAAAAATGAAATCTATGGTCTGTTATCTGTATCGAAATGAAAAAAAAATATTATAACGTTGTATTGTTCGAGGTAGTGTGTTATAATTTAATTTTTTAATTTATTTCGTTACACTATTTTAAAAAGTATGTCAATATAAATTCGTTCTGAGTTTTATATTTTGAATATTATGATATGAGAGAAGATAAAAGTATTTTATTTAATAAAGTGAATTGTTCTTACGTGTATGTAATCTTCTCGTCGGGCTGCGAGAACTGCGGCGGCTGCCAGCTGAGCGCCAGCCACGTGGCGGAGTGCGACGACACCGACAGCGAGTGCGGCGGCGACGGGATGCCCGACACCTTCTTGTCTCCTTCTGTTGTAAATAATTAAATAAATAAATATTTCTGACACTCACACTACATTATCCAGCCCAAGCTAAGTTTCTTAGAGTGCGGCCGTTGCGAGAATGCGTTCCTGACAGCTCCTTATGTCCACTGAATAAAGTTTATTTCCGATTCGAAAGTTTTTAAGCTATGATTTTGACAGCTGTCAGGAACGCAAACTCCCACCGGCCGCATTTTAAAGAACTTGTGTTATGGATACTAGCTAAACAAATAAATCATTGATTGATTGAGTTAACTGATACACTTAAGAAATATATAAACATACATATTGAATAAATACATATTTTTTATTAGAAAATAAACTTAAATAAACATATAAACGTTCATGACTAGACGACTAATATCTGTGTTCATCACACAAATATCCACCGCCCCGCCGGGATACAAACCCAGGACCTCTGGCATAGAAGGCAATGTACGTTACCCATACACCAGCCGGTCGCCAAATGTTACACTTATTAATAAGCAAGAGAAAAGAAAATAAGAAAATGGCGAGCCCATATGTTTTCTGTTTATGTTTGTATTAACATAAACATTATGTTTGTATAAATTATATAATTAAATAAGGATAATTAATATTTAATAATTGAGGATATTTTCTCTGTTAGGAAACTTTATAAAAGTAGTTCACTTAATTCTTTTATTTTATAATTTTTAGGAAGTCATTGTGGCGCCGAGGTTACTCTGCATTTCATATGATATCGCAGGTAAAGCGACGTCGGTAACAGGATGGGTGACCGCCGATCATTTATTTCTCACGACGACTTCCGTGCTTCGGAGGGCACGTTAAGAAGTTGGTGCCGGGTGCCGAATACTTGTATACAGTAGTCTTTAGGGTTTATTAAAAGCCATTTTGGTACTCTGAAAATTCTGACATCCATCAACCAGCACCGGGCCAGCTTGGTGGATTACGGCCTAAACCTCCTCGTCACCCTGAGGAGAGACTCATAGCCCTGCAGTGGGCTCATTACACAGAGTTGTCATGATAATTTTTAGTATGTTATTATATATTATATTATATTTCCATCAACTGTCAACTGTTTCTAATATAATATTAAATTTATTTTATATCAATGATTTATGGATTAGCTATGTAAGCGTTCTGATAATTGAAGTTGTTTTTAAACTGACTTTTCCACACACAGAGCAAAAAGCATCAGAATATTGGGATAAACTTAAAAGACAATTAAGTATGTTCTAAAGCGGAGGTTCGTTTCCATATGGGTGCCCTATCATAATTAACTCTGGCTTAACATCCATTGTGCCAAGCCACAAAAGTCCGCTGATAAAAAAAGAGTAGCTGGCTATAAATACGAGCTTTTCAATTGAAAAAAAGAAAGTGGTCGCCATCTTACCTTCATTCGTGACCTTGATGATGAGCATGCTCGAAGGAAGCGAGGATCCTCGTGCGTTGACAGCCACCACGAACAAGTGGTATGTGCTGTTCAGCTCCAAACCTTCGATGGTAGCCGTCGAATCAGTGGTGTTCATTTGCTGCAAGATATTGTTACGTATGAGAAGATGCATGTATGCGTATTTGTTTTATTGTCTTTACTGCCTTGGTCGTTTTACTACGTCTTGTAAATATAGCTTTCTAGTAAAGGTTTCTAATAGAGGTTTTTTTTAAAGTTTATTCAATAAAAACGAAATACCAAAGATATTGTCTTCGTAATATTAGTTCAGACATTCGTTTTCAAAAACCAATAATCTCTGGTTTACAATAATACGCCTCCACTGATACGTAAAGAAAAATATCAGCTTTGCTTTACTTTGTTTCAAACCGAGAGTCGCAAGATGCTCAATAATGAGAAAGAAATTAAAACAAATCACTTGCAAGCAGAAACTTACGTTATCCAAGTGTAGTGCATTATAGTAGAAAGGCTGCGAGTTATTTTCGACCTTCTGCCAGTGGACTATGTACGAGGTTGCATTGGCTCCATCTTGAGGTTTGCTCCAGTCTAGGACTAGCTTTCCACCCTTTGATAAGACAGAGTGGAGCTCTCTAGGCGGTCCTGGCAATATGCCGGTTCCTGTTGGCATTCACAAAGATAAAATATTTTATTTATATTAAGCCCTGGGGCGCCTTACAATATACCTAAAGTTTTTTTACCTCGCCAAGTATGAATCGTCTATCTATATTGCCAAATAATATTATAATGTAATGTAATGTTACCCAATTAAACATTAATCCCGAAATAAAATCATATTTCATTATGATGCCGGAAAAAGCTTATGGACACACGTGTGTCCGGTGCGGGTAAGATACATTATAATTGGTTAATTATACTGTGCAAGAATGTTTTTTTATAGACCAAAAAGTACTTACTCAAACCTTAAAATCCTAACAAACCTGGTTTGAAACTTCGTTCCTCAGGAATTAAAAGAAATAATTCTTAATGCGGAACCAAACACGTCTTCAATGAAGTATTCTTTCACTCCTCATTAAGTGTTAAACCAAAGAACCCAACACGCTCATTATTAAATAATATTTCAATCAAGCAAGAATAAGACAAAAATATACCTTCATATCAATTGTAGTTTATATTGTTACCTCTATTAAGATTTTATGAAAGTTCTAGAGTAAAGTTAAGTATTTTTTACTCATCACCTAGGCAAGCGACCCATGGCCCTGCAGTGGGCTATGTAAAAAAGAAAAAGTATTTGATGTGATGATTATAACAACTTACCTTCTTCAAAGCACTGCACAATGTTGCCGATATAAGCGACGCAAGTGTTGACGCCGCCGTTGACAGCGCCGTTGCAGACTCCGAGGCACATGTTGGGAACACCGCGACGGGAACAACACTCTTCGTGATTTCGGCCTGAAGAGAAAAACAGGTTTTGTTATAAAGGTATTAAAGTAGATAATAGGACAGCCTTAAAATTAGTCTCGAGAATTTAAATACGTTAATTGTACAATATTTTATTATGTGGTTGCTTAGATTCATAATTAGCGTTTGCTTCAATGGAGCAAAAGGTGAATATAATGAAATGCTATCAAATCTCGATTATATCGAACGACATAAATTCATAATTTGAAAGTTATAAATGATAGAAAATATTGCGTCTTTTATTGTGTCAAATATTTGGTTTTTATTGTGCTTTTGATCCGAGATCGAGATTTAATATTGAAATGCTTTATGCATCATCGATATTATATTTGCCCTCATATATTATATTTATCAAACAAACGAGTTAAGATACAATTTAAAAGAAATACATTGAACAAAATAAGTAGGAACAAATGTACAGCTAGTAAAAATGCAATAAAAGTTATAGGAATAGGTAATCAAACCCTAAAAAGCCGCAAAACTCACCTCCAGCGCCACACCTTAGCAGTTTATGGAACTCCTGCGCACAAAGCGGCGCAAGCGCACGAAGATCCGACATCTTCGCGTCGTACGAGCAGAGCGGCATGCACACGCTGGCGAGCTGCACTCTCTCGCAGCAGGCGGTCACGTTGTATGCATTGGCTTCTTCCACTTCTTCGACTACTACCTGGTTAAGGAATTAATGTTATTGAAAAAAAAAACTACAGAAGACATTAACGATTCGGTGTGACATGATTACGAGAAAGATTTGTGTAAACACCGAAATGTCGATGTTTTAATCCGAAATACATATAATTGAGTTAAATTTGGAAAGGATGAGTGAAAGTAAATTTACGAAAGGGATATACAGAACAAGAATAGATGGTGTTGTTGGAAGGGACCGGCCTAGGCGAACGTACGCCGATCAAATTGGCGACATTTTGAAAAAGGGCCTAGTCAAAAGTAACCGTAACCGGCGATCATGTATGAAAAGATTGATGAACGTGGAAGAAGCGAAAGAGGTATGTCTGTCTATTCCTTTGTCTCTGCCTACCCCAAAGGGAGACAGGCGTGAGGTTATGTATGTATGAATTAAATTTAAATTAATCTTTCAGTTAAGGTTTTCATCTAATTTTAATCAATTAAATATCTTAAGGGAATTACGAAGAAGGTCCTCAACTGTACCACTCTATAACACTGTATAAGTACACTTCATCCATTGGTAAATGCTGTAATTTCCATCAGAAGTTGCGCGAATGTAGTGATAAAAAAAATAAAAAAAATAAAAAAAATACACAAACTTACACAGTAACAAGAAGCCTGTTTTTATCAAAAGGGTTGTTTTTTAGTCAGCGGTCAATTTTTTTTACACAATAGGTAAGTATCATTTATAGAAACAATTTTTGCATAAAAAGGTATGAATTTTTGTAGCAAGAAATTAATATATATTCGCTAACATATTAAGCAAAGCAAGCCCTAAATTATGAATGAATACCATTAAAATAAAGACAACTACGCGCTACTACAAAATATTTTGTAGTAGGTACTACGTCGTAGTATCATCGGTGAAATGCCGCATCGTAGTAGTTCATCAACAGCAACTATTTAAAAAAAGTTTTTGATGCCATATCTTTATTTTTTGTACTGAGCGATACTAAAATAAATATGCAGGTAAGTACGTATATATTGTATGAAAGAAAATAATATTTAAGCTTGGCTGTTGCCTAAAAACAACCCTGTCAAAGCTTGTGTTATGTGAACCTCAAAAAGGGAACTAGGGGCTATCATAAAATTGCAACTTACTTGACTTTGTGTTCTAAATATGAGTCTTGGGGATGGCTCTCCCATGCCATGTTCATTGACGGCTTCCACGTATATTTCGTAATCAGTGTTCGATTCCAAGTCTTCCAAAATGTACGGTGAGTGAACCTGTAGTTATAGAAAAGTATTTAATGTTAATTCTTTGACGGTAGACTTAAGTACGCTAAATTATGGCGGTAAAAGCTATCTTAATCGTTGATATTGCTGAAGTCTTTCCTATTTTTAAGTGAGTCTCGTCACTCTAGATAACCTCTTAGTCTCAGCTTTGTCATTTGCGAAAAACCTGTTAGGGTGCCGCACGATGCGCAGTGTCTATCTACCGATTGACTGTCGCTCCGATGACGATGAAGGGTGGTATTTAATGGGTATACTCAGGGTATTGAGGTGACTCATGGCCGCTGTCGTGGTCTCCACACTGTCAGGGTATAGACGTCACTGCTGTCCGTAAAAGGATTCATCCTCCTCCTAATCGAGCTTGCTCTCTTAGACGCCAGATCTTTCCTTATTTTGGCTAAACTTAATTTGGGCTAGATAATGTTGTGTGAATGTCAGAAATATTTATATTTATTAGCGAATCTAATGTCAAATCAAGTCCTAATTAGTTTGACACTAGAGGGAATCGAAATTAAGGAACTTCATGTCAAATAGAGCCCATTTTAACTCATTGCTTTCATAAAAGCTTATTTTAATATGATAAAAGAGTCGAACTGTATATGTAAAAGATGATTGATGTTGAGTTTCTTGCCACTTTTTTCAACAGATCGACTTTCCGGGGTGGTGGTAGATTAAGTTCAATTTGTAAATAATTTAACGTATTTCAAATGTATGCAAATACCTACGAAATTAATATTTTTTTTACTTTGACTAAGATTTAGTGAACAAATAACTAACCTTCTCCAAAACTCGATATTCATCAGAGAAGGTCAAGGCCTTATAATGCAGGTTGTAATACTGGACGGTGTCAGCCAAAGCCGCGGGCGGGGACCAGTGGACCACAGAGTAGTCGGTGTCGATGTTTGTGAGGTGAAGCTTCGAGGGAGGTCCAGGGAGGACCCCATAGCCTTGGAGGAGGCAGTTGGTGTAGGAAGACATGTAGCGTAGGCACCTGGGAATGTAAGACGGTTGTAGCACTCGAAAAATATGTAAACCTTTTTTTAGGCTAGAATTATTTCAACCCTAGCTCGATTTAACTTAAGTAACTTTAAGAAACATTTTTAACATTCATGCATAAAGAATAATTCAAAAGAAAGGCTAATGTAATAATATATCTTTCAATATTCATCATAACTTTTTTAATGAGCCTACTGCAGAACCTAATGAACTAATGAGGTCTCTCTCGGGGTGACGAGGAGGTTTTAAGCCATAAACAAAAAATCAGATCCGTTCCTGTCAGGTGTGCCCTTAAAATTGCGGATTGGATCTTCGATGGATGTCAAAAAATTCATGGCACATAAATTTACTCTAATAATGTTATATACGTTTTTGCATTTAAAATGCTCAATTATTCTTTTTTTTTTAAATCTTTATTTAGAAAGCTTAAGGGTTAAGCTAAAAGCCTATAAGGTTAAGAGAGCTTTTTTAAAAAAATTGACACTAGAACAAAATTAGGTAGACATCATTTGTTTCCTTAACTCTAGAGATTGTATATAAAAATAAATAACGCGTTGGCTATTCTCATTCGTGAATTTGGAACTAAATATACAGTGAAACATAAACATAATATCTTGTTTATGACATTGTGTATCTACTAACAATTTATTTCGTAATGACTCATTATTTTTGCATTCTATTAACACATGGAAAAGATCCTCTTTTGTATGACAAAAAGAACAATTGTGACTTTCAGTTTTGCGCATAAGGTAACCAAAATTGTTCAATGGAACATGACCCGAACGTAGTCTAAAACAATTAACTAGTTCTTTTCATGTCATTTTGCTATTACCGAACCAAGGAACTTGTGGAGGCTTCGCAGAAAGGGTTTTGTAAAAGGTGTTTGCTCAATTATTCTTAAATAAATGAAAAATGTGATAAATAAAAATTACCCAACCAGGACCACCCGAGACCATTTTCCCAGTTAAAGTGAAGCATTACAATGTTTTAACGTTAAAACATTGCAATGCTTCACTTTAACTGAGATTCACAATTTCTGTAAAGAAATTGGTCTCGGGTGGTCTTAGCTGCAAAGCTATACCATTAGATGGAGCTACGTTATAAATATAACGTAAAAACAAAAATGTGGTAAGTAATTTTGAAGCGTACCGCCAGGCCCCGGTAGCTCATTGGAAGAGCACTCGTCCGGCAAACGAGAGGTCCCAGGATCGAATCCTGGTCGGGTAATTTTTATTTATCACATTTTTCATTGTTTTAAATTTACTCTTACAAACCCTTGCTTACATAGTGCCTCCAAAGCACGGAAGTCATCGTGAAAAATTAATGATCGGTGGTCACGTAGGTGGACCGGGCCGTGCATTGCTTGTCGCGCTTTATCTAACGATATACAGGAGACAGGAGCCAATATTTTCGTAACGAAGATTTAAACGTTAAATTTACTTTTCAAATGAAACTGGTTTTGTGGCACACCGCTTTGGGTTGGTTTTGTTGGACTTGACGGAAACATTTTTCCTGTTAAATATAAACAGATTATCATGTAAACTTAAGCTTCAATACTTACTTAAAATGATTGAAATCTAAATTGGTGATATTGCCACTGCATAATGGCAGGCACGGCTCAGGCAGTCCTCTTGATCTACAGCAAGGAGTGTGGTCCATTCCATTGACGAGACATCCGAACGTCACTCCGGCCCAGGGGGCACAGATCATCAGATCTGTCACCTGCAACTGACACGTGAAAACGGGGTCTTGTGGAGTGATTAGTTAGTCACAAATGGCGGTGGGGATGAACGAATGGGTATGGATGAATTGGAAATGAAGGTTATTTTAGTGCTCACTGACTCGCTGAGTGGATGATTACATTGCCGAAGAAATGCAGTTGTATGTGATTTATGGGTTTTGATTACATCGATTTTTTACATTTATGAAATTTAATGAGATGAGTGCTCCAAATCAGAACTTTAGTAAAGGTTATTAAATTATAGAATTTCGTTAACATTGACGAATTTGGCTCATTTTGTTGAGAGGTACTTTTATTTTTAGTGGACGTAAACCTGTATCTAATACTAAAACATGATCAAACTGCAATGAGAATGAAACAAACAATACTGAACCCTTACAGAACACAACTTACGCCGATCTCAAATGTCTTAGTGGGATCGCAGAGTTTATCGACACAACCATAATGGTTGACTCCGGCGTTGACACAGCAAGATCGGACATCAGGAAGCTTGGGGGCAGTGGCAACTGCTGTTGACTTCATTTTTCCAGGAGTTAGTGTAAGGGACCTAGAAGAAGTGATATATTTATTTAATGCTTATTATCTTGTCTAGAATTCTGTAGATATTCGCAAAACTTTAAGTCTAAAGGTGTAACGATGCCCAACCTAATACTGGCCAGCGGTGCGACCACAGAACTTTATCGACTCGTTTGTTTACGAATGTTCGTATAGTATGAAGTCGGTTACAAGTTTTTAGTATCATTGTAATTTTTATTTTACAGTTATTTAAGAGAAGAACACACAAAACAAACATTCAAAATTAACAAGGCACACATTTATTAAAGCTGGCCGTGCAGCAATGGACAGATTTCAATTATTGCTAACAAACCGTCTCCATACTATACGAATATTCGTATAGATACGAGTCGACAAAGTTCTGTGCTCGCACTGCAGTATTGTGCAAAGTCGTTGGAGACTATTAATGCAAGTAAGGTGAAGTATTGATTAAGACTTTTTGATATTTTGTAAGAGATGTTATGAACAAATATATTTTTATATTGTTTTCTTATAACTATTTAGACAATATTTTATCGTATTTTATATCAATACCTAGTTTTTAATCGCCTTTAAAATGTCTTCTTACTTAGAAATATTATGTTAATGTCTAAAATAATTAAGGTACTTCATTTGAAGCTTTAAATGAGAAATTGAAATTAGTTCAGAATCAAAACATTATTTTATTATAATTACTGGTATTTATGTATCTGTGCGTATGTAGAGTACGGCCGTTGCGAGAATGCGTTCCTGACAGCTCCTTATGTCCACTGAATAAAGTTTATTTCCGATTCGAAAGTTAAAAAAGCTATGATTTTGACAGCTGTCAGGAACGCAAACTCCCACCGGCCGCACTTTAAGCATAATATTTGTTTTAAATTCTTACCTAATAGCATAACTAGGTAAACTTGATCCATGAATATTGAATGAAGTCACGGTAACTTCATACATCGTGAATGGCAGGAGATCATTTAGTATCAAGTTTGTTTTATTTGCTTGCACCTTGAAAGTCATTGGTTTGCTCATTTTCATGGTAGTATTTTTAATGGAGCTTTCCGAAGGGTCTATTAAATGGGCATCAAAGGACCTAAGTGATGTTACGTTGACCACATATTCGGTGACAGTATCAGCATTCTGCACTGGAGGATTCCAGGTTATGTTGAGCTGCTTTTCATTCATAGGTTCTACTTCTACATCTTCTGGTTGACTAGGTAGAAGTTCTGAAAGGAAGATAAGTTTTCTCTATTATTTCTGATTCAGTACGTAAGTGTTTAAACTGACATTTAATTTAATAAAACTAATTAAAATTATTAACTAAATTAGTTAACTTAATTAATTAATTAAAAATTAATTAGATTAATTAATTAAACTAATTTATAAAAAAAACATAACATTTAATTAACATGCAAAGGAAATACATAGTTTCCTCGAAAAAATCCTCGATTTTGTAAGTTTACAGTGTAATTAAGTGAAAAGTTGCACTTACCTATACCCTCAGATATACAAGCTAGCGTTTTTTCCATATACGATGCGCAAGAGTAGTGCGTCTTTATGTTATCTGTGACCGGTGTGAATTCGCCGCGGCAGACATCTTGACAAATGTCCGGGACGTTCTCTTGGACGCAGCACGGCACGTGGTTGCGACCGTCTGCCATACACCTGTCAAATAATGGTTTTGTTAAAGTGAATCTTTAACTGGTGATGTTTTGTGAACTAAACTACTATACACAGTTAGTATCAGAAGTACAGATGTAACGTTATTTTAATCATGTGGACGTGACACCAGGCATTATTATTGCTACGTTCTACTGTCAAAGAATTGCATTTGCAATTGAAATGCATTTGTTCTAAGATTAACTTATTCAACCTTAGATTGATAAGGTTGGTATTTTTGCTGTTTAAAGTTATTATAATAAAGTTAAAGAGTTTTTACTACAGTTATGCAATGAATTTGCATTAAAATAGAAACGAATATTTCTGTAAATGACTTATATTTCACTCCGTTTTAAAAATATTTCGAGGACTGAGTTTACAATTTGTGAAAATGTGATGGATTTTATACGTAGTTCAAGATCTTCCTTATCATTTCCACGATGATTAGACGACCACTTTGGCGATGGGGTAAACCTGTCTGCCTCAGACGCCAGTGGTTGCGGGTTCGATTCCCGCACGGAACAAGAAAAAAAATGTTCCATGTCTGGGTGTTTATCTATTTATGTATTAATATTCTAGGTTCCCCCATAGTTCGTTACATGGTATCCCATAACACAAGCTATGCTTACTTTGGGGCCGTGTAGTTGGTGTGATTGTCTGGGGATTTCATTTTTTCTCACCGCAAACTCAACCATAAGTCACTTACTTCACTATAGATGGGAAGTCAGGCTGACAAGTCTCCGGGTCCTGTCCCGTGCCTTCCAGGATAGTCTGAATACTGCAGAAGCCCAGACAAGCCTTGGAGACGTTGGACGCGACGCAGCAATCCGTGTAGTTGTGCGCGAGCGCAATTGGCGAGAGCGTGGGCGCGTTCGCTGAGTACGTGTCAGTGGCGTTGCGGTTCTCGGGGGGTGTAAGCCCGCGAGTGATCACTAGAAGAAAATCATGAAGTTAATCATGAAGCTATTTCTTTTTAAATATTAAAGTTAAATGCGTTTAATAATATTTTACGATTTAATTCTAAATTAACCACGGTGTATGAAAAGACACCAAAACTTACGATTTAAAACACAGTGAATGTTAGCATCGCATCGCAATCATTTGAATTTCGAACCAATAAAGTATAAATCCAACTCGGTCATATTGACTGGCAGTTGCTCATAACCATGTGACCGTATAGATCTTGACAAGTCAAGTTAAAATGTAAAATATTCATGTAGGTGTACGCCGTTAATATTCTGTTAAAAGTTGTTTTGAAGAAGTTGGTCTCAATCCTAAATAATTGTAGGTTACTTTCTTCTGATGAAACTTCTGATATCAGTACGGCGTCATTTTCTGTTGGTTAATTTAAATGTAGGTAATGCCGCCATATTGTTAAAAGGAATCAATGTAAAAAAAGAGGAAAGTTTAAGTAATGTTAGTACTAAATACCTAGTAAAAATAGCACAAAATAGGAAATTCTCTTACCATTTAGTCTATGGAAGCTCCTGACTGGAGGCTCCGTGTTCAGCTCGCAGACATACAGCCCAGCATCAGAAGCCTTCACTTTCTTAATGACCAGCGCCCAAACGTCGCCACCCTTTGCGATGCCAGGACCTTGCAGAGGCTCTTCTGCTGTGAACAGGCAATAGTGTTTATCATTTCTTTTAATAAATGTTTTTTACCGGACTGTATATACATACATAACTTCACGCCTGTTTCACTTATGGGATAGGCAGAACACCGGAAGCTATAAAACCATCTGATGTCATGGTTGACAAATTTGGATGTATTATAAAGTTACAAAACCTCCGTTTCTTAACTGACTTTTACAGTATGCCTGGGAAGAGAAGCAGCTGGCACATTCTGTGTTTTTCTTTCGCTCCGAGTCCAGCATGAAAGACCTGATGGTGTCACGTATAATAATTCATCCATCAGATTTTCATCTTCAAATATTAATGAAAACTGTCAAAATATCAAACTCTTAAGTATGCAGAGTTCAAGTAAGTATCCAATCATAATACAGTATACCACGAGACGCCGCAAGTCATTATTTCCTTAAGATATAGATTGTTTACTCAACAGAACTCAAAACATATATGCATTTTAGATACTTACTAGCCACCGCGCGCGGTTTTACCCGCGTAACTTTTGATTCCGTGGGAATTTCGGGATAAAATATAGCCTATAACCTACTTCAAGAGTTGGGCTATCAAATGCAAAAAGAATTTTTCAAATCCCACTTGTAGTTTCTGAGATTATCGCGTTCAAACAAAGAAACAACTTCACAACTTCACCACGGGATCAAAAGTTACGCGGGTAAAACCGCGCGCGGTGGTTAGTATTAGATAAGCGCCCAGGCCCGGAAATTTTTTTTTTCTTGTTTTGTGCGGGAATCGAACCCGCGACCACTGGCGTCTGAGGCAGATAGGTTTACCCCATCACCAAATAATATAGAAGCACCGAATGTTTCTTAACACAGATTCAACTCCCGATCTACATTTTATTAGTTTTTAAAACTGAAGTTTAGTTATTCAAATATCAGTCAAAATAATAATAAATTTTTTAAACAATAATTTTATAAATAATAAAGATATGTTATTCAGTTGCTGATACTAAAAAGCTACTGTAAATAAAAGTTATCCTTCCAACGATCGCAAGTTGCTGACCCACCGCCATATTGGAATTGAAACCGTTCGCTTTACGTAAAACAGCCATCAAGATATCAAACTCCAGGCGTTCCATATGAATGAAAATTTGACCTTATCCTTACTTCCATCGATTTAGGAACCCACAGACCAATTTAAATTTCAACTGGAGGTTCCATAAAATGTAACTACTTATGGAAGTCTTGGCAACCAGCCAATCTGGACCCGAGGTAACCCGCGGTCACCTATGTAGGATAATATTCGATTTACGAAAATACCTTTAAGCCGATTGAACATTACTATTTGTCTTTATTCAAATATCCTTTTAAAAGCTTTGTGTGAAATATCGGAAGTAATTTTATGGGATTGGAGGATATTTTGTAAAGACGCGTATTTTTATGAATATTTTTCGCCCTAATAAATATCGCACATGGATATTGTTTTAAGGATGAGTGGTTTTATTTGTTTTCACTCGTTTTACTTTTCAATTTACATATTAACGGGTTTTCCGGGAATTTGACACCCCTTGCAATATAGACAATCTTGCTATTTTCCATTCAGATTTTTTTTTAAATCGGAAAGAGTGATCACTTTACGCAAAAAAGAATACTGAAGAGTTTATTTGTTTGCACGTGTTAACCTCTGAAACTACCTATTACATTTGTAATATTTTTATATGACCAATTGCATAGTATGTATATTAATATTATAGTGGACTTAATTCGCATTAGATTAGATAAAATATGATTGCTGTTGAGTTTCTTGCCACTTCTTCTCAACAGATCGACTTTCCGAAGTGGTGTTAGATTCAGTTCAATTTGTAAATAATTTAACTCATTTCGAGTGTATTTAAATACCTACGAAATTAATATTTTTTTGACTTTGATTTGACTTTGACAAATTTTACTTCTTTCCAAAGTCAAAATTAAAACTGATTTTTATTTTCTAAGTTTGACATTAGATAAACTGGAAATTAGAGATTGTAATGTTGATTATGGGTTGGGTTTAAGTCACCGGCCAAATTTTTTCACATAATAAATATCATTCAGGAACGATTTTTGCAAAAAATAAGGTATGTATTTTTTACAAGGATATTAATATATTCGCTAACATATTCACTCTAAATTGTGAATGAATAACCATTCAAATAAAGAAGACTACGCGCTACTACAAAACATCTTGTATTACTACGTCGTAGTATTAACAATGAAATGCCGTGTTGTAGTAGCTGTGTTCATCAACAGCGACTATTTGAAGAAAGTTTGTGGTTCCATATCTTTATTCTTTTCCACTGAGTATTATTAAAATAAATATGCAGGTACGTTTATATTCTATCACAAAAAAAAAAACATTTGAATTTGGCTGGTGACTAAAGAACAATCCTGTAGTTACAAAATCATCATCATCCGGGAGTCACCCACGGCTGGATAGGTGTAGAATATATTTCTATGTAGGTAGTATATATTGTAAAGTCAGTAAGCTTATAGAGTATGCCATCGACCCTAACCTATATTTGAAAATGTTTTTACACATACCTACATAACGTCACGCCTGTATCCCTTACGGGGTAGGCAGAACACCAAACGTTATAAGACCATCTGATGTCACGTTTGACAAAATTTGAAGGTATTATAAAGGTGGAGAGTGACTATTATAGTGACAGGGAGTCAGCATATCGCCCACAAAAACGCCTTTACAACCTCTGTCCCTTAACTGACTTTTACAGTATGCCCGGGAAGAAAAGCAGCTGGCACATTCTACGTTTTTCTTTCGCTCCCAGTCCAGCTTGGAAGTTTAATTTTTATAATGTTTTTATATCCATGGAAATCGCTTCCTAGACATAAGACTGCCAACTGTAGAACTAATTCTTACCTATGTTTTGGGTATACAGTAAAATAAATTTAATTACATAATCTAAGCTAACACGCTACTCACTGTCATCATGCAGTATCTTAATCCTCTCATCCCTCGTGATCCTGACTCCTCCAGCAGTCATGAGCTGCATGTCCCTCGCTCTCCTCCACAGCACCGGTCTTCCCCTCGCTCCGAGCACCACGCAGGTGAGCAGAGCATCTTCTCCAGTTTTCACGGTGACACCAGCAGCTGGTGCTCTCATCCAGGTCTCTTTTGGCTCTTCCTCTTCAGGGGCGGTACCAGTAGAAGCGCTGGTTACGTCAAGCGTCTCCGCTTTGCTTTCTTGTTCTGTGGCTGGGGACAAAAGAAAGGTTTTTGTTAGTGGCTTTGATCATTATAATTGTCATACGTTCACATGGTTTTTAAAACATTCATCATCATCAGCATCACAAATCCGTGTAATGAGCCCACTGCAGGGCTATGAGTCTCTCCTCTGGGTGATGAGGAGGTTTAGGCCATGATCCACCAAGCTGGCCCAGTGCTGGGTGGTGGATGTCAGAATTTTCAGGGTGCCGAAATGGCTTCTGACAAACCCTAACGACTACTGTATACAATTATACATTTTATGACTATTTAACGATAATTTCAAACATAACACAACCACTTATTATTAAGTTTATGTACTTAATTAGTGTTTTGATTACCTTGACCAGTGCATTTATGTACCTATAGGTTAAAACTGAACTAACAAATCAGGGGTAATAAATATTGATATTACTTTAACTTTTCATATATTGTTGTAAAAGACTCAGAATACATATTGAGCTTAGAAAATGATTAATTAATTAAGCATCTCATGATCACGTAGGGTCTTAAGATTAGAGATTTAATATAGCAAATAGATGGAGTTTCGTAAAAAAACTACTATTTTTTTTTCCGCCAAAGAAACTTTGGTACCCCATCTAGACGAATCTCTAAAAGAATCGCAAACAGGGAGGAGGTAAATGCTTGATGCACGAGAGGGGACCGCCGGCCAATCCCTAACAGTGCGAGACTCACCGAAAAATTCAAAATTCAAAAAGTTTTATTCATCTTAGGAATTTCACAAAACACTTGATGAAGTCAGTCATCACATACTTCGGCTTTAACTAGTTGTTGATAGTTGTTAAATAAGATATTACAGTAGACCAAGAGACAAAAAAAGCCGGCGGAAAAAAACTCTTGGCACTCTTTTTCAGTCAGAATTATCATATTAATACAAATAGGTACAGTACAAATTGACCGCGACATGAAAAAAAAAACAAACACAAGACAGCTGATTGTGAGAGCCAATGTCATGCCACAACCAAATTGCTTACATAGCAGATGCAATGAGCTATGGATGCACAATACGAACATGACAAACTGGGACCAGAGTATTTGAACAAAAATGGAATAAAATAGTCATAGTATCATTAGCAAAACGACCTGGCACCGCTAGCAGCACCCGTTCACGAGTTAACGCAAGCACCAGCCATCACCCTCCTCAACCATATTTTAGGGAAGAGGGTGACCCGATACCCGACGCTACCACTAGCCATGCCGCCTGAGGGAGCATGACGTTCTTGCTGTTGTCTCGACAAGAAAATAAGTGAGTGGGACAGTCACCAGTATGTCATACATATACTGCACAGCCAAGCCGTAAACAAAATTATTAAGTAATTAGAAACTTTTAGAAATATCCTGTTGTACTTAATCCCATGCCCTTTTATCATCTAAGTAATCTTTAGTTTTATAATAAGCTTTTCGAGATAGAGTGTTTTTAACGATTGATTTAAATTTATTGAATGGCAGGGATTGAATTGACTTCGGAATTTTGTTATATATACGTATTGACATTCCAATAAATGATTTGCTGCTTTTAGCCAGCCTTAATTTAGGAAACGCTAACTTATGGTCGTTCCTAGTCTTTACAGAGTAATTTGTATCATGATTATCTTTCCTAGTTTTAAATTTATTACTATTCTTATAAATATACATAATGTTTTCATAAATATATTGTGATGCAAGGGTCAAGATACCAATCTCTTTAAACTTTTCTCGAAGAGATTCTCTGTTTCCAAGTTTATACATTCCACGAATAGCCCTTTTCTGCAGTGTAAATATCGTGTCAATATCTGCGGCATTGCCCCAAAGTAGGATGCCATAGGACATTATACTATGAAAATAACTAAAATATACCAGCTTCGCTGTCTTAACATCAGTCAATGAGCGAATTTTCGTTACCGCGAACGCTGCAGAACTAAGTCTACTCGCTAGTTGTGAGATATGGGCGCCCCATTGCAATTTAGAATCTAAGGTAATTCCAAGAAAAACAGAGTTATCTACTAGATTCAATCTGTTCCCATTAAGCCGCAGATCAGACTCGACTTGTTTTACATTTGGTGCAGAGAATTTTATACATTTAGTTTTTTTATCATTGAACGCTAGATTATTTATATTGAACCACTGAACAACATTTGCGAGAGCATTGTTTACATCGTCGTAGTTTATTTTCTGTCTTATCATTTTAAAAATTAATGATGTGTCGTCAGCAAACAATACAATCTCATGATTATTGCCTACCATATAGGGTAGATCATTTATATAGACTAGAAACAAAAATGGGCCCAGAATTGATCCTTGAGGCACTCCCATTCTCACAACCGACCCAGCCGACCTTTTCCGGTTAACCTCAACCTTCTGAATTCTATCACTTAGATATGAATTCAAAAGTTTGAGGTCAGTGCCTTTGATGCCGTAGTGGTGGAGTTTCCTGATGAGAGTGTCATGCTGAACACAGTCAAATGCCTTAGATAGGTCACAAAATACACCTAGGGCATCCTCCGACCTCTCCCAGGCACCAGTGATTATTTCAAATAGTTCAACACCAGCATCAGTTGTTGAACGGCCCTTTGTAAATCCAAATTGTTTATTATGAAGTAAATTGTTATAAGTGAAATGGGCCAAGAGTTGATTAAGAATAATTTTTTCAAAAATTTTACTACAAGTAGGTAGAATTGAAATTGGTCTAAAATTAGTAGGGTCTGTAGTGCTACCCGACTTAAATAAAGGTATAACCTTACTATGCTTCATTAAATCAGGAAACTCCCCACTAATAATACAGTTGTTAAATATTTCAACAAGGCAAGGAGCTATTACATCTATAATAGAATTTAATATTTCAACAGATATGCCCCAGAGATCAGTTGTCTTTTTAATATCAATTGTCTTAAATGTTTTAATAATATCCCCGGTGTCTATGGGTTGGAACTTGAAAGACACCTTGCACTCACTTACATGATTTTTGAGCAATGATTCAGCCGCCACAGGTGATGAGTTTAATGATTTAGTAGTTGAAACTGGAATGTCAGCAAAACAGCTCTCAAATGCTGTCGCAACATTTTCATCTGCTTTAATTATTGTATTGTCAATAACAAGCTTAAACTCACTATTGCGATTCTTAACTTTCCCAGTTTCCTTATTAATTATATTCCAAGTAGTTTTAGTCTTATTAGCACTATTTTTAATCTTATTACCTAAATACATTGATTTGGCTGCGGCACAAACTTTTTTAAATAACTTTGAGTAAGTTCTGACATAGTTGCAAAAGGTGTCATTTTTGTTATATGATTTCTCATGATAAAGATCATATAGGTGCTTTCTACTAATATGTATACCTGTGGTAGCCCAATCACTGAAAGATTTACAATTGTTTGGAGACACTTTTTTTGGAATAAATACAGTCTTATGTTGTTTATTAATTAAACTACTTAAATTACTGTATAGTAAATTTACATTATTTGAGTGGGCTATATGGGGCATATTGTTAATGACACCACATCTAAATCTCTCCAAACGGATTTTATTGACTGGAACAACCATTATACTCTTATTAACCTGTTTTTCCTTCGAGTATTTGAATGTAACCAACTGACCGCTGTGATCAGAGCTAAGTTTATTTATAATTGATAAACTTACGGGAGTGACATTAGAAAAAACATTATCTAGGCAAGTTGCACTGGTCTTTGTTATTCTAGTTGGTTCTAGGAACAGGTTAGTAAGATTATTACATTTAAATAAATTTATTAGTTTTTTACTCAAGGATGAATCATTTAATAAGTTAACATTAAAATCCCCGCAAACAAATATTTTCTTAGTTTCATTACATAATTTATCCAATACTTGTTCTAAAACAAGTTCAAAACTATCATAGTGTGATTTAGGGGGCCTATATATACAAACAATTATGCAGTTTGTCAATTCTACACAGGATATTTCAATAGTTTGTTCAATAGATAGGCTCACTATGTCAGTACGTTCTCTAAATTTTAAAGATTTATTTAATATTATTAAAGAGCCCCCATGTATTGCTGTCTGTCTATTGAACGAACTAGCAACTTGGTGCTGAGCAAAATTTAATACTAATTGGTGGTCCAGTAAGAAATGTTCAGTTACACAAAGAATATCTATATGCTCAGCATACAAAAGAATCTAAGTTCGACATTTGGTATTCTGGAATCCAACTTGCATGGCTTTGGAAAGCATCGAAACTCCAGGGAATGGTATGGAGTGAAAGACAGGTCAAATTAACAACCGTACTGTAGTAAATTACGTTTTGGCACCATGCGATACGTATCCTTCCTGTTCTTTTGTGTATACATATAGTTTAGTTGTTAATGTAGAGTTTGATAACATTTTTTAACCGCACAATACTTACATAAATAGTTGACAAGTTTTGCATACCTTTTAGCTGAATTAAAAATAGTATTATATAATAGTTTCTAATGTAAGATTACATACATAACTTCACGCCTGTATCCCTTATGGGGTAGACAGAACACCAGTGGTTATAAGACCGTCTGACGTTTGACAAATGAGGTATTATAATGATGAAGAGAGGCTTTTGCAGTGACAGGGGGCCAGCCTATCGCCCACAAAAATGCCAATAAAACCTCTGTCCCTTAACTGACTTTTACAGTATGCCCGGGAAGAGAAGCAGCTGGTATATTCTATGTTTTTCTTTTGCTCCCAGTCTAGCATGGAAGCTAAGATTAATAGTTTCTAATACTTGCTTTGAAAAAAACTTAAAGTAAGTAGGTGTAATTACACCGCTTAGATAATCGAATCCGATTCGATGAATGAAAATGTATTTTTGAAGATATACATAACTTACTATAATCTTTCTTTCCAATGATAAATCCAGCAGAATAAGTAAGTAATTTATAACCAAAACCAACCCACATTTCAAAACTTATCACTCGTATCAATTGACCAAACACTCAGATAAACCAGAACTCAACCAAATAATTCTCAATCCAGATAAAACTTTCTCAATATCCCTGGTTCCAGTGATTTCTTGCGTGTAACCAAATCGAAAAGTCCTGATTTATTTCCATCTGATTATGTTTAGCAAAAACGACTTCGTGAAGGCTTTGACGGAGTGAGCGTAAATCAGGCATCTAACAGAAACTACTGTATAAAAAGGTCATGTACTAAAATGTTTGCTTTGAAAGATTAAGTTTATTATTCAACTTGCAGTGTATGTTGAGTTGTTTTCATGATAAAATGGTTTATGGTTTAAATTTCCCAAAATAAAGGAATGCAATTTAACTTGTATTTGAGACATAGAATTTTACATTACTGTATATATTTATAAAGTGGACTTGATATTAAAATATTTCATATTTAAGCTACATAAAATGTTCAAAATGTCTTTATAGTTTCAGTTAGTTAATAATCAAACACCTTTACTATCTACATATGTATAGATTTCAATTACCATTCTTTTATTTATTAAGTTGGTGGGCAACTATAATACATCTTAACATTATAACATACATACATACATAACGTCACGCCTGTATCCCTTATGGGGCAGAACACCAGAGGTTAATAGACCATCTGATGTCACGTTTGACAAATTTTGAGGTATTATAAAGATGGAGAGAGACTATTGTAGTGCCAAGGGGTCAGCCTATCGCCTACAAAAACGCCTTTAAAACCTCTGTCCCTTAACTGACTTTTACAGTATGCCCGGGAAGAGAAGCAGCTGGCACATTTTACGTTTTTCTTTCATTCCCAGTTCAGATTTATTAACATTATTATATCGAGATAAATAGTATCAGTAGCCAAGTTGTTTGAAAAGCAAACGTCAAGTTAAAACCAATAATAAAGCTAAAGAACTATGAAAACACATAATAATCTCCGGACAAAATCCGGCTCTAATCACCATGAACATTTAAGACGTAATTAAGTAACGAACACTCATCCAATCATCCATCCCCCTAACTTTCAAGTGTATACAGGGTGACTGTTGGGTCACTTTCTAAATTCAAGGACGTGATAGTTTGAGATCATACATGAAGAGAAAAGGTAAAATAAAAAATTAACATTTATTATTTACTGAGTAAGCTTCGTCGTCGGAAGTCGTCGTAGCGCCGTGGTTACTGTGTGTATCATACGATATCACAGGTTAAACAAAGTTCGGCGCGGCCGGTACTTGGATGGGTGACCGCCGACCATTCATTTCTCACGATGACTTTCGTGCTTCGGAGGGCACGTTAAGCAGTCGGTCCCGGGTGCTGTATACTTGTAAACAGTAGTCGTTAGGGTTTGTCAGAAGCCATTTTGGCACCCTGAAAATTCTGGCATCCACCACCCAGCACTGGTGGACCTCCTCGTCACCCAGGGGTGAGACTCATGCCCTGCAGTGGGCTCATTACAAAGAGTTGTGATGATGATGATGATGAGTAAACTTAACCGAAAGTTAAAGAATTTATCACGCAACGCATGGTTACACTAGCGCATATACCTACTACTTTTGATGCGGCGTCTTACAGAGTTGTGAGTGCCGCGAAAAAACACATCTTATAGAGAATTCTAGTACCTGCCTTTGTTACATAATTTTGATCAGAATCTAGTACCTACCTACAGAGTGCTCTCCTTTAATATCTAAAATTTGTCACCAGTCACCCTGTGGATAAGTAAGTAATCGACTTTTAAATGGGTTTAACTACTGAATCTAACGACCAAGTGCGGTATAGCTTGTATATCTCAAATGCTAGTTAGTTACAATGGAGATTAACTAAATCCTGCGGATTATTTGGGTGAGAACTGAGACGTCATTCACGAGACGAAGTAGGTTAAAATAATGTGAAATAATGTATGGTAAATAATGTGATACGTTCAAAAGATGTTCCTGCGTAAGTTTTGGAAGGATATACGTTATAAGCTTATTCGCATTAATTATTTATATGTATATTTTATTTTCTTTGTCAAAAATGGATTATTTCAATCTTTACAAATTATATCAACTAGGCATAACTAGTCCTCACAGTCAGCTTATCTTATCTACATTATGACTAATTGAACATGTATCTTATTTTATATATGTTTGGTTTAGCCCAGTTCGAACCGCGAGGCATAAAGTGTTTATTAACAAATTTAAATTTATAGAGTATTTACATATATTTCACGTGAACAATGTATGCCAAAAAAGCGATTACTAAATACGTTGGTATTTCGGAGAAAATTGAAAAGTGTCTCACCGATATATGACGAGCATTGTTCACGCAACAACGTATAATAATGATGCGCTAGAAATTGTGGATGGGTACAACAAGCGACACTAGATTTTTATTATTTTATATCAAAACTTTTTTTCTGTTTGTACTAAGAATAGTATAAAACTTGGTCATACAACTACAAAAATTACGTGGTTTTACTACAATTTTAAATAATTTATATTAAATATCTTGCATTTATATTTCTTATTATAAAGGGTTGTTTTTTTATCCACCAGCCAAATAGTTTTTACACTATAAGTAGAAATAATACTTGCAAAAAAAGGTATGAATTTTTTTAACCAGGAAATTAATTTATTTGTCAACACATTAAGCAAAGCATGGCCACTCTAAATTATGAACGAATACAATTAAAATAAAGACGACTACGCGCTACTACAAAACATTTTGTAGTACTACGTCGTAGTATTATAAATGAAATGCCGCATCGTAGTAGCTGTGTTCACCAACCGTGACTATTTGTAAACAAGTTTGTGGTGCCATTACTTTATTTTTTATACTGAGCGTTACTAAAATAAATATGCAGGTACGTTTATATCGTATCAAAGAAAATAACTTTTAAATTTGGCTGTTGATTAAAACAAGCTATGTGCTTATTTTAGGGCTAGATGGCGCTGTGTGCATATGTCCAACATAATTTATTTAATTTATTACGTTTCTAAATGGAGTGTCAAATAAATACGCCAGCTTTATTCTGTTACTCGACAAACCAACTTAATTTTGTTATGATGTTCATTAATGCATAATTAATTTATTGTCATCTGTGTGACATTGTACAGAAGGCAGCACATAAAGCGTTAAAAATCTGTCAAAAAATTTTACTTGAGTCTGAACTCTATGGCCGTCGACATTAAGTTCAAGTTGGTTGGGGAAATTTGATGGGTAATGTAACGCTTGATCTGCTGCCTTCTGTACAAAAACTTCATCTCTAAAACAATAAATAATTTTACTTAATTTTTACTTCGTAAGTTTGTGATTTGGGGCAGTGTAATACTGTTACTATACTTATTTCCTACTAATATAATAAATGTGAAACTTTATTAGGTTGATACTATGGTGTTTATTATTCTATCATGAAACAGCACGATGATTTAAGGTGACAAACAGATATTGCAAAGCTACTATTTATTCTAATCTTTTCACACAAATGGTAGTAGCGACTTGATGCTACACTAAATTTGAATCGCAATTAAAATCCAGCCTATTTCTTTTAAGTAACTAAAGAGGTATAAATCGTTTGCCGTTGTACAAGAGGTGCTACAAACAAAGCGGGTGAGGCTCTCAAAGAACCGCCAGGATACGAGGTCGTGTGAGATACGGTTATAGCAGCCGCTATAACGCGCATATAGACTGTACCCGAGGGCCACGAAATGTGACGCTTCAAGAGATTTCGCCTTTGCTGTAAGCATCAGCTTCGAACGTCAAATAAATGTAAGTATGTCTAATAATTATTTTGACTTTTAACAGTAGTTTTTTGCCCACATTCGAAATATACAGGGTGACTGGTGACAAATTTGCAATATTGAAGGAGAGCACTCTGTACTCGATTCTGATCATAATTATGTAATAAAATTAAGTACTAAATTTTTCACAAGACTTTCCTTTAAATAAATAAAGCGACCTTACTACACTTTTCCCGACGCGCTGCCTCCGTAAACACGCACACAGTTAAAAACAAGTTCAAAGTTTAGATCAAAATATCGAAGTGTCAACCCTAAAAACAGCTGTTAGCTTTTGATGAAATCTATACGATAACAGATGTCGTAAAAATAAAGTGATGGGTAACTAAGACAGATACTACAAAGTTCAGCCGGTGCGGGAAAGGTCATAAGGTCACTGACTGCGGCACAAGTCTTGTTTTAGCTTTTTAGGTTGACTAGCGTTGTCAAAATATTTTGTTGTAAAATAATTAAATAAATTTGTATGAAAGTCTATACCAGCACTAATCACGCTAATTATTTTACTGTATATTCTACGTATCATATAGAAGCTAACCATTAAGTTTTATCTCTCCATTTTGTTACACGTTGTATATGCCTAGAATACAATTTGCCTTAAATACAATTTTCACAGTGTTGTTCGAAGTTTACTTGATCAATTTACCATTATTTTTTATCGATATTTTAAATGTTTTCTACATCTGAGCGGTGTCGATGGTCGCAAATTCTATGCAATCCGTGACCTTATGCCATCACGTGCTAAGATTTCAAATAAAAAACATTTCAATGTGCGGGACAGTCTGCGAATCGCCTAATAAAAGCGTAGAGTTAGTTAGTTTCGTGGCCGAGCCGTTAGATAGAACTGTAGATGAGCGTTTTATGGATCATCGTCTCCAGACCTTATAGGTGAGCTGTTGTTAAGTAAGTTAACTTAGTATGTTATTCTTTTCGACCATCTATTGTTAATACAAGATATTGATACAGTTATTTCTTTTAAGTTTTATTAATACTGGGAGCGAAAGAAAAACATAGAATGTGCCAGCTGCTTCTCTTCCCGGGCATTCTGTTAAAGTCAGTTAAGGGACGGAGGTTTTTTTGACGTTTTTGTGGGCGATAGGCTGACCCTCTATCACTGCAAGTCTCTCTCCATCATTATAATGCCCCCAAATTTGTCAAACGTGACATCAGATGGTTTTATAGCTTCTGTTGTTCTGCCTACCCCATTAGGGATACAGGCGTGACGTTATGTATGTATGTATGTATGTGTTATAAGGAAATCGCTTGCACCTTAGATATCGCCTAAGTTGAATAATTATTCATATTTTCAACCGACTTCCAAAAAAGGAGGAAGTTCTCAATTCGTCTGTATGTTTTTTTTGTGTCTTTGTTACACGATATTTCGGACAGTTATTTTTTTTTTTTTTTTATAAAATATGTATGGAATTTGATGTTATGAATTGATTTTGAAAAATAGAGGATACTTTATAGTTGGTCCCATTTAAATTTCCTCGAAATTGGTTGGGCACTTCATTGAAAATTTCAAACTTTAAAAAAAATATTTCGGAGAATGTATACGTTGATGACATTCTCAACTCAGCCAAAGTTTATACGTGAAGTCGGTTTTTTTAATGCTCTGCATTCGTTGATTATTATTAACATAATAGTTTCCTAAATATTCTTACACAAAGTTAAGATGAAAATAACAAACAACTATTCATTATTACTTAGTCACCTAGACATCAAAATTCGACAATGGGGAGTTTTCTGACAGCTCATAAATATTAGTTCAAAACACCTCTATAGATGGCACTTTTAAAAAGCCGAAGGCGTTAAGTCTGTAAACTATGATGTAGGTATGTGGTATCTACCATCTATGGTTATTTATACGTTCAATTTCTGATACAGACATAAATTAATTTAATAATTGTTTTAAACTATCGCGGTTATTTTCACTATGATTTAATGTATTTACGGGATTCTCACCACGATTTTCGATTATTTTTTTTTTGCACGTCCGATATTTCGTTGCTGTTACAAGTCCGCGATCATGGTGCTTGTAACAGCATCGAAATATCGGACGTGCAAAAATAAAATCGAAAATCGTGGTGAGAATCCCGTAAATACATTAAATCATAATAAATTAATTTATTTTACTTTTAAAAACGCAGTGTGGAATAAATTCTTCGCCTTCGCCTTTTGTAAAGCGCCATCTATCGAAGCCTTTTGTACCAATTTTGTACAGTTTTGTTTTTTAATGAGCTGTCAGAAAACTCCCCATTACTTTTATTAAGTACGTTTATTTATTCTGTGAAGCTTTTTTATGCTACACCGTGATCCGTCAAATTCAAAAATAGAATGTTTGCTCTTAATTATTTCTATTCACTGAATGAGTGAGACTTGATTTCTGTTCTTTGAATCTTTTCGTTTAGGTTTTCGAAGCAAATTTTTTAAGGTTAGCTTTTTTACACGACTACGAATATTCCATTTCTAGCTGCTTTTAGTTATTTAAAACCTTTTGGACACAGAGAATACAATAAAGTTACTTTTTTAACCAAAAATCAAAGAGCGAAACTTCTATATCATCATTATACATGGATGCATAAAATTATAAATTATTACCATTCAAGGAAAAATACAAAAACGATTTTTTTCTTTAATTTTAAATGCTAAAACATGCAAAAAATGTAAGTGGACCGGGTCAATCCCCGGTCACGACAAATGTATTTAGTATTTTTTACTCTATATTAGCATGCTTTTTTTAATAATAACTGTGTATTTCGCTGGCTTTTCGGACGTAATGAATAACGGTTACTTAAATAAAGGTTTAAAATAACCTAAATATTAAATACATTAATTAAAATAAAAGGTAATCCATTCCGAATAAGTAAAAAGAAATAAATCACTAAACTCAAAAAGGTTTTGAAATGAAACAGAAGCCGGTTACACTCAATATTGTTTTGAACCAAAAACCAATGAAATCCGATTATATTGCGAAGATTTTTCCATTATCGACTTTGGGTCTCTCAAGTATTAGGTGCTCTAAGTATTAAATAGTTTATTTTGGTATATTTTTAAGGGATTGTGATATGTTTCATCATCATCATCATCGCAACTCTTTGTAATGAGCCCACTGCAGGGCTATCAATGAGTCTCTGGGTGACGAGGAGGTTTAGGCCATAATCCACCAAGCTGGCCCAATGCTGGTTGATGGATGTCAGAATTTTCAGGGCGCCGAAATGGCTTCTGACAAACCCTAACGACTACTGTATACAAGTATACAGCACCCGGGACCGACTGCTTAACGTGCCCTCCGAAGCACGGTGATATGTTTATTGTGTTGCAAATGAAACTTTCTAGTACATCTTATCGCCTCAAGCCTTGGTATATTTTGAATAAGCTTAAGAGGACTTTATACTTAGGAAATGGATCGGAATTATTTTCGTGATTCGTTCAGTTTATTGAAAGACAACAGTTGCTATAATGTCTGGAACTCAACACAATAACACCTATTCTTAATTTAATAATTTCATCAAAATTCTTTTCTGTAGCGATCTACTGGCTATAAATAAAAAAAAACATGTTTATTTAGAGGTTCAGACGAGATCCTCTTTTCTGAAACATATGAAATACGTCACGCATTACGCATTATGCGTGCTCTGCAAAGTACAGCAGGTGCTTGAAGCAGCCCGTGAACGACCACTGCCTGCCAAAAGTTATGCTTATATTGAACGTGTATTAAACTATAATTATCACTATTTTCTTTAAGAAGCCTTTTACAGCACTATAAGTATTTTCTCTGGGTTACGAGAAGGTTTTAGGTAATAAACCACCGAACAAGCCTAGTATGTATAGTTTTGTAAATTTCTTAGGTAACATTTAAAAAAAGATATTGATGTTTAATCTATTTCATTGTTCTGTATTTTTTTATTCAATCAGCAACATGTAATTTAAGTAATTGATTGAATCAGGCGTTACTTTGCGGAAATCCATGACAACTACCTACTATAAAAAGTTAGACTTGTACTTGCACTAGTGATGCAGGATGTTCATGCGTAGGTTCACCGCCCTCCCTCCCTCAAGCAAGAAGCAAGACATGCAATGAACACACACCTGGAAACCCACACCACATGCCTCACCTTCGGTGGTGGTCGTTGCGCCCTGAGGATGCTTCTGGTTGAAGCGAAACACGTGTCGATGATAGCTTGTGGTGTGGGTTCCAAGTGTGTGTTCATTGTATGTCATGCTTCTTGCTTGAGGGAGGGAGGGCGGTGAACCTACGCATGAAAATCCTGCATCACTAGTGCAAGTACAAGTCGCGGAATTAGCAAAATAACTTTTTATAGTAGATGTAATTTAAGTTTTTCAACCGACTTCTAAAAAGGAGGAAGTTCTCAATTCGTCTGTATATTTTTTTTTGTGTCTTTGTTACACGATATTTCGGACACTTATGTATAATATTTTGAAAATTTTGGTTTCATATGATATAGGATACGTCATAGTTAATCGCATTTAAATTTCATCGAAATCGGTTGAGTACTTCATTGAAAATTTCAAAGTTTTGAAAAAATATATATTATTTCGCAGAATGTTTACGTTGATGACATTCTTAACTCAGAAAAAGTTTTGACGTGAAGTCGGTATTTTTAATGCTCTGAATTCGTTGAGTATCTTAGCTTTTATCCTATCTGTCATTTGAATAAGCCCTTTAAAATAAGGGCCTACCGAAATATTCTCGTAAATTGAACTTATTACCTGAGTTCAAAGTGCCTTTTATCTGCTCAGAACAAAACCTTTATAATTAGACTCTATTGGATGTGAAGAACAATTGAGAAGCACTCAATTATCTCAATCAAGCTAAGAAGGCTAAAAAATCATTTGGGGTGAGGTGAAATGTAAAAAAGTTTTTGATATCGTAAGTAACTGCTATGACACACAGTGGCCTTATTTACATTAAATAAACTTGAGTGTATAGAGTACAGATTTAAATTATAGTAGTAAACATTATTAACAGTTGCTTAAGCAGTATAAGATTGGCCTTTTAATGCACCGAATAAAAATAATTAATTTCACGAAAAATTGAGTTTTGGAAGATATCTTAATATCATACAAGCGTATAGGGATAACAAAATATGACGAATGAAATATACAGTGTGACTGGTGGGTCACTTTTGAAATTCAAGGACGTGATAGTTTGAGATCATACATGAAGAGAAAAAAATATAATGAAAAATAAATAATAATTATTTACTGAGTAAACTTAACCGAAAGTTAAAGAATTGATTACGCAACGCACGTGCCACGATTGACTCACTTGTATGTAAAGTAAAAAGTAACATAGTAGTATTTATTTATAGGGGATTCTAGTGAAAAATTAAGTACTTACTTTCATTACCTACATAATTATGATCAGAATCAAGTACAGAGTGCTCTCCTTCAGTATCTAAAAATTTTCACCAGTCACCCTGTATAGTCAAGCCTTTCCATTTTATCCAATAGGTACGAAATTCCAAAAAATAAATGAAATTCTCAAAATAAATGTCTACTATAAAAGCGAACAATATTGACAGACTTATATTTTCTATTACGTGCAGAGAAAAGAGAAACGCTTACCAGAATTAAGTTTTCGCTTCAAAATAAAAGTATGAATAATATTATCCTCAGATTCACCCGCAATATCATCTTTATGAGAACCTCAATCTGCCAAACAAATTGACTTCTAAACACAAAAATTATAAAGTATAATTTTGTTGGACGAACTTCGCCGACGCGATGGTTAAGGTGTTCTAAATATTAATATATGGAGGTTTTGTGAATAACGTGAGGGTTAAAAGTGAATACCTCTTTGATGGAGTTCGTGGGGTTAAGGCGTATGTGGGCTTTGCACCCATGAATGGTAAAAGGCATTTTTGACCTGGTTAAAGGTAGAGTATGATCAAAATTTAAGTACGTAAATAGAGTAAATAATAGAGAAGTAAATAGAGCTTTGGTGTATAAAAACATCTGCCAGTATCAGCATGTTACGAAATAACGTCAACAAAATAATAAACAGGGTCCATTTATAATATTCAATTATATTTTAATATCAGATTAAGAATGATGAGAGGGTATGAAATTCAATAAAAAAAATTTTTTTTTTAAATATTTTTCATAAATTAATATTTCAAAATTCTTCTTAATGAGTAAAATTTAAGTTTAATTAATCTACATTTTATGACTACATACAATTAGATGGATACGTTTTATTGCTTACTGTGTAGTCATAAACAAAAGATTAAACTTAAATTTTGATCAATTCAAATAATTTTGAAATTTTAATTAATTAAAAATATGTGTAAAAATTTTTTTCTTCCTTAATTTAGACCCTCTCATCATTCTTAATCTGATATTAAAATTAAATTGACTATTATAGGAGGAACCTATATACTTAAGTGTTTTTATGTAAGAATATTTTTAAGCTTGATTATACTCGCCTTCGACCTCATGAAACTAAATCACAAACACATCAAGTTACAAAAGACTTCCTAGAACCCATTAAACGTTAACAGTCTCACAATTTTAAAGTGCATCACAAGACCCGCGACGAACATTTCTCTCCTCTGAATTATTAATATTTTGTCAACTGCGTTACAGCGTCAAGATAACAATTTCATTTAAACCTTATAGTGCAGGAGCTGGGGGCGGTAACTTATTCTAATTTACGTCGGTTTCTTCATTCGGGAGTGTGATAATGAATTTGAGATGCCTTCCAAGCTGAACTAGCTCATAAGTGCTCAGCTAACACGGTTCCCAGGGTTTATACGATCGGATGGAATGTGATAATGTAGTTGGAGAGTTTCAGTAAATATTCTAAATTTAATTTCGTAGGGGATTACAGACGTTTGTGCAGTTGGGAGTGCAAATGGATGTTACTAATTTGAAAATTTAGTTTTAATTCGATTTTTATGCTGTAGGTAAAAAGCCAAACGCATTATTATAAACTAAATCTTCTTTATTTGTCTCAATGCAATAATGTTAAAAACCCTGAGCGTGTTTTTACCATGTCATGCATTAAATAGTTATATGAGTACAAAGTAATATATTATTATTATTAGTATATAACTAGTACTTAAAAATTTGAAAAAAATAAATAAAGTAACGATGGGTTTGGCTGTTGGCATGTCTAAATAGACAAAACTCTTAAAATTCAATAAGAATAAAAAAAAATATTCATGATGTTTGCCTGTTTTTAATTAATTTTTTTTGTAAATTCGTTAAAATGATGATGATAATTTATTGAAGATGTCAAATAACTTTATATTTAAATAAAAATATGAAACTTAATTGAATGAAATACACTAACAATATATTTTCCCACAAACTATATAGGTACCTACATTTGAAACTTCGTTGCGAAGCAACATCATAAAATAATTTAGTATACAAGCTCTAAACTCAAACGGTGTAAGTCAGAAACCCCACATTTCACATACGAATTCCATTCCCGCTACACTCGTATTTTACAGACGGATTCAATTTACCCGCAACAACAACAAACGTAAAATTTACACTCCGACCACTAAAACTGAGTCTAGCTCTGAGTCTATAACCGTTATTTGGAAGTGACTACCACTCAAGTTGTCACAAGCGGGATCGCTCACCATGTTTATGCGTTTTAGCCAGGGGTTAAATAGTGTTGGGAAAATTAACTTTAGCTCCTGTACTATGTTTTGAAGTTGGTAGTATTAAATTGATGGTAGATATGTATCAGGATGGCTGAGATTAAAGTTTATGGTAGTTAAGAGCTCTGTTGGAATTCTAAATTGGTTGTACAGTCGTCAACTCTAAGATGGTTTTAACTATATTTTGACGAATTTTATTGCTACGATGTATGTATTTTTTTGTTTGTTTTGAAGTTTGCTGTATTCGAAGCGAATTGATCTGCCTTAGCTCGTAACTCTGTCTAGCTTAATAAAATTACGTCGCAAATTGGTTTTAGTTGTACGGTCGATTTGTATAGTTCTTATATTGCATACCACATTGAATTGAATAGATGTCTATAATTGATATTTAAATTCACGGCTCTCTTGGCGAAGTATTGCTATCATCAATACTAGAGTATGAGAGGGCCGTATATCTAAGTTTATTTCTATGACTTAATATGAAAATTTGCGCAAGTATCATCGGTCTCAGTGGCTTTAAATAGACATAAGTTTTTCAAGTATTTAGTCACTTGGATTTGTCGCAATTTACAAACTTTTATTCTTAGACGATCTGATAAACCACATACAAACCATTTCATACATAACACTACATACATACATAACTTTACGCCTGTATATGGGGTAGGCACAACACCAGGGGCTATAAATCCATCTGATGTCACATAATACTATACAAAATACTTGTTACTGATTTAGAACTGATTAAATAACATAACCTAAGTAAGATCATAAACAGATATAGAGCAATATCCACATAGAATATCCTAACCATCCGAACGCCGCGCGGTAGGCACTAATTGTCCACTAATTAATTACCGGACAACTTAATAAGCAGAACAAATCGTCTACAACCGCTGTTGGACTTCCTTTCTGTAAGTATTGTTTAGTGTTAAAATCACTGCATAAGCTTAATAAAAGAATAAGGCTTCTATATCGGCATAGAAAATATATTTATCGTGTTCTTATGGTATTCTGAGAATTTCGTCAAAATCAAATAACCTCAAATATGCCTAAATAATATTTTTACGGTTTCGCATTTGATAGTCTTAATAAAGATAAATATTTTAAAATATTTTTTTCGGATTTTCAAATATGCCTTCCAAAGAGACTTAAATTTCAATTAATTTTTTTTTTTAAATTAGTTAAAGATTTGGACTGACGGTCAGTGACGATGAGGTTGAAGATGATCATAGCTCACAGGAAGGACAGTTTCGCTCCAAGGAGTCACCACAGGAACGGGAATATTCGGCGGTAGGTTTATAGGAAGCATGGCCACTAGCGAAGTGGACCGTGACGGGATCGTACCACCAAGTGGGGCCACTCGGCGGATATGGAAGTTAGGAGTTTTTAATCTTGGTTGCAGGTACTTTAGTTTAAAAAGCTTTTTCACACAACTTTGTATGTTGAATTAAGTTTGAAATATATTTGTTCATAGTTGAACTATTTCGAAGTTCTTTTCGGAAGACTAGATGGAAGTTATAATTTTGCTAACAATTCATACCAGTCAATAGTATTCGTAGTCGAAGTACTTCAATACATGGTTAGCAGAAACCACGTAGAAAAAGTTATAAAAAATACGACACGAATGAAACATGCTGTGGAAGTGGTAAAGTTATATTCTATACGGTAATTACGTTCAGTTCTTATTGTTCACTTTGCAGTATTAGCGTGCTAAGCTGGTAATTTTACTAGATTATCTGTACTTTGTGAATATTTTTTTTATTTATTTATTTATCTAATTGTAACAAAATCCACAGCTCTTAAATAAAATATAACAGTAGGTACATATATAAAACTGACAGCCAGTTACGGATTTACAATTCTTAGATGATTTAAGTAGACAAAAAGAGAGATACAATGTTTAGAAAATGTTTTAAATCAAAAATCATTCTTAAATATATATTTCACAAAGTAAAGACATTTAGTCATTCAATTTTTTTACTTTAGTTTTAGGTCCACTACAGTGTATGACAATGTTTGTGTGTGTATGTAACTATGTGTGTGTGTTTTGAGTGTTTGTGTGTGTATATTTAAAAGCGGTAACAAATAACCATGTTTTATTATCAACTCCTGTTAAGTAAATTTAATATACTGTTCTTAAATTTAACCTTATTATCATAAAATATGTCAGTGACTTGTGCGAATTTTTTGTTATGTGTTTTGGAGTGTAGTTTGTTTTCGCATGCTGCGGATAAAATAGGGAGGTGTGTCTCGTTCTCGGAAGGAGTGTGTAAGTTACCACAGTACTGTAGTATAGTAAGTATATACAGTACCTTCTATACATTTAGTTAGATCTCAAATCATAATGTAAAAATGAACTCCAAAATGAATGAGCGTCGTCGCCATGACAGCCCCTATCTAACTTTCAGTTTCGGCAGATAGAATCTTTAATTTAAAATTTAGCTTCAGTATTATATAGTAATCTACTCTAAGGTATGATAATCCCTCTCCTTTTAAAAACTTGCGTCTTTTGCTTATTTAACGGCAAAGTTAACGAACCAAAAAAGAAAAACAAAAGACGTATACCTAAAACCTTTGCCGAACTTCAGTGCACTTTCCGAGTGAGTTCCGAAGTGTGCAGTCGACAGCTGTCATTGCGAGTGACAGCCCACGTGAAGTTGGTACGTGAACGTAGTTTGAAGGGCTAAGTTACTCAGCAGCGGAAGTAACTGAGTTCAAAATCTTGTAAGTTCTAAGAACTTTTAGAGTCGGAAATAGGTTAAATTCTGCATTTATTTAAATGACTTGGCTTTTGCAGTTTATTAGCTTTAGAAGAGGATTTTTAATTATTTTACTAGTATTTTTCGATGTTTAATCAACAAAAAGGTATTAAAGGATAAAGCAATTTTGTCATACATCCTGAGGCTTAAATTTGTGACTGCGTTGATTAGAGAAAAGTATGTTCTAGGGAGAATAAGTCGTCACTTAAACGTTTTTGATACTTCGAGATGTAAAGGATGAATAATAAATTCTAAAAAAAAAATATTTTGTGAAGTTTTATGATTTATATACGAATGAATATTTCTGCGTCTCCACAACAACCCAAAGTGATCAAAAATGCTTGTAAGGTAATAAAATAATACTTTTTTGTACATTACTTCAAACATTTAATTCAGAAAGCTACGACTTTATCACTTTTTTAAACTTAACTTGAGATGAAAGTGCCAATTATTTGGAGATACATTTCTTTTTGAAAATTTAGAGGCCTAGGTGCCGTATCCTTCTTTGACAATGTTCTTTTGTTTCGGTTAAGTTGCTGAAACCAGTAAAAATTGTAGCTACTTTGTTTTATTCCAAAATCATAACAACAAATAATACAATCAATGTATTCTTTTAGGTTTTACCCTCGGAAATAAGGTCAGTTTTTGTATTTATGGACAACAAAGTCAATGACATTTTCAAGAGTGCCCTATCAAATTTAATTTTAAATCTCATTCAAAGTTTCAATGATGAACGCGTTCACACAAACTCTTCAGAACAGGTAAACTCTTCAGTTTCTCTGTATTACTAGTATTGTAGACTAGCTGTTTCCCGCGGTTTTACCCGCGTCATTTCAAATCCCGCGGGAATATCGAGATAAAAAGCCTATACGCTATTCCAGACTGTAAACTACCACAATGCCAAATTTTATCCAAATCCATTAAGCCGTTTTGCCATAATAGAGTAACAAACATCCAAATATGCATACGTCTATCCATCCAAACTTTTGCATTGATAATATACACAATTATAGTTCGCTTTTATTCGATAGATGTCGCTGTACGTCGATTAAATCGTGTAAGAAGGGTTATAAATGACTTAGCCATATTTACTCTTTCTCACTTTCACAATTATAATATTAGTAGGATTCTCTTAACACTATTCATATCCGTATTTATAGTTTGCAAGCTATAACAGTATTAATTTACATAGCTTTCCAATTCTAAGATTTAAAGTACCTAAGCTACACCTTTAGATAATGGAGAGTTACAAGAATTCTGGAAGTTACTTCGAATTTCCTTTTCTTAGCAGTAAAGTTTGTGCTTTAAAACAAAGCTTGGAATTAATATCTTTTGCGGAGTTTATTATATTTTGTTATGATCAGTATGAGCTTTTATTAAGAAAATTCAGGTTGTATAAACTTTTATAATAGACTGCTGTTTCCCGCGACTTCGTGTGGGTATAAACTAAAAAGTCCTTTATTTCCCGTTCCCGTGGAGATAGTGCATCCCGTAAGGAATGTGTGTTCCAAAGTCTTGTTCTCTACGCCCAGTTGTTAAGGCTGTACGATGTCTGTTAGTCACTCAGTAACAGAACAGTTTTATATATTGATAAAACACAAATATTCGTATACATTTTGTCCCTTATCTTAAAATGGTATCTTATTAATGTCATTAATATAATGATTCGTGGGCATTTTCAATGATTACTCTTCTTAATACTCGTTTACTATTACCGTTAATTTCCTCCTAGTTCCAAACAATTGCTAAAGTTTTGAGGGAAATAAAAATTACATAGAAAAAATCATAACCTGAAAACAGTGAAATAATAAATAAATAAAATAAAATCCCCAGACAATCACACCAACTACATGGCCCCAAAGTAAGCATAGCTTGTGTTATGGGATACCATGTAGTGAACTAGGGGGGAACCTAGAATATAAATACATAAATAGATAAACACCCAGACACGGAATTTTTTTTTTTTTTTTTTCTTTTTCCGTGCGGGAATCGAACCCGCAACCACTGGCGTCAGAGGCAGATAGGTTTACCCCAACGCCAAAGTGGTCGTCGCGTGAAAACAAAGAAAACGTCACAGTGAAAACAAAGAAATTACAATTATTGCTAAGGTTGAGCCGGTGAAAAGTTACGACTCATTCTGTCACAACCCCTAGATAGACGTCCATTTATATTTTACATCAAGCAATAAACAATTATTAGCACTTTATATTTAACGCTGTCAAATTGCCTATTATTAAAATGCTATTAGGTAATTGGGTTTTCAACTGGCATTGTTTCAGGACGCGTATTCGCTTAGTAGACCTGTTATTCGTTGTAACGTTAGAGAGTATGTTTTTTGGGACATGTGGAATTCGTTTCTTGAAGGATCCTCTCTAGTCTAATATATAAAATTCTCGTGTCACAGTTTTCGTTGCCATACTCCTCCGAAACGGCTTGACCGATTTTGATGAAATTTTTTGTGCTTATCCGGTATCTATGAGAATCGGCCAACATCTATTTTTTTTTGGCAAAACAACGTTTGCCGGGTCAGCTAGTTAACAATAAAAATATTAACTTTATTATTTCTAACCGAATTCTAGGAACTAATTACAAAATTAGCTCAAACGGCTTCGAATCTTATACAAATACTTGAAACAATATTGTCTAAATCTTATTTGGAAAACATCTTTAAGATAAATTTCACAACAATCACTAAAACAAAACACAAACGAATAATCTATACGCCAATCAACATACAACCAATACTAACTAGAGATTGAATTTACAACTTATCCACAAAGAGCTAATTTTTATCTCCTTCAGCAGACGGCACGTCTTTCCGACTACCTCAAAATAAGCCAATTTACTAGCGCACTATAAACTCGGTAGGAACGTGCGCTGAAGGGGAAACGGGAAACCCTATAATTTATTCAGCATTGTTTACTATTTCATTCAATCACCTGGGATTGGGTTTTCACGCGTTATATCTGTAATAACAGTAAAATTGGGGTTCTTTATGCGCGGGGTGTATATTCTGGTTATTTCGATGTTTTTTTTTTAATGAAAATAGAGTTTTGATGAGTGAATTAAAAGCTAAGTACTTTAAATTATTGTGTCTAGGTATTAATACCTCATAACCGGTTTTTATTGCGTTATTATAATTAATTTATTTTACATTTTAACCCGACGTTTCAGTGTCATGATTAATAAATTAAAAGCTTAGTTTCTTAAGTTATAGAGTCTAAGTATTCAATATTACATAACATATCTTTGAACCGTTTTTCAGCGCGTTATAAAAATTATAATTAAGATTTGACCCGACGTCGTTTTGGGTGTCATTCGCGAATAAATCGGGTGAAAAGTAAGTAGTTTAATATATTCTTTGTATCTTTTTGTATTTTTATTCTTTGTTTGTATATTTTTTATAAGCTGCGATTTTATTGGAATATTGTGTAAAGAAAGAAACCATATTTACTTATAAGTTTACTCTTTATGTGGCTCGTTTATACGTGAGTTTTTATTAGCAAAACGATTTCAAGACTTGGCATATTTAAATTTATGGAGCATGCTTGATGTGAGTATGTAAATGGGATAAAAATTTATAGACGGCTAAAAAATAAACGGCTAGTAAAATGGCTTGAAATTTTATTGTATTGTGCTTCTAAGATCCGACTATGATGTACTCGTTCAAGTAAAAGAAAACATTTAATGTTAACACAACATGTTCTGTGGTAATCTTACTGTCACAGCAAATTCAACTTCATTGAGTACCTCGTAAAGTTCACGTGGTTTCGAACCGTCAGAAAGGTAAATTTACATACATACATACATAACTTCACGCCTGTATCCCTAATGGGGTAGGCAGAACACCAGAGGCTATAAAACCATTTGAAGTCACGTTTGGCACATTGGAGGTATTATTATGATGGTGAGAGACTATTGCAGTGACAGGGGGTCAGCCTATCGCCCTCAAAAACGCCTATAAAACCTCCGTCCTTTAACTGGCTTTTACAGTTTGCGCGGGAAGAGAAGCAGCTGGCACGTTTTATGCTTTTTTTTGCTCCCAGTCCAGCATGGAAGAATAAAAGAAGGTAACTTTAAAACGAATTAATTATTTATAATCGATAATTTTACCCTACAAACTCGCACGAACCCAGTATAGACCCCCGTTTACACAGGGTACGGCAAGGTGCAATAATGAAATGAGACATAAATCTACCGGTTTCAAAATTCCGTAGTTATAACACCCCGTCACTGACATAGTGTTTACGTAATAAGTAGAAAACGTTAATTAATTTCACTCCGACGAGCCTTTTGTTAATTTAATATGAACTTCATTTAAAAGGGATTATCTCTTTTGAGGTGAACTCTGACCTGACTGAATATAATTACGTTTATAAAAAGACAAGTAAGGAAATAATTTTGGAAATAACGTTTAGTTAAATCTTTTTCTCTACATATTATTAGTACTACTTTGGCGATGGGGTAAACCTGTCTGCCTCAAACGCCAGTGGCTGCGGGTTTAGTTCCCGCACGGAAAGAGAAAAAAAATGTTCCGTGTCTGGGTGCTTATCTATTTATGTATTTATATTTTGAAAAATGGCCTCGTCAAAAGTACCCGTAACCGGCGATCATGTATGAAAAGATTAATGAACGTGGAAGAAGCGAAAAAGGTATTTCTGGATCGCAGCAATTGGTGTTCCCTTGTGTCTGCCTACCCCAAGGGGAGACAGGCGTGAGGTTGTGTATGTATGTATGGATGTATTTATATTCTAAGTTCCCCCTACTTCGCTACATGGTATCCCATAACACAAGCTATGCTAACTTTGGGGCCATGAAGTTGATGTGATTTTGTTAGTTATTTTGTTTATTAACGGGAGTTTGTATCTGTCTGAATGATCCAACATATGAATCTCAAAACAAAACTGGAAACCCAGTTCTAGTCAAAGATTAAATACAACTAATTTTAATAACCACTGGTGTTTAAAATGCGCCTGTTGAAGCCGCTATATTGAAGACTACACCTATATGTAACCTAAGATAAGTAAGATACGTTTAAGTTTAAACTTATGTGGCCGTTTGCATGTAGTTGTTGCCTGATTAAGCTGCACTTTGGTTATAAGTAATAACATACATACTTCGAGCAAAACTAAATTTAAGTTTATCGAGAATTTTTGTTCAATTGTGAAAAGTATCTATTATTAACTTTTCGTGATTCATTTTATTTTAAGTTATATTATACTTACAGCCTTATTAATAAACTAGTACTTAGGTCGGATAAAAGTTACGTTCATTTTTCAATTTTTCACTGAGTCTTAACAAAATCCTCTTTGGCTTAACAATAAAATATTTGAGATACACAGTTATTACTTGAAAAAAAAATCTAAAATGAGGATTATGATAAATGAACGTAACTTTAATCAGACCTTTGACCGAGTTTACTAATAAGGCTGTTAAATTCTGCGTTTTGGTACCTTGCTGCACTCGAAACACCTCTGTGAATAAAACAATACATATTTTGATTTCAGTAAAAGAAAACTAGAAAGAATGCCGTAAAAAACAAACTTTCATTTGACAAACGATACGAAAGCTCAGAACAAAATGAAAAAGAACAGACACCAACTGTTTTAAAATAAAACCTAAAAACTTATTTACTAATTATACTAAGTTATGCTATCACTACAGTGCCTGAAACAGAATGGAGTGTCGTTTTAAAATTTCAGAGAAGTTTCAACTGTTACCTTTATTAGCGGACGAAGAGGAAATTTTTAATTGTTTGTGAATTAACTAAAAGTCTTGCGCCGTGCTTGAGAACTTTTTTCTTGGTACTGAATCTTGGAAATGAAATAAAACTTCCCTTTTAGGTTTCTTCACTAAAATAGAACTTAAAAAACCCTTTTGATAGAAGTTTGTCTGTCTAAGAAAAAATTTTCGAAGCGCTTTATAAGATTCTAATTTCATTTTAACCTTTAAACTCGGTTTGTTTCGTGATTGCGACAATTGATTTCGTTAAATGTTTCTCTTATTTTAATGCAATATGAAATATATAAATTAAATGCACACTAAATCGGAAACCAAGATATTAAAGCAAGAAAAGAAGTTATTTGAATTTGGCTATAGATTATTTATGAAAAATCCGTCAAGCGAAATCTTAAATAATAATAATAAACTCTTTATTGTACACCAACATGGTTACATAGGGAACTTAAATTAATTTTACAAAAGAACTATTGTACAAAGGTGGCCTTATCACTGGTGAGCGATTTTTGCCAGGCAACCTTCGCATTATGGGAAATTAAGGTAGATGGGGTACACGGCTTATAATAAATATAATAATTACTAATAATTACGTAAATAAATAATACATACATAATATACACACATAATACATATATACATGCATATATAATACAATCGATATAAAATAAATATATAGGTAGAAATATATAAATAGTTAAGATTAACAGTGTTTCACCTGGTAATGTCGTTTAAGCGCTCATTTAAAAATAGTAAGCATTATAGTATTTTAACAATCCAGTTATTAGCTTTTTCCGTTGCCACGTCCCTCGATCTCACCTGATGAGTTCAAAGGTCACAGCGCACGAGTTGAAGAAGGAAAATATTGCCAAATCAGATCATTGCAGTAGCTGTGACATTTGGCGGCAAATTGCTAGCCAGGCGGGCCCTGAAGGGCCTACCAATATTAGAGTATTGGAAGGTAATATTAGAGCATTCAAACATAAAACTCTTTAGCTTTATAACAACTACCACTACCACTTTGGCGCTGGGGTAACACTGTCTACCTCAGACGCCAGTGTTCGCGGGTTCGATTCCCGCAAACAAGAAAAAAAAAATGTTCCGTGTCTGGGTGTTTATCTATTTATGTATTTATATTCTAGGTTCCCCCCTAGTTCGCTACATGGTATCCCATAACACAAGGTATGCTTACTTTGGTGCCATGTAGTTGGTGTGTTTGTCTGGGGATTTTATTTATTTATTATTTAACTACAATACTATTCTTTCTCGCTTTGTTTTCTTATTGCATAAATCGTAGAAGTGAAACTAATAAATGTACTTTTAAATAAAAACCCAAGTTTCCCGTTGAAAGTTGCAGTAGTTAGTTTATACGTGCATGTTGCGCTATAAAACTAAAGTGCAAACAGCACCGCGTCGCGGTCGCTGCGTTTGTTACCAGCTCTTTGTGTCTGTTTGTTTCGGCGAACTGTTTATTTATTTTCTTACGGAGCACGGGAATTATACGCGTCTTGTTTAGAGATGTATAGTCCGGATATTGTAGCAAAAATTTGGAGAAGAAAGTGTTAATCTTGAATGGAAGTTCGAGATAGAAGTAAGCAAAAATGAAATCCTACTAATATTATTACGCGTAAGTTTGTATGTTTAACTAACTTCAAGCCTGTATCCTTTATAGTAGAAATATTAGTAAGAATAATAACTTCCTTTGTAAAAATAGCCAGTACAGAAAAGAACGTTTAAGTTTATTAAGTAAGTTAAAATTGTGTAGTTCTGAATTGGAACAAAATAGGTTGTCTTATGAAAGTGACACAAAACATCTTGAGTTGGAAATAAACAGGCTCCATGAACAACTTCATTGTTTAAATAATAAATATAAACTTGCACAGAAAGAGATAAAAGAACACACTATAGCTATGGACAATTTACTAGAACTGTCTAGATATAATCTCAGTCAATTTGAGTGCTTGATTAATTGTTCTGAAAGTAATTGTGAACAAAGTATATTAAGTTCTCCTCAGCCTGAGCCATGCCAGTCCCAGTCTCAGATGCCTTGTGTCATAGAAAATAATGTAATACCTATACAACCAAACCCATCTTATATATGTAAAAATAAGTTAAGTCAACCACAAGTTATCATGTACAGCGATGAACTTGGGAAACAAATGGGTTTGCAACTAAGTAAACATGTGAGTCAGCCAATAATCAATAATTGCTTCCCTGGTGCCTCATATTGTAATATACTAAATAAAAATTTTGTGACTGACTTTAAAGTCAACACAGTTTTAATAATTTTAGTTGGCAGACGGGATAATGCAAATAAAAAGGATATGATTCACAATTTCTCTAAATTGTATGAAAAGAAGAATATATGTAGGATAATTTTGTTTGCATTACCCTTCAGCCCCTCTTTTTCAGAGCAAGAAAACAATATAAGGCACCACCTCAATACAATATTACACACTTTGACATGTAGACATAGTGATAAATTTCATATGATAGATACTAACATTATAGTTAGTAAACCTTTTTATTTTAAGAATGATAAGTACAATTTGTACAATTATTATATACGACAAATAGCAATATCGCTATCATATATTATTAGTAATGATTTACCAGTCATTTTGACTGGAACCTCTGCTTCTATTGAGCAGCCACTTTTATTTATAAAACCCCTGGAATATAACATTCCAAGTAATAGTATTAGGACTAGTCTAGTTAATTTAAACTAGAGGCAATGACAATAGATAATAAGACTTCTAGCTATAATCAAAATGTAATTAGCACTTGTATCCCAGCTGCAAAATTAAAATGTAGTAAAAATTTTATAAATGTAGCTCATCAAAATATTGAGGGCATGCTGGGTAAGGATTTACAAATTGAACTTTTCATGAATCAGGAAAAAGTAGATATTTTGTGTGTAACGGAGCACTGGCTAAAAGACCATTAAATGATATTATCGTTCAATAATCATCAAATAGCTAGTTCATACAGTAGAATCCAGGCAAATTGTGGCGGCTCCTTGATTATTACACACAAAGGAATGAAATTTAAAGAACGAACAGACATTGTTAGTCTTTCTGTTGAGCAAACCATTGAAATGGCATGTATTGAGCTAGGGAAAGTTATTATAATAAGCGTATACAGGAGGCCAGCTTCGTCCTATGATTTGTTTGAAAAAATCATGGAGGAAGCTTTACTTAAACTTAGTAATACTAAAAAAAATATCATTGTCTGTGGTGATTTTAATATTGATTTACTAATCCAATCATCCCTTAGCCAAAGGCTAACAAATTTGTTTCTTTGTTATGGACTTAAAAATCTCTTTTTAGAGCCTACACGAGTAACATCCACTTCAGCAACATGTATCGATAACATTTTCACAGATGCATCCCCCAACACCCAATACATAATTAATAAGTTAAAATCGGATCACAGCGGGCAACTAGCATCTTTTAACATTGGCACAAATAAGGCAATAAGAAGAGAGTTTAAGTTTGTACCCATGAACGACGGTCGGCTGGAGAGATTCAGAAGTAATGTCTTGGATAAGTTGTGGGAACTTAAATGTTATGATGACCCCGCTATGGAATATAATTGTATTTTTAATTTAACTAAATGTGAGTATAATACAGTATTTACATCAAAAACAATTAAAACAGATGATAACTCATTTAAGTTTAGTGACTGGGCAACGGTAGGAATATTTAAAAGCAGAGACAGATTATATGAGTTATATGATGAAAAAACATACAATCATAGTGAAAATTTTAAGGAGTATGTAAAGAAATACTCCAAAATGTTCAAAAGTGTATGTAGAATTGCAAAATCAAATTTTATAAATAATAAAATTCAAAATAGTGTTAATATTCCTAAAACTACTTGGAAAATTATTAATAGCGAAACTGGAAAGTCAAACATAAGAAACGCGGAATATAAACTGAAAATTGGTGATCGACTGTTGACATCAGATACAGAAGTTGCTGAAGCTTTTGAAAAATTCTTTGCAGACATTCCAGTTTCGACTACGAAGACATTAAATTCATCAGTCAAAGCTGCACAGTCTTTTCTTGAAAATAATGTAAATAAGTGTAAAACTAACTTTACTTTCAGGCATGTTACTGAAAGTGAGGTATTGAAAGCTTTTAAAAGTATAACAATTAAGAACACTGCTGATCTGGATGGTATTTCTGTTAAAATCATCCAATCTATCATTGACGGTATTGCACCTTATTTAGCCAGTATATTTAACAATTGTGTTGATAATGGTGTGTTTCCGGACTTAATGAAACTTAGTAAAATTATTCCCGTATTTAAAGCAGGAAGCATGACTGACCCCAGTAACTTTAGACCGATCTCTATATTACCAACACTCAGTAAAATTTTTGAAAAACTTATTTTGAACCAACTAGTGGTACATTTCTATAGCAATAATATTATGAATCCGAATCAATTTGGTTTCACACGGGGTCGCTCAACAACTGATGCCGGTGTTGAGCTTATCAAACATATATTTGATGCCTGGGAGGAGTCACATGATGCCTTTGGTGTCTTCTGTGATCTGTCCAAAGCTTTTGACTGTGTTCACTACGATACACTCCTCATGAAGCTTCACCACTATGGAATCAATGATAGGGCACTTGATTTTATGAAATCCTATCTATGCAATAGAATGCAAAGAGTTGATATTAATGGAAAGAGATCATCGGGATCAGCAGTACATATGGGAGTGCCCCAGGGATCGATTCTTGGGCCTTTCTTATTCTTAGTTTATATAAATGATTTGCCGTTTGTGGTAAAAGACAAGTGTGAGGTCATATTGTTTGCTGATGATACCTCTTTTCTTTTTAAAGTGAGTAGGCAATTGAAGCATTGCTTTGAAGTAAACAATTGTATTGAAATTGTGGAAAATTGGTTTTCAGCCAATAACCTGCTCCTCAATGAAAATAAAACTAAATTTTTAAAATTCTCATTGCCTAATGTCCGGCATGTAAATACTAATTTAATTGTAAAAGGACAAGAATTGAGCCCTGTAAATTCAGCAATGTTCCTTGGCATAACCCTAGACGCTCAACTACAGTGGGGACCACACATAGAAAGGTTGGCGAAGAGACTTAGTTCTGCAGCATATGCCGTCAAAAAGATGCGAAATATTTCTAATGAAGCTACTGCGCGATTGGTTTATTTTGGTTATTTTCATAGCTTAATGACATACGGCATTCTCCTGTGGGGAAATGCCGCCGATATTAAAACTATCTTTGTGCTGCAGAAACGGGCTATTCGCGCAATCTACAAACTTAATTCCAGAGCGACGCTCAGAAATAAGTTTAAGGAAATAAATATTCTTACGTTTGCGTCACAATATATCTTTGAAAATCTGATGTTTGTAAAAAAGAACTTAAACATGTTCCGTAGAAAATGTGACTTACATAATGTTAATACTAGAAATAAGTATAAGCTAGCCGGCTATGATAGTAGACTTCATAAAGTCACTAAATCATTTATGGGTCAATGCATACGTTTTTATAATAAGGTTCCCACAAATATTCAAGACTTACCACTTGATAAATTTAAAGTAACTATTAAACAAAAATTGTGTAATAAAGGCTTTTATACAATATCTGAATATATGGACGATAAAAGTCCTTGGTTGTAATTGTTTTTCTAAAGTGCTCAATCTCCAACTCCACCTTCAACTCCATCTCCAACTCCATCTCCAACTCCATCTCCATCTCCATCTCCATCTCCATCTCCATCTCCATCTCCATCTCCATCTCCATCTCCATCTCCATCTCCATCTCCATCTCCATCTCCATCTCCATCTCCATCTCCATCTCCATCTCCATCTCCATCTCCATCTCCATCTCCATCTCCATCTCCATCTCCATCTCCATCTCCATCTCCATCTCCATCTCCATCTCCATCTCCATCTCCATCTCCATCTCCATCTCCATCTCCATCTCCATCTCCAACTCCATCTCCTTATTATCCAACGCCATCTACATCTCCTTCCATACAACAGCAAGAACGTCATGCTCCCTCAGGCGGCATGGCTAGCGGTAGCGTCGGGTGTCGGGTCACCCTCTTCCCTAAAATATGGTTGAGGAGGGTGATGGCTGGTGCTTGCGTTATACTCGTGAACGGGTGCTGCTAGCGGTGCCAGGTCGTTTTGCTGATGACTTTATGACTTTTTTTGAACTTGACTCTGACTTCCCCATTTCCGTGTCCACGTCCTGTCTATGTCCACGACTATCCTCATCTCCATCCACATTATCTGTTTTCTCTCTCACCTCTATCGCTACGTCTATCTCTGCTTCTATCTTTGTCTACGTTTCTCTCTAGTACTTGATTGCCTATTGTATAAATATAATAAGTAGTAGACTCCAGAAGATCAACTCGTTCATGGGTCAATGTGTACGCTTCATTTTATAATAAAATCCTAAAATATTTAAGATTAACCTATTAACCCTTCGATAGATTTAAGGTTAAGTGTTATGTGAAAAGTTTTACTTTAAGATATCCGGATGCAAGAAGTTGGGATTCCCTGGCTGTAAATTGTTACTATGTATTATTTTTCTCTTATTTTTAAAAGATGATTGCTGTTGAGTTTCTTGCCACTTCTTCTCAACAGATCGACTTTCCGAAGTGGTGGTAGATTCAGTTCAATTTGTAAATTGTTTGACTTATTTCAAATGTATATAAATACTTACGAAATAAAGAATATTTGAGTTTGAGTTTGAGTTTGGGGTAGGCAGAACACCAGAGGCTATAAAACCATCTGATGTCAAGTTTGACAACACTTGGAGGTGTTTGAAAACGTCAATAAAACCTCTGTCCTTTAACTGACTTTTACAATATGCCCGGGAAGAGAAGCAGCTGGTACATTATATTCGAACACTTTAAAATAAATAAAAAATCCAGATACAGCGGATGCCTTCCATCGGCAAATCCGTTGCGTGCCGTACGCGCGGTCCGTCCGGCGGCGCCACCCCAAATGCACCACCTCATCTGTGGTGTAAGAAGTTCCGGGTTTGAGTCCCAAAAATTTAGAAAACGACAGTTGGCTTTATGGTTTTTATATATATTTATTGTGGTACTACTTATTTTTAAACTACACAAAAATATTACTATGAAAACTAGATAGCGAATAAAATACTTAAACATTTCGTTTTGTACACTATATTTTCAAACCAAAACAAAAAACAACAATATTTAAATAGTATTTTTTATATATTACGTAGTAGCCAACCTTTTTCTCACAAAAGTCAGTGAATAAGCAGAAAATAAAAATAATGTTTTAATTAAGCCTAATTAGTATTCATAATCAGCACTTTTCGTACGTTCCTAATTATAAGTTTGTTTAAATTTCAATTAACTCTGCCTACCCTACTTTTTTTTAGGGTTCCTTTTTGTTTACGAAACTGAGTGTTCCGTATTAAATGCTCATATTGTTTTTAAACCAACAACTTCGTTGGTGCTGTTTCGAAAATAGCATTTACGAGTGATAAATTCTTCTTTTTGTAATAATATGATTACTATCTGCAAAACTATTATTTTCCTTCATTTGAAGAATGTGGAGTTTAAAGAATAATATCCGTTTTATTTTTTGGATATTTTTAAGTATGTGCTTACTTTTAGGGCGAGACGAAAACACAACATGTAGGTATATTAAATATTTTATTTATCTTCATCCGACAAAAACAAGTAAAATACATAGTATAAACAATGCTTTTAAGTTTCAACTTTATTAAATCAAAAAAAATATGCCTTTTCATTAATTTTAAATTAGAATAATAGTCTACATTTATTAGAGACTAAATATGTGCATAAAGTACGGTTTCTTAAGTGCCCAGTGTGAGTGATGTTTTCATTGCCCCGTTTTCTTGGGGGGCTTGGGGGGCTGTTAGCCAAGGCATGTAACTTTGCAACTTTAGTCCTTTTTGAGTTGCCGTATCAGGCAGATAACTTAGACATAGATGTGATTGATTTTCGCAAGGCATCAAGTAATTTATTCAACTACATAAATAGACTTAATATGATCCTTGAAATTTATAAATAACTAGCTATCTAACATGATATTAATCGCGCAATTTTAAATCCTCCAGAAATATCGGAATATAAAGTATCATAATGCCAAATTTAATCCGAATTTTTTGAGCTTCCATGCTGGACTGGGAGCGAAAGAAAAACATAGAATGTGCCAGCTGCTTCTCTTCCCGGGCATACTGTAAAAGTCAGTTAAGGGACAGAGGTGTTATGGGAGGCTTTTTTGTGGGTGATAGGCTGACCCCCTGTCACTGCAGTAGTCTCTCTCCACTATTATAATGCCTCCAAATTAGTCTAACGTGACATCAGATGGTTTTATTACCTCTGATGTTCTGCCTACCCCATACGGGATACAGGCGTGAAGTTATGTATGTATGTATGTCTTTGAGCCATTCTGCCGTGATTCAGAAAGAAAACATCCATTTATACATCCAAGCTTTAACGTTTATAATATTAGTAAGATTTTACTAATATGACGACCACTTTGGCGATGGGGTAAACCTATCTGCCTCAGACGCCAGTGGTTGCGGGTTCGATTCCCGTACGGAAAAAGAAAAAAAAAAGTTCCGTGTCTGGGTGTTTATCTATTTATGTATTTATATTCTAGGTTCCCCCCTAGTTCGCTACATGGTATCCCATAACACAAGCTATGCTTACTTTGGGGCCATGTAGTTGATGTGATTGTCTGGGGATTTTTTTTTATTTTTTTTTTATTGTCACCTCTTTACTTACACTCTCTTTGACTTAGTTTTCTGAACTTGCACCGAACGATGTGTGTCTTTGAGCAATAGATACTCCATACGGTGCACTTTGTCAAGGCGTGAACAAAAGTGAACAAAAAGTATTCAAAGAATAATGAGGAGCGCGCAAACAGAAGCATTAGAAAATACATTTTCAATATAAGAATTTCTTTGAGGAAATACGAAATTAGTTTCGACTATCAACAATAGGAATATCTAAGAAGAATAACAGAGTTTCTGTTAGAAGGTCCTTTGTGAGTTAGTTTAGGGCCTCTATCTAATATATAAAATTCTCGTGTCACAGTTTTCGTTGCCATACTCCTCCGAAACGGCTTGACCGATTTTGATGAAATTTTTTGTGCTTATCCGGTATCTATGAGAATCGGCCAACATCTATTTTTTTTGTATTTATATGGCAAAACTACGTTTACTGGGTCAGCTAGTGTATAATATGAAGTTGTGTTCTTTTTAAATGATTTAAGTCGGTATGTATAGTGAAAGCCTGACCTATAGTCAGCTTTTATTCTTTGATTTCATTTGTTAAGCAAGACTAATCATTTTAAATTGTTATTATCTGGTCGGATAATAAGACTATGAGCTACGATAACAGTAATGTATTTTTTCAATACAACATGAAAAGTTTTCTTTGTTTTCGAGTACAAATCCCTAAAATATATAGCCTATAATATAGTTTAGGTTTAATCTTTAACATCTAACCTTAAATTCTAAGCCAAAAATATGAAAATTTCAAAAAGCCGATGAATATAAGAAACTTATAGAACGTAAAATACAGTCAACGCCTGCGTTACAGTCCTTAAACATCTCTTACCGAAGGTCGAAATTTTAACTGATAAAGGCCCTTCACGATAAAATAAGATTTATTAACGATTACATACGTCTCAGCAGTGCGATCATAGAACTTTATCGAATCGTATATTAACGTTTGTTAACGAATGCTTACGAATGCTCGTATAGTATGGAGTCGGTTGCAAGGTTTGAGTAACATTGTATTTTTTTATTTTACAGATATTTATGCGTACAACATGTTTACAAACATTCAAAATTAACAAGGCACACATTTATTTAAGCTGGCCTTGCGGCAATGGATAGATTTAAATTTTTTCTTAAAAACCGTCTCCATACTATACGAACATTCGTTAACAAACGATTCGATAAAGTTCTGTGCTCGCATTGCTGTCTCGTTTTTTATTTAAGAAAATAGATCGTGGAAACTTAAGACGAAACTTAATCTATTTACTTACTGACAGATATTACGTAGTAACGGGTTCAACGAACTGACTACGTAACTACGGTTCTCCGTAGCCTTATAATTGAACGGGTTTATTATTTAGCCTCACGTATGCGGGTAAGGATCATGACTTAAGTTTAACTTACCGAATACTTAGATATGATTGGAATCAGCTTGTTGTCGTCTTACAGATGGATGGAGTCAAATAGCGAATAAAATACGTTTAACAATATTTAGCACGTTTAATGCTCTTATAGACTTTTTTAGATCTTGAAAGATTCTGTGATCTCTGGTGTCCTGGTTAAAAAATGTACTTTATTTCACACTAACAGCTTTTTCTAGTGTAGCCCGTAATAATTGTAGTCTCGTAAGAACTTTATAATGCAATAACCCTCTCCGATAATTGCTCTTTCCAATTTAAGAGGTTCTTCTAAGCATTACCATTTTTAAGATAAACAAACAAACTATCAGCTTCATTTTCTAAAATAAACTTGAGGTAATATCAAGTAATAAAACTTTAAACAAGGGCGATTATCTACTATTTACACTTATATTTCAATGGCGTGATTAATGGTGAAAATTGGGACAGTTCGGAGGCAATCTGTGAAGCTTTTCTGTGAAATAATTAATTACATTTAAAACTTTTACTAAACTCGGTATCAAACTGTCATAATTTTATGGACAACATCTAATCGAAAATTAATGATAACTTAGACTTAAGCACAGGTCAACGGTCCCAGCGTTCACTTTTATCTTTTACTTGGAAAGAACCTTTTATTAATTTATTAAACAGAAATATTACCACGTTCAAAGAATAATTAATGATATAGCTGTTATCGTTACATTCCTATCTTTTTAAATAACTTCTTCCAATATTGCGATATGTCAACCTCTTTAAACAGCCGTGCTATGTACCTATTAGTTATTTGCTGCTAATATTCCATTAAATCTAACTTCTTTAATAAAACATCTGTACTTCCTTTAATCAGCGCAATTATTAAAGGTTTTACTACGTACTTTCCTTGGAGTTCATTAGGTAAACAATTTGATCTAACGTTTCAGATGTTAAGTAGACAAAGTTAAGCAAAAGCTCTATACATCAACAGCGCAAACTATCAATCCCTACATCTATCTACAAAAAAAACTCTGTTCGAAGTTTAAAAAACCTGACAACAATGCGAGCATGCTAGAGTCGTCGACGTGCAGACATCCGCTGGATGCGTCAAAGCTGTGCCACTGGAAGCGACAATGGCGAAGTGATATTCGCGAGTGGTTCACGGAACTGTAAGAAATGAGGATCTCGCAGACAGACGGTGCTTGGTAATAATGGTACACATGGATATCAAGGATGAGCTTTCGATTGTTTTTATTTATACTTTTTACAATGATTCTGTTCTTCTTTTACTGAAATTGTGCTTCCTGAAATATTGCCAGAACACATACCACCGTAGTGGCGATATAATTATGGGGTTATATGTCAATCAAAACCTGAAAGATAGGACACCAAAGGGGAGTTCCTAAGTCACCAATACACATCCATCCAGGGTACTCAAAACTGCGTAATTTCATGCAAAATTGGTTTTGTAATACATACAAAGATAAAGTTAAGTCCACCGCCAACTTTAGACCAAATTGGTGACTTTGATGTTAACACCCGCTCCACGGAATGTGGGGCTTTCATGCACCAAGTTCAATTAAGAAATGAAGTTAGTACTTAAGTATCTATTTTGAAACATTTGTTTTTAAAAGATCATTCAACAAAACACAGTCATCTTGCTTAGTGATTTTTTTATGGATGAATAAACCCTCTTATCATCTAAATCTTATCGGATAGTAAGTGTAGCCACATGAGTAGATAATCTACTCATGTGGTGTAGCTGAGGTTGAAGATGACAGCAGACAATCTCGGATGACAATAATATTTAAGAAGTTTCCCATATGAAGGCGTAATTTTGGCGACCACTTTGGCGATGGGGTAAACCTATCTGCCTCAGACGCCAGTGGTTGCGGGTTCGATCCCCGCACGGAACAAGAAAAAAAATGTTCCGTGTCTGGGTGTTTACCTATTTATGTACTTATATTCTAGGTTCCCCCCTAGTTCGCTATATGGTATCCCATAACACAAGCTGGCCATATAGTTGGTGTGATTGTCTTTTTAACAAAAATTAAAAAAAAAAAACTAAACTGAGCGACCTAAATTAAACTGCTCATGGACGATCGGTTTTATAAGTAGGTATGTACCAAGAATCTAGCTAAACTCTTCTCACATTTAATAAGAATGTGCTGAGAATATTCAAAATGCTATCCTCAACAGCTGTAAGTATCGCGAATGGTCCATTATCTTTATTTGCCCGATTTCGACCCAACTATAGAGGTTCAATATCCACAGATTGCTATGATGCATTGTTGCCCAATTCTTTTTGTAACCACAGTAAGAGTTTCTATTTACCGACAGAATCACAATAATATGTTATTACTTATATCTAGTTTGATATACAGGGGAGTATTTGAAATGATTCGATTTTCAGGGTAGGCCTGAGTATACAATATAATCAATTACGTAAATAAACCAAATTTCTCATTATTCGTCAGAGAAAAGGCTTTTATAATAAATTAGATTGAGTTCTTATTTAAATCAATCAATATATATAAAACTGTTCCGTTACTGACTGAGTTACTGAGTGACTGAGTGACTGACAGACAACGTACAGCCGTAACTACTGGGCGTAGAGGGTTGAAATTTGGAACGTACATTCTTTAGGGGATGAAGGGGTGCACCAAGGAAGGAATTCCCGAAATTCCCACGGGAACAGGAAATATCGGACTTTTTAGTTTGTATGAAAAATTTTATTCCTTGGCACAAAAGTTCTTCAAAAAGTGACTGGTTGTTTTATGAAAGGAATTCCCGAAATTCCCACGGGAACGGGAACTATATGATGTCTTAGTTTGTGTGAAAAAACCTTATTCCTGGAGTGCACGGATGTGATACTTGGTATAAGGAACCTTGTGTCTGTTTGTATTATGGAAGGAATTCCCGAAATTCCCACGGGAACAGAAAATATATGACTTTTGAGTTTATGCGTGTACGAAGTCGCGGGCAAACGCTCGTTAGTAATAAAGCTGATGAGTTTGTTGATTTGAGCTCGAGAACATTTATTCTATGGGTCATACGAGTAGTCTAGGTGGGGTCTAGTTGTTTTTTTAAATTATACAGGGTGTCACAAAAGTCAACGATATACCAGAAGCAGGAGATACAGCAAGTAATAGCAGCTACCGGAAAAATATATTTTTTTTGGCCCAGTGGTTATGAAATTACAGGTATTTAAATAAATACAAAAAATTCAACACCCTGTGATGTTCATTTCAGCCTTGTTCCTAGAAATAGTAACTTTTGATCGGTTTTATTTTTGAAATATTGCCCTGAGTTATGTTTCTATCGTTTAAAGCCTTAAATTGTAAGTCATCTGCCTTAGTTTAGAAAAAAAGCATCGTTTATCTTTGCTTCTTTCTTAAGAAATTGTTATTTTATGCTTTATTTTAAAAGTAATTTTACAGGTATGATACTATTTTAAATCCTGATTAAATGAGCAAATTTTTGAAAGAAATTGTCAGAAAAGCTTGTTATACTTTTTTTTTCAGTACGACGTGTTAAAGTCGAAGGAAATCTTATCTTTAAATTTTGGTTCAGATGACGAGGCTTTTTCTTCTAATCTAAGGCAGATGACTTACAATTTAAGACTTTAAATAGTAGAAGCAGAACCACTATGCCAATTTTTTTCCGGTAGCTGTTACTACTTGTTGTATCTCCTGCTTCCGGTATATCGTCGACTTTTGGGACATCCTGTATATATTCACACAGCGCCATCTTAGATGCCAAATCCCCAGACAATCGCACCAACTGCATGGCCCCAAAGTAAGCTTTGCTTCTGTGATGGGGATACCATGTAGCGAAATAGGGGGGAACCTAAAATATAAATGTATACATAATATTGTCTTCTGTTTTCGTGATTCATACTATTAAATAAAACACTTTTTAACCGGATTTATGAGTCGCTCGTGACCACGGGGTCTGCAAAGACACCGAAACGTCGAGTCAAAAATTTCAAATGTAAATATACGCGATAAATCCGGTTAAAAAGTGTTTTATTTAATATATAATGTATACACGTATAGATAAACGTCCAGACCCGGAACACCTCTTTTTTCCTGTTCCGTGCGGGAATCGAACCCGCGAGCACTGGCGTCTGAGGCAGATACGTTTATCCCATCTCCAAAGTGGTCGTCAAAATTACACCTTCATATGGGTAACTTCTTAAAATATTATTATCATCCGAGATTGTCAGCTTTCATCTTCAACTTCATCTTTACCTACTATCCGATAAGATTTAGGTGATAAGAGGGTTTATTCATCCATAAAAAAATCACTAAGCAAGATGACTGTGTTTTGTTGACTCTTGGGGGCCGGTCCCTCATGTCTGAGGATCGTTGTCAGCATCTGAGTTGCATTTGGAGCGGATGATCTGCCTCCATCGGTTTCGGTCCAGCGCGTCTCTTATTAGCGTATGGAATTTAGAGGTCGACGAGTTTTTCAATTGATCGATCCATCTCGAAGACGAACGACCGCGCGATCTTTTGCCTTCGGTGTTCCCTACCACAATCCATTTTTCCGAATTGTCATCTCCTCTGCGCATTGTGTGGCCGAAATACGACTGTATGCGTTGTTGGGATATGGTTGACAAGCGAATCTTTATTTGGAGTTGGGTTAGAATGGACGCATTGGTGCGCTTTGCAGTCCGAAATATTCAAAGCATTCGTCTCCAGCACCACATCTCAAATGCATCAATTCTTTGTCTCTCAGTGTTTTGTTGAACGACCTTTTAAAAACAAATGTTTCAAAATAGATACTTAATTACTAACTTCATTTCTTAATTGAACTTGGTGCATGAAAGCCCCACATTCCGTGGAGCGGGTGCTAACATCAAAGTCACTAGTTCACGCCCCGTGATTCTGTCTGCTTCCAATCTGCGGTCAGCACTTAATCAGTGGACGTCCCAGTCTAGCTGCTGGCATGGATCAATCGAATAAACTATAGGGCCATATAGGGTATCGGGTGTGTTGGTTCAATCGATTAACTATAGGGTAACTACTAAAGGTATAGGATGTTGTGTCATTTGGTTGGTTTCGATTGGTTTAGGCAGTCATTTTTACGTTTTTCACCATTTTTTACTCAATGTTTCTGAATAATGTCTTCTACTGGTAAGACAAAACGAGGGTTGATTGAAGAAAGAAGTAATTTAATGTATTTACGGGATTCTTACCACGATTTTTGAGGACTGGCCAGTCCGCGATCATGGTGCTTGTAACAGCATCGAAATATCGGACGTGCGAAAATAAAATCAAAAATCGTGGTAAGAATCCCGTAAATACATTAAATCATAGTGAAAATAACCGCGATAGCTCAAAACAATTATTGAAGAGAAAAGTCTTTCAGATTTAAAAACAAAATAGTTTAACCAAATCAATAATAATTTTTGTATAACACTGAAATTTGTTTCTATATCTATGTTTTAAATTTTCAACCTTACATCATATAGAAGAGAAAGTTTAATAAATTTCCCTCGCTTTTACGTTTTGCTGTAACATTCTAGTTGACGGTAAAACAATTCAGTTTTAGAAAAACGCTATTAAAACCGACAAAATGGTAAAAACGAGTGAACCGGCGTCCTATAAAGTTTCCATTGTACCATTTCCAAACGTACCGATATTTCCTGAGCCCGTGGATGTCTATTCACTAATTCCCTTTTGTTCCTCGAAATTAAGAGATTCTTTGGGAAATTCGATTGGAACGTTTTTGTTTGAGATCCTTTTATTCGCCATGAGAAGAATAGGTGCGTATTTTATTATTCGTGTATGAGTAATAGATAGGTATTTTATTAATATATTATGAAAGGGAAGCTGTTTCCGCTGTAAAATAATTAAAATGCTGCTGCTGTGGAGATGAGAGCTTTGAGAAGCATGTGTGGAGTGAAATTGAGTGATAGGGTGTGCAATAGTGAAATAAGAAAGAGATGTGGATTGAAAGAAGATGTAGTGACTAAGATTGAAAAGGGTATGCTACGGTGGTTTGGACATTTGGAAAGGATGAGTGAAAGTAGATTTACGAAAGAGGTGCACAGAGCAAGAATGGATGGTGCTGTCGGAAGCAGCCGCCCTAGGTGAACTTAAGCCGATCAAATTGGCGACGTTCTTAAAAAGGGCCTAGTGTAAAGTACCCGTAACCGGCGATAATGTATGAAAAGATTAATGAACGTGGAGGAAGCGAAAGAAGTATGTCTGGATCGAAGCAATTGGTGTTCCCTTGTCTCTGCCTACCCCAAATGGTGACAGGCGTGATGTTATGTATGTATGTATGTAATAATTAAAATCTTGTTTTTTTTATAGCTAGTTGATCCTATATAGGACTACTTTGGCGATAGGGTAACACTGTCTGCCTCAGACGCCAGTGGTTGCGGGTTCGATGCCCGCACGGAACAATAAAAATAAATTTTCCGTGTCTGGGTGTTTATTTATTTATGTATTTATATTCTAGGTTCCCTCTAGTTTGCTACATGGTATCCCATATCACAAGCTCTGCTTACGTGAGGCCATGTAGTTGGTGTGATTGTCTGGGGATTTTATTTATTTATTTTTACATACATACATAACTTCACGCCTGTGGTAGGCAGAACACCAGAGGTCATAAGACCACTGATGTCACGTTTGGCTACGGAGGTTTTATAATGATGGATAGAGACTATTGCAGTGACAGGGGGTCAGCCTATTGTCCACAATAGACGCCAATAAAACGTCTATTTATTTTTATTTTTTATATTGCCTACGCAACGGTGACTTAGAATAAATCTACCGCTCTAGAATAAGTGAGTCGTAAAAATCGACGTATCCAATTTATTTACATTTGGTTCTAACATTGTTCTTATAAAATCTGGCGATAAATATCGTCACTTCGGTAATAGTATCCTAATAATATCCTATACTAGTTTATTAAAAAATCTGTTTGCCTCATTTTCAAACTCACGCCAATTATAGGGAACGATTTAAAGTCCAAAGGCAGCTAAGACATCAAAAGAAGGCCAATCTAGACGGTAAGACTATAATCAAATTTGTAATCAAGGAATCATGTACCTAATAAATCTAGTTGTTATAATCAACTTTGTTTGCGATTCCTTCAACCTATAAATAAAAGTAGGAATAAAGTTACCAAGGCATTTAAGACCTTATGCTTCAAGTATAGAGTCTATTTCTGAATATGCTCGTTAATTTTTTACATCTCCCAATTTATATGGCCTTTTTTACAATAAAGAAGTTACTTTGGGATTACGTTTATACTTTTAGCATCACGTTTGTATGAAAAAGAGCAATTAAAATCCTCTTTTCATCGAGAATAAGCATTGCCAGCCATTAATCACTTATACAGTACCTTTTCAACATTCAGTACACTCACAATGAAAACCGAACTACAGATTTGTTTTTCCCTACACAGCCTCACTCAAACAAACAAGCTCAGACATAGCGCTAGCTCTCCCCGTCTGTACTCCCTTGATAAAGGTTTAACAGGCCCAGTTTGTTGTGTTCTCGCCTGTACCTACGCAAAGCCAACCTCGGTATACAGATGTTTGATGTGTACGTGTATTGAGTACAGGCAGGTGGAGAGCTATTAGGGATGTGAACGTTTTTTGTGTATAAGTACAGAAATTTTAAGAACCTACTTTCGGTCTTAAACTATTTAATTAATTATTTAAATTTCATTCACATATGCATCAAATAGTTGTTTTTTAAAATATTCAAAATTTTCATAATAAAATGGACAATGTTTGCGATCTCTTCTGACTAGTTATTTTATTTATCTATTAAGAATATTACTCATAAAATCATGCGAAGACACAGTAACCCTCAAATTACCTTTTTTACGGTCGTAAAGTAAAATAAAATATAATAATATTAAAAAGCTCAATTTTACTTCAATTTTTTATTGTTATAGATCTAGACAATACTGAAATTGATACCTTTAGCAGTGCAGTGTATGCAACTTTTTACATGCTTTGGTTTCATACAATATGTGTATTCATTGATGTTTTAAAGTATATCTTACCTTCATCATTCTGAGCAGCGACACTGAGGGCCACCAGCGCGAACAATAACCACCCCGACACTCTCCTCATCTGCAACAAAGAGAAAAAATTAAGTTGATAAAATTAAATTAATCTACTTATAATATTAATATGTACTATCGATCCAATCAGGACCCATTTTGAAACTGTCAAACTTGTAAGGTCTATCGCGTATAATGCACTTAGGACATTTTAGATACTGTACGAATTCTATACTCAGTAAATGTCAGTGTTGAATGAAATGATAAGAAGTTCGTCACCAAGGAAACCTATCTTCAAGCGAATTTCGACCTACTAGCATTTAGACGATTTGCCAAAATGAGCTTATGGTGGGTCATGAGTCAATGTTCGATAGTATATTGCCAAAGCATAACTAAGTAGGTTGTAAGGGTGGGTTTAAATTTGCGGCTGCAAAGACATAGAACGATCTTCCCCCACCAATTCTCAAAACCATGTGTTGCAATCTGTTTAAAGATAGCGGTATTGATTGACCTTTTAAATTTCAGAAATTAGCCATAAATATTTAAGAATTAAAATTCAGAATCGAATATACCACTAAATTACTGTAATGTACAGTCTGTAACAGAATTATGATATACAATATGCCTACGCGCAATCGTCCAAGGTGGTACATAATTCTGTCGCAGTCTGTACATTGTCTGAAAATTGAAATGAAGGAGTTTTTGAATGTTTTCATTAGCGTATTATGTTAAACTTCTCAGTTAATTTTATTTTATATAATAATATTTTTTATCTCCACATGATTTTATGTACTTATTTTCTTTCTCTGAGAGCAAAATGAAGGCTTAATTTAAAATTTAAATCCATCAATAAAATTATTTGATCTAGCGGATTGGCTCATTATTTAATATTTCCTTATATTTGCGTTATTTGGGCCGAAAGGTACGTTAAAATTATGGGTTGCAATATGGATTTTTTCCACGATCGTAATTTTCGTAGTTAGTATTATAGTTTATAGTATTATAGTTACTATTAGTATTATATTTGTCTTAACTGCAAAAAAATCGAAAATTTACGAAAAAACTATATCATTAATATTTTTTGGTATTTGAAACTAAATTGTTTAGCTTTATTGGGCTGCTTTATTGGTTTGGAAATATAAACAGAATTGGCCACTAACTAAATGATTTTACACTAAACTTTTAAATTTAAAATCCAAAAAATTTCCTTCTTAAACGCATTGTCGCGTATATTTCATTACTCAGAATACATTTTTAGCCAGGTACGGTCTACGGTAGATTCGTCGAGAGCGCTACGAGCGCGCTACGAGAACTTAATTGCTACGAGCGCCTCCATGATTGCGTCCCGTGGTTAACCGACCGAGTTAAATTAATTGACTTTCTTTATTCCACAATGAAACTGAGGCACTCCTTAAAACGTCCGCTTAACATTGTAAAGGCCGTCGGCTGTAGGAAATGACAGTTCTGCCTAAACCTTCAATTTGCCGAAGATTTCGGTAATTATACTAAGTATCGTTTCGAGTTTTCAGTAAAATTTAATTGTTTGGTTTCAATTTAATTTTGTTCGTTTGTAAATGAGGGTATTTTAATAATGAATTGTTTAAATGAGATATACAATTTTCTTTTGCGTCTGTTTTCTTTGAGTTTGTCTAAGAGGGATTCATTCTGTGTTCAGTCATGTACGGCTTTATAAACAAGCGAGGTAAATACTCGAGACCTACCTAGATGTTCAAAGTTCCGTAGGATTGTATATCTGATAATAGGGTTCCTTTAGAAATAAAACGTTTTGATATTAAATATACTTCAGCTTTGTTGTTCGGGTAGATTTGAAAGCTACATGATAAGACTTTCTCATTTTTGTCTACTGATTCAGTAATTGAATTTTATTATTTATACGAATTTTATTATTAATGAAGTCGTCGAGGCGCCGTGATTACTGTGTGTATCAAACGATAACACAGGTTAAGCAACGTTCGGCGCCTTCGGTACTTGGATGGGTGACCGCCGAACATTCATTTCTCACGACGACTTCCGTGCTTCGGAGAGCACGTTAAGCAGTCGGTCCCGGTGCTGTATACTTGTATACAGTAGTCGTTAGGGTTTGTCAGAATCCATTTTCGGCGCCCTAAACATTCTGACATCCACCACCCAGCACTGGGCCAGCTTGGTGGATTATGGCCTATACCTCCTCGTCACCCAGGGGAGAGACTCATAGCCCTGCAGTGGGCTCTTTACAAAGAGTAGTGATGATTATTTATACTAATGTATATATTACAAAACTATTATCCGTTATCTGGAGTAAGATTCCGCTGTGAGAAATTAATATTTTAATTTTTTCTTACTGAACGCATCCCAAAAAAGGCTTAACAGATATAAAACAGTACAGCGAGTGAAATCGTTACATTTCGATTATCTACGAAAAATTGCAAAGTTTCACTCTAGATATTTACGTTATTCATATTAGCACTTTACATGCCCGAGCTAATTTGCATTGTGCTGCCATCTATTGGTGATCAGCTGTACTAAATAAAGCATACAGAGCTTTGCATAATATTTACAACCTAAACACTTACCATATACTTTATAAGTAGAGTAGTGTCTTAATATAGGTATATTATGTTTTGTGACAATGTCCTTGATAACCAAATTAACCATAAGTCTTCTAAACCAATAGAAGAGACCACAAGTCTCTTCTTTTGGTTTAGAAGATCAAAAGAAAAATTAAATTCATTTATAGGCGAACTATTTCCTCAAACTTTTTATCACGTTAATTCTTAAATATTCAATATTAGAAAACAGAGCAAAAACTTAGCTTTCCGGTTTTATTGTTGACATAGTCTATATGGGGTTCACAAAGTTCGTAACTTTGTACCCACGGTCCGCTGTTTGTTCATGGGGTGAGATACACCCGTCCTCAACTTTAAATTAAACCCGAGGATCACGTTGCTTTTTTGTTAGTGATTAGAAGTTTCACACCATTTTATCTTTTGAGAGGAATTTATACTGAGCACTATCTTAAAAATGTGTTATCCACACAAATGTTAACTGAAAGAAAATGCTACCTACGATTAGGCTTTTAAGGGTTAGATTAGAATAGCCTTTCCGCCCCTAGTTAAGCATATTATAAAAAGCGACTAATCCGAATGAACCCTGTTTGGGTTCACCTTGCTAGCGACCATCTTTCATAATAAATCTTATAAATAAATAATAATAAAATCCCCAGACAATCACATCAACTACGTGGCCGAAACTATGCAGAGCTTGTAATATGGGATAACATGTAGCGAATAAGGAGGGAACCTAGAATGTAAATACATATATAGATAAAAACCAAGACCCGGAACATTTTTTTTCTTGTTTCGTGCGGGTATCGAACCCGCGACCATTGGTGTCTGAGGCAGACAGTGTTACCCCCTCGCCAAAGTGGTCGTCAGCCATATCTCATGCTCGTGCGGTGATCTGTTACAGCAATGTTTTACAAAAAGCCAGATTTCTTTTAAACACACATACTGTCATGTTTGAAGTCATCTCCACTTAATATACACACACACTAACACTCAAAACACTCACACATAGTTACATACACATACAAACATTGTCATATACTATAGTAGACCTAAAACTAAAACTAAAGGTGAAAAATTGATAAATGTCTTTACTTTGTGCAATATATATTAGATGATTAAACGAACTTCTAAGTGAAGTTCTATCGCTATTATATGAGTCGCTTCATTCGAAGATATTATATAACAGGTAGTCCTTTTTAGGTACTAGGTAACTTCGCATAATTTAAAGTATCATAAAAAAAACACTGTGGTGGGGCGCCGCGTGGCATGATCCACCCGGTTCGCGCCAAGCCCTCATTCTTTAGAGACCCTAAACGAAACTTTTAAATGGGTTCTGGGGTGGGTGGGTACGTCATATCTTCGAATGAAGCGACTCATATAATAGCGATAGAACTTCACTTAGAAGTTCGTTTAATCATCTATTATATTTCGTCGCTTCATTCTTCAGATATTATATAACAGGTAGATTTTCAGAGATAGAAAGTTTTGTTTAGGTATATACTTGGAATTGAAATAAGTAAAGATATAAATATGTAATTACATATTTTATTATTATAGTACTTAATAATTAGTATTATTACATAATGAGCTTCAAATAATCTTACTTTATTTGAGTCGCTAGAAATTATAATCAGCTTAAATTAATGAAACTTAGTGATAGTCTATTTATAGACACATAATTTTTAATGTAGTAATTTACCTAATATCAAAATACGTAATATTCAATAACTATTTTTAATATTAGGTTAAGTATTGTTCATGTCTCGATTAAGTATCGACAAAGCAAAGTTATTTTGTTGATCATCTAAAGGCCGATGGTAAAACTTTGCGAACACCTGTGAGTTTTGTGTCCACCCGGCCGTTTTTCGAATCACATCGACACTGATACCGGCCGCGCGCGCGGCTGAGGTCGACGCGTGTCGTGTGCTGTGCGCACTAAAACGCTCATGTCAATGCCGCTCGTGGCGAGCGTTTGCTTAATCCATCGACTTAGCGTCTGACTTGATGCAGTTCTGTGGAGAGCTTTGAATGTTACGAAGAGATTCCCGGATATTGAACCTCAGATATTTTTTGTAATAAAAATATATTCTTTTAAAGTTGATACTGGGCATATGTTGATATTGCTTTGAAAGTTTGGGAGAGATAATAAGGGCTGTTCACGATTTGGAGCGGAAGTCTTGATTATATCTGTTATTATAATATTTATTTTATCAGATTGAAAAACAATATTTTAATTTAAGTAAAGACAATGTCTGTACTCTTTGACCGGTAGATACATAAAGCTAATAATGTAACGAGTTTTTTTTTTTGTAATATTTTCTAATGATAAATTAATATTTGGATACCAAGAAGACAGTTGATTTAGTACTAAATTTGGATCCCAAGTAAATGAATATTTAGGCTTAATATGTTTAGTTTTATAGGCTCCTATTAAGAGGCGTTTAACACAACTGTTATCACTTATCTCTTCTCCTAATAAAAGAGATAATGCAGATCGATGTGTATTTAATGAACCGTAAGAACATCCCTTATTAAATTGCTCGTTTAAGAATCAAAGAAATAATGGAATGGATTTTTCGAAACTATTAATTCATAACCACACTTCTTGAAACCATAACTTCAATGAGACGTTGTACTGGCGAACAGTAGTGTCTGCGAGCGAGGCGAGCATCAACGTGAGAGCCTCTGGTGGGCAGCTGCGCCGGCTGAACGACGCCCGGAGAGCCTCGCGGCACCCAGGGTAAGGCTGGAGTGCAGTGGGTGCTGACTCCATGGCTGGTAAGGCCAGAAGGGGAATACAAGTACCCCTTCGGCTTTATCATCAATGATTTTTCGTATACATTTTAATACAAGAGAAAAGGGAGGAAATGCATAAAAATCCAAGTCAGCCCAGCTTATTGTAAATGCATCAACTGCGACTGCATCAGGTTCAGGCTTCCAGGTGACAAATAATTAACATTTGGCATTGGCTAGACTTGAGAACAAGTCGATCTTAATGGGCCCGAAACTATTTACAATAAGTTGGAAAGCGCTATCCGAGAGGGCCCATTTCTGGACTCGAAATCTGCTCGATTTTCTTTGGTGTTAACATAAGAAGCAAATATTCATAAATTGCGTTTTTCACACCATTGCCAAATTTCTCTACTTAAAATATTCAAATGTGGGAACTGATTACCTCCCATCCTATTAATGTAGCTAATGGCGGTAGTATTGTCAATACGTAATAATATTGCGCAATCTTTTCCTTCACTAGCTATACTTTTGAGACCTAACAAAACCGCGAGTAATTCTAAAAAGTTCATGTGATTTTCTTTTTCACTGTTCGTCCATGAACCACTATATTTATTATTTTTGCATACTGCTCCCCAGCCTGTCCTAGATGCGTCGGTGTAAATTTCTGACTTATAATTTTGAGTAATGATTGCACAAGAAATAATATTAATATTATTTTTCCACTACCATAAATCTTTTAGTAATATCTTATTAAGATTCATTTTCACCTCATAGTTGCCTCCGAACTTATTTAAGGCTAAAAACTTTTGTCTCTCTAATATTTTTGTATATAAGAATCTATATTTTGTGGTTGGACAGGCTGCGATCAATACACCTATAAGTTTAGCAAAATTTCGTAATGAACAAGTTTTAAGATTAATGTACCTATTTATTAACTGTGCAATGTTATGCCGCTTATCGCCAGGTAACGTAATGTTCTGTTCTGTGTTGAACATAAAACCTAAGAATTTGATTGACTTTTTTGGTACAATGTGACTTTTATCGAAATTTACAATAAAACCTAGACAATGTAATAACTTCAAAGTTTCTCTTACATTAATCATGCATTCTTCATATGTATCTCCAATAAGAAGATCGTCTTAATAGGTAGTAGACTTAAAACCTTGTTTACTCAAATGACTCATTACTTCACGCATAATTTTTGTAAATACCCACGGAGCTACCGATAAACCATACGGCATTGCTGTGAACTCGTAAGTGATCGGCTCAGACGAATCATTTTCTTGGAATTCGAATCGTAGGTACTTTCTGTCACTAACAAAAAAAGGCATAAGTAGATATGATTCTTTCATATCTATGTTGGCTAAGTATCCATTACGAGGAATTAATTTCGAGGCTGTTTTATAAGATTCCATTTTAAAATGTACTTTTGTTACGAACTTGTTTAAAGATTTTAAATTTAGTATAAACCTTTTTTCTCCGTTAGGTTTCGGAGCTAAAAATATATTTGAAATAAATTGATCATTTGAAGGAGAACAAGGCTTTATAGCCCCTAAGTCTAATAATTTATTTATAGCTATTTTCATGTCACTTTTTTCACATGATGACAAATTATTTTTAGGAATAGAATACTGACAAATTTGAGTATCAAATGGTATTCTAAATCCATAATTTATCCACTTCAATATAACTTCGTTTTTAGTTACTTTTGTCCAACAATCATAAAATAAATTACTTAGACCTGCATGTACCTTGATTAATGTTGGGTCGGAGCACGCGTCCTGGACTAAGTCTGCGGCTGGAACTTGGCGTTGAACGCAGAGTTCGATTGAGGACGCCGCTGTGTTTGAGCTGCTATCGGTTTCCTCTGACCTCCCCGCCCCCCCCTGAACGACGGGTAACGAGGAGGTCCTGTACAGTTTCCCTGCTGAGACGACCGGTTGACCGTTGATATTTGAGAGGAGACTGTTTTGGCTGGGCCTTTTTTAATTAGGGCTCCCTACTTTTCAATGGCTTTACTTGCCTTTATTTTTTCCGGCAACGAACTTCCGAATAAAGTTTCGTCTCTTTCGGAGTCTTGTATAATATGTTTAAAGTTTGTATCCAAATTAGGTAAAATCAGTTTTACCCTATCTTTGGTGAACATAAAGTAGAGGTCTGATAATAGGCAGCATCCATCACTTACGTGACGGAAGGCCATCATTTTGTTTTCTTCCTTCTCAGGGAGGACGTCCATCTCTCGATTTATGGTGGTAATACCGTACCCCAGCTGTTGCTGAAAGTTTTGGATTTTTTTTTCTTGTCACGTGCTCGTGCTATGTCAGTTATGGCTGCTGAGATTTCAGCATTTATTTCAGCTATAATCGTATTGAAAACAAAAGGTGATCGATAAGATCAGATAAAATTTATTGAAGTTTACATCATTACGATATTGAGCAGTTAACGTGATATATCTATTATAGATTACACGCATTTTCTGTAATCGTATTGAAAACAAAAGGTGATCGATAAGATCAAATAAAATTTATTAAATTTTACATCATTACGATATTGAGCGGATAACGTGATATATCTATTATAGATTACACGCATTTTCTGCTCTGATTTTTTAAATAACCTTGGAGGCGACATGTTTATGTCTAATTCATATTAATATAACGCCCATAACGTATTACAGACAACGAGATAAATCTCCTTGAGATTACCCGCATTTTCTGTAATCGTATTGAAAACAAAAGGTGATCGATAAGATCAGATAAAATTTATTAAAGTTTACATCATTACGATATTGAGCGGATAACGTGATATATCTATTATAGATTACACGCATTTTCTGCTCTGATGTTTTAAATAACATTTTTAAACCGAATAAGTAGGTCTTACCTTGTAAGATTTCTTCTTCATCGGAGGAAATAATTCGCTGTTTCCGTTTTTTATTTATTTTTTGTTCCAACTTTTTTATCTTTATATTATAATGTTGAAGCTGTTCTTCTGCTGTACGTTTAGGCATTTTGTAAAAACTTAAGTAAATGATTAAAGTAAATGACGTATGCTTGTTACCACGCACGAAAAAAGAATGAGGGCTTGGCGCGAACCGGGTGGATCATGCCACGCGGCGCCCCACCACAGTGTTTTTTTTATGATACTTTAAATTATGCGAAGTTACCTAGTACCTAAAAAGGACTACCTGTTATATAATATCTGAAGAATGAAGCGACGAAATATAATTAAGAATGATTTTTGATTTAAACATTTTCTAAACATTGTATCTCTCTTTTTGTCTGCTTAAATCATAAAAAATTGTGAATCCGTAACTGGCTGTCAGTTTTATATATGTACTCTTATATTTTATTTAAGAGCTGTAGATTTTGTTACGATTAAATAAATAAAACCATCAGGTAAAATTGAGTCGGGCTTAGTTTTTATTATAAAAAATGCAATAAAATTCAACAGATTTAATTCCATTCCTAATAAAAATGTAATCAAGTTATTTCAGAAATGTATTTTGTGCGTGTAAAGGTCTATGAAAAACTTTATAATGTTCATTGTTAGGTGCTTCCTGCACGCAACAAAAAACGTAACTGAGGGCTCGAAGGACCGAATTATGATCCGATAAGAATCATTTTTGGACAAAATAACCCCTTTATAATTTCCTTTCTGTCATATTTTTAGTTACATAGTCTTTTTCGTGATGTACAACACAAGCTTTCAAGCTATTTCTTAACTTATTCGTAGCTACAAAGTTACTTGGACTTTTTTGAGTATTTATAGTTATACTAGCTGTATCGCGCGGTTTTACCCGCGCAATTTTGAATTCCGTGGGAATAACGGGATAAAAACCTTTTGTGTTATTCCAGACTGTAACCTATCGCGATGCCAAATTTCATACAAATCCGTTGAGGCGTTGTGCCGTGATTGACGAACAAACATCCATACATCCAAACTTTCACATTTATAATATTAGTAAGATTTTAAAAAGCTTAATTATACTCAAATGAGCTTTTTTATGTCAAAGTATATCGCATAAATATTTGAATAATTTTTATTATTAAATTTGCCGTCTCCTATATGTCTCGTCGTTTCTGTATCTTTTTGGGTAAGTTTTTTTAAGGTAAGATGTTTGTAAGTCTTTCACGCTAAAACCACTAGTTCTGATATATTTTTTGTTCTTTGTTATCATCATGAAAATTTTGATTAATATTTTCATACTAATATTTTTTTATGATTTTTTTACGATAAATTCGATACATTGTTATTCTTGAGATACTTACAATACTTAATATCCCAACAATTCAAACATCACAAGGCTTAAACAAAATATCCCGTCATTGTCATCTACGGAACCAACAACCCAGCGTTAATACGGGCTTCGCTTCCTGTGTATTAAGGTGTTTGCATATTGTTAAATTATAAGGAGGCTTTAAGGGATCTTGGAGGCTCGTGCGGCGAACCGAACTACGCTATTAAGGGTTCCAAGAGGGGACCAAAAAGCAATATTACGTAAAAAAATGAATTTCAGATGTGAGTTATATGTTTTCATATTGAGTTTCCTAAATCGAAAAACGCAGATGTTCGCCGTATTTGCTGAGAAATAAACTTTTGATAAAACAAGTATCGTTCTTTTGTAAGTTTATGCTTTTTGCACTCTTTATTTGAATTGGTTGAGTTTTAGGTTCCTGTGTACAAATTTAAGTAAGGTATGTGTATGCTGTAATTTTAATGATAAATACATGATGTACCGCCAAAGATCATTAGTTCTACAAACATTTAACTTTTAATACGGAGAGTTATAACTTAATATTTTATACACCAATTAATCATTTTTATGTTCAAATTCGTTAAACATGGTTAAAAATATACTTATATTATACACATCATCATAACAAAATTCTTTTAATGGGCGCATTCCTTTTATTGAGGCAAGCGGCCATGTTTTGTCGGCATTTTTTTCCGACATCTTTGTCAGATATCTTCTGATTCGTCCAATTATTAAAAGACGTTTTCAATATATCTGCAGATTGTATTTTATTTAGTACTAAGAATAGTGCACGCTTTAATTATAGAAACTAACTATGAGGGTTGCCTGGAAGAGATCGCCTTCCGATGATAATGCTGCCCATTGTGCTCTGTATCTATGAAATGGTTGTAAAAATATTCATTATTAACGTGTATAATGAAGATTCATAAATACGTGGTAAATAAATAAATATTAATAACTCTGTCCATCGATGAACCGTATAGAAATCAATTGTTTTATAAATCTATACTAATATATAAAGCTGAAGAGTTCGTTTGTTTGTTTGAACGCGCTAATCTCAGAAACTACAAGTGGGATTTGAAAAATTCCTTTTGCATTTGTTAGCCCAACTCTTGAGGAAGGTTATAGGCTATATTTTATCCCGAAATTCCCACGGGATCAAAAGTTACGCGGGTAAAACCGCGTACGGTGGCTAGTAAGTATGATATAGGACTTCGAAAACACCTAACGTTTATCACGTTTACAGATTAAATATGAAATCCTAATCTTTGGTCTTAAATGTAAAACATTACAATATAATTATCAACAATGTATGAATATATGCACATTATCAAGGAAAACAAAATACTCATTTATGTTTAACCTCCTGGATTCTAGCGTCATACCTATATTACATAAAGAATTAAATTTTCGTTCCAGAGTCATGTGTGAATTATTTCTGGAAATAATCGTTTTATGATAGCGGTCCTTTGTAAACTAGAATAAGTTATCTTAACATGGTTTTTACTTTGACACATAATTCAAATAAGTTTTTATTTGGCTCACCACATGAAAGAAAGTTCGTCACTCGCATATATGCGGTAAGTAATTAAAAAAATATAATTTTGTCACCAAATTTTCACGATACTTGTATTTGAATTGTACTTATAATATGCCCACGTAGCTAATAAACACATTATTACATCAAATAGTCATCAATGTTTTGCTTTGTAATCAATAGTATACTTATTTCATTACGAGTGCGGAAAGCCTGTCATTGCAAAGAGTCCTGACAAATGTCTACCCGAGCCGAGGCGCAGCCAAAGGTGAGGGTTGACAGTCGGAACAAGTTGCAATGACGGTTCCGCACGTGTACTGAACAACTATTTTTAAAACAGTTGCGAAAAAATGAAGCAATTTAATAAAACAATAAACTCACCAATAAACAAAATGGCGCCAACCGTAAAATTGTAAATAAGTACAGTTTTTTTTTGTTTTCGTCACCCATTCTGGGTAGGCAAGGGAACAATGCCCATACAGCCAAGTCTTCCGTAGATTTTTTTATTGATACGAAATGAAAAAGAAAAATGTCATTTAATACAGTCATTAAATCTGATATTGAAACAAATTAGTAGCTTCTTTTTAGAAATATTTGCCTGAATGATAAAAACTTCTATGATTTTTTTTTGTAAAAACGGTTTTTTTCTTTTTATAGACATTATTTTGACAGCTGGGAAAGAGAACGCACGAGTTTTTTTTTTAATATTTTTTGGCATTAACAGACCTCTAATAAAACAAAGACGTATATTATAAAGTATTATAAAAGATTTTTTTTCTGGAATCCAGGAGGTGAAGCGAAGGAACCTTAGATTAAAAATATTCAATTTCGAAATCTTCTCAGATCCACAGACAAAAAAAGCCATCACGTCTAATCGCTTGTTTTTCAGCACATATTTTCGCATAAGTCATTATTTTTCTTTGAAGCTACTTGCCCCATAACTTTCGTATGACAAGGGTATGTAGTTAGGGTAATCAGTCAACGTCAGGCTGGTACAAGCGCCTTTTAGACATCGCTTGGCCTAAGTTCGTAACTTAGATAAACGGCATCAATTTAAGTTATAAATAGAACTCGGAGATTACGTGTTAAGTTTGTAATATGTGATATTAGGTAATATTCTATTGATGGTATAGAGAATAGTTCGTAAGAAGATTTGATAGTTAGGCTTTTGTTGTTTGTTTAGCTTAGTGATTGTGAGGCTTCTCTGTTACAGCTTAGAGATGAAAATTCAATACAATGCGATCTGGAATAATTATTTCAATTATTGACAACTAAAAAAGCTATTTCGGGACTTATCACCAAGTTCTTTTTTGTTTTAATTAGTGAATAATTGGTTTATGATTGTCCAAATAAAAGCGTTTCTTTGTTTTGTTTAAAACTTTTGTAATGAGATTTGTGTTTTTTTTTTTGAAAATCACGACCTGAATTCAACTGACAAGTCACTTACCTAGTATTTATGATGCATTAGTCAAGCGAACAGGAAAAGCCTATGGTTATGTCCTTTCGTTTATCCAGAACAAAACTCGCTATCAATATCAACACAATCACACGTAATTTATTATGATAGAATGTAAAACGCCCTCATCCAGCATTTGACATTCGTAAAGTGTATAAAATTACCTACTACGAATAACAAAAAAAAAAAATGCACCTCGCGCCCACCAAGACTTATGAACAGGCACATTTAATTGGTGTATGTAAATTGTTTCTTTGTACGTTACTTAATGTGAATTTAAAAAGCACGTTTAATTCAGCCAAATACAGAAGGGTTATATTTAAGTTTTTATTTAGAACATTTTTCATTTATTTAAGAATAATTGAGCATGTTAAATGCAAAAACTTAAAAACATTATTAAAACATTACAATGCTTCAATTTAACTGGGATTCACAATTTCTGTAAAGAAATTGGTCTCGAGTGTTCTTAGCTGCAAAGCTATACCATAAGATGGAGCTACGCTACGTTAGCAATATAACGTAAAAACAAGAATGTGGTAAGTAATTTCAAGGCGAACGGCCAGGCCCCGGTAGCTCAGTGGAAGAGCACTCGTCCGGCAAACGAGAGGTCCCAGGTTCGAATCCTGGTCGGGTAATTTTTCTTTGTCACATTTTTCATTTATTTAAGAATAATTGAGCATTTTAAAGGCAAAAACTTAAAAGTATTATTATCTTTAAGTGGGTTTTAAAGCTTCGCAAGTGGACCCGAGGAAACTTGCTAATATTTCAAGAGAAATACATCATATTCTTTGTCCTTTCTTTTCTGTTCAATATAGTAAGAAAAAAAAAGAAATACGTGAACTGAAAAGGTTAATCATAACAATTACGTCAAACAAGGTTAATCAATACTCTGTAATCCGACGCTTTATTCCAAAACTATCCTTATTGCATTAACAATATGGTATATAAAAGAGTTGACTTCTGTGTAGTAAATCCCTAAGGATAAACTTAAAACTGTATAATCGGGAAAGATGGTCTCTGAGGCTTGTGTGGCCTGGGTTCAAATCCCAGACAGACAAGTTTTGGGTTATGAACTTTTCTATAGGTACCTATCATATAACATACTATATTCCCTTGAGGTCGCTTTGTGGGTTACTTTGGGAATAAATATAGATAATAATATACTTACGCATAAGCTCAAGTAAGGGATAGATGTTAATTTTGTTTAATTTTTAAGAAAGATTCCTATAATCCATACATAACTTCACACCTGTATCCCTAATTGTGTAGGCAGAAAACCAGAGGCTATAAAAGAATCTGAAGTCACGTTTGACAGAGGTATTATAATGATGGAAAGAGACTATTGCAGCGACAGGGAGTCAGCCTCTCTGTCAACATCTCTGTCCTTTAACTAACTATAACAGTATACCCGGGAAGAGAAGCAGCTGGTACACTCTATGTTTTCCTTTGCTCGCTACATGGTATCTCAAGCTATGTTTACTTTGGGGCCATGTAGTTGGTGTAATTGTCTGGGGCTTTTATTTTACTTATTATTTTATCAGACGACCACTTTGGCGATGGGGTAAACCTATCTGCCTCAGACGCCAGTGGTTGCGGGTTCGATCCCCGCACGGAACCAGAAAAAAAAATGTTCCGAGTCTGGGTGTTTATCTATTTATGTATTTATATTCTAGGTTCCCCCCTAGTTCGCTATATGGTATTCCATAACACAAGCTATGCTTACTTTGGGGCCATATAGTTGGTGTGATTGTCTGGGGATTTTATTTTATTTATTATTTTTATTAAATTATCTTTACTAACACACCAACTATGAGGCCCTATAGTAAGTTTATATTCATTTGCTTGTGATATCGAGACCACACAGGGATTTCCTACAATAAACCTTATCTTATCTTTATACCATATTTGAATGAAGATAAGACTCGTTCGTGTCTTCAATTGGCCACCTGGGAATCGAACCCTGGACCTACACCGCAGGCGAACAGTTATACATTGCACCGCGAAGCCGTTAATGTGTTTTCTCTCTACCGACGATCTTGGTAGAAATTCATCATCATCATCATCACAACTCTTTGTAATGAGCCCACTGCAGGGCATGAGTCTCTCCCCTGGGTGACGAGGAGGTATAGGCCATAATCCACCAAGCTGGCCCAGTGCTCGGTGGTGGATTTCAGAATTTTCAGGGTGCCAAAGTGGCTTCTGACAAACCCTAACGACTACTGTATACAAGTATACAGCACCCGGGACCGACTGCTTAACGTGCCCTCCGAAGCACGGAAGTCGCCGTGAGAAATAAATGGTCAGCGGTCACCAATCCAAGTACCGACCGCACCAAACGTTGCTTAATCTGTGATATCGTATGATACACACAGTAACCACGGCGCCACGACGACTTCAGAAACGACTTTAGAAATTTACAAATGGATAAAAGACTACCTCAACCTCGAAAAATAAAAGACTACCTCGGATGCAGTAGAAAAGTTATTCGTAAGACATTTTATTATCTCACGATACAATGAACTGGGAAAAAACCTAGAATGTGCCAGCTGCTAATTTTCTCGGGCATACTATAAAAGTCACTTAAGGGACAGAGGTTTTATTGACGTTTTTGTAGGCGATAGGCTGACTCCCTGTCACTATAATAGCCTTTCTATTTCATAATAATACCGCCACATTAGTCAAACGTGACATCAGATCGTTTTAAAGCCTCTGTTGTTCTGCCTACCTCAAAATGGATAAAGGTGTGAAAATATGTATGTATGTACATCAATGTACTTATTTGGTGTTCAGAAAAAAATAAAAGCCCTTTCTTAGGTGCTCTAAGCTTAGGGCCATATTCTATGGAAATATCGGTATAAATGCCTGATTTATCGTTGTCGATGGTCGCATGCTAGCCCTGTTGTGCAAAATCGAAAATACTCAAAATAGACATAAAATCATGACTCTAAATTAGTTGACAGTTAGAAATTTAAAGGTCACATTATTTCATTATTCAACCATGACAAAAACACAGTGCTAAAACAACCTTAACGAACTGAAAACAGGATCTAAAGTCCAATTAAATATAGAACCCGAGGTAAGGAATTAAAATCATTTTTCTATTTTTTTACATTCTCGTTAAAACGCGGCCTTGACTTTTTTAATTATTCAGTCGCTGAAAGAATTTCAATGAATTCTGAAATTAATAAAAAAAAGATCAGAAGAAAGAATGGAATTTTCGGCTTTGTTTTTCGTAAATTTAAGTAAAATTAACGTAAATTTAAGAAAGATTTGAGTAATTAAAGTTACTTAAATATAGAAATACAAGCTATTTTGAAATTAATGATATTAAATGCCAAGTAAAACATTAGTGACATATGCTAGCTGAATACCGCGGATTATCTCGGGTTTGTCCAAATCCAAAACTCTCAAAAGGAAAATACTTATGACATTGAAGACAATTTTCAGAAATAGTATTTTTTTTATAAGTATTAAAAAATCGTAAGAATTTGTTTTATCTGGTAAAAAGTAATTAAGACCAAAGTAATATAGCCAGGGTAGGTGCAAATTTAATTTCAACCTTCACTTCAGGGTTTCGGATGTGTAATTCGATTGACCTCGCTTAGTATTAGATCAACATCGGACTATCACCTACGATTCCAAGTGATGGTATTTGTGCCATTTGCATTAAACCAAAAACTTTATGAATGAACTACTACCGCTACCGCGCGCGGTTTTACTTGCGTAACTTTTGATCCCGTGGGAATTTCGGGATAAAATATAGTCTATAACCTTCCTCAAGAGTTGGGCTATCAAATGCAAAAAGAATTTTTCAAATCCCACTTGCAGTTTCTGAGATTAGCGCGTTCAAACAAACAAACAAACAAACAAAAAACAAACTCTTCAGCTTTATATATTAGTATAGATTAATCCTGCTGAAAAAGGTCCCAGCTGAAAAAAATATTGGTTCCTGTAATTTAACATCTTTTTTATATCGGTTCTTCCATCTAAGGTTTTGTTTTATAAAGTGAAGATGGGGCGTTTGTCTTCCATGGCACCTGATGGTAAGTGAACATGAAGAGTTAGGTGGTACACGTCCATCCACGAGAAACCTATTCATTCGACGCTTAAAAGTACCAAGACTATACTTGTCAGAGAAAATAGATGCAGGCAGTTCATTGGCGACCCGTATCAGTGAGGTTCTGTGAAAACGCTTAGTTCGACTTTTCGGAATATCTACCACATATGGATAGAAGTTCTGTCTGTGTCTAGTAGTCCGAGGGTAAAGTGTTGAGGGTTCTATTTGTTCAAACTCGTGCAATCTCCAAAATGTATCCTGTAGTACACGGTTAAGGGCCTCTTGTAGCTCACAGACTTCCCGCACAGATATCGCTAGCAAATTTCGTCAACGCGAGCAAACGAAAATATGTTTAACTGGTTTATTTTCAAAAATAATAATTATTAAAAAAAATTGCTTCACGCGTCGTTTAAGAAAAGCACGGTTTTATGTTTTTATGTAACTTTTATATGAACCTATTATGGCATTTCGTAGCAATATCCGTTTGAAATGGTAAATTAGTGATATGTTTGTGACTTTATTTTATCGAGACAATTTTCATAAATCATGTTTCTATGTTAACACGCGGTTGATTATATAATTAATTTATTGTGAATGATTTTTTCAGACACAACATGTACACATTACTAGGTATAATTATCGTTCAAAAAAGTGTGAAAACGCTGCATCTCGCCTTAAACAAGCAACCTAGGTCTGCAGTTTTTGGTTGTAAGGCGTCGAACTGTTTATTAGCTGTTTTTAAGTTAAAATGCGACCTCCGATGTCATCTAAATTATCTATACCACTCGAAGTTTCAAAGCCTTTTCAGACAAACGATTTTATTTCAGTATTTTGTCATAAAATATGTTATTTGGATTTTATGAAGAATTAATTAAAGAATTATTTTTATCTATATTATTTTACTTTTAAATGATTTAAGAAGAAAGGACATTTAAATCTTAATAAGAGGTAGAGCAATCACCTTACGTTTTACAATTGCAAACATCTTATTAGACAACTCGACATAATTTAGTTGAAGGAGAAATGTGCAAACGATCGGTAACACAACCTACGCAGGCGTAGATTTTAACGAAATAATCTTCTTTAAAGAAATACACTTATGTGTATTTATATTTTTAGATAAGATATATTTTATTTTTGTTTCTAAATAATAAATAATAATAAAATCCCCAGATAATCACACCAACTACATGGCCCCAAAGTAAGCATAGCTTGTGTTATGGGATACCATGTAACGAACTAGGGGGGAACCTAGAATATAAATACACGTAGAAGATAAACGCCCAGACACGGAATTTTTTTTTTTTATTCCGTGCGGGAATCGAACCCGCGACCCCTGGCGTCTGAGGCAGACAATACTACCCCATCGCCAAAGTGGTCGTAAAAAATAAAGTAAGATTTATTTATTTATTGTTTACTGTAGATTTCAATATAAGATCTCAATCCTATTTGTATTTTTTTTGCTTTTTACGATATACTTTTACTTTTTACTTAATCTAAAAGATAAGCCTATACTGTTCAAGATATTTCTTTGTCTGGAGCTTTTTCTATGTGTTTTCAATGAGTATTTTTTTGCATTTAGTAATCAGCTATTTAATATTGTATTCTCTAGCTATTTCCCAAAAGCACCAATTCTAGTCGTTTTGAAGCTGATGGCTCTGTGTTAAAATATTAAACTTTATTTTTATAATAGTAGGCTAACCACTTTTTGTTTCAATATGAGGTTGCATTGAGAAAAGTTGTTCATTTTATTTTGTAGCGACCACGAGTAGCGACGACGGTGTAGTTATTAGTTCATAACTTCACCATTAACTGAACTCTATTATTATATTATATTATTAAAATATACGCAAAGTTAAGTGAAATGTATTTTTAATTAAATAATACCGTTTCTACTTCAGATAATTCGGAATCATTACATTAAAGACTAATTTAACCGAATTTCGGAGACACTTATGCTGTCTGTTAAGAGTCGAAATGTCGAGTTAAAACGTAAAATACAGGGTTGTATTTTAGTCGCCAGCCAAATTTAATGTTATTTTCTTTGATACGATATAAACGTACCTGCATATTTATTTTAGTATCGCTCAGTAGAAATAGTAGATTGTTAAACTAGGGTCGGATGACATCAATTCCCATACGAGGTGTTTAGACGCCCGAGCGCAGCGAGGGCGGATATAATCCGAGTATGAATTGATGTCATCCACCCGCGGGGAACACTCTACTTTTCATTTCGAATATAAGGAAAGTAAAAAAAAAACATTTTTCTTAAATATTTATTTAAAATTAATGGAAAAGTTCGAACAATTCGTAAAGTTTAAAGTGACATTTTTATTCACATATAAATGGGTGACATATTTCTATGTATGTATAGCTATCATTTTTTACATAAAACAACCCTATGTATTAAAATAATTATATTTAATTAAGAAAATTAAATTATATATTTATATTTTTTTTAAATGATAGTGGCAAAATATAGACAAATATAATTTTTTAAATATCTGTTTCGCTGTTTAGGCATAGAATTAGAAAATTTGTTCTTGAGCATCAATTGAGTGGTATAATTCTATAATAGGTATTAATTTCATTATTATTATTGTATATTTTATTTCTATGTCTTTTGTTTTGTTTTAAATGTCAAAGAAAAGATTATGGTTTAGTGTAATTCGGTAAATGTACCTGTCATAGCATAGTTTGCTCGCCCTCCAGCACTCTGTGATAGCAACAGCTGAAAATCAGCGTCTCAGTCTAGACTGTGACATAATGCTGAGCTGTGGCCTTTTCGAAAAATTTGTATTTAAGGTTTAAAAAATTTTTGTATATTCCGTAGTAATATTTTTGTATCCTTGTTTTGTTTGCCGAATAAATGTTTTTCATTTCATTTCATTTTATGAATTACTTCTTTTAACTTGACTTCTAAAATAAAAAAAAAATCATAAAAAAATCTAAATTTTTGACAGCTGGCTTCACAAGAAATGTATTAGTTCTATTTTTGAAATCCATTCCGGCCCTTGGTTCGGAATGAATTTGTATGAAACATTACGACCCGCGGGTCGGAAGAAGCATTTTCAGCCCGATACTTGGATCAAACATAGACTACTTTCCGAGTATGAGAAATGAAAAATAAATATAGCACCACATTTTTTTACAAATAGCCGCTGTTGGTGAACATTGCTACTACAACGCGGCATTTTATTGATAATATCTACGACTTACTACTACAAGATGTTTTGTAGTACCGCGTAGTCGTCTTTATTTTAATGGTATTCATTCAAAATTTGAGTGAATAGGCTTTGCTTAATATGTTAGCAATATATTAATTTCCTTAAAATAAAAACATACTTACCTTTCTTGGCAAAAATCACTTCTATAAAACATACTTATTACGTAAAAAAATTTGGCCAGTGGCTAAAAAACAATCCTGAATATTATTGCGTACAAACGATAAAATCCGTTAAATATTTTTACTTTAACCGTGCAATGTTAAATAATTGAGAAGATCTAAAAGAAAATTATCTGAAAATTAATTCATGAAAGGCCAGCGCCCAGTTGTACCACGGAAATAAAAATGGCCCCCAAGATAGCAAAACAAAATTTATTTCTATCGAGATCTATAAATAATTCAGTGAGTGGATGTATGGGGTTGAAATATCGAGCGGCAGGCAGGAAAAAAAATGAGATACAGTTGGGAAAAAAATCTATCCTTTTTATGACAATAACGCAGCGTTGCAGACTATGGGGCTTTCGATATTGCTTTTGTTATCTCTGAAACATTGTTTTCTATTTATACTAATGAAGTTCAAGAGTGTGTTTGTCTGGAAACGTTAGTTTATTAGAAAAAATATTTTTACATTTCATAGCCAACTCTTGAGAAAACTATGTTATTATTGTTAGTAGGTATATTTAAATGTAATGATAGAGATTTTTGGTAAATTAGGGTCGTTTTGAACATCGTCTTTACACACACCCTCAATGCATACATACATACATAACCTCACGCCTGTCTCCCTTTGGGGTAGGCAGAGACAAGGGAACACCAATGGGGAGTTTTCTGACAGCTCATAAAAATTAGTTCAAAACACCTCTATAGATGGCACTTTTAAAAAGCCGAAGGCGTTAAGTCTGTAAACTATAATGCAGGTAAGTGGTATCTACCATCTATGGTTATTTATACGTTCAATTTCTGATACAGACATCAATTTATTTATTTTACTTTTAAAAACGCAGTGTGGAATAAATTCTTCGCCTTCGCCTTTTGTAAAGCGCCATCTATCGAAGCCTTTTGTACCAATTTTGTACAGTTTTGTTTTTTTTATTGAGCTGTCAGAAAACTCCCCATTGCTGCGATCCAGACATACCTCTTTCGCTTCTTCCACGTTCATCAATCAATCAATCAATCAATCAATCTTTTCAAAAAGAAAAGACCCTCAATGACCAATTTTAATTTTATTTAGTGCATCACTTCTTGTAGGCAGGCTATCCACATCAATTCCAACAACATTTGTTCTACAACTTGTTAAAATAAATAGATTTATTTTATTTTCTTTTACCATACAAAAAATATTTATAGGCTCGGTTTATAGCTAATGTAGAGCTTGAAGAAAACGCTTTTCTTTTTTATATTTTGTGTTGTTTATCAAGATTTGTAAAAAATCGTAGAACAAAGGTTGTTGAAATTAATGTGGAGAGGTGATGCATTATTTAAAATTAACCCTGTATAAAATAAAGCGTTAATTATTTTACTTTTATATACTTTATATTTTTGACTTTATAGTTTACTTAATATATTTTTGTATTTAAATTGTTGCTATCTTTGCAGTTATAGTATTTTTAAATCGATATTCTGAACAAATCTATACTTTTATACTAATATATAAAGCTGAGGAGTTTGTTTTTTGTTTGTTTGTTTGTTTGTTTGAACGCGTTAATCTCAGAAACTAGAAGCTGGATTTGAAAAATTCTTTTTGCATTTGATAGCCCAACTCTTGATTGAAGGTTATAGGCTATATTAAATTCCCACGGGATCAAAAGTTATGCGGGTAAAACCGCGCGCGATGGCTAGTGTGTTGATAAAATCATAATAACTTGGCTCGTAGGTTTCGTTATCATAATGTTTATCATGCTATGAGACCAACTTTTGGGTGCAAACGACATCACAATTTTTTCAGTAGTTCCGTACATTAGGTACCCCAGACAAAGACGGAGGCAGAGATGTATCCTTTTGTAACATGTACACTCGTAAAAACATGACAATACTTTTACATCTGTGACTGACGGACAACTGATTGAATGAATATTGATACAGAGCATAAGTCAATCAATAAACATCACTACAAAAGAAAGTGTACTTTTAGGTTATTTAAAAAAGCTAAAAGGAAAATTGTTTCTTTCGATTTTTTACGTCTTCAAAGAAAATGTATTCCAAGGATTTATAACGTGATTCTCGAGGGTTCCTAAATATTTGGGTTAAAGATTGTCATTTATCAAATAAAGAAAAAAACCCCACAAAGCTTTGATGTCTGAAATCAAAGAGGATCTTTAGTTTATGCGGTGTTGCCGAAATAATCAAATAAACTCGAGGGCTTATGGAAAAAATGGAGGTTTTGTTATTGTATGGAACTGCGATGAAGTGATATGAAGAGGACGCCGAGGTCACGAGGTCAGTTAAATCGGATTTGATTATGTTTGAGACCTTTTTGGTTGAAATCTTTTTATTTGTTTCAAAATCACAATATATTTTTTGAGCGCGCTAATTTCTGAAATTTTTAGTTCGATTTAAATGATATTTTACATTGGCAAGATTATTACAAAAAAGTCAAGACAGCATTTTTAACCAACGTCCAAAAAGGAGGAGATTCTCAATTCTTGTTTCTGCGTCTTTGTTACACGACATTACGGACAATCGATTTTATAAATTCTTGTTGCATATGATAGTTACTTCATAGTTGGTCCCATTTAAATTTCATCGAAATCGGTCGAGTGCTTCATTGAAAATTTCAAATTTTTGTAACAATATGTTTGATTTCGGAGATTCTTTACGTGGATGTCATTATAAGTCGGCCAAGGTTTTTTTAATACTCTGCATTCGTTGATTATTGCATTTACATGTTCATCTCTGAGAAAGTTTTGCAAGTAAATCCGCACGAACCTGCTAGTGTCTAATAAATATGAGTTTTACGGAGTTAAGCTACTATAGCACATGCTCATTTCAAGCACGAAAGCATGCTTTTTTTTATAAAATATGGATGGGACGTTTGTCTTCCATGACACCTGATGTTAAGTGAACATGAAGACTAAGGTGGTACACGTTCATCCACGAGAAACCTATTCACTCGACGCTTAAAAGTACTAGGAGTATACTGGTTAGGGAAGATAGACGCAGGCAGTTCATTCCAAACCTTGGCGACCCGTATCAAAAAGGAACTGTCAAAGCGCTTAGTTCGACTTTTCGGAATATCTACCACATACGGATGGAAGTTCTGTCTGCGTCTAGTAGTCCGATGGTAAAAGGGAGAGGGTTCAATTTATGCAAACAGAGCACTGGCGCACTCACCAAAATGTATCCTGTAGTACACGGTTAGACAAGCAACCTTACGACGATGCTTTAGGGTCTGCAGTTTTTTGGTTGTAAGGTCGACGTTGTTAATTAGTTTATGGGCTCTTCGGTCAATGGAGTCCAGCGCTTCTAGTTGATATTTGGCTGAACCATCCCAAAGATGACTGCAGTACTCCATGCATGATCGCACGTTAGCTGTGTATAAGTTAAGAAGCTGTGCAGGGCCGATGTACCGCCGTACCTTCGAGATGATTCCCAACTTTTTCGAAGCTACTTGAGCCATGGACACAATTTGTTGACCGAAGTTTAAACTGGATGTTACAGTTACGCCTAAAAGCCCTAGATGGTCAGTGATGGGGACAGATACATTTTGGAAAGTGGGCGTTAATGTGAAGGTGCTCTTTTTTGCGGAGAATAGACATGCCTGAGTTTTGGACGCGTTGAATTTGACCAAATTCGACTCACCCCAATTGGAGAGTTTCTGTAAGGTCAAATCGAAGCGCTCAATCATTGACTTTCTTAAACTCTGGATTTCACGGGGGCTCGCTCGCGCATTGGATTCGTATCTCTCTAAAACAGTGCAGGCATCAGCATAACCAATAATGCTTCAATTGAGCAATTACTAAGAAGAAGCATGTGTGTTAGAATGTTGCTTAAAATAAGCATGCTCATTTTGAGCAAGCTCGTGAATCAACAGTCTTGTAATTTTTGAGCATGCTACCAGCAGCGCGGGTGGGAGGAGGCGTGCTTTAAGCGCATATAAACAGGTTTGCTTATTGAGCATGCTAGTATCGATCAGTCATTCAAACTTAAATATCAAGCATGCTTAAAACTAACTAGCTTATTCCTAGCAAATATAAACTGCATCTAGGCATACTAAGCTTTTAAGCATGCTGTTTTACGTGTAATGGTAGAAGATTACGATACGAGATTCTGAGATAGACGTATCAACATTAAGTTAAAATAGTGTCTATTAATTAACCATCACAGTTAAATGTTTAACGATGATAAATGTTTTGTTGACGAATTACAACGTACAAATTATACACATATACGTATTTTCGAAAATAAAGTTTACCTTTGGTATTTGGGTGCTTTGCCCCTTGCTATGCTCTGCGTTAGCTTGATGGTTTCATGCGATATCTGAAAAGACAAAAATATTATTTAAATAACTAAAAAAATATGCTTAATATAATCACCTAACTAGGACTCGAACCTGGGATCAGTTGCTAACCGGACGAATGCTCTTCCACTGAGCTACAAGGCCTGGCGATATGCCATTGAAAAAAAAAAATTGTAAATTTAAATTATTGACAATATTAAATATTGTGAATAATTTACACTCTTCACGTAATCTTTACATTGCATGAAGTGTAGAGTTTCTATCTGAGTAGGTAAGGGCTATTGCTTCTATGCTGGACTGGAAGCGAAAGAAAAACATAGAATGTGTCAGCTGCTTCTCTTCCCGGGCATACTGTAAAAGTCAGCTAAGGGACAGAGGTGTTATGGGAGGCTTTTTTGTGGGCGATTGGCTGACCCCCTGTCACTAGTCTCTCTCCACTATTATAATGCCTCCAAATGTGTCAAACGTGACATCAGATGGTTTTATTTCCTCTGGTGTTCTGCCTACGCCATAAGGGATACAGGCGTGAAGTTATGTATGTACGTAAGAGCTATCTAAGTTAACCCCTTATCGAGCGTGTACTTATTTATGAAGTCATTTTGTCATGACCTTTTAGCAAGAAGTGGAAGTTTATATTCACACCACTTTTTTCTATCACTTTTAAAGTATTCTTAATCTTTTTTATTTTACCCAGTTTGACGGTCGAGTCAGAATAGCCTCTTTCTGTCTGTAAGGGTTATATCATAATTTATTTGAAAAATCTTCTTTAAAAATGATTCTTGTATGCGGGTGCAGTCATTGCCAGATAGCTGTTTTAATAGAAACGAAAAACTCATTACTTCACAACGTACAGATACCAATTCTTGTGCACAAATATACAGTTGAAATACAGATTCAGTAGAAACACAGAATTACAAATGGAATTTAAAAAAGGAACAAAAAACGTCTGATGAGTCGTCATGCACCGAAACCGTAACTTAATTTCCTCCTTCCTTTTTTACACGTTTAAACAGAGACTGAAATTCAATTAAAACTCTTTGCTTCCGGACTTTTTTGTCTAAAAAAGAAAAAAAGGGTTGTGAAACGGTGGGCTTTATTTGTCTGCTAAAAGACTAAATAAATAAAAACCTACACTAACGGACTCACACATTTGAGTTGTATGTGTGCGTTTTTTTATACACAGCTTAATCTGTGTTGCCAGATAGAAAAATTTGTATTCATTGTAAAAACGAATATTTGTCAATTTTCATGTTTGATATTTAATCGTTCTTAGTCAAAGTATTTAAGGTTCCTTTTTGTGTTAAAATATCAAACTCGTTTATAATTTTGCTGGCTCTATTTCAAAAGCGAAAAAGGCTTTAGTTTTCAAAATTCCCTCATATCTACGTGCAGTTGCTGCGCTAACTCTGGATTTAATTTTCGTACACGATTTTTTGTTTATGTATAATTATAATGACTTTTGATATGATATTTCAATCGAATTCACATTTACTTTTATGAAAATCGTAAAGTTTAATTTTTTCAGGCTCAGGTTTTTAGAACAATTTAATTAAAGCGGTACTCAACCAAACATACTTACATTTAAAAAAAACATTTTTATGGTTTTTGACGAAACGTAGACGAGGTTGTTAGTTAGTAAATGATTAAGAACCGAACTTATTTTCGTAGTTTCTGCACCTTTTCAAGATATAGCAGCTGCGTGCCTCCGTGGTTACTAGACACTGACTGGTAATTAAGTTTTAAATAAAAGTAGGTAACTTAAACCGATACTCAACGGTTTGATATAAGTTTTATTCGAAGATCTGACCTGACCTGTTCAAAAACTGTGTGGCATAAAGTAAGCATAAATGTTTTCAAATATGTTATGAAAATTAATTCTTAGTAGATATTTAAATCTTCAACTACCTACTTAAATAACAATTAATACAATGAATTTTCAAAACCTCATACAAATGCTAACTTAAGTTCGGTATTTATAATAAAATCATCTCAAGTTAGTTTCAAAGCTTTACTAGCTTAAAACTTTGACTGCCATCAACGCACATTACAAGTACATAAATATAATTCCCAGTATTATGGCATTAGTCTTTGAAATAACAATAAATTATGAAATGCTCGCTCCCAGCGCACTAGGGGTTTATACGGCAAACTTGTCGACAAATATTTGTTAATTTGACTTCAAAGTGTCTTCTGAATTTGTAACATACATTTAATTAAACATTCTGCTACTTAGAACTTTTGCTTTATACAATAAGTTTGAGTGTTAACCCTTTGAGTGCCCGGTGCAAGTCAAAGATACCGTAAATATGACTTTGACTCGTACTGTGAACTAACAAATTGTATGACCTTAGGTAAAATCTATTTGTATGGGATTCTGTTGGCTTTGGATTTTTATTTGCAGTGTTGGAATACACATGGAATAGTCAAACAGTGGTTTCATGAAACAACAGCTTAATTATATTAGAATATTATAGATTAAGGTTTATCTATTTTCTATGAATCTCTGTTATTAAAGCTATGGCCGTCTTAGAACTTTATTAAGCTTTATCGCAAACCTGACACAAGCGACGATTTCTCTCTAAAAACCTAACTTACAATTAACTTCTCCTGTTTTCACATTGTACACTTATTGGAATAGTCCTGTTGATATCTCAAAGTGAAACTACCGGAGACTACAACGTGAGTCCCGAGGGAGGTAATAAAAATCAATTCTCTATGGCGGTCATTTGTAGACGCGCGTCGTTTGAGCCCGTGGCACGGTTGAATTGTTAGGAATCATACATTGTAAGGGTTTATACAGATGAACAATAAAAATTGCAATATTTGTGTTTAAATTTTATTGATGTAATTTTTTTATTGTGGTAATATTTGTGACATAAGGATTTTGGTGTAATTTAAATAGAATTTTGTCGTCAACATATTCAGTGGATTATATTTAAGCTAACTTTATTTAATAATAGAAAAGGTTATCTTTACGTCCATAAATAAAGGAAAGTTCTAAAAATTAGAGCCTGATAAAAAATACCATTATTATCAATTTAATAAAAAATACCTTGCCTATCTGTATGAGCGTAACATTCTTAATGTCATTCCTAATGACAGGTTAATGTTGCATTCGTAGTGTCTTTCAAGTGTCTAAACTTTCCATATTTTCTAAAAAATCTCAATGACTGTTATCTTTACTTTCCTTTAGTCCTGTGACGTGAAAGCTGCACATGATTTTCTTTAACTTAAATTTGGCCCTATTAATAAACATACAATTCTCACGTCTCCTTTTACAGGAGTATTTTGGAATAGTAAATGATTAATGAATGAATGAATGAATGATTTATTTAAAAGTAACAAAGACTCAATTTGTTAGTAAGTATATAAATGCTTACAGACTATGTCAATAAATATTTAACTAGATGCATATAAAACTTTAAACAAAACAATTTACAGGCTAATTTTACCCCCGAAATGGCACAGGAATACTTTAAATACGTCGAATCTAATCTATTTGAGATCATATTCAGGATGCTGTTACCGCTCGCCCGCACCCGCCGCACCAAGGACGCGCATCGTTTACGCTTTATTGTATAGAAACAGTCAACTGATGCTTCGGCAAATATCCCTGACGCGCTGCATTAATGAAGCTTGCAGCTTAAGGCTCAGAATCCCGATTCAAGCCTTCCGAGTTCGAGCAAAACTATTTATCTGAAGGTAAAATTTTATGCTTCAACATTAACGATTTGAGCGTAATGTGAGAAACATAAACCTGACTGACCACCTGACATATCCCGGGTTCCAATCCTAGATATTTTTGAGCTTTACAACTGTTGTTTTTTGAAGTTATTGATGTTTGTACATCTATTATAGTTCTTTTCCCAATTTTTTTTTGTTATTTATCTTCTCAAATGTTTCCAAGGATAAAAAAATAAGTGTGAATGAAAGACATATTATTGTTACCTTTCATCAAATTATTGTTTCTGACCATCTGTTTGTTGCATGCATTTTTATTTTTTTGTTAGGAAAATCGTTTATTTTTCATAGCACTAATAATAATTTTAAATATTAATTAGAGGGAATAAATTTAAAGGCCCATGGAAAAGATTTCCTGTCTTTTAATGATATTTGAGACCTTCAAAAAAATAAAAAGTTAACATAAATAAAAAAACGAGCTTATCTGAAACAAGCCTATCACGCCGGACAACCGAGCCGTAACTGTCGGGTGAGTGTAAATTGAATGCAAAGGGTTAAAACGACCCCACAACTCCGCGGGGAGGGTTAACCCTTGAAGATTGTTTTTAGTTTCAGTGGTTGTCTTCGGATTGGAATGTAAGGGATGACGATTGTGAAATGACGATTTTTTTGGAACCCTTTTATAGAATGCGGGATAATTGTTTCCTTCTTTATAGCTGCAGTTTTTTATTTTTTATTTATATGATAGTTTTAAGTTGAACTTTTCACGCCTTTTCTATTGCTTGAAATATATAATGAATCGAAAGTAGGTCGTAAAAATAAGCGTTATATGTAATGTAAACAATGTTGTACAAAAGTGTGATTTGAAAGCTTCATGTTCTTCTTAGGTATGTATAAAAATTTTGATGTGTTTTCTAGTGTTATAAGGCATCTTTACATATCGTATTGAAGCGACGAAGATATAAAAATAATTATTCATTTCACAAACACTACATAACTATTGAGGGAATGGTTTCATAACTGTCAGTTCCACAATGACAATGTATTCAAAAATGACGCAGGTTTTTTCAAAATAAATAGAAAAAACAACATAATACATTTCCATTGTTAGGAAAAACTCGAATGATTTAGGTGCCAATTTTTAAAACACGGAACACCACTATATAACAATGTTTTACTAAACACTCCAGCATCATATTGAATTCGGTAGTTTCGTGATTAGTGCAAAAAGAGTTGATTCCAATAATATAGTAATCTTAAATGCTCCCACGTCAGTTCGAATTTTCAAACTCTGTATAACAATATTAGTGTCCATAATATCTTTTATATTCTAAAGTAGTTGTTTCGCGCGGTTTTACCACACTGCTTACACTCTCATTATGTCAAATCTCATCTAAATCCGTTGAGTCGTCCTGCCGTGCCAACTCCCATACATCTTTACATTCATTTCAACTTTAACATTTGTAATATTTGTAACATACGAAATCGAAAATGGAATCCAATCCTGCTACATATGAAAACATTAATACAGGTTTTGTTTGTATGAAAATGGATCACCTTCTCACACCTAAGAATTTCGACGATAGATATGTCAACATCACTGGTGCGACGTCCCAATAAGAAGCCGTGGAATGTTACATTTCAATGGACTAGGTACTTTTAAGCGTCGAGTGAATAGATTTCCCGCGTGGATGGACGTGTACCACCCTAGTCTTCATGTTTACTTAACATCAGGTGTCATGGAAGACAAACGCCCTTTTCCACATTTCCTTTCAAAAATCGAACACAAAGATCCGTTTATTCCCCTGCCACTCTCGGACTTATTGAAAACAATTTATTATATTCCTGTACAGGTGTCACTAGTGGGCTACACAACCTTTATGTGAGAAATTGTCTTGTTTTCTTATAAAGAGTCTGTTTGGGAAAAAATACTATTTTTAAGTACGTAAAAACATATGTATGCGTGTAGGGTTGAACCTTACCCTTTTATTCGTGAACGTATGATAATATTCCGTGCTTCGGAGGGCACGTTAAGCAGTCGGTCCCGGGTGCTGTATACTTGTATACAGTAGCCGTTAGGGTTTGTCAGAAGCCATTTCGGCACCCTGAAATATCTGAGATCCACCAACCAGCACCGGGCCAGCTTGGTGGATTACGGCCTAAACCTCCTCGTCACCCAGAGGAGAGACTCATAGCCCTGCAGTGGGCTCATTACACGAAGTTGTGATGATGTTGATGATAATATTAACTTATCAAAGTTAAAAGAAAATTATTTTTCTGGTAGTTTTTGTGATAACTGAAATAAAGGAATGAATAAAACAATCAACTTTGCTCTTTTCCCGCACTTCAATATGAATCTGTCGATTTACTGTAATTTACTGAGTGCGATGTTAAAAATGCTATAAATTCCATTACCTCAAATGCTATTAGGTCGGACTCCGTTAGTTAAAAGGTGATTAGTTTTCTTCTGGATTTCTTTTTGCCCTTAATTACATACTTGACTCTATAACTCCATTTTCTCAAACTAATTTTCAGCTATATGGAAAAACGTTGAGAAAATTCCTGAACTAAAAATAATGCTTCTTGAATATTGATCGTTCAAAGATATCCTGTTTCTATAGCTACCTACTTCCCGTTAATTTTGTTTTGTAGTTCTCGAGAAATCCTATAGTTGAGACGGAGCATTTAGACGTATAAGAAATAATAAAACAAATATTTCCATAACATTACTCGGAAAAACCTTTACAATTAAAAGTTATCCTTATTACGCGACGCATTCAGTTAAATCAGTGTATCGTAAAAGCTACTCGTGTATCACTTGTTTTGCTGACATGACTAATGTTTAGAATAATAAATAAGTGGAAAATATATAAAGATTGGAAATAAAGGATGTTGCATCCGATTTGAGACTTTGAAGAGTTGGCAGGTTTAATACGCAGTTTCGTACAACTTAGCTGATGTTTTCAAATGTTATAGATACTAATATGTTTAAAATTGTTTAACGCCTTGGTAGCGTATTTCAATACGAAGGGCTATGTAAAGTAATTATCGCTCTCCTTTTCAACCGACTTCCAAAAAAAGAGGAGGTTCTCAATTCGTCTGTATGTTTTTTTTTGTGTCTTTGTTACACTATATTTCGGACAATTATGAATCGATTTCAAAAATTCTTATGATAGTTTCATATGATAGAAGATACTTCATAGTTGGTCTCATATAAATTTCATCGAAATCGGTTGAGTACTTCATTGAAAATTCCAAATTTTTGAAAGAATATGTATGATTTCGGTGAATGTTTACGTTAATGACACTCAGCCAAAGTTTTGACGTGAATTCGGTTTTTTTAATGCTCTGCATTCGTTAATTATAGCTAGTAGTGTCTCTTTTCATCTCAGTGGGACGGAGGCACTGGCTGAATATCACCGTCGTATCCCTACTGCCAAAGTGTGCGACATTGCGCCAATGCTGCGTTACGCGTTCGAACGCAGGTAACGTACGTCCGTATCTTCAAATAGGCACACCTACTCATAGATTTATACAGAGTGACTGTTAAGTAAATAGTTTAAGATCATACATGGTGAGAAAAAATAAATATAAATTTTTTACTGAGTAAACTTATCTGAAAGTTAAAGAATTCATTACGCACGGCATGGTTACAATAGCGTTATACAATAAATACTTAGCGGGTGGTGGTGTGCGTGTGACGGGAACACTGCTGTGTGCGTGTTGTCTAGAGGCAGCGCTTCGGGAAAAGTGTAGTAAGGTCTCTTTATTTATTCACTAGTCACCGCGCGCGATTTTACCCGCGTAACTTTTGATCCCGTGGGAATTTCGGAATAAAATAGTAGTCTATAACCTTCCTCAAGAGTTGGGCTATCAAATGCAAAAAGATTTTTTTAAATCCCACTTGTAGTTTCTGAGATTAGCGCGTTCAACGGATATCTGGTGTAAAATTAAGTACCTACTTTTATTACATAATTATGATCAGAATCGAGTACATAGTGCTCTCCTTCAGTGTTGCAAATTTGTCACCAGTCACCCTGTATAACACCTACTAAGAGAGATTCAAACATACAAACTTTCATAACATTTTCCGTACCGTATTACGCGCCTATCACACGCCGGGCTTGGCGCCTTCCGAACGCGCGTATGGTACGGACATTGCAGTTTTGTATGAAACAAGCGTTCGAACGCGTGACGAAGCGTTAGCACATTAAGTATGCTGTGCAATCCTACTTACATCATTATTTCATTTGCGTAAATCCTAATAGTATTTGTTTTAATTTTAAGAATTATATTTGGAGATTTTTAAGAAGGTTTAGCACTGCAGGAGCTAAAGAAAGAATCGTTCATTGCAAATGCTTAGGCTGAGACTGTCTGAAGGCTGGAAAAATCCCTTTTTATGTGAGTACAACACTTTTTTGTGTCAGGAGTTAAAAATTATACCATACATTAACGATGGACACTCTGCCATCACTCTGTCTGTCAAACCTTCTCTTTTAACAATAATTATGTAGACTAAAATACGGTGACGTCCAACCTTTTTGCATCCGACCTACATACTTGCGAATTGAAAATAAATTTCAATTTTTGAGTTCGCTTTAAAAAAAAAAAAATGATAGGGTTGTCTAAAGTTGTCGCCATATTTGACATATTTTTTGTTTTATATTTTCTTTATTTATTTATTATTAATTAATAGTTACTAAAATTATATAACAAAAAGTAAATTCTACAAAACTACAGTATCTTCATTTTATTATTTTAAACAATATATTCTGTGGCAAACTGAACAAATACTGCACCATAACTTATGAAATCATATGCTTTTACCTGTCAAAAGCATAAAAGTTACGACCCAAAATAATTATTACCCACAAAACACATTACTTACACAAAATTTGAAATTAAAATTCTACATAGCGTTTGCATTAACGACTTGCATGTTTCGCGTTTAACCTAAAGCGGATTTAATAACAGCCCGAATATAAAAACACAGGTCATGTCGGTTTCTGCATGGTTAATTTATACATCGTGCGGCCTAATTAGGTAGATTTGCTAGAAATTCTATAAGATAAAAGAGTTTGCTGTGTTTTATTTATTTTGAATTTATGATAGAACAAGAAAGAAAGAAAGAAAAATGTTTATTGCCAAACAACAAAGATGAAAAAAAAATACAAAACATAAACATAAAATCAGAATATTTACATTTAAAAGTTAAAAAAAAAGATAACCCAATACTATTTAATTACTTTAAACTACTTCCTGTATTGTCTGGGCAATAGGACAATGCTCAGCTAGTGCAGTTGCATAAAGGTAACTGCGCTGGTTTTCAGCATGTCCTCAGTTATTGAGTCATCTTTAAGTTCAAGTTATCTTTGCGCCCTGGAAATATCAAATTATTTATTGTAGACTTAAATGGGTTAAAAATTAAAGCTTTATTTCTGCTGTTGCAGCTTGTAAAAGTAACAAACTTATGGTCGTATTACAGAACAGTACTCATGTATTGATACTAGTTTTGAAACTAGTATCAACGACTCTCTTTATTACAAAACGTTGCCTAATACTAGATTCAATGATCAGATATCACTTGAGTACTAAATGATTTGAACTGTGTTCACGCTTATTATAGAACTTTACTTATGCATATGCCAATGATTGAAACTAGTTTCACAACTGTATTCACTTGAGTGTGCTGTCTACCATACTTGAGCGTACTTCAAAATAAGTTTTTGATGTTGTGAACTGTGGCTTAGAGAAAAACTAGATAGGTAGGTACGCGATTCGTGCCTTCTTTAATAGATCCTTTCAGTGATATTGACCATTACGATAATATTTTTATAACAACTTTGAACTTTTTAAAACAACTTTGAACTTGCTTTTCGTAAATAAAAACTATATTGGAATTTATAATTTTAAGTGACTTTACTTAGTAGTTGGCAACATTACATTTAGCTTTTACGTTTCGTATTATTTTTGAGTGATAAATATAAATATATTTTCATAGTAAAAAGAAGCGACAGTTATAATTTAACGGTACTGCTTCTATCGAAAAACAGATAAATAATTCAAAACATTGGCAATTTTGTCATATATCATATAGAATTTAACGCAATTTATAAGACATTATAATCTAAACGTTGCGTATAACGTAACAGACCATTAGTTTTTGTTTTTAAATGTAATGGGAAACAAATTTTTTTCAAAGAAAACCCAGTATCAACTGAGTCAGATATTTAAAACTAGTTTCAGGTAATCTGGTTTTGATAATTGTTTTGTAATAAGACTAAAGCTCAAGTCAAGAATCAGCTGGTGAACAACGCTTACGTGAAACGAGTATTAAGTCTCGTTCTGTAATACGAGCATTAAACTTTCACATACTTTCTGAAAATAATGGATTCGTTCTCATGTGGCAATATCCAAAAAAGCATTCTTCTATTCAAAATAAATACTTAAAACACAAATAGAAAATAATTTTCAAATTTTGTTAATGCAACTTTAAATAAATACAAGGTGCGATATAAAATTAGATGATACTTATAGTGGACCATGACAGTACTGACATTTAAGTTAACAAGTAGAACTGACGTTCAGCACCGCAGCCAGCCATGGCTCATCCTAATTGATTTAGCGTTGAGTATTTTATCCATGTCAATATGGATTCTGATAGATCCCCACGGGTCTACTGCACAGGTAAATCCTGCTACAGAATGTGGTACATTGATAATTGATAGTTAACGAATGCAGTTTATCAGATAACCTTTTCAATTCTCTGACTGAAGTGAAATGTTACCTGGGCATAAATTTCGAAAATGGCAAGTTTTTCAAAAAGTACTTTATTTATTTTCATGAAATTTATACAGGACCACCTCTGAACTATATTCTATCAAGTGCATTACTAATTATCAAAATCGACTCATAACTAAGTAAATAATAGCTTAACAAACATATAACAAAAAAAAAGACGTGTGGCACTCGGCGACTGTCGCGGTAAAGCTATCGCATAGCATTTTTTTTCAACTTATGCAATTATAATTATTTATTTATTTATTTTATTAATGCAGTAATGTTTGATCTAATATGAAGTTCCACAAGTTCCTAGTAGATGGCGCTGATTGTTTATTAAAGCCCGCATGTAAAGTTATGAAATCAATGTATCACCGCTGTGCCGGTCAGATAGAAAATATGCAATAGCTTGAAAACATACACACGAATAGAAGACTCCTTTATCAGGAAACTCCAGCAAGCTCAACGTTTCTAAACGTAGTCTCAGCTTTGTCATTTCTGCTAGTCTTAGCTTTGTTTTTCTCACTTTCAGTTCCTTTTGGTGGCAGCCGTCTGGATGCCGCTCACTACGCAGCCTCTCGCTCCAATTGGCTGTCGTTCCGACGATGACTAGTGGCCTTAATCAAGGTGAGTCAAAAGGGGGATGTTTAGTGGGTATGCTCAGCCTATCTGAGAGAGTCACCACACTGTCTGGGCACTCTACTTGCCACTAGCCACTGGGGTTAACAGCTTGTAGAGTGCCCATTCGTCCGTAATAAGATTCATCCTCCTCCCGCTAAAGCTTGCTTTACTGGTTAAAGCGGGTTTTAGTGGGTGCCAAACGATTTTCCTTGGCGGAAAAACAAAAAAAAAAAGATGACTCCTTTTGGAATTCGGTTGAAAATGGAAAACTTTTTGTCTAACTTTGGTTGGTAACTTAAATGTTTATTCCATACGCGCATTGACGCATTACTTGGAATAACTTTCCTTCATATGAAGTGGATTTTTTTTTGGGCCCAAAACCGCTCAATTATTTTGACTGTCCTGACAATTATGAAAGCAGAGACGGGCTTTTCAATGAAAAGCCTTTATGAATATTTGAAGTAACGGAGAAACGAAGTCATTTTGGTTAATATCATAAGGTATTTACAAAACTCAGGCATGGTGATGTACAGAAGGCAGCAGATCAAGCGTTACAAATCTGTCAACAAAATTTACTTGAATCTGAACTCTATGTTCTTGACATTAAGTTAAAATTGGTTGGAGAAATTTGACAGGTATTGCAACGCTTGACCTGCTGCCTTGTGTACATATGAGCTAAAGAATTAAGTACTGTCTCTTCAAAAAACATTGCCAGAACACATAAATAAGTAATATGTACAGTCACGTCTAATAATATGTATACATTTTCATTGGAATCTGAACCTTATCACAACCGTATAAGTTGCGAAGTGTGTATATATTAATGCACGTGACTGTACTTGTATATTTGAAGGCAAACTTTATACAGGGTGACTGGTGACAAATTTTAGATACTGAAGAAGAGCACTCTGAACTCGATTCTGATCAAAATTATGTAATAAAAGTAGGTAAGTATTTCATTTTTCACAAGAAATCCCTATGAATAAATAAAGACACCTTACTACACTTTTCCCGACGCGATGCCTCAGTCAACACGCACACAGCTGTGTTCCCGCCACACGCACACCACCACCCGCTAAGTACCTATCTATTGAATTTGGCTCATGGAACCATGCGTTGCGTAATGAATTCTCTAACTTTCGGTCAAGTTTACTCAGTAAATAATTAATATTTATTTTTTTTCTCTTCGTGTATGATCTCAAATTATCACGTCCCGGAATTTTGAAAATGACCCACCAGTCACCCGGCAAATATGATATTTGGATGTCTGAATGTATGGATGTTTGTTCCTCAATCACGGCAGAACGGCTCAACGGATTTGGATGAAATTGGACATAGTGGTTGTGTACGGCGTGGAATAGAACATAGGTAATCTTTTATCCCGATATTGCGCAACCTGAACAACCTGAACTGGGCAGAGGCAGACAGGTTTACCCCATTGCCAAAGTAGTCGTCAATGAATAAAACACTTTTTAACCGGATTTACCACGGGGTCTGAAAATACACCGAAACGCCGAGTCAAAATTTAAAATGTAAATATACGCGATAAATCCGGTTAAAAAGTGTTTTATTTAATAGTATGAATCGCGAAAACTTAAGACAATATTATTAGTCGTCAATGCTTCTATGCGTGTCTTCATTGTCTCGTCTGTCTCTTACAAGTCATTTCAAAAAAGTAAACTAAAAAAAACTTTCTAAAAGCAAACTTTAAAAAAAAAGAAAATGGCAAGGACGTGCCATTTTCTCTTTCCATTTTCTTTCGTGCCATAAGTTGCCATAAACCTAAAATCCGATCGTTTTAAAACGAAAAAAACTTCAAAGATAGCGATAAACTTATACATTTCATAAACGTATTAAAGTGCAGTGGATCATGCCGGGAATCGAACCTACCAAACTTGGGCGCGGGCCAACTTAACTGAAACTTAAGAGCAATTTAAGTGGCAACTCTCAAAATTAATAGCCATAAGTAAATGTAGTTTCAGTTTTAATACGAAATTTAAAAGTGGACAGTTTAAAGTTATAAGTGATTTATAGCATAAGTTTTCGAACTAATATTATCTGTGCCAGGGTATCATTTTCTTAAGAAAATTCTGTACGAAATAATACAATGGAAATGAAAATATTTGCTTGGTTAATTTTATACCGTGCCAAATAAATTTAATTTACGTGTTAAAAGTTATAACTTGAATTGGAGATACTTTTAAAGAAATCCATGCTGGACTGGGAGCGAAAGAAAAACATAGAATGTACCAGCTGCTTCTCTTCTCGGGCATACTGTAAAAGTCAGTTAAGAGACAAAGGTTTTATTTTAGTAGAGGCGTTTTTGTGGACGATAGGTTGAGCCCCTGTCACTGTAATAGTCTTTCTCTATCATTATAATACCTCCAAATTTGTCAATAGTGGCATTAGATGGACTTATAACCTCTGGTGTTCTGTTTACCGTCTGATACAGGCGTGAGGTTATGTATGTATTTTAAAAAAAATCGCCATGGCGTTTGAAATGGTCAGGTCACTTGAATCGTGGCATGAGACCACAGAGTAGGTATTTAAAACATAATCTTAGTAGAGATTTAAGTTTAACAGTACCTATAGTCACCATGTTGATTTTGAATTTCATCAGTGAAAAAATCACATTTTGACTTTTCAAACCAAAAACGGAATTAACAAGCTTATTTTTATTGATTATCATTAATAAGACTGCCTGTTGACTGACTTATTGTGTAAACTAAGTGATTTTTTAAATTAATTAAAGACTGATGGTAACTTCCGTCGTGGCTAATGGAAATAATTAAATATAGAACGCCGACATAACAATCCATCGCCGATCCGAACGCTTAACCCGGATAAATCTTTTGTTCCTGCAATTGTACTGACTAATACGTTTCTTTATACGCAACACAACTACGTGTAGCGAAAGTTGTTGTGATGTTGTTGAAAACAGGAGGAACAATAGTCTCACCCTCCGCATACTTATGGATAGAAGAATAGTTATCGTTAAACAAACTATTAGTGGTGTTTAACTGACCGACCTAAGATGAATAGGTTTTGTATTTACTTCCCAGTAACAGGAAAATTTCCCGTGATATCTCCTTTAACTGTTATGTAATTACATAAGTACACTAAATAGAATATCTTATTGAATTAAATAAAACACTTTTCAACCGGATTTATCATTTAAATCCGGTTGAAAAGTATATTGACATTTTAAATTTTAACTCGACGTTTCGGTGTCTTTGCAGACCCCGTGGTCACGAGTGACTGAGGTGTCAAGCGTCGCTCGGTTAAAAAGTGTTTTATTTAATAGTATGAATCGCGAAAACTTAAGACAATATTATCTTATTGAATTTTAACCTTTCATCGAATCAAATCATTTTATTAGTACGAGTATAGGATAATACATAAGATGTTTTATAGTTTTAACATAAACTAGCTGCTGCCCGCGACGTCGTCTGCGTGAACGCTATGCAGCACCAAACGCACCTACGGTTATAACACTGCTAGCGTGATAATATGTAGCCTATATGTTGACCCGACTTCTTAACTATCTTCATGCCAAATTTGAAGTAAATCCATGCAGTACTTTTTGAGTTTATCCCGGAAAGACAAACAGACAAACAGACAAAAATTCTAAAAAGTATATTTTTTGTTTCTGTTTCGATTGTAGATCATACCCCAAGTATTCTTTTCAAAAAATATTCAATGTACAGTTTTGACTTTCCTACCATTTTATTATATGTATAGATTAACCTCGTGCCATATTCTACCATTGTGACGTGTAGGTACATAGTCACTTATTCAAATTATTTATTTACAGAGAGTTACTTTCACACAGTCATTTTAACAATTTATGTATTGGTCCAAACATGATGAATAGTCAAAATACAATCCAATTAGTTTTTTACCTACTTACATTCTTTGCCATTGATGTAGTCTACAGTATAGTAACATTTGTCTATTAAAAACCCTTTGAATCTATTTTTAAAGTTATTATAATTATTAATTTTTTTAATAGATTTTAAAAACTTAATATAAATAGTTGGGGCCATCCCAAAGAAACTTTCAGCGAACAATGCGGTACTCCGTGGAGGAGCACAAATAGTATATGTTGTATAATTGAGATTCTTCTTTACAAATAGGGGGAATATTTACAAATTCTTTACAAATTTTTAATAAATTCCTTTAAAATGGAGGTCAGTTTTTTTTATTTATTTTTACTTCTCGATATTTTAACACTATGGCACGCGTTATGATCACGAATGACAAAATACTAAGAACACAAAATAAATAAAAAACATGGTAAATAAAATCATCGCAAGAGTTCTTTCAAATAACATACATTTACTTTTATTTTACTTCAAAGATTTATCAAGCCCAAACAATTCACGCAAACTATTTCCAATCAAAAACCGAATAGAAAATTCGATTATGGATCGCCTGCAAACATTCGAAGCTTACAAAGAGAAAACGTTCCGTTCCCGTTATGAATAGATATAAAATCAAAGGATTGCTTCTCGAACGTTTTAAAAAACTATATCTAATGGAACGCTCAGTTCGAAATTTAAAATTCTGAATCCGGAGCCATGCCGGATTCTACATTTAAAACAAAACGAGTCGGGTGTGAGGAAATGAGGATTTGCTTTTTTATAACAGTTTTAGAGCGGGAAAACATGAATGAAAAGGTCAAACCGTCTTTTTATTTGTAGTTTATCTTTTTAAAAAATATAAGGAACATGATAAAAGGCATTATTTCATACATTTAACGGAGAAAAGACGAAGTGTATGGGGGACAAATGCAAGTTCGTTTCGGCTTTTTCAAGCTGATGGATTGAGCTGAAAGTTCAATATGTGTTTGATTCGATGGATTCCTTCCTTAACCCGTGTGCATTCTTTTCTACTTCCTAGTCACTTACCATGTGTAGCAAGTTAGGTGACACACGGGCATAAAAATAAATTAAATGAAATCACTCTTTGGACAGATAAACTATGAACTATACCTACGAGGGAAGCCTCTTGTATTTTTAACGAACTGTTTGTTACTCAGTCATTCAAAAAAGTTGCATGAAGTCGAACAGCACCTTTTTTACATGTCCTTTTAATCCCGAAAATTCATAGTTCCACTGGAACACAACAGTTAAACATATTCTGGTAACATTTGGTAGATGAAACACTAGATTAAAACAAAAGCTATAAAGCCGAAAATATGGACGAATTTAAAAACTAAAAATTCAACGAGTTGCCGCGACATTTAAAAATGGAATAACAAAAGCATACGTTTTATGCTTTACGAGAGGACGCAATAACCGAGGATTGTCTTTTTTGAAAGGTTAGGAGCAATGTGGCACAAAAGAAAAACTAATCATGCGGAATTATTAATTTATACAATATTTTTATCTGAAGGTATTTCACTAGAAACAACTAAAGAATATGTGATTCGAAATCGATTGAAAGGAGAAATCTATTTAGTTTATTTTTGTTTACTTTATTTTCAATGTTGTCCCAAAATGCAAATTTCAGTTATGGTTTCCTCCCCTTTTTTTATGTTTGCAAACAAGTGAAGGTTAGCCATCTGTTTTTAAAGATATTGCGGCTTAATTCAAACATCCAAAGAGGTAAATTTGAGATTTTTAAAAAAGCTTTTGACTGCCTAAAGAAAAAAAAACTTTGACATTAATTTATAATATACAAAATTTTAGTTTGCTTTTAGTTTTACTTTGTAGACTACAAATTATTCGTCTTCCCTCCCTCACTTTCATAATTATAATATTAGCAGGATTCATACGGTTCTTCTCTTCTAAATAAATTCTAAAATATTAAAGATATAAGAAACAGCAAAAATCCGTAACAAACATTCTTAGTAATTCAGTTCAAGAAATAAATTCCCATGCTGGGAGCGAAAGAAAAACCTAGAATGTATGTGCCAGCTGCTTCTCTTCCCGGGCATACTGTAAAAGTCAGTTAAGGGACAGAGGTTTTAAAGGCGTTCTTGTGGACGATAGGCTGACCCCCTGTCACTACAATAGTCTCTCTCCATCTTTATAACACCTCCAAATTTGTCAAACGTGACATCAGATGGTCTTGTAACCTCTGGTGTTCTGCCTACCCCATAAGGGATACAGGCGTGACGTTATGTATGTATGTAAATAAATTTTCTTCAGTACGCTCTAAATACTGTTTGCCTGAATTTTTAAACATAAAGGTGTTTCCGAGGTACTTAGACCTCTGTAAGCAAGAAAAAGTAGACTTGCACTTGGTTTTGTCAGTGTCAATTTGATACCGAGGGAATATTTTGTTAAAATAAAATTAAAATTAAAATAAGCTATGATCCTCAATCCTCAAAAGGTGGGCTATCAATTGCAATTATTTGTCAAATCTGACTAGAAAGTTTCAAGACAGTCACTTAGCAGAGTATCAGTAAATAAATTTGAGCTTACAAACTAATTTAAATAACAGGCTCCTCGGGCAACAGACTTAATGAAGTCATTTGTCTGTAAACTCAGTCAATCGAAAATGAAGATAAAGATAATGTTCTCTAACTATCCACATGATAAACATGCTTCATTGTAAAAATCACTCTTAATACCTATACAATAGATGTCTTTGTTATTGTTAGCTTTCTAAGTTTTGGTTTTGATTCCCGAGCTGAGTACATTTTTTTGTGGGTCTGTGATTAAATTTTTTCTTGTTATTAGTAGGTGTTAGAAGTAGATCTTCGTTTTACGTTTACGTTTACTTTCAGAATTTCCCGTACTGACAGATCTAATACGGTATCTCTTACTCTATACTCTTTGTCACGCATTGGAGTTAATATTGCGCGGGAAAAACCGGCGGCAACTCTTTTCACACTAGCCGATTTATGTCAAAAAGGACTTTTGAAATCCAATTCATATAATTAAACGTTTTTGGTTTATACAGTATTTTTTGGTTTAATTCTTGATTGGCTATATTTTTGGAACTGCAACCAATTTCTGCGACCTCGTTATAAATCTCACCTCAAAGGGTAAAAAATTATCGCTTTCCAGGAAAGCTATTTAAATTTCCATTTTGGCATTTTCTTACACACAGAAGTTATCATATACCTATTTCAATTACTTATAAGATACAATTAATTAATTGATAGACCATGATGTTTTTAACAAACAGTATTCTAAAACTTATAAGCAAAACTCACAAAAATAATTTAAAAATCTTATCGAACCATAGAAAAATACCAAAGAAAATAATTTCCGGTTACTGAAACGAAAAAGCCGCCAAAAGAAAATTCTCGGCACTCTTTTATCAAAAATATCATTGATATAATGTACATCCTGACTTGGACATGGAAAAATAAATAAAAGAAAGTTATTCATGCATGCAAATGCCATGTCAAAGCAAGCTGTTTACCTTATGTTTTATATGTAGTTATATAAATTCTAAGAAATGCCCTGTAGAGACATCAAACGTAGGTTCTTTTATCATTCAAACAATCATTTTTACATCGATTTCCAGCTTTTCTACATAATATCTGCTCTAAAGTTTTTAAAGGCGTATACTTAGTTTTTGTAGGGTAGAGGGATTGAATTGATAGGTTACTCATTTCCACATCATCAGTTTGATCTTAAACACACCGTCGGATCATACGACACCTAAGCGATATTTTACTAGCAATCGCGCGCGGTTTTACCCGCGTAACTTTTGATCCTGTGGGAATTTCGGGATAAAATATAGCCTATAACCTTCCTCAAGAGTTGTTCTATCAAATGCAAAAAGAATTTTTTAAATCCCACTTGTAGTTTCTGAGATTAGCGCGTTCAAACAAACAAACAAAAAAACAAACTCTTCAGCTTTATATATTAGTATAGATTTCGTATTGCTTCATATTCACGGGGGTACTTATTGTAGAGGGCGCTAAAAGGCTTTCAGTTTCACTACCATTATCATTCGATTGAAGGGTCAGTGGTCACAGTTATGTCAGTAGGAATCCGGCAAGAGACTCAATTGATTATTATGGGATACAAACCGTGGACCTGGTTAGGCCTATAAGGTGCGTTGAAATTCTATTGATAAAATTTCAAAGTTTGTAGGTATTAATGCTTTTAGTAAATGGTAGAATTATACATATACTCGAATATAGAATTAGTAGTAATAGTTGAAAATGGCACTTCGGAGGACACGTTAAGCTGTCGGTCCCGGGTGCTGTATACTTGTATACAGTAGTCGTTAGGGTTTGTCAGAAGCCATATCGGCTCCCTGAAAATTCTGACATCCACCACCCAGCACTGGGCCAGCTCGGTGGATTATGGCCTAAAGTCATGCCCTGCAGTGGGCCCATTACACGGAGTTGTGATGATGATGATGAGTTGAAAATGAATCCGGTTCAAGCTCACAGACTTGTAAGAGAGAAGTGATGTAATTCAGTTTGTATTTATTATTAAGTACACCTAATTAATCGGAAAAATTAAATGAATATTATGCGTCTGTTCTTTCTTGTCTTTCTCCGACATACATATAACTAATTAGAAAGAGAAGAGAAATCGAAGAGGTATAATATAATGTACCCAAAACTGTAACTGATGTCGCATTATAATGATCATTCCTATTTCAAATTAAGTCATATTGTCTGGAATACAAGCGGACGTGACCGCGCCACAAAGTCAAGTTGAAATATAAATAAATAAATGCCATAAAATCAAAAAACTCTTCCCGTTTGCGTTCGCTCCCGAACGGTCGTGTCTGCGGCCGCTCCCGAGTATTCGTATTGCGCTGCCCTTGTTCCCTCCCCCGCACTCGTGCGGGTCAGGTGCCAAGTTAAGCTCTTTCGGAAAGTTTTCTCTTGTGGAGGCTGTGTGGTGTCGGGGCTAATATTCATCTGCCCTTTTCAGGGCGGACCCGACTGCTACCGGCCGAAGCATCGCTGGTCAGGTGGATACGTAACCGTGACAACTAAGCCTGATCGTCCGCCGTTCACCGGCAATAGGTCCGAACTAGGTCGTTCTCTTTTTCAGCGCAGTGTGTGTAGTCCTTTTGCCGTTTACCGGCACGTAGATTCCTTGTAAGGAATAGGCTTCCTTTCAGAATAGTTCAGGTTCCCAGGGTTCGATGGAGTCCCCCACCGAATCCGGGGTTAGCCAACGCGAACACCAGGAATTCCAGAAACAGGTAGGTGAGGCTCTCCTCCAACAAAGCCAAGAACTGCGGTCAATCAATGCTATGATTTTGAATCTCATAGCATTACTCCCTCAGGCTCAAACTGTGACCCTCCCGGCCACTCCGCCTTCTCTTAGTTTTCCAACAGATTCTCCGGCGTCCCCAGATGTCGAGTGTGTTGATACTACGTCAGACTTCATGTCGGTTGATTCTTCCGCGTGCAAACGGAAAACTACCCCGCCGGGTAGCGATTCCGACTCCGCTCTTTTAGTTCCAGAATCTCCTGCTCCGTTCACCGAGGTTCGCAAAAAATCCAAATCAAAGAAGAAGAAGAAAGAAGCTTCTTCGACTTTATCTCCATCCGTTTCAGCTGCTCCAGCCGCTGTCCCTGCTCCGCAAAATGTCGCACCGGCGTCTGCTCCTGCGCCTTTTGTTTCAGCGATCCCGGCGTCCCAGCCTGCGTCGCAACCAGATTCGGCTCCGCCGAAAGTCAAGTCTCCGCCCCCCGTCTTCCTACGGGACAAGAGCCGCTGGACCGAGGTCTCAGCTCTCTGCGGAACGCACTCCCCGAAGATCCAGTATAGTAAGGCATCCAATGTGGGTGACTCTATTAAGGTCGTTGTCTACTCAATTTCTGATTTCAGGAATTTCACTCGGCTTCTTGCTGACAAGAAGCTCGAGTACCACACTTACGCCCTCCCTGAGGAGCGTAAGATTCGTGCCGTCCTCAGGAACGTGCCGTTTGAGCTCTCGAACGAGCAAATCCAAGAGGACCTGTCTTCGCAAGGCTTCCCCGTCGAATCTGTGCACAAAATGCACAGCCGCCGAGGCAAGCAGTTCCCACTTGCGCTAGTAATCCTAGCGAAGAGCCCGCAAGGGCAGTCCATTTTTAGAGGCAAGCTCACCGTGTGCGGTCTCTCCAACATCCGAGTCGAAGCTCCACACAAACGTGGTTTCCCAGGTCAGTGCCACCGCTGCCAATTGTATGGTCATGCGGCGGCAAATTGTCATGCTTCCCCTAGGTGCGTCAAGTGCTTAGATCCGCATGGGACTAAGGAGTGCTCTCGCACTCCCGAATCGCCCACCGCTCCGTCCTGCGTCTTGTGCGGCCAGTCCGGCCACACAGCAAACTTTCGCGGCTGCCCCAAGGCACCGCGTGCTGCCAGGGCAACCGTGAAGCCCATCGAGAACTGGAGAGAGCGACCGCAGCCTAGCTCGGACGCTCCTCCAGTCAGTTCAAAGGCCCCCAAGGCCTTCACCTCTTTCGTTTCAGGTCAGCGCAGCCGGGATGCGACTCAATCGCAACCGGCCGCCAAATCGGCTTCCCAGTGCCAGAACGCAAAAGGTTCTCAAGACCGCATGGCGTTCTGGATCCAGCTCGCTCCCATCGACGAGATCCTGGCTTTCGGCGCCGCTCTCGACGCCAGCCCAGAGGGTTTCAACGGTGCTCTTCCGGTCCTAACCAAGTTCGCTCCCCTTATCAGGACACTCCAGCAAGCTCAACGTTTCTAAACGTAGTCCTTCTTTCCAGCATTCCTATCTCAGAGTGAGTCTGATCACTCTAGATAATATCTTAGTTTCAACTTTGTCATTTCTGCTAATCTTAGCTTTATTTTTCTCACTTTCAGTTCCTTTTGGTGGCAGCCGTCAGGATGCCGCTCACTACGCAGCCTCTCGCTCCAATTGGCTGTCGTTCCGACGATGACTAAGGACCTTAATCAAGGTGAGTCAAAAGGGGGATGTTTAGTGGGTATGCTCAGCCTATCTGAGAGAGTCTCCACACTGTCTGGGCATTCTATTTGCCATTAGCCACTTATGGTTAACAGCTTATAGAATGCCCATTCGTCCGTAATAGGATTCATCCTCCTCCCGCTAAAGCTAGCTTTACTGGTTAAAGCTGGTTTTAGTGGGTGCCAAACGACTTTCCTTGGCGGAAAAAAAAAAAAAAAGCCATAAAATCCGGTTACTAACATAAATTAAAAACTTAGAGGTCCTGTGAATGCTTCTGAAAGTAAAAATATACAGAACAAAATTTTCAACTTCTTTTTCTTTTTATTTTACAATTACAGAATTTTCAACAACACATGTCTGATGTATATCTCCCTTGTGTTAGGTTATGGATTAGAAAATAGGTATATTGAAATATTTTATATATATTTTAAACAATTATAGGTAAATACTGCACTAATGTTTGTTCTAAAAATATTTTTGTATTAATGTGCAGAAATCTCGAATAAAGTTTATGTCTAAGTATTTTATTGTATGTCTCGAAAATTCTTTAGTATATAAATTAGTATTCCGTTACAGTTAAAACACATTTTAAAAATAAACTGCTGCAATGAAGACTACAAACAATTAGACACATTAACCTACTTTTGAATAATTAAATACAAGGTTACAACTGACCTAAAAAGGACTGTCCTAAACGTGTCCTCACAAGGTTCTTCACGAGTCCCAAGTGACATAACCTCGATTTAACATTAAAACGACATCACGAAATGTATTGAAATAGACAAATATTGAATTTCAACCATTTTACGTTTGGCCTACGGCTACGAATTAAGACATACATTATCTGTGATCTGAGTTGGAGAAAGTAATTAAAATTGAACAGTAATTCAAGGAATTTGACTTCAAAGTACAGACAGTGAAAACTCTACTGTCCTTGATTCGTTATTTCACGCTCTGCAGTACAAACAAAAAAATCGTTTAGCAATTTTCAAGGCCATGAGCAAAATTAACATAACCGTGAAAAATCGCGATTGAAAACAAATGCGCATCTTTTAAATACGCCTGTAGAATTTTTCGAAGGAGACAATCAACATACATGTCTTAGGTTTTGCTGCAAAAAGAACGCGAAGTTCATTTCCGTGTTCATCTCAAAAACAGAATTAGGTATATAATATACGTCAACATGCAAAACCGGAGAAGTGCCATTATATTCTCTGAACTGCATCAGAAATCTATCATATTTATTAAGAACTATTTACAAAATAATAAGTATAAGCATAGAGAGTTTGTATAATCTATGAAGATAAAATAACTCAACTAATTACTTAAATTCACTTAAAAACAAACCAACCAGATATGCAGAACACTGAGTAGGTACCTGAGTTAATATTGTCATAACCTCGTAACATATAACTTAGTGTGCGTTTCAGTCTAGTACTTGATTGCCTAATGTATAAATATAATCTATCCAAAAGATCACCAACTCGTTCATGGGTCAATGTGTACGCTTTAATCTATACATATAATAAAATGGTAGGAAAGTCAAAACTGTACATTGAATATTTTTTTAAAAGAATACTTGGGGTATGATCTACAATCGAAACAGAAACAAAAAATATAGTTTTTAGAATTTTTGTCTGTTTGTCTGTTTGTCTTTCCGGGATAAACTCAAAAAGTACTGCATGGATTTACTTCAAATTTGGCATGAACATAGTTAAGAAGTCGGGTCAACATATAGGCTACATATTATCACGCTAGCAGTGTTATAATCGTAGGTGCGTTTGGTGCTGCATAGCGTTCACGCAGACGACGTCGCGGGCAGCAGCTAGTTTATAATAAAATTCCAAAATATTTAAAATTAACCCTTCGATAGATTTAAGGATAAGTGTTATGTGCAAAGGTTTACTATAAGATATCCGGATGCAAGAAGATGGGATTCCCTGGCTTTAAATTGTTATTGTGTACTTTTTTTTCTTATTTTTAAAAGATGAGTTTCTTGCCACTTCTTCTCAATAGATCGACTTTCCGAAGTGGTGGTAGATTCAGTTCAATTTGTAAAGTGTTTGACTTATTTAAAATGTATTTAAATACTTACGAAATAAATAATATTTGAGTTTGAGTTTACAAACGTAAAAGAATCTCCATATCTATCGTTGCTCTGTTACAAGCAGTGCTACGGCAGTATTCTATTCCACATTGACATAAGCAAGTAGGTATTTAGTATGCGAAGTGGATGCCAACCCAACCTTGGCTGCATTACCGTAGATTAGGGCCGATGACAACTACTCGTATTTTAACTTAATTCATTGTTATTGGTTTGGTAGTTTAAACGGTTTTGCAAGGCTCATTAAGAATCACTTAAAATGTTTGTATTAAGATGTCTTTTATATTTTAGACTAGATCATGCGATATTAATCTTATCTATTTGATTATCTTATCTTATCTGAATGAAATTCTCGAAAGGATTGAAGAAAAAGCCAACCGGTCCAGCATTGGGTTAACATAATAAAAATATTACCAAAACACATTACATAACAATTAAACTTTACAACCCTTGTGAAGCAGTTTGATATATTTTAAATTTATCTTTACTAGTTGTATAAAGTTGTTTCGACGACCACATTGGCGATGGGGTAACACTGTCTGCCATGGTTGCGTTTGATTCCCGCACGGAAAAAGAAAAAAAAAAGTTCCGTGTCTGTGTGTTTATCTATTTATGTATTAATATTCTAGGCTCCCCCCTAATTCACTACATGGTATCCCATAACCATAACACAAGCTATGCTTACATTGGGGCCATGTAGTTCGTGTGATTGTCTGGGGATTTTATTTTATTATTATTTATGAGTTTGTTTAAAAATACCCTAATTTTATAATTATGTTATGTACATAACCAAGCATATAGACTGTCATATGCCATCTTGGTTTTTTCATTTCACCAGAAAACTATTCTGGAAAGTGCAGAATCCTCTTTCACAAATCCTGTTTTCAACCGACTTCCAAAAAAGGAGGACGTTCTCAATTCGTCTGTATGTTTCTTGTTTTGTGTCTTTGTTACACGATATTTCAGACAAATATGAATCGATTCTGAAAATTCAATTCGATTCAGTAATACATTGAAACTTTCAAAATTTTGAAAAAATATGTATGATTTCGGAGAATGTTTACCTTGACGACCTTATACCAAAGTTTTGACATGAAGTCAGTTTTTAATGCACTGCATTCGTTGATTATGCTATACTTTGATATATCTATAGTAAACACCAATATTTTTATTTTATTGTCTGTGGAAAACAATAGTATGAAGAATCTTTTTTAAAGTGTCTGGTATTATCCATGTGACATTATTAAAGTTATTAACCCTCACAAAGGTCAATAACACGATATAATCTATATTGATTAAAAAAACATCAACCAGTTTATTTCTTAAACAAGTTCTTAAATTTGAATGCTTAGTAAGAACTTCTTTAGTAATTAGTGATTTAACACGTTGAGGTCAAAAAATCTGATCAACTATTTAGGGTTCCTTAGCATAAAGGAATCCATTAAAAGGGTCTATCTATATTATGCCCTTAATTTTAGGGTCTTTTATTATATATCAAATAGTAGCTGGATTTAAAGGAGTACGTGCCGCTGGTAAAATATATCTATGAATAAAATGGCGAAAGAAAAAACAATGAAATGAAATTTATTATAAAATACGAGTAAGTGCAAACTCTAACTTAAAAAAGCAGCGTAAGAGTTAATAAGTATCGACACTTGTGTAAACAAACATTATTCAAGGGATAAATGTGAAAGTTTTTTTTTACTAAATTATAAAAGTGGCAAACAAAGGATGAAGAACTATAGACAAGAAAAGGACAAAATAGAAACAAAAAGACTCGTATCCTATTTTATAGAGTTTTTTTTTCTTTTGGTTATTTGATAGTTCAACTTAAGTGCTAGTTACCTAAAGAAACAAAAATAAACCCTACTTTACCAGTTTATATTTCTAGAATAATATGTATTTCTTAAAACAGGTCTGTCGTACTAATTTGTACTTTTTCATGAAACTTTAATCTATTTAAGAAGTATAAAATTCACTCTATACCACTACGAAATAGAAGCAAAATTGAAATTAAAATTTGGATTAGTTATCAAACGCCCAAAATCTATCAACTCTCTCTACTCTGCCCTGGAAAAGAAGTTTTTTGTTTATTTGTCGCAATAGTTAGAATCAAGATATACATACCTACATATTTATGAAAGTAAACATTTGGTTCAATAGCCTGATTAGTGACCAAATTTAAATCCATGGGATTGAATCATACAATTTTAAAACCGTGGGAATCAGATTATTTCTCTACTAAATTTAAATAAACTTTCAAAGAAACACTAAAATATATAACAAGCGATTAATGTAAAATTGGCGCCAAGATCTTGTTTTTATCGGTTCAGTGACTGATAATTAAAATAAGAATCAAAACACTGATTAGCATACCAAACTAGATTTGGATTACCTGACTTTTGGGATTAAGGACCGGATGAAGAACCTTACCTACAAGCTTTGGGGAATTATTTAATTTTTAGGATGTGTTTGTTTTATGTTAAAACATAGAATGTAGCTGCTTCTCTTCCCGGACATTAAAAGTCAGCGGTGCGAGCACAGAACTTTATCGAATCGTATGTTAACGAATGTTCGCATAGTATGGAGTCGGTTATAAGTTTTTAGTAGCATTGTAATTTTTTATTTAACAGTTATTTAAGAGTACAACATGTCTACAAACATTCAAAATTAACAAGGCACACATTTATGTAAGCTGGCCGTGCGGCAATGGATAGATTTCAATGATTGCTAACAAACCGTCTCCATACTACACGAACATTCGTAACAATACGAGTCGATAAAGTTCTGTGCTCGCACTGCAGTTAAGACAGAGGGATTTTCTTGGCGGTTTGCGTCGATAGTCTGACCCCCTGTCACTGCAATAGTCTCTGTCAATCATTATAATACTAACAAATGTCACGTTTGACCCAAATTCGTCAAACGTGACATGAGATGGTTTTACAGCCTCTGGTGTTCTGCCTACCCCATAAGGGACACAGGCGTGAAGATATGTATGTATTTTATGTTATGCCTGCGTGAATTCATTCGCGTCTTGAATTAAGTCAAATCAAAAAGTCCTGTATAGCCTGTTCCCGTAGGAATATCGGTATCCTTATTGCACCCCTGTACCCCTAAGGAATGATTTTCAAAAGTTCAAAAGTTCAGCTATCTACGCCCAGTAGGTAATTATGGCTGTACCTACGTTATCTGTCAGTCACTTTTGTTTGTAACTGAACAGTTTTATATGCTGACTTAACACACGAAATGTCGATTCAAATATTTGAAGACCACTTTGGCGATGGGGTAAACCTATCTGCCTCAGACGCCAGTGGATGAGAGTTCGATTCCCGCACGGAACGAGAAAAAAAAAAAGTTCCATGTCTGAGTGTTTATTTATTTATTTATTTATTTATTTATCTATTACCAATAACAAAATCCACAGACCTTAAGTATAGTTTGATAGTTCACATAAGAGATACGAGCTTACGTCTAATGACGGATTTACATTTTATTATTAAAACTTGAGAGCCTAATATATTTTATCGTAATGAGTTTATACAGATTTTGTTTTTAATTAAGTAATTAGTTCTAAAAAAAAAGAGAGACGAAAGTACGGAGAAATACAAATTATCTAAACTTGGATTAAGTACATGGTTTGATACAATTTGTTAAAAAATAAAATAATAATAATAACGTAAGTTGCTAAGTAACTTCCTTTTTAATAAGAATTATTGAGTCAGAATGAGTGTGTGTGTGTGTGAGTGTGTGTGTGTGTACGTGTGTCTGTATGTATGGGTGTAAAGATATGGGTAAGTTTGGATTTTATTGTTATTCTTTTCTGTCTGAGTTTGAGATCACTTCTGTTAACTGTCTCCTAAATTGATTTTTGCTAGCATTAAATATATCAGTAGAATCAAAGTATTTATTATAGGTTTTTTGCGTTCGATAGATAATTGCGTTCTGATTATAATTTGTACGTGCGCTGGGCAGATCGAACAAGGCTGTGTGTCTTGTACGGCGTGAGGGGACTCGAAACCGCAGAAACAGTTCCGTGAGCTCGGAGCAATCGATTGCACCATGTACAACACTGTGCAAGAACATCATGTCGTTTAAAACTCTTCTATCTTTAAGTGACAGAATCTTATGAGTTCGACATGCGTTCTCATAATTTTCGATTTTAAGTTGGCTTCGATAATTCAAATTCTTTATAAATTTCAGTTGAATTTTTTCCATGCTATTTATATTTATTAGGTACTGTGGATTCCAGATATTACTACAGTACTCAAGTACACTTCTTACAAAGGCGAAGTATAACATTTTGATGCAGTTAGTATCAGTAAATGGTTTACTGACTCGCAAAATGAAACCTAAGTTCCTGTATGCTGTACTTACGATGTGAGTGATGTGGTCATTATATGATAGTTTGTCGTCCAAAATAATGCCTAAGTCTTTTATTTGTTTTACTTTTTTTAAGTTTATGTCACATATTTTATAATTAAAGTTGATAGGGTTTATTTTACGAGTAAAAGTCATTGTCATACATTTATTAATATTAACGTCAATTTTATTATCTGTATAGTACTTATTTAAACTAATAAGGTCATTTTGAAGATTGATGCAGTCTGAAATTGAACTAATTTTATTATAAATTTTCGTGTCGTCGGCATACATTAAAAATTTTGAAAATTTAAAGCATTTACCCACATCGTACAGGTAAACAGCATACAGGAGCGGCGATAGAATTGAGCCCTGGGGCACGCCTGAGGGAACATCTATATAGTTTGACCGATAACCGCCTACTACTACAGCCTGGCTACGGTTTCGAAGGTAGGATTCCATCCATCGCAAAAGGTCACCACATATGCCTAGTTCTCGCAACTTGCGCAAGAGAATGATGTGATCTACACGGTCGAACGCTTTTTCGAAATCCGTATAAATCACATCTACTTGCGAGCCGCCATCCATACCTTGCAATACGTCATTGGTAAGAACAGCTAGATTGGTGTTGGTGGAACGTCCTTTAATGAAACCGTGTTGGTTAGCTGGTATATTGCGATAAAGAAAAGGGTGTAAATAGTGATGGACTGTTTTTTCCATAAATTTACTGATTGTATTTAACCTGGATATGGGGCGGTAATTCTCTATAGCTGATTTTGTGCCTTTTTTATGGACAGGAGTAATGTGTGCGGTTTTCCATATGCGCGGGACGTACCCCTCTTTAAAACAACGATTGAACAATAGAGTTATAGGTTTGGTTAGAGATTTTGAGCAGTTAATATAAAAAATGGGCGGAATATGGTCACTACCAGCGCCTTTGTGCGGATTCGTGGATTTAAGCAATTTAAAAATAAAATCGGCTTCCACATGGATTGAATTTAATGTGTCAGAACTTATAATGTTTACCTCGTCATTAGCTGTGGAATTTAAAATGGATACGGGTTCACTAAAATTTTTACAAAAGCACTCGTTGAATGATAAACATATATTTTTTGGGTCTGAGATTGACTTATTTTCGTAAATCATTAAATTAGGGAAGTCAGTGTTATTCTTTCTTCTAGACTTGACATATGTCCAAAGTAGTTTAGGACATGCTTTGATATTTTGTTGAGAACGTTCTATGTAGGTATGGTAACAATTTGTTTGCAATTTTTTGGCCTGGGCGCGTAAATATGAAAAAGTTTCGTAATCTTGTTTATTCCCATATCGTTTCCAGTTGGAATGAGCCTTAGATTTTTCTTTGATTAATTTTATTAAGTTTCGACTATACCAAATTGGATAATTATATTTTTTTGAAATAGTTTTTTTGGGTACATATTTAACAATAGCTTCATTAATACGTTTATAAAAAATATTCACCGCGGTCTCCAAGTCACAAGACAACAATAGATCCTCCCATAGTAATGCCTCTAAATCATTATTTATTGAGGCATAATCTGCTTTAAAGAAAAGTAACTTAGTTTGTGGCGCTTGTTTTAAGGGTGGTATCAATATGTCAGTTGCATCTACGATTAATGTCGGGTGATAAATATCTTCTTTAACAAATGCTAAGTTAGATCTTTGTAAACCCAGTGAAAAGTTAGCGAATATTAAGTCTAGAGTATTGTTATGCGAGTTTACGATAGAGTTAAACTGATTGAAACCAACATAGGATGTGTAATTAATTAACTGAGAGGCAGAATTCTGTATTTCTATTGATCCTTTTTTTAGTATAATAGGGGAACCCGTGGTCCATTGGATGCAAGGTAAGTTAAAATCTCCAGTTAAAATAATTTTGTCATTCGGATGTTCTTCCGTAATAATCGCGAGTAAGTCTAGTAGTACCTGTAATCGTGTAGTTAAATGTTTATCGGGCGGCAAGTAAACAACTCCGATATGCAAGTCATAGCAGGGAGGACGGGGGCCGGAGGGCGCGGGCGAGGGAGCAGCGAGCGCCTCCCGCGGCACAGTTACCCACACGCACTCGAGCCCTTCGCGCTGCCACTCGGGACGCGCGCGCGCACCGAGCCGCGTCGCACTCAGTATCATAACTCCGCCGCCGCGAGTGCCTCCGCCGCCGCCGGCGCCCACGCCGCTGCCGCTACCGCGGTCCCGTCGAAACACCTCGTACCTGTTGCAACTCAGTTCAGCATCGTAAATGCCATCATGAAGCCATGTCTCGGTGCAAAGAACAACTTCTGCTTCACAAATCAGTGTGTTTTTATAGAATTCTGTGATTTTAGTTCGAAGCCCGCGCACGTTTTGATACATCAATTGTAATCTAGTAGTCATTGTTGGATATATATATGTATAAGTAATCCATGCTTAATGATCTATCGAGCGTTGGCGGTAAAAATGAAGTCGAGACTGAATAATAAAAATTTAAGAGACTTTGAAATAAAAGTGAAACTAAGTAATATGAGTAAGTGATGTGCGTCAAATCACAGACAGTGTTATTTGTTTCTATTGTAATATGTTTATTGAAAATTATTGTGGTGATAAATGAGTGTGATGGACTGTAAGGCGAGTTGTAAAATTGTAATTTAAATGGATAAGAATAAAGATGACAGTGTGTATAGTGTGTAATTTTGTATAATAGCTTTGGACAAAGATATTTTTTTGAAGTACTTACAAAATTGATAAAAATGGTAATGATGAGTAAATAATTAATATTGATTATTGTTCGTTTTATTTTAATTCTTCCAAGTCCCTTAAACTTAATATCGGGATGGGTGGCGAGCTGTCTGTTTTTCGTATATATATCCGGCAGTTTTTTGTCCATACGTGTTTGATATTGTTTTCAAATGCTTTAGTTTTACAAGATTTTAATAATTGCTTATTTTGCTTGGTAAGGTGTTCATTGATATATATCTTTTTTATCTCGCCACCCACACCGATGTCTTTAGTTGTTATATGACGCTTCCGCGCTGCAGCGATGATGGTGTCCTTTGTTGCCCGCTGCCTAGTTCGCTACATGGTATCTCATCATAACACAAGCTATGCTTATGTTATATGCTATGCTTGCTTACTTTGGGTCCATGTAGTTGGTGTGATTGTCTGGGGAGTTTATTATTTTATTTATTTATTTATTTAAATGAAGAATATAATGAAAAACGAAAAATGATTTTTTTCTACATACTTAGTTAAGGCACTACTTGAGTATTATGTTTCGTAACATCTGATTTAAATTACTTTAGGCTTTCGTCTCGAAATGGTCCAAAAGTTCAAAGACCTCTTATGGTGTCGCTTATTTTTTGTGTGCCACTTCAGAAATCATTATAATTTCAGTTTTTTTTAGTTTTCATATAATACGACCAAAGCTTTTACTGTGTAAGTAGACTAACTTGCTTAACCATCATCTCATTAAACAGGAAAAACATATGTTTTTTGTTAGAAAATGGCTATTTATTGCGATAAAAGTGAATTTGAGAAAGTGAAGTCAACTTAGATGCCAATTTAATTATTACAATAGTAATTAAAATAAGAATTAATGTAACAGTAATATCAAAGTTAATCAGAATTGACAAAAGGTAAAATATGTATACTTTATTTAGCAATAAATAGCACCTTCCCGATATAAAATTTTACAAACTTTTTTGTTACTTGATCAGTTTTAAAAGTACAAAGAGGAATGCCGTATGGTAATTCACCAAGTTGGATAAAAATATAACACGGATTTTCGAAAATTTAATGATTCTCATATTGGACTCAATGTTTTTACGTGAATCCTTGAAAAAAAGTTGTTTTTGTCTCCAAACTAAATATAATTGTACATTATCTCAAAATCTTCCATATTTAATAAGTTTTTTTTTTTTTTTATAAGTGACTAAACCCGCGTTTGACCTCAATCTCACCTGATGGTAAGTGACGATGAGGTCGAAGATGAAAGCACACGGGTTTAGGAAGGAACTGGCTCTTTATACAATATTGCCGGAACACATTACCGCCGGAGCGGTAACATTTGGCGGCAGACTTTATATAAAGGGTGGTCGCTAGCCAGTCGGACCCAGAAGGGATCCTACCACCAAGCATCCAAGTCAAAATCCATTTCTTTATGTTGAATTTTAGACCGCTTGTTATACGGTCGGTAGTTACCACTTATACTAAAATACTATAATACACTTAAATATAATACTAAAAGCATATTTACCCACCTCTTGTTTGACACCAATAAGGTCAAATAAAACAAACAAAGCTCTATAAACTTGACATTCAAATTATATTAAACCTACATTTAGTTATGTAACCACGATTTTCAACCTTGTGCTTAATTCACAATGCATCGTAGCTCCAAGCTCATATTACAACTATGTAAAGTTTAATTTCGACTGTTTTTTTGACATGGATTTTAGATAACCGGCCGGAGTTTTTGGGTTTCCGAAGTAAGACCATTAATAACAATTATTTGTTATTATCTAACCGTACGTTGTGTGTTTAGTTGGACCCTGTTGAGATAAGTTTGTTTGGGTCAGACCTTTGTTATAGGACCTTGCATATGAAACGAATTAGTTTTTTCGCTGACAGTTAGTTCAGAATTTTCCTTTGGTCATACCAAAGATCGCATTATTGTACTCTAAATAACGGCAAAAATATAATATTAAACATTGCCATGCTTCACTTTGACTGAGATTTACAATTTCTGAAAAGAAATTGGTCTCGGGTGGTTTAGCTGCAAAGCTCTACCATTAGATGGAGCTACGTCAGCAATAAAACGTAAAAACAGAATATGCAATGTAATTTTGATGACGTATCGCCAGGGCCTAGTATCTCAATTGTAAGAGCACTCCGACGGCAAGAGTGAGGTCCCAGGTTCGACACCTGGTCGGGTGATTTTATTTAGAATGCTTTTTCAGTTATTTAAGAATAATTGAGCATTATGAAGTGCATCTTAAAAAAATTTATCGCACCATTGTAGTTCTTTGGTTTTTTGGCTGATATTTCAAATCTCAAACATGATAGGTTAGTTTCCTTTCCCTTTAAACTGTTTTCCGGATAAAGAAAAGGATCATTTAGTTAATTTTAAAGACAAATCCGATCTTGCAGCTCAAGCCTGCGTCAGTGCCGTATCATTAATCCTACAAGCTAACCAAGTATAGGTAAGGTTAAACATTGCGTCATCATCATCATCATCACAACTCTTTGTAATGAGCCCACTGCAGGGCATGAGTCTCTCCCCTGGGCTACGAGGAGGTATAGGCCATAATCCACCAAGCTGGCCCAGTGCTGGGTGGTGGATGTCAGAATTTTCAGGGCGCCAAAGTGGCTTCTGACAAACCCTAACGTCTACTGCTTAACGTGCCCTCCGAAGCACGGAAGTAGTCGTGAGAAATGAATGGTCGGCGGTCACCCATTGAAGCACCGACCGCACCAACCGTTGCTTAATCTGTGATATCGTATGATACACACAGTAACCATGGCACCACGACGACTTCCTTGCTTAGTGAATAGATATAGGTAGTTTAAAATATATAGTCAACATTTTATGTTAATATGATGAGTCGTTACAGGATTACCATCGAAAGCTTACCTGTCATATAAAAAACTAGTTGGTTCTAAAAAAAAAAAAAAGTAACTGGCTGTAGTCCCTCGACTTTGCGAATTGGCCTTTATTTATAACATTGACTAGGGAATATACGAAGCCGTATCACAAAAAGGGTGGCCCTATTCAGAACAACTGGCGAAGTAAAGTTAACATAACTTACATCTTAGCCAAGACACGATCGATTTGTCTCCAAATATAGGCAAAGACAATATCAGTTGGAGGCTTTGAATCTGTGTCAACCACGTGTCAAGATCACTCTATTTTGAGACGACTTCCTATACTCTCACACTACTTCAGAGTTTTCTGATTGGGTGACTAATAATGGAACTATTGTTTTCATGGAGGGACAGAACTACAACGTATCTATCATTGAATTTATATTTATTAAACGAGATTTTCATATAGTGTTACAATATTTCATATTCTTGACATTTCGGTGTCAAATCCAAACAAAATCTATCAAATACTATGATCACGAGTTTTTTTACAAATGTGAAAAATGTAAAATTTGTTTATTTTTATCATTCGTGCAAGGTCATCCATATTTACTATTGATATTATGTTTTGCCATACGTTTTTGGTGATGTAGGTAGTAACTTACATAAACATACTTAGATAAAACTGTAAAGATGTAGAGGGAATCCCTTTTACTATTACTAGTCAGAAATAAATACACCATAGAAACTCTTTATACCTATATTTGCTGAGAGTTAACTGATATAGATGTAGGCGTAACAGGTTTGTGAAATCGACATGTTATTTTTTTTTATAAGTGACTAAACCCGCGTTTGACCTCAATCTCACCTGATGGTAAGTGACGATGAGGTCGAAGATGAAAGCACACGGGTTTAGGAAGGAACTGGCTCTTTATACAATATTGCCGGAACACATTACCGCCGGAGCGGTAACATTTGGCGGCAGACTTTATATAAAGGGTGGTCGCTAGCCAGGCGGACCCAGAAGGGATCCTACCACCAAGCAAAGTTACCGTGTAGTCCCAAAATAAGCTAGTGTTAAGGATGCCAGACAGTGTCCGTGTAGGTTTGGCTTAGAATAGACATAATTGATGCATACTTTTATGGGTGCATGCACATTTTATCAGAATATCTACATACATACATAACTTCATGCCTGTATCCCTTATGGGGTAGGCAGAACACCAGAGGTTATAAAACCATCTGATGTCAAGTTTGACTAATTTGAAGGCATTATAATGATAGAAAGGCTATTGCAGGGACAGAAGTACAGCCTGTCGCCCACTATAAAACCTCCCATATCACCACTGTCCCTTAAGTGACTTTTACAGTATGCCTGGAAAGAGAAGCAGCTGATACATTCTATGTTTTTCTTCTGCTCCCAGTCCAGCATGGAGAAACAGAAGAATTGTGCAATACAAGTAAATTTCAAGGAATAAATATTCTTAAGTTCGTTACACCACTTATTTTTCCCATTGTTAAGATCATAAATATGTACTTAAAGCTCGGTGATTTAAGCGTGAGAAATTCATAAATTAGTCGGTCTCAAACTATTTATATGATATCTGATTTCGTAGTTTCTAGTTTTATATCCTATAAGATGATAACTGTTTACTTTCTATTCAACATCCAATTATTCTCAAAAGATCGATTGTATGGGTTGAATGGAGTGGAACCCGTTCAATAGTTAATAGATAGGTCTGATTCAATTGTTTGAAAAATTTATAGCGTGAAACATCCAATTGCCAAATTATTTATTAATAAAGAAATAAGTAACCCTAATTGATGTAAACTATATTAAAGGGATAGAAATACAATGGATTGATATAATAAATTTCAATTGTGGACACAAATTGTGCGCTAAACCTAAAATTACCGAAGGAACGTAAGTTCGCAAACTTCTTGCATCATCCCTGGTATAAAGATCAGAATGCAAATGAGATACTAAAAGTTAAAAATATAAAAATAAACACCTAAATTATAATAGCAGTATCAGTTTTGTTAGTTTATTTATTTACTCTTCATTGTACAGAAGGCAGCAGATCAAGGATTCCAAAACTCAAAAAAAATGTAATTGAATCTGAACTCTATGCTCTCGACTTTAAATTAAAATTGGTTGAGAAAATTTGACAGGTTGCCTTCTGTATAGACACAAAATAGAAAACACAATGTACGAATAGGTGGCCTTATCGATAGTAAGCGATCTGTGCCTGGCAACCAAAATCTTTCAATGTACCTACCTAATGAAAGTGTAGCTGTTAATATTCGCTAATGACTCATCTGTGTTCTTTATTTTCGTGTAGGGTAGAATAACAATTACATTGATTGTTATCAATTTGTTATTTGATTAATGGATATCTTCCTTCCAATTGTAATTTATTTTTCCTTAAATATCCTTTTCTATCGGTCCCTGCAGATCAATATTGAAGCTATAGTGTCTATAGCTATAGTGTCGTTCAACAGAATTAATTATGCTTAAGCCAAAGCAGTAACTAGTGTTTATTTAAACTTTCTGAATTTTAATAAATATGTAAATTTTCACTCAATATTTTGCAGTTTTGAAAAATTTCCACTTAATTAATGCTGAAAAATACTGCAATTTTTGTATCTTTTGCCAGGATTGGGTAAGTATTGTCGTTATGCCCCTGAAGAGTTGTAAGTCACCGCAAGTGGTAAGACTTAATGACAGCTCTCAAGATACACTACCTGTCATATTATAAAGTCTACCACCTATGATGCTTATTTGACTGTTATTAAAAAAAACTGTAAATAGGTTTCTCTATTTTTAATAGTATTACACTGTTTTTCACTACATTATACTGTTTACTGTTGAACAAAAATAAAGTGAACAAAATACTGTTTTCAGCATAAGTACCTAAACACTGTAGGTATATGCTAGACTTCAATTAATAATTTGTGCAAGAAGCTCTTAAAATATGTGTTCCAAACATAAAATAAATTGAATACTGTTTATTTTTCCAAAATACTGTTTGTTCTTTTCAGACTCAAATATACTGTATTTCTAGAAAAAAAAGTTGGCAACCCTAGACGTTTACCACCTTAGCCTGCATGATAACTTACCATCAATTAGTGTCATGGAAGTAGGGTTGGCAACGTTTTTTTTTCTAGAAATAAATTATATTTGAGTTCAAAACAATATCAAACATGTATTTTGGAAAAATAAACATTATTCAATTGATTTAATGTTTTAAATACATCTTTTTAGAACATCTTGCGCCAATTATTAATTAGAGTCTAGCATATAAAGTGTTTAGGTTTTTGTGCTGAAAATAGTATTTTGTATACTTTATTTTTGTTCAACAGTAAACAGTATTATGAAAAACAGTATGGTTGACAACCCTACATGGAAGACAAACGTCCCAATCGAAGTCTTATCAATCAATATATATAAAACTGTTCCGTTACTGACTGAGTGACTGACAGACAACGCACAGCCGTAACTACTGGGCGTAGAGAGCTGAAATTTGGAACATACATTCTTTAGGGGATGTAGGGGTGCACTAAGGAAGGAATTCCCGGAACTCCCACGGGAACGGAAATCATTGGACTTTTTAGTTTGTATGAAAAATCTTATACCTTGAGTGCACGGATATGATACTTTACATAAAAGTTCTTCAAAAAGTGAGTGGTTACATTATAAAAGAAATTCCCGAAATTCCCACGGAAACGGGAAATAATTGATGTTTGAGTTTGTATGAAAAAAAAACTTATTCTTTGAGTGCACGGATGTGACACTTGGTATAAAGGTTCGTCAATAAGTGCATGTTTGTATTATGGGAGGAATTCCCGAAATTCCCACGGGAATGGAAAATATAGGACTTTTGAGTTTATGCGTGTACGAAGTCACGGGCAAACGCTCGGTTTATATATAAAAGGTCACAGTGGATGCTTTAGAAATCACTTTTACCTAACTACAAATTGAAATAAAACATTTCTCACCGTTTAGGTATACCTAATGACTATAGCTGGGGTTAACGTTAATTGGTTTCAGAATCGGGATACGGGATTCGACACCAGTTAAGAAGGAAGAACTTAGTCGCTTCGAGGCTTCGTGTTACATAATTAAATAAATTCTTCCATGCTGAACTGGGGGCGAAAACAAATCATAGAATGTGCCAGCTGCTTCTCTTTCCAGGCAAACTATAAAAGTCAGTTAACTGAAGGAGTTTTTATTGTCGTTTTTGCGGGCGATAGGCTGAACCCTTGTCGCTGCAATAGTCTCTCTCCATCATAATAATTCCTCCAAATTTGTCAAACGTGACATCAGATAGTTTATTGCCTCTGGTTTTCTGTCTACCCCATCAGGGATACATACGTGAAGTTATGTATGTATGTATGTAATTAAATAAATAGCCAATATGGCGCAGTGGGCAAAATATCCACATGATACGCGAGAAGTTTCGGGTTTCGTCCTCCCTGTATGACTTAAGTTTGTATAAACTACAAATAAATCCTTCAATCATACGTTCTGTATTTTGATGAAACAATTTCTTACACCTTTTATTACATAGATGGCGTTTTGTTTGAAGCACTATTACGTAACTTCAAGGTCAAAGTTTTCAAGCCCCAGCCAGAATGTTGAAAACCAATGCTTCCAACCAAGGTTAAGGAAGGTTAACTTGTTGACAACCAATTCCGAGTCATCCACACTGTTACAAACGGTGGTGGTTGCAAACAAGGAGACAAACAAGAACACAAGCCAAGGTCACGCTAGGCCACGACCCAAATCGTCAGTGCGCTTTGATCTCTCGCGTTGGCAACATCTTCATGGCAGTTTTGTATGCAATTGAGGATATAAAGAAGGAAAGGTTGAAACGCAGGCTAAAAAGTCGTGACCATCAAAATAAATTAATATTATTTCGCGCACCAACCGCCCACATCTGGTGAAGGCGATTTTACAATAGTTTTAAAAGGGCACGAAATGCCCGTAACTTGTTTAGGTACCAAAAAAGTCCCGGTAATCGCAATATCGGGCGTCCATGAACCCGAATTTTATCAAACAGTTAAAATAACCTAAACTAATTTCTGCGACTTTACTATTCTGTTGAAAACTCAAACAATTAACAACATTTAAAAACCATTACAAATCAATTTAAGTTAAACACTTAAAAAAACCTCCAGATTTATCTAATTTTGCCATCTCATAGAGCCAAGTATGTTTTTAATTCAAACTTGAATTATACGTTGCATTGTTTGAATAAAACATAGCAGTACTAATTAAAACCGACATAAGTTAAGTGCAGCGTCACTTAAATACTATACTTCAATCTCAGATAATGTTATACATAGATAACACAGGTGCTACTTTGTGTGCTCGGGTACGCACAATACAAGCAATGTATTACTCATAAAGTATTTGTTTGTTTACAAACTAAACGGTATTATTTGTGATACACCAATTTGGCCAATTTAGCATTTTAATTATTATAAGTATCTGTAGTTATAATAATATGCCCTGAAATTATTTTTCAATAGATAGCGTAAATGTAATTTACCAAATTCCTTAGAATTCCTTAGGGTCTGGCATGATGGTCTCTTAAGTAAGCTTCCAGCTTATGGCATACCGATTGGGCTCTGCGACTAGATATCTGATTTTCTGAGGGAACGGTCAATTCGAGTAGTCTTAGATGGCTTCTCCTCCGACCAAATGGCAATTAATGCCGGGGTACCTCAGGGATCTGTTCTCTCTGCAACATTATTCTTGCTGCACATTAATGACCTTTTAACACCGGGCATTATTAGTTATGCTGATGACAGCACTGTTGTAGAGAGATACGTATCCAATGCGCGAGCGAGCCCCCGTGAAATCCAGAGTTTAAGAAAGTCAATGATTGAGCGCGTTGATTTGACCTTACGGAAAGTATCCGATTGGGGTGAGTCGAATGTGGTCAAATTTAACGCGTCCAAAACTCAGGCGTGTCTATTCTCCGCAAAAAAGAGCACCTTCACATTAACGCCCACTTTCCAAAATGTATCTGTCCCCATCACTGACCATCTAGGGCTTTTAGGCGTAACTATAACATCCAGTTTAAACTTCGGTCAACAAATTGTGTCCATGGCTCAAGTAGCTTCGAAAAAGTTGGGAATCATCTCGAAGGTACGGCGGTACTTCAGCCCTGCACAGCTTCTTAACTTATATACAGCTCAAGTGCAATCATGCATGGAGTACTGCAGTCATCTTTGGGATGGTTCAGCCAAATATCAACTAGAAGCGCTGGACTCCGTTGACCGAAGAGCCCGTAAATTAATTAACAACGTCGACCTTACGACCAACAAAATACAGACCCTAGAGCATCGTCGTAAGGTTGCTTGTTTAACCGTGTACTACAAGATACATTTTGGTGAGTGCGCGAGTGCTCTGTTTGAGCAAATTGAACCCTCACCCTTTTACCATCGGACTACTAGACGCAGACAGAACTTCCATCCGTATGTGGTTGATATTCCGAAAAGTCGAACTAAGCGCTTTGACAGTTCCTTTTTGATACGGGTCGCCAAGGTTTGGAATGAACTGCCTGCGTCTATTTTCCCTGACCAGTATAGTCCTAGTACTTTTAAGCGTCGAGTGAATAGGTTTCTCGTGGATGGACGTGTACCATCTTAGTCTTCATGTTCACTTAACATCAGGTGTCATGGAAGACAAACGTCCCATCCATATTTTATAAAAAAAAAAAAAAAAATTACATACATGCATAACTTCACGCCTGTATCCCTTATGGGGTAGGCAGAACACCAGAGGCTATTAAACCATCTGATGTCACTTTTGACTTAGGAGGTATTAAGATGATGGAGAGAGGTTATTACAGTGACAGGGGGTCAGCCTGTCGACCACAAAACTGCCAATAATACCTCTGTCCCTTAACTGACTTTTACAGTATGCCCGGGAAGAGAAGCAGCTGGCACATTCTATGTTTTTCCTTCGCTCCCAGTCCAGCGTGAAAGTAAGCGTGGTTAGATGGTGTGAATTAAACCATAATTAGCATTTAGTAGTAGCATTTTAATAGAAGTAGGTAGGTAGTTAATTAACTCTTTAAAAAAATCATCTAAGCATAATCCTTTATGGTAACCAAAAGTAAATATCACTTGCATGATTTCGTCATCTATGCATGTAAATAATTACATCTGTGACTCCCTGCAGTTCGTTGTCTTAATCATGGACTTAAGTAAATTATATTGATTTCCATATAGGATAACCTGCTTAAAATGCCACCTGCTACAAACACAAAGACTGCATAATAATTTTAAAGAACAGGTTTATGGAACACCTAGTTAGGAGTTGCTTTATCCTCATATTGGTAATTTATCCTTTATGCAGGAGATGATTGGAAATATTCCTAGGATGTATTTATTAATATTTTGTGTTTTAATAAGACAGACAAAGATGTTTTTAAACAGCCAATGATGGTAAGTTATGCTATCTGATAAATTGAATAAAATCTAACATTAAAGCTAATTAATGTAATATGCAGGACTTATAATAATAATATTTTATTGTACACCAACAGAAGAAGTATAATTACAAAATAGTTTCATATTTGTACAAAGGCGGCCTTATCGCTTTAGAGCGATTTCTGCCAGGCAACTAAGTTGTGATAGGATTAAAAGTGGAAATTAGAATCGGCGTTGGGACAAAGTATAGAAATAATATGTTTATAAATAATATAAGTACTACTTACATACATATCAATAATTACATACACATACCTACCTAGATAAATATAGTAAATACATATGAATGATACGTACATAAACATTCTAATAATACATACACAGACGTAAACAATGAAAGCGTTAAGATGAACAATGTTTCCCGAGGTATTGTTAAGCATTCGTGTAAAGGTGTACCTAAGGATTGCGAGCAAGCGAATATATAATATACTTATGTTCCTGTCTAAAATATTCTTCTATATGCAACAATAAAAGTTTTGAGGCCTTCTAAGTCAAAATGAGTGAACCCTGATCGTCTTAGTAAAAACCGCATAATAAATTAATAGTTGAAACTAACTTCAAATTTTTTTATAAATCTTTAGCGGCCAAAAACGATACAATTAATACGTACGTTGTAGTGGTAGCGGCTTCTCCATAGCAGAGCAAGCAAATTTTAGTTCATAAACATTACTGCCAGGCTACCATCAGTTTATATCCTTCTAGATAATTAGCGCGAAATAGTAATCATATCGACTCATTAACTCAGTGTTTTTTTCATTGGCTAAGCCGTAACATAGAGATCAGATCGCCATGTTTGTTTTTACGCCTTTCAAACTGTCAATGTCACACGCAAGGCTTCTTTGCTCGAGTGTACATAAAAGGTAAACAAAGTCATAACGGAGTCAGCTGTGACTTTGTTTGCGGACACGTAATGTTTCGCAGTTTCGTTTGGAAGGCATGATGAAAATGTTTGGATTGTGTTTGAGGGTCCCTGTGTTCGGTTCATAAAGATTTTGGGTTGAAACCGTTTCAAGTTTGAGTTTGGTTGGTTTCACTGTATATTTTCTGTACCTAAAACAAACTGAAAAATTTACTGTGCAGAATCCGACACAACTAAGTGTAGTACCTAGAGTTGTTTTCAAGCGAGTTCAAAATTGACAATCTTAGTGAAACTGCTGTACTTAATGCAATTGTTCGGTCTTCGATTCGTATCTACTGACTGATTTGAAAATATCATTAGTTTTTCGCTATAACATAGCTTGATTGGAAATTAAATGTTTGAATTTTGTTTGTATATAAATCGCCTTGTCCATGTGTACTTATCTAATAGAAACAAGAAGGTATAGGTACCTATTAAAGAGGTGAAGACGAAACTAAAAACTTTTGCCGATTTATAGACTGGCTAAAAGTATAAATATGCTTCTCGTAAATATGTTCATACATAAAAAAATCCTACAAAAATAAAAAAGTTAGGCAGATAAAACCGAAAGAAGCTGCTTCTTCTTAAAAAAAAAAAACTGAATTCTGTTTATAAAAAGGCGTAATAACAGAATGACTAAACCCTCTGAACTGTATACTGATGACCTAGTAAGTCAAAACAATGACTGCCGATATCGTAAGCCGCTTCGTTTTCATAATTAAAAAACCTCTACTGATCATTGATACTTAATATGTAACATGTTCAATACCATTTTAATATAATATGCAGAACATGCACACATAACGTAGTGTAGAGCAAATTAAGTTTCTTTGAAAACTTTTAACGTTGATAAAAACGAGAGGCATTAAATCTACCACACATCTATACTCTATCTATACTAATATATAAAGCTGAAGAGTTTGTTTGTTTGAACAAACTCTTCAGCTTTATATTTTGAAAAATTATTTGCATTTGATAGCCCAACTCTTGAGGAAGGTTATAGGCTATATTTTATCCCGAAATTCCCACGGGATCAAAAGTTATGCGGGCAAAACCGCGCGCGATGGCTAGTATACTAAACCTAAGTATTTGTTAATCCGAAACAATTTTTTTATTTTTTTTAATCCCCAGACAATCACACCAACTACATGGCCCTAAAGTAAGCATAGCTTGTGTTATGGGATACCATGTAGCGAAATAGGGGGGAACCTAGATTATAAATACATAAATAGATAAACACCCACACAGGGAACATTTTTTTTTCTTGATCCGTGCGGGAATCGACCCCGCAACCACTGGCGTCTGAGGTTTAGGTACCCCATCACTAAAGAGGTCGTCCAAAAATCGTATTAAAAAAAAGTTTACGAGAAATATAGGTACGAAAAAAGTTTTTTCGAAGAACATAAATAGCTTAATAATTAAGTTAAAAAGTAAAAATCCTTTGTGAAGATTTAGACAGACATTTTGACGTTTCGCGGTGAATGAGTCGTGCTTATTGTACTTTCTATCAGGTGATCGGGAAGATACACGGTGTTTAAATTTAACTAAAAAAACATTCCTGTGACTAAACTGTTGCTTATAATTGATCTGATTTTTGTTGTTTAGCCTGATAATGATACACAAAATATATGTTTTCATTTAATGCTTGTCGCTTGTAGATAACGAATCAATAAAGTAAAGAAATATAAGCACATGCATATTGCGCCGTATTGGACATAACGATCTCAAGTGTCTCTATTGTCAAATTTAGAATCTTCAAAATCAGTTTTTGTTCGAAACTTTCGCATTTAAAAACTCATAATTTGACATCTTTGGATTCCTACTTTCAAACTTTTATATTTTATGCCTTGAGTTATAATATGTAGGTAATTTAACTTTACTATAGATGTCTTCAATGGTTTTATACACGTTTTGTTAGTTAATTTGCTTTTTTTTTTGTTCTGGGCAGGTACAGACTTTAAAAATATATCAAAGTGAGTTTATTTAAGACAGAAGCTATCGTTTTTATTTTTTAATTTTTAGTTCTGTTATATTCTTTCTAAACACACAAATTATTAAATATTTTACATGCCGTTTTTAGAATTACAAAAGATAAAACAGCTTTCAATAAAATATAAGTAATGAACAACAATTAGTGTTCAAAATATTTCATATATGGCGCTGTATGTATATCAAATCGCGCATGTAACTTTTTAAATACGGTATTGAGATACGTGTAAGCTGGCTGAAACGCTGGGCAACCTAGAGGACTTACATAATCTTTTGCGTTTATTTTTGAAACCGGCGTCTTCATTAATCATTTGAAGACGTCGGCCGGAATGAATAGTAGTTTATATTGGTGGTTGCCTGCCAGTCTTTTGCAGGCAGACTTACAAGACTGTATGTCAGTCATACTACGGCCACACTACCTCACCGTCTACCAGCAATAATTATGGCATTAAATTACCGTTTAAATTACTGCATGAACTGGTGTGGTTATACTACGGCCACACTACCTTACCGTCTACCGGCAATAATTATGGCATTAAATTTCCGTTTAAACTGCATGTCTATATCTATCTTCTTCTTCTATCTATATCTATATCTATATCTTCTATCTATCTTCTATCTATCTTCTATACTTATAATAAATCTGTAGAGAGGTCAATTCTGTACATTAAATTTTTTTTCAAAATAACTATCAGGGGGAGATTAGTGATCGATACTGATGCCAAAAATGCAATCAGTAAAATTTTTGTCTGTCTGTCTGTCTGTATGTTCCTTATAGAAACAAAAACTACTCGACGGATTTTAACGAAACTTATTAAAATTATTCTTCATACTCCTGAGCAGGTTATAGTATACTTATTATCACGCTACAATCAATAAGAGCAGAGCAGTGAAGGGAAATGTTGGAAAAACGGGAGAAGTTACTTCATTTTTTAAGCTTCCGTCGCGTGTGCAGCCTTAATGGTTAATTAAAGCTACATAGAAATCATGTATGACAGAAATATTCTTCATAAAATTATATAAAAAATATCCCACAACAGTATATGTCTATATTTTATGGTTGAATCACAATAACACGTGTAAATCCCGATAACTTAGCAGTTCGGAGCTTTCTGATTATATTTGTTTACTCTTACGTTTATAATACTCTCACTCATCCCTAATTTAAAAAAATAACATTATTACCTATTCAATAAAAAAAGAATCATAGAAATTGGTATAGAAACACCAAACTTATACATGAAATACGCTAATGACCCATCGCGCGTGAATACTGAATGATATAGGGATTATTTTTGCGTAACGGTTGCCGCGCTCGACGCGGCTCGCGGCGGCGGTAGGGTATAAAAAGGCGGGAGGCGAGCGCAAGCTTTTGCACACTTCCCGTTTGCGTTCGCTCCCGAACGGTCGTGTCTGCGGCCGCTCCCGAGTGTTCGTATTGCGCTGCCCTTGTTCCCTCCCCCGCACTCGTGCGGGTCAGGTGCCAAGTTAAGCTCTTTCGGAAAGTTTTCTCTTGTGGAGGCTGTGTGGTGTCGGGGCTAATTCATCTGCCCTTTTCAGGGCGGACCCGACTGCTGCCGGCCGAAGCATCGCTGGTCAGGTGGATACGTAACCGTGCCAATGAAGCCTGATCGTCCGCCGTTCACCGGCAATAGGTCCGTACTAGGTCGTTTTCTTTTTCAGCGCAGTTTGTCTTCGATAGACTTCCTTTCAGCCCAGCATTATGCCTCGTCACCCTGAGTGTACCGAGCATCAATGTGAAATCAATCGCCGTCGTATTCGTAATCTAAAGGACGAAAACAATTACATCAAATCCAATACTGAACGCTTGAGCCGTCTCGATAATGAGGAGAAAACTGAGCTTCGGGCTCAGGTCGACTCCTTGCAGGCGGAATTATCCGCTCGTCCTTCCTCCTCGCAGGTCGCCTCGCAGATCGCCTCCCAGTTCGATAAGTTTTCCAGGGACAAACAAGAACTGTCTTATTGCAATGTTACGTAGTGTTGGTTCTCTTAGGTTTTTCTTTTTACAATGCATACTGTCTCTTGAGTGTTTTGTTTTCAATGTATTGATGAGTTTTTATGTTTTTGCGGTGTTTACCTACTGGAACAAAAGGTTCCATTTTTATTTGGGTTTCGATTTGTTATCAATGTCCTATCATAATGTTCAATATATTTCTAGAATAGTTAAAATATTTATCATGATTATTGCAATCTTACTTAATAGTTTTCTTGTTTTTTTTATTATAATTTTTTCACTAGTGGTCTCTTTTTGGTATATTATTTTCCTTTTGGTGATTAGTGTAGATGTCTTTGCGGTATTTACTGGAATTAAAGGTGCCATTTTAATTCATATTTATTATCAATATTTTTATGTAATTTTATTTCAATATAATTATGTTTTTACAGTTATATTTACCTGTTATATACATTTTTATTTTTATTTGTTTTATACATTTTCTACTTATTATGTTTATTTAAGTATTTGCTTTACAATATCAAGAAATGACTAAAAATAAAAGTAAAAGTTTTATATAAGGTTTATTAAATATACGGTCAGTAAACACAGGCAAGGATGAGTTTGTCGCTGCTGTGGAAACGTTTAACCCAGATATACTAGCTATAAACGAAACGTGGATAAAAACCGGGCAGCAAAATCTAGCGCCAGTCGTAGCAGGGTACAGTTTTAGACACGTAGAGCGGCCCCATGATAAGACAGGTGGAGGTGTAGGCTTCTACGTGAGGCGAGGCATTCGCGCGCGCACGCGGCCGCACCCGCCGTCCGCTCTCGAGCAGATGTGGATGGAGGTGACGCTGCCGGGCTCTACGCGGATGGCGGTAGGAACAGCTTACAGGCCTGAAGGCGTTAGTGTCTCGGTCGCTCTAGATGCTCTTAATGAGTCTATAGCAAGTCTTAGATACTGTAACAGCATCTTTATTCTGACCGATTTCAACGTAGACATGTTACAGTCTCCAACATCTCATTCATTAAAAGATTTAAATATATTTTTAGACCACCACAGTTTTGTTCAGCTGGTGAAAGAGCCAACTCGTGTTACAGAAAATTCTTCCACACTTTTAGATCTTGCAATCACAGACTCGTCAACTATGTGTAAGACTATTAGCGAGCATCATAATCGTCAAATTAGTGACCATGGGCTCGTGTTGGTTGAACTAAATCTGGCAAAACCTAACAGGATTCCGCGGCTTATTACTAGTAGATCATTGCATAAAATAAATGAAGACGATTTCAATAACGATTTGAAGTCATTGAATTGGAATTCAATTTATATGGCTCAAAATGTTGATGAAATGGTGAACATATTAACATCATTTTTGCTAGATATATTCGATAGGCACGCGCCCATTCGGCAGTATCGTATCAAAGAAGCCCCGCGACCGTGGCTAACGGACACGATTAAGAAAATGATATCTTTACGCAACGCAGCCCACAAGCGAGCAAGAATGACCAAAAAAGATTCACACGTAGAATATTACAAGGATCTTCGAAATACGGTAAATGCTGCGATTGTAAGGGAAAAAACTGCGTACTACACTTATTACGTAAATAATAATGTTAGGGAACCTAAAAAAATGTGGGCACATCTTAAATCAACTTCTCAAGTAGCGACTGTTCAATGTTACGATTTACCACAACATCTTAGCGACCCTAACATTATCAACGATAACTTTTTAAAAATCCCGGGAAACCCGTACTGCAACCCCTCATTACTACATCAGTACGAAACCACTCAATTCACCCAGTCGCAATTCGAACTAAGACAATGCACTCAGGATGAAGTACTTAGGGCTATAAAAAGTATAAGCTCTAATGCATCAGGTTATGATCTCATAAATATACAAATGATTAAATTAACTTTACACATCACATTACCTATTATTACTCACATTATTAATCAATCCATCCTGACTTCCACATTTCCTGATGCTTGGAAATTAGCTAAAATTAAACCTCTTCCAAAATTAAATAAAGTAGAGACCTATAAAGATATACGCCCAATAAGTATATTGCCGGCAATGTCAAAAATTATCGAACGAATCGTTTGCATGCAGGTGACCAATTATGTAGAAATGGAAAAAATTGTACCTAAAATCCAATCAGGGTTCCGTGCTGACCACAGTACTGCCAGTGCACTGTCTCACGTGACAGATGACGTCCTACAATCTTCAGACAATGGAATGGCTACTATTCTGGTCCTACTCGATTTTAGTAGAGCATTCGATTGTCTAAATATAGAGCTGCTACTGGCTAAAATGAAGTATTATGGTTTTAGTGAAGCAACTTGTAAATGGTTCAAGTCTTTTCTGTCAGAACGCCGCCAATATGTGTCGGTAGAAACAGATAACCAAGTTTCTCAATCGAGCATCAGAAAATGTGATAGGGGCACCCCGCAGGGCTCCATACTTAGTCCTATACTGTTCATCATGTACACAGCTGACCTAGACCGAAAAATACATCACTGTAAAAGTCACTTGTACGCTGATGATACTCAGATTTATTATTCGTTCGACCCTAAATCAGTTGAATCCGCAGTTGAAAAAATTCATCAAGATCTCAACGAAGTATATAGGTGGTCATGTGACAATACTCTTGTATTAAATCCGACGAAATCAAAGTATATAGTCTTAGGCACCAAACATCAATGTGACAATGTTAAAAAAAGCTTCCCACAATTAAAAATTAACTCAGTGGTTATTGATAGGGTACAAACTGTGAAAAATTTGGGACTTGTACTTGACGAAGAGTTACGCTATGAATCACATATTAATGCGAAAATAAGAAATGCTTTTTTTCGATTAAAAATATTGTACGAATTTCGGAAATACTTATCATTAGATGTACGTATAAACCTGACAGAATCTCTTGTTTTATCAAATTTCAATTACTGTGATAACGTGTACGGACCTCGAATATTTAGTAAAACTGAGCGAACTATACAGAAGGTACAAAATGCTTGTATGCGTTTCTGTTATAATATACCAAGGCGGGCTCACATTACACCATTTTTAGTAGCTAAAAATATACTAGCAATGAAAAATCGCAGGAGACTGCATTTCGGATGTTCGGTGCAAAAAATAATGATAACGGGTAAACCTACCTATTTATACAATAAATTTCAATTTAAGAAGGACTTGCACCAACAAAACACTCGCTCCAAATTTCAAAATAAGCTAGCTATACCCAAACACCATACGGCTGGGTTTAGAGGCAGTTTCAAGTATGCAGCATCCAAAATCTGGAATGATTTACCACCCCCCATCAGAAACACCAAGGGGAAAGCTACTTTCAAACTAAAATTACGAGCATATCTACTAGATCGAGAAAAAAGAGATTTTAAATATGTTTTTAGTCTATAGGTATGTATTATTTTGGTTGGGTATTTTTTATTTTTTTATTTTATATTATTGTTATTAGATCATCTAAATGTGTACTATGTTGAAAAAAGATAAATATAAGTATGTATTTTATTGACAAACTATTCTTTATAAGTTTCCTAAAAAAGAGAAAAATATGTAGTATCTTAAATATAGGTAAATTATATATTTATATATATAATACCGGTTTCTTTTAATGTATCTATTCCGCACCAATGTTGACCACTTTTGATAAACATATACGTTTTAAGTTAATAATTATAAGGTTATGTTCTAATTTAAATGTTATAATATTTCAACTTGGCCACGGCTACTCTTATATTTTATATGGTGTATGAACAAGGCTTAGGCTGAAAACCAGCGCTGTTGTAGGAGAAATTCCACAGCAGTATCATGCTGAGTCTAAACCTTTTGTCACAAAATATTTTCGTCTCTTTTAATTGTAATTTAGTTTTCTTTTTTGTTATTATTATTTTCCATGTTGATTTTTTTTTTGTGATAATAAACTTTATTTCATTTAAACTTTATTTCATTTATTTCATTTCATTTCATTTCATTTATTTCAACTGGAAAAACAACACGCAGCCATTCAGGCCCAGCTCAGGTCTGACTTCGAAAGCGAGAAGGGTATCCTTATCGCTCAAATCAAGTCCTTGCGTGAGCAAGTGTCCGCTCGTCCTCAGGTCGCCTCCTTTTCTCAGGGGTTCCAAACCGATTCTCCGGCGTCTCCAGATCCCTCTGAGTACGTCGATTCTTTTTCAAACTGCATGTCGGTAGACTCCACCGCATGCAAACGGAAAACTACCCCGCCGGGTAGTGATTCCGACTCCGCTCCTTTAGTTCCAGAATCTCCTGCTCCGTTCACCGAGGTTCGCAAAAAGTCCAAGTCTAAGAAGAAGAAGCAAGATGCTTCTTCGACTTTATCTCCATCCGTTTCAGCTGCTCCAGCCGCTGTTCCAGCTCCGCAAAATGTCGCACCGGCGTCTGCTCCTGCGCCTTTTGTTTCAGCGATCCCGGCGTCACAGCCTGCGTCGCAATCAGATTCGGCTCCGCCGAAAGTCAAGTCTCCGCCCCCCGTCTTTCTACGGGACAAGAGCCGCTGGACCGAGGTCTCAGCTCTCTGCGGTAGACACAATCCCAAAATCCAGTATAGTAAGGCATCCAACGTGGGTGACTCTATTAAGGTCGTTGTCAATTCCATTCCCGATTTCAGGAATCTTACTCGGCTTCTTGCTGATCAAAAGCTCGAGTACCACACTTACGCTCTCCCTGAGGAGCGTAAGAATCGTGCCGTCCTCAGGAACGTGCCGTTCGAGCTCTCGAACGAGCAAATCCAAGAGGACTTGTCTTCTCAAGGCTTCCCCGTCGAATCTGTGCACAAAATGCACAGCCGCCGAGGCAAGCAATTCCCACTTGCGCTAGTGATCCTAGCGAAGAGCCCGCAAGGGCAGTCTATTTTCAGAGGCAAGCCCACTGTGTGTGGTCTGTCCAACATCCGCGTCGAAGTTCCACACAAGCGCGGTTTCCCAGGTCAGTGCCACCGCTGCCAACTGTATGGTCATGCGGCGGCAAATTGTTTTGCTTCCCCTAGGTGCGTCAAGTGCCTAGATCCGCATGGGACTAAGGAGTGCTCTCGCACTCCCGAATCGCCCACCGCTCCGTCCTGCGTCTTGTGCGGCCAGTCAGGCCACACAGCAAACTTTCGCGGCTGCTCCAAGGCACCGCGTGCTGCCAGGGCTACCGTGAAGCCCATCGAGAACTGGAGAGAGCGACCGCAGCTTAGCTCGGACGCTCCTCCAGTCAGTTCAAAGGCCCCTAAGGCCTTCATCTCTCTCGTTTCAGGTCAGCGCAGCCGGGACGCGACTCAATCGCAACCGGCCGCCAAATCGGCTTCCCAGTGCCAGAACGCAAAAGGGTCTCAAGACCGCATGGCGTTCTGGATTCAGATCGCTCCCATCGACGAGATCCTGGCTTTCGGCGCCGCTCTCGACGCCAGCCCAGAGGGTTTCAACGGTGCTCTTCCGGTCCTAACCAAGTTCGCTCCCCTTATTAGGAAACTCCAGCAAGCTCAACGTTTCTAAACGTAGTCCTTCTTTCCAGCATTCCTATCTCAGAGTGAGTCTGATCACTCTAGATAATCTCTTAGTTTCAGCTTTGTCATTTCTGCTAATCTTAGCTTGTTTTTTCTCACTTTCAGTTCCTTTTGGTGGCAGCCGTCTGGATGCCGCTCACTGCGCAGCCTCTCTCTCCAATTGGCTGTCGCTCCGATAAATGATCAAGAACCTGGATTAAGGTAGGTCGTAAAGGGGGATGTTTAGTGGGTATGCTCGGCTTCACTGAGCGAGTCTCCACACTGTCTGGGCATTCTATTTTCCGTTAGCCACTGGGGTTAACAGCTTATAGAATGCCCATTCGTCCGTAATAGGATTCATCCTCCTCCCGCTAAAGCTTGCTTTACTGGTTAAAGCTTGTTTTAGGGGGTGCCAAAATTTTCTGTGGCGAAAAAAAAAAAAAAAAAAAAAAAGCAAGCTTTTGCGCGATTTAATATAAGTAGGTACAGAAGGAACAAGCGTTACATTACCTGTCAAATTCCCCCAACCAATTTTAACTTATTATCGAGGGCATAGAGTTCAAATTGAAGTAAAAAAAATTGACAGATTTGTAACGCTTGCCTTCTGTACATACAGAGATAAAATGGAAATCAAGGTTTTGTTTATTTCATGATCGTTTCTGCCTCTTGGTAGTCAAAAACCGTAGATTTCTTCGGAATAAAAAGTAACGTATGTGTTAACTACTATACCAAATTACATTAATATTGGCTTAGCCGTTTGGCAGTGAAAAGCAGCCATACATAACTATAGGTAGTATTGTATGTACACTGATAATGGCTGGATGGATGGATTTTTGCTATTCTTTCACGCAAAAACTACTTAACTTTGCCTAGAATAACAATAAGCTAAGAATAATTAATGAAGATATTGCATGAATTAAGTAAAATTGAAGGCATTAAATAAAACACTTTTTAACCGGATTAATGGCGTATAATTTATATATTTTTTTTTTTTTTTTTATAAGTGACTAAACCCGTGTTTGACCTCAATCTCACCTGATGGTAAGTGACGATGAGGTCGAATGAAAGCACACGGGTTTAGGAAGGAACTGGCTCTTTATACAATTTTGCCGGAACACATTACCGCCGGAGCGGTAACATTTGGCGGCAGACTTTATATAAAGGGTGGTCGCTAGCCAGGCGGACCCAGAAGGGATCCTACCACCAAGCAAAATTTTACATTTTAACTCGACGTTTCGGTGTCTTCGCAGACCCCGTGGTCACGAGCGACTGTTAAAATTTAAAATGTAAATATACGCGATAAACCCGGTTAAAAAGTGTTTTATTTAATAGTCATACATAATAGTTATCGCGAAAACTTAAGACAATAATAAAATTTAAGGCACTTTGGTACCCGATTTGTTTATAACGCTATGTGCCTAATAGATAGTTACCTACCTATGTTTGTGGTTAGGAGTTATACATATTATATGGGCGAAGATTCTTCATTTTTATTTTTGTTATTAAAGATAGTTAGGACCTTGGAGAAGAAAATAACCTACTCGAAATACTAATTCAATACAGACGAAGTCGCGGGCATCAGCTATGTAATATACCTACCTACCTATACTTTTTCACAAAACCTAGGTGAAACTGCGGATCACTGCTTTGTTATAACAGTTTTTGAAGTAATTCTGTCTGTTTATCTATCAGTAACGCTTTCACAGCTAAACTACTGAGTCGATTCTGACGAAATTTAGAATAAGGTAAGTTTTAACTTCAAGGAGGATATAATAATAGTATTTATCCAACTCTAATAAACGGTATCCACGCGGACGAAGTCGCGGGTCACAGCTAGTATGTCAATAAATTTGGCAGAAAATATCACTTTTTCAAGATGGAGGTCGAAGCTGCAGCGGTGTTGTGTTTTATGAGTGCCAATTATTTTTACATGAATCTTTTAAATTTCAACAAAGCTAAAAGGAGACAAAAAAGGGTATCCCAAACAGACGGTTCGGATAATTCTAAAAACTGGGGCGCTTTTTCAGTTGACCACTCCATGTCGGTCGATACGTGCGTCGCCGGTGAGCTCATATTGCACACTGGACAAGTGGACAAACGGTAGTGTGGCCACAAACGCAATAATTACTGCGGTAATCTTCTTTGATGTGCGAAAAAAGACCGCCGCCGGAGCTATTGCCTACCGCCGTTTGCCATATTGATTGGCATTGTAAAATTATGGCCGTAAATCGTGGTTACACCTAGGTGTTGTTTAAGTTATGGCAATAATTATTGGCATATCACGGTAGTGTAGCCAAAGCATCAGGCAGGTATACAATTTCACCTGCCGTTGGTGAGTGATATGGGGGGGGGGATTCATTATATCCATGACATGACATGATACTTATATTCATCCATGGACATGATCCCACCAATGAAACGATTCCTTCCTATGGGCGTGGGTGGCCAGGGCCCTATTTCATAAAGCTGCAATTCGTGGTAAACTGACAATTGTTAGCGATTTTCACATGACTTTCGTTTCATAAAACTACAATTCTAAAGGTGACATACAATTGACAGTAAAAATCGTTTCATAAAAATTGTCACGACCATTGTCAGGGTTTAAAGTGTTACTAGATGTCAAAAACTTAAAATCCATTTATACCGCATTTCACTCGCCTTTGTTGATAACGAAACGTAACTAGAAAAGGGTAATTACAATTTCGAAACGCATGTCGATTTAAAGCAACGTCTCTCATGCATGTAGGTACCTACTCGTCGTCATCCTTCCATCCATCACAATTTGTGAATGATTAAATACTATATCTCTCTTTCACATACATAGGTACTTCCTTAATACTTATTTAAATCCAAATTAAAGGGTCACTAATGGAATACTAAACAATACTCCAACTTCAATGACTCCGCGACTCATCATTGTCAATAAATAAATGTAATAAAGGATTACTTGTCGTTGTAGACTGCTCATTGAAAATTTGACTATGTTTTCCATGTTTCAGGATTTCTTCCCATTTCGCCAAACACCTGCTGGAGTCAGGCCACAGCTTATCTAATGATCACACTTACCAGATTTTACACAGATGTGATAAAGGATTACGTATGAATATTTTAAAACAACTAGAAATCCTGAAACATGGAAAACATAGTCAAATTTTCAATGAGCAGTCTACAACGACAAGTAATCCTTTATTACATTTATTTATTGACAATGATGAGTCGCGGAGTCATTGAAGTTGGAGTATTGTTTAGTATTCCTGATCCGTAGAATCTCCTGCTCCGTTCACAGAAGTTCGCAAAAAGTCCAAGTCTAAGAAGAAGAAGCAAGATGCTTCTTCGACTTTTTCACCATCCGTTTCAGCTGCTCCAGCTGCTGTTCCTGCTCCGCAAAATGTCGCACCGGCGTCTGCTCCTGCGCTTTTTGTTTCAGTGATCCCGGCGTCACAGCCTGCGTCGCAATCAGATTCGGCTCCGCCGAAAGTCAAGTCTCCGCCCCCCGTCTTTCTACCGGACAAGAGCCGCTGGACCGAGGTCTCAGCTCTCTGCGGTAGGCACAATCCTAAGATCCAGTATAGTAAAGCATCCAACGTGGGTGACTCTATTAAGGTCGTTGTCAATTCCATTTCCGATTTCAGGAATCTTACTCGGCTTCTTGCTGATCAAAAGCTCGAGTACCACACTTACGCCCTCCCTGAGGAGCGTAAGATTCGTGCCGTCCTCAGGAACGTGCCGTTCGAGCTCTCGAACGAGCAAATCCAAGAGGACTTGTCTTCTCAAGGCTTCCCCGTCGAATCTGTGCACAAAATGCACAGCCGCCGAGGCAAGCAGTTCCCACTTGCGCTAGTAATCCTAGCGAAGAGCCCGCAAGGGCAGTCCATTTTCAGAGGCAAGCCCACCGTGTGCGGTCTCTCCAACATCCGCGTCGAAACTCCACACAAGCGTGGTTTCCCAGGTCAGTGCCACCGCTGCCAATTGTATGGTCATGCGGCGGCAAACTGTTTTGCTTCCCCTAGGTGCGTCAAGTGCCTAGATCCGCATGGGACTAAGGAGTGCTCTCGCACTCCCGAATCGCCCACCGCTCCCTCCTGCGTCTTGTGCGGCCAGTCAGGCCACACAGCAAACTTTCGCGGCTGCCCCAAGGCACCGCGTGCTGCCAGGGCTACCGTGAAGCCCATCTAGAACTGGAGAGAGCGACCGCAGCCTAGCTCGGACGCCCCTCCAGTCAGTTCAAAGGCCCGTAAGGCCTTGACTTCTATAGTTCCAGGTCAGTGCAGCTGGGTCGCGACTCAATCGCAACCGGCTGCCAAACCGACTTCCCAGTGCCAGAACGCAAAAGGTTCTCAAGACCGCATGGCGTTCTGGATCCAGCTCGCTCCCATCGACGAGATCCTGGCTTTCGGCGCCGCTCTCGACGCCAGCCCAGGTTTCAACGGTGCTCTTCCGGTCCTAACCAAGTTCGCTCCCCTTATCAGGAAACTCCAGCAAGCTCAACGTTTCTAAACGTAGTCCTTCTTTCCAGCATTCCTATCTCAGAGTGAGTCTGATCACTCTAGATAATCTCTTAGTTTCAGCTTTGTCATTTCTGCTAGTCTTAGCTTCTGAATTTCTCGCTTTCAGCTCCTTTTGGTGGCAGCCGTCCGGATGCCGCTCAATTCGCAGCCTCTCTCTCCAATTGGCTGTCGCTCCGATAAATGATCAATAACCTGAATCAAGGTAGGTCGTAAAGGGGGATTTTTAGTGGGTATGCTCGGCTTCACTGAGTGAGTCTCCACACTGTCTGGGCATTCTATTCTCCGTTAGCCACTGGGGTTAACAGCTTATAGAATGCCCATTCGTCCGTAATAGGATTCATCCTCCTCCCGCTAAAGCTTGCTTTACTGGTTAAAGCTTGTTTTAGGGGGTGCCAAAACTTTCAGTGGCGGAAAAACAAAAAAAAAAAAAAACTAATTTAGTTCAGTGGTGGTCGTTGCGCCCTGAGGATGCTTCTGGTTGAAGCGAAACACGTGTCAGTGATAGCTTGTGGTGTGGGTTTCTGTGTGTGTGGTCATTGCATGTCTTGCTTCTTGCTTGAGGGAGGGAGGGCGGTGAACCTACGCATGAAAATAAAACACTTTTTAACCGGATTTATCGCGTATATTTACATTTTAAATTTTTGACTCGACGTTTCGGTGTCTTTTCAGACCCCGTGGTCACGAGCGACTGAGGTGTCAAGCGTCGGATTGATAGATTGAAAAAAGTTATACATCATCATCTCCATCTGTTTCTCAGTCTTCGAGCGTAGCGTTCGGGATTGACACAAAACGAGCTGACAGTATCTTGAGTTACAGGTCGTGCAGCTTGCTGGATGTTAGATTTAATGTTTTTCAGGATAGGGTCCCATGTCGGTGATAGTTTCCAACCATCTTCTCTATTGAAATTAGGGTGTTTTTTAATTTCAATCGCTTCTCTGATCATTCTAGGAATGTAATGCTTCTCTCTAGATAAAATTTTCACAGAGTCAAACCTTAAGTAGTGGTTGGGCTTGTCCATGGAATGCTCACAAACTGCAGACTTTGAAGCTCTTCGATTTTTAATATCAGCTATGTGTTCTTTTACGCGGGTTGATACGTTTCTTTTGGTTTGACCAATGTAGGAAAGCCCACAGCCGCAGTCAATCTTGTAAACACCTGGGTCTTGTAAAGGGATGCTGCATTTAACTGAGCGAAGTTAAATGCAGCATCCCTTGTTTACAAGATTGACTGCGGCTGTGGGCTTTCCTACATTGGTCAAACCAAAAGAAACGTATCAACCCGCGTAAAAGAACACATAGCTGATATTAAAAATCGAAGAGCTTCAAAGTCTGCAGTTTGTGAGCATTCCATGGACAAGCCCAACCACTACTTAAGGTTTGACTCTGTGAAAATTTTATCTAGAGAGAAGCATTACATTCCTAGAATGATCAGAGAAGCGATTGAAATTAAAAAACACCCTAATTTCAATAGAGAAGATGGTTGGAAACTATCACCGACATGGGACCCTATCCTGAAAAACATTAAATCTAACATCCAGCAAGCTGCACGACCTGTAACTCAAGATACTGTCAGCTCGTTTTGTGTCAATCCCGAACGCTACGCTCGAAGACTGAGAAACAGATGGAGATGATGATGTATAACTTTTTTCAATCTATCAATCCGACGCTTGACACCTCAGTCGCTCGTGACCACGGGGTCTGAAAAGACACCGAAACGTCGAGTCAAAAATTTAAAATGTAAATATACGCGATAAATCCGGTTAAAAAGTGTTTTATTTAATAGTATGAATCGCGAAAACTTAAGACAATACTACGCATGAAAATCCTGCATCACTAGTGCAAGTACAAGTCGCGGAATTAGCAAAATAACTTTTTATAGTAGGTTAATAAGAGTAAAATGGTTGTTCCAGTCAATGACAAACGTTTGGGGAGATTTCGATGTGGTCTAATCAATAATATGCCTACTATAGCCCACTCCAATAATGTAAATTTACAATATAGTAATTTAAGTAGTTTGATAAATAAACAACATGACAGTGTATTTATTCAGAAAACAAACTCTCTAAACCAATGTAAATCATTCAGTGGTTGGGCTACCACAGGTATACCTACATATCAGTAGAAAGCACCTAAGTGATCTCTATCATGAGAAATAATACGACAAAAATGACAGTTTTTGCAACTATGTCAGAACTTACTCAAAGTTATTTTAAAAAGTTTGTGCCGGCAAATCAATCTATCTAGTTAATAAGATTAAAAATAGTGCTAATAAGACTAAAACTACTTGGAACATAATTAATAAGGAAACTGGGAAAGTTAAGAACCACAATAGTTAGTTTAATCTTTTAATTGACAGTACAATAATTAAAGCAGATGAAAATGTTGCGACAGCATTTGAGAATCCCTGCCATTCAATAAATTTAAATCAATCATTAAAAACACTGTATCTCGAAAAGCTTATTAAACTAAAGATTACTTAGACGATAAAAAGGCATAGGATTAAGCACAACAGGATATTTCTAAAAGTTTCTAATTATTTATTAATTTTGTTTACGGCTTGGCTGTGCAGCATGTCATATGGCATAGTAGTGACTGTTCCACTCACTTATTTTTCTTGTCAAGACAACAGCAAGAACGTCATGCTCCCTCAGGCGGTATGGCTTGTGGTAGTGTCGGGTATCGGGTCAGCCTCTTCCCTAAAATATGGTTGAGGAGGGTGATGGCTGGTGCTTGCGTTATTAAAAAAAAAAAAAAAAAATTCAAAAAGTTTTATTCATCTTAGGAATTTCACAAAACACTTGATGAAGTCAGTCATCACATACTTCGGCTTTAACTAGTTGTTGATAGTTGTTAAATAAGATATTACAGTAGACCAAGAGACAAAAAAAGCCGGCGGAAAAAAACTCTTGGCACTCTTTTTCAGTCAGAATTATCAAATTAATACAAATAGGTACAGTACAAATTGACCGTGACATGAAAAAAAAACAAACACAAGACAGCTAATTGTGAGAGCCAATGTCATGCCACAACCAAATTGCTTACATAGCATATGCAATTAGCTATGGATGCACACCACGAACATGACAAACTGGGACCAGAGTATTTGAACAAGAATGGAATAAAATAGTCATAGTATCATTAGCAAGAAGAAACGATTATGAACAACCTTTAAAAAAATATTTAAAAAAAGGAACCAACTTCAATATTGTACCTTTTTTTGTTTGACTGGAGAAAAACGTGCGATCACGTTTTTGAGCGGCGGGGTAGGTATGTGGGGAAGATCCGGCTGAAGTCCGGACCCACCCACTAAAAACTTCCAGGTGTAACTCATAAGTGAAGCTCACGGTACCGCCATTGGCATTACCCGTGAGCCCCGGCGGGTTACGCTCAGCGTCAGCCTCAGCCGTACGCTCTCTTACGACGGAAATAGACTAGTAGCCGCATCAGGTCCCCTCACCTGCTACGGCTGGCTATCAGGAGGGAGAAGGTGAGCGTATCTCCTTCTACTTCAATATTGTACCTACGTAACTAACTTACCTAGGGGGTAACGTGTTTGGTTGGGTGGATTTGTACGCTTTTATTTCATTACTCTTACTTTCTTATAATTCGGGCCGGCACTAACTTCAAAAAATACTTAGTTGGTAGGTATATCAAAGTGAGTTTCTTACTTTTTAGTTCTGTTATATTCTTTCTAAACATACATAGGTAAGTTAGTTACGTGACGTACTTACTAGGTTTTTTTTTAAATATTTTTTCTTTTTTTTTGTTCGATTAATAAAATAAAGATTAGCTAAGCAAACACCACATACGATGTTTAAGTTTTATTTGCGACACTACTCTTCAATTTACCATTCCTTATATAACTAAGTACCTTTACACATATCATATATTGTCGTGCTTCGTATCACCAAAGAAATCATTCATGCGTAAAATAATATAAATAAATCCTTTTCTTACCTTTCTTTTCGTTTTTGCTTTCGAAGGCTTACGTTTGCAATTCTAGTTTGAACCAGTATAAAACGTTATTGAAATCAAATAAAGAATACGTAAAAACTAACGTGATTTATGTAATATTACTTACAATAATGATCAGCTACTAAGGAAGCGATATCTTGTAGAATCTGAAACAATTAAAATTATTTTAAATAAAAGTTCTCAAATTCAAATTATAATTTTAAACTAAAGAAATCCGATGTATCATTTTGGATAATTATTTTTACATTAATGAACTTGACTGCCTTCTTGGTATGTAACGCCATCTTTTAAATCAGAGGTTAGAATCCTAAGAGATATGTTAATGTGTATTTATTTATTTATTTATTTACTCTATATTTCATATACCAAAAAATATACAGAAAAAAATTAAAGGGTAAAAATGTACAAAAAGTGGCCATTTTGCTCTAGAGCGTTCTCATTGACACAACCTATTTTTTTTAATTTATTTTAACGAGTTTATTGTAACAATTATACGTACAATATTTATTCTATCCTACCAATATTCATATCATCTCAACCGTTTATAACGCCACTGCAATAAATTGTTCGAAAAGCGCTGCAACTGCTATATTTAGTTTTGAAGCTGTTGACAAAAGTGCCCATACAATCGTCTATTCATCATCACTACCTTTTTGAATGAGCCCACTGCAGGGCTATGAGTCTTTCTCCTGAGTTGACGAGTAGGTTTTTAAGTCATAATCCACAAAGCTGGCCTAGTGCTGGTTGGTGAGTGTCAGGATTTTCAGGACGCCGAAGTGGCTTCTGACAAACCCTAGTGAGTACGGCTTACAAGTATACAGCACCGGTACCGACTGCTTCGGGAGTCTCTGAAGCTCAAAAGTCGCCTTTAGAAGTTAATGATCGGCGGTCACCCATCCTTAGGGCGTGGAACTATCTCTACTGAGCCGTGCCGTTTCATGGCATGGCGTCGTGCACGGTGCACAACTCGCGGTTTTATATTTGCTGTTAAAATCAAGGACTACATACCGGTATGAATTTCTGTACATTTTTTTTCTGTATGACGTCATACCGTTAAATTAGTTGTATTTAAAAATAACAGTACAGGAATTCGTACTGAAATAATTCGTGCACCTTTTTTATTATTGTAGCATAACTGATTTTTTTTCAGTAACTGATATTTTCCGGTATTAATATTAATATTGAATTAAAATTTTATTTTTAAATAACTGTAGAATGTTCGATAGTTTAGTTGAAGCCTATGAAGCGTAGGTACATGAAATTAACCGATACCGGTACCGAAATTAAATAGGTTAAAATATTTCTGTACTAAAAACATCTACAGAAATGAATCCGGTATACATTATTTGGGTACTGATTTAATAAATTTAGATTTTAATAACTTGTACAGTTATTGTGTTTGATGAAGCAGTACACTAATAAGGGTACTGAAATTTTACTAGTACTATTTAAAAATTTTATACCGATATGCAGTCCCTGCTTAAAATTATCTCCATCATGGTTCATTATAGACGAGGGTCGGCGCGGCGCAGTGCTGTACGGTGCAAATCAATGCTTTTCTATCACCACCATGGAAATAACCATGATGGAGATAGCACGGCAACGCCGTGGAACCTTGCGGCGCCGCGCCGTGCCACGGATCCACGCCCTTATATGGACCGCGCAGAATGTTGCTTCACCTGCAGTATCGAGTGTTATCCATAGGAGCCACAGCGCCACAAAGACCTACTGCGCCTACACGACTTCGTTCATTATGTTAATTGAAATTACTTAATTAAAAGCTATAATAAACCCAAACAAAGTTTTAATTGGTTTTAATTTATTTAATATACAAATAGTTGTTAATATTTTGACGTAATTTTGTTCATAAGTAGGTAATCATATCCTGATTTTATATAGACTATTCGTTTGTTTGTTGTTTTCCTGGTAATATAGGTATAATCTATGGGATTAATTAAGAGGAACACGTGGGCGAAGGGGCGGGTGGTAGCTAGTTTACTTTTAATGACAACCATTTCTCTCCTGACCTTTATGCTAATTAAATTAGTGAGAACTGACTGACAAAAAGTAATAGTTCAGGGTTAATTAGATTCCGACTTTATTAGGCCGTACAACACGATCTTAACCTAGTATCTAGTATAATAAAGATAAAAAGTTTGTTTATATAAATACACTTATCCTTGATTTTGGATTAAAAAATCATAGATAAGTAAAACACTTGAAAACGGCACCATCGCGTTTATTTTACTCATTAACTTGACGACGTTTACTTTATACTAATTTTAAAAATCGTGTTAAAAATGTTTGAAAATAGTTATTGATTTAAAAATATGAATCCTGAAAATTTAAGACAATATTACTCAAAATACTACTTAAAAAACCTACTACTTAAACAGCGCGCTAGTTTCAAACGTCTATTAAGAACATTTTTATTTGATCTTCAATCTAGTGTATAACTTAATTTTATTTTTACCTGAACATTTGTTTGCTAAATCGAGTTTATCAATTTTTGAGTATTTATTTATTATTCATATGTAGTATAATCCTATAATATGGCTTTAATTATTTATATTATTCTTTGGTTTTCGGACTTAACTATTTAATTATTCTGCAGGGCCCTGTGGCTCCTTAATTATTATGCGTTTTAAAAATTTCGTAAATTACATATTTTGTTGTAAAATGATTTTGTATCAGCCTCCCAGGCAGCGGCTGAAAATCAGTGCTTTGCTACCTACATAGCAAAGTATTATGCTGAGTCGTCGCCTTTTGTTTTTTTAGTACACATAAATTATGGTTTATAGTTATTTACACTGTTATTTGTAAGAACCCTGTTATAAGTTTGTAACTGTAGAAGTGTGTGTGCTAAAGAACAAGAAAACATTTTCTATTTCTATTTATATAAACTCGCTCTAAAAAGTACGAAACAAGAAAATAGTCTCCGCTGAAATATTAATGTATTTTTATACGTCATACTGATAGAGATTGTGTAAGGAAAGCCGTAAAATCGAAGTGGCCTGTAACTAGCGGACAATCAAGAGGCTTTCAACGATACCTTATTTCTCAAAATATAAATAAATAATAATAAATAAAATCCCCAGACAATCACACCAACTACATGGCCCCAAAGTAAGCATAGCTTGTGTTATGGGATACCGTATAGCGAACTAGGGGGGAACCTAGAATATAAATACATAAATAGATAAACACCCAGACACGGAACATTTCTTTTTTTTTCTGGTTCCGTGCGGGGATCGAACCCGCAACCACTGGCGTCTGAGGCAGATAGGTTTACCCCAACGCCATAGTGGTCGTCGTCATATAATAAATAATAATAAATAAATAAAATCCCCAGACAATCACACCAACTATATGGCCCCAAAGTAAGCATAGCTTGTGTTATGGGATACCATATAGCGAACTAGGGGGGAACCTAGAATATAAATACATAAATAGATAAACACCCAGACACGGAACATTTTTTTTTTTTCTTGTTCCGTGCGGGGATCGAACCCGCAACCACTGGCGTCTGAAGCAGATAGGTTTACCCCATCGCCAAAGTGGTCGTCTTTGGCGATGGGGTAAAGTTAGAAGTTATGAGGGAACAAATGAACATCCATACCTACATACAGGTTAAAATCATAACACTGGTTTTTGCTTGGCCGTAGTCAGGCAATAATTCCTGATAAACGATAGTGTACAATAGTTAGGTACCTAGTCATTTAAGCACGATAATTAAGATGAAAATAAAAGTAATCGCATAAACATACTCGTATACCTACTATCTACCCCTTTAGACAGAGTATTATCGTGTTAAAACCAATTTCATATCGAACGAGAGTTATGTGCTCGTATAAATCAATGTAATTGACATGCGAGATTTATGTGATAACAAAGAATTTACTGATATAACGTAAATTGAAACCAAAATTTACTCACTTAGAGGAGGTAACTTTTTGTTGTTAAAGCCGTAAATGGTTTTAACTTCGGAGTTAACTTGGTATCGTATTTTTTTGTTAATTTGGATTGGTGGCCAACGATGCGTGACGCGTCTAGAATACGCGAATTTTCATACAAAACTGCTGCGTCCGTACCGTACGCGTGTGCGACATGGACGTAAGCTGATTAAATTGGCAACATTCTTAATAAGGGCCTAGTGAAAAGTACCCGTAACGAGCGGTCATGTATGAAAAGATTAATGAACGTGGAAGAAGCGAAAGATGTCAGGATCGTAGAAATTGGTGTTCCCTTGTCTCTGCCTACCGCAAAGCGAGACAGGCGTGAGGTTATGTATGTATGTATGTTAAAACTATGGATATATAAGTACTGATACATAACTTCACGCCTGTATCCCTTATGGAGTAGGCAGAAACCAGAGGCTATAAAACCATCTGATGTCACGTTTGACAAAATTGGAGGTATTATAATGATGGAGAGAGACTATTGCAGTGACAGGGGGTCAGCTTATCTCCCACAACAACGCCAGTAAAACCCCTTAACTGGTTCTTACAGTATGTCCGGAAAGAGAAGCAGCTGGTACATTCTATGTTTTCCTTCTTCTGAGCTCTGTTATAAACGACGAGCGTTTGCCCGCGACTTCGTACACGCATAAACTCAAAAGTCCTATATTTTCCGTTCCCGTAGGAATTTCGGGAATTCCTTCCATAATACAAACAGACACTTATTAAGGAACCTTTATACCAAGTATCATATCCGTGCACTCCAGGAATAAGGTTTTTTCATACAAATTAAAACATCATATAGGTCCCGTTCCCGTGGGAATTTCGGGAATTCCTTTTATAAAACAACCAGTCACTTTTTGAAGAACCTTTATGCCAAGTATCGTATCCGTGCACTCAAGGAATACATTTTTTCATACAAACTAAAAAGTCCTATATTTCCCGTTTCCGTGGGAATTTCGGGAATTCCTTCCTTAGGGTGCACCCCTTACATTCCCTAAAGAATGTATGTTCGAAATTTCAGCTCTCTACGCCTAGTAGTTACGGTTGTACGTTGTCTGTCAGTCACTCAGTCAGTAACGGAACAGTTTTATATACCTATATTGATAACTATGTAGTTATTCGTGAAATTTTGGTAATGCTAAACATGCGATTTTTTTTACTTTAACACTTATCAAAAACTTTTTTGTTGCTATTTGAGGAAAATCCACTCAACTGCGGTAGAGTTCATTAAAGTAACAATGGTTTGTTTTTCATTGTTCCGCATGATTTAATATAAAAAATGAAACCATAGCTAGGTTAACTTTTTAATACAGCGTTGGTCTCTGGTGTTTTCTTATTGTGATAGAAAGTCCAAACAATTATTTGAAACACTTACAGTTTCACGATGTATAAACTTATATGAAACACTTTTCAACACACTTGCTCGTAAAGTGAGCCTTATTCTATTGAATTAAGAACTATAAACTGGGCTATAAGTCACGCGTGCATAATATATTATACCCTAGTGCATAATATAATGAATCCTACAAAGTTGAATTGTACTTTTGTGCAAATTACATGCGAGTAAACAGAGCATATTTTATTGATCCGGGTTATACATTATTTTTTTTCAGAAACAACAAAGAGGTTTTATACCACTTCAAATCCATATACATTTTTAAATGTTTGCGCCTTATATTAGTAAAACAAATATGTATATCAAACAAATTATTCACAATTTACAATAATTTGTTATAAAATATTAAAATATTTGCATTTACCACTCCAAATTAAACATTTTCACGTAAAATAGGCTGTATATGCTATACAGACATTGACACATTTGGCAGAAAAAAAATCTACGCGCATGCGCGAGGTTCGGCGCCATTTTTCAATCACAATTCACAGCTTTGTTATCAAGTGTGTTTGTTATTTTATGACCACGTATGTCTGTCTTTTACTCACAAGTGTGTTGAAAAACGTCGTATGTAACTCGTGAGCGTTGCTAATTACAGTCTCGGCTCATTATTAAGTAATTAGCAACTTCGCTCACTTGTTACATAATATACTGTTAGAAACGGATTTTTATAACGGAAATTTTACCTATAAGTACTTTATTTCGAAGCTTCATCAATATACATATAATAAAACAGTAAAAAAACGTGTCTGTACATTTAATATTTAAAAAAAAAATATTTAGGGTTATAAAGAAATGAAAAGAGAGTAAGAATCTGAAAAAAAAATTTGTCTGTTTGTTTGTTTGTAAGTTTGTCTGTTTGCACACGCTAATCTCTGGAACCGCTGGACGGATTTGAATGAACCTTTTTTTGATGTATAGCTGTGAAGCCGGGGCAACATATAGGGTATATTTTATTTCGGTTACTGGAATACCTGATGCAGAACCCTTAAGGGATCATCAAAACCGTAAGAAATATAGATATGATGCCTTAACAAAAGTTGTCCAGGATGATGAGCAGATTCTGCAGACATAAAAAAATCTAGGATCTAAAAAAATTGTAATAGATTTTTAAAAGTTATGCCTAAAACTTACTTTACTAGAATATGGTGGAGATGTAGTTTATTAATATAGCGACTATCATTATTCGCATACAGTTCCCCAGTAAGATTTAAATATTTATTGTAACATGTTGTTAAGGGGAAATATATCAAAAAACTGTATTTTTGTAACCTTAACTGATGTACCAACTGTGTACAGTCACGTCTAATAATATGTATACATTTTCATTGGAATTTGAACCTCATCACAACCGAATAAGTTGCGAAGTGTATACATATTAATGCCCGTGACTGTACGCATAGCTACAAAATAAGCTTTATTGATAAACTTGAGTTATCTAAAGTCCATCATCTAAATTCCGTATTGATCCTTAATCGCATTTAATAAAGTAATCAAAATTATCTTCGGCGTACTCATACCTAATACTCGTACCTAATTTATTTTGTATTGTAATCTTACACAGAATCCTGTTTGACAAAAACAGCGGAAATTTTAAGGTAAATCAATGAATTTAACTGTAGGATTTTCCACCAAAACATCCGCATAATGTATGTTTTTATTACCTGTGAATTTTTAGGTCCAAATGGTAAAAAAATAAATAAAAAAGACGGCATTAAACGCAATGTCACCTTTAAATAAATACAAACAAGCACATTCGACCTTATCTTATGATTCTGATTCTATTATTTGAGAAATAAATACTGAATAACGAAATTAGTATTACAATAGAAAACATCTTACAAATAACGGAGTAAAAACTTTAATAATTGAAAACGTTTTAATTTGGAGTTATTTTTTTAATATTTTTATCCTCAAGACTTTAAATCCAATAGTTTCGAATAGGTCAATACGAAATACCCTACCATTTAAATGGCATCTTTCATGCTAGTCGAGGACGACACTCTTATCCAGGCAGGCTAGGGCAATTTGAGGGAGATATAAAGAGGCTAAAAATATTCAATAATGCAAAGCATTATCATCACATCTCTTTATAATGAGCCCTCCGCAGGGTTGTGAGTCTCTCCCCTGGGTGACGAGGAGGTATAGGCCATAATCCACCAAGCTTCTCCAGTGCTGGTGGATGTCAGAATTTTCAGGGTGCCAAAAATGACTTACAGCACCCGGGACCGACTGATTAACGTTCCCTCCGAAGCACGGAAGTCGTCGTGAGAAATGAATGGTCGGCGGTCACCCATCCTAATACCGACCGCGTCAAACGTTGCTTAACCTGTGATATAGTATGATACAGTGACCACGGTGGCGCCACGACTTCCAAAGCATTATTAACTGAATAAATCTGCAATCGTTATACTATGTGTTTGTTCTAAGTCTATAAGACTTACTCCGTCAAAGTATAGGTGTGAAGTTACTCTTTTAAATGTATAACATAAAATTATTATTTTCAGAAGACACATCTAAATGCATATTGATTTGAACTTTAAAACGTTGACTCAAGGGTGAGCCTTTTATAAATAGCTGCGGTATTACAACTATTTACTTGACACGTGTATCGAGAACTTGTTTAGTTAACTTAGATACCACATTTTTATCCTCAATTTAATAAGACATTGCAATATACGCCAATTATGACAGTAAAAATAAAGCATGTTTAATTCTACTACAGAACTAGCGAGTCGGTTTTCTCGAGTCTATTATGCTATAGGATTTGTTCTTCTTTTATTTCGGTGTTCTCGGTTTCTTTTCAAAAAACTTTTTTTTTTTATTCATTATAAGAACATAGTATCTAAATTTTGATCATTGTATACTTCGGCTTTAACAAGTTGTTGATAGATGTTTAATAAGATATTACAGTAGGCCAAGAGATAAAAAACTCTCGGCACTCCTTTTTAGTCAGAAATTATACAAATTGTATTCTACCAAATTGACTATGACATGAAAAAAAAACAAACACTATACAGATAGTTGTGAGAGCCAATGTCATGCCACAACCAAATTGCTTACTTATTAGGTGCATTGATGCATAACATGAACATGATAAACTGGGACCACAGCATGAATGGTACAAAATAGTCATAATGTCATCAGCAAAACGACCTGACACCGCTAGTAGCATCCGTTCAGCAGGGTGGCACGAGCACGACACACAGCGTTACCACTAGCCATGCCGCCTGAGGGAGCATGACGTTCTTGCTGTTGTCTTGACAAGAAAATAAGTGCAGTACTTATCACTATATTCATCTATGAATAAGTGAGTGGAACTGTCACCAGTAAGCCACATGGCATATTGCACAGCCAAGCCGTAAACTAAATCAAGGAAATATATCAAAGTATTGATATAATTTGTGTTTTTATTTGTGCATTTTAACAGCATGATCAAGTTCTTGTTTTATAATCGTTGCGCCACTAGTTCTAAGTTAGTTATGTACGAAAAATACATACTCATAGGTACAACTTTTATTCGTTAATTATGTAAATATGTACAACTATCATGCAAATAAATATTTACATGCACAGATATCATTGTACGGGGATCGAAGCGTGATCCATCGCACAGAAGTTAACAAGTTTGATTGTAGGATGCATTTCACTTTTTTGAAACTCTGAAAAAGTTGTTTTATTTTTACTATAACTTTATATTTACTTTTTTCTTTGATATATTTTATTAACAAATAAGCGAGAATACAGATATAAAGAAATACAAATCTTAATGCATGGTAAACAGGTTTAAATTATCCTTTTTTTGTTTTTTCCTAAGGAGAGGAGAATATTGCATAGCTTCTATCGCGGGCCTCAAGCGTGGGGGCCGAATCCAGAAATTCCGTAACGAAAAAAACCTAACACTCCGACCGGCACAGCGGTGATACTTTGATTTCATAACTTTACATGCGAGCTTTAATAAACAATCAGCGCCATCTACTAGGAACTTGTGGAACTTCATATTAGATCAAACATTACTGCAAATTATAATTGCATAAGTTGATAAAAAATGCTATAGCTTTACCGCGGCAGTCTCCGATTGCCACACGTCTTTTTTTAATTAAAAATTTTTCATGAGGTACTTAATCGATTTCGATGAAATTTATGTGGGAGCACCCCTGAAGTATCCTCTATCATATGAAACAAGAATCGTGTAACAAAATCACAAAAAAAAACATACGCACGAATTGAGAACCTAGTCCTTCTTAAAAATATACTTATTTAAAAAGAAATTGAAAATAAAGATGAAGTTGAGTTTTAATTCATTGATTATCACAACCATATTAAAAAGGAGCATGACTTATCTCGCTCAATGACGAGCAAGTTTCTGCCGTAATCTACCGAGTTGGCATGTCGCCAGTTGATGGGACTTTACAATTTTCACCCCCAAATGGATTCTTACAAATAGTTGCCACTCGAAATGAGTTTATAACAACCGGGACAGATAAACAGGCCTGCCAAAATCGTAGGGCTCATAAATGAATATGATGCTGGACATTATTGAGACATAACGCCAAATGCTTTGAACTAAGCTGGACTGAAGTATTTTTCATTTATTTAAGAATAATTGAGCATTTTAAATGCAAAAACATAAAAACATTTAAACATTGCAATGCTTCACTTTAACTGGGATTCACAATTCCTGTAAAGAAATTGGTCTCGAGTGGTCTTAGCTGCAAAGCTATACCATAAGATGGAGCTACGTTAGCAATATAACGTAAAAACAAAAAATGTGGTAAGTAATTTCGAGGCATACCAGCAGGCCCATGTAGCTCAGTGGAAGAGCACTCGTCCGGCAAACGAGAGGTCCCAGGTTCGAATCCTGGTCGGGTAATTTTTATTTATCACATCTTTCATTCATTTATGGACAGAAGTACCTACCACATAGCAGATAGACTACTCAAACTTCACTTTTATACTTGTCAGTACTTAATCATAAAGGTACTACGATGTGCTCATCTTTAACTACAATTCAAATATTTTCATTTGATAAAACCGATTCTCACTATTTTGTGATATGTTCCGGCAGTGTTTTATAAAGAGCCAGTTGTTTCCTAAGCCCGTGTGCTGTCATCTTCGACCTCATCTCCACTCACCATCAGGTGAGATTGAGGTCAAACGCGGGCTTAGAATTAAATAATAATCAACGAATGCAGAGCATTAAAAAACCAACTTCGTATCTGATCGTAATTCTGAAGTATCCTTTATCACATAAAACAAGAATTTTCAAAATCAATTCATAACTGCCCGAAAAATCGTGTATCAAAGACACAAAAAAAAAACATACACACGAACTCAGAACCTCTTCCTTTTGGAAGTCGGTTGAAAAAGTCTGTGTCGCACAAAGGGTTTAATGTCACCTATTCTAGTAGTCACCCTCTACTAATAATAATAATAAATAATAAAATCCCCAGACAATCACACTAACTACATGGCCCCAAAGTAAGCATAGCTTGTGTTATGGAATACCATGTAGCGAACTAGGGGGGAACCTAGAATATAAATACATAAATAGAAAAACACCCAGACACAGAATATTTTTTTCTTGTTCCGTGCGAACCCGCAACCACTGGCGTCTGATGCAGACAGTGTTACCCCATCGCCAAACTGAATCGACTAAATATGCACTTACAACTATACCACAAGGAGTCTATTTTAGATCTGTCTAGACAGTAAGTTCTCAATGAAACTAATATGAAGAGAAGCCATATCGAGTCTAATAAATGCGTACCAAGAGCAATACAGGGTTGATTTGTATTCACCGGCCAAATTTTTTTTACGTAATAAGTATAATTTATAGAAACCATTTTTGCAAAAAAAAGGTATGTATTTTTACAAGGAAATTAATATATTCGCTCACACATTAAGCAAAGCATGGTCACTTTAAATTACGAATGAATACCATTATAATAAAGACGACTGCGAGCTACTACAAAAATCTTCGTCGTAGTATATAGTATCAGTGAAATTCCGCCTTGTATGTTCATCAACAGAGATTATTTATAAATGGTTTTTGATTCCATATCGATACAAAAATAAATATGCAAGTATGTTTATATCGTATCAAAGAAAATTATATTTAAATTTGGCTGGTGGCTAAAAAACAATCCTGTATATCAAATATTAATTATACTAGATGCTTCAAATAAACTACGAGGAAATGATCCGCGGTATGAGTTACAGGCGAAACCGGGTTATGTAAGTTAACTTAGTATTTGTATGAAAATGTTTTTCCTACTTCCTTACGCTTATTTAGCATTTTGTTATGTAATGAGTTGAGTATTGCTAATGGCTCATTGATTAAGATTTTGTTAAAGAATGCAGTTTTGTACTTAATGAAGTGTTCAGCGCTGTTAAACAGTTGTGATTTTTCTTTGACCGGAACTAGGCTACTATTAGATACTGAGAACAATGAGTCTCTCTTCCATACATTGTTTTCTTTTGGAAAGTGTTTTTGGTATTAATTAATTTATTTAGATAGAAAGAAGATTACTTTTTAAATAAATATGTTTACAAGGTATTCTTTTTGATATCCCATAACTTTAAGGTTTTGTTCCTTACTAAAAGTACCTAGTACTTTTTACTACTTATATATTTTTTGGCAAAGAATATGTGGTCTCATCACTTCCCGTTTGCGTTCGCTCCCGAACGGTCGTGTCTGCGGCCGCTCCCGAGTGTTCGTATTGCGCTGCCCTTGCTCCCTCCCCCGCACTCGTGCAGGTCAGGTGCCAAGTTAAGCTCTTTCGGAAAGTTTTCTCTTGTGGAGGCTGTGTGGTGTCGGGGCTAATTCATCTGCCCTTTTCAGGGCGGACCCGACTGCTGCCGGCCGAAGCATCGCTGGTCAGGTGGATACGTAACCGTGACAACTAAGCCTGATCGTCCGCCGTTCACCGGCAATAGGTCCGAACTAGGTCGTTCTCTTTTTCAGCGCAGTGTGTGTAGTCCTTTTGCCGTTTACCGGCACGTAGATTCCTTGTAAGGAATAGGCTTCCTTTCAGAATAGTTCAGGTTCCCAGGGTTCGATGGAGTCCCCCACCGAATCCGGGGTTAGCCAACGCGAACACCAGGAATTCCAGAAACAGGTAGGTGAGGCTCTCCTCCAACAAAGCCAAGAACTGCGGTCAATCAATGCTATGATTTTGAATCTCATAGCACTACTCCCTCAGGCTCAAACTGTGACCCTCCCGGCCACTCCGCCTTCTCTTATTTTTCCAACAGATTCTCCGGCGTCCCCAGATGTCGAGTGTGTTGATACTACGTCAGACTTCATGTCGGTTGATTCTTCCGCGTGCAAACGGAAAACTACCCCGCCGGGTAGCGATTCCGACTCCGCTCTTTTAGTTCCAGAATCTCCTGCTCCGTTCACCGAGGTTCGCAAAAAATCCAAATCAAAGAAGAAGAAGAAAGAGGCTTCTTCGACTTTATCTTCATCCGTTTCAGCTGCTCCAGCCGCTGTTCCTGCTCCGCAAAATGTCGCACCGGCGTCTGCTCCTGCGCCTTTTGTTTCAGCGATCCCGGCGTCACAGCCTGCGTCGCAACCAGATTCGGCTCCACCGAAAGTCAAGTTTCCGCCCCCCGTCTTCCTACGGGACAAGAGCCGCTGGACCGAGGTCTCAGCTCTCTGCGGAACGCACTCCCCGAAGATCCAGTATAGCAAGGCATCCAATGTGGGTGACTCTATTAAGGTCGTTGTCTGCTCAATTTCTGATTTCAGGAATTTCACTCGGCTTCTTGCTGACAAGAAGCTCGAGTACCACACTTACGCCCTCCCTGAGGAGCGTAAGATTCGTGCCGTCCTCAGGAACGTGCCGTTCGAGCTCTCGAACGAGCAAATCCAAGAGGACTTGTCTTCTCAAGGCTTCCCCGTCGAATCTGTGCACAAAATGCACAGCCGCCGAGGCAAGCAGTTCCCACTTGCGCTAGTAATCCTAGCGAAGAGCCCGCAAGGGCAGTCCATTTTCAGAGGCAAGCTCACCGTGTGCGGTCTCTCCAACATCCGAGTCGAAGCTCCACACAAACGAGGTTTCCCAGGTCAGTGCCACCGCTGCCAATTGTATGGTCATGCGGCGGCAAACTGGTTTGCTTCCCCTAGGTGCGTCAAGTGTCTAGAACCGCATGGGACTAAGGAGTGCTCTCGCACTCCCGAATCGCCCACCGCTCCGTCCTGCGTCTTGTGCGGCCAGTCCGGCCACACAGCAAACTTTCGCGGCTGCCCCAAGGCACCGCGTGCTGCCAGGGCTACCGTGAAGCCCATCGAGAACTGGAGAGAGCGACCGCAGCCTAGCTCGGACGCTCCTCCAGTCAGTTCAAAGGCCCCCAAGGCCTTCACCTCTTTCGTTTCAGGTCAGCGCAGTCGGGATGCGACTCAATCGCAACCGGCCGCCAAATCGGCTTCCCAGTGCCAGAACGCAAAAGGTTCTCAAGACCGCATGGCGTTCTGGATCCAGCTCGCTCCCATCGACGAGATCCTGGCTTTCGGCGCCGCTCTCGACGCCAGCCCAGAGGGTTTCAACGGTGCTCTTCCGGTCCTAACCAAGTTCGCTCCCCTTATCAGGAAACTCCAGCAAGCTCAACGTTTCTAAACGTAGTCCTTCTTTCCAGCATTCCTATCTCAGAGTGAGTCTGATCACTCTAGATAATTTCTTAGTTTCAGCTTTGTCATTTCTGCTAATCTTAGCTTTGTTTTTCTCACTTTCAGTTCCTTTTGGTGGCAGCCTTCAGGATGCCGCTCACTACGCAGCCTCTCGCTCCAATTGGCTGTCGTTCCGACGATGACTAAGGACCTTAATCAAGGTGAGTCAAAAGGGGGATGTTTAGTGGGTATGCTCAGCCTATCTGAGAGAGTCTCCACACTGTCTGGGCATTCTATTTGCCATTAGCCACTTATGGTTAACAGCTTATAGAATGCCCATTCGTCCGTAATAGGATTCATCCTCCTCCCGCTAAAGCTTGCTTTACTGGTTAAAGCTTGTTTTAGGGGGTGCCAAAACTTTCTGTGGCGGAAAAAAAAAAAAAAAAAAAAAAAATATGTGGTTCGAAAGTGCATACTTTCCAACACTAATTATCACCCTTGTAAAATCTCTTTAACATTCATTCAATAGACGCGTGCCACTGAAGCCATACAATAAACAACAAACAAACAAACAAGGAACGTTGCATATAATGTACAACTCAAAACGTTGCGAACTGTACCTGTGCATAGCGATATAAAAAGGGATAGAAAATGCCACGATGACACGACGACTTCCCGTTTGCGTTCGCTCCCGAACGGTCGTGTCTGCGGCCGCTCCCGGGTGTTCGTATTGCGCTGCCCTTGTTCCCTCCCCCGCACTCGTGCGGGTCAGGTGCCAAGTTAAGCTCTTTCGGAAAGTTTTCTCTTGTGGAGGCTGTGTGGTGTCGGGGCTAATTCATCTGCCCTTTTCAGGGCGGACCCGACTGCTGCCGGCCGAAGCATCGCTGTTCAGGTGGATACGTAACCGTGCCAACGAAGCCTGATCGTCCGCCGTTCACCGGCAATAGGTCCGTGTTAGGTTGATCTTTCTTTCAGCGCAGTTTGTGTAGTCCTTTCGCCGTTCACCGGCAAGTAGGTTCCTTGTTAGGAATAGGGTTCCTTTCAGAACAGTTCAGGTTCCCAGGGTTCGATGGAAGCTCCCACCGAATCCCCGGTTAGGCCCGGAGGAAAACAAGAACTCCGGGATCTGGCAAATCTGGGATTGCAATCCCAATTTAATCAATTCCAAACCGAAATGCGGGATAGTGTGCAACATATGTTCGCGTCTTTCGCATCAAACCTTCAGGCTCAATTCACGAGCTTCTTGGCCACTCGGGCCTCCATCGCGTCAGCCCCTCAGGCATCGTTCTCCCCCGAGGTCCCTCCCGCGTCCCTCCCGGCCACTCCGCCTTCTCTTTCTTTCCCAACAGATTCTCCGGCGTCCCCAGATGTCGAGTTTGTTGTCACTGCGCCAGACTTTATGTCGATTGATTCTTCCGCGTGCAAAAGGAAAACTACCCCACCGGGTAGCGATTCCGACTGCGCTCTTTTAGCTCCAGAATCTCCTGCTTCATTCACCGAGGTTCGCAAAAAGTCCAAATCTAAGAAGAAGAAGAAGCAAGATGCTTCTTTGACTTTAACTCCATCCATTTCAGCTGCTCCAGCCGTTCCTGCTCCGCAAAATGTCGCACCGGCGTCTGCTCCTGCGCCTTTTGTTTCAGCAATCCCGGCGTCCCAGCCTGCGTCGCAATCAGATTCGGCTCCGCCGAAAGTCAAGTCTCCGCCCCCCGTCTTTCTACGGGACAAGAGCCGCTGGACCGAGGTCTCAGCTCTCTGCGGTAGACACAATCCCAAGATCCAGTATAGTAAGGCATCCAACGTGGGTGACTCTATTAAGGTCGTTGTCAATTCCATTCCCGATTTCAGGAATCTCACTCGGCTTCTTGCTGATCAAAAGCTCGAGTACCACACTTACGCCCTCCCTGAGGAGCGTAAGATTCGTGCCGTCCTCAGGAACGTGCCGTTCGAGCTCTCGAACGAGCAAATCCAAGAGGACTTGTCTTCCCAAGGCTTCCCCGTCGAATCTGTGCACAAAATGCACAGCCGCCGAGGCAAGCAGTTCCCACTAGCGCTAGTAATCCTAGCGAGGAGCCCGCAAGGGCAGTCCATTTTCAGAGGCAAGCTCACCGTGTGCGGTCTCTCCAACATCCGCGTCGAGGTACCACACAAGCGTGGTTTTCCAGGTCAGTGCCACCGCTGCCAATTGTATGGTCATGCGGCGGCAAATTGTCATGCTTCCCCTAGGTGCGTCAAGTGCCTAGAACCGCATGGGACTAAGGAGTGCTCTCGCACTCCCGAATCGCCCACCGCTCCGTCCTGCGTCTTGTGCGGCCAGTCAGGCCACACAGCAAACTTTCGCGGCTGCCCCAAGGCACCGCGTGCTGCCAGGGCTACCGTGAAGCCCATCGAGAACTGGAGAGAGCGACCGCAGCCTAGCTCGGACGCCCCTCCAGTCAGTTCAAAGGCCCCTAAGGCCTTTACTTCTATCGTTCCAGGTCAGCGCAGCCGGGTAGCGACTCAATCGCAACCGGCCGCCAAATCGGCTTCCCAGTGCCAGAATGCAAATGGTTCTCAAGACCGCATGGCATTCTGGATCCAGCTCGCTCCCATCGACGAGATCCTGGCTTTCGGCGCCGCTCTCGACGCCAGCCCAGAGGGTTTCAACGGTGCTCTTCCGGTCCTAACCAAGTTCGCTCCCCTTATCAGGAAACTCCAGCAAGCTCAACGTTTCTAAACGTAGTCCTTCTTTCCAGCATTCCTATCTCAGAGTGAGTCTGATCACTCTAGATAATATCTTAGTTTCAGCTTTGTCATTTCTGCTAATCTTAGCTTTATTTTTTCTCACTTTCAGTTCCTTTTGGTGGCAGCCGTCTGGATGCCGCTCACTGCGCAGCCTCTCTCTCCAATTGGCTGTCGCTCCGATAAATGATCAAGAACCTGGATTAAGGTAGGTCGTAAAGGGGGATGTTTAGTGGGTATGCTCGGCTTCACTGAGTGAGTCTCCACACTGTCTGGGCATTCTATTTGCCGTTAGCCACTGGGGTTAACAGCTTATAGAATGCCCATTCGTCCGTAATAGGATTCATCCTCCTCCCGCTAAAGCTTGCTTTACTGGTTAAAGCTTGTTTTAGGGGGTGCCCAAAAATTTTCTGTGGCGGAAAAACAAAAAAAAAAAAAAAAAAAACCACGATGACATATTTCGCATACTTTTTACACAAGATGTTTTGACTTAATTGAATTATTTTGTATGAAAAATAGAAACAAAAAAATTAAAAACAAAAAAAATAAAAATATATTCACATATTATTTGATTCTATGACATGGTCCCATATAATAATAATATAAGAACTTGTATAGGTAGGTTTACCTATACCTTTAATTACTTTTAACTGCAAACTGAAAAAAAATAATAAAGACGAAATAGAATATAAACTCAAAATAAAAGAATAGAAATGAATCAATGCACTTTCCGAAATAAAATTAATTTGATACATAATTAGAATACAAATTTACCTAGAACTATTTTGTTTTGAAAGAAGGTATGAATATTCGAATTCGAAGTTCACTTGGTATTCGCACGACCGGGAAAAAATAAGCGATATTGTTTTTGACCTGATTAGTTTTATGTAGGTATATTAAACGAGGACAATTGTCAGTAAAAATAAACAAATAAAAAACTACCTAAGCAGGCACGAAAATCGGTCCTTATCTCCGAATATTACGCAGTGATCAATCAACTTTTTATGAAATTAATTTAATCTTCATATTATTCAGCCGTGACCTGATCATTCAGTCATTTCATTCATTATCTCCTCGTATTCATAAACCAGTCATTCGCTTCTTTTGTACCATACTTACTTAATTAACACATCATTATATTCTAATAACTGTTTACACGAAGCTAGAGACTTGCCTGTCTCAGTTTTTTTTATTTTATTTCAACTGTGACAAAGTAAGGTTTTAATAGCCTTTTTTCATGAAAAATCGTATTATTCTGGGCAGTTATAAAGAACGATTCGACGAAGAAAGATCAACTATGAATTTTGAAAGTATAAATGCTTGCTTTGATCATATTTCCCTTAAATACCTTAACGTAAACGACAAAAACATGGAATGAAGAGTTTTTACTCCTTATCAACAATATAGTTGGCTATAAGATTTTGAACTAAGTATCATAGACATTAGAATTCATATTTCCTTTGGAAACTGGATATTTTACAATAGTGCCAAAATATTAAGAAGTCAAGACGTATCATTTTCAGAAAAGATGTTAAAATGAATGGTAGTTCTATTGACGCCCTGCAAGGGCATTGAAATTTAATTGCAAATGTAGATGGGCGGACTTTTTTCTTCATTTTTTTTATACGTAGGCTTCTTATTTTTGTTTAGTAGTCGCATATGGTCAATATTTAACCCTAACCCATTTTTTATATTTTGTTTTTCTGCACTCCTTCTCTGTATAACTTTATGTAAATGTCACACACCTTCGTGTGAGCGATAAGGTACAAAGATTTTTTATTCATGAACCGACTTAAAAAAGGAGGAGGTTGTCAGTTTAAAAATTATTGTTTCATATGATACAGGACACTTCATAGTTGGTCCCATTTAAATTTCATCGAAATCGGTTGAGTACTTCATTGAACATTTGAAATTTTTGAAAAAATAAGTATGATTTCGGAGAATGTTTACGCTGATGACATTCTCAACTCAGCCAAAGTTTTGACGTGAAGTCAGTTTTTTAATGCTCTGCATTCGTTGATTATTACTATTTATATTTAGGTAACATTCTAGAAACGTTGAATGCAACTAGAGTTGAATACAAAAGGTTAAGAATAAACCATTAAATAATCTTATTAGGTACCACAAACAGTTACGTGTGAATGGAACTTATTGTCATAATCAAATTACCTAAGTATTTGTCACCAATAATCATGCTAATTTGAGTGAACAAAGAATTTATTTGTATTCAATCAACCGACTGACTTACACACCGGAATGTTATCAATAATGTTTTATTCAATATTAATTATACATAATTTGATTTGAAATTATAATTGCGTTTTTATGTTGTTTAAGATGTTTATGTGGGACAATGGTTTTAGGTATTTGTGTTATTGTTTTTTGTAACTATGAGATTTTTTCACCATTCAAATTGGAAATACTGAATGTTAATTTTATTACGTAATTAATTAGGGATGTGGGTTATCCTTTACCCATTGTTGTTAACTTTTCAAAACAAACTTTGGTGTTGTTTCCATAGCCTTAGGGTTTGATTGAAATTAACCTTTGATCCAGCTATTATACTGCCAAAACATTCCTTTAGCTAATAAGATGCCCGACAAGCTTTACCTTATTAGAAAACTTATGGAAAATGAGCCCAAAAATATATAAATCAATTTATTTTAAATTGCCTTCTTTCGCATTGATTAAAGGTTTTTAGATATTTATTTAATAATTAATATAAATAAAACTACTTTTTAACCGGATTAATCGCGTATAATTTATATTTTACATTTTAACTCGACGTTTCGGTGTCTTTGCAGACCCCGTGGTCACGAGCGACTACCAATATCACAATATCACAGAAGTCGCCCTGAAATCTGCCACACTTAAATGGGATTGGACAGGCCATATATTATGTCGTATGTAAGATATTTGGGCTAAAAGAACATCCATTTGGCATCCTGACACCAAACGAGGACGCGGACGACCACGCCACCGGTGGAAGAATGATCTAGACACATTTTGCCCCAACTGGCCCGCAGAAACATCAGATCGATGGAAGTGGAGATGTAATAGGGAGGCCTTTGCCCAATTTTGGGACACTTAGGGCTAGTAATAATTAAATAATAAATATTTTTCAATGACCAAAAAAAAACTGTGTTTTATTTCTAATGATTGCTTGGCTCATATTTGTTTGGCGGTTACCGTATCGATCGCCGCGCCGCACAAGAAAAATATTTGTGTCAATAAACATGGTTGTTGCGGTACGTATTTATGTAAGTATTATGTAAGTATAGACGAAAAAAATATTATCTCAGTATGTAACATCGAACCAACTGAATCAGGACCCACTTTGCTGATTTAAAACTGTTATCTATACTAATCTATATAAACTAACTAATCGTTATCTATACTGTTATCTATATAAATATATAAAGCTGAAGAGTTTGTTTTTTTGTTTGTTTGTTTGTTTCAACGTGCTAATCTCAGAAACTACAAGTGGGATTTGAAAAAATTCTTTTTGCGTTTGATAGCCCAACTCTTGAGGAAGGTTATAGGCTATATTTTATCCCGAAATTCCCACGGAATCAAAAGTTACGCGGGTAAAACCGCGCGCGGTGGCTAGTAAGTAAGGTATATCCCGTATAATGCACCTAGGAGATTTTAGATACTGTACGAATTCTGTACCTACTCAGTAAATGTCAGTGTCTAATGAAATGATAACAAATTCGTCACTATGGAAACCTCTCTTCCAGCGAACCTTCTAGCATTTAGATGGTTTGCCAAAAGGAGCTTATAATTAGTACATACATGCTTTGTATAACACAATCTTTGTGCTTATTGTAATATCGTCGTGGAAATATGTGTAAAAAAATATATAGTTTATTATTAAAAAAATTGTCCACTAATCACTCTGTCTTTTCTATCCGCCCTTTGGATTAGTTTGAGATAACTGTGTCAAAGAACTGACAAAGGTTTGACCGGTACAGGGTCTGGTAAGCTCTGGGTAACCATAACCCATCACTTGGATCGTTTTGGGGTCTAAATGACCCTTGCACAAGGTTTACATGTTTATTATGACGAATTTGTCGAGACGCGATATTCTGGTTAATCCCTGCTATAACACAAATGTATTGCCTATTTGAATGCTCTTCAAATATACTTGTATCATGATTTTTCCATGTTTTTCAAGCATTTAGAACGAAATATTAAAAGTATTTTTTCGTTTTCTTACCTACTTATATCAAAAGAAAATATCATAATCTCTAATTAGTTAAAAGAACTAGATAGTTCTCAGTAAAGGAAAAAGCCACTAGCTCCTGTTCCGGGCAAATGGCAGAGAGTAGTCACCGGTTTTTGGTAGGTATTTGATTTTCAACCGACTTCCAAAAAAGGAGGAGGGTTTCAATTCGTCTGTATGTGTTTTTTGTAACACGATTTTTTTTTTCGTTACACGATATTTCAGACAGTTATGAATCGATTTTGAAAATTCTAAATTCATATGATAGAAGATACTTCATAGTTGGTCCCATATAAATTTCATCGAAACCGGTTGGGTACCTACTTCATAGAAAATTTCAAATTTTTGAAACAATAGATATGCTTTCGGAGAGTGTTTACATGGATGACACTATTAGTCGGCCAAAGTGTTAACGTGAAGTCGGTTTTTGAATTCTCTACATTTGTTGATTATTATTATTTTGTTACGGTTACTAAACCTCAATTAATCTAACTTGATGTTAAGTGACGATATATAGCTAAATTCAACGGTTTTCCCAACATATTTTACGGTAGACTTCAGATAGAATCCTGCAGGCTGAACCCTACCAAACCTACCAAGGGATTGCTCATTATTGCTATAAGTCGGCTCGAACAATACGCTTATCAAGCACTCAATCATTTATTGCTTCCATGGTGTTACAGAGGTCTTAAAACTATTTTTAAAATCGAGATTCTCATATATACATAAGACAAATAACACTATAGACTTAAAGTAGGCACTGCAAATTATAAAATATAAAAGGTATAAAAGGTAAATGTAGGTACTTAAAAATATAAGAATACATAGAAAAAACTTAATTAAGGGTTTTTATCACTCATTTATTCTACATACGTACATACATAACTTCACACCTGTATCCCTTATGGGGTAGGCAGAACACCAGAGGCTATGAAACCATCTGAGGTCTCTTTTGACAAATTTAGAGGTATTATAATGATGGAGAGAGACTATTGCAGTGACAGGGGGTCAGCCTATCGCCCGCAAAACCTCTGTGGTTTTATTGACAGTTTTACCCTTAACTGACTTTTACGGCATGCCCGGGAAGAGAAGCAGCTGGCACATTCTATGTTTTTATTTCACTCCCAGTCCAGCATGGAAGAATAATAATAATTTATTCTCGTAAAGTTTAAAAATTTTTTTCAGCAATAAGTCTTTTAGTTTTTTATTAAATAAATTTGTTTTTTTTAAATGTCTTTTATGTTATCTATCAGGGAGGTGATTGTAAATTTTTATAGACATAGTATGAGGACTACATGAATGCATATTAAGATTGGATGACAGTTGAACGATTTTATTTTTTCTAGATGGTCTAAGAGTATACGAGTAATTAAAAGCTATGTCTGAACGTTTAGTGCAATAATTCGGGTGGTTTCTTAGGAATTTAATTATTTCAAAAATATACATATAGGCATGTTAACGTTAGAATTTTTTGGTTTCGAAAGTATTCCCTGCAATTTTCGGTCGGCGGTATGCTTATAACTATTTGCAAAAGTCTGTTTTGAGCGATAAAGACATCGGGTGCATATTAGGTATTAAGGCTATTTTATGCCTCTACACGTTTCACAGTTTTTTCTAGGTATTATAGTCAAGGTGTGGTGTGAACAAACAGCGCCTGTAATTATGATCTCTTTAGTCCTTTTCTTGTCAGAGAAGCCTGAACTTATAAATAGACATCTTACATTTTACATCTAAAAATATCAATCCTCAGAAAATCACACCTAAACTTAGCAAAGCTCGTGATATGAGATACTTTGTAGCGAATTGGGGGGAAATTACAATATAGATACAGTTTCATCTACCCCTAAACTAAAAGAAGATGGAAAAAATATACAGGAATCTATACTAATATTATAAATAGGAAACCTTTATATTTTTGTATGTTTGTATTGAGTAGGCTCAAAAACTACTGGACCGATTTCAAAATTTCTTTTATCATTACTTAGAGGGATTCTTCCGAATCCGTATAGGCTATTTTTTATACCTAAAATCCCGCGGGAATCGAAATTGCGCGGGTAAAACCGCGCGCAACATCTAGTTAATAATAAATTAAATCCCCAATCACACGAACGCTTTCTTTTGTTACCTACGTGCGGTATTCAAACCCTCGACGTCACGTGGTACTGCCGGGCTAGCATGCGACCATCGACAAAGACTCGAATCGACAAGATAAATCTTATTTTATTATTTTATCCTATCATGTTAGCCAACATGCGCACCAAAATAGATTTACTTGTTTCGATCTTAAGCCCACAGAACCAAAGCTACCATATTCAGACGACCACTTTGGCGATGGGGTAAACCTGACTGCCTCAGACGCCAGTGGTTGCGGGTTCGATTCCCGCACGGAACTAGAAAATAAATTTTCCGTGTCTGGGTGTTTATCTATTTATGTATTTATATTCTAGGTTCCCCCTAGTTTGCTACGTGGTATCCCATAACACAAGCTATGCTTACTTTGGCGCCATGTTGTTGGTGTGACTGTCTGGGGATATTATTATTATTCTAAAAAAAATACATACTCTAAGTGCCATATTCTTAGAAAATATTGATGTAAAGGCCGATTTATCGTTGGCGATGATCGCATGCTAGCCCCGCTGGTATACCACTGCGTCGCAGAGATCGTCAAATATCCTCGTCTAACCTCAGGCGAGGTCGAAAAACTATACAGGAAGCTATAAAAATACAATAAACACAACTTACTTGTTATCATCACTGTCACTTTCTTTCACTCGATATAAAAAAATATTTAATCACAATCGCAATAACGTGCAATCTGACTGATCGTCTTAAAAACCAAAACAAAACTAAAGGCAATATTGGAAATCCATAAGCAAAGAACTGTAGATCTATGTTATCATAACAATCGCTGACTCTATAATAATCATAAGACTCAGAATACTGATTTTAAAGAAACAATTCTCTTTTTGAAGAAAGATGTTGACATTGCCAATACACCATCGTTTTTCTTATAGATCTTCGTGAGAATTCCAATGATGCAATGTTAATAATACGCTTATTTGTTTGAACTTTACGTGCGGTCAAACAAATGATGTGTTATATGATCATTCATCACACAGGGGTTACAACCAGGGTTGGAAACTTTTTTTCTAGAAATAGAGTAAGTATATTTGAGTCTGAAAATATAATAAAACAGTATTTTGGAAAAATAAACAGTATTAAATTTATTTAATGTTCTAAACACATTTTTTTTTGAGTTTCTAGCACAAATTATTAATTTAAGTCTAGCATTTTAGTGTTTACCTTTTTATGCTGAAAACAGTATTTATTTTTCTTCAACAGTAAACAGTATAATGAAGTGAATAACAGTATATTTGTTTACGCAATAAAACAAGTAGTCACAGGAAAACTCAAAAAATATATTACTTAAGTAAATGATTTATAAAAACTAATATGCTCTTTAAAATACAATCAGCGCCATCTACAGTAACTCTATGTAACTAGATTTTATAAACAATAATACTGTTAAAAACTAGTTAAAGGCTAGTTACAAGCTAGAAATATTATGCTTCAAAAAAAATGACTGAAATAATTTGACTGCAGTGGTAAAACACTGTCTTTATTCCAAAGGTTGTTAGTCCGTTTAGAATAGCTAAGCGCATCTTTTACTCAGAACTTGAGGAAGGCAAGCGAAAGCATGGCGGACAACTCCTCAGGTACAAGGTGAGTTGCTCGTGACCACGGGGTCTGCAAAGACACCGAAACGTCGAGTCAAAATTTAAAATGTAAATATACGCGATAAATCCGGTTAAAAAGTGTTTTATTTAATAGTATGAATCGCGAAAACTTAAGACAGTATTAAAAGAGGATCTTTTCCATGTTTTAATAGAATGTAAAAATAATGAGTCGTTACGAAATAAATTGTTAGTAGATACATAATATCATAAACAAGATATTATGTTTATGTTTCACTGTGTATTTAGTTCCAAATTCACGAATGAGAACAGCCAACGCGTTATTTATTTTTATATACAATCTCTACAGTTAAGGAAACAAATGATGTCTACCTAAAATTTTTCTATTATCAAATAAATTTTTAAAAACAGCTGTCTAAACCTTATAGGACCTATTTAAAAAAAAATGAAACAAGACAAAACTATTAAAATGAAAAAAAAAAAAACAGAAAATGAGACTTACCATGGTATAAGCTTGTTCAGAAAAACAAATAAGCATACTCTTTAGTTTTATTTTATCATTTTACGGAAAGGAATAATTATCGTAAGGAATCACCAGTAGTTGGTTGGTAGTAGAATATGCCTGAATAATGTTCACGGTTTATACAGTCAAACTACTTTTTGTTAGGTATGTGAATGTATAAAGATGATATTGTCATTGAAATGCTGCCTGTTTATATCTAAACTATTGTTGCAGACTTGATTTAATTGCTTAGAAACGATATCGGGATTTTCATTTCAAGTGGATGATACGTGTTATCTATTGAGTAACTTGAGAGGGTAAAACATTAAAATCCTTGCTGCGGTTACTGACATAGGTAAATAATTTGGGACGACCGGCTGGTGTAGTGGTAACAACATTGCCTTCTATGCCAGAGGTCCTGGGTTTGAATCCCAGCGGCGGCGAATACTTATATTTTGTGTGATGAACACAGATATTAGTCGTCAAGTCATGGATGTTTATTATTTAAGTTTATTCTAATAAAAATATGTATTTATTCAACTCAATATGTATGTTTATATATTTCTTAAGTAGGTAATCAGTTATCTAGTATCCATAACATAAGTTCTTTAAGAAACTTAATTTGGGCTAGATAATGTAGTGCGAGTGTCAGACATATATTTATATTATTTATTATATTATCTGTCGAACGCGTATTACATAAGTATTACGACTGGCTGGCAATTCTCTTATCAGGATACATCCGGCTTCGTATTTAGTTTGTCTAAACCGAGAATCATATTTTTATCGATTAAGGTTTAGCGGGAATACGCTTGTTAATTCCTACCCCCGTTAGAACCAACCCCGCCCTCCCCTACTCACATTTGGCCAAAAAATCACTACATTGCGTTGTTTTATCTTCATCATCATAATCATCATTCTTTATGAAACCAGAAAATTAATGTGTCGTATGTTTCCCTTGTGATAACTGAAAACCCATAGGATAAAATAGAAAATAGAAGTCAATGCTTGAACTTTGAAAAACCAATAAAGTCTCTATTTTTATCGACCTACGCGTAGAAAACTTGACTTGTTTAGAAGAGCAAAAAGATTAAAACAATAGATCATCATATCCAAAACAGATCGATTCTTCGACACCTTGACACAACAATAGATCCATAGAAATCATCTGTCGATCGATTTCTCTAGGTTGCGCATACGCAGGTACAGTCAGATTCAGAAAAACGCTCTAAATTCGAAAGAATATATTTTTTTGGGTTTTTTTAAATATTTTCACAATCAACTAAAAGCTATGTTTGATCCTAATTTCTAAACATGAGCCCACTGCAGAGCATCCTACGGGTGATAAGGAGGTTTAAGCAGTACTGGTTAGTGGATGTCAGAATTTTCTGGCCTCCGAAATGACTTCTGTTATACCCTTAGCACATGGAGCCGAATGCTTAGCCTGCCTTCCAAATAACTAAAGTTGTCGCGATAAATGAATGGACAGCATTTAACCATCCCTGTACCGACTGCGCCGAACGTTGTTTAACCTGCTGTATCGTGCCCACTGTATGATATGCCCACAACGCCAAGTCGACTTCCTACGACTGAAAATTGCTCGAAGACAAACGTCCTATCCTTACAATATATAAAAAAAATATGCGAATTAGGAGCTTATTAAAAAACTTTATTAAAAAACCTTATTGTCTATGTTGACTGTACCTTCCAAAGCCATGTGTTGGTATTGTCTTGTACCCGAGTTTGACTGTGCGGTTAAAGTCAAGGTCTTAGATGTTCCATTGTCTGGTTTGTAGTTTAATTATATGACCTCAGCTACGTTGTGATGATGACTGCTATATATAAAGATATTTGAGTCGTCGGCAGGCAATGCATGAACATTAATTGGTGCCCGTATTCACAATAATGCTGTAAAGTTTGTCTATTTGAATGAACTAATCTTTTTTCATTCATAACTTCACGTCTGTATCTCTTATGGGGAAGGCAGAACACCAGAGGCTATAAAACCACAGTTGACAAATTTGGATGTAAGTACCTACTATAATGATGGAGAGAGATCATGACAGGGAGTTGGCCACAAAAACGCCAATAAAACCTCTGTCTTTTACAGACTTAACTTAAACTGACTAACAATATGCCCGGGAAGAGAAGCAGCTAGCACATTCTGCTTTTTTTTTGCTCCCAGTCCAGCATGGGAAAGGAGCTAATCTGTTAATAAGATAATAATCTACGTAGGTTATATAGCGCGAATATGTTAGTATAGATAAAAATAAAACGCGATATATCGATTATTTGATACAAAAACAACAACAGTTGTAAAACAGGATTTATTCTCAGCAGGGCGCGATTATAAAAGAGATTATAAAAGATTGGTAGTATAGGTACCTTACTATTGTGCAGTGTTGAATCTATGGAATATGTCCATAAAACTATACTGCTAGTTCAAGTCATATCAAGAGCCATAAAGCATGTTTATACACAATAATTACATATGTATATTATGTATAAACTTACAATACTAATAAAGTGGTTGTAAAACTACCGTACTTTCCGCGAAAGTCGTAAGGAGAGACCGCGATAGCGGGAAACAAGATATTTCTGTAAAAATCTAAAGGCACTTCTACACTTAAGTAACTAGCATTTTAACAGGGCAGCAAGATAATACTCGTAATGTAAAATAGAAACATTGATGTAAGCTCTAGTTAAAATCGATAATTGGCGTGAAAAGTTACAAAACATAAATCGAGTAGGTATCAAACTATCAAATTAAGTACTTCGTCTAAAATAGTCAGATTTTTTTATTTGGAAAAAAAGACAAAAGTGGTCATCCCAAATTAGACAATATGCAACTTCACTAGGATGAAACAAATGCAAGTCAGCTATTTCATATAATATATACTGTTACAGCCAAGCACCTTACATGATTTAAATACATAGAAATTGTCCTAATAAAACGCGTCTACGCGAATACCGCACGAATCGTGCGACCATCGTGTGTGTGACAATAAGGTCGCGCGACCACATCACAAGAATGCCGAGTAGGATAGCTGTACCACAGTACAGATATCTACAGTAATTCAACTCGGCCGCATCTTTGAAATAAATGCCTACAGCAGCGCCGCGGTCCGTTCACATGTGATAGGGCTGCCCGTCTTCAGCGTTTAAATTACATTTGCCTACTTGGTGTTTATTTCAATTTAGTTTTGTGACTGCAAATATATTTTTTTGTATACACAACTAAAATACTTTGTAAATTGAATAATAATTGTACAACAAAAATACGTTTTGTGTCAAAAAACCATGTTTACGTTTGAATAACAAATTGGTGTCATAAATTAGGGACCGAAAAATACTTGCGCCCCGACTGAGACGCACGAAAAGATGAATTATTAAATTTTAAAGCTTTAACAATCCGCATATTAACGTAAAGCTCAACCAACAATTGTTTCAGTATGCGACTGGCCGCATGCCGAGCGCATGCCGCGATCGAGCCGCGTAGGTAGGTATAGCTCGCGTTCCGCAGCGTCCGTTTGTATCAAGTTGAATTACTGTAGATATCTGTACTGTGGCTGTATCATATCAGTATGTTTGATCGCGGATGCGCACGATTGAAAATCGCGCTCGCTCACTGGTCGTGTTCCGTTAGAGCGATGCCTTAATTAAAGTTTTGTTATTACTGATAATAATATGTACCTAGTAATCTTCGGTGGAATCCCCGTCCCATGACCCGTGTCAGCAATTATAGTCAGCATGTACCTAAACACATTAACACCGAGTTTGCGAGTTCGACGCTTTTTAGCTCAGTACAAAAGTTGTGTCCGCAGCAGTCCCTTTATCATTTAAGCTACTTCTATCATTTTACTACTAGAATATCAAATTAATTCTACCATTTTAAGTTAATATGTTTAACTTTATTCTTAACATTAATTAATTATCGAACTTTGTTCCGGGCTGTGATTTCATCAAGCATTTCTTTATCAATCAATATTATATAGTTCTGTTCATCTCAAACCACCCACACTCTTTTATCATCAAGATTCTACCAACTGTTATCTTCATATCTTTATTATTTCAATGTTATATAAAATCATTTTATTATTGTTATGAAAAAAATATTATTATTATTCAATAATAATTATAAATTAATAACTTCTTATTATTACTTGACCAAATACAAATCCTTTGTATTCCACAATAATTTCAACATTTAAGCACGAAAACTTTACAAACAGTCAAGACTTTATTCGTGAGTTCTACTTACTCAGTCAAATGCGGTAGAAAATCAGACGGCATTTTCGTAAGTAGTTTTCTTGAAAACTTAAAGAGTTCAAAACGAGAATTTCATGGTATGTTGTTATGGTAATTGAGCGTTTTCGTCTCAAACATATATTTTAGGAAAGGAGGATATATTCCTTGTACAAAGTAAAGATATAAAAACCGAATGCTTTGACTCCCAAACTATGCATTGCTCGTGATTTGGGAACCTAAAACGGATACCACTTAAAACCTGTTCTTTTTAAATAAGGCAATATTTATAGTACTAAGAAAACACTTAATTTTATAACACTTGTCCGCAGGGTTCACAATCAATAAAAAATAGACTTTGTCTCACGGAAAGATTTAAAAGCATAACTTTAAATTCTTATCAGATGGAGCAAATACATTTTATATTTTATTTAATTTCATTAACTTTATATAATGATGACACTGTCATTTTTTTTATTGAAAATCAATAATCGCTGTTTATAAGGAATCTGTGTAGAGTAAATTTACAATAGAGTCGAAAGTAGAGTACGCTTGACGAAATAGTATATAGAAAATCTGCTTAATCAGTTTTCTACCTAAATGTTGAGCTAAATTAGTAAAACTAATATTTTGACGCGACTAAGTCCTGAATTATAATATCAATATGTGCTCAAATTATTTCATAAAAAAAAACTATTATTTCTATAAGTATGTGATTTTCGGTTAATACTCGAATATTTTTTTTGCGAAAACGTCACACATTCATCCCCATGTGGAGAAAATGTGAGTATACGGTTTGGGGAAACTCTCCCCTTCAAGGTCACGACAAAACAGGTTTTTTCGACAAAAGTCACGTGTACGCCTTTGATCCTCCTCGTTTGAGAATAAGATAAGAAAATGTATTTTTTGTCACATACCTACATATAATTTTTTACGAAACTTTTTGTGTATCTTATTTTTTTTTCAATGTGATATTTAATTTTCTGTTCCTTTAATATAAAACTATTTTTGATTTAGCTGTGTTAGATGGAGTCTGTAGCTAGAATATGTTTTAAAAAGCAATGAGCTGATTTTAAACCTCTACAAATACTTTTATTTTTTTATGTATGTTCTCTTTTTTTGTGTCGGGTAAAACAAGTTTTTCCCGCTGTCTCGTTTTTACAAACCTTTGTTTTGTCTTGTATTTTAGATATTAGACATTAACTTGACATTCAACGAACTGTAACATCTCAAGAAACAGCTTCTAAACATTCTGTGTGTCAAAGTTTTTAAATTATTTCTATAAAAACCAACTTAGTAAAATAAACTAAAACATCAAATTAAACTAAATAATTAAAGTAATAAAAGCCAGTTCAAACACATTTTCTTAAAGATACCCCCACATTGCAACCATTAACTGAAATAATACATGCTATTTAACCGCCGACACGTCAAGGATACTCGGGGCACAATGTTCGGTCCCTGGACACATAGGACCCCCACTTCAACCGAAGGTTATTCAAGCCCTCTTGAGCATTATACCAAGCAGTTGAGGCATTAAGTTGTGTTAACAGAGCCTTCTGGTAGTAATGTGTGAGGCTTCGTCAAAAGGAATGAGTTGTAAGGAATTTCGTACTCGTCGTAAATTTAAATTGAAACCGCAATGCTATCTATTTTTAGCACATTTTTGAGTAAATTTTGAGCTTTTCATAAATAGGTAGCGTAGAGTTTATGAATTAATGTAATTATAGCACTAAAAAAATATTTGTTAAGGCATTTAATATAGAGTTTATTTCAAGTCATAATATCTGCTCAACTTAAATTGTTTTGTAACATGATACGATGTTTTGGTGAAGCTCTACAAATAAAAGTACCTAGTTTTCACCGGATCTTGTCACGTTAAACGATATTTTATATTTCATCTCGACGATTTGGTGTCTTCATAGTGTCGATGAGCTTCTATTTTCCGAAATTCACACTCCCAATCAAAAATATACTACTACAAAAAAAACGATTTCACGCAACTATATTTCCTTATAAAGCATTCTTACTTTATTATCTCATAACAATGCGAACGACGACAAAAAAGCTGAGTCATATTAATCTTTACTCTATCTCAATCCAATAGAACACATTTTACTTTATCCCCTCATAAATATTCAGGGATTTGTAGTTTCATTATGTACCCTCAAACAGCTTCTGTCGAAAGAGACATGATGTCAATTTGTACCCCACTGCATCTGAAAGGTTATTTTAGGGGTAGTTTAAGGAACACTGTTACTAAATCTCGATGTTAGTGTGGTTATTGATATTTGAGGGTGAATAATAGGTTGTATTTATTTTTAGGAGAAATTTGCTTTTATTTGTCAATGAGATTTAGCAAGCGCAGGTTTTATGTTATTTCAATGAATATTACTTGGGTGAGTAATTCCGGTAAAGTGTAAATGCGAATGATTTAGTGGTCTTGCAGGTAAATTCATTTATTTTCCACAAATCACCTTGCGTTTTCAGGTGGGAATCGTTTTTAAAGCTAATTCCATTGTAAATTTTAATCTAATTGATTGAATCAGGCGTTACTTTGCGGAAATCCATGACAACTACTTTAAAAAAGTTACCTTGCTAGTTCCGCGACTTGCACTTGCACTAGTGATGCAGGATTTTCGTGCGTTGGTTCACCGCCCTCCCTCCCTCAAACAAGAAGCAAAAAATGCAATGAACACACACTTGGAAACTATAGCCCACACCAAAAGCTACCACCGACACGTGTTTCGCTTCAACCAGAAGCATCTTCAGGGTACAAAATCCTGCATCACTAGTGCAAGTACAAGTCGCAGAATTAGCAAGGTAACTTAGTTAAAGTAATTTTTATCTAATCTATAACGCTACTAAAAAGCTACACACATAACTTTAAACTGAGAATTAATGTTTTGCTAACCTCTCTGAATGATTAAAAGTACCAAGATAAATAGGTTTAGACGTTGAAACCAACAAGTTACTGACATCTTTACATCTAACGAGCCAGCTTTTTTACTTTTATCGCGACTTGTGTCGCAATCACACGATTCGTCCAGAATTATTGTTGTCATATCTACGCTGCATTTCAAAAATACTTTTTTATTAAGTGAAGAGAAAACTATTTAATCGTAAGCAATTGTATTTTCTACCCTGCTTTTTATGTAATACTTCCCGGAAACAAAAACGGATTCTGTTACTAGTACCCTGCATTTTTTGTAATACCTACTTCAAAGACCCAAATACAGGTATAAGTAGTTACTAGATTAACTTTAAGAACGCGGTTAGTGGTCACAAACCAAAAACTCGACTTCTATGATTTTGCAGCGTACATATTATAGTCGAAATTACGAGTACTTACAATGCGCCGTATTATAAAAGAAAATAAAAATCATACTCTACTTACACAAACCTAAACAGTTTAAACTAATTACCAAGCAATGACCAAAAAAAAAACTTTCTCCATTTAAAAACCTACAAAAAAACTAAAGTTCAATAACAAAAAACGAGCTACTACCGCATTTCAAGTGCAAACCGCGGTAACGTCGGATGCGCAAGCGCCGGGTTTCCTCAAGGCGCGCGGCGCGGGCGCAGCCAAGTGAGGCGGTCTTTCTCCTTGCGTAATCGTAGCGTTACTAGTGATACGTCGATGTGTGGTTCAAGTTAAACGATAACACTATTATATATAATTAATAAATATTTTAATGAACAATGCAATTAACCTCTTTATGTATAAAATAAGACTCTTAAAACTTTATCCTAAGTGTCATGATGAGTTGTTATGAATTATAACTAACGTTCGCCAAATCATTACAATTTTTCGAACTTGTTTTTTTCTTAAAAACAATATTCTGTTATGTTGGCGAAAAAAAAATTACGTGCGTTCTTCCTCGATGTGCGATGGAAACTCAACGGCGGACAACGCCTGCTTGCTAGTTATGGCCACCGCTTCATATGTCTATGTGAGCGCGCAAATATCTACTTGATTTTATGAGTGTGCTGACCGGTATTACCTCGTGACTGGTATTACCCCATTTTACCCTAACGGCGAATGCGGCCCATAACGTTCATAAAATTAAACAGAAGAAAGTGAATAGTACCGTTAAGAACAATACTGATTTAAAAATGAGAGATAGAAAAAATATTCATTACAACATGTAGCTTATTCAAATTATAACGGTTTAGTTTTTATTACTGGAATTTTTATTTTACTATGCTCTAGAAATTTAGTTGGCACTGCCGGTCATATGATACTTTAGAGTAAGCATAAATGTTGACATTGTTTTCATCATCTACACAGCCCTTTTTTAAATAAGTCTACTGCGTGGCCATGAGTTTCTCCCCTGGGTGATGTAGAGGCATAGGCCTTAAGCTAAAGCTGGCCCAATGCTTCTTGTTGGGGGTCAAAATTTTCAGAAATGGCTACTGAAAAACCTTAACCACTATAAAGTAAAGTATATACAAAGTAAACAGCACCCGGGACTGACTAATTTGTTTATTCTCTTCAAAATTTTTATCATTATAAATTTAATGATCGGTGGTCACCCATAACTCATTACACCGAACGGGCTAAACTATCTTATAAGAATACTAAGCCACTTCGACTTCCCTTAGTGTTCTAAAACTTTTTTGTGAATAAAAACTTCAAAAAGTTTATTTTCCGAAACCTGCAACCTAATTACTGAGATCAGCTGTGACCCACAGTGCGGAAGCCTTCACAAATTCACGCGAATCTCTCATGACTCAGAGCAAACGCCACAAACGCGAGGAAAGTAAGAAAATAAATAATCTACAGCACGTGTTTGGTCCACAGCCGTGACGGCGCGGCGCCGGCGCATTGCTACCGTAACGTTACGATCGTAGAAAATGGAAGTGTTACGCAGTGGAAGGAAAGCCGCGATGGATGTTACATTTCCAGTTTTTAACTTGTTTTTGTAGCTTGAGAGATTTGATTTATATTTAGATCTTATACGTTAGACATCTTATATTTTGATCTTTGCGAGTATTGAGCTGAATCTTTTAAATATTCTATTTATGAACAATAGAAGGTATATAAGTTAAGGTTAACCTACCTAAATCCTCAACCTCAACCTCATCTTCATTTAACATCAGGTGAAATTGAAGTCAAACGCCTGCTTAGTCACCAATCAATAAAATTGAGGGCAGCCGTTATAATAGTTATTTTAAGAAAGTATGGGAATCTCTACTTTAACTTTTTGTTATAGAAATCAGCCGTAAGTAAAAAAAAACACATACTTCTTATCACTTCAAACTTCGTTGCTAAATTAAATAAAACGTTGCCTATACAACGATGTTTATATAATTTACATCCTATTTAGACCATTCAGAAAATATTCACAAAACAACTCACTCGCGAACAACAATAGAAAGTAACAGATGGAAATACAGAAAAACTCCATTCAGAAGAACGCTGGAAAAGTTATAAAATATGCTCCACCCAGTTAAATAGGAGAAAGGGTAAAAAGTTTCGAAGAAAGGGTTAATTTTTTCCTTTTTTGCTTTATTATTAGTTTCAAAATGTCAATATAAATATAGAATAATGAAGCCTCCGAGGAATACGACCCTTTAATGAATGTTAATTAATTAAGTATCCGCCCTTTTAGGGGTATGTTTTATTAACAAATTAATGATTTAATATAATAACTTCTTATTGCCTTAATCTTGTTGTTATTTCCAAATATAATCTTTTCTGCCATATGATGATTAAAAAGAATACAGACTGCATGGGCTTTTAAAGGAACAAGCTTTTGATAAAATGTTCATAATTTCAGTTGTAATGGGAGTAAAGGAAAAACGTACAATGTGTTAACTGCTTCTATTCCCGGGCATACTGTAAAAGTCAGTTAAGGGATAGAGAATATATTTTTTTGTGGTGATAGGTTGACCCCCTGTCACTACAACAGTCTCTCCCCGCCATTATAATGCCTCCGAATTTGTCAAACGTGACATCAGATGGTTTTATAACCTCTGGTGTTCTGTCTACCTCATAAGGGATTCTGGCGTGAAGTTATGTATGTATGTTCATGATTCTAACATCAAATGGTAGCCGTTAGGATTTTTATTTTCTATAACACCGTTTTCTAGTATTTGTAGAACTATTATTAACCGAACTGGTCTAAAAATAGCCCTAACAGCCAAAATGTTCGATCGATTACGTATTCCCATAGATTTATTGTGCAAGTTATAATGTCAAAGACAGGTGCATAGTACTCTACAGATGGCGCTCTCAGCGCCGTAAACAATAAATCTATCTACCCACAGTTGATCTGAAGTTGTTCTAATGTCTGTAGTCTAGACCAAATGTTTCATATTACCATATGCTTTAGACGAAATATTTGTTCAAATGTAAGAGGAAACCTTATAAATAGTTATAAAATACTCAAATTACCGTTTGATTCGGACTTGAATCAGTTGCCAAAAACGTTTGTCACTGCAACGAAATTTACCATTTTTGTTAGTTTTCTCGAATATTTTTAATTATGCCTGTAATTGTGGTAAAAAATATACAAAACTTAAAAACCTATAAATGTAGAGCACTGTACCTAAAATATAAATAATTTTCTTTACAGAACCCAAAAGTAAGGTGATGTACAGTCAACTTCAGAAAAACCGTGATATAAGAATAACTTATTAAAAAACCCCTTAATATATTGTTATGAAATAAGCGTTAAACATAGATTTTAGAGATCTCTGCAAAAAAGTTACATTTTAGCCCTAAAGTTAGCAATTCTCTTAAAACTTTATTGTTACGAAGTTATTAATTGATGTTACAGGTTCAGTGCCATCCGCTTAAAAAGTGGCACACAACGTGATTTCTTTTAAGCATTTCATAACATATTTGAGGTGTCTTCTTGTATTTTACCTTCGAAAAGTGACGTTATTGAAACCACCAATTACCTGCAAAGAACAATTTATGATTATTATAGAATAAAAAATGAATTTAAAAAAAATCAAAAGTTATTAAAAAATCTGAAATATTGTGTAATGACTTTCTTCCCATTTTGTTTACGTTACTAAAGTGACCGATTGAATTTTATTCATATAAATGAAAAACAGGTTGATTCAGAGTCACACAGGAATGAAATTGCAGATGGCTGCGAGAACTAGTTATACTCGTAAATAGAAGATAAGGTGTCATCAGTCTAACAAATAAAAAAGAAATCAATATTTAAATATTATATCCGCCTTTGTACAAATGTTTTAAAATACTTATTGTATCATAATGTTACTAATGCTGTTGGTGTAACAATAAATAATAATTATTACATACATACATACATAACTTCACGCCTGTATCCCGTATGGGGTAGGCAGAACACCAGAGGTAATAAAACCATCTGATGTCACGTTTGACAAATTTGGAGGCATTATAATAGTGGAGAGAGACTATTGCAGTGACAGAGGGTCAGCTTATCGCCCACAAAAAAGCCTCCCATAACGCCTCGATCCCTTAACTGACTTTTACAGTATGCCCGGGAAGAGAAGCAGCTGGCACATTCTATGTTTTTCTTTCGCTCCCAGTCCAGCATAGAAGCATATTAATAATTATTATTATATGTATATTTATTTATTCAGTTCAATGTATGGTGATAAAGAATACACAGTACCTTTAATAATTAAGATACACAGTATCTATATATTTCAGAATGTTTTAATAGTTTTTGTCAAAAAATAACACACAATTATAGAATTTTAAATAATCTTTAGTTTGTTTCATACGTGGCTCGCTGTAAAACATGAGCTGTTATTTTTTATTGGCAACTGTACCTCCTGAAGGTTCCTCTTTGTTACGGGGAACAAAGACCTTAACAACTTAAACTATAACAAAGACAAACCTTAAGACATTCATTCAAATTGAAATGTCAGCTAAGTTCAAGAAGTGACTTAAATATTCAGTTTTGTAATAAAAAAACATTAATTACTTAGACTGATATGATAAAGGAAAATTTGAAGGAAATAAAAAGCTACAATACTGATAAATAACAACAAAAACACTAGAAAATAATATAGCAGCTTTGCTCGGCTTTATTCGCGTATCAATTGATCTCGTTACCTAATTCTTGACCAGCAATAACTTTTTTGAGAATTTTAATATTGACTTTACGCTGTTTCCAATATAGAACTACAACCAAATGAACTGTCAGCGTATTATAATAGACTAGCTGTTGCGCGCGGTTTTACCCGCGCAACTTCGATTCCCGCGGGATTTTCGGGATAAAAAGTAGCCTATACGGATTCGGAAGAATCCCTCTAAGCAATGGTAAAAGAAATTTTGAAATCGGTCCAGTAGTTTTTGAGCCTATTCAATACAAACATACAAAAATACAAAGGTTTCTTCTTTATAATATTAGTATAGATTACTAAAGAGTGCACATATCAACGACGACAACTTTGGCGATGGGGTAAACCAGTCTGCCCCAGACGCCAGTGGTTGCGGGTTCGATTCCCGCACATAACAAGAAAAAAAAAATGTTCTGTGTCTGGGTGTTTATCTATTTATGTATTTATATTCTAGGTTCCCCCTAGTTCGCTACATGGTATCCCATAACACAAGCTATGCTTACTTTGGGGCCATGAAGTTGGTGTGATTGTCTTGGTTTTTTTTATCAAGTGAATACGCGATATTTGTCGTCATATATACATATTACGTGTTGTCGCTAGATATCTGTGGGCTCTCAAGTTAGTCTACTAGTACGAAACTCCTATATATAGTACAAATATAGCGTTATTCTTGTCTCTTAGTCCTTTTGGTAGCGATATTTTAAACTCAACTAACAAGACCAAAAATCATAGATCTACAAAACATAATCTAAAAATAATGCATTTAAAGATAACAATCAACCACTGACATAAGTTAAAGAAGAGTTCTTAAGGAGCCACACAAAGGGGCACTTATAACAAAATTGAGGAAGTACTAATTCATTCCACTTGCGAGCAGACGTGCGCGTACGCATCTTAGCTACTAACTCTCGGTCAGTTGAATCTCGTTTGTAAACTTATTCATTGTCTACTACTGTTAGTTTATTATCAGTGAATAAGCCCTCGTTTGACCTCAATCTAAAAATGTGATGTTAAAAAGGGGATGAAGGTTGAAAGGATGATGAAAATGATGATACCAATATTGCATTTTGTAATCAGTTAGGTATCTGGCCAAAGTCGCCGGCAAACGCTGGATGAGGGCAGCGCAGGACCGATCTGTGTGGAGAACTTTGTGGGAGGCCTATATCCAGCAGTGGACGTCTCCGGGCTGAATTATGATGCGCTCATATCAATAAATGTTACCATACTTTCATCAATAAATTCATTTGATTTGATTTGACAGTACTCGGGTTAAGATTCTTCCTTTTGGCTCCCCATGAAATATTGCCCGAACAAATCACAGCTGTACTTGTGATATTTTGCGGTAAATTTTATATGATGGGTGGTTACCAGCAAAGCGTACCGAGTCCTAACTAGCACCAAGTGAGGTTCACTCAGATAGGTCAACTTTTATGACAAGTTTAACCAGAGGAATTAGGGCTATTCTAAGCGGACCCTTTGCGTCAGAAAGCTGCATTTAGAATCTCAGCGAGATTCTCGCGAGAACTGTAGCGAGAACTTCTTTGGTTCCACACTCTCAAAGTTCTCGCGGTGATAACCTCGCCTGTTATCGCGCTCCTTTGTCTCACACCGAAAAAAAGTGACAAAAAGTGGAGAAACACGCAAGAACTTGAGAAGAATACGAGAATGGGCTCCACATTCTCGTTTTTCGCTTCTCGCGAGATTCTCGCGAGAATGTGGAACAGCTATTATAAAAGATTTAGGTAGCGTCACGTGTAGAAACGTACTTATGTGACGCAGATAGATAATAGGTAGATCCCGACTAGTACTACTACTAGTAGCCGAGTATGCAACCTCCTCGTCACCGAGGGGAAAGACTTGTGATCCTGAAGTAGGTAGCTCAATTAAAAAGGATTGTTATAATGTACAGTCAGCATCAAAAGTTGATGAAAACATTGAAATTCTCAAAATCGACTAACTTCCATGTATATTTGTAATAATAAAACGGAGAACTTAGTCAATATGAGTCGTTAGGTATATAGGCACAATTATGCGATTTTGAAAATTTTGATTGTGGTCTCCAACTTTTGATTCTGAATGTACCTATTCTACATATATGTAGATTTGCTACTGCGGCCGTTCAGTTTGTTTAGCTTTTCATAAATAGCGATCTCTATTCATATGTTTTTGCAGAGATTAAGACATTATCCAAGTTTAAAAGATAAATAAACCAAAGCATAAGATTAAAGAAGCCTGTGAACATATAAATCTCAACTCTGGTGCTCGTAATCAATACGACCATCAACACTTTGGAACTCTCTTAGATTTAAATTACTTGTTATAGTACTTCCATGCTGAACTGGGAGCGAAAGAAAAACATAGAATGTGCCAGCTGCTTCTCTTCCCGGGCAAATTCTAAAATTCAGTTAAGGGACGGAGGATTTAATGGCAATTTTGCGGACTGCAGGCTGACCCCCTGTCACTGCTATAGTCTCTCTCCATCATAATAATACCTCCAAATTTGTCAAACGTGACATCAGATGGTTTTTATAGCCTCTGGTGTTCGGCCTACATGTATGTATGTTATAGTATAACCTGTAGATTCTGAACGATTTTGTAGACACAGCTGTCAATCCGAAATATTTTTCTTAACCCAACTAATGCTAACATTTTTTGCGTTTTGGCCTCATTTAGAACACATTTCATTTTATTATTGTTATTTTTACAGTGGTTATGCGGGGAAAGTGGACAGACAACACGGGTAATTAGTTCTTACTTGGTTTATTTTATTAGGTTCAACAGCAGGCAGGGCAGACAGAGCTTGGAGAAAATATGGCGGCAATACACAGAGTAGCTAATAGGACAGTTGTCGTAGAGTAATGACACAGACTAAGTTACATATTTTACAACAATTAACATGTTCTATCCTTCTAAACTAAGAAAAATAAACTCTGTCAAAACACACCATGGTTGAAAATGCAATAATTTCTACATACCGTGAGAAACCACTAGCCAAATTTTAATTAACTCAAGTTGGTGCTATAACACATTTCAAAATGGCGACCAGTTAAGCAAACAACTCATCAACATCTTTCTACACTGAACTAAATGAATCTTCCACCAGTTAACCAGGTAATTAACATAATATACAGTGGTTATTAATTAATGGTATTAATTAACTTGCTAGTTATGCGGATATTGAAAGATGTTACAAAATAACTGACAGTAATATAATCACCTGTTTACCTTGTTGGTATTATTGTTATAGTACTATATAGCTAGCGGTTTTTCCGCGATAATTTTTATCAAGTGGTTTCAGAAGTGGTTTCAGAAATTGGCGCGTATAAATACACAAACTATGAGATTATCGTATATTATAATCAAACAATATAGTATGTTGAGAAGTATTTGTTTTTACTTACACTTAATAAATAAAGACCCTATACAATCACATCATATATTTGTACAAAGGCGGCCTTATCGCTGTAGAGCGATTTCTGCCAGGCAACCAAGTTGTGACAGGATTAGAAAGTGGAAATTAGGATGGGCGTTTGGACAAAGTTTCGAAATGTTTATAAATAATAAACTACTTACATGCATATCAATAATTACATACACATACCTAGGTAAATATAATAAATACATACAAATGTCATGAATTATACATACACATACATTCTAATAATATATACACAGACATAAACAATGATAGCGTTAAGATGAACAATGTTTCTCGAGGTAATGTTGTTTAAGCATTCGTTTAAAGATGTAAGGATTGCGAGCTAGGCGGATCTCCATCGGTAACGCGTTCCACAATGACACCAAACGGATGAAAAATGATTTGCCCATAAATGTGGATGTGTGTGATGGTGTCGCCAGGAGGAGATTTGAGGAAGAGCGCAAGTTGCGGTCGTTATTGCTAAACCGATAAGTAATAACATCATAGCCTCAATCTCAGTAAAAATTGTTGTGGGATATCATATAGCGAACTAAAGGGACCCTAGAATAGAAATACCTACGTGTATAAATAAAAACCCAGATGCCGAACAATTTTTAGTGTCGTTTTTGGGATCGAACCAGCATCTTTACGAAATACTTGCACCGCAGAAGTCCCTACTTAAAAATTACCCTTACACTAATAGTAGAGCTTTTTTTGGTCCCAAATCAAACTTCCCCTGTTTTTCCATTTGCAGATAAGATTTAGATAAACCACAAAATATACTTACATTTTTATGGATTTGGGATTAGTTAAATAAAGGTTTCGTTAATCTTTTATTTTGGACATCATTAATTGAACTTTGGCCAAACTAGGAGTTTACTTCATACGATAATTTTGCCTTGCTAAATCAGTTAAGCTGTGTTATAAGGCTTTGAAATTTTTGTGCTACAATTAATTAATACACTATTAAGTGCATGTGACTTTGTCAAAAACACTGCTACAAATATGGCGCATTCTAGCCATCACTTAAGCCTGATTTATCCAGATACATCAGAGCTTTTCTAAGCTTCTATGTCGTATAAGGGTTGCCGGGAAGAGATTGTCTTTCGATGATAAGGCCGCCAATTGCACTATGTTTTATTTTTATAAGTAAAGTAACTCTGTAAATATTATATGTACAATAAAGAATAAATCCCTAAAGCAGGTATTGTGCTAGAACCTTATCGCATTACCATCCACGTGACGTCATTTAGTGTAGTTTACATACTCATGATTGGTCAAAGGTACTGAAAATTGAAAGCATTGACGTCATTCTGACGTCCCATAAAATGGCTACGTGCATTAGCAATTTGCATTAAATTGACAAATTAAATCAACTATTAAACTGTATGCATGTATGATTTTTTAATTTGATGAATTTTAATTGAAATATATAGTTATTAATTGTTTATACACTAATATTGCATGCTGTAAGACAGTAAAATATGAGCTCAATAACGAATATTTACCACCAAATGTATATATATGTATACCATCATATTTAATAAAAGCAATACACTGATTTTTGATTTTAATTTTTTTGACCTAAGTATTTAGTTAAGTACGAGTGTATAAGGCAAATTACAAGTATCTACACAAAAAATGGGCCATTCGTTGTATTTACTTAATTTATCCCGTTCAAGCGCAACAGTTTGTTTGCTAAATCTGAATAAATAGACCCTAATTTATGAGGAGCAAACGCTATTTTTGCTTAACAAAGTGTTTTGTCAGTTCGGTAGCCAATTTGCGGTTTGCGGCATGCATTACTAGACTTTCATAGACGCGGTTTTGTAATTAATACAGACCAAAAAGGTTGGGTTTCGAAACATGAAACCTATATTTAATTTTTTTTTCGTAATTGGTGATAACTCCGCGTTTAACCTCAATCTCACCTGAAGATTAGAGATGATGATTGAGAGCATTCAGGTTGAGGTTGAAAATGGATTTTCATTAATCGTAACATGAACAAATATCTTCACCAAAACGACTACTGGTGACGACCGGCTGGTGTAGCGGTAACATACATTGCTTTCTATGCCAGAGGTCCTGGGTTCGAATCCCGGCGGCGGCGGATATTTGTGTGATGAACACAGATATTAGCCGTCAAGTCATGGATGTTTATATGTTTATTTAAGTTTATTCTAATAAAAAATATGTATTTATTCAATATGTATGTTTATATATTTCTTAATTATATCAGTTATCTAGTATCCATAACACAAGTTCTTTAAGAAACATAATTTGGACTAGATAATGTTGTGTGAGTGTCAGAAATATTTATTTATTATTATTTATTTATTACTACATTTGGCAGCAATTTTTTTATAAATAAAATCCATTTTCGATCGAAAATACAACATCTTTTGGTTTTTCTTCCTACATAAACTAGCTCTTTTCTACTACGTATAAACCCCAATCTCGTGACAATATTAAAATAAAATACTTATAATGCGTAAATCCAAGCTAAACTCTATCCTTGTGCGAAATTTCCGCACAATACGTCTCTCTGTTTCAGAGTAAAAGGGTAACAAACACTCATACTTATAACAAACTTTTACATTCATAATATTAGTAGGATTACCTCCAATCTTTTATTAATAATAAGTTTCAACCAAAGATTAATTACAATGAAGCATAACAATCATTTTCCTTAACCCTTTTTAACAAGACTCATAATTCATGGCAATTTAAAAATACATTTTGTCTCAAGAACCCTTTACTTTTAACCCTTTGTTAACATAAACATTTGTTGACTTAACCCTTAAATCCTCGGATATTAAACTGAACCGGAGTTTGGAGGGTTAAGGCGCCATCTTCCTTTTAAAATTGCAAGTTGTTAAAGTAAGTGATGTTAAGGATTCTTAAATGTTCTGATGGAACTGTTTAATGTGATGATATCATGGTTGTGATAAAAATCAAGGCTAGAATTGTTAAAGCTAGTAGTTGCTCGATGGATAAATTGTCAACCGTTTGAAGTAAATTTTTCCGAGTAGGAAACTACACGACCTAAAGATTTTCTAACTCTGATATGTGGAGTAATCAATTTAACAACTTATATCTGAAGATGACAAAACCTAAAGATGGTGTGGGAAATCGAAACTGTACGAGTTTTTTTTTCTTTGTATTGCGTGTTATTTGTATAGATTTTGATTTGATCGAGTAAATCAAATATAAATAAAAAACTAAAGGCCCTAGCATTTAACTGAGTCATGATATATGAACCATACAGCAAAATAGAGGTTGTTCTTGTAAATAAAAAACATAAGCCAACATTTTCATTATTCTAACATACTGATACACCTAGAAATCAATGTCGTTACATAATGAGGTCCACAAATACTCAATGAACTCTTTCACTGAAAATAAGGCGTAATTCGAATACAAAACTTAGGTTAGAATGTCAAGATGCTAAAGATTTTTCTAAGATGTAGGTACGTAGGTATAAAAATATATTATCTCTAAAATATATGTCGTCATAAGTCGTCGTGGCACCGTGGTAACTGTATGTATCATACGATATCACAGGTTAAGCAACGTTCGGCGGGGTCGGTACTTGGATGGGTGACCGCCGACCATTCATTTCTCACGACGACTTCCGTGCTTCGGAGGGCACGTTGAGCAGTCGGTCCCGGGTGCTGTATAATTGTATACAGTAGTCGTTAGTCGTTAAAATTCTGGCATCCACCACCTAGCACTGGACTAGCTTGGTGGATTATGGCCTATACCTCCTCGTCACCCAGGGGAGAGACTTATGCCCTGCAGTGGGCTCATCACAAAGAGTTGTGATGATGATGATGATGATAATGTATTATTATATTATATTTATATTAACAGTCAAACACGGCAAAGGTTCCTTATTATAGGTACTTGTATTCATCGTTCATTCGTTTAAGTTGAACCCATTTCGCTCTCTACATTTTGTTCTTCCGACGCATTTCGGAGTTTGTAGTCCAGTCGGTAAAAATACAAATGGTGAAAATTACAAGGTTTTCGACCTGGGTTCCGAAAACCAACTTCCCAGAGGAAACTATTTTAAACTGCATAATTCCACTGTCTGATTTCCATAACATAAACTATGTTATGTAGGATTCCCTTGTGACTGCATATTCAGTTCGTTCGTAGTAGTGTTCAAATGTGTTTTCTTATTTCTCGTAACGTACTATTTTTATTATAATTTATAACACAAGTTTGTGATTATGGATCCCGATAAAAAAATCCTCTATTTTTGTGCATTAAATAAATCAGTTTTTAAGATCTTTATTGTTACTGATTGTCCAATGTAATCCAAAAATGGAAAAAAGAACGATTAAATGAATTTTAAGAGTCAATGCATTGGTAATAAACCAATGCATTTTAATAGTTAATAAAAAAAGGGTTTGGGATGATGGGGTGTAAATAAAAAATAAAAAAATCCCCAGACAATCATACCAACTACATGGCCCTCAAAATAAGCATAGCTTGTGTTATGATACCGTGATACCATGTAGGCAACTATTGGGGAACCTTGAATATAAATACATATATAGATAAACACCCAGACACAGAACATTTTTTTTCTTGTTGTCTGCGTGAATCGAACCCGTAACCACTGGCGTCTGAGGCAGACAGGTTTACCCCATCGCCAAAGTTGTCGCCAATATAAATAGCTTTTTTATTAAAACATTTTGTCATTGACTAAGCCCTGGTTTGACCTCATTCTCACCTGATGGTAAGTTGAGATGAGGTCGAAGGTGACAGCACACGGGGGAAAGAACTGGCTCTTCATATAATATTGAAAAAGAGTGCCAAGAGTTTTTTTCCGCCGGCTTTTTTTGTCTCTTGGTCTACTGTATTATGTTATTCAATAACTATAAACACCTTGTTAAAGCCGAAGTAAAAAATTGTGACGTCATTAAGCGGCCATTCTATGGTATTATAATGAATAAAAATGTTCATTTTATTTTTCATTTCATTTCATTTTTCATTTCATTTCATTTCATTAGCCAGTCGGACCCTGACGGGATCCTGCTAGTAAGCGGGGGTCACTCGGATTACTAGTCCCTTTTACAAACCGCTTGTTCAAGGGTGCTAGGGCTATTCTAAACCGACGCTACGCAGACTATTTATATGATATCTTATCTTACTAATATTATAAATGTGAAAGTTTGGATGTATGGGTGTTTGTTCCCCAATCACGGGAGAACGGCTCAACGGATTTGGATGAAATTTGGCATAGTGATAGTGTACAGTCTGGAATAGCACATAGGCTACTTTTTATCCCAATATTCTTACGGGATTCAAAATTGCGCGGGTACAATACATTATAGTGCAACAGTACAACAGCTAGTACCTAATAAGGATACTAAAATAAACTTTTCTAATTTAAAAATATCCTTGAGTGAAATTAATTCCGTCCAAATCTACTTAAACTTTTCATACAAACCAAAAAAAAAACATTTCTGCGACAAAAACAAAGATAAAAAATTCAAACTGGCTTTTCAGTATTCCACGTCATTCCCGCATTTTTAACGCTCATCTTTGACACGTAATTGTCAAATATCTGACAGGCGTGGCGTTATCGAAAATCCTTCAGCCCTTCGATGATTTATTACCGAGTTCCTTGGATACCTTAAAGGTTCCTTCCCTAAGGGTATTTATAACAAAAGCTTCTTGCGTTAAATAGATGTAATGCTACCTTAGAGGGTACAATTTATACAAATGTTTTTGGCGGTAATATAAACGTAAGAGGTTTTTAGGTTTAGACAACAGTTCCTTTAAAATCTCAATAATATCATCAACGATAACGTTTTTATGAGCTTACTGCAAGCGTCACTGTCCAGCTAGCATGCGACCATTGACAACGATAAATCGGGCCTTTTATCGATATTGTCTTAGAATATACCAATAAGAGTATGTGTTTTTTAGTAAATATGACAGCTTTGGTTCTGTGGGTTTAATCATGGTATCAAATGAAGTAATTCTATCTATTAAGGTGCGCATATTAGCTAACATGATAGGATAAAATCAATGGGTAATAGGTATTTATCTTGTCGATTCGAGTATATATCGATGGGCGCATGCTAGCCCGGCTGGGTGACGAGGAGGTTTAGGCCGTAAGCCACCAAGCTAGTCCAGCGCTGGTTAATAAATGCCTATCTATTGTTAGAATGCCGAAATGACCCCTTACAAAACCTAACGACTATTGTTATATGCATACAGTGCCAACGCTGCGTTACGCGATCGAACGCGCGCACTGCGCCCGTTTCTTCAAATAGGCACACCTACCCATATATTTATATAACTAAGAGAGATTCAAACATACATACTTACATAACATTTTACGTACCGTACGCGCGTATCACACGCGGCGCTTGGCGCATTCCGAACGTCCGTATCGAACGCGCGTATGGTACGAACGTTGCAGTTTTGTATGAAACGCGCGTTCGAACGCGTGACGTAGCGTTAGCACTAAAACATCCTCATTATACCATAAAAAATAAGAAGCTGTCGTGATAAATATTTTGGTCAAGGTGGCCACTCATCTTTGTACCGACTGGGAGGAATGTTGCTTTAGACGAGTTTGCTTAAGGCTAGGAAACACCGAGCTACAAGAGGGCCTTAAAGAGCCATATCAAATGATATGGACAAGAGCCGCTACGCCACGAAGCTTTCTCAGAAAATCTTAATAATGAGATTTTATTAATAAAAAGCCTTAATTATGAAAAGATTTTAATTATAAAACACCGCTTCGTAGGTTAAATTTGTAACATTTTTTGCTAATGACTTCAAAGTGAACAAAAATGTTTTTACCTGAGATAGTAGTAGGAGGAAAATTAAAGCTCATTAGCTAACTGAAATTACTTGAATACATGTATTGGATGAAGAAAAATAGACATTTGATCAAAAAAGTTATAATAGAATCGAGTATTTTTGAATTCGATTCACAATCTGTTTGTCATGCGTCAGACATCTGAGTCTTACGCCGGGGTCTGCAAAGAAACCGAAAAGCCGAGTTAAAATGTAAAATATTACTTACATAACGTTATGCCTGTATCCTTTATGGGGTAGGCAGAACACCAGCGGTTACAAGACCATCTGATGTCACGTTTGACAAATTTGGAGGTATTATAAAGATGGAAAGAGACTATTGTAGAGACACTTCCCGTTTGCGTTCGCTCCCGAACGGTCGTGTCTGCGGCCGCTCCCGAGTGTTCGTATTGCGCTGCCCTTGTTCCCTCCCCCGCACTCGTGCGGGTAAGGTCCCAAGTTAAGCTCTTTCGGAAAGTTTTCTCTTGTGGAGGCTGTGTGGTGTCGGGGCTAATTCATCTGCCCTTTTCAGGGCGGACCCGACTGCTGCCGGCCGAAGCATCGCTGGTCAGGTGGATACGTAACCGTGCCAACGAAGCCTGATCGTCCGCCGTTCACCGGCAATAGGTCCGGACTAGGTTGTATTCTTTTACAGCGCAGTCTCGATAGCATCTTACTTTATTTCAGCCCACCATTATGGATCGGCGCCCTGCGTGTACCGACCATAGGTGTCTTAATCGCATCCGCAAACTCGAAAAAGAAAATGAAACCTTTTTTGCAGGCTTCATGAGTAATGAGCCGTCCGATCGTCAGGAATTTTTCGCTCCCTTGCAGGCAGAACTATCCGCTCGTGCCTCATCCTCAGAATACAGCCAGTTGGCTTTCGATTTCACTCAGTTGTCCAGCGAAAAACAATCACTGGAAGCCCAATATTCAGTCGAGAAGGAAGCCCTTCTCGCTCAAATCGAATCCTTGCGAGAGCAATTGTCCACTCGTCCTCAGGTCGCCTCCTCCTCTCAGGGGTTCCAAACCGATTCTCCGGCGTCTCCAGATCCCTCTGAGTTCGTCGATCCTTTTTCAAACTGCATGTTGGTAGATTCCACCGCATGCAAACGGAAAACTACCCCGCCGGGTAGTGATTCCGACTCCACTCCTTTAGTTCCAGAATCTCCTGCTCCGTTCACAGAGGTTCGCAAAAATTCCAAGTCTAAGAATAAGAAGCAAGACGCTTCTTCGAACTTATCTTTATCCGTTTCAGCTGCTCCAGCCGCTGTTCCTGCTCCGCAAAATGTCGCACCGGCGTCTGCTCCTGCGCCTTTTGTTTCAGTGATCCCGGCGTCACAGCCTACGTCGCAATCAGATTCGGCTCCGCCGAAAGTCAAGTCTCCGCCCCCCGTCTTTCTACGGGACAAGAGCCGCTGGACCGAGGTCTCAGCTCTCTGCGGAACGCACACCCCGAAGATCCAGTATAGTAAGGCATCCAATGTGGGTGACTCTATTAAGGTCGTTGTCTGCTCAATTTCTGATTTCAGGAATTTCACTCGGCTTCTTGCTGACAAGAAGCTCGAGTACCACACTTACGCCCTCCCTGAGGAGCGTAAGATTCGTGCCGTTCTCAGGAACGTGCCGTTCGAGCTCTCGAACGAGCAAATCCAAGAGGACTTGTCTTCTCAAGGCTTCCCCGTCGAATCTGTGCACAAAATGCACAGCCGCAGAGGCAAGCAGTTCCCACTTGCGCTAGTAATCCTAGCGAAGAGCCCGCAAGGGCAGTCCATTTTCAGAGGCAAACTTACCGTGTGCGGCCTTTCCAACATCCGAGTCGAAGCTCCACACAAGCGTGGTTTCCCAGGTCAGTGCCAGCGCTGCCAATTGTATGGTCATGCGGCGGCAAACTGTTTTGCTTCCCCTAGGTGCGTCAAGTGCCTAGAACCGCATGGGACTAAGGAGTGCTCTCGCACTCCCGAATCGCCCACCGCTCCGTCCTGCGTCTTGTGCGGCCAGTCAGGCCACACAGCAAACTTTCACGGCTGCTCTAAGGCACCGCGTGCTGCCAGGGCTACCGTGAAGCCCATCGAGAACTGGAGAGAGCGACCGCAGCCTAGCTCGGACGCTCCTCCAGTCAGTTCAAAGGCCCCTAAGGCCTTCATCTCTCTCGTTTCAGGTCAGCGCAGCCGGGTCGCGACTCAATCGCAACCGGCCGCCAAATCGGCTTCCCAGTGCCAGAACGCAAAAGGGTCTCAAGACCGCATGGCGTTCTGGATTCAGATCGCTCCCATCGACGAGATCCTGGCTTTCGGCGCCGCTCTCGACGCCAGCCCAGAGGGTTTCAACGGTGCTCTTCCGGTCCTAACCAAGTTCGCTCCCCTTATCAGGAAACTCCAGCAAGCTCAACGTTTCTAAACGTAGGTAGTCCTTCTTTCCAGCATTCCTATCTCAGAGTGAGTCTGATCACTCTAGATAATCTCTTAGTTTCAGCTTTGTCATTTCTGCTAGTCTTAGCTTTGATTTTCTCGCTTTCAGTTCCTTTTGGTGGCAGCCGTCTGGATGCCGCTCACTACGCAGCCTCTCGCTCCAATTGGCTGTCGTTCCGACGATGACTAAGGACCTTAATCAAGGTGAGTCAAAAGGGGAATGTTTAGTGGGTATGCTCAGCCTATCTGAGAGAGTCTCCACACTGTCTGGGCATTCTATTTGCCATTAGCCACTTGGGTTAACAGCTTATAGAATGCCCATTCGTCCGTAATAGGATTCATCCTCCTCCCGCTAAAGCTAGCTTTACTGGTTTTAGTGGGTGCCAAACGACTTTCCTTGGCGGAAAAACAAAAAAAAAAATTGTAGAGACAGGGTGTCAGCCTATCGCCCACAAAAACGCCTTTAAAACCTCTGTCCCTTAACTGACTTTTACAGTATGCCCGGAAAAAGAAGCAGCTGGAACATTCTACGTTTTTCTTTCGCTCCCAGTCCAGCATGGAATTACATGTAAAATATTGTAAGCGATAAATCCGGTTAAAAAGTATTTTATTTCGCAATAAATAAAAATAAATAACTAAATATTTTAGTTTGGTTTCACACATTGGATTTACCAACCATGAATGTTCATTGTATTATAGTTGTGTGGATATGAAATAACTTATATACATTCTCCCTTTAATAACGAAACAAACAATTCTAAAACGGCAACCATGCCAATTACTCTCGCTCCTATGCGCACTTCAATCAAAGGAACTCTACACACAGCCTTTAATTATAATTTTACATTAATTTAACTCTTAACGCAGTCATTTTCGCTTCGGTAACATTCACTTCCCAAAAACTGGCAACTTCAAAGGAACTTAAACAAACGGGAAATGAAAAAGACTTCTATATGTTTTTTAAATTTGAATTTGGAATGTCGGTAGAAATGGAGGGTTTCATCCCATTCGTTTGCAATAGGTAAGTTGCTGAAGTTCCGGAAAATTCTTAGCAAATTTTGATCTTTATTACAATGCTTAATTAGAACTTTGTTTAATATTACTTGATCATTAGGTTTTTTATGAGAATATTATTTTCCTGGTTTAAAAGAATAAAGACAAGCTCTTCTTTGCTCATCGTGAAGGTAAACATGCCAAAGTACCTAATTTATTCAGCTGAAAAATAAAATAGATGACTTTTTAAATAATTTTAATTATTTATAGCTTTGCAATGCCGACTTTGTACAATACAGTTATCACGTTAAATTATGAAGTTTATCACGTCACACTTTGTATGAGCCTACTATGGGGCCATGAGTCTCTCCCCTGAGTGACAGGTTTAGGCCACATTGCATCAAGCTGGCTCACTGCTGGTTGGTGGACTTCCGTATTTTACATCCCTAACGGCATTTTATATAGGTACAAGTATAGTCGTGAGATATAAATGACCGGCGCGGCGGCCGCCCATTCTTGTACAGTCACTTGCAATAATATGTACACACTTCGCACAGTGGCTCTATAGCTTTCATTGGAACTAAATTCCAAATTCTATATTAATATTGACATTCTTACCATGCTATAAGATGTGAGTATTCTAAATTTAAATCTACATTATTAAATTTCATTAATAACTGACAGAAAGCCAGCAACAATCGACTGTGTTGGTATGAATGATTATTATACTCAGTTACTCCTGCACATAACAAAGGATCTATATAACACAAAGACATGAGTACATCTCACATCCTGTGAGACGTCTCGTAACACGGTATTAATACAGATAACATTAAGAACCATTACTTGAGTTTATCCGATAGACCTCGTTTTGATCTGATTGGCTGTGATGTTTATTTCATGTTTGAGTATAATAAAATAAGGTGGTTTAGACATTTGGAAAGGATGAGTGAAACTAGTTTTACGAAAGGTGTACAGAGCAAGAATGGGTGGTGTTGTCAGAAGAGGCCACTCTTGGCGAACGTATACGGATCAAATTGGCGACGCTCTTAGAAAGGGCGTAGTTAAAAGTACCCGTAAACTTGGATCATGTATGTAAATAGTAATGAAAGTGGAGGAAGCGAAAGAGGTTTGTCTGGATCGCAGCAATTGGTGTTCCCTTGTCTCTGCCTACCTTAAAGGGAGACGGGCATGAGGTTATGTATGTAGTTATATGTAGTTATACGTATATGCGCATCACATCTTGCAGGCAGCCTTTCCACATCAATCCCAAAAACGTGAAGTCGGGTTTTTTAATGCTCTGCATTCGTTGATTAACATAAATAAAGTTGAAAGTATAAAGTGAAGTCAAAATATAAATATGTAGTTGATATAAACATTTTTGCCTTTCCAGTTCCATTAATGGCTATCTTAAAATATTTTTCTATCTTTTTTCAAATAACTGCCTCTGTGAGCGCAGAAAGCAAGCCAATAAAATGAAGTGAAGCATTCAGTTACTCGGAAATTAATCGAGAGTCGACGAGAAGCGTTACTCGCAGTGAAGTACAGAGTGATTTCAACATTAAGGTTTAATTAAACTTTTAAAATAAAGGTTTGAAAAGGTAACGTACGTACTTACTATTTTGTATATACATAACTTCACGCCTCTATCCCTTATAGGCTAGGCGGAATAACTTTTTTTGAATTTGTAATGTTTAATTTATTCAATTATTCTTTTATCATGCCAAGTTGAGAATACAATGTATAGGTATTACATTTCATGCTTAAACAATTTAGGCTTAATTCGTTATGTTTACAAGTTATGTTACTGTTGCCCTAACTAGATTATGAGATAATCTGTATTGAGGGCCGCAGTGCATTCGACATTAGATGGATAGATAACAGTTTTTTTAGTGGGTGAAATTACAGTTGTTGAAAAAGCATTTTATAAGCATGCCATGAGAATACCAGAGAAGGAATACCAGAGGTTATAACACCATCTGATGTCAAGTTTGACCAATTTGGAGGCATTATAGTGGTGGATAAAGATAATTGCAGTGACGGTCAGCCTATCACCCACAAAAAACCTGCAATAAAAACTCTGTCCCTTAACTGACTTCGACAGCATGCCCGGGAAGAGAAACAGTTGGTATATTCTATGTTTTTCCTTTGCCCCCAGTTCAGCATGGAAGTACTGTTTTTGTTTATTAAGATAAGTTGGCCCAATAAATCTCATCTTGTATAGTAAGTGATGTATGGCAGAGATATAAGTTCATCATCCACAGCCAGTAGACGTCCACTGCTGGACATAGGCCTCCGCCAAAGAGCCAAGAATTCAAGATCTGGCATAGAAGGCCAGAGGTCTTTCTACCGATCTTTTATTGATACATAACGAGGAGGTGCGTGACACACTACAATAACTTACATGGATAAACTGACTATAACATGGATAACAAAAATAAAACTGAGTTTTCAACCGACTTCAAAAAAGGAGTAGGTTCTCAATTCGTCAGTATGTTTTTTTTTATGTTTGCTACCTCATAACTTTTGACTGAGTGAACCGATTTTGATGATTCTTTTTTTATTAGAAAGCTATCACTTTCCATGTGGTCCCATTTCAAACAAGTCTAGTTCTGACGTGAAGTCTGTTTTTTTAATGCTCTCTGTTCGTTAATTATTAATCTTGTGTTTGCGTAGGGTCGGCAAAAACCTTTTATTCTACATTTAAAATTCTGAGTTCTCGGTATTTTGCTTAAAAACTTTTATAGATAAAAATATTCCAATGCTTTACTTGAAAGCCAATAATTATTTATTAGTATTTATAATTATTTTTTATTCATGACAAGTTGAGAATACAATGTATATTACATTTCATGCTTAAACAATTTAGGCTTAATTCTTTATGTTTACTAGTTATGTTACTGTTGCCCTAACTAGATTATGAGATAATCTGTATTGAGGGCCGCAGTGCATTCGACATTAGATGGATAGATAACAGTTCTTTGAGTGGGTGAATTTACAGTTGTTGAATAAGCATTTTAGATTCAATTTTCTAATTATAAGAAGTATCAAAGATTTATAACAATAAGATTTAAAAAGGTAGTTATATAAATTAAAAAAAATTATCATTTGCTTCATGCCATGAGAATCCACTTTTGTTTGTTTTTAATAAATTAACTTACCCCTATGTTAGTAGGATTGCATTAAGATACAAAGAATATATAGAAAAAGTTTTAAATAAAAATTAATAAAGTTAAATTAACATAAACATCAGAATGAAAATCCAAAACAGAACTTAAATCGAAATTTACAATAATATCACAAGCAAAGTAGTTAATAATTCAATAAAATGATTAATAAATAATGATAAATAGTATAGTATAGTTTTGACTGCATTTATAACTTAATAAGCCTTAATAATAATCAATAAAAGCCCGAATAAAAAATATTTACATCTACGATATATTCGTACTTATAATAGTACATTCAAACAGATCACTTATCATTATGAAATAAAAAAAATACCCACTAGCAATATAAGGTCTACCTTTTAGAGATTATTTATTTATCCTTATATTATAATCTTAACGAGTATTTTACAACAATAATGAAAATTAGAATCGTTATCACTAGTAGCATTTTTTTCTAATTTCCGAAAAAAATATATATCTATTTAATAAGTAATGCATTAAATTTAATTAACTTTTATATTAATACTTAAATAATCACCATCAGCATCTTCCATTGAGACCGTCTTACCTACGTATCTATGTGTGCATGCGCATAAATCGTTAATTGAATGATGCTCCTGGTTTAAGAACCGGTTACACTGTTTACAACTGAACTTCAAACCAAGGTGACTTTCTTAGTTTACAACAGTATAGACAGCTGTTTTCAATAAAATTTTGTTTGGAAACAAGTTGAGGTCGTGGTTTAGTGGGATGTTGGTTCGAATCTGGTTTTAAACGCCGTTTACAAGTCTAGATGAAACTCGGCACTAGTTGTCAGAAACAAAAGTCACATTGGTTGAAAACAGTTTAGTCGGTGCTTTAGACAGTCTAGCTTGGGCTTAACTGTGGTCACCCCTCTAGTCGCCATTGTCAATGGCAGCTGACTGCAAAGGGTGAAATCTGCGTAATGACCGCTCAACATCGTGCTGGCAGCATCAGTGACAAATTGTGCCATATATCTGAGCTATCTGAGCAATGTGCTCATGAATAGAATTAATTTGAATGTGTGGAGATCTATGATGAGATTGTTATGCTTATTGTAGCTACAAGATGACTGCCGGGTTGTTTTTTCAATACTATGTAATTGTATTTTTTTATTGGTATTTGAAAAAATTAATTTTACTTAATATAATAGTGCGTAAAGAAGGTCATTACAGGTGGCCCATTTTGGTACCGAGGTACACTCCGCGGTTTATAACACCCTACTAACCACTGAGTATAATCGCATTTACAGTTTTGATCAAAGATGAAGTTTGAGCCAAGAAAAAAATATTTTTGTGGGCTTCACGCGCAAGCCATTTTCTCTCTAATATGCACTATAAGACAAATTCATAAGCCGTTATCTTTAACTGTCAAGTCGAACTATCAACTTCGTGTTCATCAACTCGACTCGACATTTACTTTGTTTATTTTTTGAGAGCACCCCGGAACGCAGAAACGAGCGGAATAAACATTTCATTGAATAACAGATAGCCGCCATTTTGATATTTGCCAACAGAAGGACAAAAGGTCAGTGTCAAAACCGTTTTTTCTAAGCTGTGTTCATGTTCACCGTGATTGTTTCCTTAGTTTGTTACACAACTTTCAATAATTTATTTCATAAAGTGAATCCTCTCTTTTGCAAATATTTGCATATTTCCAAGTTCCTTTAGTCTTCCCCTACAATTTGGTACCCATGTACCTCACGGTACTAAAATGGGCCAGCTTGTTTGACGGCAAATTGACCTCCTTTATCATAATTAAACAAAATAAAACATCCACTGTTGTATTGTAAAATTCTTTTAAAACAAAAATTGATAGAAACAAGTTGAGTGAATTCGTCATATTTAAGTAGATTAATATAATACATACACAGTTAAAGTCAAAAGAAAATAAAAGTAGGTAAGGGTCCTTTAACCTACATAGTACTTTATTAATAAGTACCCCAATGTTCTTTATTTATAAAAATATTGTGAAAAAGAAATCCTTCCTATTTCGGCATGAAAATATGGTCCGTCTGACCCATCACGAGTTTCCAAATATGTGATTCGCGGAAAATTGCCCAACAATGAGCTTTCAAAATAGCTATTTCAAACTCCTGTCAAAAAGAACTCTTTTTAAAAATTCATTTTTCATCCTGCTTTTTACAGCACCCAGCCGTTTGATTTGATTCAGTTTAATATGATTCAGGATTCGGTGACATCAGTCGTCCAACGGCTGCAGGCTCTCATTTGCATGCAGCACTAAATTAGGGCATTGTGCCAACTTGGCTATATCCATTTACCATATTTTTAAATTATTAAAAACCTTCGGTTTTGTGCCTATATAATTGTTATAAAAAATTTTTTCAATCAAACTGCTGTACGTTGCTCAATTCAAGTTGTTTATGAACTTGTGTTGTGGATACTTGATAATGGATGAATAAACATGCAAAAATCCACGAATTGTCGGCTAATATCATCTACATTTTAGTATAATGTAGTATTTTTAAACTTTATTACTAATTATATATGCCCGGCACGCGATGCATTTTAGGCCTTGCGAGCTTACGAAAAGTTATATTTTTACGCGAAAAGTTATATAATTACGCGAACTGACACATCAACAATGTAGCGCCAAAGTGAGCAAAGTACTTGTATTCTAGAGACTAAACAGCGGAACAAGAACGTAGCCTAGTGTAAAAAGTCCCTAAAAAATACACATTCCTTTTTACGGGGAGCTGTCTTTTAGAGGGTTTCAAATCTACATTACAGTTAGGAAAAGCAAAATTTCAGTTCTTCTCTGTCACGCCCTTGCATCGTTTCAATACTGGACCCCTTTTATAATAAAAAAAAATCCCCAGATAATCACACCAACTACATGGGCCCAAAGTAAGCATAGCTTGTGTTATGAGATACCATATAGCAAACTAGGGGGGAACCTAGAATATAAGTACATAAACATCCAGACACGGAGCAATTTTTTTTCTCTTGTTCCGTACGGGAATCGATCCCGCAACCACTGGCGTCTGAGGCAGACAGGTTTACCACATCGCCAAAGTGGTCGTCAAATATTCAAACTAGGAAGCTTTCGCGTTCAACTCTTAGTACCATTCAACATTCACATTTTTTATATTAGTAGAGCTTATTTTGTGACGAGTTTGATTAGGACGAGTCGGGTAAAACCCGATTATGGTATCACTCTAGGAGAGCAGATGCCAAATTAGTAGTTGAATTCACGGCGCGTTCCATATTGTGCTGGATACGGGGAACTTAGATAATTGACATGCTCAAATTAACTTAATTCTCCAAAATTTACAGCCATTAGTGCTGAGTATTCTGGTCTGTGACATTCATTATAGTTAAGAGGTGCAATTGACAGGTATCAATTAAACTAAAACATTCAACATTTCAAATGAACGAGGTATTGAACTGGATTTCATCTCGTTTTGTATATAAATATGGTATTTCGAAAGGGACTGAAAGTTTGAGTATTGAATTATTTAATTTATTATTTTTATTTAATATATCCGTAAAATTGAAAACAATTAATTTAAAAAAATATCTTATAACTAGCTGTAGTATTTAGCTCGGCTGCAGTATGGCTTTCAGATATTGCAGTCTTTAAAGTTGAAGCACGGTAATACTGTAATTATACATTAATTCAACTTCATACAAACGGACGAAACGCGAGCTATACCTACGCGGCTCGACCTCAGCATGCGCTCGGCATGCGGCTGGTCGCAACAGTCTGCATGCCGAAACAATATTTGATCGAGCTTTGCAATGGAATGCAGATTTTTAATAATTTCATCAATCATTTCGTGCGTCTCATTCGAGGCGCAAGTATTTTTTGGTCACTAATTTAAAAGACTGATTTATTCAAACGTAAACATGTTTTTAGACACAGAACGCTTTTTTGTTGAACACTTTCTATTTAATTCGCAAAGTATTCAATTTGTTTACACAAAAAAGTATATTTACAGTCACAAACCTAATTGGAAGTAAACACAAAGTAGGCAAATGCTTATAATTTAAATGTTGAAGGCGGGCAGCTCTATCGCATATGAACGGACCGCGGCGCTGTAGGCATTTATTTCAGAGATGCGGCCGAGTTGAAATTTTGTAGATAATATTACTGTGGTTGAGCGCTGGACTAGGAGCGAAAGAAAATCATAGAATGTGCCAGCTGCTTCTCTTCCCGCGCATACTGTAATAGTCAGTTAAGGGACAAAGGTTTTACTGGCGTTTTTATGGGCGATAGTCCATGCCCTTGTCACTGCAATAGTCTCTCTCCATCATACCTCCAAATTTTTCAAACGTGACTTCAGTTGGTTTTATAGCCTCTGGTGTTCTGCCTACCCCATAAGAGCGATGCAAGCTTGAAGTTATGTATGTCTGTTCATATCGATATTTTCAGCTCTAAAAGTTACTAATTATTTTACCTACGAGTGTAGCGTTAAGGATTGACACTAATATTAGCACGTTTTGATTTGATCCTAAAGAATACGCTACCGCGTCTCCTAATAAATTTATTCCCACCATCTGCTATACCGTCAACTAATAAAATAGACTAGATTTATATGAAACTTGTACCTAACACTTCTTTATCAAGTTTACTAGGTCTATAATTCGAAATCTAAACTGACCTTCATTGGAAAATCGGTTATACCCGCGCAATTTCGAATCCCGCAGGAATACCGGGGGGTACGCTATGTACTATTCCAGACTGTACACTATCACTATTCCAAATTTCATCCAAATCCGTTAAGCCGTTCTGCTGCGATTTAGGAGATCCATACGTCCATCCATCCAAACTTTCATATTTATAATACTAGCTGTTTTGCGCGTATTCACTCGCGCAATTTTGAAACCCGTGTGAATATCGGAATAAAAAGTACCCTATGTGCTAGTCCAGACTGAAAACTATCACCATGCCAAATTACATCCAAATCCGTTAAGCCGTTCTGCTGCGATTGAGGAACAAGCATCCATACATGCAAACTTCCTCATTTATAATATCAGCAAGATTCGTCAACGCTAGCATTCCATGTTACCCATCAGGACTAAAAAAATTAAAAGCCCTAAAGGTGATACCTATACAAACAAACCGTAAACCAAACACAAGACCACTATTGACATGAATATTTTACAAGAACACAACCATCAATAACTACCTTAATTAGGCTACTGCCTACGTTTAAAGTTTTCACTTTCACAGAAACCTACATACTTCATGAAATCCATCTGTGACGTCAGCTGTGACCTTGACATTTAAAAACCACGAGCATAGTTCGAGGTCAATGACTTGTTAGATTCTTGTGTTTTATTTTCCTTTTTTTCTTAACTGGGAAATGTTGTTTCTTTTTAGCGTATCGTGCCAAAATCGTAGCTGTAAAAGGAATTCTTTTAGGCCCTGCTCTGTCTATTCTTTCGACCTTTTCTAACTCTACTTTTAGTAGCAAATGAAGTGTTAGAAAAGGTTGGATTAGACTTACTTTTTTGAAATATTGAGGCGGTTTTTTAAGGTCATTAGAGCACTTAGGTTGTGAAGTTTTAGAAAACACTCAGAGATAATATTAAAGTTTCTGAATAGCGCAACATATCATATTCTGCTCACAGTTATTAGAAATAATTTTAATATTACTGGAAAAAATATAACATAGAACTATTATTAGGCAAAACAATATTCTAAATACGGAAAATTCTAATCATACGTAGCATACTTAAATAGTTTTGTGTACTTTATTTCTATTTTTAAATGTGCTATATTTTTTATATTTGCTGTTTTAAGTAGGTACCTTTTCATCTAAAAGCATCCATCGATTATAACATATCTTTCAATATACTGAATTTCAAGCTAGCTTCATTCAAATATTAGGTTACATAGCAAGTTAAGACAATAGCATGTAGAAAGATGCCAAAACGCACAGATACACAAAAACAGTTTTTCTGCCCCTTGTAATTCGTAGTGGTTAAATTATTAGCTGTATGGTTTTGTTATTTCCAAATACAAAATAGTTTTAAATAACTGAAAAAATGTGCTAAATAAAAATCACCCAAACCTGGGACCTCTCGTTTGCCCCGGTAGCTCATTGGAAGAGCACTCGTCCGGCAAACGAGAGGTCCCAGGTGATTTTTATTTAGCATATTTTTTCAGTTAGTTAAGAATAATTGAGCATTTTAAATGCAAAAACTTAAAAATATTACAAAATAGTTTTGTTACTACCGAATGATCGAGTAACTGAAAACTCTGTCGAGTTCCTTGTTTCAGAGAGAACGCGCAAAACATGTTTATTGCTCAACTGCCATCGTCAGCAAGTTGCTAGTTGTTTGGAATAATTGCACGTTGTTCTAAACTAATTTTTATTTCATCTCCTAAGTAAGGGTATCATTTTAAAATAAAATAATCTATCTCTTTTTGTAGTTTTAGGGACAATCAATTAGCAGAACCCACAGGAAATATCACATTATACAGGGTGACTAGTGGGTCACTTTCGAAATTCGAGGACGTGATAGTTTGAGATCAAACATGAAGAGAAAAAATAAAACAAATATTAATTATTTACTGACTAAACTTAACTGAAAGTTTAAGAGTACATCCGTCGCCGTGTGAAAAGGTCCAGCTTTTGATTGATACCTAATATTAAGAAATTAAAGAACCAGGTACATTTTTACGAGACACATTTTCTTAAACATTTTTTAGGTACCTAGATGCTTTTTAAATAACTTCCTAAAACTAGATTAATCAGTAACTCTCTAATTGGCTAACATATATTAACTTATATGACTCGATTCCGGTATTTAATTAAACTACGGAAACTAGAAAAACACGGCTCAGGTGTTACTGAGCTGTTAGGTAACAAACGAACAGTAGTTAATGGCTTTGAGTTTTATTTAGTTCTTTTGGTTATTTTCTTGTTAGGTAAATTATGAAATCATTCTGTTTTTCAAAAAAAAATAGCAAAAAGTAGTCGAAACTACCACCAAAGCAATTTTTATGTATTTTACAAAGTTAAAGCTTGTTCCGTTTTATTTGTGTAACGTTTGACCCGAAATCGTTCAAAATTAAAGTATCTTTTCGAAATTTATATCATCATAACGCTATTTAGTGACCACTTCATGGCAATAGTCACGAAGAATAAATAAATAATAAATATTTCTGACACTCACACAACATTATCTAGCCCAAATTAAGTTTCTTAAAGAACTTGTGTTATGGATACTAGATAACTGATATACTTAAGAAATATATAAACATACATATTGAATAAATACATATTTTTTATTAGAATAAACTTAAATAAACGTATAAACATCCATGACTTGACGACTAATATCTGTATTCATCACACAAATATCCGCCGCCGCCGGGATTCGAACCCAGAACCTCTGGCATAGAAGGCAATTTATGTTACCGCTACACCAGCCGGTCGTCAATAAGAAGAGGCTAAACAAAAAGCTGGCCTATTGCTGATTGGTGGATATCAGAATTTTTAGAATGTCGAAATGGCCTATGACATGTCCTAAGGACTACTGTATACACAGCAACCGTGACCGATCTCTTATGCTACTGTTACACATACTTATTTTAAGCACGAAATCATGCATCAATTGAGCGTGTGTGTCGGAATGTTGCTCAAAATAAACGCGACTTTATGCGCGTCTCAACAAGTTTGCTTTTTGAGCATGCTAGTATCGATCAGTTGTTCATTTTTAAACATACAAGGTGGCTGGTGACACGTTTTAGATACTGAAGGAGAGCACTCCGTACACGATTATGATCATAAATATGTAATAAAAGTAGGTACATAACTTTTCAGTAGAATTTCCTATAAATAAATACTACTATGTTACTGTATACTTTACTTTCACCCAATTTGACCCGAGTCAATCGCGGCACGTACCTAACGTGACACGCGGATCGCTGCCAACGCTAGCGTAACCATGCGTTGCGTAATCAATGAGGAGTTTTCAGTCTACGATTAAAAAAAAAAAAGTAGTTCACTTTTCAACATTAAATGGCGCTGATCTAACTCAAGTGTCAACTCAAGTACCAATTTCAGTACCGTACCTACGTGTAATAATTATTAATATACTTCATGTAAAGAAAAAACGCTGCAAAACAAACTAGGAGAATAAAAAACAATGAAATGTAATATTATTAATTTGAAGGTTATGGCAATCAGCAAGAATTTTATCTCTACGATCAGTCAACTGTCAACAAAGAGGTTACGATATTGACATTGACTTTTCAGTTTTGTTCAACGCCATCTAGTATGTATAGAAAAAACTTAAAAAAAAAATGAAACGAAAAGGCCTCATTCTAAGTTTACTCAGTAAATCATTTTATTTTTTTTCTCTTCATGTGCCTATGATCTCAAAATATTAAGTCCTTGAATTTCAAAAGTGACCCACCAGTCACCCTGTATGTATGCATACCTACTTAAAACTAGCATGCTTATTGCTAGCAAATGTAAACTGCATAATCGTATAGAGCATACTAAATGGCAAGCTTTTAACATGCTTTTTAGAGCACGTGTAACAGTAGCATTAGCGTGTTACCTACCAGACGATTGGTTAATCGAACGGTATCCATCGATAAATTACACCTACCAGCAGGGCTAGCATGTAACCATCGATAAATAGTTGAATCGACAAGATAATTATTATTTTGTTATTTTATCCAATTATGTAAGCTAATACGCGCACCATAATAGATAGAATTACTCGATTTGATACCATGATTAAGACCACAGAACCGAATATGTCATAATCTTAATCAATTTCATACACTAAATACCATATTCTAAGAAAATATCGATAAAAGGCCCGATTTATCGTTGTCGACGGTAGCATGCTAGCCCCGCTGATCAGTCATTCGACTTCGATCTAGGATAAAAAACATCCCCAGACAATCACACCAACTACATGGGCCCAAAGTTAGCATAGCTTGTGTTATGGGATATGTAGCGAACTAGGTTCCCTAGAATATAAATACATATATACGACCAGACCAAGATCTTTTTTTTTCTTGTTCCGTGCGGGAATCGAACCCCGCAGATAGGTTTACTCCATCGCCTAAGTGGTCGTCAATCGATTGCTCTGGTAACTTCCTAAACGTGCCCTCCAAAACAATGAATCAAAACGTCGTGATAAATGAATGATCGGCGGTCACCCATCCTCGTACCGACAGGGTCAAACGTTGCTCTTCCCAGTACCTACCCACTTCGCTACGACGACTTCATACATAATGCACATAAGTTATCATATTGCACTTACAACTATATGCTGATAGCACCTTTGTCTACATCTCGAAGTTGACCGTTTTTATTATTCGATTTATCAAAAACTATTGGAATTTCAAATAAACTTCTTTTGGTATAATATGTGACACTTACTTTATTTGGAGAAAGATGATCATAAACTTTTATGTTTTTACCTGAAACAGAACAAAAATAACAAATTATAGTCAATGTTAATATTTTGCAAGGTTTTAGTAGTTCAACTTTAGGTTCCGTTAGTTATTTTTGAAATAAAATATAACATTCCCCAAGAGTTGGGCTATCAATGTATAACAAACATTGCGGCTTTATCATATAAGATATAGTGAAGAGAAATTCTCAAACCAAAGTATGAGCGGTACTTACTTTAATTTTTAATAATGAAAGAACTATTAAAATCGGTTTAGTATTTTTGAATTTATCGATTAAAACAAACATACAATTCGTAATTTTTTTATTGTATGAAGAATTATCAATCTTTTCAATATTTTATAACAAATGAATTAGGCCAAATCGTGGTAGAGTGTTGTAAAAATTTAATGCACAGAAAAAATGAATGAATATTTTTTGAATAAACTTCTATTTAGCATATCAATTTCATGGCTCTACATATCTATCATTGTACGATGAAAATTAGTTCCATATTCGATCAATAGGTAGCAATTATCCAATTCAAATATACTCAATAATTTCATAAGCCTATAATGAAGTTCTAATATAAAGTAATATAAGCTTTATTACTAAAAGCATATGGGTGTTAATTATGTGTTTAGCAACTCTTGTTAATGTTAAGAGAATACGTATTTTGCATGACTTTGTCGGTGTAGGTTAACGTAGCGTGTATTCGTGTGTAAGTATAGGTCTGCTTGGTTTAATAAATTAACCAATATACGACTTTATTACAAATATTATAAAACATCAAAAAATAATAATATAGCAAATGAATTTGTTACAGAATCCTCATAATGACGCCCTATTAATGAAGCTTACATAAGTTCTCTAAAAAACATAGTTTAAGGCAAAATGTGACTTTTTAGATAGTTCTTTTTCGTGGCCTTAGTGGCAGTTTTGGTGATGTAGGAATTTTCGTGAAATCGAATATCATTTTTACTTTCCTAATTTGGTTTAAAAACATTTTACTAAACATAAGTACCGTTTCTCTTTGTTTTACTTTCTATTTTTTTATAATAGAGTTTTAGTTTACTTCACGATGACTGGAACATTTCATAAACAAAAGGCTAAAACTTGTTATAAAAAGTTTTTTTACGTGGTTCAGCAAACTGAAATAAGCTGACCTGCAAACATAAATCGGCATTATTTAAATCGAATATTTAATAAGTATATCAATCGTCTACCGGTTCAACGAATACAATCTGATTTAGAATAGGTATTAAGACAATAATAAACATACATACATAACGTCAAGCCTGTATCCCTTATGGGGTAGGCAGAACACCAGAAGTTACAAGACCATCTGATGACACGTTTGACAAATTTGGAGGTATTATAAAGATGGAAAGAGACTGTTGTAGTGACAGGGGGTCAGCCTATCCCCACAAAAACGCCTTTAAAACCTCTGTCCCTTAACTTACTTTTACAGTATGCCTGGGAAGAGAAGCAGCTGGCGCATTCTACGTTTTTCTTTCGCTCCCAGTCCAGCATGGAAGCAATAATAAACTTAGACACATTACGGCACTTGTAAGTAGTATAAGTAGATAAGCATATGGGACGTAATTCCTTTAAGGATAATGCGCACTGCTCATAAAATATACAATGCAAATATTGTTATAGGTACTGGCTCGTTACCGCGACTTTGCTATAAAATTACTTTTATAGTAATAAATGTATGAGGCATCACATGGCATAAAATAAGAATATATTATTATAGGTATGATAGTTTTTACGATACATTTTATTTGTATCTTATAAAATACGTTTTAACTGACTAAGATGATTGATCTAATTATTTTAAGTTTGCCCTAAGCTCTCACCGCCAAAAACATTTTAAAAAACACCAAAACGTCGAGAACGAGAGAATTGTACAAATTAATCTAAATCGTACTTTATTACATCAGTAACTGCTCGCACTTGTATTTATTTATTAATTTAACAATTAAGTAAAACAGTAAGTTTCCTATAAAGTCAAAAATATATAACGTTATACCTCAATCTCGCAACGATCGCAGAGTATGATAGGATTGACGGATTATCACACCGCGAGTTTTCTAATTATCCATCAATGATACCCGTAGCTTTTGGCGCAGATATACTAAGCCGGAAAAGTAAAGTTAGGCTTGAAATGCGGGCACTATTATTCCTCAAACAACTTTATAACTTCTTAGAGCGACTGCACTAAATCAGGGTTTGTGCTATCATTTTTACTTATATTAGACAAATTATAAGCTGCATTTGGTCAAAAAAATATCATAATTATAGGTTTCACGAAAAACAACTATGTGTAATGCTACCGTAGTATTTTGAGTTTATACTATACCTTGCTTAGAAACAAATTATTTTTATTAATAAACAATCTAAAAATATCCTACCCAAAGATCACAGCAAAATAATCGGATTTATGGCGTATATCGACATTTCCGTGTCTACAGACCCCACTGGTCGGTGGTGCGTGACCACCTAAAACTTTGTTTCTTTATGAATCATGAAATCCAAAATTACAGAAGTGAAATACTTAGGTCTTTTACAACATCAAAACAATGTAACCTTTACAATTATCTACATACATTTTACATCGCTGTACTGTCATTAGCTGTAGAATATTTTAGGGCGCTGTCAAACTTTTACGATACGCGATGTGCTGATGTTACGTGCAATTTATGGAAAGTAGAAAGTATGTGAGTACATTTTTATAGCATTCAGTATTCACTTCAAAATTTTCATTCCCGAAGTATGAATGGAAAAATGATTAAGCGTAAAATAACTTGAGTATTTGAGCCATTTCAATATTTTCTTTTAGATTCGCTATATTGTCTCCTCAACACAAATATGTTAAGAAGGGCTTACTTGACTTTGAGCTGCATACATCATGTGTCAGTTTGGGTTGACTACAACTTCTCTTTAGTCTCGTCCTTATTAATCAAAAGGCAAGATTCTGAATATAAATATATATATCTATAAATTTATGAATTTAAGAAGAAAAAAATGTGTTTCTGTTTCAGTTACTTTTTTGCCATAGTTATCACAAATGACTGGCGTGGTGACTTCAGCAATAGCTCCCAAAACATCTAGTAAAAATGTATCATATAATTACTGACGGAAATAATAATCGAGAAACTGAAGTCACAATGATCATCACCATTTTTGTTTACTGCTGGACAAAGGGCTCAACGAAGGTTCTCCAAGTTTATCTGCTCGATCCTAAGGCAAGGGCAACTCGAGGACAAAGTACGAGGATCCAAGCGAATTGAGCAACCAAATTCAGCGTCGTGCGGCAAAAATACATGTATAACTATTATCTACAAGGTGGCGAAGTAGATAACGCTAAAGTCAAAGAATCTTTATTTCGTAAGTATTTAAATACATTTGAAATAAATCACATAATTTACAAATTGAACTGAATCTAGCACCACTTTGGAAAGTGAGAAGTTGAGAAGAAGAACTGTTGAGAAGAAGTGGCAAGAAACTCAACAGCAATCATCTTTTAAAAATAAGAAAAAAAAATACACAATAACAATTTACATTCAGGGAATCCCATCTTCTTGCATCCGGATGTCTTATAGTAAAACTTTACATAACACTTATCCTTAAATCTATCGAAGGGTTAATCTTAAATATTTTGGAATTTTATAATAAAAGCATACACATTGACCCATTAACGAGTTGGTGATCTTCTGGGGTCTATTATTATATTTATACATTAGGCAATCAAGTACTAGACAGTAACGTAGACATAAACACGGTCGTGGACATGGAGATGGGGAAGTCAGAGTCAATTCAACAAAAAAAAACCAAGCGACAGCGAATTTACGAAGCAAATAAAGTAACGCTTGTTGCAAATATGGTAAGTTCCAAGCGGTAAGACAAAATCATACTGTGCTAAATAAAAATGAGACAGCAAAACACTAATTCATAAAGATCATATTGCTCTCAGTACAGACAATCCTGAAACCCATACATACATACATAACTTCACGCCTGCATCCCTAAGGTAAGCAGAACACCAGAGGCTATAAAAACCATCTGATGTCATGTTTGACAAATTTGGAGGTATTATTATGATGGAGAGAGACTATAGCAGTGAAAGGAGGTCAGCCTGTCGCCCGCAAAATCGCCAATAAATTCTCCGTCCTTTAACTGACTTTTACAGTTTGCCCGGGAAGAGAAGCAGCTGGCACATTCTATGTTTTTTCTTTCGCTCCCAGTCCAGCATGGAAGCAAAACCATGGACCCAAAACTCCCGAAACCCAGTTATAGTAAATAGGTGTATGTATTCGAATCCTGATCAATTCATTGTGTAATGTTATTACCGTTACAGATTTACAAGATTTACTGGCTTCGGAGGTTATAATCAGCTTTACAGCGGAGCCGCCATCTTTGATGAGTTATCACGAAAAATCCGTGAAGCCTCGACTTTGTAAAATTTAATCCTGTTACTGTCGGTAATACAAGTCTGTTTGGATTTAAAAAGTATAAAAAGACTCATTATGCCATTTTTTTCTTTAATACGATTTTGATATACGCACTGTTGTACGGTAAAGAGATCTATTTTTTTGTAAAGAAATTGAGAAAATAGCGCACGGGTGTTGAAAGGAACGTTTTAACTGATTTTTTTTTTCTATTTTGAGACGTTTAAGGTTTCTACCGTTATTTCCATTAAATTGCCAAATGTAATATGTAAGCGTTGCTTAGAGGTAAAGAGAGGCCAGCCAGTAAATAGACATTTTCAGCGTAAGCCTTGGGTGTATCCCCAACTCTACCACCTTGAATTAATGATGACGCTTTTCGCTTAGGGTTCGCTATGGTCGTATGTTCCTATGGTCGCCATAGTCGTTTATGGTACATGTAAAAAAGGCCAGATCGCTTTAAAAAATCTTAGCAAGACACTGAAATTAGCAATACACAAGAGCAAAACATAGATACGGTAACAAACAATGTATAACTAAATGTACAATAACTGTATGAGCAAACGAAAACTGATTATTCAAAACGACATAAACCCTCCGAGTATCACACGATGACAATAATTATTTTCTCAGTAAACAACCAAGACCCAGCCATCTCTTGTGAAAATAATTAGATTTCGGCCCCTAATTAATATTTGGTACGGAGTAAGTCAATTTGTGGCTTGGATAAATAAACCAGAGTATTATTCTTGGAAAGAGCATTAAAGATAAAGTTAATGCTTGGCTATCCGAAATAACAAGAATCTTTAATAAATGTTAAAGCATAACCCTAGTTTGTTTGCTACTCATGTCAAACAAATATAATTAATTAGATAACTCGAACTGACATATCAACCAGGTATATATCCCTTAACTAAGCTCGGAATAAGGAGAACACTCAGTGGAACTATACCATATAACTATACGCTATATATTAAGTCGTCGTGGCGTCGTGGTAACTGTGCATATCAAACGATATCGCAGGTTAAGCGCGCTCGGTGCGGCCGGTATTAGGATGGGTGACCGCCGACAATTCATTTCTCACGACGACTTCCGTGCTTCGGAGGGCACGTTTAGCAGTCGGTCCCGGGTGCTGTATACTTGTATACAGTAGTCGTTAGGGTTTGTCAGAAGCCATTTCGGCACCCTGAAATATCTGACATCCACCTACCAGCCCTGGACCAGCTTGGTGGATTACGGCCTACACCTCCTTGTCACCCAGAAGAGAGACTCATAGCCCTGCAGTGGGCTCATTACACGGAGTTGTGATGATGATGATGATGATGATATATTTATAACCATCCCTGAGCAAGTTTAGGATACCTATTTGGTATGACTGAACAATGAAATAGATTAAACATCACTCAATAATTAACTATTAACTCCTGCTCGTTTGACATCTTAATAATTTAGATCGACTTTTTTTCTTTCATGCTGAACTTGGAGCAAAGGGAAAACATATAAGGTATCAGCTGCTTCTCTCCCCGGGTATACTGTAGAAGATAGAGGTATTATTGGAGGTTGGAGTATATTAAAGGTCTTCCATGACTTCACTTAACATCAGGTGTCATGGAAGACAAAGGTCTCATCCATATTTTATAAAAAAAAAAAAAGGTTTTTCGTGGGCGATAGGTGGAGTCCCTGTCACTGCAATAGTCTCTCTCCACCATTATAATGCCTCCAAATTTGTAAAACGTGACATCAGATGATTTTATGACCACTTGTGTTCTGCCTACCCTAAAAGAATACAGGAGTGAAGTTATGTGTGTTTGAATATGTATGTATTATTGGAATATCTCTATACGTATGTATAATTAGATCTCTCCGGATTGTCGGGAAGAAATCGCGTGCTAGCGATAAGACCGCCAATTGATATACAATAATATATAATTCTTCTTGTTTGTAATCAATTTTGTAATTGTATGCAATAAAGAGTAAATAAATAAATAAATAAGTATCTAAACTTGGGTTTTAGGAACTATACAACGAAAATAAAAATGCTTTTTATACGATAACACCACTAATACTTCCAATGCTAGTAAAAAAACAATCAACACAACAAGACTCAGTGAGCTTTGATCTGAAGAACACTAAAAAATGGCTTGATATTTATAACAACAGCGTTCCTGTAAATAAATTCATTTCTACAATCTCCTTATCTACAGTGTAAATTTATATCTGCAAAATGAGAAGGGAGTATTCTGTTTTACACGAAACACTAACAAAGTCTTTATTTAGTTTTTATTAAAAAAAAAACTCCGACTCCAAAGGGAGACAGGCGTGAGGTTATGTGTGTATGTAAGTAAAAAAAATGTCAGACAGCATTTTGGTGCCTAAACCCACCTACCCTGTCATGACAAAACACTGCATCCCGGGTTATATCGTTTTATGGTAGTTTATATATTTCGGTACCGAAATGTATCGTAAAATAATCTACGCGATGTCAGCTAGGTCTGGGTTCAATCTACAGTTCATAAATAGTTTACGTTCCCAAAAAAACTCAACATTACACTTTGCGGTAACCTAAACTTAAAGAAATTATTATCGCTAAAAGCTGTAATCTAGATTGCAGCGGTTTACTGCGACAGGAATACAAGAGAGCGTCACGCGGGTGACATGTTCGCGTCCTTTTTATTTTGGTAAAACACGATAAGCTTAATATTATGAAATTGGCTGCCTACATGATGTTATAACAAAACACGTTTTTTTTTAATTTCATGGGTTTTCCTTAAATATACAATATTACTAGCTGACCCGGCAAACGTTGTTTTGCCATATAAATAAAAAAAAAATAGATATTGGCCGATTCTCATAGATACCGGATAAGCACAAAAAATTTCATCAAAATCGGTCAAGCCGTTTCGGAGGAGTATGGCAACGAAAACTGTGACACCAGAATTTTATATACAACTAGCTGACCCGGCAAACGTTGTTTTGCCATATAAATAAAAAAAAATAGATGTTGGCCGATTCTTATAGATACCGGATAAGCACAAAAAATTTCATCAAAATCGGTCAAGCCGTTTCGGAGGAGTATAGCAACGAAAACTGTGACACGAGAATTTTATATATTAGATATTATGATGTTATAGTGAAAACTTGAAAAAAAAAATTACTGTCAATCGTCACTGGATAAGGTGATGAGTTAAAGTTGTAAACTTTTGAACTCGTTTTTCTCAAGTTGACATTTTACAGATTACATCGTTTTGTCCTAGCACGGCAGCCGTTTGACCTCAATGTCACCTGATGGTAAATGAAGATGAGGTCGAAGATGACAGCACTCGGGTTAAGGAAGGTCCTGGCTCTTCTTAAAATATTGCCGGAACATATCACCGCAGGAGCAGTGATATTAAGCAGTAGATTTTATAAAAATAGTGGTTGGCAAGCGAAATCCCAAGGGGCTCTTCCAAAAAGTTGGGCAACTCGGATTAGTTTTACGGGTAACATTTATAGTTTACGGGCTGTAGGAGAATCCAGTGAATCCTGGCCGCTAACAAAGACTTTTTGTTCAAATAGTGCTTTTTCAATGTCGCAGTTATAAGTAACCTAAGTACGATCCGGGCGTAATGCGACGCGCGCAATACAAAAATATCGAATGGTCGCATTACGTCCAGTCGCTCAATTAGAACGATGCCTTAGTTCGTTGTTTAACATACCTATCTTTTAATACTGCCTCAGATTAAGCATCATTTTACTACTGATAATATCTACTGAACACTTTTTTTAATGCAAAAAGGAATACTCGCTTCTCATTCGCCCCTTTGAAATTCCAAACACAAAGCACGGAAACAACCTCGAAAATAACCTCCTATACGACATTTCATACCCATCGATCCTCACCAACTTTCGTGGTTAAAATATAATAAGCATTTCGCCGTTCCATACTTGTTTAACTTTTTAACAGCTGTTTATTTCAACAATATCATAAATTCAGATCTGCAGCTTGGGAATAAGCGTTATATTTCTGCAAGACGTGCATAAACCACGGGAACTCATATTTTACATCCCCCGGGCGGCGAGAGCACACAACTTGCTATTTGTCTAACTAGTCCTCACTTGTTTTTCTTTTTATTATCTGTGGAATATACTATCTGTGGAACATGAGGTATTGAGATGGAGGTTGGAGTCTGCTAATTGGGATTTACAGTTTTTGTTTCCATTTTTATATTATGATTTATGTAAATTCAGATAGGTGCTACGTCTGAAATTGCGGTGTTAGGTACCTGTTTTAATCCTCTTAATTTTAATACTCTTAAAGCCTACTATTGTATATTTGTATTAAGTGTGTTATTTTAGGTAATCTATACTCATATACAGGGTGACTGGTGGGTCACTATCAAAAATCATAGTTTAAGATTAGAAAAAAGATAGTTTAAGATCCTACATGAAGAGAAAAAATTAATTAAAACATACCTAAATATTATTTTTTTACTGAGTAAACTTAAAGAATTCAATACGCAAAGCATGTCTACATTAGCGTAATACAATAAATACTTAGCGGATGGTGGTGTGCGTGTGGCGGGAACACTGCTGTTTGCGTGTTGACTGAGGCAGTGGAAAGGTGTAGTAAGGTCTCTTTATTTATTATTTAAATATTACATTGCCTAGGGATTTCTGGTGAAAAATTAAGTACCTACTTTTATTACATAATCATGGTCAGAATCGAGTACAGAATGCTCTCCTTCAGTATTTAAAATTGGTCACCAGTCACCCTTTATACATTATTTTAAGCTTTTCATGTGTTTGTTTCAGTGCACTCTTTGGAACTACAAGACGTATTTGGAAAAATCGTTTTGAATTTAACAGCCTTACTCTCACGGTACCTAATAACGAAAATGTCAACGGCATCAACAGCTCCACAAGTGAAATCGCCTAAAGCTGCTATTTTATTTATATTAAAAGGGTTTCGAAATATGTCTTAAGTAACGAACGGATACAGCTATAGGATTACTTACATAAGCTCATAGTGCCAAGGCGACGATGACGCTCGAAGGGTAAAAATTATATTAAAATATCGAAGAGAAACAAGCTTTTTAAAGCTTTAGAGATAAGTGAGCTAAAGAAATATTTATTTGATGAAAAACATCGAAAATCGTAGGTAATTGAAAGAAATAATTTTGAACTCCACTCCATTTGACGCCCTTCTTTCCAATAACTCAGGATTTCTCCATCCTTTCAATATTTCAAAGGCCAATCAAAGATTTCTTGGATACCTACAAAACGAAAAAAGGTACTCACATTACTTCAACTTGTGTAAAAATTGTAAATTGGACCGGTCCGTTTCATTTCAATCACACTAATTGGGTTTACGTTGAATGAAACTTCGTTTTCTTTGCCGTTCAATCAAAAGATTGATGATAAAGGCTTTGTAGGTATAATCCTTGTTCGCTATAGGGCTGGCAGAAAGTAATTGAAAGTTTTAGATTAGATTTTTAGATTAAGAGCTCGTGGTCTCGTCTCGTGACTTGTGTATTTTTATTGAGGTAGAAATCTGGAGAACAGAAGCCACAAAAATGATATGCTATGTTTCGTATATTTATATCTCGTATCATTTTCAAATTTTATAATGTTTGGAAATCTTACAAAATAATGAGTTTATTCATTTGTGTATGTTTTGAATCTTGCAATCTAGGATTATAATGGGGAATGCTGATTTATCTTTCTTTGTGAGCTAGCAAAGATTTTTTATAAATAGGTAATTATACTTCCATGCTGGACTGGGAGCGAAAGAAAAACATAGAATGTGCCAGCTGCTTCTCTTCCCGGTCATACTGTAAAAGTAAGTTAAGAGACAGAGGTTTTAAAGGCGTTTTTGTGGGCGATAGGCTGAACCCCTGTCACTACAATAGTCTCTCTCCATCTTTATCATACCTCCAAATTTGACAAACGTGACATCAGATGGTCTTGTAACCTCTGGTGTTCTGCCTACCCCATAAGGGTTACAGGCATGACGTTATATATGTATGTCTGTATGTAATTATACATATAATTTTTATAGTAGTACTAAGTTTTTTTTTTATAAATTGTGGTTTTATTGGAATAGCACTAAAAGTGATTTCTAAGTTGAAAATTTGCTGCCTTTTAACACCATTGCCAAGACTAAGACTAAAACTAATCACATTCCTGAAACTCAAGACAGTATAAATCACATTAATTTTTTTGTTAATGGCAACCCTAACAACTAGTTGAACGTTACTCGATCAATCATGTGCAAATTTATGCGAGGGCAACTCAGCGGCCTATTTATAAGATACGAGAGTCTTATAGAGCTTAGTCAAGATGCTGTCTATGCAACTTAATATTTCAGGCCTTAGGGCCTTCGAAACTTTTTGTTTATGGCAACGCGTAAATGAAGTAGGTAGGTAAGGTGGGCGGGAAGGTAATTTGGTATGAAATAACCTAGCTGGAGAATAATATTTGTTTCGTATAAAGATTATGTATAACCAACTATCCATTCTCGTCCTTCTAAATATTGGTAAAAATTATATATCTTGGAAATTTAGGAAAATTAGCATCTTCAAAGGCATAACCTTATTCTAAAATTTTCCACTCTTGAACGTCTCTGTTGGATATTGTTAATTTTACTATAAGATAATTTAGTTTTCTGTAAGTAAACATATATTGTCGCCTTATAATAATCAATAATATTTTAATAGTAGATTAAGACTAAGGAGTGGGTCACAATAACAAAAATTTTTTTTTTTAAATATTCTTCATAAGTAAATTAAAATTTCAAAATTCTTGTAAGTGATCAAAATTTAAATTTAATCTGTAGTTTATGACTATACAGCAAGTACTAAAAACGTTACCATATCATTGTATGTAGTCATAAAATGTAGATTAATCTTAAATTTTACTCACAGAGGAGAATTTTGAAATTTCAATTTATTGAAATTTAAATATATAAAATATTTTTTTTTAAATTCAGATAATTCCTAATCTGCTATTAAAATATTATTGACTATTATAAGTGCACCCTGTATATGATGTAAGAATATTATTAATTGGATTTCTAGCTGTTTCCCGCGGTTTTACCCGCGCCACTTCAAATCCCGCGGGAATATCAAGATAAAAATATCCTATTCGCTATTCCATAAATCCCTTTTTGTATTAATTCGTATAATCCTGACTGAAAAAGAGTGCCAAGATTTTTTTCCGCCGGATTTTTTTGTCTCTTGGTCTACTGTAATATCTTATTCAATAACTATCAACACCTTGTTAAAGCCTTAGTACAAAATTATGACGTCATTAAGCGGCCATTCGATGTTCTTATGATGAATAAAATTTTTCATTTCATTTCATTTCTGAGTTTCCGTCGTTTCCTCACATTCCTCATATAGCTACATAAGGTAGGTACAACGAAACTTTCAGATTCCATTTCCCAAACAAACAACAAAAATGACAAAGCTTAGATCACTATAGGCTCCTATTAAATCAAAAACGTATTTCTTAAACTGAATGTCTTGATTCCCTTGCCTTCTGTCCCTAAGACAATAAGCCGCTGCAGAGCGGGGCGAGCGATACAATAAATCAGCCTTGACTGGAGGCTTGCGCGCACAAATCTACCGACGACAAATTAAAATTAATACTTTTTTTATAAAACTTCGCGTGTTTGGTCTAAGGCAAAAGATCGGAGAGTTTCTTTAAATGAGTTTGTGTTTGGGATCGAAACTTTTATGAAAGTTTTTGAGTCGAACTATGTTAGGAGCGGACATTTTTGGTATTGTTGGTGTTTTTGAATAGATATATGAAGTATGAATCATATCACAAATATTCAAAGAATTTTAATTCGGTAACCCAGCGTTTCATGTGCAGGTGAAATAGAGAATAACATCGCATGGTTTTAATTTGGAACGGAATCTTCATATTTTACTTCTACTTACGTTCACAGGTCTAGGGTATCCCCTAGTTCTGGTATATAATCGATGAGATATCATTTTACAAGCTTCAATTGAAGTTACATAGTTGTTTTAAAAAACGTGAACAAATAAATAAAATCCCCAGACAATCACACCAACTACATGACCCCAAACTAAGCAGAGCTTGTGATATCCTAGATTACAAATACCTAGAATATAAATCATACATAAATAAACGCCCAGACCCGGAACATTTTTTTTTCTTGTTCCGTGCGGGAATCGAACTCGCGACCACTGGCGTCTGAGGCAGACAGTGTTACCCCATCGCCAAAGTGGTCGTCAAATATACTTTACCTTCTCATCATGAAACCAAACTAAGAAGAAATTAAGTTCCGAACACAAAAAATTTACAATTCTCAGAATTTCGGTTAAAATGCATTACAACATGGCCCCGAGTATATGACATTAACTAAAAAGACAATTATAGTACCATATTATGTAAACTGTTCTTATATTTTTTTCATATTTTGTTTATCTTTTCTTTTCAAACAATTAATAGATAAAATTCCTTTAATAAAAAAGCTCTTCATCTTAAAGGTGGAGCTCTCACTTCTCTCATAACTTAAACCAAAAACAATAGCTAGTGTTTTTACAGCATTCTCGGGATGTCTTCTCAACAATAATGCCAAATGAAAAATGGTGGACAATTCGCTGCGTCACGCGCTCTCGGCTCTATGGTGTCAGGACGGAGCGAAGCGGCTCATGGGTGCTTATTGCGTGGTGATAGATGCAGGGGAGCTTCGGAAGTAATGTAGGAAAATAAAAATAAATCTATAGAAGTTTTTGGTGATTTGATTTCTGGTTGTGGAATATTTTTAAATAGATTATTATAATTTCTATGAGCTCAATTGGGCTACTAATAATGGCATCTTTAGAGAAAAAGGTTTTGTACCTTCCTATAATTGAGAATCATAAAAGATACACCTAACCAACATAACTTATTAATTTAATATCATTCACATCAATATCACAACAGAAAGAAATCCCGCTTGCACAAACAGAAAGCAAGATCTGGGATGTGCAAGCGGGATTTCGAAAGGGGATGGGATGCACGGATCAAGTCTTTGCCTTAAGATCAGTAACCGAGAAGGTTCTGGCTAAACACCGAAAGGTTTTCTGCTGCTTCATTGACTTGGAAAAGGCGTATGACAGTGTGATGAGGAATGAACTTTGGTCAACACTATCCGAGTTTGGGGTGGACAGTGACTTGATACGGGCACTCAAATCCTTATATAAGGACTCGAGTGCTTGTGTCAGGTTGAATGATGACTACACAGAATGGTTTAGCATCGATCGCGGTGTTAGACAGGGCTGTGTAGCGTCTCCATGGCTGTTCAACCTATTCATGGATAGCTGTTTGAAAGATCTGAAAGAGTCTGAATTGGGTTTAAAAATGAATGAGACAGTGATCAAAACTCTGCTTTACGCCGACGACCAGGTTCTACTTGCATCGTCTGCGTCGGAATTGCAACAAATGGTCACTGTGATGCATGATTCGTTTAAAAGAAAAGGTGTGAAAGTGAATGTTGGAAAGACGAAAGTCATGGTTATGGAGAGGAATGAAGATATGACGGAATGCAATATTATGATAGGGGACGAAAAAGTGGAACAAGTGAAAGAGTTTGTATACTTGGGGTCCTTGTTTACAAGAGATGGGAAGTGTGAAGGTGATATTGAAAGGAGAGTAAAAGCAGGAAATTGTATTAATGGCGCCATATACTCGATAATGGCAAGCAAAACTATACCAAATAAGGCTCGTCTTGCCGTACTTGAGGGAGTTTTGGCGCCAACGCTTATGTATGGTAGTGAATCTTGGGTGTGGCAGAAGAGACATGAAAGCAAGATTAATGCTGTGGAGATGAGAGCGTTGAGAAGCATTTGTGGAGTGAAATTGAGTGATAGGGTGTGCAATAGTGAAATAAGAAAGAGATGCGGATTGAAAGAAGATGTAGTGACTAAGATTGAAAAGGGTATGCTACGGTGGTTTGGACATTTGGAAAGGATGAGTGAAAGTAGATTTACGAAAGAGGTTTACAGAGCAAGAATGGATGGTGCTGTCGGAAGGGGCCGCCCTAGGCGAACGTACGCCGATCAAATTGGTGACGTTCTTAAAAAGGGCCTAGTTAAAAGTACCCGTAACCGGCGATCATGTATGAAAAGATTAATGAACGTGGAGGAAGCGAAAGAGGTATGTCTGGATCGAAGCAATTGGTGTTCCCTTGTCTCTGCCTACCCCAAAGGGAGACAGGCGTGAGGTTATGTATGTATGTCACATCAATATCAGAGTCAATGAGTCTCACTTCCTATGCTGTACAGGGTGACTGGTGACAAATTTTAGATACTGATGGAGAGCACTCTGTGTTCAATTCTGATCATAATTATGTAATAAAAGTAGTGACTTAACTTTTCACTAGAATTCCCCATGAATAAATACTACTATGTTACTATTTACTTAACATACAACTGAGTCGATCGCTGCCAACGCTAGCGTAACCATGCGTTGCGTAATCAATTCTTTAACTTTCGATTTACTGAGTAAATAATTAAAATTTATGTTTAAATAGCCACCGCGCGCGGTTTTACCCGCGTAACTTTTGATCCCGTGGGAATTTCGGGATAAAATATAGCAAATGCAAAAATATTTTTACAAATCTCACTTGTAGTTTCTGAGATTAGCGCGTTCAAACAAACAAACAAACAAAAAAACAAACTCTTCAGCTTTATATATTAGTATAGATTATATTTTTCTCTTATGTTTGATCTCAAACTATCACGTCCTTGAATTTCAAAAGTCACCCTGTATATTTTTGGTGTGAGGCCTTGAAAATCGAATCCTGCACTAACTTTGACAAACTTTAAATTCATTTATCATTGTGTATTTTTATTTATTTACTATGTTAAATCAGTAATAAAGAAGTAATCTTTCAATTTTAATTGATTATACAATGAAGAAGAATCAGATCAGCGATAAAAAGTAATGGAAAACAATTATCTTATTAATGTTATTGTATTCCTTTTTAAGTTATTACAAGCGGTTGTAAAACGCGTCCGGTCTGCAGAAAGCAACGAGCTGTAATTAAATTGTTGCTTTATATTTTCGTAACTTTAGTTTGCATCGATTGGATGCACTTATAATAAGTGTTGATACAAGGTCACCGACCTTTTTCGATACCTGCCTGATGCGCAGGATCTTATTATTGAGCTGTTTATTATAAAACATTTTTAACTTCGTTTGCCATATGCTACGATAGACCCATGGCATGCATACATACTCAATACTTTATTGCAAACATAATTTTACAGGTGACAGTTAATAGTTCATTTACAATAATAATCAGTAAAATTATGCACCCAATTTAGGTATCGCAATGCAGGAGAGGATATTTTAAATTAGATTTATTGTTTAGATACACAAAATATTCATCAATTCACTTATACCTTTAAGTACATACATAACTTCACGCCTGTATTCCTAATGGGGTAGGCAGAACAACAGAGGTTATAAAACCATCTGATGTCACATTGTTTCTATTATTTATTTCTTTATCTTAAATTTTTGATTGCTTAAGAATTTCTTAATAAGATATAGTTATAGCCAACTTTCCTCAAGTTCTGGATTAAAAGAAAAATTTTTTTTTTTTCAAATCTGACCAGCCGTTGAAACGAGATTAGTGCGATCAAAGAAACAAATAAACTACTAAAAGTACGCTACTTCAATTAATGTAATTAATTACTGAATACTCAGGTATTCAGTAGCTTAAAAATCAACGAATGCAAAGTATTAAAAAAACCGACTTCACGTCAGAACTAGACTAAATTGCAATGGGACTAAAGGAAGCGACAGCTTTCTATTTAAAAAAAAATCATCAAAATAGGTTCACCCAGTCAAAAATTATGAGGAAACAAACATGAAAAACACATACAGACGAATTGAGTACCTCCTCCTTTTTTTGAAGTCGGTTGAAAAGAGTTCATAAGCCGCCGCCGTGAGCTGAACTTTATATATCTGTATTTTCTACCAAAACTGTGCTGAGTTTAAAAACAAAGATTTTTCACTCTTCATATTAATTTCCATAATTCCACACAATTTCAACTATACATTAAAATAGAATCTACCACCGTCATTGGCTTAATATTCCCATAAACCAGACAATTATATAAATTAACCCAACAATGCTAATATAGAGTCGGACATATAAAAGCCCTACCACAAACCAAAACATTTTCTATAATGACCCCGCTATTTTAAACCACAGAACTGTTTAAAAACCAATAACTCGGAAAAAACTGAATGAAGTATTATTATTTTCATAATAACCCGATTTCTACCGTAGTCCAATGTTTGCTGTTTGAGTTTCCACTTTAAAAGTGGATAAAAACTCGATAAAGTTTTGAGTGATATCTTCATAAGGTAAGACTTTATTTAATTTAGAAATCCTTCTATCTAACCTATACCAAAAAGTGTGCTTATCCTTTTTAAAGTCAGTGTACAATGGTAAGTCGGTTTCTTCGCCGAAACTTTGTTCCGCTGTTCTTTTTGCAGCAAGTGTGGCGTAAAATTAAATGTAGGTTAGGTAAGGATATATTAATTAGGTACGTTTACCAAAAAATCTAACTGAAGGCTTTATCAATATCAAAGATATAAAACCAAACAAAATTAAAATTTTCGCCGAAAAAAGTTTCCACTTACCGCTGTACGCTCTTTAAGATTCCGTAACTTAAAGCAAAAATAGAATTCTCATACTTAGTATTACTTTATTTTTCAACTATCTGTCCGTCTGTCAAGGTCCCTTTCAGGAAACTAAGAGTAATATCAAACTTCTACGCCAAAGATACGGGCGTTGATGATCCTTTTTACTTTTATATCCTGCAAATATTAACGCTTGCAACGTGATAAAAGCCTTTAGTATCCCGTTGATCTGGGGTTATGTAATTTGGCAAGAGTAAAAAAATAATAGTAAAATCTGATGTAAGATCACACAGGTCTTCATAAGAAAATGCCATAAAACACCACAGTTGAAGTGGTGATATTTGGCAGCACTTTTTTTGATGAGTGTTAGCTAAATAGGCCAGTAGGACCAACGCTGCGTCACGCGTGTTAGCTCAAACTCAAATATTCTTTATTTCGTAAGTATTTAAATACATTTGAAATAAGTCAAACAATTTACAAATTGAACTGAATCTACCACCACTTCGGAAAGTCGATCTGTTGAGAAGAAGTGGCAAGAAATTCAACAGCAATCATCTTTTAAATAAGAAAAAAAACTACACAATAACAATTTACAGCCAGGGAAACCCATCTTCTTGCATCCGGATGTCTTATAGTAAAACTTCATATAATACTTATCCTTAAATCTATCGGGTTAATCTTAAATATTTTGTTATAAAACGTACCTACATATTGAGCTTATTTTTTTACTTTTTCTTTTAAATTAATTCCGAAGGAACCTGCTGAAAAATATTTAAAACAAAATTACGTTTCTAAGGATTAACTAAAGCGAAGATTACACATACGTATGCTAAAATATTAATTATGTAGCGTCAGTCTATGCCAATATTGCTTACACAATAAGTTGACTATTAAATATTTTAGTTACTAATTAAGTGTCGAAGTGCTTTTGGCTTTGTTCATAATTTCCACTCAGAAATAAATAAATAAATATTTTTAACACTCACACAACATTATCTAGCCCAAATTAAGTTTCTTAAAGAACTTGTGTTATGGATACTAGATAACTGATATAGTTACTTATGAAATATATAAACATACATATTGAATAAATACATATTTTTTATAAGAATAAACTTAAATAAACATATAAACGTCCATGACTTGACGACTAATATCTGTGTTCATCACACAAATATCCGCCGCCACCGAACCTCTGGCATACAAGGCAATGTATGTTACTGCTACATCAGCCGGTCGTCAAAAATTGCTGAACTTTGAGTCTGTGTGTTCACAATATGCTTAAATACTGGCACTTATAAGCTATTTAGTCTTCTTTTGGGAGATTTTCGTCAAAAGCACTTTTTGAAATGGATAATTATTATTAAATTTTAAAATTACAGGCTAGCGGTATTTTGAGTAATTGGGTGCACTGGAATTGTTTGATTTGATTCCTTGCTAAACCAGTTTTAAAACAATTAAACTAAACAGGGTACCTACTGATCGAGTAATTATGTAGTACCTACCTAATTTGAAGGCTACATAGTCGATGTTTAAAATATAGTTTTGTTATGATATAGATATACATATAAATTATCATACACTTTTTCGACAAATTTTAGTTAAATATGTCATGAATCATGATCACTAGCTGGGAGATACCCATTGATATACAAAAACCTCCCCCAGAGTATTTATTGTAAAGCACAACAAGCCTTTTAACCCTACAATTAGGGTTGCTAACCATACTGTTTTTAACAGTATTATACTGTTTACTGCTGAACAAAAATAAAGTATACAAAATACTGTTTTCAGCATAAAAAGCTTAACACTTTATATGCTAGACTTTAATAAATAACTTGTGCAAAAAGCTCTAAAAATATGTGTTAAAACATTAAATAAATTGAATACTTAATATGGTCTTAAGTTTTCGCGATTCATACTATTAAATAAAACACTTTTTAACCGGATTTATCGCGTATAATTACATTTTAAATTTTGACTCGACGTTTCGGTGTCTTTTCAGACCCCGTGGTCACGAGCGACTGAGCGACGAGAGTCAAAATTTAAAATGTAAATATACGCGATAAATCCGGTTAAAAAGTGTTTTATTTAAATTGAATACTGTTTATTTTTCCAAAATACTGTTTGATATTGATTTCAGACTCAAATATACTTTATTTCTAGAAAAAAAAGTTGGCAACTCTACCTACAACTTTAACTGATGGTTAGGATTCAGTGATTTCTGAAGTGATGAGGACAATAAGACCTCTTACATCATTAAGACATCTTAATAAAAAAAACACTTTCCATTTTAATATCAAAAATAAAAACATTCTTCTAAAATAGCCTCGCAATCAAATCCAAGCTAAAATAATTGCGATGATCATTATATAATTTTACGATAATGGCCGCGCGGTTTGTGGATCATTATGAGTTGATTGATATCTTCAATTACTGTAACCTTCATTTTTTATCGCCTCTCAAAGTATTGTTCAACATATCAAACTTAATAAACAACTTTGTATTTATAATAGATATAACGTAACTTAAAGTAATACGCGCGATAAAATAAAAGTAGCTAGAAGTTTTAGAGATTGGTTGTTGCAGCATAACATTCATGAATATAGTAAAATAAATAATAGAAATATGCAAAGAAATCTGAAGAAATGAAAAAGCAGAACAAGAGTTAAGGGGGTACCTAAAACAAACTGTGCAAAGCTGCTTTGTGATACCAAAACATCAAAAAACAAACAAGCACATAAACTTTATTGTCTTATACAGTTTTAAGAAACAGAAACGTAACCTTCCATGCTAGACTGGGAGCAATGGAACAACATAGAATGTGCCAGCTGCTTCTCTTCCCGGGCAAACTGTAAAAGTCAGTTAAGGGACAGAGGTTTTATTAGATATTTTTTTGTGGGCGATAGGCTGACCTCCTGTCACTGCTGCTGCAATAGTCTCTATCCACCATTATAATACCTCCAAATTTGTCGAACGTGACGTCAGATGGTTTTGTAGCCTCTGGAGTTCTGCCTACCCCATAAGGGATACAGGCGTAAAGTTATGTATGTATGTAGAAACAAAAGTTAATTAGCAAACAATGCTGCCTTTACTTATTCCTTATAATAGAGTTAATCTGTTACTTATTTATGAGTTAAATATCTTTTCAACACATTTTTTTCCCATAACAATACAGGAAGAAGACTAATGCACTTCCTACTCAGCATCTTACAGCTTCCGTGAAAATTAACCACGATTCTTTACTAAACGTGATAAATTATAATTGGGACCTTGAACCGCCATCGCACATTATTTAATTATCTATTAACCTGGCAACATTGTGTTTGCTTAGCGGAAAAAAACGACCTTCAAAATGCGTCTTGAAGAATAAAAACGCTTTTGAATTACTAAAGCCGTTGGAGAACGGGTTAACGAGAGAATAGCGCCACCACTCCTGCAGGGCTAGCATGCAACCATCGATAAATAGTCAAATCGACAAGATAAATATTATTTTGTTATTTTATCCTATTATATAAGCTAATATTATCACCATAATAGATAGAATTACTCGATTTGATACCATGATTAAGACCACAGAACCAAATATGTCATAATCTTAATAAATTACGTACACTAAATACCATATTCTAAGAAAATATCGAGCCCCACTGGATAAGCACATTGTCAAAAGCCCGTTTGCTTTCACCAACCTCATCGTCATTCAGATACTAATAAGAAATGTCATGTTTGAAATCCCGGCCTAAAATCATGTGTAATTATCCCTCAAAGATCATATACGCAATTGTACCTAGTTTCTTCAGTAGTTGTAGGTGTCCAAAGATGGTAGTGTAAACAAACTTCCAATACAAGAAACGTTTAGATCGGTCTTTTACGAAAATTGAAACGTTTGTCTGGGGATTTTATTATATTACATTTGTATATTATTATTATTTCCACAGTTACGAATATACGTTACGATTCAGTTACTTTTTCACTGTCGACTAGTTCTAGGAGTATTTTTTTTATTTTTTTTGCTTTTCATAATGCTCGATTATTCTTTGGCAAATAGGAGTCCCAGGTTCGACTTCTGGTAGGGTGATTTTATTTTGTATATTTTTTCAGATCTTTTTGCTATCAGTCCCTTGAGATCACATCGTCTAATAAAAATTTAAAAGCAGTTTTTTTAAGTTTAAAAATAATATACCTATTATACATATTTTGCGAGATTTTTTGAAAACTTAAACAAATCAAATTCAATATACATATTATTACAATAATTTAAGCCCCGAAGCAAAATTTTTCATAAAAATTGTTTATGTTCGTACTTCTCAGAAAAAAGCTCTCCAAATTAAGATGGCTGTTGTTATTGCTTAAATTCTTAATAATTATGAGTGGGCTGTGCTGTGTTTATTACAACACAGTGTTATTATTATTTTTTTCTTTACGATTTCTTATTACGTTAAAATAAATGAATTGTTCCCACTACGGCGCTTCCCGCGAAGGCGCTCCATCGGATGAACGTCAAAATCTAGGTAGTACACACGTAGACAAAATGAATTTGAATATAAAATCAAGCAAATAGAATTATTTTATAAACTTATCTAATAAAGTATTTACCTACGTTATTTTTCAATTTATTGACATCAAAAGCTTCCTGAGTAAATTAAATTCACATTTTTCTCTATGCTTTTGTTCATCGTGACCGTAGCACAGTATCTAGTTTAACAAATTCTAATATTTTTGTTACTGGCGACTTTTTTTATTAGTTTAGGTGCAAATTATTTTTCGAAAAATGTTGCCAGCTTCAAAATGACCTCCGACTTAACCATTGCTTTCTTTTCATGTAAAAAAAAAATACGAAAGAATTATATATAAACAAGACATACTATTTCATAACTTTGTTACAAACTGGTTCAGTAATGTCTTTGTATCTGTAGTAATGTAGGAACCGTCAGAAAGCCTAGATTTCCGCTGCGAGCTGAACAATAGTCTTAGACAAATCTCACTAGCTATGTAGACACCTAGCTATGTGCTGTGTATGTTAGCTCCTAACTCATTAACCTAAAAGGTGACGCTTAGAAATCCGTCAGTAAACAGTCTTGAGACTTGCTAGATAGGGTTTTAGTGCTCTTTGTTTTAAAACTTTATAGACTGGATAAATTAAGTTGATGAAACAGCAAGTGAGTTTTCTCGATGTCTTATTTCATGAATCAGACAGACAGATTTTCTTGTCTCCCCCTCCCCTGTTTCTCTAAGTTAAAATGTCATTCAATGTTCATAACATGACAATAAAAAAGTCTAATTAACCCTACTCCTACTAATATTATAGGTGTGAAAGTTTTTCTGCATGTATGGATGTCTGCATGTTTGTTGCTCAATCACGAAATCAATGAAATTATTACTTATTAAATGCATTGCGATCCTTGTTTTAACTATAATATATTACCTTTAAATTTTGCTTCATATTATTTTCAATATGATTCTCATGCACGACTGTACTTTTTATGTTTTTTTCACTAATATAAAATTCGGGCGAGTTGACTACTACAAAATTTTTGAAGGTACAATTCGGCTGCGAACAGATGGCATTTGGACGAATTGCCTACAGAAGATAGTATGGCTAACAAGATACTTCTTATTTTATGGTGCTGTTAGCAAAGGGCAGTTATTCTTGAAATTTCATTTTAAACGACAAAAAACAGTTTAAAAATAACGAAGTTATCAATTCAATAACTTCTACTGTAACCTTTTAAACGCACTAGGTATGTTTAGTACCAAATTATTTTCATTACAGTTACTTTGAAGATACAATACACACATCAGATTCAAACACTCTCTGCCCCAAAACTCCAGTGGTCGCGAGTTCGATCCAAGGTATATTATGAATAATATGTCTGTACAGAAGGCAGCGAATAAAGCGTTACAAACTTCTCAAAGGGCTGAGTCCAAAGGGTTTGAACGATTGGCTACAGATGTTTCAGTAAAATAAAGAGTAACAATTATTTTTATTAGAATAAGGAGTAAGCGAAATACTACATTTTATTATCAAATGAACCAAAAACTTATTAGTTATTTAAAAACAAATAAGTTGAATTAGCCCGCAGTAGTGCAACTTAAGAGTTTGTATCTTTATATAACTATGCTTTTTAGCACTACTGATCCCTTAGTCTGATACTATCAACTAATATTACTTATTTAACAAGGATATCTGTTATAAATTAACAAAATGAACAAGTGATTACTTATTTTATTTTGTATATTAATAGCCCCTTGTTCGAGAACCTTGTCCGTGTCGGAAAAGATGCATGTGGAAAGAGATTTCATGCTTTGATTTAGTGTCTTTTATATTATTTGGTACATTTGGTGGTTCCGACTTCGTTTTAAATAATCGCTATAGACTGATAAATGAATTAGCGTATAGTTATTTTTTTCCTATAGGGCTGAAATAAAAAGTAGCCTGGGATGGACTCCACTATTTCCCGAACCAATTTCTTATTTTATTGACGGCTTAGAGTCCAGATTCAATAAATTTTTGAGAGGTTTGGATCGCTAGATCGGCTGCGTTCTGTACCTATTTCGGAAAAAAAATTGTGTAATCATGTATATCCGTGAAGTCGTACCTGTAGAACAAGCGTTTAAGCTCACTTTAACGCTAGATGGCGCTGCGTGAATACAGTAATATTCAAATTCCAAACTAGAGTCGAACTAAATCTGTCAACTGCGTCACGTTGACCGTTAGTTACATAACACAGAGTAAACCACTTAAAAATTATCACGAACAAGTTATATAAACTAACCAGCAGGTAATCATCTTGTCTATTTAACTTTATAGATTTTCCTGCAATTATTTAACGTCGACGTTATTGGAAAATCACTATTAGTTTAGGTAGGTATATGAAAACTTGCCACAACCTGTGAATTTCTCTCGAAAACTCCCGGAATCAGTGGCAAAATGTCCGTCCAGTAGTTACTTTCAGAAAGGGCAAACACATTTTGCTGGGACATTTCGGTGTCTTTACAGATGTTTTATCAATCGTGAAAATGTAAGGCATTTCTATGAAAACTAACATACCTACATACATAACTTCACGCCAGTATTCCTTATGGGATAGGCAGAACACCAGAGGCTATAAAACCATCTCATGTCACTTTTGACTTTGGAGGTATTATAAAGATGGTAGGGGGTCAGCCTACCGCCCGCAAAAAAAGGCCAATAAAATCTCTGTCCCTGAACTGACTTTTACAGAATGCCCGGGAAGAAAAGCAGCAGGGACATTCTATGTTTTTCTTTCGCTAAAAACAACAAAATACTACTGTTGAAGCAAATGTGTAAAACACAAGCAAATAAAAACATCATTACTATATTCTTTCCTTATTAGCTTTCTTATAATTTTCATTATAAAATAAAATTCAATAAAATAAATATTAAAGCTAACGACAAGGAACAAAGTATAAAATCAATAAATTTAAAATTGTTCCAAGAAGACCGTTTACGCCAGACTTCTTTCATTTAGTATCCTTTAGTCCAATTTCCATAAAATAAATAAACCCTCCATAGCTGTGTATTTTTTTTCCTTATTATAATCAGGAGTTGATTGCAGCATAGCCATCTCACTTACTCTTAGTTGTCGATCTTGTTTGTCTGTCTCTGTTAATCCTATTGATTTTATGATTGTAAAAGTTGGTAAGGATCGATAAATTTATGTTTTTTATCTATTTTACGCTAAAGTATGTAGCTGGACGGGTTCAGTAGAAGCACGGCATTGACAATCAAAGCATTTTATTCTATTTCAAGATTTTGGCCATAGCACCATTTTAACGTTTGGTGGCGCCACTTATTACTGGCAATAACAACTTGATATGAGTGAATTGAGTGAGCGATAGACAATCATTCGCCATTTGATCACAAAACACTGCCGGCTTAAAAAAGTCCTACGCATATCTGTTGTAAACTGCACATATCTGCTGTGTTTATATAATTTCGTGCAAACTCAGATGTAGCGTCAAGTGAACTATAGTTTATCATTAATGTAACTAAATTGTTGCGATACTTGATAAACTTCATTATTCACATATTTCGACGAATAACTTTATAACTATCAAACATGCTAGCTAGTGTTGGTTTTTGATTATTTTAGTTAGTGGTTCGTAATCTGAATTAGCACCCTTTTTTTTCACATATGAAAAACAATATTTATCGACAATAATAATAAAAAACCACTACAGTGCGTAGTCCACCCAAAAAACCTCAAGCACATAAGCGCCGCCAAGCGGCAAAAAAGCTTGCATTCCAAACTTCCTATAATATTGATGTGTCCTATCTGTACTTGTACATAATACTTTCTGATCTGTGAGTGTAAGTTGGTAACTCGGTAGCCTAGACTAAGCCGTAGGATATGTTCTCACTGCATTGGTCATATGTTAATTATTTCTGTTTAAGTTTATGCTGCTAATAATATGAGTAATATTATTACGTTATTATTTGACGCCTAAAATGTTATCACAAACTCTCTAATAAAATAATGAAAATAAAATCCCCAGACAATCACACCAACTACATGACTCCAAAGTAAGCATACTTAGCTTATGTTATGGGATACCATGTAGCGAACTAGGGGAATCTAGAATATAAATACATTTATACATAAACACCCAGTCACGAAACATTTTTTATCTTGTTGCGTGCGGGAATCGAACCTCCAACCACTGCACATGTCAATAATGAGCTCTATGCAGGGTCATGTACTCTGTAACCAAGAGGTTGAAGCATTAATAATTTTGCTCCTGTGAAGTACCTGGTACCAAATTTTAACAACGTCTTTACAGATTAATACAGCATACAGAACCGAGACTTAAACGTCATTCGAAGTTTGTAAATCGTCCTAATATAAACACCTAGTAGCCTAGTAGCGACCGCTACTCGGCACTGGTATCCTTCAGATTTTGCGTATCACAGTCAAACTACCCCACTGGACATTACTTTTTGTGATTCTATTTATTAATTTAATAGATATCCAGCGGCTTAGTATACTCTTTAATATAATATTTTTTAAGAATTTAATAAAAAAACAACTTAGCCAATAATAGGATAAATAAAATATAGTAATATACAATAATTCAGACATTTTACACTACACTTTAGACTTTACAGAATCATTCATCGATACATTCGTTGTGAATTACTCCGTCCATTGATTAAAACCGGGGAACTTTGTTCTTTGGACTTTTAACTTTTTTAAGTTGGACTTTATAATAAAACGTATAGGTAGATAAAGAAAGGAGGACTCTATGTCACATATTAACCTCTTTGGACGTAATAAAAAAGTTTACGTTTTTTTTTTGAATTTAGTTCTTTTACAAAACCTGTACGTAAAGAGGTCTATGCCGTTCGACCTCTTTGGTTGTTATTCTTCCTTTCGAAATGGAACTTTTTTTATATCGTTGGTGTAAAGATGAGATATTTTTCCTGTACAAAGCGACCACCTACAGCTTTACGACTCGATTCGTATTATCGCCGGATTTATTTCTTTGTTTTTGTCATTCGTTTGTTTGTTGTTTTGAAAATTTTACGTTTTTTTTACGACGCGTTCTGTTAAAATGGCACTTAGGAGTTATAGAATAATGTTTTGCATGTTCTCTTTCTTATTTACCTACATGTTTGGAAAAAAGCATATTTTCGTTTTCGTCTTTCGATCTCGACTTTGAAAATTTTGTCACATTTAAGTAAAAAGCGTTTTTAAGAATATATCTCTCAAACTTAAATCACTTTTCTTTCTCACAGTCTTGTTTTATTTATTTGACCTAAATGTCACACGTTGAGCAATAATTCAGAATTTAGATACTAATCCTTTTGAATTTGGAAAAGTAATAATACTATTGAATTTGAAATCCTCTAGACTTAATATTTAAATTAAATAGATTCTAAGAACCACTCCTGTAATGATGAAGGTACTTTTATAATAAAATATTGCAATCAATCTGTTCGAACAAGCTTAACTAAAAACTTTCTTATAACAAGTTGTCTTTAAGAACCTTGGGAAATTACGAAATGTTCGTGAAAAACTATCTTTGAGTCAATAAAAATAATATTTTGATGGAATTGTCCTAATGAAGGATATAACTATATTTGTGCTATAGTTACATACTTTGACTTTGATTGTCACATTTAATATATAACTCAGTAAATACACTTTGACTCTACGTCATATAGAACGCGTGTTTCAAATAATCACAACCAAACATTAAAATAAGGTTTTATTAATAACTCCTTCTCCTTGTGGTAAGGTGCCTAAATGACTCATTTCACAAACATAGATTTTAATACTTGCTTTTCTATGCAGTTATAGATATTACATACATACATAACTTCACGCCTGTATCCCTAAGGGGGCAGGCAGAACATCAGAGGCTTCACAAATTTGGAGGTATTATTATGATGGAGAGAGACAGTTGCAGTGACAGGGAGTCAGCCTATCGCCCGCAAAAACGCCAATAAAACCTCCATCCCTTAACTGACTTTTACAGTATGCCCGGGAAGAGAAGCAGCTGGCACATTCTATGTTTTTCTTTCGCTCCCAGTCCAGCATTCTACCAAATAAATAGGCTTATCTTAGAGAATTGTAAGCAATATTACAGGGCACGTTCTCCAAAATTTGTAACTGAAAGAAAATGCGTTCGAAAAGAAATTAAGTTCGCCTGTGAGCCATATACTTTTGTCTAACACAATCAAGATTTTTTTTATTCATCCATTCATAATTGTCTTTCAAATTATAAAACGACTATTGTCACTTAAAACTGTTCATGTTTTTCAAATATCAACAATAATTATAAAAAAACAACATGCCTATGTAATATTCTAGTTAGTTAAACAGATGAACTCATCAGTGAAATGATAACAAGGCTTGCAACATTGAGGTTGACATCGTCGCCGTTCTCGTTCCTCAAGCCTTGACGAGCCGTGGTTTAAGTAATTTGGAACTCAATATTTGTGTAATTCTGTTCCAAGTCAACGGAGTAATTGAGTTTTGTCAGCTGCATGCTATGATTGTGTGGTTATTAAATTTGTTTTAACCTTGCAGATTAAATTTAGAACCTAATTTATAACGTACCTACGTTGTTTCAGCTCCTTAGCTGCATCTATTTTTTGAAACGTACAGTTTAGTTTAGTTTTAGTTTAACTCCTGATTCTGTACAAATTTCTCGATGAACTAAAGCCTTTGTTACTTCTTAATAATGTAGCTATCTTACTGTGCAAGAGGTTTTGAAATTGATTCAGTGATTTTCGTGTTTATTTGTGACAAAGAAAGAAATAAAATCTTTCAATTCTAGTATAGATTTCAACACAATCCCAGACCTATCCTTGTTGATAGACAACATTCTTTGATACTTTACTTTTTAATATTATTATCTTAGTTATTCAGATCTATTGAAAAGAAGGTATTATTCGTTTGGAAAGAAACACATAAAACATACCTATCTTTATAATATTAGTTTAGATTCCGACTCAATCCCAGAACTACCAAAGTGTAGAGGCAAAAATTTAGAGGCAATTATTTTTCTGTAATCATTCAAAAGGATACAAAAAGATTCATCTGTCTTAGCACCGTTCTTTTAAATCCTACTTTGTCAAAAGTATTATCTGTTATGTGGGATTTTCTGACAGCTCATAAAGATTAGTTCAAAAAACCTCTATAGATGGCACTTTTAAAAAGCCGAAGGAGTTAGGTCTGTATACTATAATGTAGGTAAGTGGTATCTATCATATACTCGTATGGTTATTTAGAAGTTCAATTTCTGATACAGGCGTCAATTAATTTATTTTACTTTTAAACACGCAGTGTGGAATAAATGGCTATATGACAGACAAGACTTCGCCTTTTGTAAAGCGCCATCTATCGAAGCCTTTTGTACCGTTTTGTATTTTTAATGAGCTGTCAGAAAATCTCTCATTGTCACAAGACTTTTCCTTTCAAATTCTGTTAAAATTAATCCCGAAAAGGTTACAAAAGATTTATTTTATAAATATCAACATAAAGTTCACATGATGTTAATATACTTATAAAACTTTTCTGTTACTGACTGAGTGACTGACAGACAACTTACAGCCAAAACAACTGGCCGTAGAGAGCTGAAATTTGAAACATACAATCCTTAGAGGTTGTGGGGGAGTTCTACGGAAATAATTCCCGATATTCCCACGGGAACGGGAATTGTTAAACTTTTTAGTTTGTATGAAAAATCTTATTCCTTGAGTGCACGGATATGATACTTGGCATAAAAGTTTTTTAAAGAGTGACTGGTTGTGTTATGAGAGGAATTCCCGAAATTCCCACGGGAACGGGAAATATATGATATTTTAGTTTGTATGAAAAATATTATTCCTTGAGTGCACGGATGTGATACTTGGTATAAAGGTTCTTCAATAAGTGTCTGTTTGTAATATGGAAGGAATTCCCGAAATTCCCACGGGAAGGGGTTAGACTTTTTAGTTTGTATGAAAAATCTTATTCCTTGAGTGCACGGATGAGATACTTGTCATTAACTTTCTTCAATGTGTGACTGGTTGTGTTAAATATTTTTGTACGAAGTCGCGGGCAAAAGTATTCAATACCTACATTTTGTGCAATAAATCATTTTTCATTCATTCGTTTATTTTACCCATCACCCGTGTCTACAATATGCGTGAAAACACTAAAACGCCAAGGTATGTAAGTATAATATAAATTTAAAAACTCTATACTATCGGATGAATGCATCTTTATTTAAATCCTAGTATTTTTATCCTTGAACGCACCTGATGTTAAGTGATGGTTAGGTCAAATGAATCACGAGTATTGATAAATAATGGTTCAAAAATATTGACAATGAATAGATTAACTTTAACGCCAAATGTTATAGGAAGGATATCTTTATTAAGTCCGTGGCTTACAGTAAAAGTTACCTTCTACAACACTTATCCCTGACAGGTAGTCGGAATATAGATTGCTTATAGATGAGTAAGACTCATATTAGAAATAGTAGTATATTATTAGGCGTGTAGGTTTAACTTTAGACGACCACTTTAGCGTTTGGGTAAACCTATCAGCCTCAGACGCCAATGGTTGCGGGATCGATCCCCGCACGAAACCAGAAAAAAAAATGTCCATTGTCCAATGTCCAGAAATGTTCCATGTCTGGGTGTTTATCTATTTATGTACCTATTTATATTCTAGGTTCCCCCCTAATTTCGCTATATGGTATCCCATAACACAAGCTATGCTTACTTTGGGGCCATGTAGTTGGTGTTATTGTCTGGGGATTTTATTTATTTTATTTTATTTATTAACTTAAATAGCCTTAGTCAATGTTTTCCTAAGAATATCATAAGAGCATCTAAATGAACTATAACCTAGCTAGAGGATGCGCCGTGTCATCCGTACTTTATACTATTAAATAGTTACGTGATTGCCTACAAAATATCACTAATAGTGATAAGTCCGACAGTCAATTTATATTCAATTCCTTCTTCATAAAACTGTTTATAAAAATAAGATCATAGGAATACCAAGCACTCATTACGCGTCACTCATTTTAAGGAGGCCTACATCGAATAGCGAAAGAATCATTTATCTATTCGTAAAGTTATGTTTAGTTTTACGTCTGAAGTAAAGTAAAAGGTACTCTTTTAGCCTACGACTAACTCGTTTATAAACATTACGAACAATACGCATATCTATCTCGTAAGAAATATAATAAAAAAAACAATTGATCTAAGAATGCTACTACAATAGACAATCGTATGTCAATAGAGTTATACCATAGTCTTATGGTAATAATCCAAACAATGTTCAAGAGAAGTTCTAAGAATGATTTTTCAATATTATTTTCTCACTATTCATCTTATTGTGGAGAATTTCAGCGATTTTCATTTTAAAACTTTTCTACCTGACTTGACAAAGTTTTGTAGGCGTACCAATTAAACTGTATCTTTATTTTGCTAATGTAGCGCCATCTATTATCCAAGTCGCATAACAACGACGAGCAAATCATTAAAGTAAATGTGCAAAGGCACAGTTTATGTCATTAGAAACCTGTTTTCCAAGCCTCGGCCTAGAATAAATGACAAAGTTACTTAGATACACCAAGAACGTTCTCAAGAAGTTCCTCCGAGTGACGAATTATTATAGAATACATAGAATAAACTGTTTCAGATCAAGTAAAGCAAACGATCACAGAATTCACCTGGTGATAAGTGACAACAAAGTTCACGGACATCACTTATTATAGATGGTTAGATTAATAATAGTATAACTCGTTGCCAACCTATTGTTCCAGTAATTTCACTGTTATCTTTTGTTTCGTAAAGCTGTCTATAAGAATTTAATGCATCCAACAATAGTAAATAATTACAAGTCTAGAAGAATTTACTTGTAAGTATAGTGTAAAAATTGTTCCAGAATGCCTTCACTAACAATCACTGGGTAATGTCCTTATCTAGCTCAAGCTTACCAAAGTTAAGGGAACTATATGTTGGTATAAAACTTAGAGGTTATTAAAAATATTACACAAAATATACTATTTTTATTTTGATTGTATCCTATTTCAACTTTCCGCTTAAAATTATAATTATTGAATATTTTGCTAAGCGGTAACTTCCTTAATTTTAACCCTTTTTGGTAAACACCATAAATAGGGTAAATTTTAAAAAGATCCCGGGTAAATTCAGGAAACATTTTTTTGCTTTAGCATGGCTTTTGTTGATTATTAATTTATCAAGGTAGAAAAGGTTTAAGGTGTTCTTTTACAGTATGCATAATTAATCAATTGATTAGTATGGTACCTATCCATGGAAACGAGATGGAAACTGAATCATATTGTTATCCCAGAGTTCAGCTAAATTAACATTAAAAGAGGCGCGTAGACTAGGTGTAGCAAGGCATTCACAACAGCTGTGTTGACAAAAATTGTTACCGCATTTATTTTACATATATTATGTTGTTATTATATTTTGATCATTCTAATAAAAACGAGTTCTATGTAAGAAAATTACTGAGTATAGGTATTCAAAAACATTTTAAAAGCGTTTCAAAGCATAAATCTTTAAAATTATACAATTTATGAATAATCGTTTCTTTATGAATATAAATATATAAGCTAATAATAGAAACATGTCGCTTATATATTTTACATACATTTCGTTTTATTCACTAAAGGTTTCGTCCTATTTTATCACTTAACTCAGCTCATCAACTTTATGATCCAACTAGTAGATAAAAACCTTAAACAAATAATAAAACTAATTTAAACATATCCATATATTTACCTACATGTATGTCTTTATTATATGTTAGAGGAATAACCACGGAATATCAGTATAAAAATCATTTTTACCTAGTAATTAAAGGCTATATTCTAACAGGGTTTGAAAAGAACTTCATTAAAAACCGTAACCTTTCTTAAGAATCAGACAATCAAACGCATATATTTTTATCAAATTCTTATGTTTTATTATCTTGCTTTAAAATGCATCTGTCTCTATTATATCAAATAAATATACCTGCTTAATAAAGGAACCTGTTAATATTTTATATATCTGCCTGTCCTCCTTCGTTTATCAGTAAATTGCAAAGCACAAAGCTGGGTGGCTATCTAGTAAATAAATACATGGCTTTACTAGTTTTGCTGCAGGCTATAAAAAGGGCTTTAACATTTTCACAAAGTTCTATAGCTGCCTTCGATCGAAATGAGCTTCGCAAACAGATCGAAAACATTCTTTTGTTTTTTTTTTATACTTGGCCAGCATCGATAGTTTTAAATACTTTTTTTTTAAACAAAGTCCAGGTAAAGGTAATTATACTATAGAGCATAGCTACTCAGGATGTGTAATGGGATTTTATTTAACAAACTGTTAAAACAGCTTTGTGTATCTTTTATCTACAAAATAGAAATATTCTATAATAAAATACTTGCATTGAAATCACAAGAAAACTTGTAACGAATAAAAATCCGAAATTTAGTACTTGAGATTTAAAAATAATAATAGATAAAGCCGTAGAAAAAGGTTGAGTTGCATTATAATATTCGTATTTCAAAATCGTTTTCTAACGCGCGTTTGATTGAAATGTCACAATGCTAGGTCGCTGACAGAAGACATTGGTTTAGAAAAACTGGCTCTACATTTATAGCACTTAAAAAACACATCAATCCAAAATATTAGATATCTATGCAAATTTTTCAATAAATTTTATATTACCTACATATCAGATTATTAATTGTTTGTTATTATATAGGTAAATAATATATGTATACACCGGTCTGTTAGTAAACAGAGACTTTGAACGCCCACAAAGTCATAATTCCGCGAAATATTCAATCAAACCTATCGTTTTTGATTTTGCGAAAACAATAAAAATCAACCATTTTAATTAGAATTTCGATTAATGGTAATTTTTACGTTTCCTTTTAATTAAATCCAACCACTTTCTGATAGGTAGAGCCAAACGAATATTAAATTTTAGCACTTCTTACATGCATTACTGAGGTAAATTTTGTCATAAATAACTAGGAAATAAAAACAAGGAAAAAGATGCTGCACACTATTCTTAAACGAAGGTAGTCTTCCTTACAGATGTTGCAAAAACTGCATTTATACGTTGACTATAATAACACAAAAAGAAACAAATATAACGCCGCAAACTTTAATTTCGTTAAAAAAAAAGCATCGACAACATAAAAAGTTACAAACCTTATTAGTCCTCGCAAAGCTTAATCCACAGACACTGGTCACAGAAAAAAAAACACAAGATTCGAAATACAAAATGTGATATTTGAAATAAGCACACGCGAAACACAACGCTTCATAAAGCGAGCGAGCGAGGTACGGTCCGCGCCGCGGGGCTGACGCGAAACGACTAACTTAACTCTACGTATCAACCAACTTGTAGAGACTTTTCGTCGATATAGCCTGAAAACAATGAGTCTATAGTTATAGTAATTAATGCAAGGACACCTCAAAGTGATCTTAAAAGATACAGTATTTGCATAAGAATTAGCTAACTCTCGTAAAGTTTATTTGTAAATTTGGAATACCTTTGTGACTTCGGTGACAACCTCGTATGAAGGTCGTTGTTAGTAGTAGATGCGCTAGGTAAGGTGATATGATTGATTTGTGCTCTTTGCTGTACAGAAAATGGAAACCCTATGAAAGGGCAATAGGTCAATGTTAACGGCTCTAGCGTGTATGCAGAAAATCTTGAAGATTCGTGTCAAACAGTTTTGTAGTTAAATTTATTGTTAACGACGTCCTTAGAAGCAACAATTCGAATGTAAACATTTACGAAGATGCTTTTAAACAAGTTTTTGAAGTTTTCGATGCGTAGAGTTTTTTTTTTATTTGCGTTGGGTACCTGTAATCTTTATTTTCTAAATTCGATTTCATTTTTCGTTTTTTAGGTTAGTTTATAAAGGAGGCAGTTTTGATTTTAATTATTATTGGCTTTAAAAGGTATTCGAGTTTTGTTTCGATTCTTTTTTCGAAATTTGTTAACTGATTTTATTACTTTGTTTTGGTAGTATCTCATGAGGTTTGCACTTAAATAAAATAAGTTAAGGTTAGGAATATAAAGGACTTTGTTTTTAATGTATTTTTTTATAATTTGAAATGTATGCTAAGAATTTATTAGTTTTTCACCTATATTATAGTTATTTAAATCGTCCTTGCCAGTTTAACTAAACCGAACTAAAAAAAGGGTCATTTGTTTTTTGTTATTTTTTGCGTAGTATGGTCAATAATTTCAAATAAAATCGGCCGTACTTAACATGAAAGTTTCTATAAGTACTATTTTTGCTTAAATCGGAACATTACTTATGGCCCAAAATTTTAGGTTTAAATGAATTGACTGATGATTTATCTTAGCCTTGGAAACTTAATTTTAAAATAACTCGTTAATTTTCAAAACCATTCGGAAATAAAGATTCAAATGCAGACAAAAAAATACAGGGAAGGAAATGCTGTATGGTATTAGTTTCATTGTCTCATCTATAGAGTGAATAAAAAAAATCGCACAAGTACCAGAACGACCCTTCACAAACTGTAAACAAAGCTCACCTTCCATTGCAACTATTATGGCAAACAAGCCCATAAAAGTACTTAAATGAAAAAAACACGTATTTAGGATATCTTATAAATACTGACCTAACCTCAATATAAGGTCATGATCAAAATGCTAAATAACCAGTAAATAAGTAAACATACTTGTTGATTCTTATTTTATTGACCTTAGAGACCAATTTACCTGAAATCGATAATTCGCAAATTTTTCGTAAAACTAATGCTCTATGAACCGTGTCGCTTAGATTTGTTAGGGCTGTCAACAAATCGTAAATTAAATAAATTATTAAAAATATATTTGGTAAGTACTAAACATGGCTAAAATGGGCCAACCTAACTATTAAGGATTATTTATTTATTTACGGAAAACTTACAGCTAATTATAAAATGATATTTTAAACATTAGAGAAAATAAGGCCAATAAGCAGTTTTCACAATCAAGTACAGTTGCTTTATTTATTATTATTTAAATTCATTTGAAAGCTTTTTTGCATACACATCAGAAATTGCGATTTCAAAAAAGCTTAAAAATTGGTTGGGCGGAGGCAAATTACATATTATAAACAATAAGAATGAAAATTACATCATCATCACGGTATTTTATAAAATACAGATTCAAAATACGATTTTTAATGAAAAGATTGTGACGTTTTTATTTCAAACTGGCAATAGTTTTTAAGAGTATAGTAAAGCTTATTGTAATTCCTTTAAAATAGTCAGATGTATCCCAATAAATTGATTAATAGCATGACTTCAGGCTATGTCTGCCAATTTAATCTGACCGCTCTCTAATAATATACAAGTTTCATTGAGTTTTGTGTCACAAAATGAACTTTAAGTCTATTGCATCAAGGGAGTTATAAAACTGCACATGTTTCTTATAAAAGAACAAAACAAATCCAGTGTTGATACTCGCTGCTCCAGTGAAGTCCCGCGGGAATCGGACATGGAAAATAAATGGCCGGGAAAAATGCTCCATTCGACACTCTCTATAAAGGTTCAAATGATATTCAAGCAATAAAAGAAACAAACTTACGTTTACAATTATTATGCGAGGAAGGGGAATTTAACTCAAAAAAAGAGTTCAGAGTTCTAACGGAAACTAGTTTTCAAACACCACTACCAAAACCTTTGATAACGAATGCAAATTTTACCTATTTATATTTAAATCCACCTATTAGTTCAAGATAGGCGCTCTCAAACAAACTAAATACACCTTAAGTTTTTTTTATATTAGTAAATTGGGGACTGAAATCTGCTCGCGTCCGCAAGGTTTAGCCCTCGATGCCTTGTACGTGGTCCCTGGGTGGTGCTAAACGAGCAGTAAAATCTGGTGGTAGGCTTCGGCCGTGGCTTGTCACCACCCACTAGACAAAACCATGCCGCCAAGTAACCTAGTTGCGTTCCGGCATGATGTCTAGTGTAGCCATTGAGGAGGATAGGTCTGAGTAATCGTGCTGCATCGGAGAACTGTTTACAACTCGTAGGATAATGACTCACCGGGTAACTCGTTTTGGAGGGTAGCGGGATCCGAAGCACGGTGCACCGCTGGCCGACCGCAGGTAGTAGGGGGCCCAAGTAGCATGCCAGCCACATGCAAAAGGCTGCCCCGCCACCTCGCGAAAAATCCCGGGAGGCTCCATCGTGCCGGCTGGCGACCGGTTTGAGAGGACCCGATGGCGAACTCGGGGGGGTTCGGGCGTCCCCGCAGTCTCCAAGCGAGTTTCCCAATGGTGCGTCACCCCTATCGAGTTGCTTGGTTCCATTTGCAGCGCTTCACTCAACTTCTGTTCTCCTCCCTATTCACTCCACTCCAAAACTAATGAAAGGTCCAAAGAAGAGTAAGGTAACACAGCGGTTGCACTTCCTCTCGTTTAAAGTGCACTTCTGTAACATCCGAGGAGTGCACTCCAATCTCAATGATGTCCACCACCACCTCGAGACGGAGAGACCCCACTTACTCTTCCTAACGGAGACGCAGATCTGTGATCCGTCAGACTCGGCATACCTTTGTTACCCAGGTTACATCCTGGAGTCCAAATTCCACCCGCACGCCGGGGTGTGCATGTATGCCAGTGACAAGATCTGTTGTCAGCGTCTCCGTTACTTAGAAGTGCCGGACCTTTCAGTTATGTGGGTTCACATAGATACCGGCCTAGACCAAATGGTATACGCTGGTATTTATCGGTCACACAGCGGAGATCGGGAGACAACGAGGCTTATGGACTATCTCAGCAGTACAGCGGACAAGGTTCAGCAACGTTTTCCCACAGCGCAGTTGGGGGATTTTAACGCACACCACGGACAGTGGTTATACCCGTTTCAGGACACTGACCATGCTGGTAGAGAGGCTTTTAAGTTTTCGCTCACTCATGGCCTCTCTCAGCTTGTTGACGAGCCTACGCGCATCCCAGACGTTGCTGGACACACTGCTTACTGCCTGGACCTTCTGCTGACAACCGATCCGGACAGGTATTCGGTGTCCGTCACTGCACCCTTAGGGACATCCGATCACTGTCTGGTGAAATCTGTATCGCAGTACTCGCCACCTGACACCCGACCAAGTGGTTCTAGGCGAGTATGGCGTTACAAGTCGGCAGATTGGGATGAAATGCGACATTTTTTCGCATCTTATCCGTGGCGGCAAGCTTGTTTTACATCAACCGATCCATCGTGCTGCGCTGATGCAGTCTCAAGTGTGATAGGTCAAGCAATGGAGTTCTTCATTCCCTACGCTGATCTATCCCTTGAAACCAAAGCTCGCCCATGGTTTAGTGCTGAATGCTTTTCCGCTGAAAAGCGTAAGCGAGAAGCGTACAAAGCCTGGGCAACCGCTCGCAGAAGCAAAGCCGTGGATTCGCATGAACACAAGAAGAGGTACAATGCTGCCGCCAAGTCCTGCAAGAAGGTGATCAAAAGAGCTCGTTTCGCCCACATAGGCTGTATTGGAGACAGAATAGCGTCATACCCCTCGGGAAGCAAAGCTTTCTGGTCCCTCGCCAAGTCGGTCGAAACGAACTTTTGTCGCCCATCGCTGCCGCCACTGCGGAAACCTGACGGTTCTCTGGCCCACACCGCTAAGGAAAAGGCGGATTTATTTGCCAGTATCTTTGCGGAAAATTCTCGTCTAGATAGCCAAGGAAAAATCCCACCCCAATTACCTCAGTTCGGTCCTACAATGGGTACCGTTCATATTCGCCAAAAGGAGGTTCTTAAGTGCTTGCTGCACCTAGACGAGAATAAGGCTAGCGGTCCAGACGGTATTCCTGCAGTGGTGTTGAAACGCTGCGCAGCTGAGTTGTCTCCCGTTTTGACGCGTCTGTATGGACTCTCTTTGGAATCTGGTAAAGTCCCCAAATCCTGGAAGCTGGCTAACGTACAACCAGTACCGAAGAAGGGAAGCCGTGCTGATCCTGTCAACTATCGACCAATTTCAATCACCTCCATACTTTGTAAAGTCATGGAACGTGTATTGAACAATCGACTCCTGGCATACCTTGAGACTAACGAGCTCCTAAGCGATAGCCAATATGGTTTCCGCAGTGGACGCTCGACCGGCGATCTTCTCGTGTATGCCACACACTTATGGAGTGAGGCCTTGGAGGGTCATGGTGAAGCAATAGCTGTATCCTTAGACATCTCCAAGGCCTTTGACAGGGTCTGGCATGATGGTCTCTTAAGCAAGCTTCCAGCATATGGCATACCGACCGGGCTCTGCGACTGGATATCTGATTTTCTGAGGGAACGGTCGATTCGAGTAGTCTTAGATGGCTACTCCTCTGACCTAATGGCAATTAATGCCGGGGTACCTCAGGGATCTGTTCTCTCTGCAACTTTATTCTTGCTACACATTAATGACCTCCTAACACCAGGCATTATTGGATATGCTGATGACAGCACTGTTGTTGAGAGATATATATCCAATGCGCGAACGAGCGCCCATGAAATCCAGATTTTGAGAGAGTCTATGATTGAGCGCGTTGATTCGACCTTGCGGAATGTGTCCGATTGGGGCGAATCTAACCTGGTCAAATTCAACGCCTCCAAAACACAAGCGTGTCTATTCTCCGCAAAAAAGAGCACCTTTACTCTTACGCCCACTTTCCAGAATGTATCTGTTCCCATCACCGACCAACTAGGGCTTTTGGGCGTCACTATAACGTCCAAATTAAACTTCGGACAACAAATTGAGACTATGGCAAAAACGGCTTCCAAAAAATTGGGTATCATCTCGAAGGTCCGGCGGTACTTCAGCCCTGAACGGCTCCTCAACTTATACACAGCCCAAGTGAGGTCTTGCATGGAGTACTGTAGTCACCTTTGGGATGGTTCTGCCAAATACCAGCTCGAAGCGCTAGACTCTGTTGACCGAAGAGCCCGAAAAATCATAAATAACAACAACCTTACAAATAAAAAATTGCAGACGCTAGAGCATCGTCGTAAGGTTGCTTGTTTGACAGTATTTTATCGGCTACATTTTGGTGAGTGTGCGAGTGCTCTTTTTGACCAAATTGAACCCACCCCTTTTTACCACCGGACTACCAGACGCAGACAGAATTTCCATCCGTATATAGTGGATATACCAAGAAGTCGAACAAAACGCTTCGATAGTTCCTTTTTGGTACGGATTGCCAAGGTGTGGAACAATCTGCCTGCGTCTGTTTTTCCTGACCACTACAGTCCTGGAACTTTTAAGTGTCGAGTGAATAGGTTTCTCGTGGATGGACGTGTAACACCATAGTCTTCATGCGCACTTTCCATCAGGTGGCATGGAAGACAAACGTCCTATCCTTACAATATAAAAAAAAAAAAAAAACCCATTAATACTAAACTATTTTATAAAATAAAATGTTCATTAAATATTTTGACTAAGGGACATCCCTGTATACACCAAGATCCTTTTTTAAACTAACCCCGCAATATAGTCTTTGCCAAAAGTGGGCTACCTTATGCAAAACAAAAACTCCAACTGGTTGTTTCAAACATGCGCGACATTTGCTGAGGTGTTAAATATAATAATACATACATAACTTCACGCCTGTTTCCCTTATGGGGTAGGCAGAACACCAGAGGTTATAAAACCATCTGATGTCACGTTTGACAAATGAGGTATTATAATGATGGGGAGAGGCTATTGCAGTGACAGGGGGTCAGCCTGTCGCCCACAAAAACGCCAATAAAACCTCTGTCCCTTAACTGACTTTTACAGTATGCCCGGGAAGACAAGCAGCTGGTACATTCTATGTTTTTCTTTTGCTCCCAGTCCAGCATGGAAGCCTAAATTAATAATAGGTAAATTTAATAATAGGTAATAATAATTGGCTTACTCTACCTACTGGTCTCCAAAACAAATAAACGTAAGTACCTAATTAAAAAACAACTTTAATACTTATCCGCTGCTAACCGGTTTACTAAATAAAGCTACTTCTCACAAAGCAAACTAAACTATGCACATCATAATACAAATAATGTATAATATTTATGCATAGCATCATTATTCCGTTCACTCCTGCGCAGGTTTGTTCCTCAATGTCAACGCTGCGTACGCGCAAGTTGACTTGACTACATATAGATCTTATCTTAGATGCGAAGCTGACTTAATTGGTAAACAATGTTATGAAGCGCATAAAGAAACAAAGATTTTAGGGTGATTAACGTTGCAATTTTAAAATCGTTGTGGTTTTAGTCATAGTTTGTTTGATTATTTGTTTTTGATGTATCGCTTCTAATGATGGTAAGTTACAGTGAGGGGAAAAGACAAAGAAACCGGCATTCAAAAAATATACTTTATAAAATATCTCCGGTTTATCGATTTAATTAGATAATTATTGGGAGATTTATAATGAAGGTTTTTAGCAAACCAGGCAGATCTCCGATAAATAGTAGATCTTAAATAAATGATAAATAAAATTAAAATCCCCAGACAATCACACCAACTACATGGCCTAAAAGTAAGCAATGCTTGTGTTATGAAATACCATGTAGCTAACTAGGGGGGAACCTAGAATATAAATACATATATGGATAAACGCCCAGATCCGGATTTTTTTTTCTTGTTCAGGGCGGATGTCGAACCTGCAACCACTGGCGTCTGAGGCAGATAAGTTTACACCACGGCCAAAGAGGTCATTAAAGGCAGCATAGCTCTAAAATACAGTCATTTTATTAGTCGACTAACATGAGATGATTATTTAGGGACAATACTTTCTTTTTAATAGATATAAAAATACATACACATACATACATAACGTCACGCCTGTATCTCTTATGGGGTAGACAGAACACCAGAGGTGCAAGACCATCTGATGTCACGTTTGACAAATTTAGAGGTATGATAAAGATGGAGGGAGACTATTGTAGTGACAGGGGATCAGCCTATCGCCCATAAAAACGCTTTAAAACCTCTGTCCCTTAACTGACTTTTACAGTGGAAAAGAAGCAGCTGGCACATTCTATGTTTATCTTTCGCTCCCAGTCTAGCATGGAAGCTATAATAGTTTTCACATAAAGCAGTCGGACCTCAATGTGACTCAATGGAGCTCCATTTGGTGTGGAGTATGCTTTTTCTGAAAATCAGCGTTGCAATCCCTAGGTTACACTATTTTTTTAAACGATTTAATGAATAACTTATTTGTATCCCGTAGTCGTAAAAGTGTGTCATTTTTTCAATGCGTTTTTTCAGTTATTTAATTCTTAAAAAAATATTATTTAACATTGCATTGCTACACTTTAAATGTGATTAACAATTTCTGAAAAGAAATTGGTCTCGGGTGTTCTTAACTGCAAAGATATACCATTCGATGAAGCTACGGTAGCAATATAACGTTAAAACAAAAAAAATGTGCTAAGTAATTTCGAGGCGTACCGCCAGGCTCCGGTAGCTCAGTGGAAGAGCACTCGTCCAGCAAACGAGAGGTCCCAGGTTCGAGTCCTGGTCGGGTGATTTTTATTTAACATTTTTTTCAGTTATTTAAAAAAATGCTTTAGCCTCCTCAAAACCCAAGACGATGACTCATTTTCCTGTAGTCAGCTTCCTAAAAAAGTGTGGAGATTACTGATCAAATTTTAGTCAAATTTAAGAAGTACGGACCTCATTTTAAAATCTGTTTGCAGTGGGGATGATATAAAGGAAGCAAGATGACTAAAGGATGATGACATAAGCAACTAAAAACGCAAAACACCCTTTTTTCGTATGCTTCAGATCACTAATAACATTTCTCGTAAACATGTCATCCTGCATTTTATCATAAACCAGAACAAACATCGAAACAATAACGTCATCCAAAATAAAGCTATTCTAAAATACAATAAAATAACTCAAGACTGACAGCCCTACTGTTCCACTGTCTTGCGCGAAGTGCGTGACGCCTTCGATTTCACCTGCATTCATTGCCAGTTCGGAAGGAATCGTCCATAAATTAAATATAACTAATCAACGCTTATATAAAACCGATATGTGAGGATTACCGAACAAAAAGTGATAAAAGATAGTATTTAGGTAGGTACAATTCACCGGTTGAACAGTTACTACTGAATTCAGTTACACAGGTGATTCCGTTACCTGATTTGTCACTGTGATAAGCAGACCAGATAGAGGATTTTTTTTTCTCTAAAAAGAATTGTCAGTCTGTCTTAAATGTAATCTGGTGGAAAGCAGTCATGAAGACTGAAGAATAATGCTTCCACCCACGAGGATCTTATTCAATCCATGCTTGAAAATACGGTGAATATAGTGTCAAAACCGAAAGGGCACAGTTACTAAATGCTCCAGTTTAATTTACATACACAGTTTCCAAAAAATATTGGGAATCTGTGAAGGGGAAATGATTTGCGACCAAACTATTTATTTAATAGGATTTTCAACAATGAGTACAATTAAATACTTAACAAAAAACAAAACGTAATACAACATAATTGTCTCACATAATTACAAAGTTATATAAGTATATGTAACTTAATTAAGGTGGGCACTCAAAATTTCGATCGACTGCTCTCTTGGCGTAAGGAAGTTTCCTTCTTCATTTAGTAAATTGAAATCGAATCGGGTTCGAATCCCGGCGGCGATATATTTGTGCGATGAATACAAATATTAGCCGTCAAGTCATGGATGTTTATATATTTATTAAGTTTATTCTAATAAAAAATATGTATTTATTCAATTCGTATGTTTATATAATTCTTAAGTATATCAGTTATCTGGTATCCATAGCACAAGTTCTTTAAGAAACTTAATTTGGGCTAGATAATGTTGTGTGAGTGTCAGACATATTTATTTATTTATCGATATTATTGGATATATTTTCTGTAGATTTAAAAGATTATGACCCTGAATTTACGTTTAAATAAATGAACAAACAATGAAAGGACTCAATTTGATTCCCAAAACAAATCCTTCATACCATTATCTCTCATTGTTTAATTTATAACACGGCTCATTGCAAAAGCGTCCGTCCGTGTGCATACTAACATCACGGTCAACGAGTTTAACGTAAATAATACGAGACGTAGCGGGCACCGCTTTCTATTGTCTCGTTATGTCATAGGTGACAGTGACATACGAAAAACAAATAATGTCAATTACTTGGAATTAGTTTTGTCTTTTGTTAAAGGTATGTCAAGGTTCGTCACTTCTAAAGTGTTTCTGGAATTGCCTGCATAGTTCAGGGTCAGTTAAAAATAACCCTACCCGATTCGCCTGACCTTTGTTCCAGCAATATTTTATCAGCAGCATCTTATGCTTGTGTCATCTTCAACGTTAATGCACTATGAAAGGCCATTTGAAAAATATTTTATTTTTAGAATGAATTAAGACAGTCAATTAAAATCGACTAAAGACAATAACGAGACATAGGGAGACTGGCGAGATAATGAGAGAACCGACAATGCTTTGCTATTGTTGATGTCAAATAATAAGAAGTTTTTGATCTTCGCCATGAACTTTAGTACCGACATTGAATAGGACCTATTACATAGGGCATTGAATCTTTTCGATATCATGTTTTGCAAAAGCAGTGAACAAATGACCATGAGCTATTCCTAGATTTTGTTCTAAAATAGATTATATTCAGTAGAAATCTCCTGATACTGGCAGGATTGTTTCTCGTTACAATTGATCATTGCCATAGCCTTCAAATAATAAATAAATTAATTAATATTATTTCATAGTTGGGAGAGGCCTACGTCCAGCAGTGGACTAGCGCGGGCTGAGATGATGATGATGATGATAGCCTTCAAAAATATACGTACCTGGACACATTCTTAATAAGACTATTAAAGTCCATACCAACGTGCTACATGTACTTAGAGCACAGAATATATAACACTTTTAAAAGTGGCATATACATGTATATACATTTATTCGAAAACATTTGTACAATTATCTTAATTAGCGGTCTATCTCCCTTTCAGAAGAGTATGTAGATAAACTTATTAATCTGAAAATTTTAAAATGAAGGTAAGTGGCATCGAGCAGTAACGGGTGAGTAAAAGCCGCATAATAAATTATGATTCTAACTGTGGGAAGGAAGGAAGTACAGAAGGCAGCACATCAAGCGTTACAAATCTGTAAAAAAAATTACTTGAATCTGAACTCTACGCCCTTGACATTAAGTTAAAATTGTTTCGGGAAATTTGAAAGGTAATGTAACCTGCAGCCTTCTGTACACAGTTAAGTAGTTTTTAAAAATAATTAATAATAACAGTTGTTCTTTTAAATATCTTAACATTACACCTCCGAGTTAACCTTCTTTTTTTGTTCTCACTTTCCACTGAGAACCCCATTCTGCAGACCACATAAATATTTTTATGATTTATTTGACAGTTTATTTACAAATCAGAAGTTATAATAAATAACACACATATACTTAATTCTACAGAAGCACTGGTTATTTCTCTTGAAGTGTTTTTCTAGTAATCTGGTTGCAACTGGAGAGGTTAATGAATGAAATGTAATTTAGTTTGCAACTAGGTTATAACAAAGATTACATCATCAATGGGCCTAACATATACACATAGATAAAAACAGTATGCAGTTGCAAATAAAGAATTATGTATCTACTATAAGGATTATAAAATAAAAAATAGCAATAAAAAGTTAGGTTAATAAAAAAAAAAATTTAAAGTGTTAAATAAATTCAAAAAGTTTTATTCATCTTAGGAATTTCACAAAACACTCGATGAAGTCAGTCATCACATTCTTCGGCTTTAACTAGTTGTTGATAGTTGTCAAATAAGATATTACAGTAGACCAAAAGACAAAAAAAGCCGGTGGAAAAAAGCTCTTGGCAAAACTCTCCAGTCAAAATTATCAAATTAATACAAATAGTTACAGTACAAATTGACCGTGACATGACAAAAAAAACAAACACAAGACAGCTAATTGTGAGAGCCAATGTCATGCCACAACCAAATTGCTTACATAGTAGGTGCAATGAGCTATGGATGCACAATACGAACATGACAAACTGGGACCAGAGTATTTGAACAAGAATGGAATGAAATAGTCATAGTATCATTAGATACATATCAAAGATACATACAAAATAATAATAAATATTTCTGACACTCACACAACATTATCTAGCCCAAATTAAGTTTTTTAAAGAACTTGTGTTATGGATACTAGATAACTGATATACTTAAGAAATAAATAAACATACATATTGAATAAATACATATTTTTTTATTCGAATAAACTTAAATAAACATATAAACATCCATGACTTGACTACCAATATTTGTGTTCATCACACAAATATTCACCGCCGCCGGGATTCGAACCCAGGACCTCTGGCGTAGAAGGCAATGTATGTTACCGCTACACCAGCCGGTCGTGCAAGTAGTATTTTAGTATCATAGTAAAAGAAGAATTCAAAAAGAATACCATCAAGTTAAACAATATATTACACTATTTACTTCGATATTTCAATATCCTTATAGAGACCATGGGCACAAGAGACTGGCTGCAATGATCAAAGAAAAAAAAAATAATAGCAATTGCATTCAGTAACATTTTCCCTTTAAACAATGACAAATCTTTCAAAGCTCCTTACCATCACGGAACATCCGTTACGGAAACCTTTCATTAACCCTTAATGATACAAACATCAACTATTAATTAACGACATGTCGATGCACTCATCCCTATCTAGGGTCAATGGAAGGACAGGGATAGGGGATGTTCGGAATGGAATTAAATTAGGCGGAAAGCATCGTTAAGCGAATGAATCCTTGGACAAGGAGTAATTATTGCGTTTGAGATAAGTTACTCGCATCGATCTTAAGATATAAGACTAAAATATTAAACAAAAAAAGGTTTAAATCCTATTTCATCGCGATTAATAACAAAATAGCATGCCGCACTGGGAGCAAAAAAAACATAGAATGTACTAGCTGCTTCTCAGTTCTAAAAGTCAGCTAAGGGTCAGAGGTTTTATTGACGTGTTTTGTGTGCAATAGGCTGACCCCCTGTCACTGCAATAGTCTCCATCCATCATTATAATACCTTCAGAGTCAAACGTGACATCAGATGGTCTTCTAACCTCTGGTGTTCTGTCTACCCCATAAGGGATACATGCGTGAAGTTATGTATGTATGTATGTAATAATAAAATAGCAATACTATAATCGACAACCGGCTAGTGTATGTAGTTGCAACATATTTGCCTTCTATTTATCAGAAATACTGGGTTCGGATCCCGGGCACAGTATATTTATATGAACATGACCACCCCAAAAGTCATACATCCACTAAAATTAGGAGTAGCTAGAAAAAAAAAACCTCACAAGTTCATATGAGACATCAAATATCATCACAAAGAGAGAAATAAAGTATAAGGGATTAAGGATCCTTAAAAACCTTTAATCTTATGTAAATTTTGTGCAACAAAGTCCAATTTAGTCGATACAAAATCGCTTAGCAACCCCTCCTCCATAATTTCAGACTGAGACTGCGCCTGAGTATGATTGCGGTCTAATCAACTGATAATTAACACAATGTCTTCCTGATAGATTTGTCTGTTTGAACGAGAAAATCTACCGCATGGATACTGTTGCTACTGCTACACTTCAAAATACCAGAACGTAGCAAACAACATTGAAATTAAATTGATAAAAATAATTAAAAGATTATCATAAAATAAAAAAAGAAGAACAATACTTCATTACCTAAATTGCATTCCTTCTTATACATACTATAATTCCATGCTGGACTGGGAGCGAAAGAAAAACATAGAATGTGCCAGCTGCTACTCTTCCCGGGCATACTGAAAAGTTGGTTAAAGGACAGAAGTGTTATTGGCGTTTTTGTGGGCGATAGGCTGACCCCCCTGTCACAAGGGATACAGACGTGAAGCTATGTATGTATGTACGTACATAATATCGTTTTTTTCCCTATCAGAGACTGTTCCCGCGTTTGACCTCAACCGCATCTGATGGTATGTAAAGATGAGGTCAAAAATGACAGAACACGGGCTTAGGGACTGGCTCCTCATAAAAAATATTGCCGAAACATATCACCGCTAGAGCAATGAAAAAAAACTATTTATTCTTGTATGCAAAATATATTCTTCTTGCTTCCATGCTGGACTGGGAGCAAAAGAAAAACGTAGAATGAGCAAGCTGCTTCGCTTCCCGGGTATACTGTAAAAGTCAGTTAAGGGACAGAGGTTTTAAAGGCGTTTTTGTGGGCGATAGGCTGACCCCCTGTCACTGCAATAGTCTCTCTCCATCTTTATAATACCTCCAAATTTGTCAAATGTGACATCAGATGGTCTTGTAACCTCTGGTGTGCTGCGTACCCCATAAGGGATACAGGCGTGACGTTATGTATGTATGCAAAATATATTTCTTTACCCAATTTTAAATACATGCACATACTTACATCTCGACCATCGAAGTAAGGCTGCTTGTATGTCTGCCTTTACAAAATACATATTATAGAGTCTGCGAATGCCCTTTCATGGAGTTGGACTTCCATGTCTGCACAGGTCTTAATTCAAAAAGTGAAAAGAAACGCTATGACAGTTCCGTTTTGATACTCGTACCTGTCGCCAAAGTGCGGGACGAACTGCCTTCGGCTGTTTTTCCTGACCATTCTCATACATACATACATAACTTCACGCCTGTATCCCTTGTGGGGTAGGTAGAACACCAGAGACTATGAAAAGATCTGATGTCTCGTTGGACTTTGGAGGTATAATAATGATGGACAGAGACCATTGCAGTGACAGGGGGTCAGCCTATCGGCCACAAAACGTCAAAAAAGACTCTGTCCCTTAACTGCTTTAACAGTATGCCCGGGAAGAGAAGAAGCTGGCACATTCTATGTTTTTCTTTTGCTCCCAGTCCAGCAAGAAAGAAATTCAAATTCAATTGTGAAGTTTTACACAGAATTTATGTTATACTTATGTGGTAGATATTCCGAAAAGTCGAACTAAACGCTTTGACAGTTCCTTTTTGATACTAGTCGCCAAGGTTTGGAGTGAACTGCCTGCGTCTATCTTCCCTGACCAGTATAGTCCTAGTACTTTTAAGCGTCGAGTGAATAGGTTTCTCGTGGATGGACGTGTACCACCTTAGTCTTCATGTTCAATTAACATCAGGTGTCATGGAAGACAAACGTCCCATCCATAAAAAATAACTGATTATTTCTTCGCACTACACCTTATGTATACAAAATCCGCTCCACAAATTAGTTCATCAAATTCAACAACTCACACAAGGAGGTTATTTCCAAGTCTTCGCTATGCATATCTACGAGACCCGCATTGTCCACGTATGAACGTCGCCATTGCTCAACGTCAGTGATACCATTAACACGAGTCGACGAATTTACGGCATTATGTAATTCGGTGTTGCCGTCTCGTAATGAATGGCCGTACGACACTCATAAATTAGTGCGTTATGTACGCAACCAGTATTTGCTGGGATTTTTAATAGCTTTTTTATGAGTATTTGTAAATGTTAGTTACAAATCTATAGTAATATAATATAGCTGGAAGTTTGTTGGAACATCTTAAGTCCGTATGTTAAAAGTTTTCTTAATCATTGATATCACGCATTTGCAGACAATTCTGAATAAAGCACTGTTTAAAAATCTGTACTTGAATAGAGCTTAAGACAGAATAAGTTTTTGTAACACTAGATTAAACTTCTAGTCGGATTTGAGACTTAATTACATGGCCTTTACCTTGTTGAAGGTTTTAGACTATATCATGAGATTACCAGCTATAAAGGGTGACTGGTGACAAATTATATATTGTGAAGGAGAGCACTCTGTACTTGATTCTGATCATAATAATGTAATAAAAGAAGGCACTTAATTTTCCTATAGAATTCCCTATAAATAAATACTACCTACTATGTTACTATTTACTTTACATACAACTAAGTCAATCGCGGCACGTGACCTGGCACGCGGATAAGCGTAACCAAGCGTTGCGTAATCAATTCTTTAACTTTCGGTAAAGTTTACTCAGTAAATAATTAATATATATTTTTATTATATTTTTTCGCTACATGTATGATCTCAAACTTTCACGTCCTCGAATTTCAAAAGTGACCCTCCCTTTATTACAATGTACATTTACGTGTAGATATAAATAAGGTGTACTAAAATTACGTTGTCGGTAAATTTAATTGTATTTTTATGTTCGTAATAAAATTTATATAAAGTTAAACAATAAGTGTTTTTAGTGTACCTGCGCAATGAGGCTTCTTTATTTTGAAGGTCAAATATTCATAACTATGGCCTTTAATACTTACCAAAAAAAGTTACGTACTAAGTTGGGTTTATTGAAGTTTTTCTGATTATTAAAAAAGTGTGCTAAAGTGTAATAAATCTTCAATGTTGGACTGGGAGCATAGAATGCGCCAGCTGCTTCTCTTCCCAGGCGTACTGTAAAAATCAGTTAAGGGACGGAGGTTTTACTGCCGTTTTTGTGGGCGATAGGCTGATCCCCTGTCACTGCAAGTCCCTCTTCATCATTATAATACCTCCAAAATTGTCAAACGTGATATAAGATGTTTTATAGCTAGTGTTGTGCCTACGACACTTCCCGTTTGCGTTCGCTCCCGAACGGTCGTGTCTGCGGCCGCTCCCGAGTGTTCGTATTGCGCTGCCCTTGTTCCCTCCCCCGCACTCGTGCGGGTCAGGTGCCAAGTTAAGCTCTTTCGGAAAGTTTTCTCTTGTGGAGGCTGTGTGGTGTCGGGGCTAATTCATCTGCCCTTTTCAGGGCGGACCCGACTGCTGCCGGCCGAAGCATCGCTGGTCAGGTGGATACGTAACCGTGCCAACGAAGCCTGATCGTCCGCCGTTCACCGGCAATAGGTCCGTGTTAGGTTGATCTTTCTTTCAGCGCAGTTTGAATAGTCTCTTCGCCGTTCATCGGCACGTCGGTTAGGTTCCTCGGGTGCGATGGAGTCCTCCATCGATCCGGGGGCTCATCCCGACGAGATCTTTAGACAAGAACTTCTGAATATGATAAAAATCGTCATTTCAGTCGTATCTGAATCGAATCCATTATTGGCAGCTACTATGCAGGCACAACTTGGGTCCTTCTTGGCCAGGCACGAATCCACCCCGGCCCTCCCAGCCACTCCACCTTCTCTCAGCTTTCCCACAGATTCTCCGGCGTCCCCAGATGTCGAGTATGTCAATACTATACCAGATTTCATGTCTGTCGATTCTTCCGCATGCAAACGGAAAACTACCCCGCCGGGTAGCGATTCCGACTCCGCTCTTTTAGTTCCAGAATCTCCTGCTCCGTTCACCGAGGTTCGCAAAAAATCCAAATCAAAGAAGAAGAAGAAAGAGGCTTCTTTGAATTTATCTCCATCCGTTTCAGCTGCTCCAGCCGCTGTTCCTGCTCCGCAAAATGTCGCACCGGCGTCTGCTCCTGCGCCTTTTGTTTCAGCGATCCCGGCGTCCCAGCCTGCGTCGCAATCAGATTCGGCTCCGCCAAAAGTCAAGTCTCCGCCCCCCGTCTTTCTACGGGACAAGAGCCGCTGGACCGAGGTCTCAGCTCTCTGCGGTAGACACAATCCCAAGATCCAGTATAGTAAGGCATCCAACGTGGGTGACTCTATTAAGGTCGTTGTCAATTCCATTCCCGATTTCAGGAATCTCACTCGGCTTCTTGCTGATCAAAAGCTCGAGTACCACACTTACGCCCTCCCTGAGGAGCGTAAGATTCGTGCCGTCCTCAGGAACGTGCCGTTCGAGCTCTCGAACGAGCAAATCCAAGAGGACTTGTCTTCCCAAGGCTTCCCCGTCGAATCTGTGCACAAAATGCACAGCCGCCGAGGCAAGCAGTTCCCACTAGCGCTAGTAATCCTAGCGAGGAGCCCGCAAGGGCAGTCCATTTTCAGAGGCAAGCTCACCGTGTGCGGTCTCTCCAACATCCGCGTCGAGGTACCACACAAGCGTGGTTTTCCAGGTCAGTGCCACCGCTGCCAATTGTATGGTCATGCGGCGGCAAATTGTCATGCTTCCCCTAGGTGCGTCAAGTGCCTAGAACCGCATGGGACTAAGGAGTGCTCTCGCACTCCCGAATCGCCCACCGCTCCGTCCTGCGTCTTGTGCGGCCAGTCAGGCCACACAGCAAACTTTCGCGGCTGCCCCAAGGCACCGCGTGCTGCCAGGGCTACCGTGAAGCCCATCGAGAACTGGAGAGAGCGACCGCAGCCTAGCTCGGACGCCCCTCCAGTCAGTTCAAAGGCCCCTAAGGCCTTTACTTCTATCGTTCCAGGTCAGCGCAGCCGGGTCGCGACTCAATCGCAACCGGCCGCCAAATCGGCTTCCCAGTGCCAGAATGCAAATGGTTCTCAAGACCGCATGGCGTTCTGGATCCAGCTCGCTCCCATCGACGAGATCCTGGCTTTCGGCGCCGCTCTCGACGCCAGCCCAGAGGGTTTCAACGGTGCTCTTCCGGTCCTAACCAAGTTCGCTCCCCTTATCAGGAAACTCCAGCAAGCTCAACGTTTCTAAACGTAGTCCTTCTTTCCAGCATTCCTATCTCAGAGTGAGTCTGATCACTCTAGATAATATCTTAGTTTCAGCTCTGTCATTTCTGCTAATCTTAGCTTTGTTTTTTTTTCACTTTCAGTTCCTTTTGGTGGCAGCCGTCTGGATGCCGCTCACTGCGCAGCCTCTCTCTCCAATTGGCTGTCGCTCCGATAAATGATCAAGAACCTGGATTAAGGTAGGTCGTAAAGGGGGATGTTTAGTGGGTATGCTCGGCTTCACTGAGTGAGTCTCCACACTGTCTGGGCATTCTATTTGCCGTTAGCCACCGGGGTTAACAGCTTATAGAATGCCCATTCGTCCGTAATAGGATTCATCCTCCTCCCGCTAAAGCTTGCTTTACTGGTTAAAGCTTGTTTTAGGGGGTGCCCAAAATTTTCTGTGGCGGAAAAACAAAAAAAAAAAAAAAAAAAAAAATGTTGTGCCTACAAAAAAACACTTCCCGTTTGCGTTCGCTCCCGAACGGTCGTGTCTGCGGCCGCTCCCGAGTGTTCGTATTGCGCTGCCCTTGTTCCCTCCCCCGCACTCGTGCGGGTCAGGTGCCAAGTTAAGCTCTTTCGGAAAGTTTTCTCTTGTGGAGGCTGTGTGGTGTCGGGGCTAATTCATCTGCCCTTTTCAGGGCGGACCCGACTGCTGCCGGCCGAAGCATCGCTGTAAGGACGAAGGTATTTGGGAGAGAAATGATACCACAGGCTGCTCGAATAATACTGTCTGTATTCTATAATAACACACGATTACATAGAGTTTACATTATACGCATACATATACACTACACCTCCCAAGGTGGTGTAAAAATAAAATAAAATTACAATTTTGTTTTATTTTACTTAACTACATAATTAACACACTTAAATACTAAACTATTACAGTACGACACTGTAATGAAAAATTGGTACATAGATACAAAAAATATTTGCAAACAATTAGAATCAAAATTTTTATAAAAATAATTATTTATTGATTGTACAATTTAGTCCTATTCTTGTGAATTACATCAACTTTTCCATTCTTTAATATTTTAACATTTGGTGACTCATCAGAAATAACTTTGTATGGTCCAGTATAAACATCATCTAATTTATTACTCATATTATTTTTAACTAAAATTAAATCATTAGTATGGTAAGTTGTTGGATTTACATTTTTATCATAACGTTCCTTTTGCTCTAATTTACTATTGAGTAGGTTGTCTCGTGCCTCTTTTAATGACTTCTGTAGTCTAAATTTTAACTCAAAAGGATAATAATCATAATTATATAGGGGATCAATATTCACATTTGTTAAATTACTAGGTAAACAGCACCTTTTACCAAAAACTAACTCGTAAGGAGTATATTTAATGGAAGAGTGAACCGAGGTATTATAGCTAAAAGACCAAAATGGGAGCCATGTACTCCATGTCTCAGGATGATTGTCTGTCTGAATACGGAGATAAGAATTTAAATTTTTATGAGTGTTTTCTAACGCACCTATACTCTGATGATGATAAGCAGTGGAGCTTAGTTGTTTTATATTTAAAAGATTACATACCTCCTTGAATGTCGATGAGAGAAACTCTGTCCCCCGATCCGTCGCTATCACCTTCGGTACTCCATACCTTAATATAAAATTATTAACTAATGCCTTCGCTACTTCTTCAGTTTTCTTAGTAACTAAAGGATATGCCTCAATGTATTTAGTAAGTTCACATTGTAACGTGAGAATATAGCTATAATTATAATTATCTCTGTCTAGAGGTCCTACCAAATCAATATAAATCTTCTCAAACGCACTATGTGCTGTAGAAGTTATTTCCATTGGTTTTTTAATATTATGTGTAGGATATTTTTGTTTTTGACACTTATCGCATCGCTTGACAAATTCTTTAATATCATTTTCTAACCCTGTCCAGTAATAGTATTTTTTAATATTGTTGAACATTCGTCTCACACCCGCGTGGCCACTCGTAGGTAAGAGATGAAAATCGTTCAAAATTACTCGTTTATCGTCTTTATTTTCTATTCGATGTACATCTTTTACTATATTTAATCGGGGACCGGTCCATTTATCTATCTTATCTATCTCTTTTAATAGCTTATCTGTAAAAATATTATTTTTATTACTTTTTATTAAATATATTTCAGTAATATTTATACTTTTGCAAAAGTCTTGTAACTCTCTCACAAATTCGACTCGCGACCTTTGCGATGAAGAAGATACATATTTAACACAAATAGTCCTTTCATTAGGAACGTTTACAAAAGTCTTACTTTCTTTACTTATTACTCCATTTTTCCTATATTCTTCTAGTTTGCACGTGTCTATAAAACGTAATTCTACCGATTCGTTCGTAGTTATACGAGAGACGTTTGGTTGATCAGACCAAACTGTAGAAGTACTACTCGTATCATTATTGGAAGTATTATTATTAGAATTATTTTCAGTCAAGTTTCTTGCCTGAGCTCTAGTCATAACCGAGACACACAATTCATGCATGTGTTTTAAATCATCAGATGTTATGGAAATTCGAGACAATGCGTCTGCAGCCGCATTTTCCGAACCCTTCACATGTTCTATAGTGAAATCATATTCCTCCAATAAAAGTCTAAATTTAAATAATCTACTTGATGGGTCTTTCATGTTAAATAAAGACACTAAGGGTCTATGATCTGTTAAAATTTTGAAATGTTTTCCATATAAATATGGCCGAAAATGTTTAATTGCCCATACTATAGCTAGCAATTCCTTATTGATCGTTGGATAATTTATTTCTGCTTTATTAAGAGTCCTACTAGTAAAACATACTGGCCTACCATTTTTATTCCCTAAAATTGCACCGATTGCATAATTGGAAGCATCCGTCTGAACAATGAACTCATTTTGTTCAGAAAAATCTGGATATTCTAAAATAGGTGGAGATAATATTTTTTCTTTTAGTTTTCTAAATGAAGATTGACATGCTTCATCCCATTTAAAAGAAACATTTTTACGACATAATTTATTAAGTGGGTAAGCTAACTCCGCAAAGTTTGGTATAAATTTTCTATAAAAGTTAACAAAGGCTACAAATCTCCTAGTTTCATCTACATTTGTCGGACACGGATAATTTTCTACTACTTTTATTTTATCCGGGTCAGGTAAAACTCCGTCACCAGATACTACATGCCCTAAATAAAGCAATTGCTTCTTTAAGAAATTACATTTTTGAGGATTGAGTTTTAAATTGACTTTTCGTAACCGCTCAAACACGTCTTGCAGATTTTTATTATGCAAGGTTAAATTTCTTCCAAAAACCACGAGATCATCCAAATAAATTAGACATTTCTCATAAGTTAAACCAGTCATAGCCATAGTTATCATTCTAGAAAAAGATCCTGGACTCGTTTTTAAACCCATTGGCATTCGAGTCATCTGATATTGTCCTGAACAAAAAGCAGTGTACTTCCGGCTATTTTGTTCAAGCTCAATATTGTAGTAACCTTGATACATATCTAAATGCGAAAAATAAATTGAACCTGCGAGCGAATCTAGTACTTCAGAAATATTAGGAAGTGGAAACTTATCGTCTTCGATACAATTATTTAATTTACGGTAATCAATAACTAGCCGCCACTTTTTCTGTCCTGTTCCATCAGTCTTTTTCGGAACTAGTAACACGGGGCTAGACCATTCACTACGACAAGTTTCTATGACTCCTTCAGTCAACATTTTATCAATTTGCTGCTTAATCTCTCCCTTTTGAGAATGTGGCAAACGATAGGGCTTAGTAAAGACAGAAGAAACATTTGGTTTCAAAGTTATTGAATGTTTATAAATACTAGTGGTAGACAGTCTGTCTCCTGGCAAATAAAAAATGTCCGAGTACTTAGCGCACAAGTTCTCAATAGATATTTGTTCTTCCTTATTGAGATGTTTTAAATTCAAAACTGAAAATAATTGTTTCACTCGACTTGCATCACTTCCTGACTTATCAAAATTACAAATATTATAGTTACTCAATTTTTCTATATATGGATTAATGTTAGCTAATGTACAAGACTTATCCGTAGTATTTAGTATTTTAATCGGGATTGAACCGTTTATTGGCTTTGCTATACAACTAGCCAAAAATACACCCTCACTAATTTCCTTGGAATGTACTACACATTCGTCAGTAAAATCTGTCTTGAAATAATGTATAGATTCACATCTCGGTGAAAGTTCAATTGAATTATCATATTTAAGTAAAGGTAAAACTAATTTAAAATTATTTTGAATCACTAACGTAAAAGTATCGTTACTGAAATCTAATATGGATCTATGTTTTTTAATAAGATCTTGACCGATGATGCCATTTGCCCTACATGGCAGAGAATTAAAAACATAAAACTTGTTACATTTAAGGTGATGATCACCCGAAGTCAACGTTAAATAAACATGTCCTATTGCGTGGACTTTGCCACCAATTCCATTTATAATTATGTCCTCCTTTTGTACTGGAATGTTTTGTTCTAAAATATATTCATATTTCAACGCCGAAATGGTAGCGCCGGTGTCAACTAACCAAGTACATGGTTTGTTATTTGACGTCAACTTAATATAATAATTCGTATCAGTAGCTAAAATAATCTTATTATTCACGAAAAAACTGATTTATAGTCTCATTATTTTCCGATCCCGTTACAACATGAACCGAATGATTTTGGCTTATCCCTTGGTTACCGCGATTTCTGTAATAAGGTTTACCTTTACCACGTGATGATCCTCGACCACGATACTGCGTGGCTCCGTAGCTCTGCTGCTGCGCCTGCGCACCCCCACGATGGTTGTGATATCCGCGACGAGCACTGGAATCATTTTTACGATCTCTATTAAAATATGACCTATTATAATAGTTATTCCGAGAACCACGATAATTTTTTTGTCTCCCTCTCGGAGAATACATACCTAGGATCTCACCAGCACCGGAAGATGTACCAGCCGTGGATGTCTCCTCATCCTTCGCTCCTTGTATCGCGTCCTTCATCGTCTCGTAATTCCTAGCTGCAATGATAGTCGAAAGACGCCGGTTTCGCAAGCCATCGGAAAATCTTTTAATAACCAACTTTTCATTTAAAGGTTTAATTATTTTATATGTCTCTAAATTTCCTTTGGCTTGAGACACCGTAAGATCCACAAAAAGTTCCGAAAGCCGATTACCGTAATCCTCAATAGACAACTCATTTTGTTTTATTTGCTGTATTTTATTTTGAATCGCAGTAGGTGACTTCTGAGGCAATAGAACACTTCGCATATCTGTAATTAAGTCCTCAACCTTCGCATATTCTGATTTTAATTGCAATTTGGCATGCTGAGACAACCTGCTCTTTAATACAAACTGAATTAAATTCTTTTTACATTTATCACTATCTAATAACGAGCTATAATATTCTATGTTGTCAATTAACTGTTTACAGGCACATTCATTGTCAGATGTTAGCATAGGTAATAAACTAAGAGCTACTTTCAAATCAAAGAACTCCATCTTTTTATCCTGATTGCTACTACTACTATTACAATCCATCGAACACAACTCTACAATTCGATTATACAATGACACAAAATCCACACAAAATTTGTCATTTAATATCTTTTCATTCTGACCAACTTTACCTTTCTTTATATCATCTGATATTACTTGTATTAAATTAGTATATATTTCAAACACTTCTTTCGCTTCAGACAACTTTTTCTCTAATATAGAACCTTGTCTACGGCCAGGACCAATTTTTATTAAATACGTTCTAATAGCTTTAAGTTCCTCGTATAAAGGGTTTAAGGAATATGCCATAACTTACCATCATTATCACTAAACATATCATTATTTAGTACATATAGGAATAGAGTAGAAAAATACAATTACATAATGCACTTAAAGTTATAAAGTTCAAAGTCCATTGTACGCGCAAGTATTTTACCGAATATTTAACCTATTAGCCGACTTATTTTTTAACCGAACGGAATTCCACTCATCACTTTTATTAATTATAATCACTTTTTTTTTTTTTTTTCACTCTCACCAGGGGTCGTAGATTGTAGTCGTCGTGGATATGCAGGGAACCGCTATCTTTGTTTTCCTTGTCATACCATCTCAACCTTGCCCGGTTTCGGTAGCACGTGTACTCCCCTTACAGGAGCATCGTCAATCCGCCTCGTCATCGACCTCCGAAATACTGCACTCCTATAAATCTCCTGGTTTATCCAGCGTACATGGCAACGTCGATACATCCGCATAACAAAATACAGAACGCCGATCCCCAGCACCAGCACCACTATAGCCAGCAGAATAGTGATTGTAGATACATGGAATTTCACCTCGTCTAGACGTGCGTTATTAGAACCGCCAGCTGCATTTTGTACCACCACGGTCTCCTCTTTAGTTTGTGAACCACCCATTGTAGAAAATAATGCTGACGAACTTTTGCACAGAGAAACGAACAAGACCTATTTCAATGGTTAGCGCGACTCGAGCTACTAAAATATTCATTTTTAAAACTTGCTCACCAAAGTCCAATCGAATGACGGGCCATATACGGCATAGAGGTGTCGGTAACGCGAGTAACGCGATCACTTAGGTACGCCCGCCATCGCCCGTAGGCAGGGTCGCCATGTAAGGACGAAGGTATTTGGGAGAGAAATGATACCACAGGCTGCTCGAATAATACTGTCTGTATTCTATAATAACACACGATTATATAGAGTTTACATTATACGCATACATATACACTACAGTCAGGTGGATACGTCGCACGCTTAATAATAAAGAGAAATAAGTCAAAAATTAGGTAAATCCAGATTTTCTAATAAAACGCAATAACAACTCAAGAAGAATAGGTAGAATTCGACAGCCGCTCGATTTAGAGGATTTTGAGCAAAACAGAAGGTCGGTCGCCTCTTTCTTTCCAAACAGGTCATCCGTGTTGTCTGTCAAAAAGTAAAGCATTCAGTAATGTTTCAACCTTTGTGATGAAAACACGTTCGATTTTGCCGCTTAAAGTGAAATATTGCTTTTTATCATAAAAACCTAAGTATTCTTATGCCATTTAATTTATTAATAAAGTGAAATGTTTTGTTTTTGGTCTCTTTAATATTCAAAATGTATCAATGTTTTGGGAACATTTGGAATTATTTCGGTTTATTTCTTAAATCTTATATTTGTTGAATGCAATATGTCGAGTTATTGCGGTTTATGATTAAGAAGCTATCGATATTTTTTAAACATTCAATGTTACTACTTTTTATTATCAAAAAGTGACAACCGATCGAAAAATCTTTAGTATTTATTTCAGTTTATTATTAATAGCCAAGAATATTGAGTTGATTTTTTGAGACTTATTGCTATTTTTGATTATTTAAGCACTGCAAAGGCACGAAAATGTTTTCAAGAGAAGGAAAGATTTTACGCCTACCTAACACACCAGCGCCTCAAAATGAATCTGAAAGTGCAGAATCCGTGTTTGATATCGATCCGGGGTTATTGGTAATTTACTCATTCAGATAAATTATCTTATACCTAATTTATAACTTTATATTTTATCAAACAAAGTTATGTGTAAATACTAATTAATCACTATTGTTATAGGATTCACAAGATCAAAAATACGCCTTTATCATTAATGTAGAAGATGTTAACTCCCCTACTTTTGATTTAATAACTTACGTTGGTGTAAGTAATGTTAAGGTATTTAAGATTTATTAAAGGCATAATTTAAAATAGAGAGTATTCCATAAGTTAGATTGTATCGAATTAAATTTTTCAAAAACCTCCTACACCAACACCATACAAACATACATCACGCCTGTATCCCTTATGGGGTAGGCAGAATACCAGAGGTAACAAGACCATCTGATGTCACGTTTGACAAATTTGGAGGTATTATAAAGATGGAGAGAGACTATTGTAGTGACAGAGGGTCAGCCTATCGCCCACAAAAACGCCTTTAAAACCTCTCACATTTGAGTACGTAACTCTTTCAAAGACATAAGAAATAAAATCGCCGAGTCGTCATCTAAAGTTACCATGTGAAGACAAGTGTCACTTCAATGTTCACAAAAAATTAACACTGAGGATCGATTCATTATTTTCCGGTGGGAATTAGCTGATTCAAGTAAGCAATTATCAATTCATGCAATAAGAGTCTGCTAGACATTTTTCAAAAGCAGTCTCGATGTGTCTTACTGCATGATTCATACTATCAGCACAAAATAAATAGTACTGGAATGGTAGAAAAAGATCGTCGGGAAAGCATGGGAACAACAAGCATATAATCTTGAATCTCATTAAGTCAGGGCCACAATTTCTAGGCATGGTAATAAAACAATTAAGGATTTGTACGGCGATTTTACGAACAACAAATAAAAAACAATAGAGAAACTGGAAGTTAAATGGCTTTTTACAAAATATTTACTACAAAATATAATATAAGCTTTTATCAGCCACGCAAAGATGAGTGTGATCTATATACTTCTTATTCTAACTAAGATGCATTGAGTTTTTATTACACATAGTAACTCAATGATAAGATGGTGATAAAAGAAAAGATATAAAAGAGATTTATGAAAATAGACTTACAGACTAGAGACTTATTTCGGCCCTGCACAGCTTCTTAACTTATACACAGCTCAAGGGCGATCATGCATGGAGTACTGCAGTCATCATTGGGATGGTTCAGCCAAATATCAACTCAAAGCGCTGGACTCCATTGACCAAAGAGCCCGTAAACTAATAAACAACGTCGACCTTAGCAAAAAAACTGCAGACCCTAGTCGTAAGGTTGCTTGTTTAACCGTTTTGGTGAGTGCGCGAGTGCTCTGTTTAAACAAATTGAACCCTCACTTTTTTACCATCGGACTACTAGACGCAGACAGAACTGCCATCAGTATGTGGTTGATTGATATTCCGAAAAGTAGATCTAAGCGCTTTGACAGTTCCTTTTTGATACGGGTCGCCAAGGTTTGCAATGAACTGCCTGGGTTCATTTTCCCTGAGCTGTACAGTCCTAGTACTTTTAAGCGTCGAGTGAATAGGTTTCTCGTGGATGGACGTGTACCACCTTAGTCTTCATGTTCACTTAACCTCAGGTGTCATGGAAGACAAATGTGCCATCCATCCTTTATAAAAATAAAAATAAAGGTCTGAGTCCACCTTTTTATAAGGATGTCTACTTTTCTATATAAAGTGCTTAGGATAGGATAACCGAACCTATCACAATTCTTACTGCTGATGATACTTAAGTTTAATAGTTTTTTATTTTATTTTTCGAAGTTGGTTTTTATCATTATTCTCTAAGTTTTACAAAATGAAGTCTGAATATAGTCATAGAAAAGAATATGAGTTATTAATTTACAGATTTTTGGAGACCTATATTGCGTGATAATTAAATCTAGTTAGTAGCTAAGATTAAAATGCTGATCTTTATATTACTTAATGAGTATTAAGTAAACGAGTCTCTTTGCCTGAAAAGATTCCAATTTTTATATTTTTATGTGTTATCTTATAAGAGTCCATTATTGCAAAGCGTTTATTGTTATTCTACATAAAAAATAAACAATGTTTTTTTTCTTCTTTGTATTGCTTAAAAAGGTTTTCCTTATCATCCTTAAAAACTTATTTTAAAAGTAGGAGCAATAAAATCTGTAACCTTTAGATATACAATTTCAAAAATCTTTCCGTATCAAAACTAAAAAGAAATAAGTACTATTTACACCGTTTTAATTTCTAAATAGTTTACACGAAACAGATCTATTTTGTTTTGCGCCGCAACAAATTTGTATTTGAAATCTTTTGTTTTTTGATAAACCGTAATAAGTCGGGGGTTTTTCAATCCCTTTAATTTTTAGCATAGTTTCCATTATCCTAAAAATATATTTATACACCAAATAAAAGCCTAGAGTCTCTACTTCAATATTCAGTTATAATATTTCAGGAAATACTATACTTCTGTTATCTGCGCCATTTTAAAAACCGGGTTCAACTTTCCAAAAACTTTAAACGCGTTTTCCCAACATTCGTCATTTTTGAGTTATTTCTCTTTATTATTAAGCGTGCGACGTAACCGTGCCAACGAAGCCTGATCGTCCGCCGTTCACCGGCAATAGGTCCGTATTAGGTCGTTTTCTTTTTCAGCGCAGTTTGTCTTCGATAGACTTTCTTTCAGCCCAGCATTATGCCTCGACCTGAGTGTGACGAGCATCAATGCGAAATCAATCGTCGTCGTATCAAGAATCTCAAACTTGACAAACAAGCCCTTGAGGGATGGTCGCAAAAGTACCAAAGGCAGATCACCGAGTTGAAGGAGGAATTATCATCTCGTCCCTCGTCTTCAGATTTCAGTCAGTTGTCTTCAGACTTCAGTCAGTTGTCTTCAGACTTCAGTCAGTTGTCCAGCGAAAAACAATCACTGGAAGCTCAACATGCAGCCGAGAAGGAAGCTCTTCTCGGTCAAATCGAGTCCATGCGAGAGCAATTGTCAGCTCGTTCCCAGATCGCCTCTACTTCTCAGGGGTTCCAAACCGATTCTCCGGCGTCTCCAGACCCATCTGAGTTCGTCGATCCCTTTTCAGATTGCATGTCGGTAGATTCCACCGCATGCAAACGGAAAACTACCCCGCCAGGTAGTGATTCCGACTCCGCTCCGTTAGTTTCAGAATCTCCTGCTCAGTTCACAGAGGTTCGCAAAAAATCAAAGTCAAAGAAGAAGAAGCAAGATGCCTCTTCGACTTTATCTCCATTTGTTCCAGCTGCTCCAGCCGCAGTTCCTGCTCCGCAAAATGTCGCACCGGCGTCCGCTCCTGCGCCTTTTGTTTCAGCGATCCCGGCGTCCCAGCCTGCGTCGCAGTCAGATTCGGCTCCGCCGAAAGTCAAGTCTCCGCCCCCCGTCTTTCTACGGGACAAGAGCCGCTGGACCGAGGTCTCAGCTCTCTGCGGAACGCACTCCCCGAAGATCCAGTATAGTAAGGCATCCAATGTGGGTGACTCTATTAAGGTCGTTGTCTGCTCTATTTCTGATTTCAGGAATTTTACTCGGCTTCTTGCTGACAAGAAGCTCGAGTACCACACTTACGCCCTCCCTGAGGAGCGTAAGATTCGTGCAGTCCTCAGGAACGTGCCGTTCGAGCTCTCGAACGAGCAAATCCAAGAGGACTTGTCTTCTCAAGGCTTCCCCGTCGAATCTGTGCACAAAATGCACAGCCGCCGAGGCAAGCAGTTCCCACTTGCGCTAGTAATCCTAGCGAAGAGCCCGCAAGGGCAGTCCATTTTCAGAGGCAAGCGCACCGTGTGCGGCCTCTCCAACATTCGAGTCGAAGCTCCACACAAACGTGGTTTCCCAGGTCAGTGCCACCGCTGCCAATTGTATGGTCATGCGGCGGCAAACTGTTTTGCTTCCCCTAGGTGCGTCAAGTGCCTAGAACCGCATGGGACTAAGGAGTGCTCTCGCACTCCCGAATCGCCCACCGCTCCGTCCTGCGTCTTGTGCGGCCAGTCAGGCCACACAGCAAACTTTCGCGGCTGCCCCAAGGCACCGCGTGCTGCCAGGGCTACCGTGAAGCCCATCGAGAACTGGAGAGAGCGACCGCAGCCTAGCTCGGACGCTCCTCCAGTCAGTTCAAAGGCCCCCAAGGCCTTCACCTCTTTCGTTTCAGGTCAGCGCAGCCGGGACGCGACTCAATCGCAACCGGCCGCCAAATCGGCTTCCCAGTGCCAGAACGCAAAAGGTTCTCAAGACCGCATGGCGTTCTGGATCCAGCTCGCTCCCATCGACGAGATCCTGGCTTTCGGCGCCGCTCTCGACGCCAGCCCAGAGGGTTTCAACGGTGCTCTCCCGGTCTTAACCAAGTTCGCTCCCCTTATCAGGAAACTCCAGCAAGCTCAACGTTTCTAAACGTAGTCCTTCTTTCCAGCATTCCTATCTCTGAGTGAGTCTGATCACTCAAGATAATATCTTAGTTTCAGCTTTGTCATTTCTGCTAATCTTAGCTTTGTTTTTCTTACTTTCAGTTCCTTTTGGTGGCAGCCGTCTGGATGCCGCTCACTACGCAGCCTCTCGCTCCAATTGGCTGTCGTTCCGACGATGACTAAGGACCTTAATCAAGGTGAGTCAAAAGGGGGATGTTTAGTGGGTATGCTCAGCCTATCTGAGAGAGTCTCCACACTGTCTGGGCATTCTATTTGCCATTAGCCACTTATGGTTAACAGCTTATAGAATGCCCATTCGTCCGTAATAGGATTCATCCTCCTCCCGCTAAAGCTAGCTTTACTGGTTAAAGCTGGTTTTAGTGGGTGCCAAACGACTTTCCTTGGCGGAAAAAAAAAAAAAAAAAAAAAAAAATGTTGTGCCTACCCCATAAGGGATACAGGCGTGACGTTATGTATGTATATATGTTTGTACTAAATAGACAGATTGCTAGAACAACACATCCAATATTTTTAAATTTAACTGTCTTTCTTTCAAAACTAATTAAATTACTCCTAAAACTATCAAATAAATCAATATTTTTTTCTGACTTTAGTTATGCATATAAGTTACTTTGATTAGTTGATGTATTTTTGATACATCATTATAAATATTTTTGTTACATTCATTCACATTGTCTTACTTTTTCTTCACATACTTATTCTCTTCTAATCGCAATAATTTCTGATTTTTACTTCACCAGCAAGAACGCGATGGAAAGTTTTTTAGAACTTTTCCTTTACTTATAGAAGGTCTGCTGAAAATTGTGCATCGTAAAGTAGGTAAATGAATCTAATAAATTTTGGAAAACTTTTTAATTTTTCATTTAGGATTCTTAGAATATCTACATATTTTTGGAAACATATATTTAACCGGTGTGTTAGAGAGTTGATCCTATAGATCTTCAACCACGAGCCAGCGCCCTTATGTCCATATTCTAATAGTTTACTTTAGCATTGATTATGATTCAAGAATAAATTTGAAGTCATTTCTCCATTTTTCTATGGAAAACTGACAAAAATCTATACTCAAGGCAAATCATAGAAACTTAAAGTGAGTTTTGCTACATTGTAAACTATTTATTTTCTTTTTAAATATATGACTAATATTAAAACATGACGTTTTGTGGGCGATGGGCTAACCCCTTGTTACTGCAATAGTCTCCCTCCACCATTATAGTACCTCCAAATTTGTGAAACTTGACATCAGATGGTTTCTAGACTCTGATGTTCTGCCCTCCCCATAGGGAATACAGGCGTGAAGTTATGTACGTATGTATGTATGAAAAAAGTCTGAGTTTCAGAATACAAACCCATTAAATTTTTGTTTATTTACCGATTTCCTCTAACGCTGTACGATGTGATTGAATGTGAAATAAGGCATAATATGGTCATTCCTTTATTAGATATCTTAGATACACGAAATAAGCTAATGTAACTTTTTGGCTAAAACAGCAAACTCTATTTCCTATTCAAAATACCGCCCTTACAAATAATAAAAATAAAATCGATCCTTTCATAATTTTTTAACACCTCTGTGTCAATAAGCAAATATCATTAGCTCTTTTCTGGCAAAAAACAATGCCCGCTGGCTTTCATGAAGAAGGATGTCATGTCGTCTTTCGAAGGCTTCGTAGGTAATCTTTAGTTAGGTAACCTTTGATTAGCTAAAATAAATGATTTGATTATTATGCTTTACTAAAGATCAGGAAGTTAGGAAAAATTCTTTTGTGTCACCAGGATCTTAAAAATACTGATAGGCTATAAAAAGAGAGGTATGTTTTTTTAATGAAAATGGAGTTAAATGGAAAAAGCAGATTTGGGGCATACAAAATATGTAAAAAGAAATACTTCAGTGATATAAAAACTCAATTTCACAAATGAGCCACAACTCAACACAATGCTACTTCAAGAACTAGCGCTGATCTTCATTTGCCGTCATGGCGGCAATTTGAAACTAAATTAAACTCATATTAACATTAACAAACTAAAGGCAAGTAACAAAAAAGCTGTTCATCTATATTTCATTATAAAGCTTTACCCACTTCTTACAATATTTTTTACTCAAGCGTTCTAAACGCAGATATTGTATATTTCCGGTTAAAGTTATAAACTTATTGTTTTATTGAAAGCTGAATTTGATAGTCTCGGTAACGAGTGGTTAAGTATTCCAAGCGGGTGCAAGGGGATTAGGAATCCGGCGTAGTGCTAGCGATAAAATGTCAGCTATAATATTATTAAGACAATAATTTAAAGTAGGATATCATGTTAGTTGTAATTAATTAAATTGAGAAGTGTTATCGTGATAGAACTGTGTAAAGTCCCCGCATAAATAGCCCAATCTCGTCATGAAGTTGTATTATGTTTGTGTATGTCATATATGATATATTGTAGAGTTACTTCTTGATATAAATTGACAAAATAAGAAATACACTACCAGCGAATGTTTTTTCTGGATATGTAGCTGTGCTGGATATATTTTATTTTTATAAACGTTTCATATAAGCAACCATTACACCAAAAATTTAAGGGCGCTGTTAAACTAACAAATGAAACCATAACGATTTGAACAAGGTTATTTGCAACATTCTTATAGAGATTCTAAAATACTCATTTAATTTTTACTGGCAGCAGTCATTTTGTATGTCATACAAAATATTTGTTGTTTGTAATGTTTGTTTTTACACATGACTTAATAAATAATAGTGTCTCATCAATTCTAACAACTATTGTATCCCATATAACAAGGATTGACCAAAAAAATTGACTTTATCTGCTCCTCTTAGCTTTCAATCATCAAAGCATATTAAATCTTGTAATCTGTATTTGATAATAACAAAAAGAAACTGTAACTATAAAATAATAAAACCCGAAAACTTAAGACGTTTGAATTTTCAAGTTGAAGAAGTGAGCAGGAAGATGTTTGCCGTCAATGGTTCTGTAAAACGTTTGCGCAATCTTTTGCCAATACCCACCAAAATCTCGATAGCACACACTCTCTTTTTTCCCATTCTCGACTATGCCGATGCCAGCTATCTTGATCTCACAGAAGAACTTCTAAATAAACTTGAGCGGCTCCAAAACCTTTGTATACGTTTCATATTTGGACTCCGAAAATATGACCATATCTCCGAATACCGTTCTAAACTCAAGTGGCTTCCAATCTGACTTCGCCGGGATACACATATTCTTTCCTTACTGTACCGGGTGCTGTTTAATTCCGCGTCTCCGAGCTATCTCAAAGACCTATTCCAATTCCGCCACGAGGGCCACGACAGAAGATTACGATCTGCTAATAATTACATGCTAAGCACTCCTGTTCATAAATCGCACTGCTTTAATAACTCATTCTCTGTAAGAGCCGTGGTCCTGTGGAATAAGCTTCCTTATGAAATAAAATCTGCCTCTTCGCTGAACTCATTTAAATTAAAACTGAAAAAACATTATTTAACTTTAGCGCAAGATTAATAGACGTATTCGTTATGTATTATGTTTATTATATATGTTTTATTGTAAATTATGTATTAAGAATATCGAGTAATTGTATTTTATTGTATATTATTTTTATTTATATATTTTATTGAGCCCACATATTGACTCATGATAAAATGACCCTACTTTTTTTTTGTTTGTAATTATTATAAGTTTTTGTTATGTATTGTTTAGGTTGTCTGGTAGAGATCGCTCTAGAGCGATAAGACCGCCTTTTGTACATTGTCATCCTTTTATGTTTATCTGTATTTTTTTTAATAAACAATAAAGAGTAAATAAATAAATAAGACAAAGTTCAAAAACTTGTATAGCAAAACTTATGTTCAACTTAAGCTACAAGTAAATCATAGCTCGATTAAAAATATAGCTGTATATGTGACAATTCCTTTTCTCGACATCAAAGTAGTGGAAAAGCTTTTTAGTGTTTCCGGTTACGTACACTTACTATAAAATAAAGCTCGCCGTATCGGGGATTTCTCAATTTCGTTTTTGGTAACCCTCAGCTTGCTTATTGCTACTTAAATGGCCGCTTGTATTTGCAATGTTTTCAAAGGTATTGTTAGTTTTTGAGGAAAGTTCTTTATTCGTTATTAAGTGCCAATTTGCCTAGTTTTGCGGTATTGGTGTGTAAAATCAGTTTTAGACGTAATACATTAGGTCTAAACAACTTTGATCAAATCGATCAAAGGAGATCGATTTGTTCTATTATCAACATCATCATCATCACAACTCTTTGTAATGAGTCCACTGCAGGGCATGAGTCTCTCCCTTGGGTGAAGAGGAGGTATAGGCCATAATCCACCAATCTAGCCCAGTGCTGGGTGGTGGATGCCAGAATTTTCAGGGCGCCAAGATGGCTTCTGACAAACCCTAACGACTACTGAATACAATTATACAGCACCCGGGACCGACTGATTAACGTGCCAAATGAACGTGTGAGAAATGAATGGTCGGCGGTCACCCATCCAAGTACCAACCCCGCCGAACGTTGCTTAACCTGTGATATCGTATGATACACACAGTAACCACGGCGCCACGACGACTTCATTCTATTATGTTTTATTATAGTGTTTTTTAAATACGAGGAGTCCGGTGACACATTTTAGTTTTCCGATTTACGAATACCATTTTTGTAAAGGATTTTTAAAATGTCATTGATTATTCTTGTCACGATGTAATTTTTTTAAATTACATCGTGACAAGAACATGTAGGAGGGAAAGAACATGATAGGATCTAAAACTGTCAAACTTGAAACATCACAGGATTCCTCGCATATGGAAAACACTATTGATAAAGTTTCCTGGACTCGTTATCACTATTAAATGTATATTAAAATTATATTTATTATTATGTGTATTTGCTATACACGATATCATAACTTATATCTAAAGGTGGTTCAATTAGATTTGGCGGCTAGGTCAGTTGGCGTTATTTTATTTTATATAATGCTTAATCAAATAAGCTTCCATGCTGCACTGGGAGCGAAAGAAAAACGTAGAATGTGCCAGATGCTTCTCTTCCCGGGCATACTGTAAAAGTCAGTTAAGGGACGGAGGTTTTAAAGGCGTTTTTGTGGACGATAGACTGACCCCCTGTCACTACAATAGTCTTTCTCCATCTTTATAATACCTTCAAATTTGTCAAACGTGACATCAGATGGTCCTATAACCTCTGGTTTTCTGCCTACCCCATTAGGGATACAGGCGTGACGTTATGTATGTATGTCAAATAAGTTCTTCCAATAGAATGTGATTATTAATAGATAAAATATGTGTTTTTAAAATAATACTCACAATCGACTTGAATACTTCATAGATGGCACAATATTGAAATATTAATTTTTAAACGTGCTTGTTTTTGGATAGGTTTTAGCGCTTAGCCACCCTGAGGCAGGCTGAGATAACAACATTTCCAAGTTGACATGAGTTGGAATATTTACGATCCGCTAAGTTGAATCCATTACATAAGCTGCGGGGCTCCTGAGGGGTCACTTTGCTTGTGCTACTTTGTAAGTTTCAATGGTTATTTAACTAACTAAGAATTTGTATTAAGGCAACTTGTATAAAGGCAAAGGTCAAAAGGGACTATTCAGAGTAACCCCTGCTTAGTAGGACCCTTTTATTAATTCTTTCTAATTGTCGAACATCCTTTACTTAAAATCTGTAGACAAACATCATTGCTCCAGCTACTCATGATGTGCTCCATTTAACATTATTTAGAACCGGTTCTATTCTGAACAACTAAACTCTTGTATAATCATCTATTATCATATCGGAGTGAGGTCACATGAAGGGTAACTCTGTAGTAAAAATATAAACACATCTAAAAACAAATGAAAAAATGTGTTAAATAAAATTACCCGACCAGGACTCAAACACATTTTTCCATTTATTTAAGAGTAATTAAGCATTTTAAATGCAAAAACTTTAAAATATGATTAACATTGCAATGTTTCACTTTAACTGGGATTCACAATTTCTGTAAAGAAATTGGTCTCGGGTGGTCTTAGCTGCAAAGCTATACAATTAGATGGAGCTACGTTAGCAATATTACGTAAAATCAAAAAGTAATTTCGAGGGGTACCGCCAGGCCCCGGTAGCTCAGTGGAAGATATTATACAAAATGTTTTTTTTTTCACAAGTACTCTACCTACTATCTGCGCAGACTCTCTGTAGTTGGACTATATTTCGTAGTTCGGTCATCTGTGTTTCGGAAGTATGTTATTGAATAAATTGATCTTTTTTGCTTCCAGAGAAACACTTTAAATGAATCTAACAATAAATCAAAATAGTTTGTGATGACTAAACCAACCAATGAATCAATCTATCGCCGAACTGTCTGTTACCTGCGCGTCCAAGGTCAAAATGAGTACCTAAATGTGCGCAGGCGCTTCGTTAAGTATAGGGTGATTAGACAATTACTGGTATTGAACTTCGGATCTATTTTTTTTTTATTGCATGGCAAAGAATTGATGTATGGTGAATGATGTAAGTAGTATATCGCATTAATATATCTAATAATATGTAGTTAGTCTTGTTCAGTACGAATGGGGGGTACTACCCCCTTCTTTATTTAGAGTGCCATATAAAACCTAAAAACGCATCACTTTGGCTGTAAAGTGCTACAAAATTATGTGACCCGGTGAGGAAGATTGGAATGAAGATTTATCCTTACAAGAACTAGAGTTGTGGTTTCAACAATAAAGAAGCTAGCGCCACAGTTTCTGGGTCAGATACTTTTGTTATGCTATATTATGGTGTTTTGTTGCGTCAACCCGACGAATCAGGGAATCCTACTTTAGACTCCAAGGCACTGTTACTTCTGTAAAAACAGATTAATATGTATTGAATTAAGAATACATTTTGATTGAAACTCCTAGTTTATTAGAATATATAATGTGTTTTTCATCGAATAGTTATTTCTTCGATTACGTTTGATATTTAATGACGACGGACAAACCAATATTTTAGTAATTATATCAATGGGAGGATGTTTCATCTCTTTGTTATTTCTCGTAAGCATTTGCTTTGAAATTTATACCGAACAATGACAAAATAGGTAACTTAAATAAAAATTATCTTTTGTTTATTATAGAAACAATAGGTGCCAGAGGTTTATTTTTTTTAAACAATTATGCATTGACATTCTCTAACTCTTACTTCAATCATTATTTCTGAGGTATGAACACTTTCTTGCGGCATTTTCCATCTCAATCGTCACTTCAAGAAATATAGTCTGTATTTTATCACTGACATTTCATTGAAAATATATTTTAAGCCGAAGGAGATTAGAACATGGTGTAAATATAATGGAGAAGAAAACGAAAAGCTCTAAATAGATGTCGCTTCATACGCTTGACACATAACAAACTATCAAATGACTATCAAGTTGTAACTGAAATTGCTTGTTCTGTGTTATATTTTGGGGTAAACCTATAAAATAAGGTAAGCACAAGCAAATATGAAAAATATGGACCGTTATATGTACATTTCCACAAAAGTTTAAATCAAGGAAGATCCACAAGTTCCGAATGTGTATATCCTCAGAGAAACTGTGGTATCCATTTTCTATAAAACTTATGACTACGCAATGATGCATTTCTAATTTTTTGATCAAAACCACTATAAAATTAACTTTTACCATGGTATTTGACAGTTGTTATGGGTCAAGCGTAATCAGCGCCTCTAGTGGAATAAGAAGGCAGTTTTCTACCCCATTGATGAACTATATCCTAAACTCACCTTTTGAAACAGGAACGACACAATTAAATCTCATAAAAAGTTTTTTACTCCGAAGTTTTTCCGGAAGTGTTGCCAAAGGTTCTTATTTGCTCTATTTTTATTTTTTTCGGTATCAAGAATGATACGGACTGAATTATTAGAAACAGGGAATTTTTTATTGTTTTCTGAGTGTTTACCAGAAACATTGTGATCCATAAATTATGCTTTTTGTTTGTGTAGGAATTTAGGCGTTTTGCAGATGAAATCTACTTTAACATTTATGATTAATCATTTTTATACTTTCGAAAGCCACGCACCATCAAATCGATATATGTATATAAAAGATTGTTTTTCAGGCAATTTTGTAACTTGGTTTACCACATAAACTTAAATATAAATATTTGATTTAACTTGTCATTGATTATAGATACAGTATCGTAATCATCGTTTTCCAAATGTTGGCTTTGTTGGAATTAATTTTCTTTTTAATAAAAATATTATAAAAAAGAAAATAATTGTCGATATAGTTTGAAAACTAATATTTAATCGACTCCTAAGCTGGAACACCTACTAGCATTTTGCCAACTACCCTACAAAAACACCCGCGAAATTCACGAGGACGCCAAGTTTTTTCTTCATCAGGCAATGTTACGGTCAATTGACGATTCGGAGCGGACATTACTTCAACTAGGCGGTTTACTATTAAATATGGAAATTTCGTCGAAATTGGTATAAATGGCTGTTAGTAATGCTTACATCTACATGTTGCTTATTCAATAAATCAATAGTATTTCTAATAATCAAAATAAATTGCTTTATTTAATCGTGAAGGTAGGTAATAGATAAATTGTGAAAGATACATATAAAAATATAATATAGGTACAACGTTATTTTTGTTTATGTGAAACATAATACACGGGTCAATAATTTGCGTTAAAAAAAGCAGGATACAAAAATTACAATATTTTATAAACTCGGCTAGTTTCAAGATTCTTGTTGTCCCTTGCTTTGGATACGGGAATACTATAAAAATTGCAATCGATTTCGTTACCGTTTCTACCCAAACTTCAACTAAATTACCCAAACTATTTACAAGTACAGGGTGACTGGTGGGTCACTTTTTAAATTCAAGGACGTGATAGTTTGAGATCATACAAGAAGAGAAAAAATATTATTTACTGAGAAAACTTAACCGAAAGTTAAAGAATTGATTACGCAACGCATGGTTACGCTAGCGTAGGCAGCGATCCGCGTGCCAGATCACGTGCCGCGATTGACTCAGTTGTATGTAAAGTAAATAGTAACATAGTAGTATTTATTTGTGGGGGATTCTAGTGAAAAATTAAGTACCTATTTTTATTACATAATTATGATCAGAATCGAACACAGAGTGCTCTACTACAGTATCTAAAATTTGTTCCAAGTCACCCTGTTTTAAAAATTAACGTCTTTTATCAGAATTTAACTTACATGAACACACAAATTCCGTTCCTACAAATGAAATAAACAATTCTATTTCAATTTTAGTATACTTCGCAATTTCCAAGTTTCTTAGTTTAACTGTAACATAATAAACGACTAAACAGGTCGAAAAAACTTCTATATAAGACGCTTAAGTTTTTGTGGCATTATGGAAATATTATGAAATAAGTCAATGGCCGCGACTAGGACAAGCAACAAAAACAATGAGCCCTTTGTAGGTCAACACAGATGCTTCTTAGAATATTGGTAAAAATTTATGTTTGGTAGGATAATAATAATAATAATAATAATTCCTGCAGCTTGAAGAGTAGAACTTAATACACACACCACATTCTGTGATTACTTGGCTTAGGCCCGTAACGACAGATTAAACCAGCGCAAGCTGTGGAAAAAAAAAGTAGGATAATAATAATAATAATAATAAAGCCCTGATCCCCGACCGACTGGTCAAATTGTCGGGTCTTTACGCTGAAAGGCGTGTAGCTGTAAGCATACATAATAATAATAATTTAAATAATTTAAAATAAGACATGTAGTTTCGGGTTGTTCGGTTCTTGCTAACACTGAGTATCTGCATAGACACAACCAAGCAGCCAAGATTCTCCACCAAGAGCTCGCTCTGAAATACGGTCTCATCGATCAGAAACTGCCCTATTACCACGCCGGAGCCAGTTCTCGAAAACGGCAGCGCCAAGCTCTACTGGGATCGGCCCATTATCACGGACAGGACTATTCTAGCGAATAAACCTGATATCGTGTTAATGGACCGATCGTCGTCTAAGGTGTTTTTGGTGGACATAACTATACCACATGACGAGAACCTCGTGAAGGCCGAGACCGAAAAGCAACGCAAGTACTTGGACCTTGCACTCGAGGTGACCGAAATGTGGGAAGTTGTGTCCACCGAAATCATCCCGGTTGTAATATCCGCAAACGGTTTGACCCCAGTCACACTGGTCAGACACCTTGAAAGGCTGGGATTTGGCGGTGGTTCGCTTCCAGCACGCATGCAGAAAGCGGTATTGCTCGATACTGCCCGAATCGTTCGCCGGTTTCTTTCTCTCTTGCCCTGATACCCGACCGACTGGTCCGATTGTCGGGTCTTTTCCGCCGAAAGGCGAGTTGATTTTGACATACCGGATAATAATAATTTTATCACTTTGATAGTTTATAACTTTATCTGTAGTACTGTTTTGCCAAAAGCTCGCAGTAGTGCAAATCCCACCCTGTTAAAAGGAGGTTCTTTTGAAGAATATGATGAAAATAATAATAATAAATCTTTATTTCGGACCAGATCCATTGTGTGTTAGTAATACAATTTCTTAAGGGGTAAGGTAAGGTATTTCGTAAGGTAAGGTCATTTGATACTACATAAATATTATCTACCTATTTATTCACACTTTATTACCAATTAAAAAAAAAACATTATAAAAGAAAATTAAAAAACACGTTCAATTCAAGTGATTTCTTCCAGGCAACGCGCGTATTAAATTAACCCGCTTATTAAGGCGGGTACTCATTAGCGAGCCACTCACACAGTAGGTATGTTTTTTGGTTACAGTGCACGCAACAACGGTGACGGTGTCAGCTCGCTAATGAATACCCGCCTTAACACGACTTCAAAAAGTCCAGTTATCGAAATAAGTGAACCGTATAACTCGGAAGTTTGGAAGATACAACTTATTTTACAAACCCAAGATTAATATTGTGATAATGCAACTTATGAATCACTAGCCGTTGCGCGCGGTTTTACCCGCGCAATTTCGATTCCCGCGGGATTTTCGGGATAAAAAGTAGCCTATACGGATTCGGAAGAATCCCTCTAAGTAATGGTAAAAGAAATTTTGAAATCGGTCAAGTAGTTTTTGAGCCTATTCAATACAAACATACAAAAATACAAAGGTTTCATCTTTATAATATTAGTATAGATAAAATGATTAGTTCGAACAATGATTTTCAGAAAATTTTGTCTCAATTTTATTGTTCTAACAATGTGCAAAATTTAGGTACGGAATTTGATTTTTGCAGCTATTCAATGGTTTTATTACGAAAAGATTATTCGTAATCAGCTATTTTTCTTTTAGTTTACACAATATAGAGTTGTTACACTTATATAGAATAAAATGCACTCTTAGCACTGATTATGTGCTATAATCTATTAAACATAAATTTAGTACTCTTTTATCACAAATTAGGACTTCATACTCATCAGTTCCTAGTTAAATCTGATTAGAAAGTCTCTAAGTTTGACATCTAGACAAGTGGCAGCGTGTCAAACCAAGTTCAAGCAAAGAATGGCTAGCCAGCGCCAAGTGTAATATTACACGAACCACTTGGTGCCACTTTTGACCTTTCTATAACTCAAAACCTCTTTAACGTAAATACATAAAACTACGTGTGTTTAATTATATCTATTAGGACATGTAGAAGCCTAAATTTCATGAAGCTAGCTGAAATAGCATAAAAAAGAAAACCACGCAGCGAAAACACAAGAAAAAACAATGAATCTCAGTACCTACCCAGTTTTCTTTACTAAAAGTAATGATATCCCACCAAAAACATAAATGTGGAAAAGGAGAGCCAATTTCAATACAAAAATTATGCTTGGCCGAGAGAGCTTTGCCTCAAAAAGAATGGAGATCTAAATGGAATAAACAATATTCATAATATTAATTTGGAAAAAACAAATTAACATTAGGAACAAGTATTAAACTCTATTTCTTTGCTTTATTGAATACCTAAAACAATTGCATCTTATTTGAAAATGTGATATCTTAAAATGGGTAAGAATTGATTTGGCCAGTTTTTATTACATCAGTTATTTTATACAGTTATTCAACATTTTAATTCTGATAACAACTGGCAAAATCAAATTTTACTTACTTTAAGGTATCATAGTTTCAAATAAGATGCAATAGTTTTAAGTATTCAATAAAGCTAAGAAATAGAAATTAATACTTGTTCATAATGTTAATTTGTTCGTATAAATACATATTTCAATTTTGCATAGAACTTGGCACTCATTTAAATCTCCATTCTTTTTGAGGCGAAGCCGAGAGCCAAGCATAATTTTTGTATTGAACTTGGCTCTCCTTTTTTTTTAATTTATGTTTTTGGTGGGATAAGATTACTTAAAAATTAGACAGTCTCATATATGATACGGCCCATTATATGGATAAGACATTAACCATAAACAGGAGCAAAAAATAATTTAAGACAGGAATTAGGTGCGGTGGCAAGTATTTGAACCTAGGAGTTTTTATGCCGCAGGCAATCACTCAACACTGCGGAACTGATAACCTTGGCATCGTTTTTTTTCAACTTAACACCATTCAACGTCGAATTACTTCCTAAAGTATACCTTCATAGCGTTCTACTGCTTTAATATGAACAATTACGTACTGTGAGAAAACTTGCAATTATTTTTGGTAACTCATATATACTACTGATTGTTTCCTAGTATTCTATTTTTCTGCTCAACGTGCCCTCTGAAGCACGGAGATCCCGTAGGCTGTAAACTTATATATAGTAGTCGTTAGAGTTTGTCAGAAGACATTTCGGCGCCCTGAAAATTCTGAAATCCACCACCCAGCACTGGGCCAGCTTGGTGCATAATGGCCTATACCTCGTCATTACCCAGGGGAGAGACTCGTGCCCTGCAGTGGGCTCATTACAACAAGCCCTCTTTTACCAGCCAATGTAAAAACTGAGCTATAACCGGGTTAGAGGGAAAGGTCGACTAGCAAGAATACCGTAGACGTGACATTTTTTATTATTTAAGTTTCAAAACGGAAGTGAGGTGGGTTATTGCCTATACCTCATCGTCACTCAGGGGAGAGATTCATGCCCTGCAGTGGGCTTATTATGATAATGTGATGATTCTATTTTTTACAATTTATCATTAAGGCGGCAAATCGAAATGTTTTTTCTTGAAATCTTAGCACCTTAACACGCCGACATAAGGTCGCGTATTGCATAGAAATCGACACCGCTCAGACACTAAAATCGTATCAAAAATCGAAAAAAAAATAATGGTAAAGAGCAACCAAAGTTTGAACAATAATGTGAAGATTGTATTTAAGTTATTTCTAAGCATATGAATTTCAAAACTACGTGGTAATTTAAGAAAAAGTATTTTTTAGACTTGTTCTCAGAAAAAAAAACTATGGAGTCAAAATCATTAAATCATGTTTTTGAGCAGGCAAAGTATAGATAAAGATATGAATTTACACATATCAAAACTTCATATTCACTCGTCTTGTCATATTCTCATAGTTCGCGATGAAAGTCAATGCATTTTTTCAATATGTCACCTTAAATATTTGTATAGGCCTGTGTCCAGCAGTAGGTGACTCTCGGCCAATGATGATGATGATGATGTTCAAAATGTGACGTTGAATAAAGAGCACGGAGGTCCGCCGGCTATATGATCTTCTGCAGGAACTTCTTCAATGAAAGACTTTTACTTCTATGTCTATGTCTACGTTTCTGTCTAGTACTTAATTGCCTAATGTCTAAATATAATAGAAGATTCCAGAAGATCACCAACTCGTTAATGGGTCAATAAGTACGCTTTTATAATAAAATTCCAAAATATTTAAGATTAACCCTTCGATAGATTTAAGGATAAGTGTTATACTTATAAAGTTTTACTATAAGATATCCGGATGCAAGAAGATGGGATTCCCTGGTTTTTAATTGTTATTGTGTATTTTTAAAAGATGATTGCTGTTGAGTTTCTTGCCACTTCTTCTCAACAGATCGACTTTCCGAAGTGGTTGTAGATTCAGTTGAATTTGTAAATTGTGTGACTTATTTCAAATGTATTAAATACTTACAAAATAAAGATTCTTTTGTCTTTGACTTTTGACTTTGAAAGGTTGTCGTGCAGTGCAGGTCCTGAAAGGATCCTACCATAGAGCAAGGGTCCCTTGGATAAGTCACCTCTGATGACAATCAGGGTCTGACGACCAGAATAGTGGAGCTATTCTCAACTGAACCTCTTGAAAAATTATAGCTAAGATCTGTTTACTAAACGGATAGTATTGCAGATATTATAGCAAAAAATTTACAGCTCAAGGCTCACAAAGGGAAAATTGAGTTCATATTTTTTCTAAAAGCCCAGAACGGAAGTTAAAATAAATAAGCACTTACTATGTATGCTTTTCACACAAAATCAGCAATTAAAACTACATTATATTAGTTTTAAATCGACACTTATCAATCTTATTAAATGTAAATAACGCCCGTACAAGACAAATATTTTAAGATCAAATAAAGAAAAAAAATAAACTCCATCATTCATTTATTATATTTAAATACTGTTTTTTAATAGCAACTATTTTAATGTTTACGTCAGGTTTATCTCAAAGTTTCTTACAACATTAAGACGTACATAGATCGAATAATACACGGTCATTTGTAGCAAAACTGTCGAATCATCTGAGAACAATGGTTGGAAACCCCTGATCACCGCCGCCAGGCGTCCGCAACATTTGGCTGGCAAACATCGTGATAATACCGTGATCATTCGAGTAATTGATTACTGGTATTTGCTGAATGAGGATGTGCAGTTTGGGGTGTAGTGCGAGTGTGGGCGTGCTTTGCTTTGTTTTCTTAGGTTGAAGTTTATCTAAATCACCCAAACAGGACTCGAATCTGGGATTCCCGCTTGCCGGACGGTTGCCCTACCAACTTAGCTACGGGGGCCTGGCCACTCAATTATTCAAAATATTCAGTTTTGACGCTATATTGCTAGCATAGCTCCATCTAGTAGCAAAACTTTGCAGCTAAGCTACCCGAGACCTATTTCTTTTCAGAAAATAGTTTTTTTTTGTATATAGCATTGTATATAACAATGCTCAATTATTTTTAATAACTGAAAAATAATGCTGTATAAAATTACACGACCAGGAATCCAACGTTAGCAATGTAACGTAAAAACAGAATATGTAATTTCGATAGCGTCTGGCTAGGGGCCGCCCCGGTAGCTCAGTTGGAAGAGCACCCGTCCGGCTAGCGGGAGTCTCAACTGTAAAAAAAAATGTATTTCAAAGTCTCTAATCTCATGCAGAAGCTCTTTTATGGCCCCATAATCGTTAAAATAAAAAAAAAAGTTTGAATACTAAAACTCGACCACTAAAAACACGCTCTTAAAAGTACGAAACAAGAAAATAGTCTCCGCTGAAATATTTATGTATTTTTGTACGTCATAGTGATAGAGATATGTTTAAAGAATAACCGTGATCGTATTTATTTATTTAGTAGTCGGTTTAGTTTTTAAACTTTATTTTTATTAATTTTATTATGGAGAAATATTATTTACATATAATTGAGCTGTGCTAACAAAGCTCTTTCATTTGACACCCTACACGAAACCGTCAGTCAAGTCCTCTAGAGGGCGCTGTAGTCAATTCAAGGTGGCGTCATGTAGCCTATAACCAGCGGACAATCAAAAGGCTTCCAATTACACCTTATTTTTCCAATTATGATAACTAGTTTAGAAGTTCTGTACCCAAATTCATACATACTTACATACAGATCAAAATCATTAGCCTCCTTTACAAATCATTTTAGTAAGCTTTCAGAAACATACGATACGGAGAACACACAGTCAACCTAAAACATATACGACTGAACTAATACATAAAATAGAAAAAAACAAAGCCGAAAAACATTACCCACCTTCTTGAGAAGTCGGATAAAAGGAAGTCTTACAATTCAATGTTATAGTCAGTCATTTCCTACGCCTTGCCTTAATTGTATTCATAACTGTACAAAGCATGGACTACGTTGTCCTCGACCAACTTATACAGTGAACTAATGAATAATAATTGGTTGTTAAATCTTTAGTTACTATAAACAACTAATAATAATATATTACCGGTTTTTACAGTCCATGCTGGACTGGGAGCGAAAGAAAAACATAGAATGTGCCAGCTGCTTCTCTTCCCGGGCAAATTGTGAAAGTCAGTTAATCGACGGAGGTTTTATTGGCGTTTTTGCGGGGTCCAACATAATAATACCTCCAAATTAGTCAAACGTGACATCAGTGGTTTTATAGCCTCTGGTGTTCTGACTACCCCATTAGGGATACAGGCATGAAGTTATGTATGTATGTACAAAGTAAAATGCAATAAAAAAATTAGACTAATAAATCACAGCACGATAACGAAAATTCGAGATCTATTCAAAGGTAGACTGGGCAGACGTGCTGTGAGTTCAAGCTGTCATGTAACCTTCCATGCTGGACTGGGAGCGCAAGAAAAACATAGAATGTACAGAAGCCAGCAGATCAAGCGTTACGTTAACTGTGAAATTTCCCCAAAGAATTTTAACTTAATTTCGAGGGTATAGAGTTCAGATTCAAGTAATTTTCGAAAATCTTTGAATCCCAGGAATCGAACCGACTAATATCTAAAAATGAAGATTTCATGGTTTTCCATTCATTAAACCTTGTATGTTAGAGAGATTTTATTCTTGTGATTGACCCTAACGATCGATGCAATAAAATTACAGGATGTCATTTTTACAGATTTTAGTTGGTTCGATTCCCGGGCGAAGCGAGCGAATTTTCGAAAATCTTTGAATCAATATTTTTTTCATAAATAAAGAAATTTTTCTTTGGAGTAAAATTTAATATCTCTATTATTTAGAGTAGTTCCAGGTGACATTAAAAATTCCACCCTGTATATACTAAACTCGCGTTTGACCTTAATCTCACCGAATGGTAAGTAAAGATGAGGTCAAAGGTGACACACAGGTGTAGAAAAGAAAACGAAGTGAATACAATTAAAACAAATTAACCAAACTGTAAGCTCGCTCGCCAAATAAAAGTACAAAAAAATGTAATAATATAATAAATTTGACGACTACTTTGGCGATGGGGTAAACCAGTCTGCCGCAGACGCCAGTGGTTGCGGGTTCGATTCCCGCACGGAACAAGAAAAAAAAATGTTCCGTGTCTGTTTATCTATTTATATATTTACAATCTAGGTTCCCCCTAGTTCGCTATATGGTATCCCATAACACAAGCTATGCTTACTTTGGGGCCATGAAGTTGGTGTGATTGTCTGGCGATTTAAAAAAAATATATATATTTTGCCTGCATTCCTAGAACCAATCATTTATAAACATTAAAATCTGATGCGAATTTACGTAACATTTTTCCGAACATAGCAAAGTCGCCTTCACTCGTGCCTCACGTTACTACGAACAGTGGCACCACCAGGCACTGCTCGGTAAAACTTGACGTACGCCGACCATTGTTTTTATACGTAACTCCTAGACTTATGAGGATACAACTTACTCAACTGTGTGAAAACATAATTTTATGAAAATCTTCTTGTACTCATTGCAAACAAGCGACAATGAGGTTTAATTAGTATTATAATGTTTGATCGAAGTTGTCATAATATTTAGTGATAATTTATAGGAATTACTTATTGAGTAATACAGCACCTGTTGAGTGATTTATTAGAAGGCAATTGTGTTGTAGATATGTTATTGTTTGAATGATTCAAGTAGTTGCGTTTAAAGAAAATGTAGTTTAATGATACATAAATCGAAAATACCGAATGTGGTCGGTCTCTCAAATCTGTAGTCAAATTAGTCTTTCATATTTTTACTCTCAAAAACTTTGCATATAATCATTGCTAGCGTTGAAGCAGATTCTTTTCAAATATCAATAAGTTAACTTGTATACACGGAATAACTTACAAATACCGAAAAAAAAATCACAAACACCTATGCTTCGTACCTAAGCTTGTGTTAACGTATGTATATCCCACACTTATACTATTTTTTTCCGTAAAAAAATACATATGATATACCCAGACCAATGCATACAAAACACGTTCAGTCACACCAATATTCGCATTGTGCGTGATAGAACCAGCGACCGCTGGCGCGGCACGCGGGGCTTCGCGTTTTTTCGTTACATCGCTGGCTTTACTCATAACCAGCAGATAGTTCCATAGTTATGCCGGCGATGTACCTAGTAAGAACCCACGAAGCCCCGCTGGACGCGCTGCCTGTCCTTAAACTTGCCCTGAGGCAGACATTGTTAACCCATCGACACAGCGATCACCTCAATCTCTCAGAGCCTTTCAAAGTAATCATCACGACTCTTTGTAATGAGCCCACTTCAGGGCTATGAGTCTCTCCCCTGGGTGACAAGGAAGTATAGGCCATAATCCACCAAGCTGGCCCAGTGCTGGGTGGTGGATATCAGAATTTTCAGGGCACCGAAAATGGCTTCTGACAAACCCTAACGACTACGGTATACAAGTATACAGCACCCGGGACCGACTGCTTAACGTGCCTTCCGAAGCACGGAAGTCACCGTGAGAAATGAATGGTCGGCGGTCACCCATCCAAGTACCGACCTCGTTTAAAGTTGCTTAAGCTGTGATATCGTTTGATACACACAGTAACCGCGGCTCCACGACGACTTCTTTCATCAAAGTAATAGAGTACACAAACATTCATCCTCACAAAGTTACAGATTTTATAATAATAGTAGAATGAGCGACAGGAGTTGGCACTTAATTTTGTTATTATTGGATTTGTAGGACTGCAACCTTGTCTGGGTTATCAAGTATGAAGATACTTGCAAATTTAAATTGTCAAAGAAATATTATTTTGTTAGTTCATCATCATCATCAAAATTCCGTGTTTGAGCTAACTGCAGAGCTATCAGTCTCTCCTCTGGGTGACGAGGAGGTTTAGGCCGTAATGCACCAAGCTGGCCCAGTGCTGGTTGGTGGATATCAGAATTTTCAGAGTGCCGAAATGGCTTCTGACAAAGCCTAATGACTACTGTATACAAGTCTACAGCACCCAGAACCAACTGCTTAAAGTGCCCTTCGAAGCAGTCGTAAGTTGTAACTTTCCAAAGGTAATTGAGATTTTGGTTGATGCAGTGGTTAGGGTTGGTTGTTCCATATTTTGGACGCAGAGTATTTAAAGCTATCTTTAAATCCCTCGCTATGACACTTAGGTATTTGCAGCATTCTTGAGCTTTGAGCCCTGGTGCTAACTTCATGATATTCGCTAGTCCACGAGAGTTTTGCGTATAAATATTTTGGCTCTTATTATATCTTAATCTCAACTGATCGTTAGTGAAGATGAGGTCGTAGATAAAAGCATACAGGCTTAGGTCACGTGGAAGTTACGTACGGTCAGCATCTAAAGTTCATGAACACATGCTTAAATAACGACTAATATTGACTAACTTCTGTGTTTTATTATTACAACTATCAATATTAGTCTTTATTTAGGCACAATATGGTGAAAAGCAACTTTAAAAATTTTAATGTGTTCATCAACTTTTAACACTGACTGTACCATAAAGATCGAGAAGTTTTTATTTTTCTAGATTTGAAAAGGATTTCTTGAAACTATCCCTCTAAGCTGAATTCATACGATATCCCAATTTTATGTTTATACTTATCGTTTACTTACACTCATGTGCTACCTACTATCTACCAATCCAAAAATATCGAAATAGGTTCCTAATAAAATATCTATGTATAGAATAGTAACTTTAACATAGTAATAAAACAAATAAAATTAATCTCGTTGATTAAGAAAAGCAACTTTGCACCTCCGATTCTACTGACAGCAGCAAATGACGACATGACATAGAAGCGCAGTCACCTTGCGCGCACGCACCGCGCCGCGCGAGTGTCGACAAGTGCGCGTTGTAGCTGATGAACTTGTACAGATGAGTGGGGAATTCATGCAGACAAATACCAAAATAAATTTTGATTTGTTTTAAATATTTTTGTCTTTTTTGGATATACCTAATTGTTTATTTTTTTATCTTCTCTGAAGTTATAGTAAATATGCTATATCAATATATATAAAACTGTTCCGTTACTGACCGACTGACAGACAACGTACAGCCGTAACTACTGGGCGTAGAGAGCTGAAATTTGGAACATTCTTTAGGGGATGTAGGGGTGCACTAAGGCAGGAATTCCCGATTTTATCTTCTCTGAAGTTATAGTAAATATGCTATATCAATATATATAAAACTGTTCCGTTACTGACCGACTGACAGACAACGTACAGCCGTAACTACTGGGCGTAGAGAGCTGAAATTTGGAACATTCTTTAGGGGATGTAGGGGTGCACTAAGGCAGGAATTCCCGATATTCTCACGGGAACGGGAATTATTGGACTTTTTAGTTGAAAAACTTTTTAGTTAGTAATGAAAAATATTATTCCTTGAGTGCACGGATATGATATTTGGCATAAAAGTTCTTCAAAAAGAGACTGGTTGTGTTATGAAAGGAATTCCCGAAATTCCTACGGGAACGGGAAATATATGATGTTTTATTTTGTATGATAAAATCTTATTCTTTGAGTGCATGGATGTGATAATAGGTATAAAGGTTCCTCAATAAGTGTCTGTTTGTATAATGGAAGGAATTCCCACGGGAACGGAAAATAGGACTTTTGAGTTTATGCGTGTACGAAGTCGCGGGCAAACGCTCGTCTGAATATAAAACAAAACAATCTTCTTACCCCACGTGCTGTCATCTTCGGCCTTATTCAATCTTAGTATCAGGTTAAATAGAGGCCGCGGATTTAGTAACGGATAATAAAGTCGTAACGGTTATACGGAAAAAAACATCAATGACGTCCAAAGATTTGCTTAAGGCAAAAAAAAACAAATTGCTTTTGATGATTACAGCAATACAGTCAGCTTTTTTGCAAGTTATTATGCAGCAAGCAAAAAGTTCAGCCGATTTGCCGCCTAAACCTCATCGTGGGCTCATAAAAAGGGTTGTCAACAGCAAAATTCAAGATATCTTGTTAGGGCTGTACAATATGATGTCATGTTAGCATTGTATAAATAAATAATAAAAAATATTTGAACTTCTTGATTTACGATCAGTTTAACAACAGGAACAATAAGCTTCAAGTGTAACCAGGACGCATAATGAATCCTACCATCTACAAATTAATTTAGTTAGATCACTACTGCCGTAGACTAAAAAACAAGTTGATGATTGATCAATCCGACGCCCATCACCTTATTTTGACAATGGGCTCCTTAAAGACTCAATAATTTATTTATTTATTTACTATCTAATATTTATTTATAAAAATAAATATAAGAACTTCTATGCGCCACAGTCTCAGCTGAGCGTGAGTATTTCAAGGTCAACTCTATGCAGCATTATCACGATTTCTATGAATTCAAATACAAAAAGTCTTATAAACTCTACAAAACACTGACACATTTTCAACCATCTACTACATAATATAAGGTTATAATTTACAATGAACTTATCATTGGTAAGATACGTTTTAAAATGGCATAAATAATACGTTATTAAGTCAATATAATTGTAATTATGCAATCGATTTATATATTATGGTTGCGTGATAATGATAGCAAATGGTTTGTATGATGGATATCTTCAGAATGCCCGAACACTTAAATTGAAATAACAATTTGTAGCTACCATTATGTGTTATTGTGGAATTATATTTTGACGAGGATGTGTTGGCTTCGAATGACATTGTTCAAAAAACAAGAATTCGCCGAACTATAGTTTTGACACCAATGCAAAGTCTTAGATAAATCGAATATTTTTGTTTTTTCTTTTTATAAAATATGCATGGGACGTTTGTCTTCCATGACACCAGATGTTAAGTGAACATGAAGACTAAGGTGGTACACGCCCATCCACGAGAAACCTATTCACTCGACGCCTAAAAGTACTAGGACTATAGGTACTGGTCAGGGAAAATAGACGCAGGCAGTTCATTGCTAACCTTGGCGACCCGTATCAAAAAAGAACTGTCAAAGCACTTAGTTCGACTTTTCGGATTATCTACCCAGGCGCGGTCGCAGACTGAAATTTGGGGGGGGGGTCACATCTGAATTTTGGGGGGGTCACAACTAATTTTTTTAAATCAGAAGTATCTTTTTTGGCTTATTTTCTTATAAGATGCTCATCTTTTCATGATTTTGGGGGGGGGTCATGTCCCCTGTGCCCCCCCCCCTGGGACCGCGCCTGTATCTAACACATACGGATGGAAGTTCTGTCTGCGTCTAGTAGTCCGATGGTAAAAGAGTGAGGGTTCAATTTGTTCAAACAGAGCACTCGCGCACTCACCAAAATGTATCCTGTAGTACACGGTTAAACAAGCAACCTTACGACGATGTAATAGACTTTAAAAAAATATAGAAAATAATTTCTTATAGAACTTCTCAATTTACATTTACAATTCATAAACATAAAGATCCTGGTCAACTCTAAACTAACTATACCTACGAATGAGTTTCCCAAGCATGAACTCTACAATAAAATATGTAAACAAAATCGCTGGCACAAGAGTATATTTTAATGACCTGCCTTCATGTAAATTATACTGCTCCAGTATTGATTCTAGTGATATTTTATGAAAATTCAGTTCCATCTCAACACTTGAGACTCATCATCTCTTACGATCAGGTGAGTTTAAACTGTAAACTCAAGTTTGACGGAGTAGGAACAACTTGAGTTACATTATAAATAAATACATATCTCTGACACTCACACAACAGCCCAAATTAAGTTTCTTAAAGAACTTGTGTTATGGATACTAGTTAACTGATATACTTAAGAAATATATAAACATACATATTGAATAAATACATATTTTTTCTTAGAAAATAAATTTAAATAAACATATACATCCATGACTTGACGACTTATATCTGTGTTCATCACACAAATATCCGCCGCCGCCGGGATTCGAACCCAGGACCTTTGGCATAGAAGGCAATGTACGTTACTCCTACATTCAATAATCATATCCTGCCGTGTCCGCCACTGGAGGACCTGTATTAAGCCTCAGCAAATGTTTTTTTAACGGTGGCATAGCTGTAATAAATCATGGCACGTATAAAGCAGTCCTTAGGAGTGATCATGACTCAAGCAGAAATTAAAATAAATAAATAATAAAATCCCCAGACAATCATACCAACTACATGGCCCCAAAGTAAGCATAGCTTGTGTTATAGGACACCATGTAGCGAACTAGGGGGGAACCTAGAATATAAATACATAAATAGATAAACATCCAGACACGGAACATTTTTTGTTTCTTATTCTGTGCGGGAATCGATCCCGCAAACACTGGCGTCTGAGGCAAACAGGTTTACCCCATCGCCAAAGTGGTCGTCAATTCGTTGTTAATTTGCCTAAGAGAACTGTCTAATAATCTTTTTTTACGCTTTATGAAGCCTGGCAAGCTGGCACTAGTAGTAGGTAGGTAAGTAGTATTACAGTATACAGAATAAAATCCAGTAAAATAAAATCCCCAGACAAGTAAGCTGGGAATGAGAGCGAAAGAAAAACATAGAATATGCCAGCTGCATCTCTACCCGGGCAGTTAAGTCGGTTGGCGATTTGGCGGCCGATAGACTGACCCCCTGTCACTGCAATAGTCTCTCTCCATCATAATAATACCTCCAAATTTGTCAAACTTTTTTGTTTTGTTTTTCCGCCAAGGAAAGTCTATTTGTCAAACGTAACGTCAGACGGTTTTAGACGCCTGTATCCCCATTATGTATACAGGCGTGAATTTATGTATGTATGTACAAGTAAGCTTTAATACTAGCTTTAAATCTCCCAGGCCGTGGATATAAAAATATCAGGTTAGATTGATGACTAATACGGGCCTAATTCCATAACATTTGGCCTGGAACATTCTAAGCAATGTCACGTAAAAAATGGTTGAATTGAAAATGAATGTAAGTTATTGAATCAAAAGTGGCGAAATTGTTTCGTAATAATTGTTAACCTTTTATTTATGTACCAATCATTAACTTAAATTGAAATAGTATTTAAAACAAATTAAAAACCCTTTTGTACTTATCTCATCTCGGTCTTTGCCATTCAGTGGGCTACGACTTAATGACCTTTTAATTGCTTCTGACTTTTTTATCTCAAAATTTCGATAACCTTTCGAAATTATATTCTTTGTTATGCAGAAGCATTGCTTCTCTAAGTTAGCTTTTCAAAAGTTTTGTCTCTATAGTTCAAGTTCAAAGTTGTTGAATAGCTAAATAAGTTATTGTTATTTGTAAAGTTGTAACTTGTTTTGAACAATCTAATGTTACTTGTAGTTTCTTGTAGGCGTGTGGCGTCGCCTTGAGAATAGCGCTACCCTATCTCTTCCCGTGAATGTCGTAAGAAGCGACTAAAGGATAACAATCCAGAGGACGGGCAGCAGCGTCCTTCTGCTTAGTTACAAGATCTTATTGCGATCGCCAACCCGCCTGCCAAGCGTGGCGATTACGGCATTTCCTCCCATAACATGAATCACAAAGACCCCGGCCCCTAGTCCCCGGCTGTCCCGCTAGTTTCGATCAAGGTAGCGGTTGAGGAAACGGCGGGACAGGGGGTGCTATTTAAGAATTTTCCCCGTTTTTGCAATATTTTCAACCGAGTTCCAAAAAGGAGTTCTCAATTCGTCTATATGTTTTTTTTTGTGTGTTTGTTACACGATATTTCGGACAGTTATGGATCGATTTTGAAAATTGTTGTTTCATATGATAGAAGATACTTCATAGTTGGTCCCATATAAATTTCACCGAAATCAGTTGTGCAATTCTTTGAAAATTTTAAATTTTGAAAAAATATGTATAATTTCGGGGAATGTTTACGTGGATGACATTATAACTCAGCCAAAGTTTTTACGTGAAGTCGGTTTTTTTAATGCTCTATATTCGTTAATTATCCTTTGGTCACTTCAGTCGTATTGGTTGCAGCATGATATTATGCCTTCCTCAATAAATGGACTATCCAATAGAAAAACAACTCTGATCAGTAGTTCCTAAGATTAGCGCGTTCAACCAACTTAACAAACCAACTCTTCAGCTTTATAATATCAGTATGGATTTATGAAAAACAACGTTCCCAAACCCCAGAAAAGGGATGGCAGGCCGCGGCCCACGGCCCAACGGTTGATGTCGGGATGCCGTATATATGTTATGTTAGTCGCTATAAGAACTTTGATAGCGCGATGCAGGAATTATGTCGTGTCGTCATCGTTCTATCGAGCGTCGCTAGATGTCGCTACACTCGTTGTCCTATATTTCACTAAAATTTACAAATGTTGTGAGCTCGATACGCTTGACTATATCACAAATAGTTGCCAATGTGAAAAAATTAAATCTGCAACTTTCAATATTCGTCCTTGTGCCTTGTTTATTGTCACCGTTTATTGTCCTGTAAAGGAAAGTGAACCCTTTAAAACTAAAAAGGAACATGAGTTGAAATCATCGGGATAATCTTCTAATACTCCTTTCATAATAATTACTGCCTTACCTAATAATAGAAATTGTAATGCTCATTAATAGAATAGCAACACCGACTTATTTTTTTTACAGAAACTGAAACTTATGGGAAGGTACATCTGACTACTCTCTCAGCAGGGTCGGTTGTCAGTTATCAACGACGTCCGCCCTCACCAGGCGCGGCAGGGGTCATGACCCCCCCAAAATCATGAAAAGATGAACCCCTTATAAGAGAAAGAGGAAGAAAAAGATACTTCTGATACAAAAAAATTGTTGTGACGCCCCCCCCACCCCAAAATTCAGTTGTGATACCCCCCCAAAATTTCAGTCTGGGACCGCCCCTGGCCCTCACGTGTGTGCCCGTTCGAGTTAACATAGTTTGTGTTATGCGCTTCCCCGACCGTAGTGATCCCGCCGACGCCGGCGTCGTCTCGCGCCGCCGTCATTGCGGCAGTACTTCCACAGTCGGTTACAAAAAAGCTCTTGAAACTAAGTAAAAAAATAACAAAAAAAAAAAAACTTCATCTCCACCTTGATTTTCAACCGACTGCCAGAAGGACTGCCAGAAGAATGATTTACAAGCAGTTTTACCTTGTCCTGTTAGAAAATATTCTGCATTTTCATATAAATCAAGACTCAATTGCTATCATTTCATGGTAAACAGTGTAATTATTTCCTTTTATTTGTTTTAGGTCACTAATGGGTGAAATGATGACACTACTTGCTATGGCATGAGGGTCTGGGACTAAGAGGAGCAGTAGAAATTGGATCTTGTGTATACAAATATTTAGTGGAAATAGCAAAAAAGCATCCAAATTGTGACGTTGTTTTTTATTCTGACAATTGCAGTGGCCAGCAAAAGAATAGGTAATAACGAACTACTTTGTAATTTCAGTCCAACGATGTAACATGACGTTAATAGCTGACTAAGTGTAATTGGCTTAGATATATTACTTTTAATTAAATTACAGATAAATGTTTCTTATTCGTTATTTTCAGGTTTGTCCTAGCTATGTATTACTTTGCTGTGTCAACACTACAAATAAAATCGATTACTCACAAATACCTGGTCACACCCAAAATAAAGGTGATACTGCTCATTCAATCATTGAAAAAAGGAACAAGCGGGAAAACCTATTTTTGTTCCGGATCAGTATATGACAGCCATAAGGAAAGCTAAGAAAAACGACAAACTAGTGAATGAAATGAATTACGATAGCTTTTATGATCTTAATTTACTAACGGAATAAATTAATTTCAATACTTCCAAAAACTCTGACGGAACAATCATAAGATTGAATGATATAAAAAAAAAATAGATTCATAAAAGGAAGCCATAAATATAAGTATAAATTATCATACAAAAAAAGTAAATGGAATGAAGCTTGTTTAGTTTATAGACAAAGCCACTACTTTGCGTTCAAATCAGTCCAGGAATATTTTAAGAATGGAAGCCTGTGATGTTCAACTACGACCTGCTTATACAAATAAAATACTCCTTGCTCAGAGAAAAAAGGCTGATATTCTGCAACTAATTGAAAAAAATATCGTTCCTAATTATTATGCAAACTTTTACATTGTGATACTAAATAGTTAATTTTAGGCAGTACATTATGTTAGAAAACGTCTCAGAAGGGAGTCACTCAATCAAACAACTTATCAGTTTAAATTTTATATTTATTATAATCTACCACCACTTCGGAAAGTCGATCTGTTGAGAAGAAGTGGCAAGAAACTCAACAGCAATCATCTTGTAAAATACATAGTAACAGTTTACAGCCAGAGAACAATAAATAAGTAAATATCACAATCTTAACGATACTGACCTTTATCACAAAGCGGCTCGTTCTCCTCTAAAAGCGGAGAGTAGACTGACTAAATCAATCCCGGTTTCTCTTTCCCCTCCCATAACTTTCCCGCCAGAACTATCGGACCACGTTTTGCTATGTCATCGTCTACCAACCGTCGTATCAGTCTGCTCTCCGGAAAAAACAAAGTCAATAGACTAACTCATTTATTACTTATAAAAATCATACTAAAATAACTAAATAAATTGAGTAACATAAACAAACATTGTATAATATAACTGCATAATTAACTATTGATGACAGTCGGCCATCCAAATTACATCGTGCGTCCTCGAACGATTTACAAATCTGATAAGATGCTAAGAGTATATATTACAACAAAATTTCATAAATTTCAATTAGCAATAATTACTTATGTCTTAATTTTTTTTTTATATTTTAAAATCTGTTATCACTTTAAACATATCATAAACATACATAGTTTTATGCTACATAGTAGGACCAATTTTGTCCAAAACTTATCTATATGGACCAGGGTGTCCATTATTTATCTATACGGACCAGGGTGTCCATTATTTATGTATTCGGACCAGGGTGTCCATTATCTATCTATGCGGACCAAGGTAGTCTTGACCGAAGCGGCTGCGAGTCCGCAGCATACGATGGCTCGGTTGGCGCCTGGTAGAACTGCGTGACCGACGACCTCCAGCAGGTGACTTAGTTGGACAAGTCGGAGTGTAGACCACGCGTTCCCGACATTGGTTCATTCTGGAACGTAAATTCTTACGCGTAGTTCATGTAAACCAAATACGTTCTCCCACAACCCCATAGCAACATAACCATAGACTAGAGCGTAAGGGGTAGAGGAGCTTATATGAATAAATAAAGTATGTTTTACAGACTTCTACGCTTATTCCTAACATTTACTACTAAGTAAGTAAAACTAGGATGAAACTCAAAGAAATAATTTATGACATTCACTGATCAATTAGTTACTAAGTAAAAAAAAAGGGATGGTAAAAGATAGAAACAATACTCAAGGTAAAATTTCAACTTCGCTCAATAATTTAATACTTTTGTCAGGACTCATGTGGACGTTAAACAAAATTTATGTTTTTGAGTACAATCCCACTTCTGAGATGTTAGAAAACGTCTCAGAAGGGAGTCACTCAATCAAACAACTTATCAGTTTAAATTTTATATTTATTATAATCTACCACCACTTCGGAAAGTCGATCTGTTGAGAAGAAGTGGCAAGAAACTCAACAGCAATCATCTTGTAAAATACATAGTAACAGTTTACAGCCAGAGAACAATAAATAAGTAAATATCACAATCTTAACGATACTGACCTTTATCACAAAGCGGCTCGTTCTCCTCTAAAAGCGGAGAGTAGACTGACTAAATCAATCCCGGTTTCTCTTTCCCCTCCCATAACTTTCCCGCCAGAACTATCGGACCACGTTTTGCTATGTCATCGTCTACCAACCGTCGTATCAGTCTGCTCTCCGGAAAAAACAAAGTCAATAGACTAACTCATTTATTACTTATAAAAATCATACTAAAATAACTAAATAAATTGAGTAACATAAACAAACATTGTATAATATAACTGCATAATTAACTATTGATGACAATTACTAATTTCATTGAAGCTTTAGGTCTGCATGTTATTAAAATATTAAGTTTTAAGTTCCTACTATTGTAGCATTTTTTTAAATAATAAGTTAATAAATCTCAATTTAATTTTTAAGTAAAAATTGTATTGAAAATACAAGACAAAGTGAGATTACATAAATTACGAGTAATTTTGAAACTTTAATGTAAGTGTTTATTAATGATAGTGTTTATTTTCTTGTAATAGAAATAAATAAAAATGAAACCTCATTAACGCTAAGAAAGCAATATTTATTTGTTTTATTTGTTTTTTAGTAAAAAAGACTGATTCTGTAGTGCTTTATAAATGTGTATGGTATAATATACACCAGTTCAGTTACTTTTTTTTATTACTTTTTTAGAAATTTGCTTTGAAATTTTGAGAATAAAACTTTTTTTTCATATTTTTTTGTGTTTTATTTTAAAACTGTTGATATAGTTTATCACTCTTATTAAAATAATAAATTGGGCATAAGTTTTATTATATTTTGTCGTAACTGATAAGAAAATATTAAACTAAATGCACAATGACGTAATTGTAGGTATTCCTGAATTTCACGTTATTTCATGAAAAATATAACAAAACAATTCAATCAATATTAATGTAAGATACTACACGATATAGTTAAAAATAAAAAAAAATCACAAAATACGGTTTAATTCTTGTATTTTTCAAGAAAAGCTACTTTTCTCAAATTCAAAACTTTAAACTCTATTTTCTCTGCTTGTGCTTTTTTGCAGTTACGTCAATGTAATTTTTAGGGAGTGAATATTAAGTAGCTGAAAATTATTTCAAATTATAAAATACTAAAGAAAATTGGTATAATCTTGAGACCCTGTTCTAAACTTTCTGCTTTAATTGTACCGTGTATATTTAAAGAGGCTACTTCTCCAACGGCCTCTTAGTGGTGAATATTTGTACAGAAGGCAACTGATCTAACGTTCCAAACCTGTCAAAAAAATGGAATTGAATCTGAATTCTATGCCAAAATTGGTTGGGGAAAAGTTCGTAACGTTCGATCGGTTGTCTTCTGTACGATGAACAAATGTAGCAGCCGTGCAGTCGTGGATGTTTGTAAGTTTATTCCTTATTAAATTTAATGTAATTTAGTTATATTTATTTATAATATAAGATAATTATGTAATGAAGTAATTATAAATATGAAGTATTTAGTCCACGCTGGACTGGGAGCGAAAGAAAAACGTAGAATGTACCAGCTGCTTCTCATCCCGGGCATACTGTAAAAGTCAGTTAAGGGACAGAGGTTTTACTGGCGTTTTTGTGGGCGATAGGCTGACCCTGTCACTGCAATAGCCTCCCTACATCATTATAATACCTCCTTTGTCTAACATGACATCAGATGGTCTTATAAGCTCTGGTGTTCTGCCTACCCCATAAGGGATACAGGCGTGAAGTTATGTATGTATGTATTTATAAAGTCCAAAAAAATCTTAAATTGATCAATCATTTGTCTAGTATCCTTACAACAAATTCATAATGAAATTTACTTTGTGTTGCTTAATGTGATATGATTAGTATTAAACCACAACATTTATCAAAGATAACCTAATTCATCATAAAGTTTTAATTATATAATTTCTTACCCCATGACAAAAAGCTTTAATTAAACTAAAACCCAAAACATCAAACACATTAAACCTCATTTAACATGCAGCTCATAAACAAACCGAACTGCCGCCACTATTATCACAATTCAATGAACTCCACTCAAAAACCTTTTGCGACCTTCCCAAAAGAAAACTCCTTTGAACTCGTCCGTCTAATCCTTACGTAGTAAAACTAAGTTCCCCATTAATAAACATTTCACGGCGAAGGACTGCCCTAGCGGAAACCCCCCTAACTTTGGACTGAGTTATGAGTCTTTTGGTACTTACTTGGTTATGAAGAACTAGAGGCGAATCGTGGATTCACTTATGAGGCTTTAATAAAAAAATGTAAAGGATAAAAGTTTACCACAAGAAGCTCTCTTTTTACAAGCAGAGTCTTAAAATTCAGTTAGGTACAACTAATCTGAATTTTAAGACTGCTTGTAAAAAGTTACTCAGGCTTTAACTAAGCTTAAATCAAGCTATTGTTGTGGCGCCGTGGTTACTATGCATATCAAACGATATCGCAGGTTAAGCGCGCTCGGCGCGGCCGGTATTAGGATGGGTGACCGCCGACCATTCATTTCTCTCGACGACTTCCGTGCTTCGGAGGGCACGCTAAGCAGTCGGTCCCAGGTGCTGTATACTTGTATACAGTAGTCGTTAGGGTTTATCAGAAGCCATTTCGTCACCCTGAAATACCTGACATCCACCAACCAGCACTGTGCCAGCTTGGTGGATTATGGCCTAAACCTCCTCGTCACCCAGAGGAGAGCCTCATAGCCCTGCAGTGGGCTCATCACACGGAGTTGTGATGATGATGATGAAATCAAGCTGAATACGGTCAGTTTAGGCTAGCACTAACCCTTGAGAAACCTGCAGAGTGCTCATAGTTTCAGATTTAAACTTGGTGTACTTTATTAGCCATCAGAAGAATCAAAAGTCGTTTAATTTCGATACGCGTGCAATTTAGGAATTTCTCAAATGTGTTTTATGTGTTATTTGCTGTTTTGTCGTCAATCTATGTTTTTGTGGATAGTTATAATAATTTGTATAATTTAGTTAGATAAGACCATTATATTGTATTTATAATTTTCTATTTATTTTCTTGTGTAATTTTCAGAGTTTGTGAAGCTGATTGTATTTCTGTATTTTAATGGGAAGTTCCCAAAAATTGCCACTGCGGAAGATCAGCGCTAGTTGTTTACAACTAGTACATTGCTGAGCAGAGACCTTTTTGTTACAAGACCCGCGTCATTCTTCAAATCAACTATTTTAATTGTAATAGTAATAATAATTATTTCAATTATGTTTTTTTTGTTACAATATTGTTGTGGGCTTTACACAAATAAACTTTTTTCTTTCTTTCACTACCGGCTCTGGATAAGCGTGTAAAAGGTGACTTATTGTAATGACGCTTGGTGGTATTACCCCTTCAGAGTCCACTTGGCCAGCAACCACCCTTCATATGCAGTCCACCACCAAATATGAAGGCTTCAGCGGTGATGTATTCTAGAAATAATGAATAAAAAGGAAGTCCTCTTTGATCTCAACTTCACTAGCCATCATGTGACATTGAGAATCACGTGACAATGGGGTTTAGTCATGAATAAAAAATGTAGTTTAGTGTCGTGGAGTTTAGTTTCAACCTCGTCTGCACTAAACATAGTAGCTCTTCAATAATTAGCGCTTCATTAAATATGCTGAACAAGCCAATGTGTCGAAATTTTGTGGCTGGATTTAGGTACACTGTTAAAGGAATCATGGAAGTCTTATAACCACAGTCAATTTCCTATTTTTTGAATCTGCTAGCACTTCATCCGATCAAACTTTTCCTTGCCAGTGCCAAAATAAAGAGAAAATGAAGTAAGTAAAAGATAAGGTAAAAACTATTTACTTACTGAAGTTACCTAATTAAAATGTTTATTACCATGATAGTTTAAAAACTTATAAAGCTATATTAATCATTCCAATAACAGGTATACTTACGTTTAAGTTGGTATTTCAAAACATTCTGATATAACAAGGCTCTATCAAACAAACGGACAAACCGCCTTCGTAAAATGTAGATTTTACTTCATGAAGAAACACAATATGTTGCTTTATATTTCTCGGGTCGTTGGTTATAGGAGCCACAATAACTTTCTCACGTGGAATAGTTTTATATTTACCTGGACAATATTATGTGGGTTACATAGTTATGTCGTTGAAAAAAGGTTTTATGCGAGGTAATATTTTGTTTTCATTAAGAGAATCCTTTTGTTTTGTGTCAAAATCCACGGTTTTCTGCAGAAAATGACAATGCAATCGTAAACTGAAGGAAGGGTTGTTTGCCTAGGAGAGATCATGCATAACTTCACGCCTGTATTCCTAACGGGGTAGGCAGAACACCAGAGGCTACACCATCTTATCACGTTGACAAATTTCGAGGTATTATAATGATGGAGGAGACTATCGCAGTGATAGGGGGACATGTCGCCCACAAAAAAAAACCTCCAATAATACCTCTGTTGCTTAACTGACTTTTACAGTATTTCCAGGATGATAAGCAGCTGGCACATTTTATGTTTCTTTTCCGCTCCCAGTCCAGCATGGAAGAGAGATCATATATTGGTGATATCATCTATTATTGGTGATAAAGTGATCAAAGCTCTTCGCTCAACTATGTATGCTATAAAGTGAACAAAAGTAGTCTGCGGTGCCTTACCATAATTTATTCACAAGATTATCATTTTTAGGATATTGCAATCCTTTATTTATTTCTTATTTATAACCTCAAAAGAGATGGCCCTAGATTTTATGTAGCCTTGACTAGGACTATGTACACCAAGCGAAATTATAGCCATAAACGTGAAGAACAGTTTTTAACTCACAAATTACTACAGAATTCCTTTGTATTTTGGTTAAAACAAAAAAATGAACAGTATTATTGCAACAATATCAAAAACATGACGGATAATATGAAAATTAAAATTAAATAATATGAAAAATAATATAAAAAAATTAAATAATATGAAATTATGAAAATTACATAAGTAATATGGATTTGTTTTTTTTTTGAACCACAGAACTATTTGGTATATCGCATTATAACTACGTTTCGTAGAAAGAGTAATATTCTCTAAATTTTTTGAGATGCTGTACAGGTTCCTAGCCGATGCTGGGACATCTCCTTTGGCTTATTTTCAGAATTAACTAAGACTTAAGTTTGATTCTAATTTCAAAAGAATGTATTTAGATGCTATGGAAAAAACTTCATTCTCTGAAGCTTTGTAGCTGACTTTAGACGAATAAACACATCCTATATTTAAAAAAAACATCATAATCCTTTTCAAGATCCCAATGCAGGGACTTTATTTCCTGGATGATGGGGAAGTTACAACCAAGCCACCATAAACCACCACCCTGCCCAGTACTGGTTGGTGGATGACAGAATTTTTAAGGCCTCGAAATTGCTTCTGACAAACCCCAAAGACTGTAAACAAGTGAGCAATACCCGGAACCGACAGAGTAACGGCCCCAAATCTGGAAATTCGTCGTGACAAATTAATGATAGGCGGCAATTCATTCTTGTACTGAACGGGCCGAAGGTATCCATCCTGCTACATCGAATGATAGCGACGGTAGCCCTTAAGGGTCTATCGACGTCGATTAACGGTAGATCAATTAGTGTGGTCACACCCTAATACGCCTTCAAAAATATATGTTAAATGATTAATTAGTGTACCTGATGTAGTCCAGTCGATAAATTAATAATATCGATGCCTAAAAGATTTCTCCTCCTGCATGCAAGTAACATACTTGACACAGAAACTAATTGTTTTATAATGACTCTGATAAATGAATCTAAATGTTGGATAATCTCAATTCTAGAATCAGTATGAGAGGCGTTTATTAAAAATTTAGATTATTGTTGACCTTCACGTGTAGTTATTTAAGGTTGATAATTAATTATTTGTTTACTTTTTGAATATTTGTAAGTTATCGCAATTTGAATAAACTGTTTAGGTTAGAATTTCATCATATTGAAAATAGTTTATTTTTACGAATAATATTGTCTCTATGTCATAGATCACATATTTGTCTCTATGTGATCTATGGTTCAAAGTTTTCGAATAAAGGTACAAATTCAAAGATTATGATGGTTAAAAATATCTTATAGCTACAATAAACTATATCTCAATTTATATCTGTATACTCATATATTTTTCCTGTATATAGGTTATATTAAAGTCAAGTAGTTGCCAGTATTTATTATTATGCATTGAAATAGTGTGCTTAAAAGAAACCAGTTGTTGAATTTACAATTGTTCGAGAACTTTTACTAAAGGCTGGCACATAGAAAAGTACAAAATTCCAATGTGGAACCTCAATGGGAACGCAGGCGAATAACATTAGGCAGACATTTGTTATGGTGACAGTAATTATTAATCTGGTAATTATATTAGCCATTAATCATACGCCGGCAAATTGGATACTGGAAATGTATAGGATAACCTTAATAGGCCTTACCTTTTCGCTAAGATCGAGGTTTGGCAATTCGTATCAAAAAGTAAACATCGAATCGTTTGGTGTTGCGAGAAGTAATCACAGTCTGATTATAAAAGAAAACCTTAGAACTCCGCTGGTTTGAAAATAAAATGGCAAACTCTTCTGGACCCTGTGCATAGTTGTACTGCAAGTACTGAATGCCGAAAAAACTCGAAAAATACCTACGAGGCTAGGCAGTTTCGATTTATTTCGTAGCAGTATTTATCAATAGTACCGCTGCAGCAGAAAAGTTTCTTCGTGCTTCTCTAAGAAACATAAATAAATATTTATAAGTATGCCTTATTAGGGCACAGTTCAAGAGGAACGTAATCTGACGCAGAAAAAAATTCATGTCAATCAAAGTAAAATAAAAACTATTCTTCAACAAAATCCTTTTTTTTACAGCTTTTAAAAGTAAATTTATGTACCGCCCATATGTCATTAAAAATGCGGAAATTTCTATTCATCCATACCAACCCTTTCAACTTTAGGTGAATAGACAGATCGAAACATCATAATACAGGGTCACGTGACACGTCACGGGGGCTTTTCTTAATTACCATCAAGCTTCTGAAAACTCGAAGGAAAAGTTTTGATATAAGTACAAGAGTTGTTATCCTTTGCCCCTTTTTGACCTATTTAATGGAAAAGTTCAATCAAAATTATTTCACAATATACAGGTACCTATTAAAAAGTGTTTCAATAGGGAATATTCTTGCTTAAAACTTTTTGGTACTCCAGAATAATTTACAGAGCAGCGACATCTTTGATACCAGCCATCTTAGAGAAGATTACTTTTAGATCGGGTTGCGTAAGTGTGGAACAAACTGCCTCCATCTGTTGTTCCTGACCACTACAGTCCTGCGGGGCTAGCATGCGAACATCGACAATGATAAATCGGGCCTTTTTTCGATTTTTACTTAGAATTTGGCACTTACAGTATGTATTTTTTTAAGAATGTGCCATCTTTGGTTCTGTGAACTTAATCATGGTATCAAATCGAGTAATTCTATCTATCATGGTGCGCATGTAAGCTATCAAAATATGATAAAATAACAAAATAATGTTTATCTTGTCGATTCGAGTATTTATCGATGGTCGCATGCTAGCCCTGCAGGTACTTTAAAGTGTCGAGTGATACGATTTTACATGGATGGACGAGTACCACATTCACGTTCAATTTCACCAGATGGCTAGGAAATCAAAACGTCCCACCTTCTTTATGTAAAAAAAAAATATAAAAACGTCTTCCATGCTGGTCTGGGAGCAAATGAAAACATAGAATGTGCCAGCTGCGTCTCTACCTGGGCATACTTAAAAGTCAGTTAAGGGGTAGAGGTTTTATTCCGAGGTTTTTTTTTGTGGGCGATAAGCTAACCCTCTGTCACTGCACAATAGTCTCTCTCCACCATTATAATGCGTTCAAAATTGTCAAACGTGTCATCAGATTTTTCTAACCTTTGGTGTTCTGCCTACCCCATAAGGTATACAGGCGTGAAGTTATGTATTATGTATCTTTAACATCATTGTATGATATAATCTGTTCTCGAAGCTACACCAGCTGCGTATACGTATTTTTTTTTCATGGGAATATCAAGATAAAATAAAGTGACCCCGAAGTAACCTTGTGTAGAGACTACGCAGTGGAACTAGGGGTTTACTAATATACATTCGGACCCGATCAAAATTATCACAATACTCTTACAAGGTCCAAAAGTGGCCTAGCCAAGATTCAAACCCAGAAACTTTCAAACTTAAAGCGATCAATGCACCATGGAGCCCGTCAAAAGCATACACTGAAAAAATGAGGAGTTAGCAAAGTACCTTTTTGGCTTTGTTAAAAGGATCTTGTTTATTTTTAATCAAGACTCGTGGAAAATGATGGAAGTAAACTTGGTAAATAATATATACGTAAACATGGCTAAATTCACTTGTTTATTAACACCATACTGCTCATTAAATACAAATAACTCAATCTACAAATTTTACAGTTTACAAAATTGTTTAAATTTTAATAAGTTCACTCAATAAGCTTTAACAGAGTAATTCGTGTAATATTAACCGTTACCACTCACGGTTAAACTTAAATAACCAGTACTTGACTACTAATAACCACTTAGCTTTGCTAATACAAAAGAACACTCATTAGTATTTAACCGAGTACACTTATTTATTGGTAGCAGGGTGGAGTTAGCTATTTTGTTTGCTATTTAGTTAGTTATTTTTAACAGAGTACTTGTTTAAATATTCATAAGTATCTAAATATTCTGGCTGCCGGTGGAGCCGCCGATGCGCAGATATCCCCTCCACGTTTCGGTCAGCGCTAGAGTTATGTGCGTGCCGCAAACTAACAGTCTTTCGTTCGAACGTTTAATAATTTAATTAAGTGAGTGCGACGACGCATAAAGGAGTGGGTTACCTATAAAACGTAGTTGATTGATTAGGTACCAATATGCTATTGCTTTGTGCCTGAACCTACTGTTTATTCCTAAAGACGCTGCCGGCGGCGGCCCCGACAGCGTCGTATTTTTTTATAGTCAGGTGATTTAATGTAAATGGATGAAGAAGTACAAAATCTGCTGAAAGCCTTGAGTCTGGAAGAATATATAGAAGTGTTCAAAGGTAAGTTCGTTTATGTATTTAATTTTTATCTTATATATTTTACTAGACAGAGACCATACAATCGCACACCAGTGACCAGTGAACGCGTGATCTTGAGCCAAGGTAGCGCCGCCGTAGAGGGTTTCAATACCTTCTATGTGAGACTAGCTTATACTGGTTTATTGCCACTGATATGCCGTTGTGTCTTTAAATTACAGCTGAGTAGCGGCTTTGCGCGGTTTGGCCCGCGTAGCTCTTGATCCCGTGGGAGTTTCTTAGCAAAATATGTTACTTCTGGTTAATGTAGCCATCTAATGGTGAAAGAATCTTTGATTCATTCTAGTAGTTTTTGAGTTTATTCATTACAAACATACAAAAATACAAATCTTTCCTCTTTATAATATTAGTAAAGACTTCAAAAAAGAGGAGGAAAGTAGTTTTTATTAATATACATTTGAACTATACATTTTGTTTATTTGATACATTTGATGATCATTTTTCTTAAATCAGTTATTTAATTACAGAAAATGCAATTACATCTCTATCACTTCCACTACTCCAGGAATCTGACCTAAAGGAGCTATTTCCTAAAATTGGCCATCATGCCATATTCTCAAAAAAATTAGAAATACATAAAAAGACTATGCATCCTATTACCGATGATAAGTAAGTCACTAACAATTCAAAAATTTAATCTGCTTTAATTATCTGTATACTGTTGTCTTAATTAATCCTTCAATTTACAGGCGTGTGATGTTTCAAGCTTTAACTTATCTATGTCTGACTTGCTGACATATCCGGTTGACCCTGATGCACGTCCTCAAGCTTCAAGCTCATCCGCACCCAAGACACCTATCACAATAACCATTCCATCAGAGAACAAAATTAACATTATCGTATGTATTGTAATATTTCTTCAGAGCTATAATTAGGTACTATCTATACATATATCTCTATTTATCATCATTCATACAAGATGTAAAAAGTCAATTAAAAATAAATGAATCCTGAAAAAAATCTACTGTTCCATATTTGTTAAAAAAAAATTAAACAGATTTTTCTTATATACAGGGTGTCCCGTAAGTCATGGATCAACGGATCTATTGTACCAAAATAATATAACATATACAACAGTTTACAAGTTATATGTTACAAAAAGTTGTGTCAAGTTATATAATCTGCAGCCGAACCAGGTTAGATGCCTGTATGTCGGCAGACAGTGCCTCGTTTTTTATAGAAAAATTATTATAAAATAGGTAGAATGAGTAGAAATTATAATTTATTTATTTCTGTTTTTCAGGATTTACCGTTACTTTTAAATAGTACCCTTGAAGGAAGAGGTTTATTAAATTTAGATACACATATTCCGTTGGATAATACGGCAAGAATAAGATTGGTAAGGCTCATCGGAACCTACATTTTGAGCAATCATCCGTCAAATGCAATAAGGAGTACCATTTATGCAAATTGGGTACACGAAATTATTAAAGTATTCCCACAAGAAAAGGCATCGGTGTACTTCCATAGCAAGATTGTGGAATCTTCACGAGGTTTAATCACCAGGTTGGCAGGAAAGTTGCCTGATCAAATCCTGTGTGCCTACTGTGCCTATGCTGCTGTACTGTGCTAATGCTGACTGTGCCTACTTTGTAATTTGGGTTTAGTATTGTAAACTTTGAGACTGTTCTTTTGTGATTTTCAGATATATGACAATAAATAATAAGTGAACAATAACAGTATTTTTTTAGTTTTTTTTTTTACCCACATTGCAGAGAAAGTCTGCTATGGCTACAGAGTTAAATGACTCGCATTGCAGAGAAAGTCTGTTGTGGCTACCTAGCAAAACGATTGCAGATACCAAGTAGGTTGGCTGTGGCTACAGAGTTAAGTGACTCGCATTGCAGAGAAAGTCTGTTGTGGGTACCTAGCAAAATAATTGCAGATACCAAGTAGGTTGGCTGTGGCTACAGAGTTAAATGACTAACATTGCAGAGAAAGTCTGTTGTGGCTACCTAGCAAAACGATTGCAGATACCAAGTAGGTTGGCTGTGGCTACAGAGTTAAACAACTCACATTGCAGAGAAAGTCTGTTGTGGCTACCTAGCAAAACGGTTACAAATACCAAGGAGGTTGGCTAAAACTATCCAAGAAAGTTTGTCAATATAAACAGTAAAGTTGGCTACGTTTGCAAACATTTTGTTTGTAATAATAATCAAGCTTACTTTGTTATTTCTAAGCAAACAATTTTAACCGATTTACTCGGTTGATTCTGATCAAGTAAGAATAGCAAACTTGACTTATTTATTTTTAGCAACAAACTTTGCAGGTTGTATATTGACAAACACGCTTTGTTAAAATCAACCGAAACTTAGTTATTTTTACATGCAAAATTTTTTCAGTGTAAATGGGACCATATATTCCAGGCTTTTCTCTACATTTGTATCAAATCCAGCTGTTTTAGCATGAAAGTGCAAATCTCATTCGTTCATACATTCATCCACACAAACAATCACATTTAGAACCCTAGCTTTGCTTATGCCTTCACCTCACGCGACGTCGTCACTTAAAATATTACATTTATATGGCTAGTTCACCAATAATAGTATAAGTGAGACTTTATTATTCACTTGCCCACCGCAGTATAGAACGGTTATTTTCCAGTTTATTTTCATTATCATATATTTGACGACCACTTTGGCGATGGGGTAAACCTGTCTGCCTCAGACGCCAGTGGTTGCGGGTTCGATTCCCGCACCGAACAAGTCAAAAAAAAATGTTCCGTGTCTCTATCTATTTATGTATTTATATTCTAGGTTCCCCCCTAGTTCGCTACATGGTATCCCATAACACAAGCTATGCTTACTTTGGGGCCATGTAGTTGGTGTGATTGTCTGGGGATTTTATAAATTTATTTATTTATTTTATTATTTCCTCTGTAGTGTCTATTCTTTTCAATAAATACATTTTCATTAAGTAGTGCAATGGTTGTCTTTAGTTAAAATTCAACAGAGGAACAGCAACCAGGTTAATCATCACAACACAGAAACGTAGCATACATGCTTGTCTGGGATCAAAAGAGAAATATAGAATGTACAGAAGACAGCAGATCAATCGTTATATTACCTTTCAAATTGGTTGGATAAAACCGATTTGTAACGCTTGATGTGCGGCCTTCTGTACCAGCTGCTTCTCTTCCCGGGCATACTGTAAAATTTAGTTAAGGGACAGAGGTTTTGTTGGTGTTTTTTAGAGCGATAGGCTGACACTGCAATAGTCTCTATCCATAATTATAATACCTCCAAAGTCAAACGTGACATCAGATGGTCTTATAACCTCTGGTGTTCTGCCTACCCCATAAGGCAAGCGTGAAGTTATGTATGTGTGTATGAAGAATGTACAGTCAGCATCAAAAGTTAATGACCACAATTAAATTTTCAAAATCGCTATTCACCATATTGGGCCTAAATAACGACTAATATTGCAAAACTTATATGTTTTATTATTACAGACATGCATAAAAGTTGAATGACATAACATAAATATCTCCTATGTATTAAAAATCAAAAATCCTTTTCCTGCTCTGCGTTCGCTAAGTAGTAAGTTTCGGCAACTTTTCTCCGAGTGTTGGTAGTACTGTTACCATTATCCTCCTTGTTTTGACAGATGCCAAGCCACTTCCAAACACAGGTAAACAACAGAACTAGCAGGTAAACAAAGAAATACTTTTGTTTGAACTGATTGAGAATTGATAGGATCTTAGGTTACTTTTCTAGGCGTATTTTGCTGATATTCGCAAGAAAATGTTTTATGGCGTCTTTCAATAAGAACGGGTTGATTTCAAAATGGAATAAAACAGGCTGTGTATGAGATATTAACGATATTTTTCTTGTATTTGAAAGAGCCATTCATACCATTTAGTTTAGAATATGACATCATACAGCTGTCTGCCGCGTCTTCAATCGGTGACACAAATTTTGGAGGTTCAATTTTCAACGGACAGACAACAATCAACAGGCAGGTCCATTTTAATCCAATTGTTTTGGCCTAGGTATATTGAAACATTTTATTTTATTTTATTTTGCATATTTATATATTTATCATATTTATACAAAAGAAGTCACAAAAATTATTACAACCATATACATATATTTTATTCGTTCTTCTATTCGAGGAACAAAGTGGTACAAAACTGTAAAACGGTAGTAAAACGGCGTATTTAGGTCAATTCTTAAGTCAATAATTTATAAAAGAAACACTTTATGAATGTCAAACGAAGTGCAAGCCTTTTGAAGTTTTTTTGGGTGGACTATAGTGGTTTTTTATTATTATTGTTGATAAATATTGGTTTTCAATGTGAAAGAAAGGGTGCTAATTTTACATTACAATAGTAAAGACACTAACGAAACATTCGCTACAATAATCGAAAACCAACACTTCCTAGCATGTTTGATAATTAAGTTATTCGACGAAATATGTTTTTTCGTCCGGCTGGTGTAGCGGTAACATACATTGCCTTCTATGCCAGAGGTCCTGGGTTATAATCCCGGCGGCGGCGGATATTTGTGTGATGAACACAGATATTAGCCGTCAAGTCATGGATGTTTATATGTTTATTTAAGTTTATTCTAATAAAAAATATGTATTTATTCAATATGTATGTTTATATATTTCTTAAATATATCAGTTATCTAGTATCCATAACACAAGTTCTTTAAGAAACTTAATTTGGGCTAGATAATGTTGTGTGAGTGTCAGAAATATTTATTTATTTATTATTTATGTGAAACAAGAAGTCTATCAAGCCTCACGAGAATTCAGTTACCTATATGATAAACTAACGCTCCCTTGACGTTACTTGTGAGTTTGCAGAAAATAATATAAACACAGCAGATCTGAGTAGTTCACAATAGATATGCGTAGGATTTTCATAAGCCGGCAGCGTTTTGTGATATTTTTTTGCAGAAGCCATTGATTGGCCCAACTATCACTAATGTCAAGTTGTTATTGGCAGTAATAAGTGTAATAAGTGGCGCCACCAAAAGTTAAAATGTTGCTGTGGCCACTCTTGAAATATCTCAAAATGCTTATTCGTCAATGCCGTGCCTCTGTCCAGCAGTGTGCGTCTCTCGGCTCACGAAGATGATGATCGCCCATTATCCTTCAATATAGCAACCTACTTCTTCGGCTTTAAGAAACAAAATTAAATTAGGACCCTAGGTAGACCAAGTGAAAAAAAAACCGGCGGGAAAAAAAACTCTCGGCACTCTTTTATCAAACGTGCTCATTATAGGTACAATTTGGCAGAAATACAACTCAGCTATGACATGAATAATCAAACAGAAGACAGCTATGCATGCTTGCCATTGTCATGTCACAGCCAGGCTAACCTGTGGAGACATCAATCCCACGCTTTTTTATCATCGAAATAATCTTTGAGTTTATAGGAGCCTTTTCTGCATAATCTTTCTATGATAGTTTTTTAAATTTATAAAACGTTAAAATATTTTCAGTAGTAAAACTATTTAAATCCCAATGATAGCGAGGCAAATATACTCCAGTGGTACAATAATGCGACAGCCTAAATTGTAAGCTAAGTAGGTAGCGTTACTTAGAATGAAATAAGTAATAATTTATCTTTAGGCGCCAGACCTGTTCAAAACTAAATGGCCTGTTAAATTATCATCATCACCTGCCAGGATACGCTCACCGCTGGACAAAGGACTCCGCCTAGGTTCTCTACGTGTCTCGGTGATGCACTGCTCTCATACAGATTTTACCGGAGACCTTGACCAGATCATCGGTCAACCTTGTGGGCCTGATAAACTATATTGGATAGATGTTATATTCGATAAAATATAGTTTCATAAAATGTAGAGCTTGATATATATATATATATATATATATATATATATATATATATATATATATATCAAAAATAAGCTTTATATTAACCCTCTGCAAGAAATATATCTTATTTCCTGACACCATGTGTACAATTATGCTTTTTAAGTCCTGATTCAATTTTAACTCACAGCTAAAATTGGTTAAATTAGTTTAATAGATTCAACATATCGTTCCAAAATTTGGATATAAAAATATCAGTATGTTACATTAAAATACATTATCCTGAAATAAATCGACGGATAAACAAAATTGAAATCAAAAAGTGCGCACAAACCAGAACCTTCCAAATTACTGTCAGTAGGGCTGCCACCATCGGTCATGGCCGGTTATAAATGACCGAAATTCTGTATCACAAGTTTTCTCCCAGCGGTGATAAGATCTTAGTTTCGCCGCAGTTACAATTTATTTGGCTACCGTGTCAAGAAAATATATACACACTTCCCGTTTGCGTTCGCTCCCGAACGGTCGTGTCTGCGGCCGCTCCCGAGTGTTCGTATTGCGCTGCCCTTGTTCCCTCCCCCGCACTCGTGCGGGTCAGGTGCCAAGTTAAGCTCTTTCGGAAAGTTTTCTCTTGTGGAGGCTGTGTGGTGTCGGGGCTAATTCATCTGCCCTTTTCAGGGCGGACCCGACTGCTGCCGGCCGAAGCATCGCTGGTCAGGTGGATACGTAACCGTGACAACTAAGCCTGATCGTCCGCCGTTCACCGGCAATAGGTCCGTACTAGGTCGTTTTTTCTTACAGCGCAGTTTGCAGCAAGTTCGCCGTTCACCGGCACGTAAGGTTTTTGTTAGGAATAGGCTTCCTTTCAGAATAATTCAGACTCCCCGGGTTCGATGGAGGCCCCCACCGAATCCGGGGCTCGGCCCGATGAGCTCCAGGAACCGGTAAGTCAGTATCAATTCCTTCAATTCCAATTCCAAATGCATCAGACGCTCAAGTCATTAAGTCAGCAACTCGCAGCAGCATTCCCGGCCATCGCGTCCCTCCCGGCCACTCCTCCTTCTCTTAGTTTCCCAACTGATTCTCCGGCGTCCCCAGATGTCGAGCCTGTCGATACTATGTCAGATTTCATGTCGGTCGATTCTTCCGCATGCAAACGGAAAACTACCCCACCGGGCAGTGATTCCGTTTCAGCTCCATTGATTCCAGAATCTCCTGCTCCGTTCACCGAGGTTCGCAAAAAGTCCAAGTCCAAGAAGAAGAAGAAAGATTCTTCTTCGACTTTATCTCCATCCGTTTCAGCTGCTCCAGCCGCTGTTCCTGCTCCGCAAAATGTCGCACCGGCGTCTGCTCCTGCGCCTTTTGTTTCAGCGATCCCGGCATCACAGCCTGCGTCGCAATCAGATTCGGCTCCGCCGAAAGTCAAGTCTCCGCCCCCCGTCTTTCTACGGGACAAGAGCCGCTGGACCGAGGTCTCAGCTCTCTGCGGTAGACACAATCCCAAGATCCAGTATAGTAAGGCATCCAACGTGGGTGACTCTATTAAGGTCGTTGTCAATTCCATTCCCGATTTCAGGAATCTCACTCGGCTTCTTGCTGATCAAAAGCTCGAGTACCACACTTACGCCCTCCCTGAGGAGCGTAAGATTCGTGCCGTCCTCAGGAACGTGCCGTTCGAGCTCTCGAACGAGCAAATCCAAGAGGACTTGTCTTCTCAAGGCTTCCCCGTCGAATCTGTGCACAAAATGCACAGCCGCCGAGGCAAGCAGTTCCCACTAGCGCTAGTAATCCTAGCGAGGAGCCCGCAAGGGCAGTCCATTTTCAGAGGCAAGCTCACCGTGTGCGGTCTCTCCAACATCCGCGTCGAGGTACCACACAAGCGTGGTTTTCCAGGTCAGTGCCACCGCTGCCAATTGTATGGTCATGCGGCGGCAAATTGTCATGCTTCCCCTAGGTGCGTCAAGTGCCTAGAACCGCATGGGACTAAGGAGTGCTCTCGCACTCCCGAATCGCCCACCGCTCCGTCCTGCGTCTTGTGCGGCCAGTCAGGCCACACAGCAAACTTTCGCGGCTGCCCCAAGGCACCGCGTGCTGCCAGGGCTACCGTGAAGCCCATCGAGAACTGGAGAGAGCGACCGCAGCCTAGCTCGGACGCCCCTCCAGTCAGTTCAAAGGCCCCTAAGGCCTTTACTTCTATCGTTCCAGGTCAGCGCAGCCGGGTAGCGACTCAATCGCAACCGGCCGCCAAATCGGCTTCCCAGTGCCAGAATGCAAATGGTTCTCAAGACCGCATGGCGTTCTGGATCCAGCTCGCTCCCATCGACGAGATCCTGGCTTTCGGCGCCGCTCTCGACGCCAGCCCAGAGGGTTTCAACGGTGCTCTTCCGGTCCTAACCAAGTTCGCTCCCCTTATCAGGAAACTCCAGCAAGCTCAACGTTTCTAAACGTAGTCCTTCTTTCCAGCATTCCTATCTCAGAGTGAGTCTGATCACTCTAGATAATATCTTAGTTTCAGCTTTGTCATTTCTGCTAATCTTAGCTTTATTTTTTCTCACTTTCAGTTCCTTTTGGTGGCAGCCGTCTGGATGCCGCTCACTGCGCAGCCTCTCTCTCCAATTGGCTGTCGCTCCGATAAATGATCAAGAACCTGGATTAAGGTAGGTCGTAAAGGGGGATGTTTAGTGGGTATGCTCGGCTTCACTGAGTGAGTCTCCACACTGTCTGGGCATTCTATTTGCCGTTAGCCACTGGGGTTAACAGCTTATAGAATGCCCATTCGTCCGTAATAGGATTCATCCTCCTCCCGCTAAAGCTTGCTTTACTGGTTAAAGCTTGTTTTAGGGGGTGCCCAAAATTTTCTGTGGCGGAAAAAAAAAAAAAAAAAAAAAAAAAAAGAAAATATATGTTGGAGTGAGTAATTCGTTAGCATTAATAAAAGTTACTTTTTATATTTGATTATTTGCCTTTTAATTTAATGCAAGTAGAAGAAAACCTGGATATTACAGGAACAAAACAGTATAATCACCGCGTCTCTAAAAGTCTCTACACTATCAATGTAAGAGTTTTATGAATAAAACTGCCTTTTAGGAGTATTTTTATTCGTTTAATTATGAACCGTGGATAAGTCTAGTGCTTCAAAATAGACTTATTTAATATGAAACGATGGCACAGTCTGGAACCGGAATTTAATATCGTTCCGAAATATCCGCCTAAAGCGCACAGGAATTTTATTTGAGAAAAAACTTACGAAGTTATTCGTCTGCTATAACTTGGTAACAAGTTTATAGGTACCTTAATTTCGTTTTCAGATTTAATTTATCGAGAGTCGTTAATGAATTGCCATGTAAAAGAGAAAAAGAAATGTTTATGATCGTGTTTTATTTCTTTTTCGTGGATTTAACTTTAGATGGCAGGTCACTGACAGGTGAGAAGTACCTCTTAACTTAGAGAACTTAATTTGGAATCCTATTAAGATTTGCTATCGCCGAGCAAAGTAAAAACTAATAGCAGCTTTTTAAACAGTACTTATATTGAATTTGACAACGTTGTGGACACTATTTAGGTGTAATTAAAATCACTGCTTATCTAGGCTCATGTAGGTGTGGCGAAAATGTCACTACTTATATTATATACTCTGTAAATATTTGTTATAGTTTCCTCTCGAATAGAGGATATATGATGTTTCTCTTAACATTTCGATGAATATCAGTTTGCATTGTTAAGAGGTATTTCAATGAATTAATACAAGATATTGGAAAGCAGGAACGTTGTTTGATTATAAAGCAAGAACACACAATAACCATCATTTCCTGCGTTGGTGACCCCGATGTGGAAATTCGACTCCATCGGCAACGAAAATTTGGCGTGCCATGGTAAGATTGAAAACCATCTCATGCCCTGAAGCTTTTTCGACTAAAATAAGTTTGCGTTGAAGATTTGAATTCCACGAGATCGTGAAAGTGTGAAAAAATTTCGCCGAATTTCACATCGATGTGAATTTTCCATCGAGAAGTTTTCATTTGTACACCAACGACGCCCTCTAACGCCGAGCTGTATTGCGCTTATAGTGTTAAATGCGAAATCAACCGAACATTATCATTATTCCTGTTTAGTTTAGAAATTTAATCTCAATTATTACTAATTAATTAGATTGATTTGTTTTATATTTTTACTAGCTGCTGCCCGCGACGTCGTCTGCGTGAACGCTATGCAGCACCAAACGCACCTACGATTATAACACTGCTAGCATGATAATATGTAGCCTATATTTTGACCTGACTTCTTAACTATCTTCATGCCAAATTTGAAGTAAATCCATGCAGTACTTTTTGAGTTTATCCCGGAAAGACAAACAGACAAAAATTCTAAAAACTATATTTTTTGTTTCTGTTTCGATTGTAGATCATACCCCAAGTATTCTTTTAAAAAAATATTCAATGTACAGTTTTGACTTTCCTACCATTTTATTATATGTATAGATTAAACTAAATTTGATAAAAAAATAATTCTATAGGATATTTCCTGGTGACAAATTCGAAATTTCGTTACGTCATTTTTATAAATTTATATTATTTTTGCACATTTCCGGATTATTTTCACAGATTTTTGAAAAATTTTATACCTTTATTTTGTGTTTGTGCAACTTAAATTGAATTTTTATTTAGGGTGTACTAAAGTTTTTTGCACATTTACTTCGCCATATCACCTCTCACTGCTGCAATTTCAATTCTGATTAGTTATTTTTGCTCTTTTACAACTTTACCTATATGGCCGAAAACGATTTACAACGGGAACTCGCTCGTTTGAAGGCCGAGAATGCTGCCTTTCAAGAATTATTAGTGAAAAGTAATAATTCTAAACCAGAAATACATAAGGTATCTATTAAACTACCTCCTTTCTGGCCAGACAAACCAGCAGTTTGGTTTGTTCAGGTGGAGGCACAATTTTCTATTTCTGGAGTTACCGCAGATAGCACTATGTTCAATTATGTGGTTTCATAGCTAGACCAAAAACTAGCTATCGAAGTTGAGGATATTATTAACAAACCTCCAGCCAGTAAGCCACAAAGTTATAGCAAGTTAAAGGAAAAGTTAATAAGGAGACCATCCATGTCTGAAGAGCAACGGGTCCGGCAACTTATTAGTGAAGAGGAGTTAGGTGACAGGAGACTGTCACAATTCCTTAGACACCTTCGCTCTCTTGCAGGTGCCACTTTCTCCCATGACAACATCCTTCGTCAATAAGCTAATTTGATTTCAAAGCCCGATGTTAGCCTGGACAAATTAGCTGACTAAAAAATGACTGGAAAAATGTTTATTCCTGCTCTCTTCCCTACACATCCTCCACTTTAGATATTTTGATGCAGCAAGTCGAAAACTTAAGTAAACGAGTAGCTTCTCTTACTACTAAGCAGTTCAGCCTTTCACATAATCGTTTTTCACAAAACCGTTCACGCAGCAGCTCTCGTAGTAGAAGCTCAACAAGGGGTTATAAACTTTGTTGGTACTACAAGAATTTTAATACTAAGGCTAGCAAATGCATTCAACCTTGCACCTGGACATCTCAACAGGGAAACGCCTGCAGCCGTCAGTAGAGGCGGCTACGATGGTGTTCTTTTCGCTCGCCGAATTTTTGTGACTGATCAGCTATCTAAACAACAGTAACTTATTGACACTGGTCCAGACCTCTGTTGTTTTCCTCGACGCCTACTGCGAGGTGACTACACGTCTAGCGATTACGATTTGAGCGCTGCTAATGGCAGCTCAATAATAACTTACGGAAGTTTTTCTTTACATCTCAACCTTGGTATTCGTCGCGATTTTCACTGAAATTTTGTGATTGCAGACGTTAACATTCCTATCATCAGTTCGGATTTCTTAAGTCACTACAACCTACTCCCGGATTGTCGACACCAGCGCCTTGTAGATGGAAATACCCATATTTCCTTTCCCGTTTCGATTTCAGGTTGTAATCAAGTTAGCGTTAAAGCAGTGGCTTATAATAATTCAGTATTTACACAAGTGCTTGCTGAATTCCCTGAAGTCACTCTCCCTTCTAGTTAACCCCGTGAAATTAAACATAATACCGTGCACTATATAAAGACCACAGCAGGACCTCCTGTGCCGTGTCGTCCACGCCGCCTGGCTCCGCATAAACTCCTTGCAGGCAAAAGCGAGTTTGAGGACATGCTGCGATGTGGTAGCGTCAGGGCTTCTAAAAGTCCGTGGGCCTCACCATTACAGATGGTTCCCAAGAAAGATAATAAATGTCGGCCCACATGTGATAACCGTTCTCTTAACTCTAAGACTGAACCTGACCGCTACCCTCTTAGACACATTAATGATTTTTCGGATAGTCTTTCTGGTTCCACTATTTTCAGCACAATAGATTAAATTAAAGCCTACCATCAAGTACCATTTTTGAGAGAAGAGCCCGTAAACTTATTAATGACGTCGACCTTACAATCAAAAAACTGCAGACCTTAGAGCATCGTCGTAAGGTTGCGTGTCTAACCGTGTACTACAGGATACATTTTGGTGAGTGCGCCAGTGCTCTGTTTGAACAAATTGAACCCTCACCCTTTTACCATCGGACTACTGGACGCAGACAGAACTTCCATCCGTATGTGGTAGATATTCCGAAAAGTCGAACTAAGCACTTTGACAGTTCCTTTTTGATACGGGTCGCCAAGGTTTGGAATGAATTTTTTTTTTTTTTTTTCGTGTGTGGGTACTTGCAATATAAACATCAGATTGCTACTTTTTATTGTTTTTAATAAGTAAATCTTACTCAAAATAACATTAATAGTGCATAAATTTAACTGAATTAGCGCATTTCTACCGTACAAGTGTTATCCTGCCAAAGTGTTAAATCCAATAAGGGAAATATACAATATTAATATCGAACTGTTCGTCGCTTGTGATTTCATAGTGCAGTGTAAAACAACTGGTTTACAAACAGTGAGACAGTGAGTTGTAGCAGAAACTAAAACTGTGATTCCCGTATATAATAGATTTCAAGTGTAAAGTTAAAATAAATTGGGAATCTAAATACTTATTAATTCAATACAAATACGACTAGCGCCATCTATCGTTATATTTTCGTATTATACTACAAGTGACATCTAGCTGTGAATAGATTGAACTTTTAGAACAGAGACATCTATTAACGAATAGAAACAACTACTTCCTAGTGTCTAATACTGAAAACTAAATTAGTAAGAAGCATAAATATGGTTAATTGTGCGGCTTGTGGACAATTTATGTCATCGAAGGACAGCGCTACATGTTCGTGTAAATCCAAGTACCATAAACAGTGTGTTGGACTGAGCGCTACAGCTACGGTTGCAAAGGGATGGTTATGCCCATCCTGCGTGAATGCAATTCCTAGAACGGACAGAACAAACACTCCTGTAAAAGCTTTAGGTGCACAGATAGCTAAAGTTTCACTCACAGAGCCAGCCCAGGAAACTCGTGAATGGTCAATCTCAGAACTAGCGGCCGAAATAAAAAATATGCGGGCCGAAATAAATCAGCGATTCGACTTATTACACGCCGAAATAAATACCTTACGGGAGGATGTTGATTGGTGTAAGAGCTCGATAATCCACACATCTAATATCGTAAATGATTTAGAATGCCGGGTTAAGTTAATAGAACGGGATGGAAATAAAACTACAATTTTGCAATCAACAATTGATCAGCTTAAGGTTGAAATTAATCAAAAGGAACAGGACGCCTTGGTGAATGATCTCGAAGTCATAGGCATTCCGGAGGAAAGCAATGAAAACCTTATACATGTTATAAGCTTGGTGGCAACAAAACTAGGCACATCACTGGAGGAAACCGACGTGGTGGAGGTGTTCCGCGCCGGGCCGCGCCGCGCCGCTGCCGTATCGGCCGCGGGGCCAGAGCTGCGCGCGCGCCCCATCGTGCTGCGAGTCACGCGCCGAGCGATCAAACAACGCCTACTGAAAGCGTCCCGGGAAAGAAAACCTATCTCCTCTGCAGAATTCACACAGGCAGGTAAACCTCAAACTGTGTATATTAACGAACGTCTCACAAAACATATCAGAATCATCCTGAATAAAGTACGCAGTGAAAGGAATAGGCTTGGTTGGAAATATGTCTATGTGAGGAACGGGGCTATACTAGCACGCAAAGCGGACGGTCTCGCTGAGCATAGATTTCGGAGTGAAAATGATATTGCCAAGGTTTTTGGGAACTAAATCTCTAAGTATAGAACTCTGTTATGTCATAAAAAGTGAATATCTAACTATATTGATAAGATGGATTTTTGTTTTTGTTGTGGTATGTTTTATTAATTGTATGTTGACTATATTTTTTTCTTACTTTTGTTTTGTTTTTAATTTAACTCTTATTAGAATCTCAATAATTTCTATAATTTTTAATGCAATTCATTTTATAATTTTAGTAATTTCTCTACTTTCTAATGCAATTAATAGTAGTATATTGTCGATGTTCTCTGCAATTTTAAGGTATGGAGGTATTCAGGTGTTTTTGATGTCATATATGATGAGATTATGCTTTTGCTTATTTTTTTTGTATTATATAAATGGCTAAAAATAAAATTAACAATTTAAGCTTGGGACTGTTAAACGTGAGGTCTTTAAACACAGGACAGGAGGAGCTAGTAGCCACCGTTTTAAAATACAAGCCTGACATACTAGCTATAAATGAATCTTTTTTAAAGAAAGGTGAAGAAAAATATATGTTTACTCTACCGGGTTACAGTTTTCGACATGTCCCAAGAAGATCTGCTAATAGAGGGGGTGGCGTGGCATTTTTTATTAAACGCGGCCTCCGAGTGCGTGCCCGTTCGTACCCTGCGTCTCGACTTGAACAGATGTGGATAGAGCTAACTCTACCGGGTAAGTTGCGTGTCGCAGTAGGCACCGCCTACCGCCCGGAGTCGGGACTAAATGTTGCGGATGCTGTAGACGCGCTCAGCTCGTCGGTAAGTAGCTTTGGTGATTGTTCACACATGTTTATACTGACGGATTTTAACGTGGATCTTTTAAAGCCAAATACGAGTACATCTCTACAGGTCATTAACTTTCTCAACCAGCATAGCCTTAATCAACTAGTAAAAGAACCGACTAGAATCCATAAAAATACTTCAACGCTACTAGATTTGATTATTACTGACTTGCCGGACTCAAAACAAAAAATTATAGTACAACACAACTCCTGTCTTAGTGATCACGCTTTCGTATATGCCGAATTTAAGTTGCCTAAACCGATATCGCCGCCCCGTTATTTTATTGGACGATGTCTTGATCGTATAGATAGAGATATTTTTGTTAAAGATCTTCGTTCTTTGCCTTGGGAGAGGATATATGACTGCGCATGTGTGAATGAAATGATTCAAATTTTTAATACTTTTATTCTTACCCTTTTTGACATACATGCACCCGTGCGCCGAAGTAATTTAATAGATAAGCCGATGCCGTGGTTGACGGACAATATTAAACTTTTAATAAAAACCCGAAATATCGCACAAAATAATTATTTGAAAAAGCCACCCTCCCCTGAAAATGACAAGCGTAAGGAATATTATAAAAGTTTGCGCAACTTCACAACACTCGCAATAAATAACGAAAAGAAAGCATTTTTTAATTATTACATAAATAATAATCTGCGTTATCCAAACAAAATGTGGTCATATTTAAAACAATCGTCTGCCTTAGGGCAAACACAACGGGCTGACATTCCTCAACACTTGTGTGATCCAGACAGGATCAACGATTTTTTTTTAGACACGCCAGGGGATAATATTGCAGATTACAACACTACTGCTTTTTTTCTAAATCATAGACACAGTCATACGACCTTTTGTCTGCAAGAAATTAATGAATTAGAAGTGCAAAAATATTTATCTACCATTAAATCTAATGCCACAGGACACGACGGCATATCTATAAAGATGATTAAGTTGACCCTGGATGTTACTTTGCCAATCATTACATATATTGTGAACCGGTCAATAGTGTCGGGGGTTTTTCCGCAGGACTTGAAAGTAGCAAGGGTCAAACCACTACCCAAAAGCTCTTCAGTGACGGATTTTACAGACCTTAGAGGAATAAGTGTTCTCCCTGTCCTTTCAAAAGTCATCGAAAGAGCAGTCTGCACTCAATTGACTAAACATCTAGAGTCAGAGAGCATTATTCCAAACGTACAGTCCGGTTTCCGCGCTGGTCATGGAACTGACACCGCCCTGGCACACGTCACCGACGAGCTTCTAAACGCCTCTAATGCTGGACTCGGCAGTATTTTGGTCTTGTTAGACTACTCCCGCGCCTTTGACTGTTTGAATATAGATCTTTTACTAGCCAAACTTAATTTTTACGGTTTATCACAAGACTCTATCAAATGGTTTAGATCATTTTTGACGGGTAGAAAACAATTTGTTGAAGTCGAAAACTCACAGGGCGAAATAGTAAATAGTCAAATAAAAAGTATCTCGAGAGGTTGCCCCCAGGGATCGATTCTCTCACCGATCCTGTTTATTCTGTTTACAGCTGACCTTGTTCAATTACTTACGGGACGTAGCTCGGTACATCTGTACGCTGATGATACCCAGCTATATACTTCTTTCAAGCCAAACCAGACAATAGAGGCAGTGAATAGGATAAACAGCGATCTTAACACTATATTCGAATGGTCGCAACGAAACTGTTTAATCTTAAACCCGTTGAAAACTAAATATATGATATTAGGAACAAAACATCAAATTACTGAAATATCTGCTTTTAGTCCTAACGTGTGTATTAAAACTGAAAAAATTGAACGCGTTCAGATTACAAAAAACTTAGGGCTATACATGGACGCTGAACTTCGTTTCATAGAACACATAAATTTGAAAATTAGAACAGCATTTTACAGACTACGGGTTTTATACGGGCTTAGAAAATATTTAACAGAAAATGTTAGAATTACACTAACGGAAAGTCTCGTTTTGTCACTTTTTAATTATGTGGACACGGTATATGGTCCAAGGCTTCATGAAAAAACATCTCGAGCTATTCAGCGGGTACAGAACGCATGCGCCCGCTTCTGTTTCACCGTTCCTAAGCGAGCGCACATCACTCCATTTCTTAACGAGCACCGTATTTTGAAGATGTCAAAACGTCGGGACTTACATCTAGCTTGCTTGGTAAACAAAGTTGTAACGAAAAAAAAACCTAAGTATTTATTTGAAAAGTTTGAATGGAAGTCCACCTCCAGAGAAGAAAAAGCCCGCACGTTCCATAAAAATAAAATATCACTACCGTACAGTAAATATTGTAGAGACAGCAGCTTCAGGGGCAGCTTCAGATACCGTGCTGTTAAGATATGGAATGACCTCCCTCCTCCTTTTCGCGAAGGCATGTCCCAGGTGTCGTTTAGAATGAGGCTTAAAGCATTTTTTATTGAAACTCAAATTTGCGACAAGTATGCATCAAAAACATTTCCTCCTTTTTAAAATTAAGCACTAACCGTACCTGCTCCTGTTTGTCAACTAATTTGTGTATTGTTGGACTGTGTTTTTGTTCTGTTATTTATTGCTATGAATTAATTTATTTACTCTGTACTCCTTTTATGAGTAATATGTGTGTAAAATTAGTAATTTTAATATAGTTTATAATCCCATGTAGTTAGTATTCTGTTTAGAACTAGATAAGTATATAAGTATGTTTTCTTTTATTTTTGAGAATTTGTGATTTGTTTGGCATTTAAATTCATTGTATTTTTTTTATGTTTGTTAAAATTGTTTTTCTGCTTTTTAGTGAATTGTATTGTATTAAATTAAATGTATTGAATAGAATGTAATTATGTAACCCACCGCTTTAAATCTGGATTTTTAGTCAAGGGGTGCTTTGAAAACCAGCGTTGCCTCACACTGAGGCAACATCCTGCTGAAAGTGCCCTTTTGACACATAAACTGACTATTTACTTAATAACTTGTTAATAATTTCTCTTTTGTAAAGTGTTTTTTGTGTCAATAAATTATATTATTATTATTATTATTATTATAATGAACTGCCTGCGTCTATTTTCCCTGACCAGTATAGTCCTAGTACTTTTAAGCGTCGAGTGAATAGGTTTCTCGTGGATGGACGTGTACCACCTTAGTCTTCATGTTCACTTAACATCAGGTGGCATGGAAGACAAACGTCCAATCCATAATTTAAAGACTAAAGATATCCCGAAGACTGCCATCGTTACCCCGGTTTGCCTCTTTGAATTTCCTCGTATGTCTTTTGGTTTGCGTAACGCAGGCCAAATCGTTGAGGTCACACGAGGTCTCGATATTTAATATTGTCTTAAGTTTTCACGATTCATTATTTAAATAAAACTACTTTTTAACCAGATTAATCGCGTATAATTTTAGGTTCTTAATTTTTCATTTGTAATTAAAATTAATGTTCTTATTTAAAAGGGAAGAAAATGACGATTTGAAAAAAGCCGACCAAGAAAAAAGTTATTTTCCACCAAGACAATGCAAGGGTGCAGTTGCCATGGCAAAAATCGATGAATTGGGCTATGAATCCGCCCTATTCTCCAGATTTGGCTCCGAGTGACTACTTCTTGTTCCCAAACCTGAAGAAATGGCTTGGTGGAAAAAGATTTGACTCCAATGATGAAGTCATCTCGCAAACAAAGGCTTATTTTAAGGACCTTGACAAATCATATTTTTTGGAAGGGATAAAAAAATTGGAGAAGCGTTGGACAAAGTGTATAGAGCTCAAGGGAGACTACGTTGAAAAATAAAATGATTTATTTATCGAAAATCTGTGTTCTATTCCAAAAGTCACGGACTTATTGACCCGCCCTCGTATCATCCAAATCCGGTGAGCCGTTCTGCCATGATTGAGAAAAAAACATCCAGACGTCCATATATCCATCCAAACTTTTACATGTATAATATTACTAAGAAATAAGATAATATTGGCAAATTTGTCAAACATGACATCAGATGGTTTTATAGGCTCTGGTGTTCTGCCTATACCATAAGAGATACAGGCGTAAAGTTTGTATTTATGTATGTAAAATCAAATCAAAAACCTCTTATCCCAGGGTCCATGCCCCGGTAATTTCTCTGGAGTAGGTTTCAATAACCGGTAGCGATGACTTAACATCGTGTTATGTACAAGCTCGCTTGCCCCATTATAACATAAACTAATTTTTAACTTTGGATTGTATGTCTGTTATCAATTAACCGCTTTGCCTTTTTCCCAAAAATTTAGGTACGTAAATAATTACGGAAGTATCACGATTTTTATGGTAGTGTTGCGTGTTATAATTAAATATGTGATGTGAAAGCGCTATTAGGTGAGATCATAAATATCACATACCTACATGTGTAGAGAAACGCAGTATGGTCCATTAGCGATTTAAAGGTTCCGTCGCATTCCTGGCTGCAACCTGTGCCAAATTTTAGGATCGTGAAAATTATTCACAAATCAAAAAAAAATACAACATTTAAAGTTGAATTAGTAATTTAGGTGTACAAATAAAAAAACAAAATGACGGTATTTGCCATAAATCTCCAAAGTTATACAAAATGACCGGAAGTATTTACTGTATGTACGTACTCAATCTATCAATAAAATGTGTTCCAAACCTATAGAGATTTGTCTTTCGTTCTTGGAATGTATAAAAAAATAACAAAAAACTTTAAAAAGTATATAATTACTTCGAAGCATACGAGTTTTAAACAAAAAGTTATAAACGGTTAATGAGAGATGATCAAAAGGTCAAAATAATGTACGGAAGTGACACTTCACCACCACTACTACGAGTATCTATCAAAAATACACAATATTTTATGAATTCAGTTTGCTTTTCTAGTTTTTTTTTATTGAAATCATATTTTACGTCCAGGCAGAAATCAAAAATATAGTATGCCAGTGAAAATATGGCTTAAATATGGCATCGTCAGTCACTTGTGGTCATTGTAGATTTAAGCAGTTTTTCTTAATGTACACGAAAAGTAACAAAAAATTCAATTAACAGTTATTTTAAGTGTTTTCATAATGGTATTCCACAACTATTTTATTTGGCACAGGTGCGAGCCAGACATCCATACTAAAATGAAACGTGTTATTTATCCGCTTTAGTTGGGCAGCAGAGTCTTTCAATGTCTATGTATATTAATTGTAGGAAGCTGTCTCGTACTGAATATCGTCAAATCAAAATAATAATAATAAGGGGCAGAGATTTTATTGACATTTTTGTGGGCGCCAGGCTGATCCCCCGTCACTGCAACAGTCTCTCACCATCATTATAATACCTCCAAATTTGACAAACGTGACATCAGATGGTTTTAAAGTCTCTGATGTTCTGCCTACCCCATAAGGTAAGGCGTGAAGTTGTGGTATGTTTATGTAAGTAATGTCTAAATAATAATAAGTGTGACTACGAAATTGACACCCCTTTACAATAGTAATAAGCAAATACAAAATATTTTACACTTAACATTTTATTTTTGTAAATACGTATGCTCCAAATTCAATTTACTTCGAAAATTGCTATTTCAAAGTCTAGTAAAATGGGAAGCCGTATGAACGGAAAATTTTCAATAAGATGCGCCTGTAGTGATCTTCTGAGCAAAACATTATAGATACAACGTTGCTATCTAGATATTAAAATTCGGCCTTCGGCGTGCTTCACAGACAAACCAAAATGTTATATGTAAAAGAGCAGTAATCAAATACTCGACTGTAACTATACTTGTTATGCAAAAATATGCAGTTTCGTTACTCAGCAATTATTTTAACATATGTTTTCAGTATGAATATTTAAAAATAGGTATGTGTTCGTAATGTAGGTAGCTATATCATACAAGTAATTCACGGGGATTCACGGTGTACGTTAAACATTCGCTTATATTATTCTATACTGACTATTATAAGTACAGCCCTAAACATTTGATATTGGTACCGGCACTGGGCCAGCTTGCATCACATACTCTTGACATTCATAATCAGAACTCTTGGTGATGAGCTCACTGGACGTGTAGTCTCTTCCTAGGTGACGAAGAAGTTTAGGCCATAAATCACCAATTTAATTTTACAATTTAATTTTACAGATTCCGGAACATGTCGCCATGCATAATATTTTTGGTGGAAGGCATTTACTAACCGAGAAATACTTAGTGCTTTCAACCCTTTTTCTTGAAATTTTATGAACTTAAATATACAGTCTGTGGAGTGATTTTCATAATCGTACCTGTTTATGGATGTGTGAACATAAACTTAATGAAGTTCCTCAGCCGTTAACTAAATGTTCCCCCCAGAACTAAATAGAAACACTGCCTTTGATAGAGCAGGTACATTATAAAGTTTTACATGTAACTAGTGAGACTACATGAGCGATTTGTGGTTCTGTTTTAGTATTATAGGATAATCACTCACATAAAAGTTGTTCTTAGACTGTCTTTATTATCTTTGAAATGGTATGAAATGAAATTATATTTATTTGATAGAATTTTCACAATTGAAGAGGTGTTACTAAGGTTTGTACCTATCTAGAAAAATCTGCCTTGTCAAGGCGTTCATGAGCCTTTATTCTGATATAACATTTGTATATGAATATGGAATTAAATGCAACGGATGCATAATCTATTTTTTGCCTTCGAAGACTACCCGATGAAGTAAGTATTATTTTTGAAACTTATTTTTATATTAACAACCGCACCATGTTTAAAGTTGTTCAGATGTACCTTTTTTGGGAAGACGAAAATATGAAATTTTGATTTCGAGTCATCATCTCTACTGTTGAAATAAATCTTTGCCTGTTCATGGATACTACGTGTTCATAGGCGCGTTCCTCTCAGTACGTTAGATAATATGTTTGTCATTTCATCAATTAAATTCCAAGGCGTTCATCGTGTGCGTCTGCGTCCGTTCCAGGATGAGCAAAATGAGTTCCAAGTCTAGGACGTAGCTAAACCAGTCTTATTTTTTCAACATCGTTTTTCTTTTCAAAGCTCTCATTTGTTTCACAATATTAACAGTTCTTATAATTAGTAATTAAAAGAACACAAATTTTACCAACACTTAACATCTTCAATGCCGTCTAAACGCCTCACTGTCTGTTTCTTCTCACCAACAAATCAAAACCATTCTAAATAGAATAAACAATATCAAAGTGCCACACAAAGCTAATAATCTCCAAAACAAATTCAACTTCGCTATTCGTGTTTGAACAGACGAAAATAGGAAAAACAGGGGAAAAAACATTGTTTTCTCGCCTTGATTTCAAAGCATTTCGAACGGCTCACAATTTCATCCTTTTGAGTAGATTTGAAATCCAATTTGCATGTCCAGAGTAAGTGGTCTGTAGTGGTTGTATCTCTGGGAAAATGACAGATTGTCCATTGGTTAGGAACTGATTTGTAGCGTTGATTTTGACTTATTTGGGAACGAAACAAAATTTGGAGCTTCGCTACAGAGGATTAAAGAGAAAAATATAATTGTTTTTTATTTATTTGACAAACAGAGTTCAAAAATTCCAGCCGGTTTTTTTTACCAAAGAGCTAAGTGATTTTTAGTAAAACATTTACACATATTTCCGTATTAAGTGCAAACAGTGCAGTTTACGCAAAATCTAAGCAGCCATGTTAATAATAGTTGTTTTATTTCTGGAGCACTGAAAACAAAGAACCATTCATAATCTGTCACACTGTTAGTATGGCATTCACGCGGAAACAGTGGTCGGACCAAGTTTTTTGAGGAATTATTGGCAATACGATCACTTACATTACTGGCAAATGCTACAGGGCATGGCAAACGTCTTCTTATTGCTGAAATTGATCGAGCCATTTGGTGAAAATGTGATTTTACCAACAATGATTGTTGTGAAGGAAGCGAGTCGCTCAATTAAACCACTCCAGACTTAATTCTTTTTTTTTATTTCATTATCATCATCATGCCGCGTTCCAATATCAAAAAAACTTGTGGTAGTGTACAGTCTGCAATAGCACATAGGCTAATTATTATTCCAAAATTCCTGCGGGCGCTGATTTGAAGATGTTTGATCTAGTGAATAAATGAGGCTACTTAATCAATATCACCTCAAGGGCTGTAAAAAATAATATCATCATCACAACTCTTTGTAATGAGCTCACTGCAGGGCATGAATCTCTGCGGTTAAAAAGTGTTTTATTCAATAGTATGAATCTCGAAAATTTAACACTACAGAGTTAATTTTAATTAGCGCAAAAACTCTTACAGGCAGCCTCTCCACATCATTCCCAACAACATTTGTTCTACAACTTAGTTATTAAAATGATTGTTTTCCCATACAAAAAATATTATAATATAATATAACTAGCTTTATCCCGCAACTTCGTATGCGCTTAACTACCCTTCTCGTGGAAATTTCAGAAACTATACAACCAGACACCCTCTGAACGAACCTTTATACCAAGTATCACACCCATGCACTCAAGGAATAAGTTTTTTTTCATACAAACTAAAAACCATATATGGGAAATATATGTATTGTGCCCGTGGGAATTTTGGGAATTTTTTTCGTAGCACAACCAGTCACTCTTTGAAGAACCTTCATGCCAAGTAACACATCCGTACACTCGATTTTTCATACAAACTAAAAAGTCAAACCCCTTCCCGTGGGAATTTCGGGAATTCCTTCGATAATACAGACAGACACTTATTGAGGAACCTTTATATCAAGTATCACATCCGTGCACTCAAGGGATGGGATTTTTTCATACAAACTAAAACATCATATATTTCCCGTTCCCGTGGGAATTTCGGAAATTCCTTTTATAACACAACCAGACACACATTAAAAAACCTTTACACCAAGTTTCACATCGGTGCACTCAAGGAATAAGATTTTTCATACAAACTAAAAAGTCCTATATTTCCCGTTCCCGTGGGAATTTTGTGCACCCCTACATCCCCTAAAGAATGTATGTTCCAAATTTCAGCTCTCTACGCCCAGTAGTTACGGCTGTACGTTGTCTGTCAGTCACTCAGTCACTCAGTACCTCAGTCACTCGGTCAGTAACGGAACAGTTTTATATATATTGATAGCCTTGGTTTAGTGGCGTAGGTATGCCGTAGGTACCTTGCGTAGTAAAATATCGCTTCATAATAATAATAAGCACTTCTAACAAAATGTAGAGTTAGGGGAAAACGCTATTCATTCTCTTTAATTTTTGTGTTATTTATCAAATATTGTAAAAAGTCGTAGAACAAAATGTTGTTGGAATTGATGTACAGAGGCTGCCTGAAAGAGGTGTTGCGCTAATTAAAATTAACCCTGTAGTGTTAAATTTTCGAGATTCACACTATTAAATAAAACACTTTTTAACCGCAGAGATTCATGCCCTGCAGTGAGCTCATCACAAAGAGTTGTGATGATGATATTATTTTTTACAGCCCTTGAGGTGATATTGATTAAGTAGCCTCATTTATTCACTAGATCAAACATCTTCAAAGCAGTCCAAATTATATCTTAAGATAAGATAAATTATTAAATAAAACACTTTTTAACCGGATTTATCGCGTATATTTACATTTTAAATTTTGACTCGACGTTTCGGTCTCTTTGCAGACCCCGTGGTCACAAGCGACTGACCACGGGGTCTGCATAATATACGCGATAAATCCGGTTAAAAAGTGTTTTATTTAACAGTATGAATCGCGAAAACTTAAGACATTATTAAGATAAATTATCGCCGTAAAACCCTTGTTAAAATTATTTGTCAATTGCTGTTGCACGCGGTTTCACCTGCAATTTCAAATCCTGCGGGAATTTTGGAATATAAAGTAGCCTATGTGCTATTGCAGCCTATACACTATCACAATGCTAAATTCATCCAAATCCGTTGAGCCGTGCCCCGTGATTGAGAAACAAACATCCATACATCCAGACATCCATATATCCAAACTTTCACATTTTTAATATTAAATAGTAAAAGTCAAACGCGACAACAGATGGTCTTATAACCTCTGGTGTTCTGCCTACCCCATAAGGGATACAGGCGTGACGTTATGTATGTATGTATTAATATCAAACCAAAAAAAACCGTAATTGGACTAGTGCACAGATGCTTCCATACAAACTTTTAGATAAAGTAAACAAACGATCTAGGTCAAAGAACAAAACTAAACTTGGGCGTCGTCATTGATCTCACTAACAGCAAAAGATAAGTTTTCTTTATCATTACTAAACTTTATATGCGGGTTTTCAGACATTTTTCTTTAACATGTACTATAAGACAATAAATACCACGACTACGTTAAGCTAAATTTCTAGTTTTTTTTAAATATAAACTTACCCTGCTTTTGACTTCTATCTCACCTAATGAGATAATAAAGATGAGGTCTGAGATGAAAGCACGCGGACTTAGGAAAGAAAGTCAAAGTCTTTAATTGCCATCTTAAATCGTAAGTTAAGCTACAATAATGATTTTATCTTTGACTAGCCACCGCGCGCGGTTTTACCCGCGTAACTTTTGATTTCGTGGGAATTTCGGGATAAAATATAGCCTATAACCTTCCTCGAGAGTTGGCCTATCAAATGCAAAAAGAATTTTTCAAATCCCACTTGTACTTTCTGAGATTAGCGCATTCAAACAAACAAAGAAACAAAAAAACAAACTCTTCAGCTTTATATATTAGTATAGATTTTCGTGTAACAGCGGTTAGATTTAAATTCTAACCGGACCTGCTGTGCGAGCACCTATGTGTTTACGAATGCTCGTATAGTATGGAGTCGGTTGCAAGTTTTTAGTGACATTGTAGTTTTTTATTTTACAGTTATTTAATAGTACACCATGTTTATTTATTTATTTATTTTTTCGACAAGATATGCCAACAGAGAACATATTATACATATTAAAAGAAATAAAGTTCAAAACACAAATTCTGATATGTACTCCTTTAACAGGCATATACAACATTCGAAAATTAAGTGGTGTTCAATAATAAAATTTGAATTGAAAGTATTACATATAATTACATTATTATTATAACATTAAGATTATTCTGTAAAAAAAACAACATTCAGTTACAATTCAGCACAATCAGACACACCAGATCAATAACATTAAGTTAAAGAGACATAATATGGCATGTTAATTATTAAACAATACGGTATACATATATGTGACAAAACATCAGTGATTATTTTTGAATAAGAGATTTTAATAATTTAGTCTTGAAAACACTAATGGGATCGCTGAAAATATCGAGATCACTTATAGAAACATTAAAAGTATTGTACGATCGACACATTCTCGATATAGGCGAATGAAAGCCGAGGTTTGTCTTGGCGGTCTGCACCCCAAGAAGTTTGGGGATACGTTGACGTGGATAATTATAGGGTACATTCAAGGTGACTTTTTCTAAAATTGAGGAACAGTCTAACGACCCGAGGAGTATTTTGTGGAGAAAAGTAAGATCTCTCATTTTTCTTCTATCCTTCTTTTTTTTTATCATGGTAATGCATCTTAAAAAAGTTAAGGCGGTGTTCATAAGGACTTCTGTGCGATATTCCTGGGCATGAAAAAGCTAACTTTCTAGTGAATGAGCGTTGAATACGTTCAATACGCTGAGAATGAACCGAGTACAAGGGGTTCCAGGCTACGCTCCCATATTCGAGACAGCTACGTATCATTGCGTTGTATAGAATAATTTTAGTGTGGGCAGAACGAAAACTTTTTGTGTTCCGTCTAACAAATCCTAGAAGCTGAGCAGCCTTTGTAACAATGTTATTTATATGTGACTTAAAGGTTAATTCTCTGTCAATTATTACACCTAAGTCTCGTACTTCACCAACTTCCTGTAGTCGTGTACCATTCAGCGTGTATGTTTCGTTAAAGGGTTTTTTTTCCTAGTGTATTTAATGTAATAACATTTTTGCACGTTTAAATGCATTCTATTTTCATCACACCAAGTTTTTATGTTATTTATATCGCTCTGCAAAAGATCTGAATCACTGGAAGTATGAATAGTTTTGAAAATTTTGCACTGCAGTGTTGTTTACAACTTGCAACCGACTTCACACTAGGCGAACATTCTAAAACATAGGAATCTATAAAATTCTGTGGTCGCACTGCTGTTTCAGTTAAGTCAATTACATACATAACATACATACATACCATCACTTTACGCCTGTATCCCGTATGGGGCAGGCAGAACACCAGAGGTAATAAAACCATATGATGTCACGTTTGACAAATTTGGAGGCATTATAATAGTGGAGAGAGACTATTGCAGTGACAGGGGTCAGCCTATCGCCCACAAAAAAGCCTCCCATAACACCTCGGTCCCTTAACTGACTTTTACAGTATTTAGGAAGAGAAGCAGCTGGCACATTCTATGTTTTTCTTTCGCTCCCAGTCCAGCATGGAAGCTTGCTGGACTGGAAGCGAAAGCCTACGGTTGTGGCCTACGGTTGTCATCAAAGTCAATTATACCATTATTTAATTATATATAATTTAATTATATATAATTATATAGCCTTATAATCGTCAATAATATTTTAATAGCAGATTAAGACTGATGAGTGGGTCATAATTAGGAAAAAATTTTTTTTTTAAATATTATTACATAATTTAAAATTTCAACATTATTTTAAGTGATCAAAATTTAAGTTAGATCTGTAGTTTATGAGTATAAAAAAAACCATCTAATTATATGTAGTCATAAAATGTAGATTAATCTTAAATTTTACTCACAGAGAAAAATTTTGAAATTTTAACTGATTAAAATTATTATAATTAAATTATTATGTTTTCGAAATTCAGATCCACTCATCATTCTTAATCGGTTATTAAAATATAATTGACTATTATAAGCGGACCCTGTCTAAGTATTTTAACTTTATTGGTCATAAAATCAAACAAAGTCTGCTTGTTATAATTTATTTAAGCCATGAAAGCTCGAAACGAAAATCTCAGCATGAAAATTACACATTCTATTAATCTAACAAGAACCACAACATGATTATTAAAGAACCGGGCCGGCTGCTAACCATCCGGAAATAAGTCCGGCCGGCCTCCGCCCGCGCCGCCCGTGCCGAGCCCCCCAGCTTTGGGTTCGTTTCCACGGACCTGGAAATAGATAAATATATTAATTTTGCCGGATATTATTTGCACATAGCGTTAAATAGCCAAAAATTATGTGGTTGTTGGTTTAAAGAAATGACACAGTTATGGAAATCAACACATATAATTTGTCATACAGCGCGGATTAAAACCGAAAACACTTGTGTATCAGTGGCCGACTTTCCCACAGCATCACGTCTATAATTTTTTTATAGACCTCTTTATTTTTGTAAACTAAATAAAAACAAATACAACAACCTTATGCGGCGTAATTGCTCCTAGCGATTTCCCCAATTAATACTTTTACACAATTCGAAAAATTATTGTTTTATTACTATTGGAAAAATTTTAAAACTGTGTTTATTTTTGACAGCAGGTAAAAGTTTCAGGCTGAGCGCAATCCGCCGGGCCAATGGCGGTACCGTGAGCACTTATGGCGGAGCAGGTATATCTAGAGGTTTTTAGTGGGTAGGTCCTGCCTTTTGCTGGATCATCCCCACATACCCCGCCGTTCCCCCATGGGCGGTTGGGGACGTGATTGCACGTTTTACTCCAGTATAAAAAAGTGCCCTACCGCCATAGAAAGTGACTAATCCAAGTAACCTTCAGTATTCGCTTGGCTAGCAAGCACCATTTAAATCATAGATGAATATAAGTACTAAAGTATAGATGACCGTCTCGCGGTTTTTTCACTTTAGCGCCACACAGTATCCACTCTGGGAACCTTTTTGACCAAAACAACCCTAGAATGCAGCCCGGCCGTACCGCCTCTTTCAAATTTTCAGAAATTCGTAGTACCAGTTATTACTATTGTGCAAACTGCGCAATACTAATAAGTTGAAATAAACTGCATAAAGCATGATGCTATGCGAGTTGGGGGTAATAAAAAAATATGCATCTCAGACAATTGTTTATTTTTTCTTAATTATTTGTGTTTGATATAATAATTATAGGCCATAGATTTGTTCGGGTCGTTTTCGTCAAACTCAATGCTTTTGCCACACAAATTGTTCACCTCCTTGCACCAGTCATTCAAAATCAATGTAATTCCTTTTCTAAACTTACTATCTCACTAGAAAGTCAGCATCCTATGTAAAAATATCACTTCACAAAAGTAAAATCTTTGATTTGAGATCGTAAAAACGCGAGGAGTGAACACTCTACTCAACGTACTTTGTAGAAAACACTGACAAAAGAATTCAGCGACAAAAAACACACAGAAAAATAAGCAAATGCAACGAGTGCAAAAATTTGATTGGTTGAACACTATACTATAAATACGCTGCCTGGTACTATAGATATATCGATATCGAACGCAGAAAAAAAAAAGAAAAGTTCCAGTAGTGCCCGGCACGTAGCGCTAGTAGTAATAGAATTTTGGTATTTGTATGGAAGACAAACTAGCATGATTTAAATTACATCTGCTGTCAAATACCACCGCTCTAGTGGTGATGTTCTTTCTAAGTCTGTGTGCTTTTCTTCAACCACATCTGCACTTACCATAAGGTGAAATGGAAATCGAAAAAAATGTTTCAAAATTGTCGTTTTGGATAAAATTCCAAATAAAAAAGGCTTCCTCATCGCGACAACCGTTGTTCAATCGTTAACACACGAATATGCATATAATCTTCTCCCAGAATATTTTGTAAATGGAAACTCGGCACGACAACTGGACGCCGTCGGCTCACCAGCTTTAATTTTGCAAATGTTTCCTCCTCGCACCGCGATATACCGCTTCTACATGTTTGTTGGCTCTTAGCTGCATTGTGTGTTCGATTGGAGTTGAATGGATCTGTTTGCAAAGGTTATCTAAAGGAGTCTAGTTACATAAAAGATGTTTAAAACCAGACTTAATTATGGTTAGCAAACAACCGAAAGTAGTTTCATTTGTGTAACTTTGTAACCCCCTCAGAATTTCATAAGAATAAATAATAACCTTAATCAAATCGAAAAAAAAACACATTTTTAAGATTCCTTAGCCAAATGGTAAATAAACTGAACCCTTATAGATTCGTTATGTCCGTCCGTATAACACGGCCACTTTTCTCCGAAGTTTTAAGAACTATGAGTATACTAATGAGACTTAAGATTTTCTTAAAAAAGAAAAAAAAGTGCATTTTTTTTATCATACCTATTTGTGTGGGGTATCTATAGATAGGTCTTCAAACGTTGCCACTTGCAGCTTACAGTGACATTAAAGTTGCCAGAATCACGAAACAATTTTTAGTTTGCGTGGACCAATAAACTCTGGCTTTTATATGTATTATGTACCTACTATACCTGTAGGTATATCAACAGCTTAATAATTGTTTTAAACTATCGCGGTTATTTTCCCTATGATTTAATGAATTTACGAGATTCTTACCACGATTTTTGATTTTATTTTCGCACGTCCGCGATCATGGTGCTTGTAACAGCATCGAAATATCGGACGTGCTAGAATAAAATTTAAAAATCGTGGAAAGAATCCCGTAAATTTATTACATTATATCAACAGCTTGTTTATAAAATATTGGAATTTTCATAAACAAGCTGTGACAACAAAACTAATAGCATAAATACATAGGCAGGGCAGTCTTTTTATTTACGTTACAGTAATGACTTTAATCTCGTGATTTTTGTTTCTCCGGTTATCGCAAACGTAAATTTTGGTTATGTCTGAACTAAAAATACGCGCTTGAATCGTGAAAGTTTAAAAACCAATATCATAAATTCTTACTTGTCAGAGTTTAAAAAGTCATTTTGAGTGCACTAATTGAATATTCAGTAGAATATTCGGCTGGCTAGCAACCACTCTACATATAAAGTTTTCCCGCCAAATATTAGTGGTCTCTGACCACAGACATTTATACATTCACATAGATAACGCAAGTGCATGTAAATGCGTGTCCGAACCCCGACCAAGCGTCAAGGTTGGTCGCCACTACATACAGTCCGCGAGTATGTATGTCTGTTACAAAATCGATATCATATACGTACATACATAACTTCACGTCAGAGGCTATAAAACCATCTGATGTCACGTTTGACACGACGTTTGGAGGAATGATGGAGAGAGACTATTTCAGTGACAGGGGGTCAGCCTGTCGCCCACAAAAACGTCAATAAAACCTCTGTTCCTTAACTGACTCTTACAGTAAGCCCGGGAAGAGAAGCAGCTGGTACATTCTATGTTTTTCATTCGCTCCCCGTCCAGTATGGAAGCAAATCGATATCGTTCTTAATAATAGATAAATAAATAAATAGCATCGGTGTGTTTGAATCGGTTTGTATTTTCCATCACTAAATATCAGCTGTGACGTCACAGTAGGTGTTAAAAAGTCGGCACGCTTGGTTTCAATACAAATCGTGACACTTGCGTTATCTATGTAGATGTAGGTCTGTGGCTCAGATGGATTTGTGTTCCGGCAATGTTATATGAAGAGCCAGTACTCAGGCGCGGTCCCAGGGGGGGGATCACAGGGGACATAACCCCCCCCCCAAAATCATGAAAAGATGAACATCTTATAAGAAAAGAAACTAAAAAAGATACTTCTGATTAAAAAAAATTAGTTGTGACTCCCCCAAAATTAAGATGTGACACCCCCAAAATTCAGATGTGACCCCCCCAAAATTTCAGTCTGCGACCGCGCCTGCCAGTACTTTCATTTAAGTATATAGAATTCATCTTCACTTTCCATTAAGTGACATGAAGGCCGTACGCAGATTTAACTAACAATATGTACCTATTTTTTTAATAGTTTGGCTACTGAAAGCAGCTGATCAAGTGCTCCTAACCTTTAAAAAATTTGTGATTGAAGGAACACTGTATGCCCTCGACATTAAGCTAAAAATTGTTTGGGGAAATTTGACAGGTTTGTAAAGCTTGACCTGCTGCCTTCTGTACCTCATTATATATTTTTTCATTTTTGATAAGGCTTGTGCTCTGTCTCTTCATATAGCACATCTTTATTTCATTTTACGTAGGTTTTTGACTCGGAAACTTAAAACAAAAATATTAAAACCCTATACATGCATACATACATAAATAACGTCACGCCTGTATCCCTTATGGGGTAGGCAGAACACCAGAGGCTATAAAACCATCTGATGTCACGTACACGTTTGACTCGTTTGGAGGAATTATAATGATGGAGAGAGACTATTGCAGTGACAGGAGGTTAGCCTGTCACCCACAAAAACGTCAATAAAACCTCTGTCCCTTATACTACGGCCACACTACCTTACAGTCTACCGGGCTGTTACCGCAATAATTATGGCATTAAATTACTGCATGAACTGGTGTGGCCACACTACCTTACCGTCTACCGGCAATAATTATGGCATTAAATTACCGTGATATGTCAATAAATTTGGCGGAAAATATCACTTTTTCAAGATGGAGGTCGAAGCTGCAGCGGTGTTGTGTTTTATGATTGCCATTTATTTTTACATGAATCTTTTAAATTTCAACAAAGCTAAAAGAAGAAAAAAAGGGTATCCCATAGAGACGGTTCGGATTGGAATAATTCTAAAAACTCGAGCGCTTTTTCATTTGACCACTCCATGTCGGTCGATACGTGCGTCGCCGGTGAGCTCATATTGCACACTGGACAAACGGTAGTGTGGCCACAAACGCTATAATTACTGCGGTAATCTTCTTTGATGTGCGAAAAAAGACCGCCGCCGCCGGAGCTATTGCCTACCGCCATTTGCCATATTGATTGGCATTGTAAAATTATGGCCGTAAATCGTGGTTACACCTAGGTGTTGTTTAAGTTATGGCAATAATTACTGGCATATCACGGTAGTGTAGCCGAAGCAACAACTCCATCTTTTGTTAAATTTAAGACCCCAAACTAAGAATGTGGCTTCAAAATAAAATAATATAAGCTGTGGAAACTACAAAGTGGAACTAGGTATGGATTTCCTAACATACACCCAGATTCGAACCATATAAATTGGGTCCATAGGACCTCTCAACCAAAGCTCAAAAGAAAAAGACAGAGTCAATTTATTACAGAAATGTGTCTGCAGCAGTAAGTGCCGGGGTGTAGCTTTGATAAATGGTATAACGGTAACCAGACCAATCAAACGATGTCATCGAGCGGCGTCGATAAGTTTTTTCTGATTACATTGGTCTAGTAAGAACAATCGATCAACGTAGACTAATCCATTCTACCATCGATCGACGCCCTCGCTCAACGATTGATCGATTCATGTGGTAACACCTTTAGGCTGCAAACTGGATGGCAGCGATTTCCGCGACACTATAGAAAGTATTGAGTTTGTATTGTACCACGACAAATCGCTCTCACGCCCGCTGGCGTCGAGAACGGCCCAGATTACCCGCGTCGCGTCGCTGCCCGCGTATTAAGAACATACAGCAGCTTATAATAACACCCTACACAGTCGCAGTTGGGTAAAGACGGTCAGTTTCGGTAAGGAGTCACAGTTAAGAACAACAGCAGGCGCGTTCCCAGAAGGGGGGTTGCAGGGGACATGACCCCCCTAAAATTATGAAAAGATGAACCTCTTAGAAGAAAAGAAGCTAGGAAAAGATACTTGTGATTAAAAATTTCGTTGCGACACCCCAAAATTCAATTGTGAATTCAATTGTGACCCCCAAAATTTCAGCCTGCGACCACGCCTGAACAACTTATCAAATGATCACAAATACCAGATTTTATACAATCAAACGCCATATTCGTCTAAAAACTTTTATTTTGCGTATTATATTGTAATCAATACATTACTCAAAAGAGTTCTTCGATAAATATACCACCTCAATAAATACTGGCTGAAAAACTTAATTTAAATTCAAATTGTATTAGACGTTCTGATTTTAAAGAAGATATTTGCACTTAAGCAATATAAAAAGGTTCTATATCATTGGAATAATAAAGAATTCTGCCCGTATAGATTTCACGAGACAGTGAACGGAAAAAAGGGAATGTATACCGCCCGCCCGCGTCCGTATTTGCATATTTTTCATAAAGATTATGCAAAGAGGTGTAAAGAGGCGACTGGAAACACAAAGGAGGTCATCTCGCTCGGAGGTCAGTTTATCAGGAATTGCATAAATTGGTAAAGTTTTTATTGAGATCGTTTACAAATAAGAGTTTTTATGTAATGGCTGAGTTATGATGTCATCCACGAAAAAATACTCCGAACACATACATATTTTTTTAAATTTAAAATTTTCAATGATTTTCTCAACCGATTTCGATGAAATTTATATGGGAACAACTATGAAGTATCCTCTATCATATGAAACTTCGCACAATTATGGAAGAATTTTTAAAATTGATCCATAATTGTGCGAAATATCGTGTAACAAAGACAAAAAAACAGACGAATTGAGAACCTCGTCCTTTTTGGAAGTCGGTTGAAAAAGAAAAACTTGGAAGTGCATAAACTTTAAAGGATGTTTCTTGTTATTATTGCTAAAGAGGAATCAGTGAAATCAAAACTGTTTTTCATACTTTTTCAAAAGGTTTTATGATTTCTTATTGAAATATCATCATCTATACCTGCGCGGCTCAATCTTGGCATGCGTTCGGCATGCGGCCAGTCGCGAGTGTCTGCATGCCGAAACAATTGTTGATTGAGCTTTACGTTAATATGCGGATTGTTTAAACTTTATAATTTAATAATACATAATTTCGTACGTCTCAGTCGAGGCGCAAGTATTTTTGATATTCAAACGTAAACATGGTTTTTTGACATAAAATGTATTTTTGTTGAACACTTCCTATTCAATTCACAAAGTTATTTATTTGTTTATATAGAAAAAGTATATTTGCAGTCACAAAACTGAATAGAAGTAAACACGAAGTAGGCAAATGTAATTTAAATGCTGAAGGCGGGCAGCTCTTTCGTTTCAAAGATGCGGCCGAGATGAATTACTGCAGATACCTGTACCTTGGTTATGGGACATGTGCCGGTGTGATTAATCTTACTAATATTATAAATGTGAAAGCTTGGATGGATGGTTGTATGGATGTGTGTTCCTCAATCACGGCAGAACGGCTCAACGAATTTGTATGAACTTTGATAGTGTACAGTCCGGAATAGCACATAGGTTACTCTTTATCCCGACATTCTCGCGGGAAAAACCACAGGAAACAGCTAGTAATATATTGATTTTATGAATTCAAAATGTTATCATCGCACAACAGGTCTCAAATCTGTTCTACGACATTTCATTCATTCATGCCTCTAGGAATAAAATAACAATACCACAAACTTGTATATTCAAACCTCCAAGCTACCTTTGAATCCATATAATATTGTAAAATAAGAAGTTTTGAAATCCAAGGAAATTGTGGGATTATAACGTGAAAAGCAATCTCTGTGTAGGGTAGCCACAAACGTCCCAGAACTTCGGCGTTCCTGCACCGAGCTACTGCCACGGAGAGGACATGGCTAAAGTTTTAGAGATTCTAGTATGTTGATGTCTAGATTATATCCTATCCTGAAAGAAAACACTTTTAACCTGATTTATCGCGTCTAATTTATATTTTACATTTAAACTCGAAGTTTCGGTGTCTTTGCGGTGTCACGAGCGACTGATCTATCCTGTCGCCTCGCTTCCATTTGACGTTGAATTTCACCTGGTACAGAAAGCATGAGATGTTTCTAGGGGTGAGCTTTTAGTTGACAACACATCATTATCCCTACCATGTTTAATGTCTATCGACTTAGATATTGGAGGTGGTATGAGTATAAAATGTTATAAATGTTTGTTGACATCAGATACAGAAGTTGCTGAAGCTTTTGAAAAATTCTTTGCAGACATTCCAGTTTCGACTACGAAGACATTAAATTCATCAGTTAAAGCTGCACAGTCTTTTCTTGAAAATAATGTAAATAAGTGTAAAACTAACTTTACTTTCAGGCATGTTACTGAAAGTGAGGTATTGAAAGCTTTTAAAAGTATAACAATTAAGAACACTGCTGATCTGGATGGTATTTCTGTTAAAATCATCCAATCTATCATTGACGGTATTGCACCTTATTTAGCCAGTATATTTAATAATTGTGTTGATAATGGTGTGTTTCCGGACTTAATGAAACTTAGTAAAATTATTCCCGTATTTAAAGTAGGAAGCATAACCGACCCCAGTAACTTTAGACCAATCTCTATATTACCAACACTTAGTAAAATTTTTGAAAAGCTTATTTTAAACCAACTAGTGGTACACTTCTTTAGCAATAATTTAATGAATTCAAATCAATTTGGTTTCACACGGGGTCGCTCAACAACTGATGCCAGTGTTGAGCTTGTCAAACATATATTTGATGCCTGGGAGGAGTCACGTGATGCCTTCGGTGTCTTTTGTGATCTGTCCAAGGCTTTTGACTGTGTTCACTACGATACACTCCTCATGAAGCTACACCACTATGGAATCAATGATAGGGCACTTGATTTTATGAAATCCTATTTGTGCAATAGAATTCAAAGAGTTGATATTAATGGAAAGAGATCATCGGGATCAGCAGTTCATATGGGAGTGCCCCAGGGCTCGATTCTTGGGCCTTTCTTATTCTTAGTTTATATAAATGATTTGCCATTTTTAGTGAAAGACAAGTGTGAGGTCATATTATTTGCTGATGATACCTCTTTTCTATTTAAAGTGAGTAGGCAATTAAAGCATTGCTTTGAAATAAACTGTTGTATTGAAACTGTGGAGAAATGGTTTTCAGCCAATAACCTACTACTCAATGAAAATAAAACTAAATTTTTAAAATTCTCTTTGCCTAATGTCCGGCATGTAAATACTAACTTAATTGTAAAGGGACAAGAATTGAGCCCTGTAAATTCAACAGTGTTCCTTGGCATAACCCTAGATGCACAACTACAATGGGGACCACATATAGAAAGGTTGGCGAAGAGACTTAGTTCTGCAGCATATGCCGTCAAAAAGATGCGAAATATCTCTAATGAAGCTACTGCGCGGTTGGTTTATTTTGGTTATTTTCATAGCTTAATGACATACGGCATTCTCCTGTGGGGGAATGCTGATATTCAAACCATCTTTGTGCTGCAGAAACGGGCTATTCGCTCAATCTACAAACTTAATTCCAGGGCGACACTTAGAAATAAGTTTAAAGAAATTAATATTCTTACCTTTGCCTCACAATATATCTTTGAAAACCTTATGTACGTAAAAAAGAACTTAAACATGTTCCATAGAAAATGTGACTTGCATAATGTTAATACTAGAAATAAGTACAAGCTAGCCGGCTATGATAGTAGACTTCATAAAGTCACTAACTCATTTATGGGTCAATGCATACGTTTCTATAATAAGGTTCCCACAAATATTCAAGACTTACCACTTGATAAATTTAAAGAAACTATTAAACAAAAATTGTGTAGTAAAGGCTTTTATACAATTTCTGAATATATGGACGATAAAAGTCCTTGGTTGTAAATTGTTTTTCAAATATTCTCAATCTCCAACTCCATCTCCAACACCATCTCCATTTCCTTCTTATCCATACAACAGCAAGAACGTCATGCTCCCTCAGGCGGCATGGCTAGCGGTAGCGTCGGGTGTCGGGTCACCCTCTTCCCTAAAATATGGTTGAGGAGAGTGATGGCTGGTGCTTGCGTTATACTCGTGAACGGGTGCTGCTAGCGGTGCCAGGTCGTTTTGCTGAAGACTTTATGACTATGTTACTTTTTTGAATTTGACTCTGACTTCCCCATCTCCATCCCATTCCCCCATGTTCACGTCCGTGTTAGTGTCCAGTCTCTGTCCACGACTATCCTCATCTCCATCCACATTATCTGTAATATCTCTCACCTCTATCGCTACATCTATCTACTTCTATCTTTACCTCTATATCTATGTCTACGTTTCTGTCTAGTACTTGATTGCCTAATGTATAAATATAATAGTAGACTCCAGAAGATCACCAACTCGTTCATGGGTCAATGTGTACGCTTTTATAATAAAACTCCAAAATATTTAAGATTAACCCTTCGATCGATTTAAGGATAAGCATAAAGTTTTATTATAAGATATTCGGATGCAAGAAGATTGTAAATTGTTGTTGTTGTTATTGTTATTGTGTATTTTTAAAAGATGATTGCTGTTGAGTTTCTTGCCACTTCTTCTCAACAGATCGACTTTCCGAAGTGGTGGTAGATTCAGTTCAATTTGTAAATTCTGACTTATTTCAAAAATGTATTTAAATACTTACGAAATAAAGATTCTTTTGACTTTGACTTTGACTTTGTTCATGTCATAGCAGAGCTGTATTTCTGCCAAATTTTACCTACAATAAGCACTTTTTACAAAAGAGTGCCGAGAGTTTTTTTTTTCCGCCGGCATTTTTCCTCTCGGTCCACCTAGGCTTCTTCTTCGTTTTTTAAAGTCGAAGAACAAGTAGTAGTAGACAACACCAAGACATTGATGGGAAATGGGCGATCATTATCTTCATGAGCCGAGAGATGCAGGATTCGTCATGTCGTCCGGACCCGCGCCGCCCTCATCCAGCGTTTGACGTTCGTAAAGTGTATAAAATTACCTACTACGAATAAAAAAAATTCATTTTCATTTTCATTAAAGGTTCAATTTAAAATTTTCATAAAAAAACTTCAAATTTTAATGACGTGAAAGTTGACTAGTATTCATGGTTAAGTATCAATGGAAGTATGTTACTTTTAAAACTGAAACAGTAAAGGTTACTGGGCTGAGTTTTTGCGCTGTGGTAGGACATACATGGTAACCTACCTATTTAATGACGATCCTTTAAAATTCAAGCTGTATCTATCCTCAAAATGGTTTGACTTAATATTTTAAAATAAAACTGTTCTTTTATTTTTCTCCCTTACCTAGGTTTTTGGGGGATTCCTCTAGCTGGCTGGGCACTAGGTATTTTTGGTTTGTTCAGTTGCTCAGAGTATTTGTATTAAGTATTTTTTTCTGTTTATGTTTTCTTTTGATATCTTTATCATTAATCTGTTTGTATTTTTTTCATGTATTATTTGTGTGTGTGTGAGATAGTCAAGTGCTTTGTGACTTATAAGTGGTAACATGTAAATGGTGTCGAGATGTTTAAACTTACTTTTTTAAATTGTAATTATAGCACTGTTTGTTATCCAACAATGTTAAAATAAAAATAAATAAATAAAATAAAACATAATTTTCAACTTTTTGATCGGCATTCGATTAGTGATTACTTTGAACGAAAGGCTTATTTCCTCTCGGTCTAATTTTAACAGGTTTTATTTCTTAATCTCAACTTATGGTATGTATAGATGAGGACTACTAGACGCAGGCAGAACTTCCATCCGTATGTGGAAGATATTCCGAAAAGTCGAACTAAGCGCTTTGACAGTTCCTTTTTGATACGGGTCGCCAAGGTTTGGAATGAACTGCCTGCGTCTATTTTCCCTGACCAGTATAGTCCTAGTACTTTTAAGCGTCGAGTGAATAAGTTTCTCGTGGATGGACGTGCACCACCTTAGTCTTCATGTTCATTTAACATCAGGTGTCATGGAAGACAAACGTCCCATCCATATTTTATAAAAAAAAAGTCGAGATGGCATATGAGCGTATGGGCTCAGGATGGATTACAATTCACATATAAATATAATTATGTTTTCATTTTGTTTGACAGTTCGCTTTCATCGTTCGCGCGTTCAACTCTATGGTCATGCGGCACATAATTAATAATTGCTCCCGCACCCTTGTGTCCCCGACAGATCCGTCTTGCGTCCTGTGCGGCCAGTCCGGCCACACGGCCGCCCGCCCAACCCGCGGTACAGAACGCAAATGTCAGCTTTGATCGCTTGGCATTCTGGGTCACCGTCGCTCCTATCGACGAGATTCTTGAGCTCGGCATTGCACTAAACGCCGGCCAGGACTCTCTCGCCGATGCTGTCCCCATTATATCCAAGCACGCCTCCCTCGTGAGGAAGCTTCAACAAGCCAACCGATTCTAGGTTGTTCTTAACACTTAATTCACACAACATGTGTTTATAACTCTCACGTCGTTGTTTTTCAATTTTATTATTACAGATTCGGTCCTGCGATAAGCTTTCGTGACGGGTTGTCTCTTGGGACGCCCGGTACGCAGCCTCTGACTCCAATTGGCTGTCGTTCAGATGATGAGATTAACCCAACTCGGGACAACTCAGCAAAGGGGGTGTTTAGCGGGTAACACTGGGTTCGGTGAGTCCCGCACTGTTAGGGATTGGCTGGCGGGGTAGTCCCCCAAAGGTCCCCTCTTCGTGCATCAAGTATTCACCTCCTCTCCTTCTGTGGCTCCCATCGGGGCGTCAAGTCGGTAGTAAAGCTTTCTGTGGCGGAAAAAAAAAATCATTTTGTTTTATTTGCCTCATATTAATAGTAAGTTAATAATTTTGTAATGAAATCATTATTTATAATACTTCGCTTTAGTGGTTACACAGGGTGACTGGTGAGTCACTTTCTATTCGAGGACGTGATAGTTTGTAGATCACAGGTACATGACCATAAAAAATAAAATAAAAAATAAATATTTTTTTAATGGGTAAACTTAACCGAAACTTAAGAAGTTAACACGTAACACATAAGCGTAATACAATAGATACTTAGCGGGTGTTGATGTGCGTGTGGCACACTACTGTGTGCGTTTTGACTGAGGCAGCACGTTGGGAAAAGTGTAGTAATGTCTCTTTATTTATTTTTAGGGAATTTTGGTGAAAAATTTATTAAATAATTATGATCAGAATCGAGTACAGAGTGCGCTCCTTCAATATCTAAAATTTGTCACCACTCACTTTGTATATCTCTTTCTAAGACGTTAGTTTTTTTTAATACTGGCTCTACTACAGAGAGAAACTCTGTTCCAGCTCTGTGGTGTCTCGTAAAGCCAACCTGATGTATTTCGAACAGCAATTTTACGCGCCATTGCTCTCTACTGGATGCACACAGTTGGGAAATCTTATATGTGGTTTTCGTTACACTACTCGTATAGGTATTCAAGGCTTCCTAAAACTACACGCTTCATCTACAGCACTCAAAGAAGTATTTTAAATTAGGAAGGAGTCAAAAACATTTCATTATTGTGCCTAAGTAGTGTTTTATTTCAAAGGGTGTTTAAAGGGATGATAAAGCCGTATACGCAGATAGAGAATGTTGGTTAAGCAAAGTACGGAAAGAAAAGGATCTTTAAACACATAAAGTCCACTATCGACGCAGTGTCACAAAAAATGTTTTTTATATTAATTTTTTCGTTAGCAAGGCGCTAAATCATTTTTAGTTGAGAGATTTTTTTAATTTTTAGAACATTTTATGAATTAGCGATTAAAATCCACTTAGGTGTAAGACTGTAAGGAGTTCTCAATTGTATTTAGGATCGCAAACAATCAATTGCTGTCATCTCTCACAAACAGTTGACAATCAAGGACCTCTGTGTCCACGTGTCCAAGTGTTTAACTTACCTTACTTAAAACCTTTCATACAAGGTCACTGCAACACGATATCGATCTATAATATCGACGAAAATATATATTTTGAATACTTTTGAAAACAATATTATAGCAACTTTCAACAGACACTATATTGAAATTGACCCGTAGCAGCGTTGATCATTATTTTTCTTAAAATTCAGAAAAACAGTACCTATGATACGATGCTAATTAATTGTTACATATTTAAGCTAACGCTAAAATAAGTTTTTTTTTTTAAGTTTTTGCATTCGGGTGATTTAATTTAGCATAATTTTTCGGTTACCTAAAATAAGTAGTCGTGGCATAGCGGCTCTCGTGTGTATCATTCAATGAAGCAAGTTTAGCAGTGCTCGGTTCCATTCGTACAAGGATCTGTAAACGAGGATCAACTAATTTATCACGACGACTACCTTGATTCAGAGGTAAGGCAAACACTCGGTCCCGTTTGCTGAATACTTGTCGCTAAGGCTGCAAGCTGGACGGCAGCGACAGCGGCGCAAGCGACGCAAGCGGCGAAATTATTGAATTTGTATTGCACCGCGACAAATCGCTCGAGCGCCCGCTGGCGTTGAAAAGAGCCCAGATTCCCCACGTCGCTTACCACGCCGCTGTCGCTGCCGTCCATTTTGCTGTTTAAAGCTTGTCAGAAGCCACTTCGGTGCCCTGAAATGATGCCCCCGGTTGACACCCCACTAACCAACCATCAATAGGCAAGTTTGGCGGTTTATAGACTCAGCCTACTCGTCATCCAGGGAAGAGACTCATACTCCTGCAGTGTTATCATTAAAACGGATGTTGATAATATAACATTATATTGTCACATGTATTGTATTATTTAGTTTGACAAAATCGCTTTATTTTGACCTACTGCAGTTATCTTTATAAATTCACCAAAAATGCAAAATAACGCGTGTACTAACCAAACCACGAACCACAGTCACTCTATTTCATCATTACGAACATCACTTCCAACCATAAAAAGAAACATTTTCATAAACTCAAGTTTTCGCGACAGATTCACGACTTCACATAAATTCAACAAGATCACAATTTATTTAAAGCGTTGTTCAGTGTGTGTTTTATGGGTGAAGTTGCGAAATTTGAGACTAATGGATTTTGTCTTCACTTAATTCTTTGTGTCGAGAGGGGTTATGTTGTCACTGGCTGTGCTTGGGACTTCACTTGCTTTAAAGTTTGTGTAAATTATTTAATCTGTGCTTCAATTTTGTTTTCATTGTTGGCATCTAAGGGCGGGTACACATTGGTGTAATGAAACCAGTAATGTAATATCCAGCGCTCGATGCCTGCGCTCGCGGTATTTGGACGTGTATTGCGCACGAACTGAACATTCAATACGGGCATCCTGAGTAAGATTTTTTCCGTATTTCGTCGCGAGCACGGTCCGTTGCCGCAAAAGTTCTTATTTATTTATTTATTCTTCATTGTACACATGGAGTAAGACATAACTTTATTAAAAATATAATAGGTACAGTGCACAATAGGCGGCCTTATCATCTACAGACAATCTCTTCCTGACAACCCTGGTTCTTTTCAAGCGACTTCCAAAAGGAAGAGGTTATCAAATCGTGTGTATGTTTGTTACTTGATTAATTGGTCAATTATGAATCGATTTGAATGATTCTTGTTTCATTTGATAGATCACAATAATGGATATTGATTCAGTACTTATTAAAAAGAAATATGTATGAAGCGGAGGCTATATTCTTTCGTAGGTGACATTTCACTTCAGCAAGTTTTGACAAGGATTTAAAAATGCTAGTGAAGTTGGTTTTTTTATGCTCTGCATTTCATAATACCTCTCTAAGCGACACTTCACAAAATTAATAGATCACACGAGGATAGAGTCCGAAGACCTCATTCGTGCTCTAACTTTTATCAGAGCTGCATCAGTATCATACATACGTATATTAAAACTCGCCTGAGTGACTGATAGACAACGTACGTGATTTATATGATTCAAATGGATAAATTGGTTTTATACCCAGAGCTTTCATTTAACATCAAAATCATCAAAAAAACACATTTTCAAGTTGCTCTCGTAATTATCCAATTTGCTCGCGTTCCAGAGGCGTCCAAATCATGGGAACTTTTTTTTGCAGGTTACAGGTAACATTTGCAGGTAACATTCTGCGCACGTTGCGTATTTGGACGTGTAGTGCGCAGAATGTTACAAGTTCCATAACAGTAATCTGTACACACCATAACTCTCTTTGATCTTTGTCGTGTATTATATTATAATTTGAGTCTTTCACTTGCGCACTCCAATCGCCCACCTCGTCCCATACCCGCACACGCGCTCCACCCGCCCCACACACGCCATACGCCCGCGCAAAGCAATAAATGTGATCAAATTGTGTCTCATGACTCCATGTCATGTTTTTTGGTAAATATTGTGAATAGCCTAGAATTTCCTTCCTAAACCCGTGTGCTTTCATCTTCGACCTCATCGTCACTTAACATCAGGTGAGATTGAGGTCAAACGCGGGTTTAGTCACTTATAAAAAAAAAAAAAAAAAAAAAAAATAGCATCGCGTGGAGAGCTCGGGTGACACAGGGGTACTGTGCGTGTTCGCATTTCAGCAAATTAAAATAAAACTTGTATTCTTAATACACGATTTCATTATTCTTTGTTTCGGTTCTAAATATCTAAATTAAGTATCCATAAAATATTTCTTAATCAATCGCTTGAGTACAGTTGATATTTGACAAAAATACTTAGAATAATCGTGTTTATTTATAAGTTCTAGAGACCTATATTTACCTTTTTATTAAAATGCAATCTTAGTTTATTTTTCTTTCATACATTTCAAAAGAGAACCTATGATTGGTCAGATCAGGAACAGACGGCAAAGTTTTTACTGCTACGTATACCGAAATCGTTTTTAATCAAATAATTCTATTCAAGCTAAGTGATGCTGATACAGTTATTGGAGCTAGCCAGCTCGCAGTAACAGGATCATACACCGTGTACATCGCTCGCTATTGTTTCATGAATCCACAACGATCACATGTTACGCTTGTCTGCTAAATATTCATGCCAGCATCCAGACGAGGGTTGCATTTAGCCTCTAATTTTTGCCGTACAATTCGATGCAGAGAAACCTGAATTCACCCTGTGTTGTAAGAATGATGTAAGTATTTTCAATAAATTCAATTTTCATCTCAAAGTCTCAATTGTGTTTTTTGTCTTACAAAAGAGGATCTTTTCCATGTTTCAATAGAATGTAAAAATAATGAGTCATTATGAAATAAATTGTTAGTAGATACGCAATGTCACAAACAAGATACATATTATGTTTATGTTTCACTGTATATTTAGTTCCAAATTCACGAATGAGAACAACCAACGCGTTCTTTATTTTTATATACAATCTCTAGAGTTAAGGAAACAAATGATGTCTACTTAAGTTTTTTCTATTGTCAATTTTTTTTAAAAAAGCTATCTTAACCTTATAGGTGGATAGCTTTTTAAATAAAGATTTTAAAAAAAAATCATAAATCATATACCTAATGGATAAGTGTGTGTGTTTCATATTTAATAAGGCCATGTTTTGTTATTAACCTATGGATGTTTGAATTTGAAGTATGATGTAATGTTAATTTTGTAGAATTAGTATAGTATTGCCCTAGTCTATCTCGTAGTCTAAAATCGAGGACTAATATTTCATACTTAAATCTTCTGCCGTAGTAAAAATCACAGTATACACCTTTCTGGCAGGTTGTATTAAACAAAAGGTCGTTATTTCCGCCTTTTCCCGCGCTACAAAATGTCGCAAATCTTTTCTAAAAAGCTGTTGATTGAAGCGGTTCGACGTTTTTATTTTCGTTTTTATTTTCCCGAAGTATCAGTGCTACGGTCCACTGTGCACGGGCAAAAAAAGATAAAAAAAGAAGATATTTGCCCTCGACGCCGGCAAACGTGTTAGTTCAAAAATAAACTTTTTTAGCTGTAATATTTTGCTGCGGGTTTTAGTGGCCGATTCACTTTGTTTGTGGACTATCAAGTATTGTTTTACGGAACGTTTTTTACAAACTAGTTGATTGAATTGATTGACAAGTATGGACAGTATGTTTTGTTGTTTGTACTAGCCTGAAACTAGCAAACTCACATTCAAACAACTAAAAGAGGATTTTTTCAAAATGGCGAATGAATTTCGATTGTTAACTGCCTTCTATTCTATAGATTCTGGGTTCAAAAGCCGACTGGGGTGAATATTTGTGTAAAATCAAGGATGTTTGTACGATTATGAGGTAAGCAGATCACCAGAGGTTATAAGACCAGCTGATGTCACGTTTGACAAATTTGGAGGCATTATAATGAAGGAAAGAGACTATTGTAGTGACAGGGGGTCAGCCTATCGCCCACAAAAACGCCTTTAAAACCTCTGTCCCTTAACTGACTTTTACAGTATGCCCGGGAAGAGAAGCAGCTGGCACAGTCTATGTTTTTCTTTCGCTCCCAGTCCAGCATGGAAGCATTTTTCTTTTAACATAATATTTGTTATGAGTCTGGGACGGTTGTCCGACGTTCGTTTGCCGACACAACTTTTCTCCGACGAACGTTTGGTCGACATTACTTTTCTCCGACGAATGATTAGACTCTTTTAATAATCCAATTATACAATGTGTCCCAGTGCGAAGTGACCGCCCGGCGTTATATGAATATGTGTACAAAATAATGAATAACTATCATAAAACTAGAGGTCCTAACAGTTTGGTTTTTTTTTTTACGGGGATTTCAACTTTTTTTGTAGAGTTTCTTGACTTGGTTCAGAATTTTTTAAATTACTCAAATGTTTTTACAGAAATTCTTCTTCGTCCATCACTTACCACGTATCTTAATAAATTACGACAAAAACTCCAGCAGTTTTTTGTTCACAAGGATTTTTAAATATTTTTGGCCTGCATGTATCCTTTTAATTTCACCGGGCTTGGCATGCAAGGAATGTACCATAGATGGCCAAATAATTATATACGAGGGTGGATTGAAAAGTTCGCGGCCTAGTCAAGTAAACAGAATAAAGTACATACAAAAATATTTTTATTTTTCGACGTAATCTCCATTTAGCTCTATGCACTTTTTCCATCTGCTTTCCAGAGCTTCCATACCTGTTTTAAAAAAAGATTCCTCAAGGTCTTCAAAATACAGGTTAACAGCGGCTTCGACCTCTTCATTCGTTAAAAATTTCTGCCCACCGAGGTGTTTTTTCAGGTTTGGAAACAGATGAAAGTCCGAAGGTGCCAAATCAGGAGAATAAGCTGGATGTGGCAACAATTCGAAACCACAATCACGAATTTGAGCCATAGACTCGACAGACGTGTGGACTCGGGCGTTGTCCTGGTGAAACAACACTTTCTTTCTCAGTAATCCTGGGCGTTTCTGTTTAATTTCTTCACGTAAACGGCGCAGAAGGGTGCTATAGTACGCAGAGTTTATTGTTTCGCCTTTTGGAAGGTAGTCCACCATAATGACACCTTTAGCATCCCAAAAAACCGATGCCATCACCTTGCCAGCCGACAGAATTGCCTTTGCTTTTTTCGGAGTTGGTTCACCTGATTTTTTCCATTGTTTGGATTGTTGTTTTGATTCTGGGGTATAGTGGTGAACCCAGGTTTCATCCATTGTCACAAATCTGTCAAGAAAACCTTGTGGATCAGCCTCGAATATCTCCAAACAGTCGCGAGAAATCGTGAGTCGAATTCGCTTTTGCTCTACTGAAAGCAATCTGGGGACCCACCTAGCCGAAACCTTAGAAAAGCCGAGTTCATGGACAATGATGTTTTGCGTTCGTTCATATGAGATGCCTATAGTGTCTGCAATTTCTCTGATAGTCAATCTACGGTCTTTCAATATGAGATCACACACTTTATTGATGTTTTCTTCGGTCGTAGACGTCATTGGCCTGCCGGAGCGAGGGTCATCTTCGATGTTCTCTCGTCCACGTTTAAATTCTGCAACCCATTTTTTCACAGTGGTATAAGACGGGGCAGATTCCCCTAATGTTGTTTGCATGTCATCATGGATCTCCTTTGGTGTTAATCTTTTTTTAAACAAATATTTAATCACAGCACGTTGTTCAAATTTCTCCATTAGTGAAAATTTGTTCTACACACGTATTTATATTGTTCGTAAAATTTTATTTAAACAAGATATCAAATTGAAAATTCGCGGGCTGACAATTGAATAATGACAGTTCAAAATGACGGCAGAAAAAATAACAAAAGTTTTTTTTTTACTGGCCAGGCCGCGAACTTTTCAACCAATGTAGTATTAGGGACAGTACTGAGATTTTTGAATTTTGTAAGTTAAATCAATTTGGGCAAAAAATAATAAGCTCAAGGTCTCTCATATATTTTTTATTTGAATCTGTACATTATTGGGATGATAAATACTTAAGCAATATATACAAAATCTATATATTTTTTACGTATTTATGAAATATATACGCATAGTTAATATAAATTTTTTTTTTTATATTTCGTGACGTCCCCTGTGCTGCAAAAAGAGCTTATATGCGTCGGTGCATGCTTTCGATACATGTTTGTGCATGTTCTCAAAGGCTGGTGTTGTGATGCTATTCTCTGTCGAGAGTTTCAATCAGCTGGCGCTTAGTGACAAACACTTCTTTTGCTATTGCTCGTTTGGTGAGTTCCTACATGTTTTCAATGGGATTAATGTCTGGTGAATGCCCTGGCCAAGGCAAAAAGTGAAATTTTTCCAGCCAAACATGCAGTAACACTTCTGTCTTTGTGACACGGTGCGGAGTCGTACATGAAAATAAAGTTTTAATCATCAGAGAACCATTCATTAACCTGCGGCAATAACCTGGTTTCTAGTACTTGCGCGTACTGATCCTGTTCCATTGTCCCTTCTACAATGTACAGGTGGTCCTATCTCTTTGGCTGAGATGACAGACCACACCATGACTCTCATCGGGTATTTGATCCTCTTTACGAGGCAATCTGTGAGAAAATGTTCTTGTCTTATGAAGGAACTTTGTCAATCAAAATTTGTAACGTTGATGCGTCGGAGAAGGCATACCGTCGGCATACCTGTGACTGTGAATGAATGGGTGAAAATTGTTATTTACCAATAACACTAATCAAAAATGTTATGCTGATTCGATTCCAGTCAGCAACAGTCATATTTCGATGTTGTCTGGCCCATTGCAGTCGTATCTTCTTCATACTATCCGTTAGGCATCGTTTTTTAGTAGGTTGCCGACCAACTTCGACCAACCGTCTCCGCATTGTCCGTTCTGGAATGTTTACGCCCTCGTCGTACATCATTTTCGATTTTCGAGACAGTATTTCAATCGGTGTGAGTTGTGGAGATTCTTTCCTGTCACATTTTCCAAAAAGATTTGCCTCGAGAGGTTTATTCTTCTTATCAATTTCAATATTTATTCTCTTGACGACAGACTTTGAAACCCCAGCAATAACTGTTATTTATCTCTGGGAATGAGTGGAATGCAGTACTAAAGTTTTTATTTCTGTACATTTTCTAGGATAATTGTTTCAGCATTCTAAAAAATAGAATATTTAAGGTTATGGCGTTGAATCATTATTTAAATGAAAATTCATAACCAAAACTTAGGAAAAGTATTTTTAAAAGGAGCCTTACTTACGTTCTGATTATTAAAAATTACTACAATCAATTAAAACTTATGAAAAACTAAAATCAGGTTTCTCCACAATGTTTCAATACGCGCTTTTAAACGAACGAATGGCTGAATGAAAAGGAACGTCACAAAATTGTCAATTATATTTCATCGCTTCATTCTTCAGATACAATATACCAGGTAGTCCCTTAGCCCTGCAAGGTATCATTTTCACGTTTAGAGAATCAATTTCAATCGATATCCCTAAGTTTATTTTTAACTACGTCACTACGGCCCATCGGGCGGTCCCTCCCTACCAAGCGTCATTCCTTTCTCAAGCGAGGCAAAGTTCGCACGCGCACAAATTTAATTTGAAAATACTATCTAAAAGTGAGATCTTACCATGCCTAAAAGGAAAAACGAGGATAAAATTGAACGTTATCAACGTAAACTGAAAAAACTCCTTACAAAACAAAACTTATGTTCAAGTTCATCCAACGAATTTGATAAATCAGGTCAGTACTTCTACCTTTTTCCTTTATAAAGTGATTTATAACGTAAATATTAATATGTGCTTGATTATTACGCCTGGAGGTTGACCGTGTGTCATCATGAAGGCAACTTTATCCTGGAAGTTAACTGCGTGTTAATACGATGGAATTCCGTAAATATTTATTTATTTACAAAACGAAAACTTATAAAATAAAAAGAACAAAAAGATAGGCACAACAGGCGGCCTTATCGCTGTCAAGCGATGTCGTACAGACAACCTTGAAATTATTTGAAAGAAAAAAACTATAACACATCAATAGGTACGAACAAAGCACAAGTTAACATTTTAACAATAAACTTACTAAATATAAATATAATATACTTAATATATAATCTAATATACACATCTAATATACAGATAAGATACTTATTTACATAAATAAATACCTCTGTTTAAATATAAGTCTTAATTATACATTTTTTTTTATTAAGTATGGATAGGACGTTTTTCTTCCATGACACTTGATGTTAAGTGAACATGAAGACTAAGGTGGTACACGTTCATCCACGAGAAACCTATACACTCGACGCTTAAAAGTACTAGGACTATACTGGTCAGAGAAAATAGACGCAGGCAGTTCATTCCAAACCTTGGCGATTAAAAACGTACTGTTAAGCGCTTAGTCCGACTTTTCGGAATACCACGTACGGATGGAAGTTCTGCCTGCGTCTGGTAGTCCGATGGTAAAAGGGTGAGGGCTCAATTTGTTCAAACAGAGCACTCGCGCACTCACCAAAATGTATCCTGTAGTACACGGTTAAACAAGCAACCTTACGACGATGCTCTAAGGTATTATTATTATATTATTATCATTACTATAATAATATAATAATAATACATACAAATATAAGAATACTTATTCTAATGTTCGAGCAAAGACAGATAATGTTTTTTTAATTTAAATTTAAAGGAATTTAGTACCGAAATGGTGTTTACGAGTTTGAATTACGCAAATTAATAAGAGCACCTAATATTCTCTGTAAAGCCAAGAGGTAGATCGTGTATCTACACAACGGCAAATTCACGACAAAGAAATTTCAAATAAATCGAATTCAATGTTTTTCTTTAAAAATGTTGACTTTTTTCCGTTTACCCTAATTAACATTTTGTTATTGTCTCTTTTTTAGACATCGATAATAGGGTTGCCCCTGAGCCAGAACAAGTAGACTCGATAGGACAGATGCCGATCTCGATGAACAATGAAGAAAATAAAATCGATGAATGTGAAGAACCGGTGCCTGAATTAGACTCTGCTATTTTATGTGCAATGGGTGAAACAACCAAAGAGTCGCCAACTTTCGGGCCTAAAATTCACGAAAGTTTACCAAAACTCTGGTTACCTATCCTTAAAAAAGGACTCAATAAAGAGGTCAAAGAGAAGCTCAATAAAGAGTATCTTATACCAGAAAACTGTACTTTACTGCAAGCGCCGAAACTAAACCCGGAAATTTCAGCAGCTGTAAACGAAGGTGCACGGGTTCATGACAAAAATGTTGAGGCCATACAACAACAATTAGGCCGGGGTATCGTCGCGCTTAACAAAGGTTTGGAAATGCTCTTAGACCAATGCAACGATAAACTACAGGCTATAAAATGTCTAAGTGACAGCTGTCGTATCCTATGCGATCTACACCAGTCAGAAACAGAAGCTAGGAAGAAATTCATAGTACCGAGCTTAGATACATCTTTTGTAAGTATCACACAAGAAGTGGATCGAGACGAATTGCTGTTCGGAAGTCAGCTTTCCGAGAAAATAAAAGCAACAAAGGTAATCGAAAAACATGACCTACAAATTAAGAGAACACCTCCAAATGTTAAAACACATCCCGATACGTCAGCATTACAACCTTCGACAAGCCGTGTACGCCAGCAGGGAAACTGGACGGGCCCTTCTCGCTTCCCTTCGAGCAGAAGGGGAAGGCGGGGGCAGAAGAGGCAGGCTACCACAGTCAACAGAAGAGCACCAACGACGAGTTCTGCCCAGCAAAGGCAGAATTATCAGAACAAACCGTCGTCGCGCCCGTCGGGTCAAGAATAGAGGTACATGCTGGAAGAATTCAGCATTTATTTTATAATTTGGCTTCAAATAACGGTTAATCCTGAAGTATTAAAGTGGGTGTCGGAGGGTTTTTCTATACCATTTTTTACGTAAGTGAGACAAACGTTAACTCCAAAAAGTTCACTCTCTAATAAAGAACAAATCGATATGAAAAAATCTATTAATAAATTACTAGAATTATTTAAATTACTCCATGCAGGTCTAAAGATGATTTTGTTTCTAGTACTTTTTTAGCTCCGAAACCAAATGGGTCTAATCGATTCATTTTAAATCTAAAACCGCTAAATAAATTCATTACTGACATCCACTTCAAAATGGAGGATTTTAGAACCGCGTCTAATTTGGTGCCCAAAGCTGGGTATATGGCCAATATAGACCTCAAGGAGGCCTTTTTTTACTACCTATTGTAAAAGAGCATCGTAAATATCTACGATTCGAATTTAACGATTTTTGTTATGAATTTAACGTTATGCCTTATGGCCTATTAGTTGCTCTTAGGACGTTTACTAAATTAATGAAAGAACCTATGAACTACTTTAGCAATAAGGGCCATACATCCGTCATTTACCTCGACAATATATTATGTATAGGAGATACCTATACGGAGTGTTACGAAAACATTCAGAAAACTTTGAGCTTACTTACACCTCTTGGTTTTGTCATAAATTATGACAAAAGTAACCTTGAACCACGACAAGTTTGTAGATTTCTAGGGTTCATTTATCCGTTGACATGACTGTGAATATACCTATCGAAAAAAGAACACGTATTTTGCAGCTCGTTAAAAAATTCACTAAATTGCCCAAGTGTTCTATAAGAGAGCTATCTCAATTTCGGAGTATGTTCAGCAGTGAGATATGGTTGGCTGTATACGAAACAACTCGAACGTCAAAAATATTTAGCGTGACAAAAATACGATAACTTTGATGTTAGAATAAAAATATCAAATGTTGTGTTACCTGACTTACTATGGTGGACAGAAAATATCATGTCTACGAAAAATTCTATAAGACCTGATAAAAAATTTGATCTGGAAATTTATACAGATGCTTCCAGAACCGGCTGGGGTGCTTTCTGTAATGGAAAGCGCGCAGGCGGTAGTTGGAAAGCCAAAGAGTTATGTTTACATATAAATCACTTGGAGCTATTAGATTGAAATGTTTTGCCAATACAAATGCAAACCAATCAATTTTACTACGTGTAGACAACACGACCGCCTTGTGCTATATAAATCGCATGAGTGGCATTAGGTTTCCTCACCTAAATAATCTAGCAAAAAAGATTTGGCAATGGTGCGAGATGTGAAAGATTCTTCTTTTTGCATCATACATTAACACTCATGATGATACCGAAGCAGACGAAGAATCACGCAATACTAACGTCGACGCAGAGTGGGAACTATCTAAGTGGGTATACAAAAAGATAGTTAACACTTTGGGTAACCCAGAAATTGATCTTTTTGCATCTCGTACTAACGCTAAGTGCAGTCGCTTCGTTTCATGGAAACCTGACCCGGACGCTTTCACAGTAGATGCGTTCACAGTGAGCTGGCAACCTTATTTCTTTTACGCGTTCCCACCATTTGCTCTCATACTTAAATGTCTGAGAAAGATAAAATTAACAACAAAGCTACTGGTATCCTAGTTTTTCCATACTGGTCCGGTCAAGCTCGGTTTCCATTACTGAAAAGAATGCTCGTCTCAGATATTATTATTCTTGAACCTAAATGGGATCTTTTACGTTCAAATTACAGATCCCACCATCGCCTTCACCGCAACCTTTCATTGGGGGCAGCGAAGCTCTCAGGACAGCATTTATGAACTAGGCACTCCTGCAATTGCACTCGACCTCATGCTGGCGTCAATATCAGAAAACACAATGAAGCAATATTCGGTGACTTACAAAATGTGGTGGTCTTTCTGCCTAGAACACTCGATTAATTTTTATGCAGCGTCAACGTCTTCAGTCATAACATTTCTCGTTGATATATTAAAATGGAGCCACTTACGGCGCCCTTAATTGTCATCGTTCTGCCCTATCATTACTCCTAGGGAATAATGTCGGATCAGACGAACGGGTTAAGCGTTTACTTAAAGGTATTTACCGACATAAGTCATCTCAGCCTAAATACATTTCTACCTGGGACCCAAAAACTGTCTTAGATCATATTTCCACCTGGTACCCTAATAGTGATCTAAACCTTATGCAGCTAACAAAAAAGTTAACTATTTTATTAGTTTCGTGTACCTCCCATCGCGTTCAATCCTTATCCCTCATTAAGGTTAATAATATACATAATACCTCCTAAAGCATTAAGATAGTAATACCTGACATAGTTAAAACTTCTGTTCAAAAAAAAACTAACCTATACTTTTCTTACCGTATTTGGTTGAAAACGCAAACATATGTCCAGCAAAGACGCTTGACGACTATTTGCTTGCGACCACACACCTTCGGGCAGAAGGAACAGACAATTTGTTAGTCAGTTTTAAAAACCACATAAGATAGTAGGCTCCCAATCAATTAGCAGGTGGATCAAACAGACTTTAGCGGAGAGCGGCGTTGACGTAAAAAAGTTTAGTGCACATAGCACTCGTCACGCCTCAACCTCGGCGGCGGCCTCCGCTGGAGTCTGTATCGAGATTATAAGACGGGCAGCTGTTTGGTCAAACAAATCTTTAACTTTTGCGAGATTCTATAACCGCCCGGTATCAGACGATGGATTATTTGCTCAATCGGTTTATGGCATAGGTGAATAATGATCTTTTCATGGCTCAGTTATTGCATTATTATCTATCTATTTCTTAGAATAAGTTTTTTTTTTCTGGATATGATTTTTCGATGTACCTACCTAAATAAACGTATTTTTTTTTTTTTTCAAATGATGTTGATGACTTCGTGATGATAACTTAATAAAATATTTTCTATATTATTTTCAAATGTTTTACTTATGTATTACATTACCCTCAAAGATCTGATCTCTGAACACCTACCTGGTATTTTGTATCTGAAGAATGAAGCGATGAAATATAATATGAGATCAAACGAACTCTCGAAGTGAAGTTCGATCATTGTTATATGAATCGCTTCATACGAAGATACAACCTGTCCACCCAAACCAATATAAAAAACTTCTTTCATCTCTTAACAGGAATGACGCTTGGTAGGGAGTGACCAACCGATGGGCCGTAGTGACGTAGTTTAAAAAAAAAACTTAGGGATATCGATTAAAAATCGATTCTCTAAACGTGCGAATGATGCCTTGCAGGGCTAAGGGACTAACTACATGGTATATTGTATCTTCGAATGAAGTGATTTATATGATAATGATCGAACTTCACTTCAAGAAGTTCGTTTGATCTCATATTAAGTAAGTATCCTGTGTTGCCACATAGTTGCCACTATACAAAAACAATGATAATAATACCACAAGCAATATCAAATAAAGTAACGCTTCAAAAACGACATCATTTATTCAAAATTTTGAATGCACTGTAAATTGCATAAATACGAGCACTGTCCCTAATCATTTGGCCACCCAGTGTAAATTCAACGTAAGACTATCTGTGTTATTATGAAAAGGCTTTGGGAACTAAACTACACAGTTATAATTTACAAATAAATAGAAGAAAAAGTAACTAAAATGTCAGCTAATTCTTCAATTCATAAAGTATGCAATTTATAACTTATGTTCGAAGTCAAAGCAAATTTTGCTCAAATACCCAAAGACTTCCTCGTTTCAAATCACAAAGCACAACTACAGCTTCATTTAAAAGCTCTTCTCATAAGAGCGAGCATCGCTCAGCACAAACAGAGAACAAGTACTATCGAACTAAATTCAAACCCATACAGACTTCATACAGATTGGATGGATCGAGTTAAAATTACACAAAAGCGTAATCGTGAACCGAAGCAATCAAAACTTGTGTGATAACGCGACGCGATGCGACGCGGCGGCATGTTTGCTGCTGTAAATTGAACGCACTCATCCAGTGTTATTCTGGATAATAATAGTAAAAATAACCATTAACCAAGCTAACGTTATTTATAACGAGTAGTAGTATACTTGTATCGAACAGATCGGAATCGGTAAACCGACGATACAAACCCAATTGTTTTAATAATAGTTAAACATGAAATCCTACAGCTTAATTCTATGAGTAATTACGAACTACTTACCAACCTGGAGTGGTGCACATTGCGGGCAACGTGGTAGGTGTGTCTGTCTGTATGTATAGGGATAAGGGGTCCCCTTGGGAGGAAATTAAAGTCAACCTAAACTAAATAATTACAAGGCTCATTAAAATTGAAGAAGGGAAAGAAAAATATTTGTAAAGGTATCACCTGAACTCCACGTGTCACAACCGGATATCACTTATACAATATAATGCACTCGGCGTTACTTAATTACGCCACGAAATAGTTTCTTCGATTATTATAAACAATGCGCGCAACCAAATCTTCGCGTATAATCTAAACCGCGGGCGCGATTATAACTTTAAACTTTGCAAGGGACTAACACTTGCGTACCACTCAAACTCTCAAAGCAACCTATCTTCCACTCTCGAACGATGACGGCTCGGCCGCTCTCAATATTTTTAGGTTACGGTAGGATTATCACAAAATAATTTTTAATATATTTTTCTACCCGCAGATTTCAACTTAGGCTTGCGATCTATTCCGAACAATCCCCCGCCCCAGGCAGGCGTTACCTGACTGAGCCTAAACAACCAGAGAATCAGGAATAGATAGCCTAAACTTATGACACAGGGAGTCGCGACAAACTTGCGACAGCTCTTTTGAGAATAGAGCTTCCCACTAAAACCTCTGCGACACGCGGAGTTCCATCAGCACCTAGGAATAGCCTCAAAATTCGACCACGTCTCCAAGACAGTGGGGGCATATTCATCTCCTTAACTAGGACGAGGTCACCAACCTTAGGTGGGTCAACTTTATCCGACCAACGAACACGCTGCTGCAACAAGTGAAGATATTCCACATTGAACCTCTTCCAAAAGCTCTGCGAGAGCTGTTGCAGCAGTTCAAAACGTGAAAGGCGATTAACTGGAATATCCTCAAATGGATATTCTGGAAGAGCTGCCAAAGGACCTCCAATCAAAAAATGACCTGGAGTTAAAACTTCCAAATCATTTGGATCCGAAGAGATAGGGCAAAGCGGCCGTGAGTTAAGAACAGCTTCGATTTTACAAAAAACCGTTGCTAATTCTTCAAAGGTAAGAACTGTTTCTCCAATAACTCTTCGAAGATGGGTCTTAGCCACCTTAACAACTGCTTCAAAAATACCGCCCCAAGAAGGGTAAGCAGGAGGACTAAATTGCCACTTAATACCCCGATGCGACAAAGAAGTTTCAATTAAAACTTGATTCTCATCTAAAAACTTATAAATTTCTGAGAAGTGACGATCACATCCCTTAAAGTTTGTCCCGCAGTCGGACCGAATTAAACTTGGTAAACCACGACGACTGACGAATCGAGACAAACAAGCAACAAAGGCTTCAGTACTAAGAGCTGAAACTACTTCCAAATGTACTGCCTTAGTCACAAGACAAACAAAAACGCACAGGTAGGCCTTAACTACCTTGGCATTCCGCAACGATGAAACCTTAATGGAAAATGGACCTGCAAAATCTGTGCCAACACCAGAGAAGGGCCTAGCAGGCACGATTCTATCTGGGGGCAAATCTCCCATTTGAGGTTGTACAATATTCGCTCTAAGTTTATAACACTGAATACAACGAAAAATTACATTCCTAATGGCTCTCCTGGCCGATAAAATCCAATATTCTCGATGAAGAATCGCTAGAAGACTATTCAATCCGGCATGACAATTTTTCTTATGTCTGTCAGTTATTAGCAACGTAACTAAAGGACTCTCCTTAGGTAAAAGTAGGGGATGTCGAGTTTCATATGGCAAATTAGAATAACGCAGCCTTCCTCCTACTCGCAACAAACCGTCGTTAGCAATAAAGGGGTTCAAACGTGCAATAGCACCCTTTAATTTACGTCCTTCTGTCAGACCCTTCAAAACTGACTCAAAATGAGCGACCTGAACTTGCCGTACCCAAAACAGTAGCGATTCCTCTCTTTCCTTGGGAGACAACACAAGAGAAGACAATCTATTAAACTTATTCCTTAAATTATGAACAAATCTCTTGATCCAACCTGTTACACCTATCAGTTTATCAAGAGAGCTAAATCGATTTAGCAACCAATCCGGTTCTAAAGCAGGATCCCTTTCAACAGCTAGAACCTTCAAACCAGGAAGAGGGTCAACAGTTTCAACTAATTTCTGAGGCCAACAATCCTCTGACTGGAAAAGCCACTCTGGGCCCCACCACAAATTATGATTTAACAAAACGGGAGCCTCGCAGCCACGTGACGCACAGTCTGCAGGATTTATTTCTCCCGGCACATGTCTCCATTCTAACGCTGCTTTTGACTGCTGGATTTGAGAAACTCGATTTGCGACAAATACTTCCAAGGCATAGACAGAAGTCTGTAACCAAGACAAAACAATCTGGCTGTCTGTCCACGCAAATACATTCTTAATGTCGACCTTCTGACCCAAGGTTTCTACCAAGTGATTTAGGAGGCGAGTCAAGAGAGCAGCTCCTGACAACTCTAATTTTGGTATGGTCAAACGCGTCCTAACCGGTGCAACCTTGCTCTTTGCCATAACAAGCTGGACTGACACAATACCTGCGCTGTCAACAGTACGAATATAAACTGCCGCTGCATAACCGCATTCAGAGGCGTCACAAAATCCATGAAGATCAACCTTACATTTACCCTCTGGTAAAAAAGATCTTCTGATTTTAACGAATTGGATGTCAGAAAGTGATGTTACAAACCTAACCCAAGCACACAACAAGTCACCAATTAAAGGTGCGTCCCATGACAATCCTTCCAACCAAAGCTTTTGCAGAAAGCACTTTGCCCAAAATACGACTGGAGTCAACCACCCATTGGGATCGAATATCCTTGCCACAGTCGAAAGTACTAAACGCTTTGTCCATGTTTGCATTATGTCTAAATCTTGAACCTTAAATGTGAAGACATCAGGTATTGGTTGATACTGAACGCCCAGCACTGCGACGGCGTCAGGATTATCCACGTTCTCGAAAATATAAGGATCCTGCTGATGCTCCTCAGGCAGACCAGCAAGAACAGCTTCTGAGTTAGACAGCCACTTTCTTAATTCGTAGCCACCTGCCTGCATAATTCCTATCAGCTCATCACGTAGCACCAGTGCATCTTCCTCAGTGGCAGCACCTGAACAAATATCATCGACAAATATGTCAGTGCTCAAAACAGCAGCGGCTCTAGGAAATCGCACTCGTTCACGATCTGCCAACTCTAATAGAGCACGCATTGCAATAAAAGGACTGGACCTAAGTCCATAAGTATTAGTATTTAACTCAAAAACCGTAATTTGACTGTTTTCGGTTTCACGCCAGAGGATCAGCTGATATTGGCGATCAGCTGGATGAATTATCGTAGAACGAAACATCATCTTAATATCTGTAACAAAGACGACCTTATGCCGGCGGAAGTTTGTCAGGATCTCACCTATGTCACGATGAAGTTTTGGACCCGAATGTAAGCACTGATTGAGAGAAACTCCGTTAGACGTGGGCGCAGAGCCATCAAAAACTACTCTAATTTTTCCAGCCTTAAACACCGCATGGTGTGGAATGAAATAGTGCTCCTGCCTACGCCAATCAAAATTGGAAACGGACATGTGTCCCAATTCCAAATACTCTCGCATAAACTGAATGTACTTTTCACGATATACCGAATCCCGTCTCATGCGTCTCTCCACGGAAGCTAACCTCTTCTCAGCTAACATTCTGGAATGACGAAGAGGGGGCCTAGATGGCAGGAAAGGTAGCCTCGTGACAAACTGACCCGAACAGAGCCGACCTGTATTGTTCTGGAAGAAAGACTCACATTCCAGATGCTCTGGGTTGTCACGAGAAGCTGTAGGGGGCTCTTCAACTTCCCAAAAGCGCTGAACAGCTTCAGCGAGGGAGATTCCTACTTGCAAGTCACCATCCTTGCCGTGAAGAGACTTAGCTGAAAATACAGGGCCCATAACGACACTACCAAGGTCGGTTGAAACTGCTACTAACCCTCCAGGTTGCAGAAGTGTGCTGCTTCCCAATTGCAGCACTCCTAAAGCATCTGCACCGAGCAGAAGATTAACAGGACCTGGAACATGAAAGTTTGGATCAGCCAATCTAAACCCAGATGCTAACCGAACAACATCCGCTGGCAATGTAATAAGAGGATGTCTGCCCATAACATTTTCCAAAACAATCGCAGAAATTGTAATACAAGTTCTTGAGCCATGAAGCAGAGAAAAGGAGAGTGAGACTTGACCCACTAAACCAGACACCTTGACTCCACCTACTCCTCGAATGGCTCCCGCTGCAGAAGTTACCTTTAGCCGCAGTCTTTCTACCAGCCACCTGGATGCTATACTCCCCTGTGCACCCGAATCCAAAATCGCACGCGTGGTTACCTTCTCGCCCGATGGGGAACCGACGCAGACCTGTGCAGTGGGCAACAACACAGTTAACGCAGAAGGGGGAGTTGCAGGTGGGGGGTGTGGATGTGCGAGTCAATTACGTTTAGGGTTATAACTAGGTGTTTGTGCAGTGGAACAACCTCGCTGGGCAACCTGATTCCATTGCTGAATTGATGGGTGCCCACCGGTGGGCGAATACATCCGATTTGCATTGTTATACTGATGACCTAGCCGAGGCCAATCTGTGAAGTGAAGTGGCATACCACAAACATGATGGTGTTCCCTAGCAGCATCGAGGCCCACACGGGGTGGTGCACGGCTACCCCCGCCCGTGAAGGGTCGCGGTTGACCATTGGAGTTACGAACAGATACTCTCTTCTTACTACTATGAGAACCAGAACTACCAATTTGAGGTCCAACCTGCATGGCACCAGCCCACTGACTGTCAGCTTCATCCTGATTCTGCTGCGTAACGGCCTGCTGGTTTGGATCAGCTGGCACAGGCGCACCGTTACGGTTACCACAAAGCAGAAGATGATGATTACCACCGCACTGCCTGCAAGGTCGAGCAGAATTGCATTGAGATGCAAGATGGTCGCCGAGGCAACTATAGCACCACCTACGCTGGCGAGCTATGTTGCGACGCGCCTGCCACCGTAGTTCCTTAAACTTAAAACATGAATTTACCCCGTGGCCTAAATCCCTACAGTATGAGCACCGCCCGCGCGGCTGCTGCACTGCGGCGACGTGGTACACGCGCGGCTCGCGGCGGCGCTCCGCGCGCGGCGGCGCGGCCCCCTGCCCAGCTCTAGAACTGACGACGTCGCATGCTCCAGGCGGCGGAATATTATCTGCACGACGACACTCATCCTCTAAAAATGACACTAAATTTTCAAATGACGGAAGATGAGAGGCAGAGTCTCCACCGTACTCCTGCTCGAACCTATTGCGCAGTTCGTGAGGCAGTTTAGCTAAAACAATATGCAATAATATAAAAGACCACCTATCGACGGGTAAAATTAAACCCTTTAATCCATTAACTGCAACCAAAACCGGGTTAAGAAGCCTAGTCCGCAGTGCCTGAGGTGCGGGGTTTCGAGGGAGACCTAAAATTACCGACACATGATTATCCGCTAACCTTCTAATATTCTGGTACCGACGCATTAGTAAGTCCCTTGCAATCTCATAATTGCTATCAACAAGATCCAGATGCTGCACCAGTCCCTTCGCTTCACCTGTAAGTGATGCCATCAAATAAGCCAGCTTCTGAGCCGGAGCTAAATCTCTCCGCGAGTGAACCAAACTATCATATAAATTATTATATGCAACCCACTGACCTAAGTCACCACTAAAATGAGGTAAATCTAACTTAGGCAGTCTGCCGATTAATTCAGGTGAAGTAGCTAAGTCCGACTTTAACTGATTCTGCCCTAAGGAACTCATCTTCAGAATACCTACAGCCTGTCGGATCTGGTCAGCTAAATCCTCGGCCTGGTCAATGTCCAAACTAATCTTTTCCATAACCTCCGGTTCAAGACTCAATTCAAATAAGGCCTGATACGCATCATATAAATCCAATAATTTATTTTCCAAAGAATCATAACGCGATAATAAAGCTTGATCCCGATCCTTCCGAGAAATATTTAAAACGGCCGAACCAAGCCAACGCAATACAGCGGCTATACGAGCTGTATATTTACTAGCCATATTCAAATTCTTTAAATAAATTTATTTGAACGCACTGAATAAACCCTAAATAAAAACTTGGCACTTAAATAAAGGCCAAAACCGTATTAATGTACACGTATGTAAATTAAGTCACACGAAAATAAACCAATTCGTTCGCTTAACAAAATATTAATTTCCAAAATTATATTTTAAACCAAAAAAATGCTAATCTGAAAACAGCCTTAACGCTATTACAAAGTAACCTAAATATCGGATCAGCCGAATAAAACCTTACCGTAGGTTTCTTTATATTTAATACGCATTAATTAAACTAATCTTAAAACGTATTTAGTACGTACTTAAGAACAAAGAAATAGGTACGTAAATATCTATTATGAAAAAACACAATTTCAATTTCGAATATGAAAGACACAAACTAATTTACGTATAGAAATTTATCAAAACAATTTTCATACAATTAAGACAAACTAACAATGTGCACCAGTAGAATTATCTAGAATGAAGCTATAGGACTGTAACTATTATTAACCTCTAACCGATATTCTATCGAGGAAAAAACCACGCTCTGCTACCAAATTTTGTATCGAACAGATCGGAATCGGTAAACCGACGATACAAACCCAATTGTTTTAATAATAGTTAAACATGAAATCCTACAGCTTAATTCTATGAGTAATTACGAACTACTTACCAACCTGGAGTGGTGCACATTGCGGGCAACGTGGTAGGTGTGTCTGTCTGTATGTATAGGGATAAGGGGTCCCCTTGGGAGGAAATTAAAGTCAACCTAAACTAAATAATTACAAGGCTCATTAAAATTGAAGAAGGGAAAGAAAAATATTTGTAAAGGTATCACCTGAACTCCACGTGTCACAACCGGATATCACTTATACAATATAATGCACTCGGCGTTACTTAATTACGCCACGAAATAGTTTCTTCGATTATTATAAACAATGCGCGCAACCAAATCTTCGCGTATAATCTAAACCGCGGGCGCGATTATAACTTTAAACTTTGCAAGGGACTAACACTTGCGTACCACTCAAACTCTCAAAGCAACCTATCTTCCACTCTCGAACGATGACGGCTCGGCCGCTCTCAATATTTTTAGGTTACGGTAGGATTATCACAAAATAATTTTTAATATATTTTTCTACCCGCAGATTTCAACTTAGGCTTGCGATCTATTCCGAACAACTAGGTATATCTAGGTAATACAGAGCGAAATCAATTTGTTAATTAATGATGATTGTAAGTAATTCTTTTCATTTGACAACTCTCTACATTTCATTGAGAAATTTCAATGGAATTAAAAAGATGCAGAAAGACTGTGCGAAGCTGCTATAATTTCCATATACAATGCAATAAAATAATAAGTATTTATCAGATTTCACCAAATTTAGTTACACTTAACACGATCGCATTGGCATATCAAGAAAAAAGTAGGCATCCAATGTTATCAATACTTCCATGCAAACACTTAAATCATATGTATAGGGTTGATTTGTGAACAGCCAAATTTAAATGTTAGTTTCTTTGATACGATACACACGTACCTGCATATTTATTGTAGCGTCTCTCAGTACAAAAAAGTTGAAATATGGAACCACAAACTAAAAAAAAAATAGTCGAAGTTGATGAACATACCTACTACGACGCGGCATTTCTTGATAATACCACGACGTAGTACTACAAGATGCTTTGTAGTAGCGCGTAGTCATCTTTATTATAATGGAAATTTAGAGTGACCATACCGTAGTTAAGTTAGCGGATATATTAATTTCCATATAAAAAAAAATACTTTTTCTTTGCAAAAATCGTTTCTATAAATTATATTTATGGTGTAAAAAATATTTGGCCGGTGACCACAAATCAACCCTGTATATCCGCTAACATATTAAGCAAACCATGGTTACTCTCAATTACCATTAAAATAAAGACAACTACGCGCTTCTACAAAGCATCTTGTAGTACTACGTCGTAGTATTATCAAAGAAATGGCGCGTCGTAGTAGCTTTGCTTATCAACAGCGACTATTTGCATATTTGTGGTGCCATATCTTTATTTTTTTGTACTGAGCTATACTAAAATAAATATTAGGTACGTTTAATATCGTATCAAACAAACTAACATAAAAATTTGGCTGGTGACTACAAATCAACCCTGTATTAGTAGAATTTAAAAAATACAGGGTGACTGGTACCAAACCCGCCATAGCAAATTAGCATATAGAGGAGGTCATTTGCTAATTATTGGACCTTACTTTCCCTAACTAAAGTTTTATACTTTAGGAGATATGTCAATTTTTATACATTATTGAGATTTTTCCAAAATTTGACCTTAAAGCATTCGTAACTTTATTTTTCGTCATTAGTTTAGAGTTTTTTTATTATTTCTTGGTAGTCATTAACATTTGTGAATAAAATACGTCGGAACTTCCCTCAAACTAGGGTTAAAAAATAAGACGCTTATGCTTTTAAAAAAAATCAATAAAGAAAAATTACTTTGCGATCAAATTCAACCGGAAATAATAAAAAAACTACGGCGTTTTAATAATTTATTCTACTCTAAATTAGTTCTCTAGTTCGTCACCTTACCAACGGTACTAAATTTGCAACGGAAAGTTTGATTCGCTAAACATCGGTAGGATTTTCAGGTCAACCAGTCATTTTGATCAAAAATAGTGAAGGTCCCAACGACAGGATAAAGCTAATTTAGCAAAGTAGTTTTTGCAAATTTATGAGTAGGTATTAGATAATAGAAATTGAGTGCTTAGTGTACTTAATTTTTTTTTTTACTTTTACCATGTAAAGCAAGAAATCAGGAAAAGATATCGAGCATCAAAAGAAAAATTTAAATAGAGTTGAAACTAAAAATTCTGCTCGAATTGCTGCCCGCAATTTCTGATACATGCCCGATATCTTTTCCTAAGCAGCGGTCTGAAAGACTTCCACGCAAATCGTGAGGTCGCGGATTCAATCCCGCACGGAACAAGAAAAAATAAAGGTTCTGCATCTGGATGTTTATGTAAACAGGGTTATTTGTTATTGGACCCCCATCTTTTTAGGGGTAATAGAGTAGATACCCCTCCTAAAATGTACCGTTTTTGAGTTCTTTAACTTTTTAGGATTTTACTGTAAATACCTATTTTTCAATAGATTTGGTGTATTTATAGACTCGTGCTCGAAAACCACTATGTACTTATCCGTTAAAAGTCTCTTTTGTTTATTGATTACAATTACCTGGAAACAACACAACATTCCATGGCAAATCTAAAAACAAAGTATTTGTAACATACACACGCCTTTGCATCCGCCATTTTGTTCTAGATTAGACTCGGATCAGAAAATTAAATTAAAATTAGTTTTTTAGAATATACCTGCATAAACAGGTCTGCGATGATTTCCCGTGCGGATAAATATTTGGCTTCGGATAAAAGTTTACCGGTTGAAATTCAGTTTTGTGAAATTTAATTAATTCATATTCCTACCGTCCTAGTTGTTTCAATTTACTTTGAACTGGATAGCCCTCGTGAGGAAATACAACGTTTTTGATATACTTTGTTTTACTTAAATTATTTTATCTCTTTCCATTTTTATAATACCTCCTTTGTCAAACGTGACATCAGATAGTCTTATAGCCTCTGGTGTTCTGCCTACCCCATAAGGGAAACAGGCGTGACGTAATGTGTGTATATTTTTAACAGTTATTCAAGGACTTTTTGGCTGGAATCGGCAAGGGAGCATGTGCCTTATAATTTCATGCTGTTACTATACTTACCATCACTCACTTACCTTCCATCAGATGAGATTGAAGTAAAACGCGGATTCGGTCACTAATAAAATAAATTCGAAATGACTTCTGACCATCCCTGTATACAAACTTATTTTCCAAAAAAATAAAGAAACTGAAATAACGATTTCAAAAGCAACATGTGCCAATGAATTCTGATTTTCTATTTTTGTTAAACGGGTTCTCTGGGATGGGATAAAATTGGATCAAAAATATATTTTCTATCGAACTAAGTATTTCAGATCTCACGTAAACTTGTTCGCAATAAATATAATATTGAGAACAACAAATAAGCAATGGAATTATTTGCTTGTTTTGTATTTAACATTGTATTTCACTATTCCCTTTGAAGTACTGAACCCTTAGTGCCCGACTGGCATGTATGTATGACACGAAGCTGTGATGCAAAAGAGAAACTAATGTTGTTAATAGAAACAATGTACCAAGTAAGTGTATCATTTAAAAACATAGTGTAGAAAAGCTTGTATAAAAGCAAAAGTTTGCTTGTAAGCAAACTTATAAGTTTTAATAATGTGTTTAAGTTTTTGCATTTAAAATGCTCAATTATTTTTAAATAAATGAAAATGTAATAAATAAAAATTATCCGACCAGGATTCGAACCTGGGACATCTCGTTTGCCGGACGAGTGCTCTTCCACTGAGCTACCGGGGCCTGGCGGTACGCCTCGAAATTACTTACCACATTTTTGTTTTTACGTTATATTGCTAACGTAGCTCCATCTTATGGCTTTGCAGCTAAGACCACCCGAGACCAATTTCTTTACAGAGCACTCGTCCGGCAAACGAGAGGACCCAGGTTCGAATCCTGGTCGGGTAAGTTTTATTTGTTACATTTTTAATTTATTTAAACTTATAAGTTTTTCCGTTTTTTTTTTGTAGGTAACTATTTAGCTCTGTGTCTATTGTCTATTGAACTATTGAGTGAACTACCATAATGAATAGCGAAAAATAAAATACGTTGAAGTCATGAGATTGAATTATACTCTAACATATTTTCAACTAAACCTTGTAAATCCAAATCAATTTTACCACAAACGAAGGTAACTTCTGATTAAATCTAATTTCCTCCTTTGAACTATTCATAACACAAACCTCACTTCCAATCTCACTATAAATAGGTAAAGGGCTTGAACAGTAATATATTTATAAAGGGACTCGACAACAATAGCGAATAAATTGCCATATAAATTGGAGTAGACTCCCAACCCGGTATACCCTCGAGACTGGACGAGCAGCAGGGCAAGCATGCAAGCATCGATAAACAGTCGAATCGACAAGATAAATATTATTTTATCCTATTATGTAAGCTAATATGCGCACCATAATAGATAAAATTAATCGATTTGATACCATGTTTAAGACTACAAAACCAAATATATCATTATCTTAATAATTTACATACACTAAATACCATAATCTAAGAAAATATCGATAAAAGGTCTGTGCAGGACAGTAACAACAAAACGTAAAAGACAGTTATATAAACTTAAAACAGTGTATATAGATAGTGTTATAGTGTTTTATAAGACTCTTAAAGAGCTAAGAACGTTTAAAATAGTGTTTCATAGTGTTTTTATAGTGTTTATAGTGAATAAGCGTCACATACAAGTGTTAGGTATAAGAAATAGTGCTTTAAAACAGTGTTTTGTAATAGTTTATAGCTTAAAAGTGTTTGCTTAATCGTTTGTATCTTTGTAATTTGATTGTAATTTGATTAATCAATAACTGCTACGAAAACTTACGTGATTATAGCCTGAAAATAGCTTGAGTTGTATTAGGGCTGATTTGGAAATAAAGAGATGGTTTTGAAGGTCTTGTCATTCCCGCACATAGAGAGAGAGATCTAAATAGTTAATAGAATTTGTAAATAGTTTTCCAATTAGAAAATAGTAAGATCTAATAAGAATAGTCGAATCTAGTCAGAATCTTATTAGAAAAATCTAGAAAGTTCGAATTAGATTCGAGCGAGACAGACGTATGTGTGTCCCGCTCGCACGCTTGCATTACTCTCTCTTGTGCGGTATCCTTGCGCGCCTGCACAAAATCACTTAAGAATGCGCCACACTCCGCCAGCAAAACATTCGCGAGGGATTCGCCGAAAAGATCCCGAAGAGTGAAGATCTCCGGAAGAAAGAAGCCTCCGAAAGAAGCCTCAAGCAACAGTACAGTGAATCTCAAGCCCGAAGACTCATATAGAAGCCTGAAGTCAATATAGAAGACAGAATACAGAAGACTGAAGGCAGAATACAGTAATAGAAGAGCGCGGGAAATAGAGTGTGCTTGTGGCGTATTCGCGAGTGATATAGTGCCGCGCGGCTGGACTTTCACGACCGTGTTAAGTGGTGAATTCGCATTTTCCTTTTGCCCCTCGCATCGATTCCAGCTAATAGAGTGGGTGGATAGCGCATCATTTGACTAAATCGTTATCGGATTCATAGACTATACAGTCCACTGGAGCTATCCCCCACATTTTGGTCCTTCGAGAGCCGGATCTTTGAGAGGGCAATTGGGAGACAGCGATGCCTCTTACACGGTCGCAGTCAGGCCGCGGGGAGCGGGCCGCCTCGACAGGGCCCGCTCAAGAACAGTCTCAAGCTCAAGCCGTGAAGAGCAAGAATACGATGTCGCCGACAGAAACCACAGAAACGACGACGCCAACTACGTCGGCTACAGAAACGACGACGCCGACAGAAACCACAGCGACGACGGGTGCCACAGCTACAGAAACTACGAAGACCACCCGTCAAATCGAAGCTACGCAGCCACAGCGAGCTCCACATAGATCCCAAGTCTCGAAATCGAAGAAATCCTCGAAAATAACGAAGGCGAAGTTGAAATTGTTACGCTTACAAGTCGAACTCGCCGCCGCCGAAGTCGCCGCACTCGAAGACGACGAAACAGATATAGAAGAGGAATCTGAAGCACCCTCAATAGAAAATACAGAGAAGAGAGTGTCAGTGTGGTTACAGAATAATCCGACAGAACCGCCGCTGGCGATCCAGGGCCAGAGTGAAATCGAAGAGCCTCCACAGCAACCGCAACAGAGCGAAGAACCGACGCGTCCTGCGGCGCTCCCGGCACCGGTGAGCTTCATCCCCCCCCCGGCTCCAGTACCGGCGGGAGGGGACACAGTCGCCGTGCCGCAACAGAAGATCGACCTCAGCGAGTTGGCTTCAGCCATCGCATTCGCCGCCAGGACGGGTCCGCAGCAGCCGCCTAGAATCCATGCAGAACTCCCTCCGTACAGCGGGTCATATCAAGAATGGCTCATGTTTAAGGCAGCGTATCAAGAAACAGCGGGATATTACAGCGACATAGAAAACACAGCGCGTCTACGACGAAGCCTGCGTTCAAGAGCTCGGGAGGTCGTCGAAGGGCTTCTCCTCTACAACGCGAAGCCCGAAGAAATCCTGCGAGCCCTCGAGTCACGCTTCGGACGGCCCGACGCTATCGCCCTCGCCGAGTTAGAGCGACTACGGGGACTACAGAAGCCTACGGACGCGCCCAGAGACCTGTGCGTATTCGCGACGCGGGTCTGCAACATTGTAACAACGCTGCGCGCCCTGGGGAAGATTCACTACCTGTACAACCCGGAAGTCACGAAGATTACAACAGAGAAGCTAACGCCGGCTATGCGATATCGTTGGTTTGACTACGCTGCCGAGAACCCTCAAGACGAAGCAGACTTACTAAAGCTTGCTAACTTTTTACAGAGAGAAGCGGATCGCTGCGGACCCTACGCGCAACCGGAGCGCGTCTCGGAAGACCACCTGACGAACAGAAGAGTCAATCAAGAAACCTACAGTCAAAACAGAACAGTATCACAGCGAACAGTATTTACAGATTTCGACCCATGGTGTCCTGTTTGCGAGAAGAAGGGGCACCATGCAAACAGCTGCCACAGTTTTTTAGAAGCCGACTCGAACCGAAGATGGGAGTTAGCGAAGATTAACCGTTTATGTTTCAGATGTCTACACCACCGAGCAAGAAATCACACGTGCAGGGAGAGGCCTTGCAGCACAGACGGGTGTAGCAGACTACACCACCCTCTCCTTCACTTCGAGAAGCGCGCAGTCATCGAGTCACCGATAGAAGAAACAGAACCGAACAGAATAGAAATAGAACGTGTCCATTTCGTCAATCACCTACCGAAGACGCCGAAAACAGAAAAAACTGCTCCGGGTGAAGACAGACGCCGCGAAGCTAAGTCGCCGAGAAATATAGAAACCATAGTTATGCCGAATAGTACAGAAAATCAGCGCAGCATAGAACAGAAAACCGAAACGAGAAGACAGCCTTCGCAACGCTGCTGCGCAAGTAGCGTCTCTCCGAAGAGGTCCTGCGACCTCTGTTGGCGGAGGTCGACCCCACAGTCGACATTCGACCCCGCACTCCCGTGTCCGTCATCCCTGGGGATGACGAGGCGCGCACTCCGTACCGCTCCACTCTGGGTGGGCCGGCGCCGTACGCGCCATCCATGGTCCCGCTCACCGACCGTGGCCTCAGGGGGCGCAATAGCTGGCGCGCCTCCCTACAGCTGGCGAACCACTTCCGGGCCAGGTAGCCCCGGGAGTACCCACCACCGGACCTCCATCACCGGCGGGAGCCGCACGGGCGCGGCCCCGCAATGCAGCCGGGAGACATCGTGGCGACCTTCCCCAGCCCTGACAGTCGACGCGCGGGCGAGAGATGGGTTCCACGGAAGACCCGTCAGCTCGTCGTGCTGATCTCCGGGTCACCAGCCTGCACCGAGGAAGATGCGTCGTCAACGGCGGTGACAACGCACGGCGGGAGTGATGTGCAGGACAGTAACAACAAAACGTAAAAGACAGTTATATAAACTTAAAACAGTGTATATAGATAGTGTTATAGTGTTTTATAAGACTCTTAAAGAGCTAAGAACGTTTAAAATAGTGTTTCATAGTGTTTTTATAGTGTTTATAGTGAATAAGCGTCACATACAAGTGTTAGGTATAAGAAATAGTGCTTTAAAACAGTGTTTTGTAATAGTTTATAGCTTAAAAGTGTTTGCTTAATCGTTTGTATCTTTGTAATTTGATTGTAATTTGATTAATCAATAACTGCTACGAAAACTTACGTGATTATAGCCTGAAAATAGCTTGAGTTGTATTAGGGCTGATTTGGAAATAAAGAAATGGTTTTGAAGGTCTTGTCATTCCCGCACATAGAGAGAGAGATCTAAATAGTTAATAGAATTTGTAAATAGTTTTCCAATTAGAAAATAGTAAGATCTAATAAGAATAGTCGAATCTAGTCAGAATCTTATTAGAAAAATCTAGAAAGTTCGAATTAGATTCGAGCGAGACAGACGTATGTGTGTCCCGCTCGCACGCTTGCATTACTCTCTCTTGTGCGGTATCCTTGCGCGCCTGCACAAAATCACTTAAGAATGCGCCACACTCCGCCAGCAAAACATTCGCGAGGGATTCGCCGAAAAGATCCCGAAGAGTGAAGATCTCCGGAAGAAAGAAGCCTCCGAAAGAAGCCTCAAGCAACAGTACAGTGAATCTCAAGCCCGAAGACTCATATAGAAGCCTGAAGTCAATATAGAAGACAGAATACAGAAGACTGAAGGCAGAATACAGTAATAGAAGAGCGCGGGAAATAGAGTGTGCTTGTGGCGTATTCGCGAGTGATATAGTGCCGCGCGGCTGGACTTTCACGACCGTGTTAAGTGGTGAATTCGCATTTTCCTTTTGCCCCTCGCATCGATTCCAGCTAATAGAGTGGGTGGATAGCGCATCATTTGACTAAATCGTTATCGGATTCATAGACTATACAGTCCACTGGAGCTATCCCCCACAAGGTCCGATTTATCGTTGTCGACGGTAGCAAGCTAGCCCCGCTGGGCTAGCATGCGACCATCGATAAAGGCTCGAATCGATAAGAAAAAAAATATCGAATTATTTTCTCCTGTTATGTTAACTAACCATAACAGATAGAATTACTCGATACGATACCATGTTAAATCCCACAGAAGCAAAGCTGCCATATTCTAAAAAAATACGCACTTTAAGGGCCATTCTAAGAAAATATCGATAAAAAGGCCCGATTTGTCGTTGTCGACGGTCGCATCCCCGCAGGGATGCTGTGTAGTAAAATCTGTGAAACGTATGTCTTCGCCGGCCACAGGTCACCCAGTCTTGGGACTTCATTTTCAGTCACAAAGAACTCTGTAAGTTACGGCCATTCTTTGAATACAATACCCAATTTGATATTATCCTTCTTGTGCATTTTTGTAGTAGGTATTTCTTACATGCTGGCGGATTTTATAAATTACCTTTTAAATAAGTGGATCGAAAACTGTTGATCTATCTAGAAAAAAGTAAAAGAATATTACCGGTCTCAAATTGAAACAATGTAATCAAATTATTGATCGAATAATACACATTTTAATTCGAGGTTTCATTGTCTTTACAGATACCGTTTTTACGAGTTTTTCATCAATTTTTGTGTACGCTTCGCCAAAAATAAATCTCATTAAAAGGTATTTTTATTAAGGTTTTTTGTATAAACAAAAGCTTGTGAGAAGATTTTTGAGCCGAAATTTTTATTTGACAGATTAATTAAGACCTGTTTAGGTTTTTCAATCGACTTCAAAAAAAGGAGGAGGTTCTCTATTCGTCTGTATGTTTATACAGACTCATAATTTTTGATTGCATGAACTGATTTAGATGATTCTAACTTCATATGATAGAGGATTTTTGATTTAACGTTATAATGATAACGTAGCTCCATCTAATGATTTACCTTGGCAGCTAAGACCACCCATGACCAATTTCTTTTCAGAAATTGTGAACAAAAATGTGCTAAGTAATTTTGAGGCGCATTAGCATAGTGGAAGCCCAGTCGTCCGGCAAACGAGAGGTCCCATGTTCGAGTTCCTGGGTGATTTTTATTTAGTACATTTTTTCAGTTATTTAAGAATAATTGAGCATTTTAAATGCAAAACGTTAACAATATTATCGTTTACCTTGACGACATTAACTTCAGGCAAATTTTTGACGTCAATTCGGTTTTATAATGAATGAATGAATGAATGATACATTTATTGAAGCATACAGTGCATAAAAACATTAAGGTAGGTACCAAAAAGCATACAATCACTGTAGGTACATAGTAATAATAATAAAAACATGACAAAACAAAAACAAAATAAAGATAGAAAACAAAAAACAAATTAAATAAGATTGTCATTGCATGCACTGCTGCATCAAAAGGCTACAACTCAGCATAAGCCTTGATTTAAAATCAAGACACTGGTTTTCAGTGCAGCCAGATGAGTACATTTCTGTGGAGTGTGTAATGAGTGTGTGTGACTGTGTGTGTATGTAAGTATGTTTTTGTGATACATTATGTAAAAATATATTGTTATAAATACATAAATAAAATATATAAATAAAATTAATTAATAAGTATGTACAATAAATATCTAGCTGAAGATAAATAATTTAATATAACTTGCTCTGCATTCGTTGATAGATCTAACACATTTCAGGCATTTTAATTTCACCGGGCTTGATGACTTAGTGCCCCAACCCACGAGTAAGAAATAAATGATATGATTGATTGTTCCAGGTCTGGACGTTTATCTGGGTTCCCCCCTAGTTCGCTACAGGGTATCCCATACATAGGTATCATAAGCTCTAATTAGTTTGGGGCTTGGGGTCATGTAGTTGGTGTGATTGTCTGAGGGCTTAATTTTTTTTTAAATTGAAATGTAATGGTTCTAAGCAAACGCCTATGGACACTTAATGGGATATGAACCATTAGAGCAATATAGGTAGTTGAACTAGCGTTGGCTTGATTGTGAATAGCCTTTTAGAATCACAGTAGGCACTAGTTACCGTCCATGTCTTTTTTTTATCAGAGCGTTTGAACTGAATCTCATCAGATGCTTACCATGTCCATGAAGACGAAGTTGCAGATACACGTGGGCTGAGGAAGAACTGGGGCCTTACTCCCGACGCGATCGAGAATTAAATCAACTCGATCTCAAGCATTTCGAAACCGATACTAGCGCCGAATCTATCAGTGGCTCAAATTGTAACTAATCAGGATCGAATATAACTGTTTATAGCTTGTAACAAATTACCAAATCTATGGTACAATTTGAGCCACCGCTCGATTCGGCGCTAGTATCGGTTTCGGGAGTGCGAAAATCCTTGAGATCGAGTTGATTTGATTCTTGATTGCGTCGGGAGTAAGGCCCCGGGCATAATACATAATAATACATCACCACTGGATGGGGCGATATTTTGCCTCAGATTTTATACAAAGGGTGATCGCTAAATAGGCAAAACCAAGCGGGGGTCTTTCGGATTACTCACCTTTTGCGCAACGCACTTCTAGGGGCGTTAGGCCTATTCTTAAATCTGAGGTGAAAATACTATATTGCCGACAATCTCACTAATTTTACTAATATTATAAGACAAATTTGGAGGCATTATAATGTTGGAAGTGACAGGGGGTCAGCCTATCACCCAAAAAACAAATCTCCAATAAAACCTCTGTCCCTTAACTGACTTTTACAGTATAGGCAGATAAGCAGCTGGCACATTCAATGGTTTTATTTCGCTCCCAGTCCAGCATGGAAGTGATTGATTTGGCACAGTGATAGTGTGCAGTCTGGAATAGCACAAAGGCTACTTCCGATCACGATATTCCCGTGAGATTCGAAACTGCCCGAGCAAAACCGCGTGAAACAGCTAGTAAATTATAAACCTTCCCAAACTTAACAAAACAACCTTAAACTTTAACACTAAAATCCTTTCAACACCCTATCCGTATCTCCATTGAATATGAAAACACACTCTCTAGGTATCACGGGGTAATAACAATAAAAATTTAAAATGGCGACATAACGGAGCCTAAGGGCGGCATTACGATGGCGGATGAATTTTAAGGGCGATTCAAGCTGGACTTATGACTGGCGTTACGAGGCCCTTTAGCAGTTAATGTACTGATTACGTTTCTAATGTGCTGTAAGGGTGGGAGACGGCTTAGCTTCGCTAGGGGATGTGATATAACTGGTGATTACTTGTAAGCAGGCCTTCTTGCGAGGAAGTTGAATTTCTGTTTGTTTCTTGATGACATTCTTGTCTACAATTGTTTTTATTATAGGTATGACATATCACTGCAAAAATAGACAAATAAGTGGGGATTTTTGAAGCCTTAATAGGTACATGCCGTCGAAAATATAGGCTGTTTTTGAAGTTTGTTGATTCGGGAAATACAGATGAAACTTTTATACAGAACAAATTATTATGGATTCTTTATCGCTGCAAAAATAGATAAATAAGTGGGGAATAACTGTTTTAAGCTATCGCGGTTATTTTCACTATGATTTGATGAATTTACGGGATTCTTACCACGATTTCCGATTGTAATTTCGCGCGTCAGATATTTCGACGCTGTTACAGGCACCATGTCTGCGATCATAAATAAGTGGGGATCTTTGAAGCCTTAAGAACAGAAGTGACCGTCAAAAATATAGGCTGTTTTTGAAATTTGTTTATTCGGGAAATACAGATAAAACTTTTATACAGAACAATGCATAATCATGCATTCTTCATTTCCCTTAGAATAATTTATATTGTAATAATGATACATCTTTTTTTTATAAAATATGGATGGGACGTTTGTCTTCCATGACACCTGATGTTAAGTGAACATGAAGACTAAGGTGGTACACGTCCATCCACGAGAAACCTATTCACTCGACGCTTAAAAAGTACTAGGACTATACAGGCCAGGGAAAATAGACGCAGGCAGTTCATTCCAAACCTTGGCGACACGTATCAAAAAGGAACTGTCAAAGCGCTTAGTTCGACTTTTCGGAATATCTACCACATACGGATGGAAGTTCTTTCTGCGTCTAGTAGTCCGATGGTAAAAGAGTGAGGGTTCAATTTGTTCAAACAGAGCACTCGCGCACTCACCTATAAAATGTTCATTCGTAAATGGTTTTAAACAAGGCACACATTTATTAAAGCTGGCCGTGCAGCAATGGATATATTTCAATTATTGCTAACAAACCGTCTCCATACTGTACGAACATTCGTATAGATACGAATTGACAAAGTTCTGTGCTCGAACTGCAGATTAGATTTTTTTGTACCGGATGGTCTTTCATTTGGAAATATTGGTTACCTTCAGTCTAAAATCAATAGAAAATTGAGCAAAACCGCGTGCTTCCTATAGTTCATAATAAAAGAGCCCTGTTATAGGGACATGCAAAAGCTAACATACAAGTTTTAAAGTAAAACCACCGTTTTTGTTGCGAAAATGTTGTTCAGTTAGATACAGTATATTTTTATAAGATTTAACAGCTGCCAGATAGAAGTATTAAAATTATAGTAAGTAAAATTATCAGATAAAGTAATTCAAAAGCTTTAAGAAATATCAAAGAAAACTCAAACTGAGTAAAACATTCGAGATATACTTAAATTATACCAAGGTAAACGACTCTACTGAAAAACTTTAAAGGTCAAGAACTTGAAAAGTAATAAAGAGAAAGTCTCGAAATCAATTTATGATTCTTTATATTATTTATTATTACGTTATTATATAGGGTCGCTGTTGGGGGTTAATCCAACATATAGAATTAAAACTACGTAAACTTAAACTAGGATGTCAAATGTAAAAGAAAGACAAGTAAACTGTTGTAAAGTTGAACATGTAATAATGATCTTATTCTATCTTAAATAAGGAAAGTAAAGCTAGGAAGTAAAATGTAAGTAAAGGTGCGTACGACCTTCACATAATACGCTATCGATTGCTATATCAGCGAATCTATCGATGCGATGTCACGATTGCTGTGTGAGCACATCAATTTACCTTAAAACCATGTACTTTGTACATACTGCCACACCTAAGTTACACAAAACAACTAAAACCAAAATAAACAGAAATAATGTAAACAAACTTAAGAATAAAACTTATTACATTATCTAAAATTCAATTAATGGAATATGCAGAGTAGATCGAAACTATTTTGGGATATAAGTAAATTTTAAAATAATGAAAGGAATGCACTAATGTGATAATATTAAAATAGCTAAACTAACAAAATTAAACATTTAAGTAACCGTCACTAAACACGTAGGTATTAGAAATTAGTGTCAATTATCACTCTTTAGTTGCACTTGTTAACTGTCTAGTTTAGTGTCAAATTTCACTGATGGACCCTGTAGCTTTGCACTCTCTATATTAAACACGATAGGTCCCGGCGTTCTCTGTAGGTTTCTCTGCAATTCCGTGCTTTGTCTTCTATCGCTTCTGCTGTCTGATCTCTGAGACGTGATATCTCTTCGACGTGTCTTTATTAACCAGCAAGTAATAAATATTATGTTCAGTAATACACTTCCGACCAAGGTGTAAATTATTATATAATGGTGCGTGTCGTGGTTTGATATAAAAGTAACACTGGATTGTTCCTTTAAAATGTCAATATCCTTCTGTAAATTTTGAAATATCTGATTGTGCGACTCAGTTTGAATCTTCGAATATGCTAGGGAGGTATTCATAAGCTCATTTAACGGCGATAATATAGGCATTATAACTTTATCATTCACGTATAACTGACTTGTGTATTCCTTATTTGCATACAACATAAACCTATCTGTTTTTACAACGCATCCCTGACCTAGGGTAATACGTCCTTTCCCATGTAAGCGCTCTGTCGCCAGTCCGTCTGGACATAATATGCGTACTAAGCATTCTTCGCAGCACGCGTACAACCATGTGTTTTTATTGTTCAGCTTGACCCACTTATCAACACACTGCAATGTCTCAGTTTTGCAAAATGTATAATATTCAATAGCTTCAATTATTTTTAATTGACAAATGGATTGCGTTGGCTTCATACGGTATACAAGTTGATGTAAATGGCAAAGTAGTTTGTTTGTTGAAATAGTAAGGCACGCTGTTATATCGGATTCCTGTAGTAGAATGACCGTATCTTTGTTGATATCGAATGCAATGTACGTAGAGGCAGGTATAGCATAGGTTGCCATCTTCTTATTTAAACTTACTGGCAGACTTATCAACTTATTAAGCTCATACTTAGTGTTGCTTAGGAGTGGAATTCTTATTTCAAATATAATAAAGTTCTTCGTCATGCGTGCTTGGACTCTTAGTATTTTATATATATCTGTTAATGTATTTGATATGTCTGGGAGGTGCAAGTCGCGGGATAAGTGGAGTGATATTGTGTCAAACTCCTTTTGTAATTGAGCTGGTGATAATAAATGCATATCTATATGACCTCGATATAGGTCAGTCAGGCAATCTAGTAATGACTGTTGAATTTGCTTAAGATGTGTGATTATTTTGTCGGCGGCATAACTGGCTGTAAAAGTATATATCGCATTCTCAGAGCTTTGTTTTAGAGAGTTGGACTGCAAGGTAAGGCCTTTAAGGTGCTCATTGATTAATGAGAATTGTTTGTTCATCAGTTCTTCATTCCGTTTTATGATATTATTATGTGTCTCGACGATATGGGTCTGGTTTTTAAATAAACTTAGGATATGATTTTCATTTTCATTGACCGTTCGTATATCTTGCGCGTACTTTTCAGCGAACCTCTCGTCTAATACTCCGAACAATGTATTTGCTACGTAGCCCACTCCGTTTATAAGACCTCTTTTATTTCTTAAGTGTTTTGTTTTTAATAATGTATTGAAGTATAATAATTCGCTAAGGCTTTGATTCAGTTGGTTACAAATAATTTGGTTCTGCTTGTTAGTCATATTATGTGGCAAATTGTTTATGTACTTTACGTATTTTATAACCTCATACGTGTTCTCCCAGTAAGATGTCATATTGTAGTACATGATAAGCTTCCAATCATCCTTTATCTCTCTTATCTCGGCCAAGGTGTCAAAATATAAGGAATTGTCTGGTTGGAGACCTGTAATATTATAACTTTTATCGTTCAACGCAAGAACTGGCGATGATAAGAACAACCAAAATATACCCATAATGCTTAGTATAACATTTGTCAAGGATAAACTCTGAGACGTTCTCTTTCTTCTTGTTCTATTGTCAGGTTTCTCCTGATTGCGAATGTCATTGTATGATGTAGTTGGGTCCTTGTAATCGTCTGTGAGTAATAAGGGTGTCAATTTGATTATCGGCCGCTTTGCTTGTCCGTTTTGTGTTTTTAAAGTTACTACGCGTGTGTGGCCGTCCTTTCCTGTATGGAGTTCTATTACTCTGCCCATTGCCCATCTGCCGATTGGCAAATTATCATCCTTTATGCAAACAATGTCGTTTAACTGTACTTCTCTGCATGGTAATCTCCACTTGGATCTTGTTTGTAACTGCTGTAAATATTCTCGCGACCATCGTTTCCAGAATGCTGCTGTCAAGTTTTCAAGTAAATGCCACCGTTTTCTTAAATCTAAATGTTCTTCTCGCACATTCGGAGGTGTGATTAGCATTCCTCCTACTAGGAAATGGCCAGGTGTTAAGGCTTCGATGTCATCGATACTTTCAGTCACGGTGCATAGTGGTCGTGAGTTTAAGCAGGCCTCTATGTCACATAGGATCGTAGTAAATTCTTCATAGGTGAGCCGCTGATCTCCGATCACCCGTTTCAGATGATGTTTCATGCTACGCACTGCTGCTTCCCAAAGTCCCCCCGCACTAGGCCAGGCAGGTGCATTAAAATGCCATGTAATCCCCATATCTGAAGCTTTATTTAAAAATCCTTTGTCAATACTGTCCAAACATTCTCTATATTGCATTAGCAGTAAACGGTTCGCGCCGACAAAGTTAGTCCCATTGTCGCTGTATACGTGCTGGGGTGTACCGCGTCGTGCACAAAACCGACGAAAGGCTGCGAGAAAGGATGCGCTGCATAATCCTGCTACCAGTTCTAAATGTATTGCTTTAGTGGCTAAGCAAACAAACACACATATATAACCTTTTATAGTTTTTATTCCTCTTCCTTTGTTTGCCTTGATGTCTACATGACCCGTGAAATCAACCCCTGTGTGAGTGAACGCTCTAGATATTTGCACTCGAGGTGTAGGGAGGTCGGCCATTAATTGATACTGCTGCTGATTGCTGAATTTTCTACACACGACACATTTACGTATTTGCTTCTTAACTTGACTGTAACCACCAACAATCCAATACTGTTGACGTATATGATTTAATGTCAGTTTTGCACCCCCATGTAAAGTACGTAAATGGGCTTCTTCTATGATTAACTCCGTTACCTTGCAGTGTTTAGGCAGTAATAGGGGATGCTTCGTATTGTAATGTAAACTTGAATTTTGTAATCTACCTCCTACTCGCAAGATATTGTCCTTGTCCAGGTACGGATTGAGACTTAATATGTTACTGTTGGGCTTTAGTTTGCCATTCGATTTTAAATCTAGTATTTCTTGTCAAAATTCGCAACCTTGCACTGTTTTAATTATGTAATTTTTGCTTTTGTTGATTTCTGCTGACGTTAAATGTAGACTTCTGTCATTGTTACGCTGTAATGCAGTATTAATAAAACGTAATACCCATGCCAGTAATCTTACTATGCGATTAAAATTGCTGTATCGGTCAATTAGTGCTGATATTACGGAAGTCTGTTCTATTTGGGTTAAGCATGATTTTGATGGCATCCTTTTTGTTTCTAGGTTCGTGACTTCAATGTCAATGTCATTTGTGTAATTATTTGATGTCCGTAGCCACGAAGGTCCTTTCCACCACATTTGATGATTGAGAAGTTGCGAGGGAGAGAGACCTCTGGTGGCACAATCCACGGCATTGTCTCCGGATTTCACGTGATTCCAACATGATTTAGGCAACGTTTGATGTATTTCCTGAACTCTATTAGCTACGAACGTTTTCCATTTTGTTAAGTCACCGTGTATCCAGCTTAAGGTAATCATAGAATCTGTCCATGCATGAATCGACTTAGGAGCCTGTATGTTATCCCATTCTAAGGCTTGTAATACCTTTTTCATAAGTTTTGATAATATTACGGCTCCACATAACTCTAAACGAGGTAAGGTGACGGGCTTGCTGATCGGTGCTAGTTTCGACTTGGCGGTAATTAACGATGTAATAGGTTCATGTGTGTTATTAAATGTTTTTATGTATACAGCACATGCATATACCTTCTCCGACGCATCACAGAAGCCGTGTAGCTGAATGGCTGTTGTGGTGTCACCCAACCAGCGCGGGATGTTTATTTCTTCGATGATGTGAATATCCTTTGTAAATTGTAACCATTCATATTGTAGTTTCTCTGAAATAATTTCATTCCATTCAGTAGTGGTAGTCATAACTCGTTGGAAAAGTAACTTTGCTCGTACAGTAACGGGTGTCAGCCAACCTAACGGATCAAATATCTTCGAGATTTCTGATAATATAAATCGTCTCGTGTATTTCTTATAACAGTCGGTATCTATTTTGTTAGTGAACTTAAAGGTGTCTGTGGCAGGTGACCATTGTAATCCTAATGTTTTAGTTGATTCTGCATTTTTGAAGTCAAGTATTGTAGAGTTTATGTTTTCTGAGCTTATATTTTCTAAAAGTAAAGGCGAATTACTTGTCCATTTTCTCAAGTTTAAACCAGCGGTTTTGAAAATTGCTTGTAATTGCTTTTGCATCTCTTTTGCTTGTTGTTGGTCATTATGACCACTTAATACGTCATCAACATACATTTGATGTCTTATGACGTAGGCTGCCAGAGGATAACTGTGTCCTTCATCTTCTGCTAGTTGCTGCAAGGTTCGAAGTGCAAGGTATGGGGCTGCTTTTGTTCCGTATGTAACGGTGCATAGCTTGTATTGTTTTAAAGGAGAGCTGGGACAGCCGTCATCTTTCCAGACAATCTTCTGCAATTCTTGGTCTTCTTTGGCTACTCGCAAATACCTATACATCTTCTCGCAATCTGCCGTGAACACATATTGATAAAGTCGCCATTTTATCAACAAACCTTGTAAATCCTTCTGTAGCTTAGGTCCACATTCCATTAGGTCATTCAAACTATAGCCTGAGGATGTCTTGCTGGATGCGTTGAATACCACTCGGAGTTTCGTTGTTGTCGATTCCTCCTTAAGAACCGCGTGGTGTGGTAGGTAGCAAAATGGTTGTAAATCTGTTTTACTCTCCACCATATGTCCCAAGTCTTCATATTCTTTGATAAAATCTGAATATCTCTGACCTAGTTCGTGATTAGATGTTAGTTTTTTTCGTAGTTGGTGGAATTGTGCCACCGCTTGTGCCTTTGAGGACCCTAGATACTCTTGAAAATCCTTCTTCATTGGTATTTTGACCACATATTGACCGTTTTCTAGCCTGCGCGTAGTGTCAGTGTACAGTTGCTCACAAAATAGCTCACTCGCTGTTAGGTTACTTTTATTACTGTCTTGTTCTCCGATATCCTCCATTTCCCAGTATGCACTGATCTCTTCAATATTATTCAAGGTTATGTGACAATTATAGGTTCTAACAGTGCCGGATAAAATCCACCCTAATTTTGTTTGTTGTGCCATGGGTTGCGGACTATTACCTTTGATAAGGCCTTCCATTAAAATTTGTGAGTAAACGTCAGCATCCAGAAGTACATCTACTCCCCTGGAACTATTGTAATCTGGATCTGCTAATGCAATATGTCTTAATTGGGGCCAGTTTTCCTTCGAAAATGTTTTATTTGGTAAATTATTTACTACATGTTTCATTACCAATGCTTCAGTGTAAAATGTAAAGTCATCGTAAACTGATTTGCAGTGTAATTGAACTTTGCCCTTAGTTTTGTTCGATAATGACCCTATCCCTGATATATTAGCACTAAAGTGCTTACGTTGCAATCCTAATCTTTGGGCTGCATCTTCTGTTATCAAGGTTATTTGGGAGCCTTGATCAATTATAGCTCTTAAAGTTATGTAAGTTCCGTCATTGCGTAATATTTGTAACATCGCAGTTGGCAATAATATCTCGTCATCATTATTCGACACGTAATTGTTTTGGATAGGCGGCCGTTGCTGAGTCGGAATTTGTGAATTTGACCCAGACGGCTGAATCGACCTATTGATCGGAGTTTTCGTCACATAATTATTGCCGTTAAATGCAGGATGTAAGATTGTATGATGTCGGCCGTTGCAATCTTTACAGCGTTTTTCCGATGAACAGTAATTTTTGGCATGAGAGAATAAGCAGTTAATACACAAATTAAGTTTTTCAACCATTTCAAGCTGCATGTCGTATGTCATACTTAAGAATTGATGACATTGGTATAGGGCGTGTTCGTCATTGCATAACGGACAACTGATTTTAATTGATGTATAAAATGCATTGTTCAGAGCAGGTTTTCTGTACTCCATCAAACTTTGTTGTGGTGGACTATTAAATGTTTTTGCCGAATTATAATTATTAGACTCAAATCTTTTCTTATGTAGAGGTTCCAGGGCTGTAAATTTTCCCTCTAAAAATGTCATGAACTCGCTAAATGAAGGCAATTCTCGTGGGGCTTTTCGAATTTCCATATAATCACCATAAGTCTCATTATCAAGCTTCTCGCACAACACATGTACTAACATAGGATCCCAACTACTAATGTCCACGCCTAGATTTTGAATCGCATGAATCGACTCCATAGTAACGTCATAAAGCCTTTTTAGTTCAAACGCTGTTTGTTTTTGAGCGCTTGGTTGACGCATAAAAAGTTGAAATTGCTTAGTAAATAGTAATTGCTTGTTATCGTACCTACGGGTCAACAATTCCCAACACAAATCATAGTTTTCAGAGATCACTTGCAAATGTTGCACTATTCTCTCTGCTTCACCTCTAAGCTTGCCTTTTAAATGCTGCATCCTTTGAGCTTTTGTAAGCGATGGATTATTATGTATAGCAGTCGAATATAAGTTTTTAAAAAGTAGGCCAATATAATAGTCAATAATATTTTAATAGCACATTAAGACTGATGAGTGGTTCATAATTACGCAAAAATAAAATTTAAATATTTCTCATAAATTAAAGTTCCAAAATTCTTTTAAGTGATCAAAATTTAAGTTTGATCTGTAGTTTATGACTACACAACAAGTAATGATAGTAATAAAATTTACATTAATCTTAAATTTTACTCACAGAGAAAAATTTTGAAATTTTAATTTATGAAAAATTATGAAAAAAAAACATTTTTTTTTCGAAATTCAGACCCACTTATCATACCTAATCTACTATTATTATATAATTGACTATTATATGCGGACCCTGTATAGATCTTATTGCTATTTTAAGTCGTAGAAAGTTAGGGCAAACAGGCGTGACGTTATGTATGTATGCATTTAACAGTTATTCAAGGATTTTATTAAATTAAAATTGGAAACTATTTTGGCTAATGAAATATTTATTGTTAATTCTGTTTATAAGTAATATATTAAGCTGTTTGTTTCTTTAATAAATAAATAAATATTTTTTTGGGCTGTAATCGGCAAGGGAACATGTGCCTTATAATTTCATGCTGCTACTGTACTTACCATCACTCACTTACCTTCCATCACATAAGATTGAGGTCAAACACGGATTCGGTCAACAATAAAAAAAAATTGAAATGACTTCTGACCATCCCTGTACACATACTTATTTTCATCATCATCATCATCATCACAACTCTTTGTAATGAGCCCACTGCAGGGTATGAGTCTCTCCCCTGGGTGGTAAGGAGGTTTAGGCCATAATCCACCAAGCTGGCCCAGTGCTGGGTGGTGGATGTCAGAATTTTCAGGGTGCCGATACGGCTTCTGACAAACCCTAACGACTACTGTATAGAAGTATACAGAACCCGGGACCGACAGCTTAACGTGCCCTCCGAAGCACGGAAGTTGTCGTGAGAAATGAATGGTTGGCGGTCACCCATCCAAATACCGACCGCGCCGAACGTTGCTTAACCTGTGATATCGTATGATACACACAGTAACCACGGCGCCACGACGACGACATACACATGACAGACTTATTTTACTTAATAATAAATATACTTTATTCTCAGACAACAAACACATTGCATTACAATGTTTATAAAACAAATATGCCTTAGTGATAGGGTTTTACCCTTTGGGTACGAAACCCTAAAAACGTATTTTATTGATTGTCTTTATTCAGCCCTTATGTTCGAAAAGGTCAAACGTAGGTCACTAATAAAAAAACAAACTCTGTGATCACAAGTACACCTGTTCGCAATTTTCACGCAAAGTGCTTCAGCAGTGTTTAATGAAATTGCATATTTGGAAAATTTAACTAGAGTTTCAAACTAACTAAAGCTCTACTCGCACGTTAAACACAAACCCTGCACTTTCATACATACATAACTTCACGCCTGTATCCCTTACGGGGTAGGCCGAACACCAGAGGCTATGAAACCATCTGAGGTCTCGTTTGACAAATTTAGAGGTATTATCATGATGGAGAGAGACTATCGCAGTGACAGGGGGTCAGCCTATCACCCGCAAAACTGCCAATAAAACCTCTGCCCTTTAACTGACTTTTACGATATGCCCGGAGAGAGAAGCAGCTGGCACATTCTATGTTTTTCTTTCGCTCCCAGTCCAGCATGGAAGCAATATTAAATATAAATTTAAAACAAAGTACAAATAAGAAAGTATGTTCGTAAAGTAGTAAGTATTGTCTTTATTCAGCCCTTAAGTTGAAAAAGGTCAAAGTCATCAATAAAAACACGAACTCTGTGATCGCAACTACACCTGTTCGCAATTTTCATGCAAAGTACTTCAGGAGTGTTTAATGAAATTGCATATTTGGTAAAATTTAACTAGAGTTTCAAACTAACCAGAGCTCTAATCGCAGGATAAACACGAACCCTGCACTTTACACTGTTATTATTAGAAAAGTTTTATGAAGAGGAGTTAGACGAGAAACATGCGGAAATTAAAGAGTTAGAAACTGCTTGAAATGCGACATGGCTTAATTTGGTAATCGTTGTTAGTGCTATAGTTTATGTGTTATTTTCAACCGACTTCCAAAAGGAGTAGGTTCTCAATTCGTGTGTGTGTTCTTTTTTTGTGTCTTTGTTACACGATTTTACGGACAATCGGGACAATTATGAATCGATTTTGAAAATTCTTATTTCATATTATACAGGGTTGATTTGTAGTCACCGGCCAAATTTTTTTTACACAATAAGTAATTTATAGAAACGATATTTGCAAAAAAAAAGTATTTATTTTTTTCACAAAGAAATAAATAACATATTAAGCAAACCATGGTCACTCTAAATTACCATTAAAATAAAGGCAACTACGTGCTATTACAAAACATCTTGTAGTACTACGTCGTAGTATTATTAATAAAATGCCGCTTCGTAGTAGGTATGTTCATCAACAGCGACTATTTTTTTTTTAAAGTTTGTGCTTCCATATTTCTACTTTTTTGTACTGAGCAACGCTAAAATAAATATGCAGGTACGTTTATATCGTATCAATGAAACTAACAATTAAATTTGGCTGGTGACTGCAAATCAACCCTGTAGAAGATACTCCAGAGGTGATCCCGTATAAATTTCATCGAAATCGATCGAGTACTTTTTGAATAATTGGAAACTTTAGAAAAAATTATGTCTCAATACGGTTAATTGTACCTTGATAGTCTGAAGCACTAGCTTCAGACAAAGCTTTGACTAAGATTTAAAAATGTTAGAGAAGTCGGTTTTTTCCACCGACTTCCAAAAAAGGAGGAGGTTCTCAATTCATCTGTATGTTTTTTTTTGTGTCTTTGTTACACGATATTTCGTTCAATTATGAATAGACTTTGAAAATTGTTGAATCATATGATAGAGGATACTTCATAGTTGGTCCCATTTAAATTTCATCGAAATCGGTCGAGTTGCAAACTTTTGAAAAAACATGTATGATTTTGGAGAATGCTAACGTTGATGACATTCTCAACTCAGACAAAGTTTTGACGTGAAGTCGGTTTTTTTAACGCTCTGCATTCGTTGATTATTGATTTATGTAAGTATTTTATTACACTTTTTTAGAAGTAAGTTTAAAAGATTTATAGTACTTTCGCCAACCTGTCGATATGACTTTTATGTCGAACCAAGAAACATCGTTGAAGTCTTTATTTATGTTTTTACATTGACTTACTTCTGACTTAAACTTACTTCTGTAATATGCTTCAGTGACATGTTTTCATACTTTGATCATTAAAATAAACTTTTATAAAATGAAAGCTATTTCCTGATGATAAAAAGATTTGTTACGAAGTATGTGCTTTGTAGTGTTTGAAATAACAGAATTAAAGGTAAAATATACCTCCATGGCCATAAAATAGAGATTACTGAAATGAATAAATAAAAAATGTTAATATTAAATATATAGTTTTCCTTCTGTAATTCTTTATTACACTTTGAAGTGCTAAATTATAAACCAAAATTAATATAAAAGATCCGGTCTACCCCTTCCTAGGTCTATGGTGGAGCGTTCATGAGTTCGCTGTTGATCGCGGCTGTATTATCTTTCAAATGAACTATTTCCTGGCGGTGCGGTGGTGGCCCGAGGCATTTTGCCACTTTGCCATGTCTAAACCAATTTTTATATCATTATAGAGGGTAATTGTGGTGTAAAGTGTTTTAGATTTTCCTTGCCTTTGTCTGGCCTGGCATTATAGCGTTGATGGTGTGAAAAGTTTCAAGCTTTTCTTTACTTTACCTTTCTTCCAGAGTGGCAGTTTAAAACACTTTTTAAATTCTAAATTTAGAATTTCACAATTTGTTCTTTGTGAATTTTTAAATTTACAAAAGGAGATATGGATAAATACGTACAAGCTTTTTAAAATTTGAAATAGAACTTTTGTTTGTTAACCAGAAGCTATAAACCATCTGATGTCGCATTTGACAAATTTGGAGGTATTATAATGATGGAGGGAGACTTGCAGTGATAGGGGGTCAGCCTATCGCCCACAAAAACGTCAATAACACCTCCGTCCCTTAACTGACTTTTACAGTATGCCCGGGAAGAGAAGCAGCTGGCACATTCTATGTTTTTTTTTTGCTCGAATTTTACGAATTTTTAAATAGGTATGTATACTTATTTATTTATTTATTACAGGAAAACTTACAGCTTAATATTTATACATAGATAAGACAATAAAATAGAAGAAGGCCATTTAACAGTTTTCACAGATAAGTGCTAACAAGTATAAATTAATAAAATATAAGCAAATACATAGACAGCACGAAGACAACATAAAAACGGATAAGAAAAAAAAACTAAATAGGGTCGAAATTATGATAAATTAATAATAACAACAAAAACATAACATAAATAAAAAAAAGAAATTAAGATGTAAAATATTGCTTTCTAATTTAAAACAAATAATTTAAAAATAATTCAGCTGATAAAGCTACAGCAACACACATCCAGATTGTCTTACCTCAGGATTGCATCATTAACGAAGCCACAAGATCTTGCAATAAAAGAGTTCTGTCTATAGTTAGTATATGCAAAATGTACATTTAGGAGAGTAGGGTTTCTAAGGGATTTGGTGTTAAAAGCAAATACCAACCATAGACAGGAGCTCCGGGACGTCGATTTTACCATTAATAATTTTGATTACGCTGCACACGTCCGCTATCCACCTCCGCTCACTAAGTGGAAGCAAATGATGTCGCCTCCATCTGGACAGATAATCATTATCAAACACTCCACACTTTTACTGTAGAAAACGTACAAATTTTACGTTGTATACGCTCTATTCTCTCAATAAACTCTTTATATAACGGGTTCCACACAGATTACGAATACTAAAGATGGCTCCGAACATAAGTGCGATAAAGTATTTTCAAGGTTTTTATATTATTGAACTCAGGTGGTAGTCTGAGAAGGAACCCAAGTGCTGTAGTCGATTTATTTATAACTTTGTCAATATGCTTGTCAAATATTAATGTTGAATCAAATGTTACCCCAAATCAACCATCGAGTCAGTTCTGGATAGAGTCACGTCATTTATCTTATAATTGTATGTGAATTTGTATTTCTTTCGGGTAAAAGAACACACAAAGCACGTATTTACATTTAAGTCTAGTCTATTGGATAAACAGTATCTGGCGAAATTATTCAAGTCGTTTTGCAACATGATGCAGTCAGTAACGTTATAAGTTTTTGAGAGTATTTTCATTTTGTCCGCATAAAGTATTGTCTTAACATGAGAAAACATTAGAGGATATCATTGATAAATATCAAAAACAGTAACGGTCCCAGTAAAGACCCTTGCGGCACCCCAGTGGGGACATGTTTGGCTTGAGATTGATACCCATTAAGGACAACAACTTGACAATGATTCTCCACGTATGAGGAAAACCAACGGAGCAAATTTCCTTTGATTCCAGCAGTTTGTAGTTTGCAGAGAAGTGTTGGATGATCAATGCGATTGAAGCACTTCAAATCAGTGTCAATAACATGTACCTGGGCAGGCGCCGACATATGCTTAGACAGGTACTCCGTACACACCAGAAGATTCGTCTCCGTCGATCTACCCGACACAAAACCGTATTACTCCCCTATAAATACTTTTTTAAGTGACGCGTACAACTGGATATAATATACGATTTTATCCAGTAATTTGGAGAAAATGCAAAGCTTTGATACAGGGCGAAAGTTTGGTTCCCTTCTAATGAATGGGCGTTATTAATGCTTTTTGCCAAATTAATGGTACATAGCCAAGCTGTAGAGATCGTGTGTAGAGCAAAGTCAAGGGAAGCGCCAAGCTACTAGCACAGTTGACTGCGAAAAATAATGGCATAGAGTCCGTCCCTGCTGATTTCTTGAGGTGAGTAGTGAGGGCAGTGAGGAGCTTCAAAACTTGCTTTTGCGTAATTTCAATGTCGTGAATATAAGTCAGTGAATAAGTTTCGATATTAGTGGTATTGGTGTTGGTGTTTAAGGCGTTGGACTAAAAGTAATCACTAAACAGATTGCAAATCTCTGAACCCGTCTTAGAGGTGATATTATTATAGAACATAACTGGCATAAGTGGAGTCTCTGTAAGTAAAGGTTTAGTTAGTTTGATAGAAAAACGTTTAAATCCGCGGTTAATTTCGATGAATTAAAAAAAATAATAAAATTATATCCATGCTGGACTGGGAGTGAAAGAAATACTTGGAATGTGCTAGCTGCTTCTCTTCCCGGGCATACTGTAAAAGTCAGTTAAGGGACTGAGGTTTTATTGGAGGCTGACATGCATAGAGACTATTGCAGTGGCCCCCTGCCACTGCAATAGTCTCTATGCATCATTATAATACCTCCAAATTTGTCAAACGTGACATCAGATGGTTTATAACCTCTGTTGTTCTGCCTACCCCATAAGGGATACAGGCGTGAAGTTGTGTTTGTATGTATGCAATGAAAAATAGACGAATTTCCACGTAGCGACATCTAGTCTCAAATAACATTAGCACTTAGCTAATAACCATAATGCTACGTTTACAGGCTTGGCAAGTCTCAACAAGCTTCCACAAGTACAAGCTTGTGAACGGGATGGTTTAGCTCGGCTTACGTTGGCTTGCGTGAGCTTGCCACTATCCGGGCTATACGGTTTTTGAAGTCCGATCAAAGGGATCAAAGTCTATACTTAATATATAAAGCTGAAGAGTTTGTTTTTTTGTTTGTTTGAACACGCTAATCTCGGAAATTACAAGTGGGATTTGAAAAATTCTTTTTTCATTTGATAGCCCAACTCTTGAGGAAGGTTATAGGCTATATTTTGTCCCGAAATTCCCACGGGATCAAAAGTTGCGCGGGTAAAACCGCGCGCGGTGGCTAGTGTAGCATAAAATTGTCAATTTATTCATGTTACAGCCCGTTCACACATGATACGTTTTACTGGATACCTTTTTTGTATTGAAAATACGTATACTGAATACTGTGCCGTATGTGAAGTCGCCCATACAACTCCATGCGCCATCGATGAAAAAAAAGTATCCGGTAAAACGTATCCAGTAAAACGTACCATGTGTGAACGGGGGGTTACACGAGTTATTGATTTGCAGTTTCAATAAGTGTTACTCCAACAACACAAAAGTCATGACCTCAGTCTCATCTATAGTCGATTTGTCGAGGCTAGGTAAGAATACACCTGATGATCTGGCTATTTATTTATGAATCACCACGATCATATGTGAAATTGATAAATAATGCTTGAAAAACGATTATGTAATGAATCGTAAAAATGTTTTAACGATTCATTAAATTATAGTTTATCATATAATTATTGGATTTTTTTTTTCATTATCGTTCAGCCAGGAGTCGCCCACAGCTGGACAAATGTCTCCCACAGGGTTCTCCACACCGATCGATCCTGCGCTGCCCACATCCTCGGCATTTACCCGGGACTTTGACCAGATCGTTGACCAGACCAGGTCCATCTTGCGGGGATCCTGCTTACGCTGTGCCTCCCAGTACGTGGTCGCTGAATTATTGATTTGGTGTTTTCATAAGATAGTGTTACTCCAAAGTAATAAATATAGTGTTACTCCAAATAGATATTGAAGGAGAGCACTCTGTACTCGATTCTGATCACAATTATGAAATAAAAGTAGGTACTTAATTTTTCACCAGAATTCCCTATAAATAAATAAAGAGTTCAAAAATGCTTCACGGCTCGACGACCGTTCGTGAAGTCGTCTATACCTACCTACCTATTCTGTATTGATAGCGCCGTGCGTACGTCTAACTGTATCGTCTATGCGTACGTCCGTGGTAAGTAGTTACCAGTGTAGCCATGCGTTGCGTTAACATTTCTTTAACTTTCGATTAAATTTACTCAATAAATAAATAATTCATATTTATTTTTTAATTTATTTTGTCTCTTCGTGTATGATCTCAAACTATCGCGTCCTCGAATTTCGAAAGTGACCCACCAGTCACTCTGTATAATCGATAACAGCTAAATCTCTAAGCGATAGATATTTTTAGCCAGCCTTCTTAGCAAGGGCGGATCCACTATTGTGGGCACGATGGGCATGACAACCTTAATGGAATTGTGATGTCGCACTACCACGATCCGTTGCGGTTGATAGGCGCCTACTATTATATCCAATGCCACAAAACATCAAAAAAAACACTGGATTGTATGTCATTGCAATTAGATCATCTGTATTGGTGTGTTTTGTTTGTGACAACAGACTATTATCTTTTTCTTTTTGGCATATAAATTCTTTTATGGGACAAAAGAGATGACTACTTGCCAAGAGCGTTGCTTATCTTAAAATAAGAGTGTCTGCCCACATACGCGAAACTGTTAGAAAGGGTATTTACTTAAACAGGATTTAAATAAAAATATTTTTTTTTGTACTTGTGTTACTCTTAATATATCTGCATTTGAGGACTTTTTAACCTTTTGTGTCACATGCCAACAAAATCCCAACACATTGTAAATGTAGATATCTGCTTATTTTACAAACAAAGTGTTCCGTAAAGGCGGGTACACATTGTTGTAATGGAACTAGTAATGTAATATCCTGCGCTCGCTGTATTTGGACATGTATTGCGCACGAACTGAGCATTCAATACGGTCATCCTGAGTAAGATTTTCCGTCGCGAGCACGGACCGTCGTCGCCGAACCCGTACTTTTCAACCGACTTCCAAAAGGAAGAGGTTATCAAATCGTGTGTATGATTGTTACTTGATTAATTGCTCATTTATGAATCGATTTTGATGATTCTTGTTTCATTTGATAAATTACAATAAGTAAGAGGTGGCCCATAGAAATTTAATGGAAATCGATTCAGTACCTACTTAAAACAAATGTATGAAAGCGGAGGATATATACCTACATAGATGACATTTCACTTCAGCCAACAACTATATAACAAGATTTCCATTCGACGAGATTCAAGATCCTGACAAGGATTTAAAAATGTTATTGAAGTTGGTTTTTTAATGCTCGACATTTGATAATACCTCACTCCGCGACACTTCACAAAATTAATAGATCAGACGAGAGTTCGAAGACCTCATTCGTGCTCTAATTTTTATCAGAGCTTTATCAGTATCATACATTCCTATATTAAAACTCGCCTGAGTGTCTGATAGGCAACGTACAGCCATAACTACTAGGCGTAGAGCTGAAGCTTAAACATACATTCCTAGGGAGATGTAGGGGTAGGAGTGCACCAAGGCAAGTAACCTAAAATCAATAGATGTCTGGTTAGGTAAATTAAAAATAAATAAATAAATATTTCCTTTGTTCACACAACATTATCTAGGCCAAATGAAGTTTTCTTAAGAATACTTTAGAATGCTATGGATACTAGATAGACAATGTTTATTCGCCAATGGAGTCATGATCAAAATATAATCGTTGCACTCATGAAAAAACTCCGTAGGCCTCGATGCAGCGACGTTGGTGGCGCAAAGAATTGTATAAAAGGAGAGACGGCTTACAGATGATAAACAAATAACTTTAAAAGTTCTGGTGGTTTACAATTTTACGATACAAATTAATTCTTAAATTATCTCCTAAACGAACAAACTGATTTACATGATTCTAGTGGATAAATTGGTTTTATACCCAGAGCTTTCATTTGACAACAAAATGGTTACGATAACTTAACAAACAAAAAATCACATTTTCAAGTTGCTCTCGTAATTATCCAATATGCAATCCGAGTCCCTTTGATGTTAAATAAATAAAAAAATGTGTTATATAAAAATATTTTATTTATTTAAGAATAATTAAACATTTAAAATGCAAAAACTTTAAAATATCCCTTTGATGTTGTCTAAAAAAACCGACAATTCACAGATTGCGTCGAGCAGGCTACGAGCGCAACGCACACTGGACTAAGTCTCACTCACACAGGCGCAATTCGCAAATAGGACGGGCGCACCAACGCCCATCCAAATTGTACATCGAGCATTTTTTGATGTTATTCAAAAAACAGAACATTTACGGATAGCTCAGAGCAGGCCACGAGCGTGCTCTACTGCGGCTCAGTTCGCGCTCGAGAAGCGCCCAAATCATGGGAACTTTTTTTGCAGGTTACAGTACTAGTTGCATTACTAGCACTCTGTATGCACCATAAGACAGCGAAACGTCGAGTTAACATATAAAAGTTTTCATTATTATTTATCAACTACACAAATCATTATGATACCATTACGCAGTTTTCCATCATCTCTTATTTTTAAAAAGCACGAAACTCAAAACCAAGTCTAACTTTACAAACGCACAAAACTGGAACCAACCAACTTTGAATTATTCCGAGGAATTAACTTTTAAATCGCTCCAGTCCCGTCGGTTATGCCACATTCATCACAATTAAGGAGGCATTAATTAGCACAATTAACATTCCATTTCTAATCGCTCGTGACGATAGAACCTTTCCAGAGCTTTCTATTTTGGCGGTAATCGCGTTTCTCAGACATCTTTTGTGCTGTAAACATTGTCTTTGATCTAATTGTAATGTAACATAAAAGTTTCTACTGAAAGGTTCTTGAATGAAATGACTGAAAAAGTGGTATATAATTAATGTGGCAACACAATAAATCGATTTTGGAAGTGTTTGCACCACGTCACAATACAATTATTTACGTTTACGTGAAGATGGTCGGTTGCATTGCTCTGGTTGTTTAATGAATTATGTGTACGTATTTACGAAGTAAAGGCATGAAATACCTACGTTGCCTAGAACCTGTGCCTAGAACCCAAAGCACAAGCAATGTATTTTACGAGAATTCGCCCGTGACTTCTTACGTTCATAAAGTAAAAAGTCCTACATTCCCCATTCCCGTGGAAATATCGGGAACTCATTATCAGTGCACCCCTGCACCATATTACTAAGGAATGTATGTTTCAGAGCTCTCTAAGCCCAGCAATAAAACAAAAATATAAAAAAAAACCCCAGACAATCACACCAACTACATGGCCCCAAAGTAAGCATAGCTTATGTTATGGGATACCATGTAGCGAACTAGCCCCCCTAGTATATAAATACATAAATAGATAAACACAAACTTTTTTTTCTTGTTCCGTGCGGGAATCGAACCCGCAGCCACTGGCGTCTGAGGCAGATAGGTTTACCCCATCGCCAAAGTGGTCGTCGAAGCAATTACGCCTGTAAGTTGTCTGTCAGTCACTCAGTACCTCAAACAGTAACAGAACAGTTATATTGTGATTAGTGTTTGTTTTAAGCATTCTTTCATAAACTCTCGTTTGTTTATTTTAAAAAATATTAAAATTAAATCTACCTAGACCATTTAACATAAAAATGGAAAAAATATACTCCGTTTTCTTTCATTCGAATCCTCGGGAATTTTCTCCGATTTTCGAGATACAGATCAGGCTTAACAACTCGTCTCCCCCTTGCTTCAAGTTTTTCCCTTCATTCAAATAATGTTCAAAATTGGAACATTTGTTAACGACTGTCTTTAAAAGTTTTTACAATAGGTGTGTATTTATAACGATGCTGAAAAGATTGTTTTTGAGAAAAGGCCGTAAATTAGGAATTTAGATTGGCTCACAAAACGCTGGGTCATTGTTTTCTTTTGTTTATTTTCCGGTTGGATTCATTTTAATTAGGCATTTCGTTATTATTTTGGAAGAAACGTTTTGAAATTTTGGCATGAAAACTTGATTACCAACTTTGTAACATAACAAGTTATTATTCTCTTAAAATACAAATTTGCTTTAACTTAGAATAGGGTTACTCAAACAAAGAAAATATCTTGTTTCTTAAATTCATTTCAAATTCATAAAAAAGTTCAAAACTTATCTAAATAGGCAGATTTTTTTAGGTTTGTAAATAATATCACCAGGACATATAAGTAAGGAAGTTCAAGTAACTTCAACTCGTTTATTCATAAAGAGGTAATAATCTGTTTGACATTTTTTAACACCATAAGTGATTAGAACCAGCACGGTAAACAAAGTTTCAAGTTTCCATTTCCTTATTGAGCACACACTACTTTCAATTATATAGTTTTCTTTAATTCTAAAGGACAAACAACTAATCAAATTTAAAAGGAATTATTTTTAAGCTTTTTAAGCTTAAATCCAAGGGTACCAATGCTACACACTATTCCCCTACGTAACTTTTAATGCCCTCAACAATTTTCCTACAATACCACATCGGCCAAGTTCGCGTCGCTGCAAAAAAATTGTTGACAAAGTTTCCTTGACTCCACAAAACTTTTATCTTCGCATTTAGCTTGGGAAGACTGAAACTTCACAGAAAATACTTGTTTCAAGAACAAAAGATAGAAACTTATTTATATCTTAACTGTACCTTCATAATGCATATACAAAGATTTATATAAAATACAACGAAAAAAACAACATATGGAGATTGCATTTTCGTTGTATTAAGGTACACAGTTTTTGTATCGTTAACTTAACCTTCGTTTGAGCTCTATCACACAAAATGATAAGTGTAGATAAGTTCTAAGATGTTAGCACATGGGTTAAGAAAAGAACTGGCTCTACTTAAAATATTGCCCAAGTACATTACCGCTGGAGCGATGATCATGAGACGTTTCGTAAAAGCGACAAATCAGACAAACCTTTGGTGAATGACCCCTTCAGTGTTTACCTGACTAGCGACTTTTAAATGTACAATCGCCGCCCGTCCCGGTGTTCCAGTTAAGAAAATTTTCCCTAGAACGGCTTTTGGATTTCGATCGAAATCCGAAGCTCCGCCTACTTTTCTCTGCAGCCAATGAAACAATATAGATCTCATATCTATAATTAAGGATCAAACGAACTTGCCAAGTGAAGTTCGATCACAATTATGTGAGCGGCTTAATTCGAAGCGATTTAAAGTTAACATGTTGTAGTAGTACTTCCAAGCATCAGCCTTGCACGGATTTCAGAGACACGTTTTTTTTTTTTTTTTTTTTTTATTTGGCAACCCTGATCCCCGCTCTTGAACTCCTCTCCACTTACTTCCTCTCATCATCCCTCCTCAATAATCATTTTGTTTAGAGCTAAAGTTCCTAGGTAGTACCCATAAAAATAATTCACATTAATTATGGGTGGGTGATATTACTTTAAAGGAATACTGTTTGGGCGGGTTTATATCAATCGCTTCGAATTAAGCCGCTCACATAATTGTGATCGAACTTCACTTGGCAAGTTCGTTTGATCCTTAATTATGTTTCACGGCTTAATTCTTTGCGATTTAAAGTTAACATGTTGTAGGATGTTCAGAGTATTTTAATGTGAATTATTTTTGCAGTATAGGTATAAGTAAAATTGTTAGAGTATAACCAACAGTAATAAATCACAAATATACATCTATTTATTCTAAGGAGTTACATAAAATACTAGTTGCAAATTGATTGGCATCCGATACAATTTCTTTGTTGTAGAATTTGGCAAATACTGAGGATGTATTACTCCATCCTGCGGTTTTCCGTATGACATCAATATTGACACCGAATCTGCTAGCAGTGGAAGTGGCCGCATGGCGCGTGCTGTGCGCGCTAAACACTGATGTGTCCACGCCACTGCGTTGTAAAGTATATTTGATACAGTGACTCAAAGTTTGAGACAAACTTTTAAGTGAGGTCTTTTGTGGCTAATAAATAAAGTGTCACAACTACGTAAACCACTCGTTTTATTTATATAATCTAAAATGCATCTGGCAGGGCATATTGCAGGATTTGTATGAAAAAATGGTAGCCTTAGAAGGGGTTGAAAGGAGTTTGGTTTTGAAGTTTTTACTAAGTCAGGTATTTTAACTAAGATTTCTGTTCTGTTTTGAGTTATATTATTTATTTTAATGAGAGAAAATGTTTGTACTCTTTGCGCTGTCACCAAACCTAGCACACCAGCGTTTCTTAGAGAAATCTTCTAAACTAAGGCTTTCATTTGGCCATTGAGTGGCCAAATTATTTAACACTATGTTTGGGTCCCAAGAAGTATTATATTTTGGATTGGTGGGCCTCAACTTGTAAACACCCTTCATGAAACGTTTGACTCGATCATCATTTAAGCTATTACCTAACAAAAGAGATAAGGCAGAGCGGTAAGAATTGATGGTCCCGTATTTAGCGCCTTTATCAAAAATATCGGTTAAAAAATGTATTACAATTGGAATAGAAGCATTAAAATAATCATAATTATGTAATCTACAGTAAATTATCCAAGATTTTATGCAAACATCGTACTGTTTGTAAGTATTATTTGCAAGCGAAGCTAGCATAATATCTACTGACCTATTCGATAAATATTTCCTTAGTAATGCTTGCCTGATAATTTCGCGGCAACAAGGCGTAGATTCTTGTGTACACAATCTACAATCTACTGAAAGGAGATGTTAGAAGGTCAATATCTGGTCCAAAATACAAAAAAATTGAAACAGACAACTTTTTAAACATAGGAAACCAAGGTTGACTTGGCCAATATGGCACCACAACAATACCCTCTGCCTTATGACAAATGATTTTCTGCATTAATTTTACTATAAGCGAGAATGGTGGAAAGGCGCAAAATAACATATTGGTCCATGGCAGTGTAAAGGCATCAACAGCACATGCTTCGGGATCATTTCTCCACGAAACATATTGTTTACACTTAGTATTGCATCTGTTTGCAAACAAATCAATACTGGCATACCAAAGTTGCGAACTATTTCATTAAATGCAATTTGATTTAATTCCCACTCTGTATCCTCGAACTGTTTTCGAGATAATGAATCTGCCTCACAATTATCTTTAGTATTGATGTAAGAAGCGAATAAGATTATTCTATGTACGTTCTTCGAACCATTTCCACATACTTCTAGATATATAATCTAGGTGATCATATTGAATACTGCCCATTCTGTTAATAAGATGTCACAATTAGATAATTCTTTGGTGAAACGTTTCAGAGCTAGAAAGGCTGCTTTTAGTTCCAACTCGTTTATATGACAAGAAATTTCGTTGTCTTTCCTATATCCACAACATCTAACTGTATCACAATACGCTCCCAATCCCGTAGAGGAGGCATCAGAAAAAAAATTATAAAACAAAGTTGTTCGGTTTGAGTGATGAATGGCCTATATCTATGTTTCCTAACCACCAATATAATTCTTCATGTAGGGTAATTAAGATATCAATTGTCTGATCGTAGTTTGGATTTTTTTTTTTTAATAAACAATTATATTTATATTGTTCAAGCTTTTTTGTATATAACCACGAATAAGTTATTGTTGGACATGCGGAAATTAAATACCTAATGAGTTTAGCGAATTCGCGTAACTTGCATCGTTTTATACAAAGAAATCTATTTATAAAAATCTTTCAATTTCATTTTCTTTTCCTCGGGTAGTTTTAAAATCATCTGCTTTGAGTCGAAAGTGAAGCCCAAGAACTTACATTCACGTTTAGGTATTAAACAACTTTTTGAAAAGTTAATCAAAAAACCCAAGCTCTGTAATAGATCTATAGTTGTAGATACATTAGTGACACACTCCGAGTAAGTCTTTCCGATAAAAAAATGTTATCTAAATAAATAACTGAAATCATACCCCGACTACGCAGGTATTCTATAACTGGTTTCATTAATTTAGTAAACACGAGAGGTGCGGTACAAAGGCCGAACGGTAAACAATTGAATTCATATAATATATTGTTGTATTTGAATCGAAGATATTTTTTGTGAGCTTCATTTGTCGCAACAAAGAAGTATGCATGTTTTAAGTCTATTGTCTACAGCAGTTTTCAGTCAATAATTTTGACGCTGTTCTGTAATCTTCTATTTTAAAATGACTAGCAAGTACAAATTTATTTAACTTTTTTAAATTCAATATAAACCTTTTATCACCATTAAGCTTAGGTACAAGAAATATACTGGATAAAAATTGTCCTTCAATATAAGTACATTTCGAGATGGCACCATTGCTTATTTGTTGCTTCTGTGGTATTAATGAAGATGATCCTACGAGTGTTTCGGTAGCTCTTCCCAGAGCTGCTATAGCCACACCAGTTTGTCTTTGCCTAAACATGATGGAGGAATTCCGTTTAGAGACCGCTTCGATAACTGCCACTTTTGCTTCCGGATTCAGAGCAGGGACAAGGAGTAGTTGACAATTACTAGGAATAAGATAATCCTCTAGGATTTTATCTCTTGTCTCTTTGGGTAGTCCCTTTAAAAGGATTTCAGACCACCGCACCGGGTTGAAATTTCCTTATGTAAAGGTTTTCCTAGTTCTTCAGCAATTATATTAGCCTTATTGTATGATGTTTAAATAGTAAATAGTAATTATTTTGTACTTAGACTGTAAGATTACTCTGTAAAAAACATTCAAGATTTGTGGCATGAATAAAGAAATTTTATTATTATTTATTATTAATCTTAGGAGCATCTCCCAACATCTCTAAGATATCGCTATCCAATTCTATATCCTCAACATCCATCTACTGGTGGATGTTTTGAGGTAGATGGCACTGAAAAGACGAAAGTAGTCAGCGTCTCGAATAATAATTCGAAAGAAGTGTTTTTAGCACCTACGAGCATAAAATGCAAAAAGTAGGGTAGTCATTTTAGCGATAATGATCACTAAACAAAGAAATTTTCCATAGTCTCGAATAAAGATTCGAATTAGGTAAAGAGGATTGGCGGCCACGGTATCACTTAATTTTAGAGTTTTCAAGCGTATCAAAACCGGGCTATATGTAGTTAATAGGTCAATATGAGACACGTTTTTTCCAACATCTATTGTTGTGATAGTTGTTGGGAATATTTAGAAATACAATAAAATCAAATTAAACTTGCCGAAAGCACATTTTTTAATTTCCCGGCAATAAAAAATAATAGTTGTAAAGTCCTACTGTCAAACTTGAATTAAGCCGCCCGCGCCGCCACCCCGTTTCAAACCTCTGGATTGGTTAATACCTGCTTATGTAATGTAATGGTTTCAAAATACGACGCCATGTTAGAAAAGACGGACTATAAATTCCTGTAATTTTTAGGTTAGATTATTGTTTTGACTTTTTATTCCCAACTTCTGTATAAATCTAATAATTATATTCTGATTACTCGTTATCTAAGCAATAAAACGCACATATTAAGTTTGAAGTACGTGAATGCTATGTGAAATAAAAGCGGTACTTACAATGTATGGGACCTTGCCATTCTTCTTTTTGAGTTTTAAACTCGGCTCATTGAAATTCAGTGATAAAGATCATTGAACTTTGTTTTCGAATAAGGATTCGAAAAGTCATTTTAGCGATAATGATCACTAAACAATGACATTTACCATCGTCTCGAATAAAGATTCTTACTAGGTAAATTTGTGAGTTTTAAACTCGGCTCATTCAAATTCAGTGATAAAGATCATTGAACTTTGTTTTCGAATAAGGATTCGAAAAGTCATTTTAGCGATAATGATCACTAAACAATGACATTTACCATCGTCTCGAATAAAGATTCTTACTAGGTAAATTTGTGAGTTTTAAACTCGGCTCATTCAAATTCAGTGATAAAGATCATTGAACTTTGTTTTCGAATAAGGATTCGTAACGCAATTATGCGATGTAAAGAGCCATGGATAGTGATAAGGTACAAATTTCACTTGGCATTTGCTTCTTTTGAAGCTTTTTTTCCAGTTTTCTGATCTTCTTGCGTATGGTCTCGATGTCTTCATATTTCCTTTTCACCATTTTTACGAACGACGAATAATAAGTTGAGATTTAAATTTTTAAACTATAACACAAACTATTTAACGTTTAATTTAAGTAATAAATTATAGACGCACGTGCGAAGGCTTGAGCACGGAAATACAGAATGATTATTGAGGAGGGATGATGAGAGGAAGTAAGTGGAGAGGAGTTCAAGAGCGGGGATCAGGGTTGCCAAATAAAAAAAAAAAAAAAAAAAAGTGTCTCTGAAAACCGTGCAAGGCTGATGCTTGGAAGTACTACTACAACATGTTAACTTTAAATCGCAAAGAATTAAGCCGTGAAACATAATCATCAGTGTCCTTGCATTTGTTTACTCCTTGTTATTTACATAGTCGCAGGTAAACCCTTGTCGATACCGATTTTTTTTTTTATGTTCCCTTTGTCTCCGAATATTATTACGGACGCCGATTGTGTTTGAACTCTTGATATTTCATATGAATAAGGGGGTAATACTACATTTTTTTAACTTGTCTTATTTTTTATTTTTTTATCATCTTTATTTTATCATTAAGGGATTTTTGTACACAGAGTGACGATGACAATCCCATCGTGACTTATTAAATACATTACATATCAAAACAATAAATGAAACTTAAAATTAATACATTTTTTGTATAAGAGAATATAGCATTCTAGCAGCACCCGAGGATGGCTCTGCTAGTATTCCGGGAAATACGCCTACATTATACATATTCAAATTCAATTTATTAACTATATTAGATCTTTGGAATGCATTCTGCTCACATTCCATCAAAACATGATGTAAGTCTTCTTCTTTACCACATATCTCACAGTTAGGAGAATTCGTCTTCATCAAAAAAGCGAATTTTTTTGAAGGAATGTGACCAGATCGGATCCTGTGAGCAGTAATAACTTCTTGTCTTTTTAATGTGGTTGTTGAAAACCAAGGAATATGAGGAGGCTCACTTTGTATACTTTTATACCAAATCCCCTTGGTCTTAGAGCGTTCGTCAAAGTATTCTCGCCACGCATTGTGTACTCGAGTCCTGTATTTTGCCAAAAGTTCCGAATAGTGAGGGGTAACTACAGCTGATAATCCTTCAACTATCGCTTCTTTAGCTAACCTGTCCGCCTCCTCGTTACCCGTTAAGCCAATGTGAGCGGGAACCCATTGTAGTGTCAAAGTGACATTTGCTTCTCTTAATTCTATTATTTGCTTCAATATCTTATAAGCTGTTTCCACGCCTATCCTCCCGGAAATGCAAGAAGCCAAATGTTGTAATGCACTTTTACTGTCCGTGAAGATAACAATTTTGCAGGCCCTTATATGCATACAATAAGATAGTGCTTTTGATATTGCCACCAGTTCAGTTGACATAATAGAAACTTCACCTTCAATTTTAAACCTTTCAAAAAATTACATCATTCAGGTTCCATATAGTCTCAGGCCGTCGTTGAGACAAAATTCTTATATATCGTTTATCTTTATGTGCTGTTGATTTTATTGTAGTTTAACATGTTCTTATTAAGTTCTGACCATTGTGATATTCAAATGGCTCATATTTTACGTGTGAAAAAATATTGATAGGTAATTCGGAAAGCTGCCATGCCCAGATATATCATGAACGTTTCTATTATCTGTCAGTCAGGCACAAAACGAGCTGATTGATCTAGTTGATCAAAACTAAATCAGTCTAGGGATGGTGCTTCTTATAAAAAAGATCTATATTTTAAATCGATTCGAAACGCAAACTAATAAATCGATTCACAAAAAAAAAACATCAAATGTTTTTATTCATGCATGTCAATTTTTGGAATAATTGTAATGAATCAAATAGTAATTAAATACCTATTTCCTTTCTTAAGCTCTAGTACATTCGTTACCTGTGATAAAATAGCAAGCCTGTTCCAAGTTGAATAGGTAAATAATTGGTATAAGTTTATTTTACAAAAGTAAGCATAAAACATGGATTCATCCCCAGTGTTTGTTTTTACATGTATCTATCCAGCATCCAAAAGCATAATTTCTCTTCGCAACTGACAATCAGCTATTTTGTCTAACTGTCAAGTTACTTCTATCAATCAAAGTGGCCATTTTTTATATGAGCAGCAGAGCTTTAAAAATGCTATTATGAATTTCGTGTATAACTCAGGTTCACATGAAAATAAAATGATATATTAATTACAGTTTGCCTCAGAAAAACTTTGGCTATATTATGATTTTTTTTTAATATGAGACGCGACAATTGCCAGTAAATTGTCTCATTATTGGCCTGAACTGAATGGTGCCATTTATTGTTAGGGTCATAATAGGCTGCGCCCATTCCAATTTTTGTCTTGGAACCGTCAGTATAAAGCGTGTACCAGTCAGCATACTTCATTTGCAACTCTTGGACCACACTACATAACAGGTTATTTTGTTCATTTGAAGATTTTGCGAGTAGTGTACTTTTTAGGTTTGACTGTATAATTTCTTTACAGTTAATAGTCGACATCCAGGTGTTTAAGGTGTACATGAGCAATGGGTTGGATGTTGATATAATTTCTTCTTTTGTATCATTAAAGGAGCTAGTCAGTAAAGGCTTTTTTTTGTTCCGCCAGTAGTTGTTTTGACAGTTGTTCAGATGCGATAAAAGATGAGTTGTATTGTTGTTAGACCAAGAGCTGCTCTTTAAACAGAATTTATATGCAAGGTATTGTCTTCTCATAGCCAATGGTTGCAAACATAACTCGCTTTCCATGGTATGGATGGGAGTTGACTTGATAAAGCCTCCAATAATCCTTAAAGCTATATTTTGTATTCTATCCAGTTTTATGGTATGACATTTAGCACTATTATCATATAAAACACAACCATAGTCAAACCTACTTCTAATCAGTGAAATATATATTCTTCGAAGGTGCAACGGATGAACACCCCAACCTGAGCCAGCTAAGACTTTTAGAACTGTTATAATTTTTAGTACTTTTTCACAAATTTCGTTTATGTGTTTACTCCATCTCAGAGATCTGTCTAACCAAACACCCAAATGCTTTATAAAATCTACTTTTTCAATGTTACTTCCGTTTAAATATATATTAATAGTTTGACGCTTATGGCCTCTGCTAAAACAACACAGTTTTGTTTTGTTTGCGGATAGTTCCAATCCTAAATCCTCTAAAATCAAAACCAAGGTATCCAGTGCTTGTTGAATTAAATAAGCACTATCTTGAATGTGTCTATTCTTCGCGTAAATCACAAAATCATCAGCATATTGACTAATAAATACTTGACGTACACTACGACAAATCTCCAGGGTAGTGATGTTAAACAAAATGGGAGATAAAGGATCTCCTTGTGCAATACCTTTGCTTGTCCACCTGACTAGGGGTAGATGAATATTATCCTCACTTTTTATTTGCAAATGTCTTTCATTTAAAAACTGCCAAAGGTAAAAACAGATTTTAGACCCCACGTTAAGCTTGTCGAGTGTCAGTATTACTTTATCTATTCTAATATTGTTATAAGCCTCTTTAATATCCAAAAAACATGCTAATGTAGGTTGATTGCAAGTAAATCCCAATTGAATATCCGTAATCAGACGAGCTAAGCTATCTAGACAAGATTGTCCCCTCCTGAAACCAGTCGTATTCGGCGATAATATTTTGTTATGTTCAACAAACCATTCAAGACGTTTCGTGATCATGGCATGAAAGGTTTTACACATACAAGACAACATTGCGATAGGTCGTAGTTTAATGTCACCACCTGTATTTTCAGAACCTTTGGGTATTGGGAGTATTTGAATTTCTCTCCACTGAGACGGTACTTCTCCAGTTTTTAAAATTTCATTGTAAATATTGAGAAGGAAAATTTTACCTTTTTTTGGTAGATTATATCATTGAATATGAAATTGTATCTAGTCCTGGCGTGGTATCTTTTGATTTTATAGAATTTTCTAACTCCTCATACGTGAAATCAGCTTCTAATGTAGGGTTAGTGTAGGAATTGCCGGATTTACAAAATCAGGTGCTAAAGATACCAATAAATCTTTTTTACTTTGTTCAGTACAGTAGGTTTTTGTTTTTTTATAACCCTTCATCCATCTCATTTTGTTCCAAAGCTCTGCAGAAGATGTTGATTCATCCACAGAAGTGCAGAAATCATGCCAGCTTTGTGCCTTAGCTTGTCTAATTAATTTTTGTGCTTCTGAGATCCTAATTTTCAGGATATCAAGATTTGTAGGTGTCGGATTATTTCTAAAACATTTAAGAGCTAGACGAAGGCGGGCTACTGCTTTTGATAATTCTTGATTCCAATATACTTTTGGCTTGAATTTTTTCGTGGCATTCGTACAGATTTTATTGTTTGGTATGTTTTTATTTGCGGCATTGTTCATGATTTTTGTAAGAATATTATAACTTGTTTCAATATTCTCAATATTCAAATTAATATCCGCCAAAGACATCTCAACAGATTCTCTATAAGCTAACCAGTTAGCCTTTTTGAAATTTCTTTTTGTTACAAAGTTAATATAATCTTCATATACAATACGAATTTTTATTACTAAGTGGTCACTACGCAAGTTCTCGTTACTTACATCCCAGGTTGTATTGATTGCTATATCTGTAGAACAGAACGATATATCTGGAGAAGTTGCTTGCATTATTCCATTGACAAGTCTTAATCTTGTAGGTCTACCGTCATTTAATGATATATATCCATTCTCAGTAGAACTCTCGAAGATTTCAATACCCCTTTTATCTGTTTTACATGACCAATTTGTATAGTGACTATTAAAGTCGCCAGCAATAATCGATTTTTCCGGAACTAAGTTAAAAATACTATCCCAATCAGAGTCAGAAGTATTAACGGTAGAAGTACAATAAATGGAAAAAATATTCTGTAAAAGTTTACAATTCAGTATTTTGACGTGAATTATTTCTATTCCTGCATTATTTACTATTAATGGAGATATTAATGTTCTTAAAGATTTATGACAAATAATCGCTACACCACCATAAGAATCACTTCTGTCTTTTCTATAAACATTATACCCACTAATATGTAAATCTTCCTCTCTACCCAACCATGTCTCACTTAACACTGCAATATGAATATTTTCCTGATTGAGCAAACATTCAAAGTCGATTAATTTTGGTCTGATACTCTGCGCATTCCACTGCAGTATATTTATATTTTCTTGCCTTAGTTTACTATCCATTTCTGAATAAATATAATATTTTACTTATTATGTCTCCTTCTTGAATTAATCGTACAAATAATTTTTTAAACTCTTCTAATGCTATTTTAACAGTTAGGTATATTTTTTCTTCAAATGTTTTTTCAGAGAGTATTATATCTTTAATTTCTTTAATAATTTTCCATATTTTCGTGCTTGTTTTTTCATGACTACTACTCGCTTCTTTATTATTATCCTTTTGACTATCAACCACTAATTGTTTTTGATGTTTACCTTTTTCAATAATTTTGTGTTTAACTATATTTTTTATAGTTAAACATATATATAGAGTTTAAGGGTAGAGTCTGAGATTTTTCCGGTTCCTTTTGCACGGCGGGTTTTAAAGAACTTAGACCCAGCCGTGGAGACAGTTTCCACAAACCTGTTATTAAAGTCGTCCATATCGACGCAGTCGCCGAGGCATTCAAAGCGGTTCTGCAATTCGAGCTGAAAGCTTTCGGGGTTTTGGATCTGGATGGGTGCAGGACGAAGTACAGACTTTATCAGTCGAGATCGCTCCAGTTTTGGATTCAGACTCAATGTGCCTCTTACTATGCGGTGATCGCTACCGATTTTCACGGCATTGATCACAGAGACATCATTGAAAATCTGTTTTCTCGTTGACATGATAAAGTCTATCTCGTTTTTGGTGTGACCATCGGGGCTTATCCAAGTCCATTTGAGGTGTTCCGGTTTCTTGAAGAATGAGTTCATCATAAAGAGGCCCTCCTTCTCCAAGAAGTCGGCCAGCATCTGGCCTCGGACGTTCCGGACTCCGACTCCAAATTGCCCCACTTTCTGCTCATCGCCGCTTTGTTTGCCTAATTTTGCGTTAAAATCCCCCATGACCACGTTGAAATGAGTTTTGGAGCTGTGTATGGCTTTGGAGATGTCCTCATACATAGCCTCCACCTCATCATCGGAGTGTGTCGAGGTCGGAGCATAGACCTGTATGACCTTCAACGAATACCGTTTGGAAATTCTGAGTATCAGCACAGAATAAGTAATAGTTGGTACAGAAGAATTACTCCGCAAGAAGATCTAAATAAATTCGAGTCTTGCTACGACGCGATACGGTGGAATTCAGCTCGCATAGCATTACGCACCTGTAAATTTATATACCTAGAAGTTTTGTCTCTTTCTATCGCATGCCTCTTATCTTTTCTTACGCTGTTAGGGTTGCTGCCTAGTGAAGAATAATAAATCTCCGCATTTGTAATTAAGTATCTACCGATGTAGGTATTACTGTTATTCTACCTTTGTAAAAAATATTTTTTCAACTTACCTGAAGTACAAAATGAAAAGAAAGTTAAGACGAATAATTAGTAATACTACCTATGTTTTGTTTGCTAAATTGAACATAATCAAATCTAAACATAATGTAATTGAATAGTTGTTTCTTTTTATGTCCATTTTTAAATACTATTTGCGACCTCGATCATAGAATTACTGTGAGTGCTATTAAGTAGGTAGGTATCTACAATGTCCCGACGGGCGCGCGCGTGACACACGACCCATTCGAAATACGCCGGCGGAGCGCTTCGCTGTAGGTAAATAACGGATGTACCGCGCGGAGTGAGCCAGGCCTGGTATCAGGTACGCTACCCTATTTGACACACTCTCGATTTTTGTAACATTGGTCACGAGGGTTTTGTGGACGAGAAACCCGACACCACCTTGGGACAGTTGGTCGCCCTCCCGGAAGTAGAGAAGATTGCCGGATTTCAGGATTATCGATTCCTCTCCCTGTCTACGGACTTCAGATAACCCCAGGATATCCCAATGCAATCCACTCAATACTTCCTCCAGCTCAACAATCTTTTCGTCTGTCCGCAGTGTCCTAACATTGTATGTCGCCAGGGCCAAGGGTCGTCGTTGGTAGCCTGGTCGAACCCGGGGATTCTTAGCACCCCCTGCCCCGCCGTTTCCTCGATCGCTACCTTGATCCAGACTAGCGGGACCGCCGGGGACTAGGGGCCGGGGCCTTTGTTTACGATTCATAATTTGGGGGGGAAATGCCGTAATCGCCACGCTTGGCAGGCGGGTTGGCGATCGCAGTGTGATTTTAATATACACAAAAGGACGCTGCTGCCCGTCCTCTGGTTAGTCCCTTAGTCGACTCTTACGACACCCACGGGAAGAGATGGGGTAGCGCTATTCTTAAGGTGACGCCACACGCCCAACTATAAATTTAGAACTATAAACTGGGCTATAAGTCACGCGTGCATAATATATTATACCCTAGTGCATAATATAATGAATCCTACAAAGTTGAATTGTACCTTTGTGCAAATTACACGCCAGTAAACAGAGCATATTTTATTGATCCGGGTTATACATTAAATATTTTCAGAAACAACAAAGAGATTTTATACCACTTCAAATCCATTTACATTTTTAAATGTTTGCACCTTATATTAGTAAAACAAATTTGTATATCAAACAAATTATTCACAATTTACGATAATTTGTTATAAAATATTAAAATATTTGCATTTACCACTCCAAATTAAACATTTTCACTTAAAATAGGCTGTATATGCTATACAGACATTGACACATTTGGCGGAAAAAAAACTTACGCGCATGCGCGAGGTTCGGCGCCATTTTTCAATCACAATTCACAGCTTTGTTATCAAGTGTGTTTGTTATTTTATGTCCACGTATGTCTGTCTTTTACTCACAAGTGTGTTGAAAAACGTCGTATGTAACTCGTGAGCGTTGCTAATTACAGTCTCGGCTCATTATTAAGCTCAACTTAGCTCACTTGTTACATAATATACTATTCTTTAAGTTTCCTAGACTCTGGTAAACAAGCTAAGTTTGAACAACTTTTTATTTCTCTATGAAAAAATACGACCAACTTATACCAAAGTTTAATTTACACACGAAAAGAAATTTCTTTTGTTTGATATCTTAATTCAACAATTGTCGCAGTAATCGCATAACAAAAATACAAAAAATAAAGACGTAATGAGAATCTTCTTTTTTTGAACCTTTTCTTAACTAAAATATCGATTATTCGGCAAATCAACCAATCATACGGCCGAACACGAACGTTCGGCTCAACTCTGATACAAAACTTACAAATTGAGAACCTTCTTTTTTTGAAATCGGTGAAAAAACTAAAACCCGCATCAAAAGCCAAACGCGAGATAATCGCGGACAAACATACTTACAGGACAAACTGAGAACCTCCTTTTTTAAAGTCGGTTAAAAAGAGCATCTGTTTGTTAGAATCACTTTTATAAAGTTATTTTTAATTTATTTCAGGGGTATAATATCAAACGCGGCAAAGTCCAGTTAGAGTAATTTTGCATAATTTACAAAAAACGTCTCAAATTCAGATATATTATTTATTTTATGATGTCGTATTTTTTGTTACTTTTATATTTCATTTAGTTTATTTTTAAGCTATATTTCAATGTTAAAACAAACCTATTTAATTAAAATCTTAAATATTGTGACGGACTTTGCCACCTTTGTTAGTAAAGAATGGACTTTCCAGTTTTTGTTATGAATGGTTACGGACTTTGCCATATTTGTTACAATTACATTTATATAGATAACTGAAATAATTAATCAGGGTTGTGAAAACAAAATTACAAAAATAATTTTAATGTTTATTAAAAGCAATCAAATAAAATATTTTAAGAATAAGTGCATTTTAAATCATGAGATTAGTATTTTCAATGCGAAATTCACAATAATTGTTTTCGTCAGAGTCTAAATTAGTACCATCTGCACTATTTTGATAAATTATAGTTTTATAATAATTAAGTTCATGAATATTTTGCCACTCCGGTCCATAATGTTTAGAAAAAATAAATTCAAAAATAAAGTAATTATTTGTCGTAGGTACTTACGTACTTGAGAATCAAAAACATTGAGCACAGCCCTAGAGTAAATTACTACAGACCTGCGTTTCTTTGCTTGATTTTGCTTCCAGTTTTCGGGATTAGCAGTTCGTTTTCTGGCTTTATTTTTAGGCACAACTGTAGGCCGGCACTCCATTATAGTTATTTCACTTATTTTAATTTAAAACAAAACGTTTAAACACTTCTAAATTAGAAAAAAATAAGACATGCACCGAGTAGTTTCGTTAGAAGCGGCCATTGAAACTGCTCGTCTCTGATTGGTCAAAATGGACTATGCTACTTTTGTTATGGCGCTCCGGGACTTTACTGAGTTTGTTATATAAACGTCACTTTATAACTAGAAAACTACGGGATTTTGCCGGTTTTGTTAAAATCTCTCAATGTGGTCTAAAAAATGAAAATGTTGCTGTAATAAAAAAAACATAATCGATGTTTTGCATTATAAGGGACTTTGCCGCCTTTGTTATTATACCCCTGATTTAAGCTTTACAACTTACTCCATAATGACCTTGTGATTGATCCTGACCAGATTTATACAGATTTTAGTCGGTTCGATTCTCGGGTGAAGCAAGCGAATTTTAGAAAATCTTTGAATGCTGTTTTTTTTTCGAAAATAAAGGAATGTTTCTTTGGAGAAAATTTTGCTTATCTCTATTATTTAAAGTACTTTCTCTCTAGGTGGCATTCTAAAATTCCACCCTGTATACACTGTTACAGGTGCTTCCTAAACTACTTAAGTTAGTAAACATACTTAACCAAGCAAGCAAGGCAAACATGGATAAAATTATAGCTGCTGGAATAAAGCACTTTGTATTTAATATTAAAATACTTTATAACACATATATGTTACGGCTAAAGGTGTTTGTGAACATAAACTTAAGATTAGCCGGCTAAACTTAGGTTTATCTTCGAGAAGCAGCTAAAGTTCGATGTCATGTTAATTCGCGTCGTGATTATTCCATCTTACGCCGGCTAATGTGCACATTAACCGAAAGGATACGGTTAAAAATGTATCTGATGGGGGTGCGCAACTCCTATAATCGGAAGTCCGAAAATTTTTCTCATATCATTTCAAATCATAATAATCATTCTTCATAAAAAAAATTATAAACACTAAATATTAAAAAACATAATAGTTGAAATTCATAATATCTTTTATATATATTCGTTTATACTAATGATTGAAACGCATAATCATTCGAATAAATAACTATAATATTCATAAGTATTTTTATCCATACTATTGAAAATCATTATGTCTTTATGTTCATTAACATTGTGATGAAAAACATTATGCGACAAAAAGGGTACCCCACCGGAAGACGTAATCGGTACGGTTAGGTGCGGCGACGAGCGTAGCGAGGAGGAGCAGAGTAATTTGACAGAGAAAATTGTGAATTTTAACTGGTTCTTGGTAGTCACAGTATGAATAAAAAAAATTAGATCACTAATTGTTAGGAGCTTCGTTGAAAGTACTAAAAGTGTATGAATAAGAACATAAAATAATTAAGGATCAAACGAACTTACCAAGTGAAGTTCGATCACAATTATGTGAACGGCTTAATTCGAAGCGATTTAAAGTTAACATGTTTTAGTAGTACTTCCAAGCATCAGCCTTGCACGGTTTTCAGAGACACGTTTTTTTTTTTTTTTATTTTTTTTATTTGGCAACCCTGATCCCCGCTCTTGAACTCCTCTCCACTTACTTCCTCTCATCATCCCTCCTCAATAATCATTTTGTTTAGAGCTAAAGTTCCTAGGTAGTACCCATAAAAATAATTCACATTAATTATGGGTGGGTGATATTACTTTAAAGGAATACTGTTTGGGCGGGTTTATATCAATCGCTTCGAATTAAGCCGTTCACATAATTGTGATCGAACTTCACTTGGTAAGTTCGTTTGATCCTTAATTATGTTTCACGGCTTAATTCTTTGCGATTTAAAGTTAACATGTTGTAGGATGTTCAGAGTATTTTAATGTGAATTATTTTTGCAGTATAGGTATAAGTAAAACTGTATTGTTAGAGTATAACCAACAGTAATAAATCACAAATATACATCTATTTATTCTAAGGAGTTACATAAAATACTAGTTGCAAATTGATTGGCATCCGATACAATTTCTTTGTTGTAGAATTTGGCAAATACTGAGGATGTATTACTCCATCCTGCGGTTTTCCGTATGACATCAATATTGGCACCGACTCTGCTAGCAGTGGAAGTGGCCGCATGGCGCGTGCTGTGCGCGCTAAACACTGATGTGTCCACGCCACTGCGTTGTAAAGTATATTTGATACAGTGACTCAAAGTTTGAGACAAACTTTTAAGTGAGGTCTTTTGTGGCTAATAAATAAAGTATCACAACTACGTAAACCACTCGTTTTATTTATATAATCTAAAATGCATCTGGCAGGGCAAAATGCATATTGCAGGATTTGTATGAAAAAATGGTAGCCTTAGAAGGGGTTGAAAGGAGTTTGGTTTTGAAGTTTTTACTAAGTCAGGTATTTTAACTAAGATTTCTGTTCTGTTTTGAGTTATATTATTTATTTTAATGAGAGAAAATGTTTGTACTCTTTGCGCTGTCACCAAACCTAGCACACCAGCGTTTCTTAGAGAAATCTTCTAAACTAAGGCTTTCATTTGGCCATTGAGTGGCCAAATTATTTAACACTATGTTTGGGTCCCAAGAAGTATTATATTTTGGATTGGTGGGCCTCAACTTGTAAACACCCTTCATGAAACGTTTGACTCGATCATCATTTAAGCTATTACCTAACAAAAGAGATAAGGCAGAGCGGTAAGAATTGATGGTCCCGTATTTAGCGCCTTTATCAAAAATATCGGTTAAAAAATGTATTACAATTGGAATAGAAGCATTAAAATAATCATAATTATGTAATCTACAGTAAATTATCCAAGATTTTATGCAAACATCGTACTGTTTGTAAGTATTATTTGCAAGCGAAGCTAGCATAATATCTACTGACCTATTCGATAAATATTTCCTTAGTAATGCTTGCCTGATAATTTCGCGGCAACAAGGCGTAGATTCTTGTGTACACAATCTACAATCTACTGAAAGGAGATGTTAGAAGGTCAATATCTGGTCCAAAATACAAAAAAATTGAAACAGACAACTTTTTAAACATAGGAAACCAAGGTTGACTTGGCCAATATGGCACCACAACAATACCCTCTGCCTTATGACAAATGATTTTCTGCATTAATTTTACTATAAGCGAGAATGGTGGAAAGGCGCAAAATAACATATTGGTCCATGGCAGTGTAAAGGCATCAACAGCACATGCTTCGGGATCATTTCTCCACGAAACATATTGTTTACACTTAGTATTGCATCTGTTTGCAAACAAATCAATACTGGCATACCAAAGTTGCGAACTATTTCATTAAATGCAATTTGATTTAATTCCCACTCTGTATCCTCGAACTGTTTTCGAGATAATGAATCTGCCTCACAATTATCTTTAGTATTGATGTAAGAAGCGAATAAGATTATTCTACGTTCTTCGAACCATTTCCACATACTTCTAGATATATAATCTAGGTGATCATATTGAATACTGCCCATTCTGTTAATAAGATGTCACAATTAGATAATTCTTTGGTGAAACGTTTCAGAGCTAGAAAGGCTGCTTTTAGTTCCAACTCGTTTATATGACAAGAAATTTCGTTGTCTTTCCTATATCCACAACATCTAACTGTATCACAATACGCTCCCCATCCCGTAGAGGAGGCATCAGAAAAAAAATTATAAAACAAAGTTGTTCGGTTTGAGTGATGAATGGCCTATATCTATGTTTCCTAACCACCAATATAATTCTTCATGTAGGGTAATTAAGATATCAATTGTCTGATCGTAGTTTGGATTTTTTTTTTTTAATAAACAATTATATTTATATTGTTCAAGCTTTTTTGTATATAACCACGAATAAGTTATTGTTGGACATGCGGAAATTAAATACCTAATGAGTTTAGCGAATTCGCGTAACTTGCATCGTTTTATACAAAGAAATCTATTTATAAAAATCTTTCAATTTCATTTTCTTTTCCTCGGGTAGTTTTAAAATCATCTGCTTTGAGTCGAAAGTGAAGCCCAAGAACTTACATTCACGTTTAGGTATTAAACAACTTTTTGAAAAGTTAATCAAAAAACCCAAGCTCTGTAATAGATCTATAGTTGTAGATACATTAGTGACACACTCCGAGTAAGTCTTTCCGATAAAAAAATGTTATCTAAATAAATAACTGAAATCATACCCCGACTACGCAGGTATTCTATAACTGGTTTCATTAATTTAGTAAACACGAGAGGTGCGGTACAAAGGCCGAACGGTAAACAATTGAATTCATATAATATATTGTTGTATTTGAATCGAAGATATTTTTTGTGAGCTTCATTTGTCGCAACAAAGAAGTATGCATGTTTTAAGTCTATTGTCTACAGCAGTTTTCAGTCAATAATTTTGACGCTGTTCTGTAATCTTCTATTTTAAAATGACTAGCAAGTACAAATTTATTTAACTTTTTTAAATTCAATATAAACCTTTTATCACCATTAAGCTTAGGTACAAGAAATATACTGGATAAAAATTGTCCTTCAATATAAGTACATTTCGAGATGGCACCATTGCTTATTTGTTGCTTCTGTGGTATTAATGAAGATGATCCTACGAGTGTTTCGGTAGCTCTTCCCAGAGCTGCTATAGCCACACCAGTTTGTCTTTGCCTAAACATGATGGAGGAATTCCGTTTAGAGACCGCTTCGATAACTGCCACTTTTGCTTCCGGATTCAGAGCAGGGACAAGGAGTAGTTGACAATTACTAGGAATAAGATAATCCTCTAGGATTTTATCTCTTGTCTCTTTGGGTAGTCCCTTTAAAAGGATTTCAGACCACCGCACCGGGTTGAAATTTCCTTATGTAAAGGTTTTCCTAGTTCTTCAGCAATTATATTAGCCTTATTGTATGATGTTTAAATAGTAAATAGTAATTATTTTGTACTTAGACTGTAAGATTACTCTGTAAAAAACATTCAAGATTTGTGGCATGAATAAAGAAATTTTATTATTATTTATTATTAATCTTAGGAGCATCTCCCAACATCTCTAAGATATCGCTATCCAATTCTATATCCTCAACATCCATCTACTGGTGGATGTTTTGAGGTAGATGGCACTGAAAAGACGAAAGTAGTCAGCGTCTCGAATAATAATTCGAAAGAAGTGTTTTTAGCACCTACGAGCATAAAATGCAAAAAGTAGGGTAGTCATTTTAGCGATAATGATCACTAAACAAAGAAATTTTCCATAGTCTCGAATAAAGATTCGAATTAGGTAAAGAGGATTGGCGGCCACGGTATCACTTAATTTTAGAGTTTTCAAGCGTATCAAAACCGGGCTATATGTAGTTAATAGGTCAATATGAGACACGTTTTTTCCAACATCTATTGTTGTGATAGTTGTTGGGAATATTTAGAAATACAATAAAATCAAATTAAACTTGCCGAAAGCACATTTTTTAATTTCCCGGCAATAAAAAATAATAGTTGTAAAGTCCTACTGTCAAACTTGAATTAAGCCGCCCGCGCCGCCACCCCGTTTCAAACCTCTGGATTGGTTAATACCTGCTTATGTAATGTAATGGTTTCAAAATACGACGCCATGTTAGAAAAGACGGACTATAAATTCCTGTAATTTTTAGGTTAGATTATTGTTTTGACTTTTTATTCCCAACTTCTGTATAAATCTAATAATTATATTCTGATTACTCGTTATCTAAGCAATAAAACGCACATATTAAGTTTGAAGTACGTGAATGCTATGTGAAATAAAAGCGGTACTTACAATGTATGGGACCTTGCCATTCTTCTTTTTGAGTTTTAAACTCGGCTCATTGAAATTCAGTGATAAAGATCATTGAACTTTGTTTTCGAATAAGGATTCGAAAAGTCATTTTAGCGATAATGATCACTAAACAATGACATTTACCATCGTCTCGAATAAAGATTCTTACTAGGTAAATTTGTGAGTTTTAAACTCGGCTCATTCAAATTCAGTGATAAAGATCATTGAACTTTGTTTTCGAATAAGGATTCGAAAAGTCATTTTAGCGATAATGATCACTAAACAATGACATTTACCATCGTCTCGAATAAAGATTCTTACTAGGTAAATTTGTGAGTTTTAAACTCGGCTCATTCAAATTCAGTGATAAAGATCATTGAACTTTGTTTTCGAATAAGGATTCGTAACGCAATTATGCGATGTAAAGAGCCATGGATAGTGATAAGGTACAAATTTCACTTGGCATTTGCTTCTTTTGAAGCTTTTTTTCCAGTTTTCTGATCTTCTTGCGTATGGTCTCGATGTCTTCATATTTCCTTTTCACCATTTTTACGAACGACAAATAATAAGTTGAGATTTAAATTTTTAAACTATAACACAAACTATTTAACGTTTAATTTAAGTAATAAATTATAGACGCACGTGCGAAGGCTTGAGCACGGAAATACAGAATGATTATTGAGGAGGGATGATGAGAGGAAGTAAGGGGAGAGGAGTTCAAGAGCGGGGATCAGGGTTGCCAAATAAAAAAAAAAAAAAAAAAAAAACGTGTCTCTGAAAACCGTGCAAGGCTGATGCTTGGAAGTACTACTACAACATGTTAACTTTAAATCGCAAAGAATTAAGCCGTGAAACATAATGTGCAATTAGAGTGTATATTTTTGAATAAAAGTTTTCTTGTCAAAATATTAAACATTATTATTTTTCCTTTTTCATTTCCTTCTTCATTTTTAGCAATTTTTAACTGCAGACCAGTTACACTTAAGTTTAGCCGGCTAAAGATAAAAGAAACTAACTTTAACACCTCCTAGGTAACACCTCCTAGGTTTAGCCGGCTAATCTTAAGTTTATGTTTGCACCTACCTTTAGCCGTAACATATATAAAAACTGTTTGAGAAACCTAAAAACTCAAAGCACAAATTTGCAGATTTTCGACTCAAAGAGAATATCAAAAATCCTTTTATCCATCCTCAAAAACTTTTTAGCTTATTATGTTTACGAACAACCTTATAAATCCCTCGACCTTAATGCATAGTTATTCCTTCAGCAAAACGTGACTAAGTACCAAAGAAAAGGCTATGAGAACTATTAACTATTATGTAAAAGTCACAAAAGCAATTCTGAATAGAAACGCAGTCTGAATGTCCCTAATCTCTTCGTTGCAGGATAGTCTTAACTTACTTATATGAGCTCTGATTATTCGGGCAAAAATCAGACTTATTTCTGAGTACTAAAGTTAACCAAGCAAATAAAAGTGGAAGGAACGTTACCTTATTAGGGACTACATTATACATTTTTATGACAGTAATAGGATTTAAGGGCATGAAGCTGCGAAGAACAACTGCTATGTTAAATTAACTATTATTATAACTGGATTTTATGCCGTTTAGTTATATTTTATATTTGAAGTCGATGATAAATTAATTAAAATCCCCAGACATTCACACCAACTACGTGGGCCCAAACTAAGCAGAGCTTGTGATATAGTATACCATGTAGCGAACTAGGGGGGAACCTAGGCTATAAATACATAGTTAAACGCCCAAACCCGGAACATTTTTTGTTCATGTTCCGTGAGGGAATCGAACCCGCGACCACGGGCGTCTGAGACAGACCTTGTTACCCCATCGCCAAAGTGGTCGTCGATGTATAGGTAAGTAACAGACCACAGAGATCACTAGTGTGATCTAGCTACCCTGAAGTGCTGATAGGCCGTCGCCAAGTAGAGCGTTAGTGGCGTTTTTACGTAAGTGCGAAGTGATGGCTTCCACGCCGTATTAAACAAACGATGCACATCCATGCTTATTCGCTTGCGAAGCAGTTTCAACGGTATCCTGAATAATTGTCAACAGGTAGACACCCCGGCTAACATGCCGGAAACACTCATCGCCAAACACGACAAACGCGACGCGACAAGTCTAAAGAACAATTACTAAAGTACGTTGTCGCGTTGACACATGTCACCTGAAGTATTGGTCGTATTACTTCTTGTCCGGACGCCACGGCTTTGCGACAACCTTGCACTGATCGATATTCTATTGATATTACTTTTTTGTTGTTTTGTTTCCCGTTTTTTTGAAAAACTCGGATGGTTTGAAACGATTCTATCAACCATGAAAGTGAGGTGTCTATTAAAATACTTTATTTCTACGAATATAAATAACACCCACAATACAAAAGTAACATAAAAAATAATGCAATTTGGGCTTACACGCCCTCTCTTCCAGGCAACCCTCAAAAGGCAAGAAAGGTTTCAAAAAAAAGGGAGGAAAATGTAGCTTATGTATATTTTTGTGAAAATGCAAGATATTTTCTGTACTTTAGTTATACTTATTAGATTAAAATTTAAGCAACCTTCTTTATTTATTTAGCAACTTATGTATTTGCCAGCCCATGTGACATAAACTTAAAGGGATGTTCTAGTTTTTGTACAAGCAAAAAATAAAAATGCAGCCCCTAGGATGTTGACTTTCAATATGAGGTTTTCCTACGACTAAATGTATTTAAAACACCCTGAAAGTTTATCGAGTGCGACCACAAACACGTTGTTTATGTAAAATTTAATTAATCTGTGCTTATTATAAACCTTAATTTATTAACTAATTAAAATATTAAATTAAATCATGCATCGCTTGCCTTACCTTTTTGATCTTGAATTACAACAGAAATGAGATAAAATAAGTAAAATTCCGAAAGCTTCTGAACATAATCCAAACTTCAAATGAATCATTATGAAAGTAATTATAAACCGTCGTTGCCGATCCTCTTTTAATTTCAGCCCTTAAGCCCTTAATGGCCTCATTGGAAATAACGGAGCAAACAGTTATTTTGTTCACAATAAAATAATTGTTTTTTCTCTTTCTCCCTATTTCATTTTTTGCACTGGCAAAGTTTTATTGTCTGATAATTTGTTTTTGGCAAGCTTTTCTTTTTTTGTAGGCATAAGTTGAGTAATTAAGTAATGTTTTTGTTTGTTTGGATGAAGTTTTGTGTGAGTGGAATTAATGATGCTAGAACCCGCTTCGCAAGGTGTTTGTTTTACTCTGTTGGTTTATATTTAATAATAATAATAATAATAACTTTATTTCCACTTTAAAGTTCACAATCTGATCCAATCACTTTAACATAATAGAAAAGAAAACAAATTAAGTACATTATTTTAAGCTATAGGTAAGAGCACAAAAAGTTCAACAGCATAATACATAATACCTACACACTTAAGTTTCGCTTTAACATGCAAATTAGTTTTCTTATTGGCACAGCAAAAGGATCATAACAATGACTAGACTACCCTCCGCGCTAGTAAAACTGTGTTGCGGCAGGATAGTATCTTCGTCCGTGATTGGCGTATAGCTATCACGCATAGAAGCGTGATAGTTGAGACATAGTATATGCTAAGGTAACAGACAAAACACATATTTTTTTCTTTATGAATTATTTAGAGACAACTTAAATTATACATAAATTTGATTATATAGATAACGAGATGAGCTAATTTAATTTACTTATTTATTACTTATATATTACTTATATTAATAGTAGATAAATTAATGAATAATACAGGTTTACATGGAAAAATATATTTTGGTGAAAAACAATAGAAAACTTGACACATGGCAGCTGAACATTTTTTTGTTATATTCAAAACAGCCAGTGCACATCTCAGCAGATTATACTACTTCAACACGCCCCCTTTAATCTGCATTATCTACGAGCCCTAAACCTTTTACACAAAATAAATGTTTGGATATTGGCAAAGCTTTAGTAAAGATGTCAGCTATCATTAAATCCGTTGACAGATGTCTTAAGGTCAAAAATTTTTCTTTCAAAGCATTACGTACAAAATGAAATTTAATATCAATATGTTTGCTTCTGTTATGAAATTTAGGATCTTCAGCCAAACAAATTGCACCTCTATTGTCAACATGCATCACCACCTTAGCAAGGTCATCCAAACCTACTTCAGTTAATAAGCTATTCAAATATATACTCTCTTTCATAGATTCTGCCAGGCTTACGTATTCAGCTTCCGTTGATGATGTAGCTACTGATTTCTGTTTCTGTGATTTCCAAGATATCGCAGCATTACCAAGCATAAACAGATATCCAGAATATGAACATCTATCAAACAAGCAATTGCCCCAGTCTGCATCACTAAAACCATACAATGATTTGCCAGATTTCTTATAAAATAAAGAATGGTTTATAGTTTTCTTCAAATATCTCATTACACGTTTTGCACATATCCAGTGTAACTTACTTGGATTTTCCGTAAACTGAGCAAGTTTCGAGATCGTATGACAAATATCTGGTCTCGTTCCAATACCTATATACATGAGAGAACCAATGAGTTCTCTGTAAGGCCATGACTGTTGACATGTTATTTCAACACTTTTTGAAAAATTCATGCCAACTTCAAGTGGCGTCGATACAGTATTGCAATCTTCCATGTCGAATTTCTGCAAAACTTCTTTTATGTATTTTCTTTGAGAAAGCTTTACACCATCAACACATTTTTCAATTTCTAAGCCCAGACAATACTTTGCTGCTCCGAAATCTTTTAGTTCGAAATCTGTTGCTAATTCCTTTTTAAACTGTAGAATCCATTGCCTATCTTTACAGCTTATTAGAATATCATCTACATATATAGTCACCAGGAGTAAAAGACCATCTTCATTTTTCTTATAATATAAACAAGGCTCATTAAGTGTAGATTTCATTCCCATTTTTTCTAATTTTTCATTTAAACGTATGTACCACTGTCGTCCGGATTGTTTTAATCCATACAACGACCTTTTAAGTATACATATATTACCACCACCTTGTAGATCCTTTAACATCCTTTTTGCCCGCATCAAATTGTTTTCATCTGTACTATCATTCTTTATAATATGTTTTAAAATTTTCTCTAAATGTACTGGGATTCTCATATAAACTTCCTCATTAAGCATTCCATTTAAGTACGCTGTGTTAATATCCATTTGATGTATTTCCATATTAAATTCAGCAGCAAGAGCACACAATAATCTTATTGTTTGAAGTCTAGCTACCGGAGCGTACGTTTGGAAATAATTTACACCATACCGTTGGTTATAACCTTTGGCTACAAGTCTTGCCTTTTTCTTTTCAGTGCCATCAATGTTCTGTTTCTTTACTAAAACATAGCGACATCCTACAACATCACAGTTTTCAGGCTTCAAAACTATATCAAAAGTATTATTTTTAAGTAGACTTTGAACTTCTGACGAAATAGCTTCCATCCACCCTTCGCGTTCATCACCCGATAAAGCTTCATCTATAGATATTTCTATAGCTCCAGCAAAATGTTCATTTTCATAAAGCCTTTCACTGTCTTCTTGATCATATTGCATTGTTGTATTTTCTGTCACTTTATTATGATTCACTTCTTGACTGGTTTCTCTAACATTATATAGCTTCTTAGGCCTTCCACGTTGACCTCTTTGTATTTTCGGTCTTCCAGGCATTCTTTTTAATATTATCGGATTTGTTTTATCTTCATTTGCTCCACCAGTTGCATTTTCACTTGAATCGTCATTATCATTGTTATCATTGAAGCTATTTTGATGTACAATTTTAATATCATCACGTATTGTATCTTTATTAAATACTGCATCAATTATCGATTCATTATTTGATTTCTTATCCTTTTCGATAATCTCATTTCCATCTCCATTGCTGTAAATTTTATTGATTTTGGTAATATAATTTTCTTGAAATTTCACGTCTCGTGCAATAACAACTTTATGTTCGTCTGGTATCCATATTCTGTACCCTTTTGAAGTTCGTGGGTATCCCACCATTATGCCTTCTCGAGCACGTGCGACAAACTTATCTTTATTAGGCGTCTTATCCAAAACAAAACATTTAGAACCGAAACATCGCATGTACTCAATGTTAGCTGATTCTCCATACCACATGTTATATGGCGTATCACCATTAAAAGTATTAGTCGGACAACGATTTCTAATATGGCAGGCAGTTGCAACAGCATCAGCCCAAAAACCTTTAGACAGTCCCGAAGACAATAGCATACATCTCGCCATCTCCGTAAGAGTACGATTCATTCGCTCACTTATAGAGTTCATCTGAGGTGTATGTGCTACCGTCAAACGACGTTGAATTCCTTCTGTTCTTAGAAAATCATCGAATTCTTTGTTGCAGTATTCGCCACCGTTGTCAGACTGAAGAGCTTTAATTCTCATTCCAGATTGTTTTTCTATAAATGTTTTATACGTTTTAAACGCGCTTAATACCTCACTTTTCTTACTGAGCAAGTACACTTCGCACCAACGTGTACTGTCATCTATAAAAGTGACGAAGTATTTAGCTCCACCTAGAGATTCGGTTCTCATTGGTCCAACGACGTCCGAATGGACAATCATTAATTTAGTGTTACATGGGCCTCTCGTCTTCAAGAACGGTAATGTAGTCATCATTCCTTTCGCACATGTTTCACAGTCATGTAATCCATTCACATCATCTGTCTTTACATCAAATCCGTAAGTATTCAATAATTTCACAAGATCTCGAGCATTCAAATGACCCATACGTTCATGCCACAAACGTACATCTACATTCATAGCAATTAATGCGTCATTCATTCTATTTTTCACCTCTCTCACTCTGTATAAGTTACCCACACGATCGGCTGTCATTTTGATAACGCCTTTGTTATCAGTGACATAAGCAATATCACGTTTAAAAAGAACATTATGACCATTGTCAGTAATTTTGGCAACTGAAATTAAATTACTTCTTAAATTGGGAACGTACAAAGTATCGCGAAGCAGAATTTGACGTTTGTCTTGATCATTTGAAGCTACGAAATGAATATCACCCTTACCTTTGACATCTGTCGACAGATTACTAGCTAAATTCAATTTTGCAGTATACGGTAAAACCTCTTTACCAAAATTTTCAGGATCTTTGCAAAGATGAGATGTGCACCCACTATCTAAAATAAAAGAATTTTGAATTAAATTATTTGGTAAATCGCCACAATTAAACATTTCATAATTATCTTGTTCTTCAGTTACACATCCTATCTCATGATTTTCCTTCTTTATTTTGCAATCACTAGCTTTGTGACCATACTTATGACATTTATAACATTTGTACTTGAATGAACCACTGGAATTAGATGCAGTATTGACGGTCTTGAAAGACTTATTTCTCGTCCAATTTTTCTTAGCATACATAGCTCCTTGTATTTCAATAGTATTATTACTATGCCGCCTCGAGCTATCTTCTTCTAAAATTTTTATTTTTAATATTTCCACCGAAGGTAAATCATCGCGGGATTCCATTGCGCATCTAAAGTTATCATAACTTGCTGGTAAACTATATAACAATAATATTGATAACAAATCTTTGTGTATTTCGATTCCAATATTACTCAATTTATCTACAGCGTCCATAAATTTTGAAATATGTTCACGCACATCCTCGCCCTCTTGCATACGATGTAATGTTAACTGTTTCAATAAAATTGCTTTACGTGCAGGTCCTTTCGATGCATATATAGACTCGAGTTTCAACCACACCTCTCGTGCAGTCATGCACCCTCTTACGTGCCTTAACTCACTCGGACTAATTGATAAAATCAGATCTGCCTTCGCCTTTTCATCTGCAGCTAACCAATCATCTAATAATTTTTCATTACCTCGTTCAGAACATGGTCTTATATTTTTACCACTTACGTATTGCCAACTTTCCGTCTTAGTCAACAACGCTTGAACCTGTATTTTCCACGTTTCATAATTCTCCTTATCCAGTAACTCTATACGCACTGATTGAGACATAATTATATCAACGTTTACAATAAATATCCCATAACCTAATGAATAATACAGGTTTACATGGAAAAATATATTTTGGTGAAAAACAATAGAAAACTTGACACATGGCAGCTGAACATTTTTTTGTTATATTCAAAACAGCCAGTGCACATCTCAGCAGATTATACTACTTCAACATAAATTACATAGTAAATACATATATATGCAAACTACATAGTATGTATTCTTATATTTTATAATTTATTATAGTTTTATGTCATACAAAAATAAATACTTATATATTTGAGCTGATACATAATGTAACAAAATATATTGCAAATACAATATATATTCATTCCTATTGGCATAATGTTGAATTAGACATTATTATACACTTAGTAATCTTTCGGTGCTTTCATAGTCGAGTTCAAGAAGTTGTTTTTGTATTGATTTTTTGCAAGAAAATTGACTTTTATTTTTAATTGTATCAAAAGCTTGACTAAACCGATTGTACAAAACTGGTCCAAGGTAGGAGAAAAATCTTCGCGCAAAAGTAGTTCGGTATGTTGGTACTTTGTATACGGTAAACTTCCGTCTAGCAGATAATACTAATGGTGGGACTATTTTATGTTGTTTTAAAATAACAGCTTTTATACATAATTGTCGGACAGTCAATACCTTAAATTCTTTATATAAGTTTTTTGTAGGATAACGAAAGTTTCTAAAGTTTATGACTTTGATTACGGCTCTTTGTGCCCGTTCGAGACTTAATAGATGAGTTTTTAAGGCCCCACCCCATATAACAGATCCGTAACTTAGTAGTGACTGACACAATGCGTAGTATACAGTTTTGACAACAGAGGTTTCCCTGATGTGGCGGATCCTCTTAAAGATGCAGATAAGTTTCCTTATTCTGTTACACAAACTATCAAGGTGTGGTCTCCAGTTAAGGTTGCGGTCCAACGTGATTCCTAGATATTTGATGAATTGGACATTGGTAAGTGTAGGGCAGTTACAGGATCTTGAAGTAGTGCCACACTGGTGAGCTTTAACGCTTAAGTTTGATGGTTGATGGTTATCGTATATGCTGAATGTAATGTAACTAGTTTTAGACATATTTAAAGTTAGAATGTTGTTATTTAGCCACTGGAAAACTTTAAGAAATCCTTCTTCGCTAGTTTGTTTTATTTCATTCCAGTTAGCCGCATCAAAAAGGAGAACCGTGTCATCAGCAAAACTCACTATCTTTGTATTTTTTAACGACATATCACAAAGGTCATTTATATAAACCAGAAATAATGTCGGTCCGAGAACTGAGCCCTGCGGGACACCAAAATTAATGTTTTCAAATTGACTTTGAATCCCACCTATTGATACTGATTGAGTTCTTTCACTCAAATACGATTTTAAGAGATCTAAGGGAACACCACGAATTCCAGAACACTCCAGCTTTCTTATTAGTATGGGAATAGAAACAGTATCAAACGCTTTGGCTAGATCGAGGAAAACTGCGAGGCATTTCCTTTTTTTCTCAAGGTTTAGGACAACATGGCTAACAAGACTTTCAATTGCATCGGAAGTTGACAACTTCTTTCGAAAACCAAATTGGTTCGGTGAGAAGAAGTTCTGTTTGTCGAAAAAATTCAGTAACCTACAGTTGATTACCCTTTCAACCAGTTTTGATAATGTAGACAGAAGAGCAATGGGCCTATAATTATTGATACTATCTGTATTCCCAGACTTAAAGATAGGAACAACAATGGAGGACTTAAGAGCTTTTGGGAAAATGCCAGTGCTAAGACAAAGATTGCATATATGGGTCATAGGCTTTGCCAGAAAGTCCAGACCACGCTTTAGAAAGATGGATGATACACTGTCTGGGCCCGTAGCCGTGGTATTTTTCAAAGATTTTATAATTTTTTTTATTTCGTTTTCATTGGTTGGGTCAAAAAATATTGAAGACGGACATGATGGAAGTTTTGCGGAAGTCGCTAGGTCATTTTCAGTATTCCCAAGCTTCGTGAGTATGTTGTCCGCTAGGTTTTTGCCTATATTCGAAAAAAAATCGTTGACAAGGTTAATTGAGTCAAAGGGCGAGTTTTTCAGAGTAAGTAAATTTGTGGCTGGGTTCTTTTTATCTGGGCTCAAATTGCATATTTCTTTAATAGTTTTCCAAGTATTTTTTATATTGTTTTTATTTAGGTTAATTTGTGCATTTTCGTAGTCTCTTTTGACTTTGTTTAATATTTGCCTACAGAAATTTCGATATCTCTTATAGGTTACCGACAGAATTAAATTTTGAGGATCCATTTTTAATTTTGAGTGCAATTTATCTCGCCATTTTATGCACCTCAATAGTCCAGGTGTAATCCATGGTCGTAAAGTTTGTTTTCTATTAGGAATAATTTTATTATAGCTACATCTGTTGATTATATTACTGAGTATTTTAAGAAATTCATCAGTAGCTGCATTAGAATCCTTGCATTCCATAACATTTTGCCAATCTGTAGCGGAGAGTAAATATAAAGCCTCATTGTGATTTAACCTACGTATGCTTCGAGGCAATTTAGTACCCTTTGAGTTAAGTATTAGTGATATTATAATTGAATTGTGGTCAGACACCGTGGAGTTACAGATAAAAGTGTTGGCTCTGCTACCAATCTTCAAAAAACTGTGGTCAATGCAATTCAGGCCTCGAGTGGGAAATGTATGACTTGGCAGCATCCCATGTGTGGCAAGAAAATCAGTATATTCTGCAGATCGTGTATCATTATTGTTAGGTTTGATGTCAATATTTAGATCACCAGTTAACATTACATTTTTCACATTTTTGAGGTTTGTAAGATTTTTGTCAAGAGACTGCAGAAAGTTGCCGATGTCAACTACGGATGGTGATCGGTAGATAGCTAAAATTGCATATTCATTTTTGACTTTAATAATAAGACAGTCCGCATCATTAATATCGGGCTCGTAGACTTGGGCATCAATACAGTCATTAATGTATACAACCACACCGCTGCTTTTATTAATGTGATTGTTAGTAGCATGACGTGTATATCCAGTAAGGTTTGGAAGATTAACAAGATGTGGAAGCCAACATTCTGTCAGAATGATTAAATGACAATTTATATTTAGTCTTGCAAGATGAACTTTAAAATCATCAAAATTGCGATCAATACTGCGGATATTTTGAACAACAACATTAAGATTTCCGATAGATTTCTTCAAAAAGTAATCATACCCGACGGAGTCATCCAGCAAAATGGCAGCGCCAACATTGACATTATCATCAATGTCAGCACCAACCTTGTGAATGTCATTTGGCATGCCCACAGCGGTAGCAAAACAAAAGTCTTATTAATTTACTCGATGACGTCGGGCGATTACATTTTTGATAAGTATGACGATAGGAATGAGAATATTCAATGTAAGCAATATTTAATGTTACATAAAATAACATATAGATAAGCAAAAAATATATAAGATAAATATGTATTATAATAAATATATATGACTGTATAAGATCAGAATTACGTAGATATAAAACACAACATGTTGACTCTATTATAAAATTCTTAATAATAAAATAGTTTTGGCACAATATATCGTAAATATAAAACAAAATGCAGATAACTAATAGACCATATAGTCAACCCAATGGTGTTTCAGTTGTTCGTAGTTGCTCCAATTGTTTCAGACTAATTACACGCAAAGGTGTAGAAATATCCGTCTTTTTTATCAAAACATACCCATTAAATGTCCAGCAGTATTTAAAAATACCATCCTTGACCAGTTGTTTAGCTGATAGTAGCAGTGATTTCGTTTTGGAGGTTAATTGCTCTGAAATATATACGGGCGAGGCGGGCTCTTGCTGACCAAGATGGACGCTGTTAAGTTTATCATTTTTATTCTTTGCGTTGTACTCCTTTACGGCTTTCAGTACTGAGTATTTGTTTTTGACGTCAATGAAGTCGACAATTATAGGAGCATTACCTTTGCCTCGGCGATATATTTGTTTGATGTGTTGTTCAGCTTTTACACCAACTTTATCAAATAATTTTCCGACAATTTTACGCAAATCTTCGTCTTTATACCTAGCCACATTCCTGATTTCTACACTCGTTTTATATTGATACATTTGAAGGTGATCTATTTGATTTTCTAATGTTTCAATTTTAACATGAGCATTCACGCATTCGATTTCCAAAACATCAATTTTTTTATTTAATTCTTTTTGTTTGTTGAGGCTCTCTTGCAATATTTTTTCTATTTCTATGTTACTTTTGATAAGTGAGGCATTTTGTAAAGTTAAAGCTTCTAAAGTTTTGTTGAGCTTATCCATTTTATTATTTTGGGTTGACTGAAACTCATTGAACATTGATCTCATTTCATCTTTAAATTGAGTGAAGTCACTATCTGGACTTTTTCTTTTTCTGTTATTGACATTCTGGAGAAAGTCATCTTTTACGCATTCATTTAGGTCATTCAGAGACAAAGACTTGTTCATGTCAGTTTGCCGAGGAGAACGTTGTGGAGGAGAACTTTGTAGTGGCATGTTAAAATTTTGCATATACTGTCTTAAGTGTGTTGTTTGTGTGAGGGAGATGCAGATAACTTACGGTGTATTTTGAATGCGACTGGCGACGGTAGACGCACGCAGGTCGTACCACGGCGGCGAAGAGTCACAATAACCGATACTTAGTTATGCAAAATTGACACTTGACTCATACAGCATAGGTTACTTATTAGAATGTCAAACTTTTAAGAATATTGACTAAAATCATGCGCACGTCTGCTCTCTTTAAGCGATACGGACGAATTCAATTTATATATTTTTATATATTTATTCAATTTATACATCTTTACTTATTTAAAAAAGCGTAACAATACGTTTCTTTGTTAAGCCGCACTTATCTCGGAAAGTAACGTTTTATACAACATTCGGATTTATTTTTTATTTTACATTCCAATTCTTAAATCAAACAGACTATACAGACTTTTGAAGAAGTTCTTGCGAATCAAAAGTACACAGAGAATAATAGTCACTACTTCTTATAATCAATGAACGCAGAACATTAAAAAACCGACTTCGCTAACATTATGTAGTATATTTCATTACGAGTGCTAAAAGGCTGTTATTTGAAAAGAGTTCCGGCAAATGTCTACCCGAGCCGAGGCTCAGACGAAGGTGAGGGTTGACTGACACTCGGAACAAGTTGCAATGACGGTTCCGCACGTGTACTGAACAACAATTTTTAAAATAATTGCGAATAAATTGAGCAATTTAATAAAATAATAAAAACATTATAAACTCGCAAAGAACATTTTTGAAACATTGCGTCAACCGTAATAGTACATTATGATATAAGTGCGGTAATTTTCAAAGCGCACGTATGTCATACGACGTTTTATAACATATTTACGAGTTAAATTAATAAAACTCTGACTTTGTTAAACGAATAAATCTTTAATTAATTGTTAAAGCAGTTATAAAAATCTGAACAATTTTTTTTATATTTTATTTCCCAAAGTTAATTTTATTCATAAAATATTGACCACTTTCTTGACATAAAACCTCTTTGCTAAGATTTTTAAAAGTATCGTTCATTTTTAGACGGAATATCTTAAACCTTTATTTTAAAAAAACACGTGCGTGTAAAACATTACACTATCGCACAAGTACGTAATGAGATACATTACGATATTGAAATTGGTGTAATTACAACCACTTTACGAGCAAATATGTTATAAAAGAATATAAGCAGAGATGTTTTTTGTTTTTTCCTTCACCCATTTTGGGTTGTCTGGTAGAGATCGCTTTACAGAGATAAGGCCGCACAGTGCACCATTTTTAACATTGTATTTTTCTTTTTTTACTTTGTGCAATAAAGTGTAAATAAATAATTAATAAATAAATTTTGGGTAGGCAAAGGGAACTTTGTCCATACAGCCAAGTCTTCAGTAGATTTTCTTTATTGATAAGAAAAGAAAATGAAATTTAATGAGATGAAATGAAATGAAACCTAACCTAACTCATTGAATCAAATCATTAAATCTGATATTGAAACAAATTAGTAGCTTCTTTTTAGAAATATTTTCATGAATCATAAAAACTTTTATGAATTTTCATTAGTAAAAACTTCGTGATTGGTTTTTTCTTTTTAATAGACATTATTTTGACAGTTGGGAAAGAGAACGCACGAGTTCGGAAAAGGTAAAGAAAAAGCTCGAGTATCTAAAAGCCCACATCCCCAACGCTATACGTCCCTGCAATATACCACTTTTTGAGCAACTGTATTAAAAAATCCTTGTCAAAACTTTAGCAGAAGTATAAGGTTTTTTTTCGCCAAAGAAACGTTAGACTACCTACTAGACCCCCCTAAGGAAGTCTCAGAAGGAGAGGAGGTGAATGCTTGATGCACGAGACCTTTGGGGGACTACCTCGCCAGCCCTAACAGTGCGGGACTCACCGAACCCAGCGTTACCCGCTAAACATCCCCTTTGCTGAGAAATCCCAAGTTGGGCTTTTCTCATCATCTGAACGACAGCCAATTGGAGTCAGAGGCTGCGTACTAAGTATAAGGTCATCAACGTATATTTTATACGTTTTCATACATATTATTTGGACAATTTCAAATTTTTCAAAAATACTCCATCGATTTCGATGAAATTTATATGTGACCAAGTCTAAAGTATCCTCTATCATATGAATAATAATTATAAAAATTGATTCATAAGTGAACAAACTATCGCGTAACAAAGATACAAAAAACATAAACACGAAATGAGGTTGCCTGGTAGAAATCGCTTCCAAGCGATAAGGCCGCCCTTTATACATAATGTGTTCTTTTATTTGTGTTTTTTTTTATTTTGGATTTGTTTTTGTGTATAATAAAGGGTAAATAAATAAATAAATAAACCTCCTCCTGTTGTAAATCGGTTGATTAAACGAAACGTCTCGTTATCCTGTATGTATGCAAACTGCAGAACAGATTTCTATCCGGTTCGCAGCAGTCCTAGAATTCTTCTCGAGACTCACTATTGGCTAGTAAACATCACGGTTGATCACAGTTTTAAGCTATTGCATCGCTTCTATCGCGGGCCTTGAGCGTGGGGACCGAATCCAGAAATTCCGTAACGAAAAAAACCTAACACCCCCCACTACGACCGGCACAGCGGTGATACTTTGATTTCATAACTTTACATGCGGGCTTTAATAAACAATCAGCGCCATCTACTAGGAACTTGTGGAACTTCATATTAGATCAAACATTACTGCATTAATAAAATAAATAAATAATTATAATTGCATAAGTTGATAAAAAATGCTATGCTTTACCGCAGCAGTCTCCGAGTGCCACACGTCTTTTTTTGTCAAAGTCGGGAGAAATATCGATTAAAAGGACTTTGCAAAGACAGCAAAAACATACAGCTACACTGCATCTGAGCGGATTCAGGCACGATACAGTAATACAACAAACTAGCTGTTTCACGCGGTTTTACCCTCACAATTTCAAACCCCGCAAGAGTATTGGAATAAAAAGTAGCTCAAGTGCAATTCCATACTGCACACTATCACTATGCAAAAATTTCATCTAAAGCCGTTGAGCCGTTCTGCCGTTATTGAGGAACAAACTTCCATACATCCTTTTTTTTACACTGAAACACCTCGGCTGATAAAGCTGTTATTTCAGACAAAGGTAAGTAGGATAAGGGATTGAATAAATACATCAACAGTCAATTGGAATGAGAAAGTATCGCAATCATATCGAAACTTTAACATTGCAAACTGGTATTCACGTAACACTTTTTAATATGGAGATTAGGGATTGACAAGAGTACGAAATTATAACGCAATGAGATATTTTGCTTCTGTTACACATGCTCATTTCTAACATGAAAGCATGCTACAATTGAGCACTTGCTTCAATCGAGAATGTTGCTCAAAATAAGCATGCTCATTTCGAGCATACTCGTGAATCGACAGGCTTCGATTTTCGATCATGCTACAGATAGTTTAACTCAGTTGTGCGCGCGGCCCTATGTGTGCGTGGGCTTGTAAATATACAACTTTCATTCGTGTGGCAGTGACGCGGCAGTCGTCGTCCGAGCAAGACGTGTCCTTATCGCTTTTTCTTACGGGTACAGTCGTTTACGAAAATGTCTAGTTCTTCACGGAGAAAATGTTTAAGGAGTCAGGTAAATATTAAAAGATTTTTATTTATTTTTTTTTTTTTTTAATTTAGATGTAATTAATATTTATTATTCAGAGATCGGAATTGGGTGTGTGAAAATACCTAAAGTTTGCAGCGGGACATAATATGGAGCACGTGTTATATTCTCGATATTTTGTATTTTCACACACCTAATTCCGATCTCTGATTATGATTCTATATAAGAAAAAAATTTTCCTTGTTGACGTTTACGTATTATTGTTTTAGACTCGAGAAACCATTGCTAAGGTATACGAATTTCTGAAAATAGATGCGAGAGATATATTGGAACTAGTAAGTGATCCAGTTTGCAGCGCAAGTCCAATTTTAATATCGAAATTAAGTGAACATTTAAATAGCGTACGGAAAAGAACAGCAATGGCAGTGGGGGTATCAGAGAGAACGATTACTAATATATTGGCTGAAGGAAAAGAATCTGACTCTAAATTTAAATCTCCGCATAAAGACCGTAAAAAACGTTTAAAGAAGTTAGAATTAGACAACTTTAACGTTGATGTTATACGTTCCACTATTCAAAATTACCATTTAGAACATCGTGAATTATAATAACAGACGTGTTATTATAGAGCGGCATGACATCCAAAAACTACGATTTTCCTACCTAAAAAAATTACTCAGATACCGTCAAGAAAATAGGTGTATCGTATATACAGATGAGAGCTACATCTTAACTAACCATGTGCAAAACAAAGGATGGGGTAATAAAGATGGACCACCTTTAAAGAGAAACCTGTCGAAAGGACAAAGAATTATCATTGTGCATGCTGGTTCAGAACAAGGTTTCGTACCTAACGCACTATTGACATACAAAGCAAATAGTGTTTCTGGTGATTACCACTCTAACATGAATGCAGAAAACTATGAAAAGTGGCTGAAAGAACGTCTAGTACCGAATCTTCCACCTAACTCTGTGGTTGTGCTTGATAATGCCTCATACCATAACGTTCAAAATGACAGAGCCCCAAATTCTAATTAAAAAAAAATAGAAATGCAGAGATCGATGACAGAAAAAAATATAGCTTTTAATCAAGAAATGAAAAAAATTGAACTGTATGATTTGATTAAAAAAAATAAAGAAAAATATATTTCTTACAAGATTGACGACATACTTCAGCCATATGGCATAAAAGTTCTTCGATTGCCACCATATCATCCTGAACTAAACCCCATAGAAAATGTGTGGGGAATTTTAAAAAAATATATTGCTTCACATAATGTCGATCAAAATGTGACGGAAATAATGAAACTCATAAATGAACGTTTAAGTCAAATTGATGAAGGGATGTGGGGTAATACTTGTCGACATGTACAAAAGAAAGAAGAAGAATACTATAGACATTTTGACATGGAGTCAGAAATCATAATTAACCTTGGTGAGAGCAGCGAATCCGAAAATTCATCATTAGATTTTTCAAGTAGCGATGCAGAATAATGTTCAATAAATAAACATTAAATTACGAAATAACTGTTTTTTTTTAAACCCGTATATTATAACCCGTAAATAACAGTATTTGTATTTGTACCCGACTGTACCTCTTGTCACGCACACAAAGTCACTGTATATGTACAAGGTTGACCCACACATAAGGCCGCGCGCACAACTGAGTTGAACTATCTGTACCAGCGGCGCGGGTGGAAGGGGGCGTGCTTTAAGCGTGTCTAAACAAGTTTGCTTGTTGAGCATGCTTGTATCGATCAATTGTTCATACTTAAATACAGGGTTGATTTTTTTACACAATAATTATCATTTATAGAAACGATTTTTGGGAAAAAAGTATTTATTTTTTTAACAAGGAAATTAATATATCCGCTAACATATTAAGCAAAGCTTGGTCACTCTAAATTACCATTAAAATAAAGATGACTACGCGCTACTGCAAAACAATGAAATGCCGCGTCGTAGTAGATATGTTCATCAACAGCGACTATTTTTTTAAAAATTTGTTGTTCCATATTTCTACTTTTTTGTATTGAGCGACACTAAAATAAATATGCAGGTATGTTTATATCGTATCAAAGAAACTAACATTTAAATTTGGCTGGTGACGAAAAATCAGCCCCTGTAGGTATGCTTAAAACTAGCATGCTTATTGCTAGCAAATGTAAACTGCTCCTAAGCATGCTCGTACTGAGCATACTAAATAGCAAGCTCTTAAGCATGCTTTTTTCGAACATGTGTAACATTAGCATTTCTTTAGCTGAATACCACGTTCAATTCAAAATAGCATAACAATATTTTTATGTTTCGTTTTTGCTGTCAAAAAATACGTCAAAATTGGCCTTCTGATATTTAATTGGGTTGATTGAATTAAACCGATCTATGAATAGTATTCTCATGTCAATGATATATCAAAAGGTCATGACAATTTATTTATATTTAATTTTGTGTTTTTTTTTTCACAAAATTAAAATATGACTTACGTATCTTTTTCGAGATTAATGTGTTCAGACAAACCAACACTAAAGCTTTATTTATAACTACTTATATGTAGATGATGTAGCTATGATAGCAGATATGTATTGAATGGTCTCCAAAACCTTAAAGTTCATCGTTTACAATTCAATAGTTATACAATTACATAAAACACGAATATACCTCTTCATTTAGCCTGAAAACCAGACTTTATATGAAAAGTAAAATAAAGCTTCATATAAAAAAATCTCCAAGTTCAATCGCCATACAAAATGATCGCCAAAACTAAACTTGTTCGTCTAACAAGGTGTCAGTAAACTCTTAATGAAGGCTTCGTGGCCACCGAAGCAAGCGGTCCTCCGTTACCGCCTGTACCGAGATTTGCATTCAAATTGGTGTTTTAACAACCTCCCTTGGATCAAGTTGCGTAAGAGCGGTTACGCACTACTTACATCCGATTCTTCAGTGCGAGCACAGAACTTTGTCGACTCGTTTGTTAACGAATGTTTTATAGTATGGAGACGTTTTGTTAGCAAAAATTTGAAATCTATTAATTGCACGGCCAGCTTAAATAAATGTGTGCCTTGTTAATTTTGAATGTTTGTAAACATGTTGCACTCTTAAATAACTGTAAAATAAAAAATCACAATGTTACGCAAAACTTGCAATCGACTCCATACTGTGCAAACATTCGTAAACAATACGAGTCGATAAAGTTCTGTGCTCGCACTGCTATCCGAGAAGTGGCGGTCCGGCGGCGGCGCCGCGGCGCGTTGCCGTAGAACTTCTGTGGTAGCTTACTGATATGGGATTTATTGTAAACTACTTTTTAAAATAGAAACTTTATTTAAGACTGAAAATTTAATAGTAAAAATTGAAAATTAGTCACCGAGAGAAGCTTGAATGGAACTGACTCTAACATCTAAATCGTTTATACAATAAAATTGGGTTTTGTTGAGTAAGCAGCCAGCTATTATACATATACTATATACATACAGAGTTGATTTGTAGCCACCGGCCAAATTTTTTTTTACACTATAAGTATCATTTATAGAAACTATTTTTGCAAAAAAAAAGAATATTTTTTTGCAGTATTAGGCAAACCATGGTCACTCTAAATTACCATTCAAATAAAGGCAACTACGCGCTACTACACAACATCTTGTAGTACTACGTCGTAGTATTATCAATGAAATGCCGCTTCGTAGTAGGTATGTTCATCAACAACGACTATTTTTTTTAAAGTTTGTGGTTCCATATTTCTACTTTTTTGTACTGAGCGACGCTAAAATAAATATTCAGGTACGTTTATATCGTATCAAAGAAACTAACGTTTTGATTTGGCTGGTGACTACAAATCAACCCTGCATATAACATTACCCACCACATTCGGCATCCGTCATCTGTCATTTCATACAAAATTTCGACGACCGGCTGATGTAGTGGTAACATAAATTGCCTTCTATGCCAGAGGTCCTGGGTTCGAATCCCGGTGGTGGCGGATATTTGTGTGATGAACACAGATATTAGTCGTCAAGTCATGGATGTTTATATGTTTATTTAAGTTTATTCTAATAAAAAATATGTATTTATTCACTATGTATGTTTATATATTTCTTAAGTATATCAATTATCTAGTATCCATATCACAAGTTCTTGAAGAAACTTAATTTGGGCTAGATAATGTTGTGTGAGAGTCAGAAATATTTATTTATTATTTATTTAAAATTTCTAGAGTCTTATTTTCTCGGACTCGGATTGGATGTATTGCGTAACCGCTTTAACAATACGCTGAGTGAAGGGCTAAGTTGGTACAAGTTGGTGAGACGAGTAACATAATGGCCAGAACCCGAGTTGGCTGTTAACTATGGAATATAAATTAGATTTATTGGAGAATTGGTGTCAATTAAAGATCATTTTCTAAGTTGAATAACTATAGATAAAAGATAATTAAAATTCTTACTACGCCACATATTGACACAAGCTCATACACATATTACACGCATATACACACACACAAACATTCGATAGACCAATATCTATTTTTTTATTATTTAATTTTAGCAAAAACATATTAAATTATTTTTGTTTTTTAAATTTTCTTTGTACTTAGTCTGTAGAAGTAATATATAAAAAATGTTCATCCGTAATTGGCTGTAAGAAATAAATTAAGTTTTATAATTAATAATATACTAAGGGCTGTGGATATTGTAATAAATAAATAAATAAAATAAATAAATAAATAGTTTTAGTCCACAAATTACTAGGATAGGTAAATGAAAATGAAAATTATTTTTTTTTATTCATCATAAGATCATCGAATGGCCGCTTAATGACGTAACAATTTTGTACTTCGGCTTTACCAAGGTGTTGATAGTTATTGAATAAGATATTACAGTAGACCAAGAGACAAAAAAAGCCGGCGGAAAAAACTTTTGGCACTCTTTTTCAGTCAGGATTATACGAATTTAAACAAATAGGTACATACAGTACAAATTGATCATGACATGAAAAAAAAACAAACACAAGACAGCTAATTGTGAGAGCCAATGTCATGCCAAAACCAAATTGCTTACATAGTAGGTGCATTAAGCTATGGATGCACAACACGAACCTGACAAACTGGGACCAGAGTATTTAAACAAAAATGGAATAAAATAGTCATAGTATCATCAGCAATACGAGCTGGCACCGCTAGCAGCACCCGTTCACGAGTATAACGCAAGCACCAGCCATCACCCTCCTCAACCATATTTTAGGTAAGAGGGTGACCCGATACCCGACGCTACCACTAGCCATGCCGCCTGAGGGAGCATGACGTTCTTGCTGTTGTCTTGACAAGAAAGTAACTGAGTGGAACAGTCACCAATATGCCATATGTCATACCGCACAGCCAAGCCGTAAACAAAATTAATAAGTAATTAGAAACTTTTAGAAATATCCTGTTGTGCTTAATCCCATGCCTTTTTATCGTCTAAGTAATCTTGAGTTTTATAATAAGCTTTTCGAGATAGAGTGTTTTTAATGATTGATTTAAATTTATTGAATGGCAGGGAGGGATTGAATTGACTTCGGAGTTTTGTTATATATACGTATTGACATTCCAATAAATGATTTGCTGCTTTTAGCCAGCCTTAGTTTGGGAAACGCTAACTTATGGTCGTTCCTAGTCTTTACAGAGTAATTTTTATCATGATTATCTTTCCTAGTTATAAATTACTTATAAATATACATAATGTTTTCATAAATATATTGTGATGCAAGGGTCAAGATACCAATCTCTTTAAACTTTTCTCGAAGCGATTCTCTATTTCCAAGTTTATACATTCAACGAATAGCCCTTTTCTGCAGTGTAAATATCGTGTCAATGTCTGCGGCATTGCCCCAAAGTAGGATGCCGTAGGACATTATACTATGAAAATAACTAAAATAAACCAGCTTCGCCGTATTAACATCAGTCAATGAACGAATTTTCTTTACCGCCAACGCTGCAGAACTAAGTCTCTCTAAGAACTCGCTAGCTGTGAGATATGGGCGCCCCATTGCAATTTAGAATCTAAGGTAATTCCAAGATAAAGTAAAGTAAAGTAGCAAGGTAAGTAAAGTACGAGGTAATGTGAGGAAACTAAGTAAAATAAAAAATGCACCTTATATATTTTAAAAGTGTATGTGTATACATATTATGAATTTGTCTGGACATATAGTTTATAACAAATTAAGTTCTGCTTTAATGATGGCTTATCATAATGTTTAAATGAACGGCATATTAAATAGTGGCCAATCGACGGTCTTATGATGAATAAAACTTTTTGAATTTTGAATAACAGATTTATTACAGAATCAAGTTTTGAGGTAACGACCGAACGAGAATGATGCAAGTAAATAAGAGACAAACAAAACTATAGTCGATAAACCGCTTCGAATTCGCACGGATATCAGAGTAATTTACCAGTCCAAAGGTTTACCAATTATTTTCAAATTTCACCCAAATTACGTAAAACTTTCATAAACTTCCTCATATATGAAGTTCGTGAAATCATATTAAAATCTATAGTAGTAGTTTTTTGTATAAAGTAAAGATGGTACATTTGTTTTCCATGACACATGATGGAAAAGAGAAGAGCACATGTGCGCACTCTTCTACACATGCCCATTCATAAAACTGACTATTATTCCTACTCTTTCTCGGTTCATGCAGTCAGATTGTGGAATTCATTACCTCACATTATACGGGAGTCTCAATCTATATCTATTTTCAATAAAAAAGTAAGAGATCACTACTTTTCTCTATGCTAAAAGTATACAATGTATTTGTGTGTATTTTTATGTATGATATAATATGTAGGTATATATTATATATCTTATGTATGTATTTGTATTTAAAGTTTGTTATGTAGGTTTTCAATATATATTTTAATAGTATAAGTAAATTATTCGATTTATATTTATACGTACACACTATTATTGCATTTTAACCAAACTCTCCAGTCTCAGGTCTGCTGGAAGAAATTTCTTTAGAAATAAGCTGACCCTTGTATATTCTTTGTTTATTTTCAATTGTTTTATCCTGTGTACAAAAATCTATACATATAATAAAATGGTAGGAAAGTCAAAACTGTACATTGAATATTTTTTTAAAAGAATACTTGGGGTATGATCTACAATCGAAACAGAAACAAAAAATATAGTTTTTAGAATTTTTGTCTGTTTGTCTGTTTGTCTTTCCGGGATAAACTCAAAAAGTACTGCATGGATTTACTTCAAATTTGGCATGAAGATAGTTAAGAAGTCGGGTCAACATATAGGCTACATATTATCACGCTAGCAGTGTTATAATCGTAGGTGCGTTTGGTGCTGCATAGCGTTCACGCAGACGACGTCGCGGGCAGCAGCTAGTTGTTAAATAAATAAATAAAATGGTAAGTAATGATGAAGCTACACGTCCAGCCTTAAGAAACTTATTCTCTCGGCGCTTCGAATTCCAGGAGAGTAATGGTCAGAAAAATATGCGCAGGCAGTTGTTCCTAAACCATGGCGATCCATACTAAAAAGGATCTGGAGTAGTATCAGTCAAGCGTGCCCATACAGACAGAGACTTTGTTTCATAAATATACGCTAATGACAAAGATTTGCTTTAAGAATTCCTTTTTTCCATCCATTTTAAGAAAAATGATCCCCTTTTAAAATCACTTTGTAGTACGTCTGTCTGGCTCGTTGGTCAAGTGAAGCCACTCCAAAGTTATACCGCGTGATTAGTTGACCAAAGCATTTATTTTATTATCTATTGTTCTAGTTGAAATATAAGTATATATGGGAACAAGTCTTTGGGTATAAAATTATACACCTCACCTTGGTAATACTGATAAGCTTAAAACATTTTTAAAAACTAACAGTAGAATAAACGTTAGTTTAAATATTGTACTATTTTAAATAGCAGCAGGTATTGCTTTGTTAACTAAAGCTGGCGCCTTCGCAGTACTCACACATATGCAATTTTGCTATACAGTATGTTCAAAAATAAATGATTTAGATACAAAATGCGACTCTAATTTAAGTTTTGACTAGAGTTTGGTTTTAGTAAATGTAAACATATGTGTTACTAGTTATTAATTATTATGAATATTACATTATGGCTTTAATCTTGCATTTATATTATGCTGGTGCGATCGATTTACAAACTATTTTAGAGCGCAATTAAGCATTATTTATATTTTTAATATTGACACATACGGTCGATGACATATGCTGCCAACTACAAAATAAACACACTTCTATGATTTTTGCGTTCACTGCAAATAAATAATCACACGCGATCACAAGATCACGCTGTATTGATAAACAGTAGAAAACCGCGCGCGAGAGAGACGGGCAGTCTTTTCATGATGCACATACAGTACGACGTCACGCCGCGCGCTTATTCACAGACTACACACAAGAGCAATGTGTAATGTGTTGAAAGCGCCAGCTTAAGTTAATTTAGTTATATGATGTCAGTACATAAATTACATAATCATCGTTGCGAAGTGTGTACATTTTATTACACGTGACTGTACATATCTCTCAGGCTCGAGTACCGTTTTTAATATATTTGGAATTATTCCTTTTTTTCAGAAAATTCAGTTTTAATCCTTCTAACATCGATTGTAAAAAAACGAATAGTCCGATTTCAATTTTCTTTTCATAGTTTTAGGAAGGTGCTTAGATAATAAATAATAAACAAAAAGAAAAATATTTCAGTATGATTCCAAACAGAAGTTACAGGACGTTTTATAAATTAAAAATGAGTTTTTGGAGCACAAAAATCAGCATTACTAATAACCTGTCAGTTACTCTGTCTCTGTATACTATACAGGGTATACAGAGACAGAGATAATGAATCGTAAATCTTAAGATAATATAATACTCAAGTCAGGAAACTTATAGCCTTTCTCTGATATGAAATATCATCATCGACTTTTACGACACCCATGAGACAAAATCAAATGTAGCTACAGACTTCATAGGGCTACACAACACATAACAAATATCAACCTATCAGATAATGTTGTAATTTATTTACTGAATTCCTCTGACGCCAGAGGATGCGGGTTCGATTCCCGCACAATACCATCGTTTGTGTACGTAAGCATGTTTGTTTTCATTGGTCTGTGTCCATTTTGATGACATGTAAGTATGTGAATACAAAAAACATTCATCCGTAGCTACTACGGATACTGATCTAACAGAAGTTATATGCTTATCAAGCCTAGATGGCGCTTTGTAAATTATTTATTTTACATGACTTTTCAAAAAATGCTTTGAAACTAAGCAACCGTATAAGCAAAGTTTGTATATTTTTCATCATCACGAAAATGTCAGCGACATTTCTTCGTTCGTGTGACGAAGGACACACTTCGTAAGAAAAGTTACGAAAAGACAACTTTTAGTCGCGTCACTAAGATGTAAGTATTATCAAGTAGCCTAGTTAATTTTAAATAATATACCATATTACTATGAAGCTAAGGTTAACAGTAGTGTGACAGATAATTCAACTATTGTCAAATTGGCAAACAAAACTTTTTGCATTTTAAACAAGGTATTTAAACAATATCATCTATTAAAATAGCGTAGAGATATATTCCATACAGTAGTGCCTGGAAATGGACTGACCCTTTGGAGTGGCGACTCTTATGATTTAGAATATAAAGTAAGCAAGTTCAGAACTCTTACTACTCATACATTTCAGAGCAAGTGGTGTAGTATATTTTTGATTTAACATTTTTGTGAAAGTTGGATTCAAAATATTTGCATTTGATGCATTTAATTAAACATTCTATCAACACTCAGACACGTAATCAGACTCATTAAGGACCTACTCCTCTACAAACACCCTTTACATAAAGTGTACTTCTAAATGCGATGCTTAAATTCAGTAGTCCCATTCCTTAATCTATATTACTTATTCTCGTAAGCACTAACGCAAATATTTCAATACCTGTATACTCCATAATTCACACAGTTATTTTTTTAAATCATGTTTTCTACCGTAAAGTTATTATAATAACAATATGCAATCAGAGCCGCGCGACAGTAATCGTGCGTAAAAAAGACCACAACGATGCATTGTGTGGTCGGGACTGGCGATGTATGCATGAGCATGGAGTCAAACGATGGCCGACATCACAGGAAAGGTTTTAGGGTACTACCGGCGACAAGCTATAGCGACAAGCGATAAGTTTCGCTACTAATATATTCTTATACTGAAGTCGTCGTGACTCCGTGGTTACGACGACGTGTATCATCGGATATCGCAGGTTAAGCAACGTTCGGCGCGGTCGGTTATTGGATGGGTGACCGCCGACCGTTCATTTCTCACGGCGACTTCCGTGCTTCGGAGGGCACGTTAAGCAGTCGGTCCCGGGTATACAGCACCTCGTATACAGTAGTCGTTAGGGTTTTTCAAAAGCCTACTCTAGGATACTCAAAAAATGACAAATTGGGATCAAACAGATCGGACCCGTAAATCTTTGAAAACCTCTTTGGAATAAACTTTAATTCTCACGCTAAGTCACTAAGCACATATGTAAATAATAAACACATTACATAAGAGAAAAATATTACTTAATGTTATTAAGTAGGGCACTTAATGTAAGTTAAAATCAGTAAAACAATGGCTTGTCGCCTGTCGCTACCGCTAGTCGCCGGTATCAAACCTAAGCCTTAACTGACCAAATTGTTTTATAACAAAAGCCAGGAAAATTGGACGCAATCATCGATAAAGTTTCGAATGGCTTAGTTTTGATGAACATCTTTTTTAAATTTAAGGTTAAACAAGGCTTTTCGGTATCGTTATTTGTTTCTGTAGCTTTTTAACCGAATTCAAAAAAAAAGGAGGTTCTCAGTTTGACCTGTATGTATGTATGTATGTTTGTCCGCGATTATATCGCGTTTGGCTGAACCGATTTGGATGCGGTTTTCAGGAAAAGATTTGTCAAGTTTAGGAGAAGGTTTTAGTTTATTAACCGACTTCATAAAAAAGAAGGCTCTCAATTTCTATGCATATTTTGTATAAGAGATGAGCCGAATGTTCGGCCGAACTTTCGTCTTCGGTACATTCGGCATATAATTATAAAATTCGTATTCAGCCGAATGTTTAGTTGATTTGCCAAATACTAGCTGTTTCGCGCGGTTTCACCGGCGCAATTCCTAATTGCCACTACTTATGCCAAACTTTCACATTTATAATAGTTATCAGTAAGATTTCTGTTTATTACTACGCCAATCACGGATGGCTTAAAAAATGTCTTCGATGTTTTTTTTATTAGCCGACTTACAAAAGGAGGTTTTCAGATTAACCTGCATGTAGGTATCTGTGTTTGTCAACGATTATCTTGCGTTTGGCTGAACCGATGCTAATGCGGATATTTTTCACATTTAGGAGAACATTTTAGTATTTTAACCGACTTCAAAAAAGGAAGTTATCAGTTTGATCCGTCTGTATGTATGTTTATTCGCAAGTATATCTCACTTTTCTAGTTTCTGCAGCACGAGCAGGATGCTGACGATTCCTAGACGAGTCGATCTCTTGATGTATGAAGTCGTCGTTTTATTTTCGTTGTGAGTTTCATTCTTCCTTGCTCGACTGTATCTTAGAACGTCCTTCATTTCTCTACTTAGGCCCATAGACACAAGGTATAATAGTAGGTAGGTCAAGTCATGGTGTTACAGTATCAAAACATTATACTACCAGTAGTAGTATGAGGTAGTTACTGATACCATTACTAGCCCAAAACTAATCACTAAAAACTGTCACTAATATCTAAACATTGTAATATCTATAAATGCAGAACCGAACTAACTATGAAAAAACTAATAACTAGCCCAAAACAAAAACCTAACACAAAAAAGTATGAAATAAAAAATAAATAAAAAACAGTCAGAATACCTAATGCAAAATGAAAGCGAACTAATTATTTCTTTTTAAGAAAAAGTGAACCGCCTTCAAAAAAATAATCTACTAAAAATGTTAAAATAATTTTTACATACGCCATCATAGTCCTGTTCCTATTCCTTCCCAATTAATATCCCGGATAGCAAATTTCTGCCAAACTTGAATTAATAATGTAATAAGAACATTAATAATATACCTGGGTAGGTATTTTCATAGTTTTTGAAGTCGGTGTCGATAAAAGTTTTAGAACCTTATTAGTATTAATTATTTTTACCTACATATTTAACCTTCCTGAAGAATTAATCAATCAAATTCAAAAATATTCATTTCTGATCCGACAAAGTTTTCAGATACTCGTTAAACGTTGAAATAAATACTTCAGTTAAATAATATAAATGCATACAGGGTTATTGGTAATTAGATCGGAATCTTTTAAGGTGACAAGGGAACTTAAAGATTATATTATTATGTAAAAAGATTAACGATGCATGACTGTTACAGCCCGTTCACACATGATCTCCGTTTTACTGGATACGTTTTTTTTTCATCGATGACGCATGGAGTTGTATAGTGACTTCACGTATGGCACAGAATACGTATTTCCGGTACAAAAATATTTCCGGTAAAACGGAGACCATGTGTGAACGGGCTGTTACGCTGGTTTTTTTCCTCCCTTTACATTGTTTTGATCCTTAAACAAAAAAATTGTCTCTGGTTATCCCTTCTAATTTCCAAATACCAAAGAAAAACAGCTCTCCCTCATTTCATTACCGAGTCGGAGTCGACAAAAAAATCAAAACTAAAGTCATACTTAAAACTCCGTCCACACAAGAGGTCACCAAAATCAACTTTTTATACTTTTTAACTGTTTCGTACAAACTCACTGCAATATCCTTTCTGAAGCAATTATGCCATCTGTCTAAATATTGAGCAGTCGACACGAATATTACTTGTTCCTTTGACGTGGTCCTATAGCAGCCGATGCTTTTGAACTTTTCCTCTGAACCGAAAATGTCCACTTTGATATACTGCTTTTTCGTACTGGGGAGTGATAAAATAAACGGCAACTTTTGTGAGGTGAAGTTTAATTTAAAATCTGAATTTCCTTTTTGTCGAGCCATTATTTTATCAATATTAATTTATCTAAAATATTCAACAATTTTCTATTTGTTTATTTCTTTCTTACAGTGAAGCCTTATTACTTAAATAAAACTTAAAATTATTTAACTTAGGGTTTGTTTATTAATACTGAAACAGATATTAATACTATTTTAATTATAGAACTTTTAGAGATGAATCTAATATTATTTTCATGAAATACTTTTTTAAGAAAGTAAATCCGTAATATTATGATTTTGTTTTTATCTATACACAAACCCTTTGAAAAAGAAGTTTATAATCCGCAAGCGAGGTTCAATAAATTATTTCAAAACGTTTTTAATTGCCTAACTGGAATTTGAAGAATTCTTTGCAGGAAATCGTTTGAATTCCGAGAAAAATGGAAGTACCTACCTTCTAAAAGGATAAATGGAGATTTAGGATAACGTGGCCTTTTCAACGAAATGTTTGTCATGCAGTGTATTTTGAAGTTGTTTCGTACGTTGTTTTGAAGGGGAGCTCTGCAGTATTTTGCCAATTATAGTGGAATCAGCAGTGGCTTAGCTAACAATCTCTGATGTCGGTACTAATGAGTATTTTGTGCATATTCTCGTTAGTATTACTTTCTGTGCAATTTGTATCCTGTCCGTCTATGCAGGTCTTATTTATTTTAGGTACTTAACATTATTATGCTGCGTTTCCTATAGAAGCCTGGATCTGTTTTACCTTTTATACGCAGTATTCAAGTCTCGAGTGAATAGGAATAAATGGATGGACGTATAACATCCTTGTTTATACGATCGTTTTTGCCAATGGGATTATTGTTGCGGATCAAAACGTTGGATCATTTATTTACAATTATTTTATATTTTTATGAAATATCGTATTTTATAAATATCAATTCAATAGCATAAAACGATACTCAACGCGTATTTTCTAGGTGAAATATTAAATAAATTTTGCGGAAAACTGTATAAAAGTACAAAAGGTAAGGCTTCCGCCATTTCAGACTCCACTTCCCGTTTGCGTTCGCTCCCGAACGGTCGTGTTTGCGGCCGCTCTCGAGTGTTCGTACTGCGCTTTCCTTGTTCCCTCTCCCGCATTCGTGCGAGTAAGGTCTCAAGTCAAGCTCTTTTCGGAAAGTTCTCTGCGGAAGTTGAGTGGACTCTCTGCCCTTTCAAGGTAGTCATCTACTGCCAACCGAAGCATCGCTGATCAGGTGGATACGTAACCGTGACAACTAAGCCTGATCGTCCGCCGTTCATAGGCAATAGGTCCGTGTTAGGTCGATTTTTCTTTCAGCGCAGTTTGTGCAGCCACTTCGCCGTTCACCGGCACGTAGGCCCCCCCCAGCTAGGATTAGGGCTCTTTTTCAGAGTAGGTTAGGTTCCCCGGATTCGATGGAGGCCCCCATCGAATCCAGGGCTAGGCCCGGAGAAGCTCAAGAACTCCGGGACCCGGTAAGTCTGAATCAATTCCTTCAATTCCAGAATAGTATGCAACAAATGTACGAATTACTAAATCAGCAAATTACATCAATCGCATCAAACGTATCAGCCCTTCAGGCACAATCCGTGACCCTCCCGGCCACCCAGGCCTCCACCTCGTCGGCCCCTCAGGCACCGTTCTCCCTGGCCCCTCAGGCCTCACCACCCCAGACCACCGAGGTCCCCCCCGCGTCCCTCCCGGCCTCTCAGGCCTCTCGCCCATCGTCCACCTCGTCTCGTAAAGCCTCGCGTTCCGACTCGCGCTCAGCCCGGCCTTCAGCCGATCCCTACTCGGTATCGTCGCGTACGTCGTCGAAATCGCGCAAAGCCCGCCAGTCGCGTTGTTCATCCCGCACCACCGGGCAGACCCCCCCGGGCCTCACCCAAGCCTCTCAGTCCTTGCCTCCGTCGCAATACCCCTTGGTATTCGACTCCTCCCCCGCGTCCCCCAACACCCACGCCCCCGAGGCTCCTGCCGCTCAGGACGCCTCTGATTCCGAAGTCGACCGTATGTCGACCGCGTCCCCTCATCACGACTCAGATAACGAAAACGGCTGGGAAACAGCCACAAACAAAAACAAAAAAAAGCGTCCAAACACCGCGTCCTCGCCTCAGTCCCAAACAGCCACTCAGGCCCCCGGTTCACCCAAGCGCAAAACTCCGGCGTCAAACAACGCGGCCCCTACTCCATCGTCCAAAAAACCCCCACCTGTCTTCCTTAAAGACAAAAATAGGTGGACCCAAATCTCTAACATCTGCAATAATCGTAATATTCAATATTCAAGAGCGACCAACATGCGCGACTTTCTAAAAATAGAAGTAAAAACAGAAAAAGATCACCGCGATCTAACTCGATACCTTTCAGATAACCACATTCAATACCATACCTACGCACTCCCGGAGGACCGAAAGGTCCGCGCGATAATTCGAGGAATCCCTACAGAAATATCTGAGGACGAAGTCCGAACCGATCTCCTAACTAACGGTTACCCCGTGATATCCGTCCACCCAATCCAAACGCGGAACGGTAAACCATGCCCCCTCAAATTAATAATCTTAGAAAACAACCCTAAGGGCAAGAGCGTCTTTAAGAATCTCCAAACGGTCTGCAACATCTCCGGCATCATTGTTGAAGGCCCGCGTAAATCCGCCTACCCCGCCCAATGCCACCGCTGCCAGTCATATGGTCACGCGTCAGCCAACTGTGGTACGAACCCCAGGTGCGTCAAGTGCCTGGAACACCATCTCACTCGGGAATGCTCGCGAACACCCGATTCCCCAGGCGAACCAGCCTGCGTACTTTGCGGCCAATCCGGCCATCCAGCCAACTACAAAGGCTGCTCTAAGGCTCCCAAGCCGAGGACTCCGTCAGCGGCTGTGCCCAAAAAGCCGGTCTCTAATCCCAAACAAAATTCGAACGAACCTCCGTCGTCCCAACCGACCCCTCAGGTCATACCCTCCTCAGCGCCGACATCATCGGCGTGGACCAAGCCTATCTCAATGTCACAACCGGCCCCCTCACAACCCCCACCTCTCATGCAGCAAACGAGTCAAATTAATGTTAAAAACCTACTAGGAATCGCGCGCGTCGATGACTACCTAGCCATCGCGGCAATCGACCAAGAACTAGCACTCCTTGATGACTTCTCCAAAGTGCCCGCAACCATCGCGAAATACTCACACATCCTTAAACGAATTGAACACCTTTTCAATGGCGGTCAACAATAGTATCCCCCGTGCTCCAACAGCCACATCTGGTCGCTCCAAGACCAAACCAAAGGGCCTAACCCTTGGCTCATTTAACGCGCGTTCGCTTCGTCCCAACCACCTAGAAGTAAAACACTTCCTCCAAAATAACGACTTTGACCTCTTCCTCCTCCAAGAAACTTGGCTCAGCCCCAGGAATCGCAGAGGTTTTTCCATCCCCAAATACTCTCTTGTAAGGGATGACAGGCCATCCGCCTTAGGTGGCGGCACTGCCATCTATTACAAGAGAAGTCTTCACTGTATCCCAATACCTACACCTCCCCTTATCAACCTGGAAGCGACAGTATGTAAGGTGGCCATGACAGGCCACCCAACCATCATTGTCGCCTCCATCTACCTTCCCAGCGGTAAACCTCCCATTCTCAGCGACTTTGAAGCCATACTGGGGTTGGGCCAGTCAGTCATTATGTTTGGAGATTTCAACTGCAAACATACTGACTGGTCGTGCTACACAACCAACAGTAACGGAGTCAAACTCAATGAAATTCTTGAGTCAATGAACATAGATATAAATATCTTATGTCCAAACTCTCCCACTCACTATCCAGCTAACGTCAACCTTTCCCCAGACATCTTAGACTTCGCCTTGGTCAAGGACGTCTCCTTAGACTTACGTTCTATAGATTCGCTCGACGACCTAGGCTCCGATCACCGTCCCGTAAGACTTATCCTTGGTAGTCAACCCGATCCTGTCCCCTCAACAAAAACCTTTACCAACTGGAAAGGGTTTAAGAATTCCCTTGCCCTCCTTTCAATCGATCCTGTCTCTCCGCTGGCCTTTCCGACGGACTACCTCAATAGCCCTGAAAGAATCGACAGTGCGGTTGACGCTGTCACTGATGCCATCACCAATGCCATCAGTGAGAACGTCAAAACAGTCCCGGTCCCAAAACTCAAACTCCCATCTCACATCCTCCTCCTCATAAAACAGAAAAATGTGGCACTTCGTCGAGCCAGGCGCTACCCAACTCCCGAGTATAGATTAACGGCAAACCAACTTCAACGTAAAGTTAAAAAATCCCTCGCGGAATTCAGAGAACTCCAAGCTAACGAGCTTATGGAGAATATTACTCCCTCTCACACGGCCTACTACAAAATAGCACGTAGTCTCCGCATAGACACAATCTCTCACGTCCCTCCCCTGGCCCGTCCTGATGGCACCTTAGCCTTCGAGGATGACGAAAAGGCCGAAACTTTCGCCGACAGCATTGCCTCACAATGCTCTCCTAGTACCCAGCCAGTCGACCCCGTCCACCTCAAGGCGGTCGAGGAAGACGTCCTCCTCAAGGACTCCCTACCCCCAACCAGCGAACCCGTCAAGGTCTCCGTAGACGAGATTCGCTCTCATATCAAACGTCTCCAAGCTAAAAAAGCTCCGGGGGCGGATGGTATCTCCAATCAGGCGCTCAAGCACCTGCCCAATCAAATCCTAGTCATCTTGGCAATCATCTATAACGCTTGCCTTGATCTTAGTCACTTTCCAAAAGCCTGGAAAGAAGCAATCGTTATAGGTATCCCTAAGACCGGCAAGCCCCATCATATCCCTGCGAACCACAGACCCATCAGCCTCCTCAAGGCCCTGGGCAAAAACTTCGAACGTATCATTCTCTCTCGAATGAAAGATCACTTGTTTCCTATAGACGGTGATCCCCTCATCATCCCCGAGCAATTCGGCTTCCGCGCCCAGCACTCCTGCCCTCAGCAGGTTCACCGAATCGTTGAACACATACTCTCCGGGTTCTACCCTCAGCGACTCAAAACAGCAGCCGTTTTCTTCGATGTCGCCAAAGCCTTCGACAAGGTCTGGCACGTTGGACTCGTTCACAAATTATACGTTTTAGGTCTCCCAGATAGGATAGTCCGTATAATCGCGTCATTTTTAAAGAATCGTACCTTCCGATTTAGGTTCGAAGGAACGCTATCCTCCCCTCGTCCGATAAAAGCCGGAGTCCCGCAAGGCTCCGTCCTAGCCCCGTTACTATACTCGGTATACACCAACGACATCCCCAAACCACCAAAGGGGGTTCAATTAGCACTTTTCGCCGACGACACTGCACTCTACTGCAGCGGCTGGAAATACTCGTCAATAACAGCAAAGTTACAGTCGGCTGTCAACAACCTCAGCGCCTGGTTCTCTAAGTGGCGCATTGAAGTAAATCCCGACAAAAGCTCGGCGACCTGCTTCATACGCAAACGCAAACGCTTAGACGACCACGCCCCGTGCGTCCGCATGCGTGGAGTCCCTATACCGTGGCAAAACACAGTCAAATATCTCGGTGTCACTCTTGACAAAACGCTCTCTTTCGAACCCCACATCAACAGGGTAACCAAACTAGCCAAATTCTATCTCGGCCGACTCAACAGCATGATAGGTCGTCTAAGCAAAATGTCACTACGGAACAAATGCACGTTATATAAGGTCTGCATTAGGCCAGTCATGACTTACGCCGCGCCCGTATTCGCCCACGCCAAACCTCGGTTAATCGATAAACTCCAAATAATTCAAAACAACTTCTGTCGTAGAGCCACTAACGCGCCGTACTACGTTCGCAACGCGGATTTACACAGGGATCTCAAACTTCCCACCATCCAACAGACCCTTAAGGCCCTGTCCCTATCTCACCACAAACGCTGCGAAAACCACCCGAACGGGCTGGTGCGAAACACTGTCTCCTACAAACTCAATCCCAAGTCATTTAAGCGCTCTATCCGCAGACCTAAGGATGTTCTTTCTGATCCTCCTAACCAGCTCTCTCGAGATCTGGATAACCTCCTATCTGCCAGCCCCTAGCTGGTTTACTGTAGTCGATTCAGCACGAAGTGCTTCCTATATCTACACGCGCAGCCTTTTTCCCAACTGGCTGTCGCTCAGTTCTTCGGTCGATTGTCGGTAGAAAGACAAAAGACCATACAGGGGGAGTTTAGTGAGTAAAAGTCTCACACTGTTGGGTGTCATCTGGCCGGGGTCTAATCCCCCTGGCAAGTGCCCCTTCGTACTTCTGAGTATTCTCCTCCTCTCCTCTTTGAGCACTTGTACGGTCAATAGGCCTACGGGTGTTCTGAGGAGTAGTCTTCTGTGGCTGGAAAAAAAAAAAAAAAAAAAACATTTCAGACGTGGTTCGAAATGGATCCACTTTTACTGTCGTTTCCAATTCTTCATTAAGATTTAAATAAACAATCCTTCACACATTCCACATGGTTACACAGATTTGATGCATTTTTCAACCGAGTTCCAAAAAAGGAGTAAGCTTTTTTGTTTTTTTTTTTTTTGTGACACGATATTTCAGACATATATGATGAATCGATTTTAAAAATTCTTAATTCATATGATAGAGGATACTCCATAGTTAGTTCCATATAAATTTCATCGAAATCATTGAAAAGTTCAAATTTTTGAAACAATATGTATGATTTCGGAGAATGTTTACGTGGATGACATTATTAGTCGGCGAAAGTGTTGACGTGAAGTCGGTTTTTTTGGGCCATGACCCGTCCACCCACCACCTTCACCCACCAGTGGGTGGAGGGAGAGGTAATTCGCATTTACCCGTGCACCCACTGCGTCAAGGCTGGAATTTAAGTTATAAAGTTCATCGATACATTTTGTCGATAATTTTTAAATTGTTTCGAAAGTTACGTTAATAATACCAGGAACAAATAACATCACAGGAGATTGTATTTTTTCAGATTTGCTTAACCATGCCCAATTTTAATGCTCTGCATTCATTGATTTTTTTATCGCTTCTTGTAAGTAGTATCTAACTACAAATTAAGCCTAATATATCTGTATGTATAGGTGAGATTGAGGACAAACCTGTATTCAGTCAAAAATATAAAATAAATACTTGTAGTATAATATTATTTAATTTGTGAATCTTGTATGAAGATAAAAATACGATATGTTATTCCAAACCATGCCTGATCTCTGTGTGAACTTCCAGAAAAACCTACTACAACTATAATTATGAGTACATCAAGATTGTATAATACATGAAACACAGATTATAAGTACATGAAAGAGATCGCTTTAGATAAGTCCGCCTGCTATGCCTATCTATAAGTTTTTCTATTCTAATTGCGTGTAAATAAATTAAAAAAAATACATGTCTACCCACATCACCCATACGTCTACATCCATCTATCCTTCTAACCTTCACGTTGATCATAAAAGTATCATTTAATTACTCTAATATATGTAAACAAAAGACCCGCATCTCATTTAATTACCCTAGTCCTTGTATGTAAGAATAGACCCGCCCTCATCTTCAACTGAAACAAGGAAAATATCCCGAAAATTGTGCAATTCATATAGAAATTAAACCCAAAGACCGACTTATGCAAATCTCATCTAATTCGGCAGCCTCTCGAAAGGAAATCTCTCATCTGCATATAAATTATGGATTTAAATAAAACTCTTAGAAATAAAAGATCGACATAAACTGAGTTCCCCGGAGTGTTCCCAGTATTCTAAAAAATTGGACGAGAATAAGTTTTTACAAAGGATTTCGATTATAAATTATGTTTTTAGATGGTTTTTAACTTTAGCTTTTTAACTTTTAAGCTTTGTCAATAAATAAACAATTGCAGAATCTCGAACTTCGATACTTGGTGTATATTTTGGCTGTAGGTATTTTTACAGAATACATTTTGGAGACTGCTCGAATATTTTTTTCACAATTTGAACACTGACTGTGATCAAGTGACTGGTGACAAATTTGAGATATTGAAGGAGAGAACTCTGTACTCGATTCTGGTCACAATTTTGTAATAAAAGTAGGTACTTATTTTTCACCAGAATTCTCTATAAATAAATAAAGAGTTCACGACTGCTTAGCGGCTCGACGACCGTTCGTGAAGTCGTCTATACCTACCTACCTATTCTGTGTTGATAGTGCCGTACGTACGTCCGTGGTAAGTAGTTACCAGTGTGAACATGCGTTGCGTAATGAATTAACTTTAAGTTTTTTTAATCCCTGTAATTATTTTTTCCTCTTCGTGTTTGATCTCTAACTGTCATGTCCTCGAATTTCGAAACCGACCCACCAGTCACCCAGTATATTGGACCCCTAAACGTAGACAAAACCTTCCATCCCTTGATATAATATATGCTAAAGAGTCGAACGAAGCGCTTCCATAGTTTCATTTGGGATCGATAAGGTCAACATTAATGTCAAAATTTAATAATAAGTATAACTATTTGCTACAAAGGTATACAGAGTTAATTATATTTCCAATGCAATATCTGCCAGATACAGGCATGAAAATATCATTAGGTATAACAAAGTCCAATTTAGCAATTTCACATAAACAAATGAATTCAAAACCTATGTATAATTTACATTTAAATTTAAATTTCTATACAGTACAATTTTTGTTTATTAAAAAAAAATAATAAAAATAAAATTGATTTATCCATATTTAAATCAACAAAAAATTAAGACTTTCTTTAAATTACCGATTTTCAAATCGCTTCATCTCCATGCAACACGGGAACGGCCCGAGGTGGCAACAAATCTTTTTTATGGTGTAAGCCTGTTTGTTTATGTGACGTTCTTTTTTTACTTTCCCAGAATCGGCTAATCTAATCGACGACACTTGGCATAGTTTAACTGGAAGCGCCGTAAGTTGCTTCACAAGAAATCACTTCACGAACATCTTGAGTAAAGCCGCTTTTGGTTGAAAACCATAGCTCTATAAAACATTAAACGTTCCTTGTGCTCCATCTGTTTCGTGTCAGGTTATCTTCATATTGAATATAAAAGTACAATAACAAATATGAGCAGTAAAAGTCATGAAGTGACATTTTCCAAGACGGTGGTTAGTTCCAATTTTTGCCAAGTGCCAAAAGATCCTTGTCGGACTATGCATAGCCCAAATTTATTCTTGGAAGAACTACTGCAATCTCATTTGGGATCGTTCTGCCAAATACCAACTAGAAGCACTTGATTCAGTCACAGGTAACTGAAGAACGCGTAAACTAAATAAAAACCGAATGAAAATGTGGAGTGTTAAACAGTGACTTGAGGTTGCTATAAAAAAATACATACTGGTTAAAAGAGAATTGTCAACATCCATTCATCTTTATAAACTTTCACAGCAGGAACGTAAGTGAATGTCTTTTGTGATCACGAGGTCTGTTAGGAGCTAGGGCACTGACGCGTAGAGTGACAATGTACAGTTTAAGTCTAAGCAATAAAATCCAGATAACGAAGTCTTTTATTCCATGGTGAATACCCATCTTAATGTTAAATTATTTAACTATTATATTGAATCTATTCCAGTGAATCTACATCCTCATGTTATCTATGTCCGGACATTGCCCACCCCTCTGCGTTACCAGCAATAAATAACGCCATGGACACATCCAATTCTATCTATGTGGACATCGCTTCAATGGTCTTCGGAATGACCCACGCCTAAATTATAGCCACATCTGTCTGCACACTGGAGTAGTGGCGGTGGTTCATTTGGAAAATAGGTAATGGAAATAAACTGTAGAGCCTTCTTAATGTACTTTTATTGTAACTGTGACTAGGTACTTGTAAAAGTATGTGATGTGAATTTAAAAGATAGTAAGTAACATACTAGTTTGTAAATCATTGTAAAAGAAGAAAACAATCTTCATATGTTTCGTAGCTAGTCAAAACAGAACAGTACAAAATCTTAACATATATAACTTTTCCGTTACTGACTGAGTGACTGACAGACAACGTACAGCCATAACCACTGGGCGTAGAGAGCTGAAATTTGGAAAATACATCCTTTAGGGAGTGTAAAGAAGCACTAAGGAAGGAGTTACTGAAATTCCCACGGGAACGGAAAATATTGGACTTTTTGGTTTATATGAAAAATCTTACACCTTAAGTGCACGGATGTGGTAGGTACTTGGTATAAAAGTTCAATAAGCGTCTGGTTTTATTACCTATGGAAGGGGTTTCTGAAATCCCACACAGGAAGGGTAGTGTAGCGCGTATAAATTCGCGGGTCAAAGCACATTCTAAATAAAAGTCACTGCCAAGAGAACGATTTGAACCTTCGACCTCTAAAGGACCAATCTCACCAATCTAAAAAAACAAATCATACATACATACATAACGTCACGCCTGTATTCCTAATGGGGTAGGCAGAACAACAGAGGCTATAAAACCATCTGATGTCACGTTTGACGAATTTGGGGGTATTATAATGATGGAGAGAGACTTACAGTGATGGGGGGTCAGCCTATCGCCCACAAAAACGTCAGTAAAACCTCCGTCCCTTAACTGACTTATACAGTATGCGCGGGAAGAGAAGCAGCTGGCACATTCTGTGTTTCTTTCCAGTCCAGTCCCAGTCCCAGTACAAATCAGTAATAAATTACAACGAGAACATCCTAAAACCTAAACTAAGTCAAAATTAAATAGTACCTACAAGTGATCTAAAACGAAATATAGATATATTTCGCTTTCAATACTTGAATATTTACACGTTGATTGGTAGCCAAGCAGCTGGCTTCATAATGCTGAAATGAAGACCAAAGCCCGCGGGGCCTCAAACAATGCTTTCAAATACGTTATTGATTTGAGGAGTAACCCGCGGAACCTTACGACACGATTTCGATCTAAATTTGAAGGTTTAATTTAATTTGACTTTTTGAATTATGTTCATCTCTTTGCTTATTATATTTGAAGAATGAAAGGATTTTTTTTTATGTTGTAAGGATAGGATGTTTGTCGTCCATAGTGCTCATGAACACTATGGTGTTACACGTCCATCCACGAGATACCTATTCACTCGACACTTAAAAGTTCCAGAACTATAATGGTACAAGGACGTAGGAAATCGTTCCACAGCTTGGCGACCCGCATCAAAAAGGAACTATCGAAGAGTTTTGTTCGACTTCTTGAGTATGTGTTTGAATATTGAATACGTGGCCCGAAAATAAACTTTTTATACAGGGTGTGCAAAAAAGTATTTTGGAAAAAAATATCCTAGATAGCGCTAGTCTTCCCCATTCGACTACCAAAAAACGTTTTTATATGGAATCATACTTTCAAAAAAAAAAACTAAACGTTTCAAGGAATTCGCCTATGCAGATAACGCGCGCGCCTTACGATCAGCTGAGAGGTATTTACATAATAGATAAAAACAGACAATAGATAAATTAAATTAAGTTAAAAATTGGAATCAAACTTTTTACAGTAATTAATTAAATCAACTCAATAGTTCAATGTTTCTCTAATCTAAAGTTTTATGAACAAAATAATCTTAAATAAGTCCGATTTTCACGTGCGCACTCAAAATCACATCAACAGAATGTAAATATCTCCCAGCTGATCTTAAGGTGCGCGCATTATATGAATAGGCGATAGGTCGCGCGCGCGCGCTTTCCTTAAAACGTTTAGTTTTTTTTTATGGAAAAACTATAAGTCCAAATAAAAAACAGTTTTTTGTAGTCCAATGGAGAAGACTAGCCCTATCTAGGATATTTTTCTCCAAAATACTTTTTTGGACACCCTGTATAAGCTCGTGTTAAGATGACCATTAAACGGAACTAGGCGGTACCCTAGTATACACCCAGATTGACTTTTCTGAACTGGCCCGCCTGGGATTGAACCCAGGAACTTTCACACCGCAGCCTTAGATTCAACCAATGCACAGGCCTTCATATAATTATACAGGGTGACTGGTGAGAAATTTCAGATATTGACGACCGGCTGGTGTAGGGGTAACGTACATTGCATTCTATGTCAGAGGTCCTGGGTTCGAATCCTGGCGGCGACGGATATTTGTGTGATGAACACAGATATTAGTCGTCAAGTTTCTTTTCTAATAAAAAATATGTATTTATTCAATATGTATGTTTATATATTTCTTAAGTATATCAGTAAACTAGTATCCATAACACAAATTCTTTAAGAAACTTAATTTGGGCTAGATAATGTTGTGTGAGTGTAAAAAATATTTATTTATTTCAATATTTATTTATTGAAGGAGAGCACTCTGTACTCGAATCTGACCATAATTATGTACTAAAAGTAGGTACTTAATTTTTCACCAGAATTCGCTATAAATAAATACAGAGACGTTACTACACTTTTCCCGACGCGCCGCCTCAGTCAACACGCACACAGTAGTGTTTCCGCCACACGCACACCACCCGCTAAGTATCTATTGTATTAAGCTTACGTAACCATGCGTTGCGTAATGAATTCTTAAACTTTCGGTTAAGTTTGCTCAGCAAATAATTAATATTTATTATTTAATTTATTTTTTATCTTCATGTGTGATCTCAAACTATCACTCGAAATTCAAAAGTGACCCAACAGTCACCCTGTATAGCATTCCTAACATATAACACGTTATGTTATCTTGTGTATTTATTTTGTCAGATTTATTTCCCTTTTCTTAGGAATATCAGATTAAAGTACACAAAAGCATGTGATTTCAAGAACTTTGCCTTGGTTTTGTAAAATATTATCACAAACCAGGGTCCCTTCAAATGTGAAAGTTCAATAAACATCACAAACTTTCATGTTTTTAATCAGGGAGGATAAGAAAAAAGGATTTGTTTGTTTTCCTTATTGTTCCTGTATTCCAGTTATTGTTAAAATGTAATCCATGAAGAATATAAGGATAAATCTTGTAAATAAAACAGTAGGAAGGCTGCAGTATAAATTTACCAACACAATGGAAAACTCGCAGAATAAACGGTTTTTAAGTTGCTCGGGTTGACATTGTATTGAGTAACCAAGAAATCGTCGTGGAGCCGTGGTAACTGTATCATACGATATCACTGGTTAAACAACGTTCGGCGCGGCCGGTACTTGGATGGATGACCGCCGACCATTCATTTCTCATTGCGCCCTGAAAATTCTAACATCCACCTCCAGCACTGGGCCAGCTTGGTGGATTATGGCCTATACCTCCTCGTCACCCAGAGGTGAGACTCATAGCCCTACAGTGGGCTCATTACAAAGAGTTGTGATGAAGATGATGATGACAGACAAAGTAAAAAATCTTAGAACGCTTCTTGTTGAGGAAAACTTAGCCTTATAGCCACAGGTCCTGTTTTCGATTCCATGTTAACGCAGACGTTAGAGTGATGAATCCACAATCCACACCTTCAGGTTCAATTTACATTCCGCCGCCGAAAATCACCAATCCGGACATGATGTGTTCCAGTAAGTTTTTACGAAGAGCCAGTACCTTCACAAGGGCATGCGTTTTTCTGTCGACACCATCAACACTTACCATCATGTGAATTTGAGGCCGAAAGTAAATTCAATCACCGTTAATAAAATTAACTTTGTACCTGCACATGGTCTGCTTGGTACTCAATACTCAATACTTTATTGCAAACATAATTTTACAGGTGGCAGTTTATAATAATAGTTGATTTACAATAATAATAAGTAAAGGCTTTCCGCCATATTTTATATATCTGCCGGCTACCAAGTGTACAGTTAGCTACACCACTGAAAATAAAGTTATGGTAATAATGAAATAATGTAATAACCAGCCTATAACATGCTTTTGTACAAAAATAAGTCGTTTCGCATGAACCATCAAGTAATACCTACCTTATAGAACATTTTTGAATAGGAGCTTTCTTAATACGTAATACTAGGTAATTAATAGGCTTTTTTGTAGGATTTTTTTATACTTAAGATCAAGATTCAAAGGATAGATCGCGCAGGGTGATACCCAATATATTTAACAAAAAATACATATAATACAAACACAGCTTACCTTAATAATATGACGTATATATCTATGAATGTATAGGCCGACAAGGTTCTGGCGTGTGGCAAAAACAATAACTAACCGCGATCTTATAAAGTGTCACTTCATGACTTTTGCCCCCTCATATTTATTGTTGTACTTTAAATTTAAAAAAAATGTTAAAAAAAAGCACGAAAATATGTAAAATGTGGTCTTACTTATGGTGGTGGTAAAAGTGAAGAAGTTGTTTTAGGAAAGAAAAACAATATATAAATCCATAAAAAGAGTAAACAAGAAAGTTGCCTCTGCAATGTTTACATATTGCCATAATTTGAAAGTTGTATTTTTAAAACGTAATTTTTTTTTCCTATGCTTAAATGAAACTACGATTCCAGGAGATGAGCCACTGTTTATGAAAAGTGAATTAAACTCAGCAGATATTTAAAGTGTATTATTTTATTCTGAAGAAAGAAATGGTAACGATGATTAAGAATAATAGAACATTTTTTGAAACGGCACTTGATATAGTACAGTCAATTATATCTAACTATTGTAATTAGGTAGTCAGTTCTTGTAAAATATTCGGACGGTTTCTAATATACAATTTACAATAGAATTAAAAAAAACACTAGGAAACACTATTTCTGTTGTTTCTTACGGGTTCTTTGTTTCGCATCTTAGTTTAATTCAGCTAACTTTACAGATATTGCATTTACCGCCATATCAGTGTCATCATAACATGTTCAAAATGATCAGAGTTTCCATGAAACGAAAAGTATCAGAATGCAAACTTAGAAAGCAACCTTAAAAGCAACATTAAATGCCACAGGAGCTAATGAAAGCGCAGTCATTGTTCACATGTAAAGAAAGTACATGAAGGATTTCGCTAGAAAGACAGATATTTAAAAAAGCCTTTCATCATTGAACTATTTTCAAAGATCGAAGAAAGTAGTGATGACGAAGTTGACAAAATTAAAAATTGATATTTTTATCTCGCTATCTATTTATATATTTGCCGAACCCAATTACTGTAAAAGATTTTGATACTTTTAGGTATTTAATATTTATTAAAAAAATATTAAAATAACTTTGTTATTGAAAATAAATAACTAATATTTTCAAACATGTTCATGCATTTATGTTTTTCCCTGATAATATGGTGATTTCACAGAATGGGAACCCTTATGTTAACAACGTCAAGCGCCAAAAATGTCTTGTCGGACATGACGAAACAAATTAAATAAATTCAGTTAAATAGCTTTATTATTCATTTTTAAGATTTGTACAAACTTATTTACACAATAATTCTGATAAAACGAATAATAAATTTTAGTTTATGTTTTCGGGCCCTCCTATTCTGGACAAAAAAGCATGTAATTCTATAGAATGGTAGGAATGGTAGCCGTCATTGGCGGGGTCTCAAAATTATGCACCTAATTTAGGTATTGCAATGCGGGAGAGGACATTTGTAGTCATTTTTAATTAGATATATTGTTTAGATACAAAAATTATTCGTCAATTAACTTATACATTTGTGTCTAATTCATTTAAATTTGTCAATTAAGTATTCATTGGTCGTGTAATAACATGTTTTTATTAGGAGTTGTTTTAGTAAGAGCGTGAATCTTTTGTCATTGGTTTCATGTTTGATGTATTCCGGTAAATGATTAAATAGTTTTATAGTCATAGATAGAGGACCAGATGAATGTATTTTTAAATGGGACATTGGTTGTAATAATTTATTTTTCCGGGAGGGTCTAAGGGTGTATTTACTTTCCGCTTCGTCGCGCTTTTTATACAATTTAGGATGTTTTCGGACGAATTTGCATGCTTCAAGTATGTAAATGCATGGTAGGCTGAGAATTTTGTAATTTTTGAAGAAAGGTTTACAGCTGTCATCATTCTGAGACTTCGACAGAATTTCCCCATAAGAAAATTCCGTAGTTTAGCCAGGAATGTGCATAAGCCTCCGCGTAGGTCAATATGGCTTCAACATATTGCATACGCGCTCCGATTTTAAATTTTAAAAATATTGAAATTGAATGAGATCGTATCGTCTGCATGTAACTCAAGGCTGGGTTCTCGGAATGTAGATAAACAATTCATATACCCGGCCGAATGCTGCCCGGAAACGCAGCGGTAATCCCAAATATCTCTCAAATGTTTACGCTACTGGGAACAGCAAGGCTAAAGTTAGGGGGCCGAAACTGAATAAAAATAAAATTTATTTAATTGAGCTATGGTATATAAGCGGATAAGTAATTTATTAGACTCGAACTCGTCTCTACCCAATATATATAGGCATTCAATTTCCACATTTCAGAAGACACAGCCGACATATGTAACAATTGTGGTAAAAACTTTCAAAAATAAAAAGTTTCATAAACAAACTCTTCAGCTCTCTTATAAAGGTCTTGATTACAAAATATTTGCTACTCCTATTAATTTCGCAAACTCGTAATTCCAGGCCTTAACTGATACGTACAAACAAACTGTTCATCTTAAATGTATAAGTTGAGATGACAAATCTTAAAAAATCCACCATTTAAAGTGTCAGCGTCATTGCGCAAATGCGCAATTAATATCACAAAACAGTTACAAACTTGCAATTAAAGTATCAAAAAGTACGTCCGTTTTTAACCCTTTAACTACATTTTAAATCATAATCCCAGCTTAACGTTACATGATATAAACAGGGCAGTGAAATACAAATTTAAACTCGCGCTGTTCGTCGCAGGATTGTCGGATTAACGCCAGGAATTAAACCATTTCTGTCGTTCCTGGATATGAAATACAATGTCCTTTTGTTACGTGTACGGTAGGTTTGCTACACTCTTTTGTTTTTAATACCATTTCAAATACGTAAGTAATTGGTTTTTGCTTTATGTGTCATAGTATTTTAGGTGTCTGTTCTAGTAGCTGAAATGTTGGATATTTTGTGCCGATGACTGTTGTTTCCGAGAACTGGCTTTCGAATACTGCTGATCTAATAGTATGTCATGTGCATCACTAGGAATTGATTTTTGGGCAAATAACTATTTTTTTATTCATTCTAGTTTTGTGGCGCCGTGGTGTATCATACGTATATCGCAGGTTAAGAAACGTTCGGCGCGGTCAGTACTTGGATGGGTGACCGCCGACCATTAATTTCTCACGACGACTTCCGTGCTTCGGAGGGCACGTTAAGCAGTCGGTCCCGGGTGCTGTATACTTGTATACAGTAGTCGTTAGGGTTTTTCAGAAGCCGTATAGGCACCTTGAAATTTCTGACATCCACCACCCAGCACTGGGCCAGCTTGGTGGATTATGGCCTAAACCTCCTCATCACCCAGGGGAGAGACTCTTACCCAGCAGTGGGCTCATTACAAAGAGTTGTGATGATGATGATGGTGATGGATGATGGTATTGTTATAAAATCCGAGAAATATAGCTACTACATCTTTACTATCAAGTATTAGAGTAAGAGATAGAGGTTTGTTTATGTCTTTGGACGTACTAATTTAAAAAAAGTCGTATATTAAGTCGTAATATTTTTCCATTTCCCACGCTAGCTTTTCAGTAAGATAATGGGCAATATTAAAATTAGCGAGATGTATTTTATTAAGAAACTAGCTGTGACCCGCGACTTCGTCCGCGTGGATACCGGTTGTTGAAGTTGGATAAATACTATTATTATATCCTCCTTGAAGTTTAAACTTACCTTATTCAATATTTCGTCAAAATCAATTCAGTAGTTAAGCGTTACTGATAGATAAACAGACAGAGTTACTTCAAAAACTGTTACAACAAAGCTGTGATCCGCAGTTTCACCTAGGTGTTTTGTGAAAAAGTATAGGTAGGTAGGTATATTACATAGATGATGCCTGCGACTTCGTCTGTATTGAATTAGTATTTCGAGTAGGTTATTTTCTTATTTTCTTCTACGTATGCCGATCAAATTGGCGACGTTCTTAAAAAGGGCCTAGTTAAAAGTACCCGTAACCGGCGATCATGTATGAAAAGATTAATGAACGTGGAGGAAGCGAAAGAGGTATGTCTGGATCGAAGCAATTGGTGTTCCCTTGTCTCTGCCTACCCCAAAGGGAGACAGGCGTGAGGTTATGTATGTATGTATGTATGTATTTTCTTCTCCAAGGTCCTAAGTACTATCTTTAATAACAAAAATAAAAATGAAGAATCTTCGCCCAAATAATATGTATAACTCCTAACCACAAACATAGGTAACTATATTAGGCACCTTGCGTTATAAACAAATCGGGTGCGAAAGTGTCTTAAATTTTACATAATTCATGCAATACCTATCTTCATTAATTATAGCTTATTGTTATTCTAAGTAAAGCTATATTACTGTAAAGTTTCAGAAGAATACATTCGGCAGTTTTTGCGTGAAAGAGTAGCAAAGATCCATCCATCCAGCCATTATCAGTGTATAATGTGTATCTATCTATAGTTATGATTGGCTACTTTTCACGGTAAAATGGCTGAGCCAATTTACTGTAATTTATTTTGGTAGTTAACACATCTACGTTACTTTTTATTCTACTTCTAAATCTACGGTTTCTAACTTCCAAGAGCTAGAAATGATCACGAAATAAATAAAACCTTGAGTCCCATTATTTTAAGTTTAACTTTCTTACAATATATCTCTGTATGTACAGAAGGCAGCACATCAAGCGTTACAAATCGGTATTTTTTTTACTTGAATCTGAAATCTATGCCCTCGACATTACCTAAGTTAAAATTGTTTGGGGAAATTTGACAGGTAATGTTACGCTAGACCTGCTGCCTTCTGTACCTACCTGTATTAAATTGCGCAAGAAGCTTTATTAATGATTTAGCCCTATCAACATAGCAAAATTTTCTACTGCAAACCAACTATTTTTCAGATTTATTATTTTTAAGCCCCTAGTACTTTTACCAGGAGAATTTCCTTAGAATTCTTATTCCCATGTTTATTTTTAGTGTAGTTCAGTTTTTTTTTCTTCTGGCTATCCGAACGCTTTAACATCTATCTAATCTACTAATGCCACGTTGCAATATCAAAAACACTGTTCGTTCGTTGCTTCCACGCTGGACTGGGAGCAACAGAAAATCATAGAATGTACCAGTTGCTTCTCTTCCCGGGCATACCTTAAAAGTCATTTTAGGGATAGAGGGTTTATTATTAGTATAAAGCGTTTCAATATTCAACGTCTTGTCAAATTACTACTTACTATTCTTATAACTACCTACCATTCGTTTGTAGTAGCTTTTACTCATGTAAAATATTGAAACCCAGCATTCATTGATTTTGACGACAATTTAGTTATAATTTACCCTAGAATAACCCTACCGCCTCTGAATAATTGACTAATCCGAGTAAGTCCCGCTTGGTGGTAAACTGACTGTCTCGGCTGACTGAAATTTGCCGTCAAATATCACTACTGCCAGCGGTGACGCATCCCGAAAATATTTTATAAAGAGCCAGTTCTAGAGCCGCAAACGGGTTTATGATAGAACTGGCTTTGCTTCGGTATTCGACCTCATTTATACTTACCATCAGGTGAGAATGAGGTCAAATTCGGACTTATTCACCGATTTGAAAGAAAAAATTAGTATTTTTAATATTTTGGAATAGAGAGTTATAAAATTAAACTCGTGGGTAGTCTGACTCCCAACCGTTACAAAAATTTGGTGGTTCATTCAGAGAAATCTTATTTCCAAGTGAAATAATAAAAGTTGGGTGAATATGGTCATAGGCACCCAGAGTTTGGTAGGTATCTCAAACAATTAACAGCGTGAGTGGCCGGCCATGCCAGCGAATCACTCGCTCGCCCGCCCGCGTCTTATCGAACATACCTACCTATTTTATGTCGGAGTTATTTTAAAATTATTACGATATCTCTTTGGATCTTGATTGAAATCAAGTGGTGTCAAAGACAATTTTGTTCACAATTAAATATTTATTGTAAACAAAATAAATAAAAATATAACAAAAAAAAATTACGCGAGCAGTATTGAATCCACGACCTTAGACTCATGGTCGGTCTACGCGCAACTGAGCAATGAGTACTTCTGATCTGTATGCCGAACATCTCCACCATATTCTAGTAAAGTAAGTTTTGGGCATAACTTAAAATAAAATTTTTTTAGATCCTAGATTTTTTTATGTCTGCAGAATCTGCTCATCATCCTGGACAACTTTTGTTAAGGCATCATATCTACATTTCTTACGGTTTTGATGATACCTTAAGGGTTCTGCATCAGGAGTTCCAGTAACCGAAATAAAATATACCCTATATGTTGCCCCGGCTTCACAGCTATACATCAAAAAAAGGTTCATTCAAATCCGTCCAGCGGTTCCAGAGATTAGCGTGTGCAAACAGACAAACTTACAAACAAACAAACAGACAAACTTTTTTTTTCAGATTCTTATTCTTTTTTCATGTCTTTATAACCCTAGATAATTTTTTTTGTAAAAATATTAAATGTACAGACACGATTTTTTTACTGTTTTATTATATGTATTGATTGTAACGAAAACGTTACGCTAGAAAAAACTCATACATTTTTTTAGGATAATAAACTGTGGGTAATAAAGCGTATATAAATAATTATAAATAAGCGTAAAATAGCTTTTTTCTGATATAATTTGATGATTTGTTAAGATTTATATTATTACATATACATAAATTCACGCCTGTATGCCTGTATTGGGGAAGGCAGAACAACAGAGGTTATAAAACCATCTGATGTCACTTTTGACAAATTTTGAGGTATTATAATGATGGATAGAGACTATTGCAGTGACAGGGGGTCAGCCTATTGCCCACAAAAAGCCCCCAATAAAACCTCAGTCCCTTGACTGACTTTTACAGTATGCCCGGGAAGAGAAGCAGCTGGCACATTCTATGTTTTTCTTTCACTCCCAGTCCAGCATGGAAGGAGGATTTGTGGATTGGAAGGATTCTATTAATAACATGCATAAAATCGGTATACAGCGAAAAATCTCCGACAAACTGAAACAAAATAAGAGAAACAGAAAATTTTGATACAATCCCGCATCAGTTTTCAATATTTTCATTAAAACAAAAATTCTGAACTCCCAAAAATAAAATCCTCAATATTCATTATTCGGGATTTTTAGAATCAAAATGAAAAATGTATTGATAGACATCTAAACAAAGAACGCTTTCGAATGGTTTTCCCGTGTTGCTCTTAATTGAAACTGACACGACGTGACTATAGCCTAGTTTTATACTAAAATAAAATACTAGCAACGCTGGTTCAATAAATACCTACACCTTATCTTTTGTACGTAATACAAAGCTTATTACCTGGGTCATAAGAGCTATAATGGCATAAGTCAGCTGTCGTATATTTGTTCACTTATTAAAGTGGGATTTATAATAATAATACGGTCTCATCAAACTGCCTTATTACAAGTACACACGGTAGACCGTTCTGGAAAACGGCAGCTCTACTGGGATCGGCCCATTATCACGGAAAGGACTATTCTAGTGAATAAACCTGATATCGTGTTAATCGATCGTCGCCCAAGGTGTTTTTGGTGGACATAACCATACCACATGACGCGAACCTTGTAAAGGCCGAGCCCGAAAAGCAACGCAAGTACTTGGACCTTTCACACGAGGTGACCGAAATGTGGGAAGTTGTGTCCACCGAAATCATCCCAGTTGTAATATACACAAATGGTTTGCCCCAACCACACTGGTCAGACACCTTGAAAGGCTGGGATTCGGCGGTAGTTCGCTTCCAGCACACATGCAAAAAGCGGTTTTGCTGGATACAGTCCGAACCGTTCACCGGTTTCTTTCTGTCTTGTCCTGATACCAGACCGACTGGTCCGACTGTCGGGTTTTCTCCGCCGAAAGGCGTGTAGTTGTAAATATGAAGAATAATAATAAATCTTTATTTCGGACCAGAGTCCATATTTTGTTAGTTATACACTTCTTAGTCTTATATTAGTTTTATTCAAATTAAGGAAAATCACATTCATTCAAATTAAAACAAATTAAATTAATTAAACAATATAAAAAGACTTGAATTATTTACTACTAAATCAAATTAAATTATATCGAATGAGACCATGTTAAATAAAATTAATATAAATAAATCCACTCCAATTAAAATCAAAACATATTAAATTATGTAAACCAAATCAAACTAAATTAAATCAAATTAAATTAAATTAAACAAAAAATTACTTTTTTATTCTTTTTTATCATTCATTAAATCATTAATTTACAGAGTGGTCACCTTTGCGCGTAAGTACATCTGACCAATACCTTATGAAGGGCCCATCAATTTTCTCCGCTAGGTTTTTAAGGTTTAATGGTTCGGTTATTGTTTATTCTAGAAAGTAATGTATTAAAATTTGAACGAAATTCCAAAACATATCTTCTTGTATTTTTACCATTCTCGTTGGTTTGGAAGAACTAGACATTGGAAAGAATCATCTCTTCAGATAACTCTGTCGAACAAAACTACTCTGTCGTGTAAGAAAGTCGACCATCTGCACGTAGCAACAAGCTCGCTGAAATTAGAAAAACCTATTTAAAATAATACCGTCATAATAAAAACAAAGACACCAAAAAGTCGAGTTAAAATGCAAAAAATTATACGAGATAAATCCAGGCAAAGTGTTTTCTTTTGGATTATTAATTTTGAAAATTCAACACATACTTTATTACTCATCTAACTTCTCCTATTCATTACAAGTGTTTGACCAAGATCGTTTCTTCGTTCAATAGACTTACTGAGCTAAGCTTTTTTATTTTTGATAAAATGTCATCTATACTTAAATACGCCACAAGATTAATCTCCACGAATCGTCGGATGCTGCGATAAATTGTTGAAACAGACAGTGAGGAATTCGATGGAGTTCACTTCATTGTCTCTCCTCACTTCAAGAGCCCTGTCTATCTCAGTTCGAGTCAAGTTACTCATTACTAGCTGTTGCGCGCGGTTTTACCCGTGCAACTTTGATTCCCGCGGGAATTTTGGGATAAAAAGTAACCAATGTGCTTTTTCAGATTGTACTCTATCACTATGCCAAATTTCATTAAAATCCGTAGGGCTGTTTTGCTATGATAGAGGAACAAACATCCATAACATTTATAATATAAGTAAGAAACTGATTACTTATCTAAAATTTAAAAACCTTGTAGCCTTGGAAACTAACAGTATGTTTAGATATATTCTTCTTACTCTTGAAAACAGCGATAAGTAGGGTAAGTAGGTTATAATTTAAATAGAAATTCCTTCGAAATCAAAAGTAAGGCTGATAAAACCACTCGAAGTTTCTATCTTACTAATATTATAAATGTGAAAGTTTAGAAATGTTTGTTCCTCAATCACGGCAGAACGGCTCAAGGGATTTCGATGAAATTTGGCATAGTGACAGTGTTGGGTCTGGAATAGCACATTGGCTACTCCAGATTTTTATCCCGATATTCCTACGGAAATTTGCGAGTAAAACAGCGCGTTTCTTATAATGATTAGTCACAAAATAGTTTTGCTATTTCTTTTGTTTTTCTCATTTTTTTTTGTTTCCTCGTTCTTTTTTCCCGTGTATAATATATTTAGGCTCTATTCTCTTTAACAGTTACCTAACCTTTTATCAAGTCCGATGGAACATCCAACCCTAATATAAATAAGAGGAAATGTTTGTCTCCAACAGGAACCTCACTTCGGTAGCCGAGAAATGTGCAATAAATGTGACAAAAGGGAATTTTAATTTCACTGCTGAAGTCGGGCCGGGCAGACCTTCGCTGGATTTCACGGAATATACAGACGAGATAAAGATATTATGCGATTTTTATAAAGAATTTAACTCACATATTAGGACTTTCGATATAGAAAGAAAGAAAACCATCGTAATACCGGCGCGGCCGGTATTAGGATGGGTGACCGCCGATCATTTATTTCTCACAACGATTTCTATGCTTCGGAGGGCACTTTAAGCAGTCAGTCCCGACTACTGCACCCGCCGTATACAGCACCCATGGTTTGTCAGAAGCCATTTCGGCAGCCTGAAAATTCTGACTTCCACCAAACAGCACTAGGCCAGCTTGGTGGATTACGGCCTAAACCTCCTCGAGAGAGATGAGAGACTCATAGCCCTGCAGTGGGCTCATTACACGGAGTTGAGATGATGATGATTAACCATAATAACGCTAAAGGGTTGGTATTGGAAAATAACCGTGAAAAAAAAGCATTACCGCCTAATCCATTTTCTAAGGCTACATTTCGTAATACGATGCAGAATACGAGGACAAATTATCTTGTGGAATTACAACCACGAATAAAAAGGTATGACGATTTAAAGGCATGAATTAGGGTATTTTTTTAAAAATGTATAAAACATATATCAACTGCCGTGCTATTTAGGACATAGTCTAAAGGGATAAACTAGTGCATAACCCGGGGGGTCCTAGGTAATACCTCCAAGAAATCCTGTCGGTTCATACGCCAAACACCCTGCATACGGTTTTAGTGATCACAATACCGTTTTGTGAGAAGTTGCTTGTTTAGAAATAAGGGGTTTATTTTTAAATGACTCCAATACCCTAAGATAAAACTATGTTTCCCAGTATACAGAAGAGAAGTGGGCAAAAGTCACCAATTTAAAAGGGGTCAATAAATAATATTATGTCGCAAAATAGTTATCAAAATGTAATTTACAAGTTTATAGGTCTTGTGATTTGTATAAAAATAGTGCAGCAAGCACGAATCCTTATAATACTTTGCAGTGAACTCTGTAAAGATTTCTTAATCAAAAACAAATCATTTTCTTATAAGTTTTCCCTCTAGTTTCAATGGCGTCCGACGGTCGCCGCATGGAACATTTATAAATAATCATATATGTCACACACACACTAGTTCGACGCTAGTTCTCGATAAAAGACAGAACTAACTATTATATCTATATTTTCAGTGAATTCATTCAGCACTTCAACCTCAAGCAATACGAATACTCTTTATAAAAACTCCTTATTAAAGATAGCTTTGAACAGCAACCTAAAAAAACTCTCAGGGGACACAAAACCAATCGCATCAGACCGCAACAATCGAATTCGAAAAAAAAATTCAAATTGTAGATCCCCTAAACTATGTCAACCTTCTTGGACCCACGCCTACTAGCTGATTCAGCAAAAACACCCGGCTAAAATGCTTTGCAAAGAGTACTTGGACACTCCCATCTCTTGTAAGAACCTTCTCATTTGCATGGAAGCGAAGATGTGCTTTCGCAAAAACACTTTCTTTGCTTCCGCCTTTTAAAGTCAAAATAGTCGGGATTGTTTTGAAAGACTGTTGTATTTTGTAGGGAAAACTATTTTATTTATAGTAGACGTTACGTATTATATGAAATAAAGAGCAATATTGTATAGTAGAGGACGTTTTCTGCAAAGTTCTTCAGATCTTCCTAAACCTTTTCTGCGCTTAAAATCAGTTGTAATGGAGGTATGACTTAGTAACCCGTGGGTTTAGTGTAATGTTATATTTGTTGATTATTCACGTTCTGAAAGACAAAAAATGGGCGCAGTACCCATAATGATAAACCATGGGTCCAAAGGCCATTTATTGTCCCTGTAATCCAATCTGGAACAACAAAAACCTTTATAGGTGGTTTTATGGCGGTTGTAATAGAAAATAAGGTGGTAATCTTCCAGGTACATCTGTAACAATAAAAAAAAGTATTTCACAAACTATTCAGTTCACTTTTGTAGGTTTTCTCATTGTTGTTTGTGTTAAGGAAATCACGTGGATTTTCGCTGGAAAAGATTACGTAACGCTAAATAAAGGCCGCCCGAGGGTAGACGTCAAAAACAGCTTAATGTGAACAGCACGTGACCAGTTTCAGGTTTTTGAGCCCAATAATATAATAGGATAAGTATTAATTTCTATTTGTAATCTTGTAAGGTTATCTATAATTGTTTTCGTCTCTAGTTTTATTATTGGGGATGGTCGTATTAATCATAGTACCTACCTGCCTATTTACCTGATAGAGGCAGTGTATTTTAAGAGAGCACACGGGTTTAATAGAGAGAGTTTAATAAAATACTGGCCTTCAATTCAGTTCAATTCAAACACTTTATTGCCATTTGCATAGAATAGAGAAATAATTTTAAAAAAATACAGTACCTATTAAAATAACTTTAAATGTGCAATTTAGCCTTCAAAAAAAACTGCCGAAACATAATCTTACTAATATTAAAAATGTGAAAGTTTGTTCTCTAATTACGGCAGAACGGCTTAACGGATTTCGATGAAATTTGGCATAGTGATAGTGTAGAATAGCAAATAAGCTACTTTTTATCCCGATATTCCCGCGGGATGCGAAATTGCGCGGGTAAAACCGCGCGAAACAGCTAGTATTTTATATAAAGGGCACACATTAAATAAAGAGTGGTAACTAAACAGGAGATAACTCTTAAATGGTCCTATGTCCTTCCAGTCACTTTCTAGAACAGACTTTTAGGGCGATAAGGTTATTCGTAGGGGAGCGCCTGCGCTTACCTACTGCGGCTATACAGGCTATGAGTAGGGAAATGGCCGCGTGTACTGAGCCATTTCCTACGTGGGGGGCGCACGGTTCGGGCTGAGCGCAATCCGCAAGGGCTCGCAATGCCACTGGCGATACCGTGGGCCCCAATTATGGCGGGGGAGGTACACGTGGAGGTTTTTAGTGGGTCGGTTCGGCCCTTGCCGGATCATCCCCACATACCCCACCGTTCCCCTTTGGACGTGACAGCACGTTTTCCGCGAGACAAAAAAAAAAGGTGGAGCCTACGCTTGGGGGAGACCTCTCGCTTTCCAGCCTGGTAAAGGCCATGTTTGAGAGTTGAGAGGCTTGGGCGGCCATGACCGCCCGGCTACTAGGGCTATGGTGGGGAAATGGTCTTGTGTACTGGACCATTTCCACCGTCGGAGGGCGCTCGGCTGAGGCTGACATACTCCGCCGCTCCCCCTTGGGTGATCGGGAACGTAATTGCCCCTTTTCCTCAAGTCAAAAAAAAAGTGTAGCCTACGCATTCTTCTTATTATATTAATCATATCCATTTGACTTACAATAAAAGTATTTTTTTAAGTTCTTCTTCGGACTCGTTAAGTAACTATCAGCTAAGATTCAGGTCAAATGCTGGAGCAATAAAGTTAAAATAGTAGACAAGTGTAGGTAGTAAATTAAACCCACTAATCTACTATGCAGGCGCTCCATTAGGTATTCGCAGAGCTTAATTTATGCAGCAACTTTCAATTGCGTAATTTAGACTTAATTAAAAGGTAGGAAAATACTTCAGTAAAATGTGTTAGAAAATATTAAAACTTTTGTGAAATAACATTATCAATCGTACCTACCTGTTGTATTTGAAACATTATTTCGAACCGAATTTTATTAGCTTTTAGGATTAGCGTGTTAAAACGAACAAAAACTTTACAGTTTTATGAAACCTATCGGTTATAGATAGATATCGAGAGCTTCATCCTCTTTCGTTAAACTCTAACATAACTTTTTATGACAAGCAGGTTTCAAACCAAAAAGTTCCTTGCTCAACAGGCCAGTTCATGTTTTCAACGTTAGAATATTTCTGCGAAATAAACAGGGTGCTTGGTCCATCGCCGGCCAAATTGATATGGCCTTTAGAATAAGTTAACTGCTTATTTTAATAAAATTTTTAAACTTTTTTTGTTTATTACCCCGAAATCATCAAAAAAATTCTATCGCGGCAGACTTGGATTGCTTTGGCTGCCAAGTCGTCGGCTAACTCGTAATCCTGGACAGAAAAAGGCCAGGGTTGCTGGTTGCGAAGTAGAAAACCTCTCTAAAAATTAACACGATTTCCCTGGTGCTAAGGCGATCGCCACCTAAAGGAGGCGTGGCTGAGGAGTTTTTCTCCCTGCCATGAAAGGTCTCCATGCCTTCTGGATCTTCTCCGTCGGCGGGGCTGAATTCTGGTGATATTCTGGACCATATCACCGGGTGGTGGCGGATATCCAGAGGTGTCTTATGCGTGATTTCACCGATCCCTGACCCCTTTCGGCTAGTGAAGTCTTGACCAGGTATCCATTAGGTTTCCTCTGGTTAAACAAGGCACAAACGTACGGCAGTAGAAGCGGTTAGGATTCAGCTAAAATAAATCCAAAGAGATAGATTTCACCTCCCAAACTCATATAACAGCTTCTACCTGTTTCTCATGTGTCAACTTATGCAAAAAAGTTTTTTTTATCACAATTTTGAATTTCGCTAAACGCGACTCCTTTCACTCATTCAGCTAATTTCGGAATATTTTTTAAAAATTGTATAGCATGTGGCCTTCGAAAGAGGAAAGATTAAAGAAGTTTTTGAGAAAATAGAAAACACTGGTAATTTTTTTTTAATTATTATGTACATTTAAAGCCAAAGGCTGTATTTATTTTTTCCGATTCCGACTCTTCGTGGGAAAATTAAACAAATTAATGACATTGGTTTGGATGCCAAAAGAAGCCTAAAACAGCACACATTTAAACGAGATCAAAATTAGCTGGATACAATGGATATTTTTTTTTCTACAATTGAATAATAATGAGCACACGCTACTTTAATTGAAAATCGAAAACTATGAAACGGCTTAACTTTTGTTTTGTGTAAGGTTGAATATGAAAATAATTATCCTTTTTTCTATTTCAAGTTTAAACTAACCATGATTTGACATTTTTTGCTTTTTTATCCCTGCAGGATAATATATAAAATATAACATTGACTTTTATTTTGTGTTGAATAAGGCTAGTATTTTAAAAGTAAGATTTATTTATTAACTTATCCTACAGTTGTAAGTTAGATTTTGATTTTATGATTCTTGTAAGGTTTCCGGGTAGAAAAGATACTTTTGTAAATGCAAGTTTGGATTTGTTTTATTTTCAACTCTACTTGGAATTGAAAAACATGATCAGATAAATATTTTTACTTATGTTTTTGGTAGAGCTTAATTCGTGAGTAGAGGAGTTAAAAAAATCAACATGCAACTTTAGATGAAAACGAAATATAAAAATATCTTGACTTTTATTTTCTATAAGTAATCGCCTTTGTTCGCAAAATATACCTATGGTAAATTAATTTTAGATTGTTTTTATTTTTATACCAAGAACTTATACATCTTCGACTCCAGTTATTTTTTTTTAATACTGGAATGTAAAATAATTTGTTGGTAAGGTAAGAGATTATTTTTTAGCAGAGAAAAAAATGTGCAAAACAATTGTGCTACTTTAAACAAGAATAATTAACGAAAAACATCTTGACTTTTATTTTCATATTATCAAATTTAGACTTGTTTAGATAGACATATAATATTGCCACATACACATTATATTTGTTTGAGATTAAATTTGTAAGCAGTGAAGTAAAACGTATGTGAAAATTTAGATCCAATTAAAGAAAGAAACGCCTGTTAAATTTGAATAGGTTTCGTTCGGTAAAGTTTTCTTTATTTATTTGTAATGAGACAAAAAAGTTAAAGCAAAAAACATACGAAGTTTCTTTAAAAAGTGATGTAAAGTTAGATTCAGCTTATTTAGATTATGTTTACCTGGATAATGATCAAATATTTTTTTATTTATTTTGTTCTAATCTCCGAGCCTACTTAACTTTGAAAAGCTTCTGATCGGAAAGGCAATAAAACCTCAATTCTGTTGTAATAACTTGTTGTATAAAACCTAACCTAAACATATAAAATTATATTAAACTAACAAATGTATTCATAAAATAGTCCAAACAAAATTAGTAGGTACATATTCATCATCATCATCATCATCTCAGCCCGCGCTGATGTGATGTATTATGATGTATACGAGATGTCACATATTGATGTCAAATAATTAAAAAATCTAAAACATAAAATTTGTCAAAAACCTAATCTAAGCACATAATATAGTATCAAATTAACAAGTGTATTCATATAATAATAGTCAATACAAAATTAGGTATATTGTTATGTCAAAAAATTGTAACATTCTATTTTTCATGCAAGTATTGATCTTCAGAATAATAACACTTTTCCAATAACAATTGCCTTAGTTTGCTTTTGAACTCTTTAGTGTAAACCAGTGATTCCCAAAGTGGTCTATATCGACCCCCAGGGGTCTATGACAAACTGCAAGGGGTCTACGAAGTCAGCTAAAAAAAAATTTGGGGGTCCATGATAATCCCTATTTACTTACATTATAATATCTTATAATAAAAAGAAATATGTAGTATTAATAAAAGTACCTATAAAGTAAATTAAATTTTCTAAGCTGTAGGATGCAGACTAAATAATAAAACCAGTATCAGGTAAGTACCCAATACCGTAAAACATGGCAAGGGGTCTACGATTAAAAAAGTTTGGGAATCTCTACTGTAAACAATACTTTTTAAATCCATTGGTAATTTATTAAATATTCGCAATGACTGGAAACTCACGCCATGTTTTACAACGGCCAGATGAGGAACGATATCCAACATTATATCTTGCCTCCGGGGTTTTCCCGGTTTTTTCTTTGGTCTTCCCTTTCGTACTCATAAATATGTTTAGTTAAGTGAGAAAGTAAAACATGAATATGATGCAGTAAGAATACCTATCTCAGAAAATGTTGGCGACAAGACTTGTTGTAATTGTTGTAATTGCCCTTTTCTGGAGTACGAAAGCTTTCATTATATTATAATCATAACCGTAGCTTTGATTCTACAAAAGCAAAGTAAACCAATTTGAGATGATTAACGTCAACTGAATCCCTTAAAGATCCCTACGATCGACATCTTTGAGTTCCCTTTTCCAATTAAGGAAGCTGTCAATGTGCAAACCCAAAAATTTTACAGTGTCGGCTAAAGCAACTGTTTGTCCATTTACCGAAATATTTAGTTGTTCGTCTTTTTCGCATTGTTTCGAAAAAGCAAAACGCTAGTTTTAGATCCGTTAATTTTGAAGCCATTTGCAGTAAACCAATCTTTTAATTAGTTAGGTGATTACTGGGCCATCCTTAAAGTTAACTTCGAAACGATCTATACGAAAACGAAAACGGTAGATACTAGTCTGGGCCCAGCGGAATCGTTTTAAATGGGGGTCGGGAGCCCAAATCCATACCAAACTTTTTTTTTTGTTTTTGGAAGTAGAGAACCACGAAATTCAAACCAAAGCATGTGATTTTTGACGTACCAATGGGAAGGATTCCTGAGTGCGCTAGAATTCACTAATTTTCACCACTCACCCTATGTAACGTATAAACTGAAAGTGACATAAAATGGAATTCATTTCTTTGGAACGTTATGCATTTCTTTGGAGCGCAGCAAAAAGTTGATGAAATGAAACTAACATTGGTTTGAGTCATGATCTGTTGCCGAGTGTTTTTTGGGGGCTGAGGTCACAAGTGATTTTGGGGGGGTTACGACTAAATTTTTAATCACAAGTACCTTCTTCTAGCTTCAACTTTCTAAGGGGTTCATCTTTTCAGGATTTTGGGGGGTCCTGTCCCCTGTGATCGCCCCCCCCCTGGTCTTCATCTTTTAAAGTCAGCCTCACTATTTTTTTTAAAGTCATTACTTTAGTACTGAATCACTTTACATCATATCCAAACTTCACCCTTATCGCCAGGTCCTAAAAAGTACTAACTTAACCATATAAAATAAAATAAAAATCTGTACTCACAAGCTAGGTATAATTACATCGAAAACGCTAATAAGTTATTTTAACCTAAACAAGTAAGTACAAGCAGTAACTTCATCTTGCTCTCAATAAATCATACCCCACCTGGGATATTACCGGCCGGTTATTTCTCGAACCTACCCTACGATGATAGCAAGAAAACTACCCCCTATCACACGGGAAAACACTTTCTGATAGCAACGTTGGAACTTGCATTAGACACGGAATTGCTACAATCAGGGCAAACCAGAACAATCTTATGATTTGAGCAGTAAGATTGAGTTTACTTTAGCATCACTTTCGTGTAAATCAAACCTTGTGCTTGTACGTAGAGTTAGGCGTAACGTTTGATTTGGGTAAGGAATTATGCCTAGTGAATGCCTTCGGTATTATTAAGTTCCTACTTATTATTCAAAAAAACGTACCTATAACTACCACGTTTTAATAGTAGACTTCATTTTGACTTCATATGAGCTCAATTCGGCATTTAGTTTTGTAATTTTAAGTTCTTATGTAAAAAAGCATAACTACAAACACATTAATCGCCAAATAAATTTTAAAGTAGAGCTTTTGAATGCGCACATTTTAATAAAAAAAAAGCTCGCCTCTACATTATTTTTGAGAGGGCTTTTTCTATAAACAAATTTATTTTAAATTGATTCAGATTTAGCATATGGTATAGTATTCATTTTAAATCTTATTATCATAATTTCCTGCTACAAAAGAGCAATAGTAGTTTAAGATAAAAAATTCTTAAGTTTAAGGTATTATTTGTTTATGAAATGTCAATGTCTTTCATTTAACACTATATCTTTGTATCTGATTTGATGAGACATAATATAGTCAATTGTATTTAGGCATTAGGGATCATCACAAAGAAGAATCAGTCCTTGTACAGAGCGCTTGAAGATCAATTTCATTCTTCTAATTTTACTTTAGTGCCAGCGCAGTATTAAAGGTGAGTTCGTAATTCAAAGTTCAGCTGCACAGTGGTATCAACCATCTGTAGTTACTTATTCTTTGATACGGCTAAAGAAATGGAAGCAACTTATCATTTCTTGGCTGGGCAATAAATCGGCTACGTCGCTTGGTGCCATCTGTCTCCAGAAGACTTTGTATTGCGATATTTGTTTATGGATTATCAATAAATCTAATGTTCCGTATTTCGAATTCAGATTCTGCTTTGTCGGAAACATTGTTTGATATGCAACTTGTAGTAGAATCGCAAATACCTACTAACATAAATCATTTTCAATTTGGGTAATCTATTGTGCAGTTATCGCCGGATTTCTAGTGCGATTATTAGGTATTTATACATGATAAAGCTGGCAAACTAACTCTGGATTCACAACAAAGAAAAAATAACAGTTTCTGAAAAACACACAAACTTTCATGTAAAATATTTAAGTACACGCGATTGAATTAAATTCTATTTTTGCTAAGAATTTAGGCTAGAATAGGACAGGAATATATCCATGCTCGCATCAAGACAAACTGCAAGCATATAGTCTGACTAATGAAAGTAGAAACTGAAAAAAACTTATTACTTATTTTTGTGAATTTAAAAAAATAGCAACATGATAAACCCGACAATAGTACGAAATACATGGACTAAAGAAACTTGATACCGTACTTGTTTTATAACCATGTTTGATTACGAATTTTAACTTTGTACCTACTAACTGTAAACTTTGTATGTTTGAAATAAAGATTATTATTTGGCATACTAAGAGCTACACGCCTTTTACAGGCGAAAAGGACCCGACAGTCTGACTAGTCAGTCGGGTATCAGGGCAAGAGAGAAAGAAACCGGCGAACGATTCGGGCAGTATCAAGCAATACCGCTCTTACCGCCGAATCCCAGCCTTTCAAGGTGTCTGACCAATTTGTAATTTGTATTAATTTGATAATTCTGTCTGAAAGAGTTTTTTCCGCCGGCTTTTTTTTGTTTCTTGATCTACTGTAATATCTTATTTAACAACTATCAACAACTACTTAGTTAAAGCCGAAGCATGTGATGACTGACTTCATCAATTGTTTTGTGGAATTCCTAAGATGAATAAAACTTTTTGAATTTTTGACCAATGTGGCTAGGGTCAAACCGTTTGCGGATATTGTAACCGGAATGATTTCGCTGGCTATTATTGTTTCGTTATTTTTCTTTATTTAAAACATTAAGCGTCCTCAAAATTTTAAATATTCTGATTTCAAATGATAGATACTTCAGAGGTGGTCCCATATAATATCATCGAAATTGATTTTGTAGGTAGGTACTTCATGAAAATTTTCTCTTTTTTTGAAGAAATATGTATAGGTAAGTACAGATATTATTTACCTTGACGACCGTAAACTTCAGCCAATTTTTTGGTACGTGAAGTCGGTTTTTTTAATGCTCTGCATTCGTTGATTATTGATAAAACCTTTAAAATATATCTTCTTTATATTAAATATTGCTATCATAAAATGGGCAATTGCAACAGAATTTTTATTATCATTATTCATAGACAGAATAATCGAACAATTAATAATTATTCACTTTAAATAAATAGATTATTTTTTATTAAAGACTAAGGCCGCGTTGGACCTCAACCTCACCTGATGGTAAGTGGATATGAGGTCGAAGATGACAGCACACGGACTTAGGAAAGTACTGGATCTTCATAAAATATGCTACCATTAAAGCTATATTATAACACTAGCCACCGCGCGCGGTTTTACCCGCGTAACTTTTGATCCCGTGGGAATTTTGGGATAAAATATAGCCTATAACCTTCCTCAAGAGTCTGAGGAAGGTGTAACCTTTATCAAATGCAAAAAGAATTTTTCAAATCCCGCTTGTAGTTTCTAAGATTAGCGCGTTCGAACAAACAAAAAACAAACTCTTCAGCTTTATATATAGTATAGATAAAATAGGGTTGTTTGGAAAGGATGAGTGAAAGTAGATTTACGAAAGAGGTGTACAGAACAAGAATGGATGGTGTTGTTGGAAGGGGCCGGCCTAGGCGAACGTATGCCGATCAAATTGGCGACATTTTGAAAAAGGGCCTAGTCAATAGTACCCGTAACCGGCGATCATGTATGAAAAGATTGATGAACGTGGAAGAAGCGAAAGAGGTATGTCTGGATCGCAGCAATTGGTGTTCCCTTGTCTCTACCTACCCCAAGGGGAGACAGGCGTGAGGACATATATGTATGTATGTAGGATTGTTTATTATATGTAAACAATGCCTTTTCAAAGTGCAAGCTAACAATAAAACATATATAACATAAATAGTTAGTGGGGTGAATAAAGAAGATTTTAATTTGGGCTGTAATATTGATCTAGAACTACATGCTTCCATGCTGGACTGGGAGCAAAAGAAAAACATAGAATGAACCAGCTGCTTCTCTTCCCGGGCATACTGTAAAAGTCAGTTAAGGTATATAGGTCATGGCGTTTTTGTGGGCGATAGGCTGACCATTATAATGCCTCCAAATTTGTCAAAGGTGACATCAGATGGTTTTATAACCTCTGGTGTTCTGCCTACCCCATAAGGGATACAGGTGTGAAGTTATATTTGTATGTATGTAACTTAATGCAATATTTAATGATGATGCTAGTTTAACGGTTACTAAAGCATTATTAACTGGTAAGGTCAGGTGGGGTAAGTGAAACATATTTTATTTATATGTTAATGTAAAAGAATCATACACAGTAACGCGATTCTTAACGCAATTGCAATAATTGCAAAGTCCTTTAATCACTTCTTGACAGTACTATGACATTACCATGAGCGAAAAAACAACAAAGTATTTTAAGACCATGGTTTCATTTCACTTACCCCTACAGAGGGGTAAATGAAACAGTCGCCAAAAGTCTGTTAAATTATGAGTCTATGCACCTATGAACCTGATTTAAACAACAATTTAAACTTTTCTTTTCTTATCTGAATCTTGTTTTATTGAAATAAGGTTCAATTTCAAAAATATACAAAAAAATAATATTTTGGCGTAAGTGAGATGGTCAGATGTCACAAACATTTTAAGGTACATTTGTACAAAATGTTCAACAGAAATCACAGTAGAGTTAATTTTTGAAACGGAGCATATTTAATAGTGTTTTTTTTTTTAATAAGGAATGCTTAACAGGGTTACGGACTGAATAAACCCAGACGGACAAACAGAAAGACAATGAAGTGACCTAAAAGGGTTTCTTTCATCTTTTCGTATAAACCAAACATTATTTTTTGGTTTATACGAAAGCAGACTCAATTGCAATAGTTTTTATACAATGTTATATTTTTAGTCAATAATCTTTACAAATCATTAAATTATGTACCTACACACTCACTCACACGCTTATTGTACCCTATCCGAGGATGTAAGTAGGTACCTGTAGGTACATTGTTTCACTTACCCCACCTAACCTTATGTACTTATATTTAGGCTGTAGAAGAAAACATGATTTTTAGTAAAAAGTATTTTTTAATCAATATTTTACTAACCAATTAAAATTAGGTTTTAAGAGATCCTTCTGTACTAATTCAAAGTTTGCAGCTGAAATTTCTATAAGTTAACAGCTGGAAAATATTCATTCTCTTTAAAAACTGATAGTCTTAAATGGTAAAAATAAACTAAGGTAGATTCTTCTTAACTAAACATCTTTGGTTTCACTTTAAAAAATATTTTAATACTACAAGCATTCCAAAAATAATCTTCTGTGTATTGCACTAAGATTGAAATGCCTCATGTTCAATCACTCTCCAACACATCTGACACTCTAGCTTCACTCACAAACTTTTGTATTTTCAACTGCACTCTCAGTGCTTTCTGTAAGTCCATACTCCTTAACTGGGCAGCAATAAACTTGCCATATATATCAAATTCATCTTCTTTGGCTTCGCGTTTAATATCTGAAGATAATGAGTACCCAATAGATAATTTTTTATGTTTAAACTTTTTCTTTTTTATTTTCATTTTCTTGTATGGTAATACCGGAATGGGTGATTTGCATTCTTTTATTAAATCCTGTGCTTCTATGACCTGTGAGTTTTCATACTCATCTTCAGACTGTGGCACTAAGGGGTCTGCATCTTCAGCAATATTGTGAGCTGTTTGAGGTTGCCAATTTTGATCAGAATTTTCAATGTCAGGAGTGTAATTGTTTTGAAGCTGGAAATTAAAATATAAGTTGAATATTACAAAAATTTAAGCTGTAGGACAGTTAATCTAATTCAAAAATGGCATAAAATGTATACATGGAATACACAGGGTATCTTAAATATCATGGATAATCTTAATGCTGCAATAAAAAATGCATGCTGTCCACAGTATTAAGATTATCTTTCATTTTTAAGGCATCCTGTATAATCATAACTTGTATCTTAGCTCACATTATTAGAAAACTGGGCCTTATTAGGGATGAACTTCAAACAGCGATCCATTTCATTAAACCAAATTAGTGTGGGTTCATACATAGCATCAGGACTAGATTTCTGTATTATTTTGTGTACTTCCTGAATGTATGTTGTTCTCAAATTCTTTATTTTAATTCTAATTTCTAATACACTTAACGATTTAGACATTGTTGTTTTGAACTCTTCAGCAATTGCTTCATACGCTTTTTGCCTTAGGAATTTCGATTTGTAACCAGGATTTGTCGGGTTCCACAAACATTCATGTTTTAAATATATTTTAACGAATTGTAGGGTAGTACACTCTCCCCAACGCATCTTATAACTCTAAAACTTTTGCGCTTAATGCGTAGCTGGATGAACTTATTTAACAACATAAAAATATCCTATATTTTGATATAAACAATCATGAAGTTAGTTTGACAGTTCAGACTGACACAAGTTTATTTATTTTGGTTCGATTTGACCTTGACAACCTGTCACACAGACGCAAGGTAGGTTTTTTGAGGGGAATCGCTCAATCATTTTCTTACACATGTTTGTAACTTATAAAATATTGCAGAATAACAAATAATGTTTTTAAGTTTTTTGCATTTAAAATGCTCAATTATTCTTAAATAAATGAAAAATGTGATAAATAAAAATTACCCGACCAGGATTCGAACCTGGGATCTCTCGTTTGCCGGACGAGTGCTCTTCCAACTGAGCTACCGGGGCCTGGCGCTACGCCTTGAAATTACTTACCACATTTTTGTTTTTACGTTATATTGCTAACGTAGCTCCATCTAATGGTATAGCTTTGCAGCTTAGACCACCCGAGATCAATTTCTTTACAGAAATTGTAAATCCCAGTTAAAGTGAAGCATTTCAGTGTTTTAATAATGTTTTTAAGTTTTTTGCATTTAAAATGCTCAATTATTCTTAAATAAATGAAAAATGTGATAAATAAAAATTACCCGACCAGAATTCGAACCTGGGACCTCTCGTTTGCCGGACGAGCGCTCTTCCAATTGAGCTACCGGGGCCTGGCGGTACGCCTTGAATGTGGTAAGTGGTAAGTAGGGTAAACTACCCAATTATTGGCACTTTAAGCAATACGATACAAAAACTCTCTTAGAAAATCTTAATATGTCGTGCAAAAAGTGTTGATATGGTGTTTAGATTAATTAATATATTGTGAGCGTCATATAAACTAAACTTTTTCCGGTTTTTTTATTCCTACTAATCATACATTGATGCTTTTTTCAAAACCGTCCTATAGACCATTTTTTGGCACCTTCCGGCACATTATTGGCACATATTCAACCAATAACTGGCACACCAATGTCAATAATAGGAATAATTCAATCTTGTTGTTGACATTAAGGTTTTAGCTATTTTGGGACCTACGTTCCTTTGTTTAACCACTTACTGAGTTAAGGGATGATATTGCCAAAAATAAAACCATTGATAACAAAACAAACTAATGTTTACTCGTCATATCTTATTATAAAAATACAAAAGTAGGAACTTAAAACCATCTTTTAAACTGAGATCTATTTTAACCATCTTAAATTAATTATTTAAAAAACTCTTAAGTTATGAACAATCAGGGTTAAATTTTTTCATTCATCGTAATTATTAATTCATTTCTGATAGTATTTTTTCTAGTTCTTCCGTGGTAAAAGCCTTACTAGTTCTTCTTTGCTTCACATTATTTGGTTCGTAATCAACTAGTTCACTATCAGTGTCTGTCTTATTATCAAAAATGCTTTGACTTTGTGGCTTATCATTTTCGCCCCTTGTTGTGAAAATATCATCGTTTATAATATTTGCATAAGTACTAGGCTGCATCTTTACTATGTTATCATTACATTCATCTCTATGTTTCTTGGTTGTTTTTTTTGGTTTAGATTTATTGCCTTCTTTCTTTATTTGAGATTTTTAAATATGGGCGTCAAATAATACAATTCGTCTCCAGTTTATAATCCTATGGAAGTTTATAAAGAAATAGAGGCAGAATTTTGTCTGGGTCGTTTTGAAGTCCTTAGATTTCATAAAAACGAAACAATTTGAATTGTGAAGATAAAAAGCATATCAAGTGATTACGAACTAGGTACGTAATTATTGTCGTAGATGGCGTGACAGGAGCAAGCAGCATGAGATCAATAATCTGTATCGATTGTTAAATGAATAATCGATTCAATTAACCTTTCTATAATGGGTTTTGGTTTAAATATTATAACTCATATGTTATTATTCTACCTGATACATATAAGTATGGTAATATTTTTGAAGTTTTACAACTTTTTTATCCAAAAAAATGTAATAAAATGTCACAGAATAGATTCATTGTTGAATCGATTTTACATAAAATCGAATGAAATGTTCTGCGCTTCTTTAGTATTTGAGTGACAGTGATAGGTAGGTTGACACTAAAGGTTTCTGTTTGATTTAATGTTAATCTGATATAAGTGATTTGATTATTGTACTGTTATGTTGTTGCACTCTTCATTCATGACCTAAAAATACATGCATCGAAATATGTTTTTTCGGCTTTCTCGAATGAAAATAGACTCACTTGTACACTCTGATACTTATACCGAACCTTTAGCCATATTTTTTATTACGGGACGCTTCCATTTAACATAAGGAAATTCCTAGTAATTATGGAGATCTGCCACTGTTCTTTGATAGTAAATTTATTTTACGGAATTTAGTATTGTCCGGTGCAAACAGATAAATAAAATATAAATGCGGAAGATTGTGAGGATGGACGGTCGTAATGTTTATTACTCTTTTAAAAACTATTTAACGGATTTGGATTATACTTGGCACAGGAATAGATTATCACCTGGAATGATTTATAGGCTACGTTAATTTCCTCTCTGTATTCACATAAACGGGAACTACGCGGGTGAAACTAGTGGGCGCAGCTAGTAAAATAATGAAAGAAGAGTTAAGTGTGAATAATGAAATAGTTATTTATAAAATTAGTCGACCTGCATATCAAAATCTAAATATTAGACATCAAACATATTGTCATCTATTGCCCCAGGAGAATCTTGCCGAGAAGTATGTACTAGGCAGACAGGAATCTTCTGATTCTGATTTAGACTCACTGCTGCTGCTGCGCTCACTGCTTAATACAGCCTGGGGTCTCTTTTAATATTATCCATTTCATTTGCAGGAATACTGAATTTTCCTTTAGTTTTGGATCCTTCCAAAACTATGTTGCACTGTTCTCTCGGATTTACCTGAAAGTAATAATTATATGATTAAGTATCAAAACCAGTCACACGCACTATAAATATGTGTTCTATTTTCATAACCTCAACTGTAAATATCAAAGTAAATATTTCATGATATGATCACTCTTGGATAAGAATTAATATTGAAAGGAGTGCTAAGTGACATACAAGTACTAAATTGATTCACAACTTACCATTCAGATCCGCTGTTCAATTATAAACGTCTCCCATGAGCGTCTAACGTCTCACGCGTGAGCAATCTGCCGGCTTGGAACTCGGCTAAACATCTCATAAAAATTTTGTATATCACTTAACCAGTGCTGCTGCGGATTGTTTTTTTTTTCCATTTTCAAATGTAATATTAAGTTTTTGGATAAAAACTATAATTTAAGCAAGAATTCAAATGAAATCAAACAATGTTTAATTGACTTTTGATGAAGTGACCAACCGCAGAATATATTTAGTTCCACAAACATTAATTTCTACTCTTTTTAGATGGACTGTACCTAAGTTATATTAATGTTTTTTTTTTATAAAAGTAGACAAACGAACTCTTTTTAATTTCAAAGGTTACCTGGCCTAGCAATTTGTTATTTAAAATATAAAATCAACTGCAATAGCATAAGATACTAATTAAAATATTGAATTCAGAATATATAGAATGGTATTAACTTTATATTTACACCAGCTAAGTTCTTTAATTTCACTATAATGCTATAAATAAGACTCATTTTCGATGCTCTAATTTGGCAAAAATCCGCTTGGAACTTCTGCTATTAATCATATTACAGAAGTAGCTATATTCTACGCTTTTTGTGGTAAGTTCCATGCTAGATTAAACTGAAAGAGTAAGATTATGGTCTGCAAGATTCCCGAGCACCTTGTGAAATACATGACGACACATTTTCACCGTTTATGGTGTATCACGTGTCACACAGTGAAACTTCTAATAGAAATAAATAACATCGCATTCAAAAATACAGGAACGATACATTTTTGTCATTAGTGGGCAATGTGTAACTTGTCTGCATGATCTTGGATGGTACTTACCGTCAGGTAAATCTAAAGTTTTCTTGACTTTCCCCGCTTACAATTGATAAATAAATATAATAGATCTATTAAAAAAATCATTGAATGATTTAGAACATGCTGCAAGATGCCAACTGTTGTTAAATACAAGTTTCTCAATCTTAAGGATGCGTTTCCAAAAAGGCTAGGTATCGAATTCTACTACTACATGTATAAGATTCACGCACACCAGCGTGCCGTGAAAAAGACGAAAGGTTTTGAACAGTTTTGATACTTTAGTTTTAAATATTTGCAAATTCTTTTATTAAAACGATTAAATTGGGTAAGATTAATTAAAGTGCTCGGAAAGTTTGAGCTCGTTTTATTCGTAACGATAAAACCTCACCATCGAACCTGATGAGCTGGTGGTACACTCGAGGGCTTCTACTGGAATTCCTATTCCTAGGCATGTCAAGTTCGAGTTCATAAGACGAGACATTACCATCAGTCCTGGTAGTGGGAGCTGAAGGTATGCCTTGAGGTACTACTGGAACTCCTAGACGAGTAGAGCTAGGCATGTCGAGTTTGAGTTCATTTAGATTCTTAGGACGAGACCTTACCACCCGTTCTGGTAGTTGTTGGCATCTCCAACATTTATTTACATTATTTTGTCTGGCAACGCCACATGAAGTGTTAGTCTTTTATCTGACAAGTAGTGTCACTGTCTGTCATCTGTCATGTTACAATATTGTATGTCAAATATATAAAAATATAGCATCTTGAATTGTCTCCATGAAAACACGTTTTATTTTTACTCCACAAACCTCTCTCTCAATTCCGCCAGCCAAAACCTGGAAATACAGCCTAAGCCAACGTACAGTAGTGAAAGCTGAAGGTATACCTCGAGGTGCTACTGGTACCTACACCTAGACGGATAGAGCTAGGCATGTCGAGTTTGGGTTCATTTTGATTCTTAGGACGAGACCTTCCCACCAGTTCTGAGAGTGGGAGCTGAAGGTATACCTCGAGGTGCTACTGGTACTTCTAGATGGGTAAAGCTAGGTATATCGAGTTTGGGTTCATTTTGATGCGTAGGACGAGACCGTACCACCAGTTCTGGTAGTGGGAGCTGAAGGTACCATATTTTAAAAGAACTGAACAGGACACAAGGAACTGAAATCTATAGGCGGTCAGATTTGGTGGAATCGGGTTTTCATATTATAAAAGAAATAATAAAATTTATGGACAAAGGATAATGCAAGTAATTGGGCTCCAAAAAAAAAAGTCATTGTGCAGGGATGAGATGAGAGTCAGATTATAGATTAGACACATGTCATTCATATTTGTTAGGACGCCAAAAAAAATAGCCCTGGGAAAAAAAAGATATGACCAAAAATACATTTTGCGTTTAATAGAATAAAAATCGTTTTCTTTTATGATACAGAAACTGAGCGCCCGTAGATTTCTACGAGTGTATTCGTATAACCTTTACAGCCATTGACTACGAAACTAGTGAATATTGTAAATAAATACGATTATTGGTAAAAAAAAGTGCTTGTGTGATCCTTATAAGTACCTAATGGGTTGACTACACAGTTTTAAACCGCGATTAGTTCATCTCTTTTCTTAGTATAGCGACTTCCCTTCTTACTATCGTCGAGCGAGACAACACACTCACACACAAAAGAGATGTTATTAATCTGTCTCTTTTCTTACTATAGCGAACTTTTTGCGGCACTGGTTCGGCGACATTGCAAGCACGGTTTTCAACTGTGTAGCCACCCCTTTTGATTTGATTTGTCTTTTTTCTTACTTTAGCGATGTCTCTTATACGGCACTGGTTCGGCGACATTGGAAAAGCAGTTTACAAATGTGTAACCACCCCTTATGAAATAATGGTATATATGGTTCATCTAATACTGCAGATTAGAATAAGCTAGTATGTTGCTAAAGATAAATCAAATCAAAAGGGGTGGCTACACAGTTGTAAACCGTGCTTCCAATGTCGCCGAACCAGTGCCGCAAAAAGTTCGCTATAGTAAGAAAAGAGACAGATTAATAACATCTCTTTTGTGTGTGAGTGCGCTGTCTCGCTCGACGATAGTAAGAAGGGAAGTCGCTATACTAAGAAAAGAGATGAACTAATCGCAGTTTAAAACTGTGTAGCCAACCCATTAGGTACTTATAAGGATCACACAAGCACTTTTTTTTTCCAATAATCGTAATTATTTACAATATTCACTAGTTTCGTAGTCAATGGCTGTAAAGGTTATACGAATACACTCGTAGAAATCTACGGGCGTTCAGTTTCTGTATCATAAAAGAAAACGATTTTTATTCTATTAAACGCAAAATGTATTTTTAGTCATATCTTTTTTTTCCCAGGGCAAATTTTTTTGGCGTCCTAACAAAATGAATGACATGTGTCTAATCTATAATCTGACTCTCATCTCATCCCTGCACAATGACTTTTTTTTTGGAGCCCAATCACTTGCATTATCCTTTGTCCATAAATTTTATTATTTCTTTTAAAATATGAAAACCCGATTCCACCAAATCTAACCGCCTATAGATTTCAGTTCCTTGTGTCCTGTTCAGTTCTTTTAAAATATGGTACCTTCAGCTCCCACTACCAGAACTGTTGGTAAGGTCTCGTCCTACGCATCAAAATGAGCCCAAACTCGATATACCTAGCTTTACCCGTCTAGGAGTACCAGTGGTACCTCGAGGTATACCTTCAGCTCCCACTACCAGAACTGGTGGTAAGGTCTCGTCCTACGAATCAAAATGAACCCAAACTCGATATACCTAGCTTTACCCGTCTAGGAGTACCAGTAGCACCTCATGGTATACCTTCAGCTCCCACTACCAGAACTGGTGGTAAGGTCTCGTCCTACGCATCAAAATGAACCCAAACTCGATATACCTAGCTTTACCCGTCTAGGAGTACCAGTGGCACCTCGAGGTATACCTTCAGCTCCCACTACCAAAAATGGTGCTAATGTCTCGTCCTACGAATCAAAATGAACCCAAACTCGATATACCTAGCTTTACCCGTCTAGGAGTACCAGTAGCACCTCGAGGTATACCTTCAGCTCCCACTACCCGAACTGGTGGTAAGGTCTTGTCCTGCGAATCAAAATGAACCCAAACTCGACATGCCTAGCTCTATCGGTCTACGAGTACTAGTAGCACCTTGAGGTATACCTTCAGCTCCTACTACCAAAACTGGTGGTAAGGTCTCGTCCTACGAATCAAAATGAACCCAAACTCGATATACCTAGCTTTACCCGTCTAGGAGTACCAGTAGCACCTCGAGGTATACCTTCAGACCCCACTACCAGAACTGGAGATAAGGTTTAGTCCTAACAAACATAATGATTCCAAGTTTGCAAATTTAATTCTAATCATAAAAGGTTTTGTAATTTAATTTTTTTTCAATAAAATTATATTATTACCTTTTCAACTCAGTTCAGAGAGCGTCAAGTATCGAGACTTGTTTGATGTAATAAATTGTGTATGTACAGCGATGTTTCTTAGCACGAAAAATAACTCAAAAGCGATACAGGTCCACTCTCGACAGCGGCTGAGCGCAGACTGAAGATATCTAGTTTTTGTTTGGAATGATATTGACATTATTTGCTAAAGTATAATAACCCTTACCACAGTGTGTTAAGATTTACGCATTTATACAAATATGAAGAAAATTACGTGTTTGGTTTTATTTTTTTTTAAAGGGTTTTTAGTATTAATTTCAAAGCAAAAAATGCTTATTATCAAAAATGAACATGTCAACCACCGAATAGTATTTTTTTTATTCATAAATACTTGTGTTTTCATACCAAAAGTGGTACCGTAAATTGGCTTAAAATCGTCATTTTCGTGCGACGAGGCATCGCAAAATTAGTTTTTAAGCCACAAAAACAAATTTATTTATATTATTTTTATATAATAAATAGAGATGAAAGTCTTATCTATTAGTATTTGTAATTATACTAAACTCTGCGCCATTTTATCACAATATGTACCAGAAAATACCCTATTTTGAAGATTTGCGGAAACGCGTCCTTAATTATTATCCTAATCAAAACGCATAAAGATAGGCTATCGAAGCTGTCTTAGAGCCTCGTAAGTATTTTAGCTTAGCCCTGGCATTTTGGCGGGAAAGTGATTTTTAAATGAAATCCAAAATAATGATATGGTAACATTTTCTTTTTGTTTTAGCAAAAAAGAAAGCTTTGCGGGTCTTTTTTCAGAGAAGAAGTTTTATTAATCTTAATTCCAATTTTTATTGAACATAGAAATGAAACTGTAGTTGAAGTGTTAACATTAAAGAAGTGAACTTTATTTGTAAACTGTATATTGTTAACTTGTGTGGCTAAAAGGACTCGTTACCAGGCCCGTTTAATAAAATATTTAAAAAAAAAATGTGGGTCTATCGGTCTGTCTCCCTCGTAAAATATTTCTCAAGCTGATTGACAACAATAAGCTCTATCTATTCGAAGTATCATTGTTTATTACAAATGTTTCTATATAAACAAATGTTGTAAGAAAGGAGACTATTCTTGGGATTTGTAAAGTGGAGGACGAAATATGAAGAGGCGAAATGCCGAAAGTGCCAAGATGCGGCGCTCCGTGAAGCGCACAAAAATTACCGAGGGAATGTATGGAAAGTAAGTAGATACTTTATTATTTAGCATCTTTACAGACAATTGTAGAGGTTTATGAAACTACGTAAGAAACAGAAATTCTTCTTGCGGTGTGAAAGTATGAGACCGATGGTTGTATCTGATACTACGTGAAAAGATATAACATCTGTGTATAGATATTTCTCGAGTAATAACAATGGGCAAAAAATGTAAAAGAGACCCAAGTCGCACGTGTTTTTTTGTATTAGGTTCTTCACAATCTGTGTCGCACATGTCTCAGCACAACTGAAGTCTAATAACACTTGTTGACTCACAGTTTTCAACTTTAATAAGACACCTGAGTTGCATAGGCTCAACTTGTACATGATAATAAATAAAAGCAAAAAAATAAAAATAAATACTCATGCAATTTTATAATTTTATTTTCCAGGAAACAGGTAAAAGTTTTTAATAAATATTTAGTTTAGAAAAGTTGAAATATCAATTATATTTTTTTTTAGTATCTACCCTAATATTGTCAATATTTTTTAGTTGTATGGCATTCTATTTTCATAATTGTATAATAAAATTCACATTGTGTAAACATTTTTTTTATCTTTCTCAGCTGTTATCACATCAACTTTGTAGCTTCTATGTATTATTATTTTTATAAAGGAACAATTTAAAATGATAAGTACATTCTTCCACTTCAATTTTCATAGTTTGTTTTGAATGATTAGGTATCGCTAAAAAAATAAAACATTAACAGGAATTAAAAATAATATGGACACATCAAAAACACCAAAAATGCTTGCTTGTAGCATGGTCTCATAGATTCAACTGCAAGGGTAGTGAAAAGTAATTTAAATATTTATATTACTCATTGATGTTGACATAACTTATAAAGTATTTTTTATGTCATATGTACAATATAAAAGGTTTATTACCCAATGTTAAGTTATTATAACTGACAAGATGTTTGATTTCAAGGTAGTTTTCTAGTTCCACTGGCAAGTATTATACTTTCTGATCAAATTATATCAATCTCAGCTTAGTAACAAAGTGAGACATAATAAAACTAAATATAAAGCACATTACAAAGTCTTTTTTTTTCTATAAATATTTCTTTCATTATTGATGATATAACAAGGGTACCTAGACAACGGATTTCATAGTGATAAGGTTACTGAAATTGCTTTCTTGTTTAATTTGTAACAGTACATATAGTGTTTCTGTTATCTTGTTTCTTAATTTAATTTTGACGACAACTTTGTTGATGGTGTAAACCTGTCTGCCTCAGGCGCAAGTGGTTGTGGGTTTGATTCCCACACGGAACAAGAAACAAAAACATTATCATTACCCCAAATTAAGAACTTGTTGAACTTTATAAAGAACTTGTGTTAGGGACACTAGATAGTGTATAATTATTTATTTTATTTATCCTAACCCAACCAGGATTTGAACCCAGAACCTCTGGCATAGAAAGCAATGTTTTTTACCATTATGCAAGCCAGACATCTTTAGTGGTATCAGTTTTTTTATAAAAAAAACTTCTTCATATCAAGATACAGTAGTTTGAATGTTTAATGGTAAATAATCCATATAAAGCACTCTTCAACACTTTTATAAAAGGATGTTAAAATAGTTATCTTTTATTAGTGCAATATCATTATAGCTATATTACATTTGCACAAAGTAAAGATACCCTTTATTGCTCACTCAGTTCTTCCACAGTTCTCTTGTTATATTCCACATGTTTTTGCCAACCACCATATTCAAAGATTATTTTGTAGGTATATTGTTTACTCATAAAAAGGAATCAAGAAGTGGTATGAAACTCAATCGAGAAATCTTTTGAGAACCGTTTACTGTCCACATATTTAGATATCTTATAAGAACCATAATTTATCCCACATTCACCTTATTTTCAAGCTAAATGTTACATTTTTTTAGACGCCTCATTTTATATACTTCAATTAAGGTTATATACACACATCAAAAAAGTTTGAGATCACTAGCATAAGATGGAATATTTTTAAAATTTTACTTTTTAAAGGAATTTTGCTTACATAACTTTTTTTAATAAAAAAATATTTTTCTCTTTGGATTAATTTTTATATATTTTAGGTTTAATTAACCAAAATTGAATTTAAAAAGTCTTAATGCAATTTCGGATAGTAAATTATTGAAAGAAAAAGAGATTGTATAACTAAATATTGTCAACATTTATTATAAAATTATTTTTATTTAGTACAATATAAATCCTCCCCTGGCTCGAACACATGCGGCAGTCCTTCTTGGCATGCTGAGAATTAAGTTAACTCAAAATCAAACTCAAATATTCTTTATTTCGTAAGTATTAAAATACATTTGAAATAAGTCAAACAATTTACAAATTGAACTGAATCTACCACCACTTCGGAAAGTCGATCTGTTGGGAAGAAGTGGCAAGAAACTCAACAGCATGTTACCTGTCCCATTCTTAAATAACGGCTTCTCTGATCTCTGGCACTGTCTGGGCAGGTGGCTGACGATTCCAAACAGCTCGCATAACAGCATCCCACGCGTGCTCAATCGGGTTTAAGTCAGGCGAGCCGGCAGCCCAGTGTAACCTGGTAATGTCGTATTCACGTAGAGCAGAGTTGATTCGTTGAGCTCGATGTGCGAGTGCATTATCGTCAACCATTACGAATCGAGGGCCATGGTTTATTCTAAATGACCTGACAATTCCATCAATAGCAATGGTTTGGCATAAAGCTGCTGTCATCGAACCACGATACGGGATCAACGGCGTTCTAGCACCAATCATTATACCGCCTCAAAAGGATACCGATTTGCCGCCTTTTGAACGGTCCCGGCAGCTCTTTGTCTTTCCCCACGTCTTCTCCAGACACGAAGACGTCGGTTGTCTGGATGAGTACTGATTCTGAACTCGTCAACGAAGAGACAATTCCGCCAAGGGCTTTCCTCGTCGTTTTCTTCATTTTGTCGGAGTCTAGCCCACTGCAATCTGCGGCGCTGTATGCTGTGAGTTCAGGGGTGCTAGCCAGGATCTCCTCGCTCGTAATCAAACCTGGTGTAAGCAATTCCTGATGGTCTGAGTGCTAATTTGTAGTCCAGTAGCAGCCCGCAACTCAGCTTTTATTTTAGTGCCATTGATTGTTCGGTCTCGGGCAGTCAGCAATATGATGTAACGCTTCTAGGCAGTAGTACGAACAGTTGGCCGACCACTGCGAGGTCGATCAGCAAAGTTATCCACGCCGTGATAACTCCGTAACGTGTTCACGACACAGGATTGGGATACAGCCACTCTGCGTGCTATTGCTCGCGTAGAATTTCCTTCTTCCCTCAATGTAACAATTCTTGCTCGTAAAACTTCTGATAATCCCCTCGGCATCTTTTTGAATGAACTTCCTCTTCGAAAAGTCAGAAAAAACGCTTGAATCTTGTTGGTCAGATTTCTGAATGGGCGTAAACAAGGATTTAATCTCTTTTTATACAGAAAAACAATAGATATTTTAAATTCTTTTCTTATTAAAAGATTTGATTTTTAAATGAAGAATCTTAGAAAATAAAGAGTTTTATGCTAACGTGACAAAAACGAGGTCTTATTATCAAAGTGATCTCAACCTTTTTTGATGTGTGTATATTAAAAACTTATGTATACAAATACAATTTAAAACAAACTAGTACAACATTTCTAAAGGTTTTCAAGTAAATATGTACAGAACACAGAGAATATTAGCCACTATTAGCCACTTGCCTTAAAAAATAGCTTGAATTATAAATTATTGTTTAATATGATTATTGTTAAACCTATTTTGACTAAAATTACTATATATTTTTTTCAGTTCCATGTTATACTTAAAGTTCATAATGCTGTGGGCTACAGTGGTACTTGCCGACTATATGATGGATTTTCGATTTGAATTCCTGTGGCCATTCTGGATGATGCTTCTTACATTGAATGACTCATTCAAATATAAAGGAATTGTAAGTGTATTTTATTTACTTACCTGTTTAGAAAATTTAGTTTTAATGCAGCTTCATGCTGTTCTACCAGTGTAATTTTAGTCCCCTGCGAATTTCTGGATAAAATATAGCGTATAACATTCTTCAACAATTAGCATGTTCATTGCCATAGAAGGGCCTAATATTTTTATTGGATACTGCCTAGGGCCAAATTATTGTTTTATGTATTAAGTTATAGGGAAGTCACGGTACCGTGTATGCGGCCACTTTTGTAAGACAACACTACTGCGAGATATCACAGGGTACCGTGTGCAGTGGCAATTAAAGTATTAAGCTATCTAATCTACGCATTTTTTTTGTAATTTGACTCATAGATCCTGAGAATCAACCAAACAAACAAACTCTTTGCTTTACTATATAAGTTTAGATTACTCACCTCACTTGTCTCACATTGTCACTCTACCTTAAATACATTACTTACCTATGTGTTGCCGCTATGATAATAAGAGAAATAATAAGTCCAGCCACAGAATATATTTTTTTGGCCACGTGATCAAGCTTCTATTTTCATAACTTAGCCACGAGACAATAACTGTTGCGAAAAATGTGTCTTGAAGCAATTTATACTATAATTATAACATAATAATTTATACTTAGTTATATATTCATTAACATTGCGATGAAAAATATTTTGCGACAAGAAGGGCTCCCGTTCCGGTAGACGTAGTCGGCACGGTTAGGTGCGACGACGAGCGCAGCGAGGAGGAGCTGTTAGGTTGCATATAGTTATACACGTGCGCGAGCCGAGCGAGCGAAGCGAGCGGTGCCGCGGCAGCGGCCGGCGAAGCGCCATAAACCCAAGAGCATTTTTAAATAACCCCGACGCCCCGAACCGGCGACGTTGTTTGTGGCACGGATTGTGGCTGACATAGTAATTTAGAAGGCAACTTAGATTTTTAGAGAGGAATAATGCTATTTAAAAGAAGTCTGTTTAATTAGCACCCTGATAATAATAGTGTCCAAAGTAAAAGGAAAGTTAACAAACAATGCAATTTGTTTTGGTTTTGATTAAAACTTGCACGATGTTTAAAAAAAATGTAAAAATATTAAAAATTACTTAATTAACTTTATTTAATAAGAAATCTATTCCATTTCTACTTTTAGTTTTGCCAACGTTTTTTTAGAAATAAAGTATATTTGAGTATGAAAAGAATATCAAACAGTATTTTGGAAAAATAAACAGTATGCAATTGATTTAATGTTTTCAACACATATTTTTAGAACTTCTTGCACAAATTATTAATTAAAGTCTAATTACACAATATTTTGTATTTTTCAACAGTATAATGTAGTGGAAAACAGTATAATAATGATAAAAACAGTATGGTTGGCAGCCCTATCTACTTTACACAATTTACTAATAATATAAATGTGAAAGTTTGGATGTATGGATGTTTGTTCCGAATCACAGCAGAACGGCTCAACGGATTTGTATAAAATTTGGCATGGTGATAGTGTACACTCTGGAATAGCACATAGGCTACTTTTATTCCAATATCCCTGTGAGATTCGGAATTGCGCAGGTAAAACCACGCGGAAATACTAGCCGTATATTTTCTTGTTAAAAAAGTACAACACGAAACTATCTTGCGCTTAATAAATTATTTAACAATTTTTGTTGATTAGATGTTATGCTTTAACATGAAATAGTTAGAACAAAACGAACATACTTTCTTATTTGTACTTTGTTTTAAATTTAATATTGCTTCCATGCTGGACTGGGAGCGAAAGAAAAACAGAGAATGTGCCAGCTGCTTCTCTTCCCGGGAAACTGTAAAAGTCAGTTAAGGGACGGAGGATATATTGGCGATTTTGCGGGCGACAGGCTGAGTCCCTGTCACTGCTATAGTCTCTCTCCATCTTAATAATAACTCCAAATTTGTCAAACGTGACATCAGATGGTTTTTATAGCCTCTGCTTTTCTGGTTACCGCATTAGGGATACAAACGTGAAGTTATGTATGTATTATATTTAATAGAATTTAATGTAGGCATGTTTTACCTTGGGGAATGCCTTTCTCAATGCGTGTCTCCTGGCTGAATGATATTATAATATAACATGTTGTTTTTCTCTAATTCCAGACATATTCCGTGGTTTTTATCGGGATAGCCCTCTCATCCGACATTATATGTTACCTCTTTATACCACTGCAGTATATATTTTTTGCTGCAAGCACACATGTCTGGGTTCAATATGTTTGGTATACCTGTGAGTAAAGTTTATCTTATTTAAATTGATAATTCAGTAATTATACAGGGTCAGCTTATAATAGTCAATTATATTTTAATAGCAGATTAGGAATGACGAGTGGGTCTGAGTTACAAAAAAAAAAAATTTTTTTTCAAAAATTAAAATTTATAAATTTTTCTCTGTGAGTAAAAAAGATTGCTCTACACTTTATTACTACATCGATTAGATTAGAAACGTTTTTATTACTTGCTGTATAGTCATAAGCTACAGATCAAACTTAAATTTTGATCACTTAGAAGAATTTTGAAACTTAAATTTATAAAAAATGTTTTGTAAAAAAATTTTTTTTTTTCATAATTATGTAACATATAGGGTGTGGCGTAATGAGTGGATAATCCTTTACCGACGGTTGGGGGGCATTGCGGCTGTTCGGAACTTTTTTCAAATTTTAAAAAATGTCCAACCCTCAAAACCGTGACACTTTTACTAAACACAAATTGTCATTTTCCGAACAGCCGCAATGCCCCCCAACCGTCGGTAAAGGATTATCCACTCATTACGCCACACCCTGTATATTATATAAGGCGACCCTATATGTTATAAACTACCATGATCATCATTATTGTTTGATTTTAATTAAAGTCAACATCTTTGTTATGGCGTATCTAAAAGTCAAGCACATACATATATACATATACCCATAATCTTTTTACATTTTACCGAGGTTATCGTAACTATGGTTTGATTGGAAATCATCATATAATTTCCTTTAATTTTGTTCAGCTATTAATTCAAGCCTACAATCATCACTCATAAGTAAACTAAGGTTGTTGTCGGACTGGAAACAATGAACTAGTAGCCAGTGAACTAAAACCTAGAAACAAGTGGGAGAGTATCGCTGAGCGAACACATTATGTTTGATAGCTCTTGTCGCTCAATATATGTTTGTCTGTTCTACGTGTACGTTTTTAGAACGAGAAAACCGCCGGTAGCTACTCGTTTTTTCGCCGGCAATATACCTTTGGTTATTTCTATTATTATATTTTATTATTACTATATATTATTTTCATATCACGTTTTTCTTAATTGATTAACCTATTACTGCATTTGAGTGCCCTTTGCTTCATAAAATCAGTTCTGGTTTTGGTCTAAATAAATAAATTGTTGAATGCGCTTATTATTCCCTACTTAATGTTATATAATGAGTAGTTTTAGTGTTAATTTATTGCTTTGATTTTATGTATTTTTCTATTGTTTTAATTTTGTTAATTTATTAATTTTTGATTGATTTTACAATATATATCGCCCTTAGCTTTATAAAAAAGTTTTATTTTGAGTTTACTTCAATCTTAGAGTAATAATAAGGAATAAAATACATATAATAAAATGGTAGGAAAGTCAAAACTGTACATTGAATATTTTTTTAAAAGAATACTTGGGGTATGATCTACAATCGAAACAGAAACAAAAAATATAGTTTTTAGAATTTTTGTCTGTTTGTCTGTTTGTCTTTCCGGGATAAACTCAAAAAGTACTGCATGGATTTACTTCAAATTTGGCATGAAGATAGTTAAGAAGTCGGGTCAACATATAGGCTACATATTATCATGCTAGCAGTGTTATAATCGTAGGTGCGTTTGGTGCTGCATAGCGTTCACGCAGACGACGTCGCGGGCAGCAGCTAGTAAATGAATAAAATTTTAGTAATAATTTATTGCTTTGTCTTTATTGTTTTGTTTTTATAATTTTGTATATATATATTTTTTTTCTTGATAATTCTGTTCACCTCAAGCCCTTTAAAAAGTTTTTATAAAAAGGTTTCCTTTTCATATTTTTATGTTGTTAAATTAATGTTGCTTGTTGAATGCTCATACAACCCAGCATAATATGGGTATAATATGGGATTTGGAAATGTATCTATAATTATTATTTACTTAACTTTATTATAATTATAACCTGTTTTGTGCAACTTTGAATAAATAAATAAATATTGATGCAAAATGACCAACTATAAATGCTTTCCAAAACCCATTTGCCATCAATAAAGTTTATTCACGATATCGCGTTCGCACATTGGTGGGACGGCAAAGTTTAAGAGAATGGGCATTGTTCATTTTTTTAATTTATTTCATACGAAAAACCGTTTCGAGGAATAAGGTTTCTGATTAATTTAGTCGATTTAAAACATTTAAAAATATTGGGGTTTAAGACATTTTTAACAAAATACATTTGACCTTTATTTAACCTTGATGACGTCATCAAAGGCATCAAATCGATCAAGTGTTATGCCTTAAAGCTGTTTAAAAAAAGTCAAACTAAACTCTATAGCTCTATGGTGGTTGTTTTGTTTTGTTTATATTTTAACGTAACCTCAACGTAACAAACTCAGCTTCTTTATTTTTCCCTGCGATTGATCTAAGTTTAATTAACAATTAAAATTTTAAGAATAATTAATTTAATTATTTTAATTATCCCTTCAACTGGCAGAGCAATAAACGTAAATTTCGCTAAACTGGCAGGCCTCTTTTGAGGTGTCGGCCGCTCGCCGGCTAGGGTTGCATTATTTATATTTTCTCGGCAAATATAAACAATAAAATGATGTTACTTATACCGACGTGTTCGTCATGAATTAAGCTAACTGTTTGTTTAATAATTTCAACAGTTAAGTGTGTGATTTTGTTTCTAGTTCAAGGTAAATGTAGAGCTAATGATTTTTTCCCAGTTTCTTATCTAAATTCAAAGAGTGAAGAAATAAAACACTATAGTACAACAGTTTTTGTTTTATTTATAACAAATAACATTACTTCAACTTATTCCATAAAAAAAATAGGCTTTTCAGAAAATTTTTTGTACACAATGATCCTTTGAACATTTGGCTCACTATCGGCCGCTGGAGCGCACGGCAAAAAAAAAATTCTTTTGACGAATAATTATTTGAAGTGACCTCTTGTGACATTAGAAATACGTTCCTTGTTTAACCTTCTACTCATTCATTCAATCGCACTAAGAGTGCGTTCATTAAATAAAAAGTTATGAGTACACTACTGGGTGCATGCGTCAGCAGACATAATATGTCTGCCTGCCAGTTTAGCAACTTTTTGCCGCAGACATAATATGTCTGCTTGCCAGTAGAGGGGTTATAGATTATTTATACAAACTACAAAGAAAACAAACAGAGAAAATAAAGATGGTTAAGATTTGATTTGAATCAATGTTTGAAATATTTGTTTGTTGTCTGTTGACAATCCATTGGGTGACAGTGACATAGCATGACTTTAGCACACAGACACAGCTAATGTTTTTTTTTTACTGACTGACACATGTTTATAAAGTTAATGCCACTGATGACGTCATCACGTACTAATTTCATAAAATCAATATAAATTAAACGACACAGTTAAAAATAAAACTATTCAAATTGTTCTCTCAAAATAGGCTAAAGATTAATATAACATAATAAAAATAATAGGTTTAAAAAAGTGAACAATGCCCATTATTTTTCGCGCCTTATTTGTATTCACACTTCTTATTTGTTGGTCTCTTACAGTCGCAGACAAAGGCGTGTGCTTGCCAACAGTAGCTCTATGCGTGGTGGTGGTGTACGTAGAGGGTACACTGCGCAATGAACGCGGGCCGGGACTCGAACTGTGTCGCCCCCTCGCCGCGCACTGCCTCGGATATCCCATTGTTATATTGGGATTTGGGGTGAAATCTTTGATTGAACTGAGGTATGGAATATTTTGGATTTTTTAAAATACAGGGTCGTTTTTTGGTCACCAGCCAAATTTAAATGTTAGTTTTTTTGATACAATATAAACGTACCTGCATATTTAGTTTAGCGTCGCTCAGTACAAAAAAGTAGAAATATGGAACCACAAACGTTTTTGAAAATAGTCGCTGTTGATATTTTGACGAGATATTTTGTAGTAGCGCGTAGTCGACTTTATTTTGATGGTAATTGAGAGTGACGATGCTTAGCTTAACATGTTAGCGGATATATTAATTTCCTTGTAAAAAAAATACTTTTTTTTGCAAAAATCGTTTCTATAAATGATATTTATTGTGTAATAAAAATTTGGCCGATGACCACAAATGAACCCTGTATAGTTACATGGTATTATTGCTCCTTTTCTTACTTTTCCTTTAACATACTTTCCTAACAACTACTGTACAGTCACGTGAAATAAGGTTCATAAATTTTTATTGTTAACTTTTAAAGTGAGAAATAAAAGATCGGTGGTCACCCATCTTAATACCGGCCGCGCCGAGCGCGCTTAACCTGCGATATCATTTGATATGCACAGTAACCACAGCGCCACGCTGACTGTATACCGACTAGACATCTAGAAAATTAAAATATCGTGTTTGTTTACTTTCAGGTACCGGCTGCGTCGGCTGGGTCACGCGCGAGTGTTCAATGAGATCTACATACAGTTGCTAAAAGACACTTTACCGGATGGTACAGCTGAGCAGGTATGTAGTTACTTTAATAACCGAAAAAATGTTATAAAAAATAATTACCCGGCCAAGACTCGAACCTGGGACCCCTCGTTTGCCGGACGAGTGCTCTTTTACTGAGCTATCGGGGACTGGCGGTACGTCTCGAAATTACTTACCACATTTTTATTTTTACGTTATATTGCGAACGTAGCTCCATCTAATGGTAAAGCTTTGCAGCTAAGCTTAAATTTTGATCACTTAGAAGAATTTTGAAAATTAAATTTATGATACCTAATTGTTCAAAAAAAAAATTTTTTTTTTCGATCCTCAGACCCGCTCATCATTCTTAATCTGCTATTAAAAGATTATTGACTATTATGGGGCGACCCTATATGTGTATTATTCTCGGTTCCCCCCCAGTTTGCTACATGGTAGCTTTGCTTACTTTGAGGCCATTTAGTTGGTGTGATTGTCTGGGGATTTTCTGTATTATTAAGGTGTTTTTTTTTTATTGAAATATCTGACGCGATGGTTCTTAGCTATAAAGGAAATAATGTAATCACTAAGATATTCAGTTGTCATAGTCATTGGAACTATTGACTGAATATTTGAGCTTCGAATTCCAAATTTTGCTTATATTTATGATTGTTCATAATATTTTTTATGAGTACCACTTAAGTTATGTTAACAAGCCATGTTAAGTGATCACTAATCTAATCTAAGTCACAAAATTAGGTTTAATTGCCGTCTGCACAAACAATATCCAGCAAAATAAAATTACAGTGGAATCCGTTTATAATGACATCGAAGGGACATAAGAAACAAGTCATACTAAACGGACGTCATACAAAGCATAGGCTCTGCAAGAATAAATAAACTGATTAAGTTAGTGTGTGATTTATTTTAATACACAGGAATAAAATAGAGATAAATCAAAGTACATATTAATAAGTAGACTCAATAAGTAAATCTACGCTCTGAGACTCAAATCAAAAAAGCCTTTCACGCGCCGAAAGTCTTTAGGTATAACGTTACTCTCCCGAATACTGCCAAAGGTTTTAGAAATCATACGGTCGATCACTATAGGCGAAGTCACTATATCCGAATATGAAAACCAAACTTCACTGTGTAAACACGTCATAATGAGCGGTTGGTCAATATAAGCGGAGTCATAATAAACGGATTCTACTGTATTTATTAATATTTTCCAATGACTTCCTAACAGCTGGAGAAAATCGAGGAGCAACTGGCATCGCAAGGGTTATCTTTCGAAAATGGTGTCGCTGACTCACACGACATTGACACGCCTAACGACACTAAAGGTGAGTTTACACAGATAATTTAATTCCAAAAAGATTTTTAAGAAGTCCTGCTTCTAAATTCAAATAAAAAAGTAAATAACCTACGTGTAGTTGAAAAAAAATATATACCTGTAGGTGCAGAAAACGGCACTGTCACTTCTAGTTAAAGACCATTTTACTGAAAATGGTTCCTCGATTTAACAGTATAATAAAAATAATAAAAAATGTAATTATTTTTCTCACAAACAATATTTAAGGTTGCAATTTGGAGAAACATAATTTATTTAAACAATGTTGTGTAGAGTATGAGAAAGAAAACAATATTTGTGCGCATTTAAATATATTTTTCCATAAAGTTACCTTGCTTTTGTTACGGAGGGCACAAATTAAAACTATTCTAGTAATTATCCAAACAGTTCAGAAAAAGACTGCTGAAAATGGCGAAATTTGTAAATAGATCTTGCTAACAGGTACCATTTACTTATAACTAAAATATTTTAGATCGCCATTATGTCATTAATCAACTATCTTTTTCGCGCGGCAATTCAGAATCCTTCGGGAATATCGGAATAAAAAGTAGCCTGTGCTATTACAGACTGTACACTATCATTATGCCGAATTAAATACAAATCCGTTCAGCTGTGATTGAGGAACAAAAACATACATACAACCAAACAGTCACATTTATAGTATTAGTAAAATAGTTATTTCAATAATTTTATCACTATAGTGCGGCCGGTGGGAGTTTGCGTTCCTGACAGCTCTCAACATCATACCTTTTTTTGTTTTATTGTATAATTATTGTAATGGGAAAAAAAACTGTAGCCTGTAACACAGTTATTGTATAACTAGCACAGGCTACAGGGATTTTAGGTTTAAGGATCTTTGTAATACTGCAATAAATAAATCATTATCATTATCATTTTTCCCCTTCGAATCGGAAATAAACTTTATTCAGTGGACATAAGGAGCTGTCAGAAACGCATTCACGCAACGGCCGCACTTTAACACCGCAATTTTCCCTACCTATATTTTAATACTTTTTCAAATTTGGAAAAAAATGCAAGTTATAATCGTAATTTTCTTTTGAAGTGAACGGCAAATCTTTGAGGAGTGAGAAGAAAGATGTAATCTCAGCAAAGGATGACAGAAAGAAAAATAAAAATAAGGATAAGGATAGAGATGGTAGTGATAGTCAGAAGAATATAGATCAAAGTAAGTCCTATTTTATTCATGTATATTTTTTAAAAACAAACATTCCTATACGACCGGCTGGTGTACGGGTAACGTACATTGCCTTCTATGCCAGAGGTCCTGGGTTCGAAACCCGGCAGCGACGGATATTTGTGTGATGAACACAGATATTAGTCGTCAAGTCATGGATGTTTATATGTTTATTTAAGTTTATTTTCTAATAAAAAATATGTATTTATTCAATATGTATGTTTATATATTTCTTAAGTCTATCAGTTATCTAGTATCCATAACACAAGTTCTTTAAGAAACTTAATTTGGGCTAGATAATGTTGTGTGTCAGTTTTTTTTTTTTATATACATTTTTTAGAGCATGATAGCCAGTAGATTTTATTTAAAGGTAGCTGCCAAGTTTATGGGTCCCACGAAATTAGAGTAATCTGATTTGCTGCTGCTTTTAGGTGACTATGTAGTCGTACTGTGGGTGCATTTGGGTTAGAGATGGAACTGACTTTCTATAATTTTATAGATAAAAATACTAAGTAAATCTATCCCGGCTGGGACTCGAACCCAAATCCATCCCGTAGCCGGAGGTAGGGTTACCAACTTTTAGAAATAAAGTATATTTGAGTCAGAAGAATATCAAACAGTATTTTGGAAAAATAAACAGTATTCAATTTATTTAATGTTTTAAACACATACTTTTAGAGCTTCTTGCACAAATTATTAATTTTAGTCTAGCATGTAAAGTGTTTAGCTTTTTATGCTGAAAATAGTATTTTGTATACTTTATTTTTGTTCAGCAGTAAACAGTATAATGTAGTGAAAAACAGTATAATACTGTTAAAAACAGTATGGCTAGCAACCCTAGCTAAAGGGCAATCTACCATCTGAGCTACCGGGTTTTGGCAGTTGACCATAAGTGTGTGGTCTAAGTAATTTGGAAACCGTTTAAAATTGAATAATAAAAAGCTATTTTTTAATCACCACCCAAATTCTTTTTACACAATAAGTATCATGTATAATAATTCTTCCATGCTGGACTGGGAGCAATAGAAAAACATAGAAGCCAACTGCTTCTCTTCCCGGGTATACTGTAAAAGTCAGTTTAGGGACGGAGGTTTTATTGACGTTTATGTGGGCGATACGCTTACCCCCTATCGCTGCAAGTCTCTCTCCAACATTATAATACCGTCAATTTTGTCAAATGTGGCATCAGATGGTTTATAGCTTCTTGTGTTCTGCCTACCCCATAAGGGATACAGGCGTGACCTTATGTATGTATGTATGTGTACCATCAAAGTCATTGAGAATATTGGATTGTTCTCGTTATATGCTACCGTAGTTCCATCTTGTGGTAATTTTTTCAATTTGGCTGTTATTCCTCCATCGCAATATGTATACATAATCATGTTGTTAAAAAATATATTGTTGTTTCAGAAAAAGATATTTATAAAGATTTAGAAAGTACAAAAGAAGTAGTTAAGAATAATAGTTATAGTTATAGAGAAGAATACAGGAGAGACGAAAAAGAGCAGAGAGAAAGAGATAAGGAAAGAGACAAAGAATTGCGCGAGCGAGAGCGCGAAAGGGTAAGTGAACGTTATAGTTAATACACTCTTGAAATCTGGAACTAGGTAACTATACATAAATTGAATAATTATTACTCACTGTTTCATGAAACTAAATATTACAGTAGTTCACAGCAGAATATATAAGTTCATGTATTGAGAAAATTACTGATAAAGAAATCTTTTTCAAAAGCTTTATCATTGAATCTGGATTCTGTAAGGAAATGTCAAAATATACAGAAATATACAGACTTAATAGTTTTAGCTACTCATAAAATCATATAAAACACTTATATGATTTTATGAAACGGATTCATATTACAATAAGATCGCCTGTGATATAGCTGTAGACCTGAAAAATCTTTATTAATTATGTATGATATTTCCAGCGGGAAGCCCGCGAATGCCTCGAGGAATTAGAGCGAGTTCGAGCCGAGCTCGCTTCAGCTCGAGCCGCCGAGAACGAAGCGAGGAAAGACCTCGCCACCGCGCTCGTGCAGCTCGACAAACAATCGGGCAATAAGTATGTATGGGAAGAAATAACACATTTCATTTTAATATGGACGTCTGGCCAGCACCTGGGCCAAATAAAATAGTTGTGGAATACCATTATGAAAACACTTAAAATAACTGTTAATTAAATTGTTAGTTACTTTTCGTGTACATTATGAAAAACTACTTGAATCAACAATGACCACAGGTGACTGACGACGCCATATTGAAGTCATATTTTTACTGACATTCCTATATTTTTGTAAATGTAAAATATGATTTCAATAAAAAAAAACGCAAACCGAATTCATAAAATATTATTTGACCTTTCAAGATCATCTCTCATTAACCGTTTTCTAACTTTTTGTTTTAAAACTCGTATGCTTCGAAGTAATAATATATTTTTAAAGTTTTTGTTATTTTTTTATACATTCTAAGAACAAAAGACAAATTTCTATAAGTCTGGAACACATTTTATTGATAGATGAAGTAAGTACTTTTGGCCATTTTGATAACTGTGGAGATTTATGGCAATACCGTCGTTTTTTTTTTAGTTTGTATACCTGAATTACTGATTCAACTTTAAATGTTGTATTTTTGTTTGATTTGTGAATTGATCCTAAAATTCGGCACTGGTTGCGGCCAGGAATGCAACGGAACCTTTGGAAAGCGGTTATAGTGAATAATACAAAGTTAATTTTTAATCACCAGCCAAATTCTTTTTACACAATAAGTATCATTTTAAAGGCGTTTTTGTGGGCGATAGGCTGACCCCCTGTCACTGCAATAGTTTGTCTCCATATTTATAATACCTCCAAATTTGTGAAATGTGACATCAGATGGTCATATAACCTCAGGTGTTCTGCCTACCCCATACAGGCGTGACGGTATGTATGTATGTATGTACAATTTAATATAATTTCCAGATTTTCCACCTGGCGCTGCACTGAAAAGGTGGCGCTTGAGAAGAAACTGAACGAAGCGCGGAAAGCGCGCGCACACGCAGAAAACCAATTACTGCGCGTTAAGACCACCACGCCCAGGTACTTTATATCATTAAGTACTGTTTAACTATTTGTTGAAGCCTTTAATAGTCCGCAAAATTAAGTAGGTATATGTAAAAATATAAAAAATATTTAAAAATATTTCTTGTTATGATACTGATATTTCCAAAGATTAGCCCCAACAATTGCTCTTTCTTTATTGACAATTCTTTTTAATAAAAATAAAAATGTTTAAATAAATGAAAAATGTGATAAATAAAAAATTTCATTTATTTAAGAATAATTGAGCATTTCAAATGCAAAAAACTTAAAAACATTATTAAAACATTGCAATGCTTCACTGTAACTGGGATTCACAATTTCTGTAAAGAAATTGGTCTCGGATGGTCTTAGCTGCAAAGCTATGCCATAAGATGGAGCTACGTTAGCAATATAACGTAAACACAAAAATGTGGTAAGTAATTTCGAGGCGTACCGCCAGGCCCCGGTAGCTCAGTGGAAGAGCACTCGTCCAGCAAACGAGAGGTCCCAGGTTCGAATCCTGGTCGGGTAATTTTTATTTATCACAATTTTCATTTATTTAGGAATAATTGAGCATTTTAAATGCAAAAAACTTAAAAACATTATAAAAATGTTTTTCAATATAAAAATCTAGTAGACACTAGTTTGTAATGCACAAGTGTAAGTTCATCAATTCCATTCAATTCCAACTGTTCATCAATTGATGAACACCAGAAAAAAAAAGAACACCAGTTGGTGCAAAGAAATATAGTAGCTCTCACGACTGTATCTTAAGTAAAGACTAAATTGAATGAAGTAAACTAAAGTTGACCATTTTATATTTTATAAGGGTGTTTGAATGAAAAGCATGTGTGAGTGAACGGTAACCTAGCCATAACAGTATGAGAGTGTGTGCGTGTATCTTCCTTAGAAACTTATAATATTCAACAGTCGAAATTAAACTATTATTGAAGCAACACGTCTCTCACTTATAAAATCCTGCAAAACAAAACTGAACCTTAACAATACGTACATATGGTCCAAAACGAGCCGGATGCCTAATTGATTTACGTCGTTCGGGCACAAAGCGCTATAAAAAGGAAGGGTCGAACAGCAGATCGAAGAACAAAAGAAGGCAATAAATCAAACTGCAATTTGAACATTTAGTGAATTTAGTGGCAAGTGGTTTTTAAAAACAATCTTATATTATGAACATTATGATACAGTTTCGAATTCAATTCAATACGAACATTGAAGTTTAGATTGTTGGTGAATCTAATAATAAGTGGTACTTGTGGTTTATAAAAGAGAGATATATGGATAAATATGAACTTTACGTAACTATTTCGAAATACTTATACTAAGTTAGGAAATTTGAAGTTTTGAACGTTTATAAATTAGTGATAACTGTGTTTAAAAGGACAATACGATATAAACAAAAGATTGAACATTAACTATAGAACAGTGGAACTTTAAACATTTGGAGAAACTTTTGATAAGTGGTTGAAAAATATAAACTTTATTCTACTTTGATATTATCAATATCGACATGGCAACGGTAGAACAATTGTTATGTATTCTCGGAGATACAGCTTCAATTAATCAAATTAAACACAAATTAATTTGAAAAAATGCCCAAAGCAGCGATTAACGAAAGGATATCTAGAAACTCGAATCAAAACTATTGAACAGTATTGGAAAACCTACACTGACACTTATCAGCAATTAGTTAAATGCGTACCAAACCCTATGAGGCAAGATATTCCATATTTTGTTAACGAAGACTACTTTGTACAGGAAGATTTATACATTTGTTTGATGGCGGACCTTAATGACTTGGTATCCATGAAAACTTCAACGCCGGTAGAAGATATGGGTGTAGACAACAGCAACAGCGGTACGTCCAACATGCAGGTTAGATTGCCTCGGATCATACTTCCAACATTTTCCGGAACATATGATGAGTGGCCTTCATACCAAGACATGTTTATATCTTTAGTGCATTCAAATGAAAGCCTAAGCAAAGTACAGAAATTGCACTATTTAAAGAGCAGTCTCACTGGAGAAGCGCAGTCCCTCCTAAAGTACGTACAAGTCACAGAGGCTAACTATGACGACGCATGGAAGTCACTTAAAGCACGTTTTGGGAATAGAAGAGTCATTATTAACTCCTTATTAAAAAAATTATGTACTCAACGGAAGATTATAGTGAGAAACGCTAGCAGTATAAAATCCCTGTTGGACACTACCACAGAATGCCTAAATGGACTTATAAATTTAGAAATATCCATAAACTCTTGGGATCCATTTCTTATATTTCTAATTACTCAGAAATTAGATCCAGAGACGCACAAGGACTGGGAAGCGCTAGTCAACAAGGATGAAACCGACGAATTACCTTCCTGGGAAGCACTTAAGAAGTTTTTACAGTCATGTTTCCGTACGCTTGAGCCTGCACCAATGTTACAATCAAACAAAGAAAGAATAACACGACCTAGAGAATATGCTGTTCACTTAACATCCACGGACAATACTGCCACGACGCCTATTATACATCAAAAATTAAGAATCTGCGTTATGTGCAAGAACAACCACACGCTATGTCATTGTGAGGATTTTATAAAGTTAACCCCTACGGAGAGATGTGAATACATTAAGCAACAAAATCTATGTTTTAATTTCCTGGCCCCGGGACACTCAGCCAGAGTGTGCCGCCTGAAGATGTCATGCCGAAAATGTCATAAGCGTCATCATACACTTACGCATCAAACCACGCCTATGACAATCAACCAACCAGACAATGAGGTTCGAGTGCACCATAGTGAAATCGAACACCAAACAAATCCAAATTTAGACAAATCCCACGTTAACCTTTCATCGCATGTAGCAGGCACTATATCTACAGCATTACTAGCTACTGCCCTAGTACCAGTAAGAAATATCGAATCAGGGCACACGACAGTGCTGCGTGCTTTGATTGACCACGGCTCGCAGGCTACGTTCATGAGTGAACGAGCAGCCCAAATATTACGACTTAAACGAAAACCCGTTAACGGCACCATCACAGGAGTTGGCTCGACTCAAACCAATGTCAAACAAACTGCAGTTATCGAACTACTTTCAAGACACGACGCAACATTCAACATAGAAATAAATTCTTATATCATATCTACACGAATCACGACACATCTACCAACACATGCTATACCTATTAAAACTTGGCCACATTTGCAAGGCTTGGCTCTAGCTGATCCCAGCTTTAATCAACCAGGAAGAATAGACCTGCTACTGGGAGTTGATGTATGTGCAAAAATACTAAAGGGCGAGATTATCAAAGGTCCTTCCGGAACGCCATGTGCACAAAGTACTACCTTAGGATGGATACTATTTGGAGGCATAGAAAATAGAGCGCCAAGAGATGAAATTGTAGTGATGCACACAAACCTTGACATGCACGAAATCTTAAAGCAAATGTGGGAAAACGAATCATACGACAAAAAACACGATACTGCTAATGAAAGAAAATGCGAAGAGATATACAAAGCTACCACAACCAGAAATGAAGATGGACGGTATATAGTTACGTTACCAAAATCAACCAACACGCTATTATCAACCCAAGGAGATACAAGACCAATAGCAATGAAACGATTATACCAATTAGAGCAACGATTTCAGAATAATAACAAACTAAAAAACGATTACACTACTGTCATGCAAGATTATGAGAAGAATTACATGGAACAAGTACCTTTAAACGAAATTACGACCCCAGCCGTGTACTTACCTCACCACGCAGTAGTTAAAGAAGAGAAAGAAACTACCAAGACTAGAACAGTTTTCAACGCATCGCAAAAGGGCAAAAACAACATTTCACTCAACGACGAGTTACTAGTTGGTCCACAACTACAAGACGACATGAGAAGTTTAATTATGAGGTGGCGTATGAGAAGAATTTGTTTTGTAGCTGATATCCAACAAATGTACCTACAATTAATCGTTAGGAAGGAAGACAGAGATCTGCAGCGAATCCTATGGAGACATGACCCTAATTTACCAATTAAGGATTATCGACTCAGCAGAGTTACATTTGGAACTGCTTGTGCACCTTACTTGGCAGTAAGGACTTTGCATCAAGTAGTTGAAGATGAGGGGCAAAAATTCCCTGAAGCTTCAAGGGTAATTAGGCAAGATTTCTGGGTGGATGATTTAATGTCAGGTAAAGACACCGTAGCCGATGCAATCAAGGTGGCCAGAGAGGTAGACACCATTTTGAAGAAGGGAGGCTTTGTTCTGAAGAAGTGGTGTTCCAACGATGTTAACTTCCTTAAAGAATTTGATGAGTCTGTAAGAAGTAATCATGTTAGAATTGACATAACCCTAGATGGAATAACAAGAGCATTAGGTGTACACTGGAACATGGGTAAGGATCAATTCCAGTATAGCATAAGGATGCCTGAAACATCAAAAACGATTACCAAACGAACAATCCTAGCTGACCTACAAAAACTATTCAAAGTCAAAGTCAAAGTCAAAAGAATCTTTATTTCGTAAGTATTTAAATACATTTGAAATAAGTCACAATTTACAAATTGAACTGAATCTACCACCACTTCGGAAAGTCGATCTGTTGAGAAGAAGTGGCAAGAAACTCAACAGCAATCATCTTTTAAAAATACACAATAACAATAACAACAACAACAATTTACAATCTTCTTGCATCCGGATATCTTATAATAAAACTTTATGCTTATCCTTAAATCTATCGAAGGGTTAATCTTAAATATTTTGGAGTTTTATTATAAAAGCGTACACATTGACCCATGAACGAGTTGGTGATCTTCTGGAGTCTACTATTATATTTATACATTAGGCAATCAAGTACTAGACAGAAACGTAGACATAGATATAGAGGTAAAGATAGAAGTAGATAGATGTAGCGATAGAGGTGAGAGATATTACAGATAATGTGGATGGAGATGAGGATAGTCGTGGACAGAGACTGGACACTAACACGGACGTGAACATGGGGGAATGGGATGGAGATGGGGAAGTCAGAGTCAAATTCAAAAAAGTAACATAGTCATAAAGTCTTCAGCAAAACGACCTGGCACCGCTAGCAGCACCCGTTCACGAGTATAACGCAAGCACCAGCCATCACTCTCCTCAACCATATTTTAGGGAAGAGGGTGACCCGACACCCGACGCTACCGCTAGCCATGCCGCCTGAGGGAGCATGACGTTCTTGCTGTTGTATGGATAAGAAGGAGATGGAGATGGCGTTGGATGAGAAGGAAATGGAGATGGTGTTGGAGATGGAGTTGGAGATTGAGAATATTTGAAAAACAATTTACAACCAAGGACTTTTATCGTCCATATATTCAGAAATTGTATAAAAGCCTTTACTACACAATTTTTGTTTAATAGTTTCTTTAAATTTATCAAGTGGTAAGTCTTGAATATTTGTGGGAACCTTATTATAAAAACGTATGCATTGACCCATAAATGAGTTAGTGACTTTATGAAGTCTACTATCATAGCCGGCTAGCTTGTACTTATTTCTAGTATTAACATTATGCAAGTCACATTTTCTATGGAACATGTTTAAGTTCTTTTTTACGTGCATAAGGTTTTCAAAGATATATTGTGAGGCAAAGGTAAGAATATTAATTTCTTTAAACTTATTTCTAAGTGTCGCCCTGGAATTAAGTTTGTAGATTGAGCGAATAGCCCGTTTCTGCAGCACAAAGATGGTTTGAATATCGGCAGCATTTCCCCACAGGAGAATGCCGTATGTCATTAAGCTATGAAAATAACCAAAATAAACCAACCGCGCAGTAGCTTCATTAGAGATATTTCGCATCTTTTTGACGGCATATGCTGCAGAACTAAGTCTCTTCGCCAACCTTTCTATATGTGGTCCCCATTGTAGTTGTGCATCTAGGGTTATGCCAAGGAACACTGTTGAATTTACAGGCCTCAATTCTTGTCCTTTTACAATTAAGTTAGTATTTACATGCCGGACATTAGGCAAAGAGAATTTTAAAAATTTAGTTTTATTTTCATTGAGTAGTAGGTTATTGGCTGAAAACCATTTCTCCACAGTTTCAATACAACAGTTTATTTCAAAGCAATGCTTCAATTGCCTACTCACTTTAAATAGAAAAGAGGTATCATCAGCAAATAATATGACCTCACACTTGTCTTTCACTAAAAATGGCAAATCATTTATATAAACTAAGAATAAGAAAGGCCCAAGAATCGAGCCCTGGGGCACTCCCATATGAACTGCTGATCCCGATGATCTCTTTCCATTAATATCAACTCTTTGAATTCTATTGCACAAATAGGATTTCATAAAATCAAAAATTAAAATCAAAAAATTCGATCCATTAGGTTGGTTGGCACCTTCTTATTCAGAGGTTGCAACCTGCAAAGCTTCTTATTCAGAGGTTATGGCTACTAGGAGTAACATGGGATGAAGAAGTTGATGATAAGATCGCTAACGAATGGAGAACTCTTAGAGAATCCTTTAATAACTACTTACCTGATATTGAAATAGATCGATGGCTGCAAACAACTGAAACCACTATGAACAATGTTACTATCCATGGCTTTTGTGACGCCTCGATTAACGCATATGCTGCTGTCGTATATGTAAGAGTAAGAACCGAACAAAATGTTATCAAAACAAATATCATCGCAGCTAAAACAAGAGTAGCACCTACAAAACCACAAACTTTACCAAGATTGGAACTAAATGGTGCAGTTTTACTTGCTGGACTACTAAAACAAGTCAAGGAAGCTATGAATATACCCATAGGTCAAATCTTCGCATGGACAGATTCCACGATTGTACTTTCCTGGCTTTATGGCGATCCTGCGAGGTGGCATACGTACGTTCGAAACAGAGTAGTAGATATTATCGACAACATTGGCAATCATAATTGGTATGATGTAAAATCCGCTGAAAATCCCGCAGACACTGCTTCTCGAGGACAACCACTAGAAAATCTGAAGAACGATGACTTGTGGTGGACCGGACCTAAGTGGCTTAGAGAAGGAGATATTCAATACGTAAAACCAAAGACGATGACGACAGATCTAGAAAGAAATAAAAAAATAGAAGTTAATCTCAAAATAGAATGCAGAAAAGGTATTTACGAAAAATTTGACAGTTGCGACACGTTAAATGAATTGCTTAGAGTTATAGTTTATTGCAAAAGATTTCTAAAGGGAAGAAAATTGGAAAATAAAGACTTACCAGTTTCCGCGAAGGAGAGGGATGAAGCGCTCAAGACTATCCTGAAAATAGTACAAAACAAAGTGTTTGAAGAAGAAATAGAATACCTTAAATCAAACAAACAAATTAAACGAAGTAGTAAACTGATAAATCTGAAACCTTACCTTGATGATGAAGGAATCCTGAGGGTGGGCGGCCGCCTCAGACACGCTGACCTAAACGAAGATGGAAAACATCCTATCATACTAGACGATGAAAATTCCCTATCACGGCTTATCGTGGCTGACGCACACCAAAAGACACTGCATGGAGGAGTTCAGATGACTCTCTGTTTCCTGCGCACCAGATTCTGGATCCTGAAAGCAAAATATCTAGTTAAGTCAAAGATCAAAAGATGCCTTATTTGTGCCAAACTAAGCGCTGCTGCGAAGTCACAACTCATGGGGGACCTACCTCGTGTCCGAGTCACGCCCAGCAAACCCTTCTTGAATTCTGGTGTCGACTTTGCTGGACCGTACCAAGTTTTGATGTCTAAGGGCAGAGGTTCACGTACATACAAAGCGTACATAGCTCTTTTCGTCTGTATGTCTACCAAAGCAATCCATATAGAGCTAGTAGGCGATCTAACATCAGAGGCATTTATCGGTGCTTTCCGTAGGTTCGTAGCTAGACGTGGAAGATGTGCCAACTTATGGAGTGATCAAGGCCGAAATTTTTGTGGAGCCAACAAGATTCTGGCCGCCGACCTAACTGAAGCCCAACTCAATTTCGAAGGTCAAATAGCCGAAACGTTAGCGATGGATGGCACTGAATGGCACTTCATCCCAGCCTATAGTCCACACATGGGCGGCCTGTGGGAAGCTGGAGTTAAGTCGATGAAGCACCACCTTAGACGCATCATAACTAACCACATGACGTACGAAGAGATGAGCACCTTGTTATGCCAAGTAGAAGCTTGCTTAAATTCACGGCCTCTAAGCATAATAGACAACACGGATACAGACAACATTCAACCACTGACACCAGGGCATTTTCTCATAGGAGAAACACCTATTACAGTCCCAACACCAGATCTACAGAGTTTACCCATCAGCCATATATCAAGATGGCAGCACCAGCAGAAGCTATTGACTGATTTCTGGCACCGTTGGCAACACGAGTATATTTCAAGAATGCAACAACGACCAAAATGGCGCCAGAAAAAACACGAACTTGAAATAGGTCACATTGTTCTTATTAAATTTGACCACCTACCACCTGGAAAATGGATGATGGGGCGTATAGTAGAGAAGCATCCTGGCTCTGATGGTGTAACGCGCGTGTACAGTGTAAAAAGTGGTGACAGTGTGGTCCGTAGACCAATTACAAAACTATGTTATTTACCAGTGGACATTGACGCGTAGTGTTAAAAAAAAATGTGTGAATTGATTTGGAATGTAAACTTTTTTCACTAGTCGTATATAACTGTGTACTGTTAATTTATAGTCTGTCAAAATCATATTTGTTTTAAAATCTATTGTAACCTAATATAGTAAAGGACCATAGGCCCTTTGGTGGGCGGTATGTTTGAATGAAAAGCATGTGTGAGTGAACGGTAACCTAGCCATAACAGTATGAGAGTGTGTGCGTGTATCTTCCTTAGAAACTTATAATATTCAACAGTCGAAATTAAACTATTATTGAAGCAACACGTCTCTCACTTATAAAATCCTGCAAAACAAAACTGAACCTTAACAATACGTACAAAGGGAATATGAGTTCGAAGACACAGACTATTCAAGAGGCTAAAATAATGCCGGAACACTTCAGCACTATAGCAACATATTTATATAGACGACCACTTTGGCGATGGGGTAAACCTATCTGCCTCGGACGCCAGTGGTTGCGGGTTCGATTCCCGCACGGAACAAGAAAAAAAATGTTCCGTGTCTGGGTGTTTATCTATTTATGTATTTATATTCTAGGTTCCCCCCTAGTTCACTACATGGTATCCCATAACACAAGCTATGCTTACTTATCTATAAAAACCTGTCAGTCATCATTTTATTCATTCCTTATTTTATATTATTTAATTATAGTTTATATCCTAATTATAATGATAATATTGAACTATACATGTTTTAATTTCTGTCAACCACCTTTAAACATACACTATCGCACTACGCGCCATCTACGTCACTCCATAAGGCCCGTGAGTGCGAAAGGGAGCGAAGCTCTCGCGGCACCGCTCGCACGTTTTATGACCGAGTCTACAGCGGGATTTCGCGTTTAGTATAGTCTCCTATTCAGACGGGGGGCTATTCTAAGTTGACCCTACACGTGTTTATATTGTGATTTTATTACGTGATTGATTACTGTATTAATCAATCATTACAACACAATTATACAGGGTTGATTTGTAGTCATCGGCCAAATTTTTTTTACACAATATTTTGCGAAACAAGTATTTTTTTTGCAAGGAAATTAATTTATCCGCTAACATAATAACCAAGGCATGGTCACTCTAAATTACCATTAAAATAAAGATGACTACGCACTACTACACTCATTTTGTAGTACTACGTCGTAGTATTATCAAGGAAATGCCGCGTCGTAGTAGCTATGTTCATCAACTGCGATTATTTTTTTAAAAGTTTCTAGTTCCATATTTCTACTTTTTGGCACTGAGCGACGATAAAATAGATTTGCAGGTACTTTTATATCGTAACAAAAAAACTAACATTTAAATTTGGCTGGTGACGAAAAATTAACCCTGTATATAGTGATAGGCAGTTTATTAAGGAGAAAAACAATTTGATATCTATTTTTATGAAAGTTCATCTATATTGATGATAAAAGAGAATTTCAATCACCTTGTTGAACTAAAGAAATTTAAGGTAAATTGAGCTGGTGCTCCAGAGTATTCAGAATGAGAACGCCATAGCCTTTTAATTTCGATATTGAAAGTCAATGTATTTATTGCGACGACCGGCTGGTGTACTTGTAACATATATTGCCTTCTATGTCAGAGGTCCTGGGTTCGTATCCCGGCGGCGGCGGATATCGGTGTGATGATCACAGATATTAGTCGTCAGGTCATGGATGTTTATATGTTTATTTAAGTTTATTCTAATAAAAAATATGTATTTATTCAATATGTATGTTTATATATTTCTTAAGTATATCAGTTATCTAGTATCCATAACACAAGTTCTTTAAGAAACTTAATTTGGGCTAGATAATGTTGTGTGAGTGTCAGAAATATTTATATTTATTTATTTATTTTATGTAATTAACTTTTCGCGTTTCCCCAGCACGGGCGAGTGCGAGAACGAGTTGTGCAAGTCGCGGTTCCGCGCGCAAGCCAGCGAGGCGCTCGCGCTGCGCCGCGACGTCCAGAAGTCGCGCGACAAAGCCGCGCGACTACACGCCGAGCTGCACGCCGCCACGCAGCAGGTGAGCACAAACACAAGCATAACACAACAAAGCAGCTTACAAACACAGAAGAGATAGAAATATTAAAAAAATAAATATGTACTACACAAACAAAACAAACATACAACTACTTTTTTACACAATGCTTGCGAATAAAGAAACAGGACAATAAAGGGACAAACAGAATTTCAAGTTCGAAGCACAATAGGACAAGTTAATCAATACACAAAGTGGAGGTAGATGGACCTAAGGCCTATCAGATAACATCAATACAGGTTAAGTCAAAGTTCTCTGGTTTTCAAGATATTTCCACTATATTTTTTTAAGAAATTACCACTTTTTGATCCTTTTTTGCCTACAGCTGCAATAAATATTTGTTAACGCATGTTTTATTTTTACTAGGTCTATCTTTATTAGTCACTTGAGATAATACAGTAATAATCTTGATAGGTACTAGATCCCTATGCTAAGAAAGGGAGGTAAATGAGGCGGTTCAAATAACAGAACTGGGCGAGCAGCACTGTGTTGTAATATTAATTAATTATTAAAAATGCAAAGGTTTCCTCTTTATAATATTAGTATAGATTACACGAACTATTTGGAGTGACTTTTGGCCTTCTCAGAACTCAAAAATATTTCACATACACATGTAAAATTACCGTTGTGAAACTTGGTATCAAGGTTCTTCATTGAGTGCCGAGTTGCATTATGGAAGGGATTTCTAAAATTTCCACAGAAACGGTGGTTATAGCACTTTTAACAACAACACATAAACAATGTTTATGCGTATACGCATACCACAGTACAGATATACACAGTAATTCCAACTCGGCCGCATCTTTGAAATAAATGCCTACAGCGCCGCGGTCCGTTCACAGGGCTGCCTGCTTTCAGCGTGTAAATTACATTTGCCTACTTGGTGTTTAATTCCATTTTGTTTTGTGACTGCAAATATACTTTCTTTATATAAACAAATAAAACACTTCGTAATTTGAATAGGAAGTGTTCAACAAAAATACGTTTTGTGTCAAAAAACCATGTTTACGTTTGAAAAACCAATCGGTGTTATAAATTAGCGACCAAAAAATACTTGCGCCTCGATTGAGATCCACGAAAAGATGTATTATTACATTTTAAAGTATAAACCATCCGCATATTAATGTTTCGGTATGCAGACACTCGCGACTGACCGCATGCCGAGATCGAGCCGCGTAGGTATAGCTCGCGTTTCGTCCGTTTTTATGAAGTTGAATTACTGTAGATATCTGTACTGTGCGCATACTTTATAATTTAAGGTCACTTTTAAGTTAAATAAAGGGAATTCAAACTCGTCTATTGCTGACAAAAACTGGATAAACAACGGCTTCAAAATGAAAGAAAAAAATAAGATTATCGTTTAAGCATAGTCGGCACGACACGCGGGGCTTCGCTCGTTTTCTTTACATCGCTGGCATACATACATACATACATAAATTCACGCCTGTCTCCCTTGGGGTAGGCAAAGACTAGGGAACGCCAATTGCTACGCTCCAGACATACCATTTTCGCTTTCGTAAAGCCGGCGATGTAGAAAAAAACGCACGACGCCCCGCGCGACGCGCCGCCTTTGCGTTACTGTAGGTGTGTGAGTGTAGGTGTGAATTTATTTCATGGGTTCCTATATTTTAAAGTAGTAGATATGTTGATGTGTATTTATATTTATTATTATTAACTATCCACGGCAGGTGCGCAACATGGAATCCCGCAATCTGCTCGAAGAGCGCGGTGGCGCAGCGGGCGTCCGCGCGTTGCAAGAGCGGGGCACGCAGCTTGAACGCGCGCTCTCCGCAGAGACGCGGGTCAAGCTGGATCTGTTAGCTGCTCTGGGGGCCGCTAAACGGACGTTGCATTGGCAGGACGGTACGTGAACTAATTATGCTTCAAAATCCCCTTCATTTCTATCTAGGTACGCAACATGGATCGTCGCAACTTACTTACTTCCGACGACCACTTTGGCGAAGGGTTAAACCTGTCTGTTTCAGACGCCAGTGAGTACGATTCCCGCACGGAACGAGTAAAAAAAAAATGTTCCGTGTCTGGGTGTTTATCTATTTATGTATTTATATTCTAGGTTCCCCCCTAGTTCGCATAACACAAGCTATGCTTACTTTGGGGCCATGTAGTTGGTGTGTTGTCTGGGGATTTTATTTATTATTATTTATTTATTCCTTACTAGAATTTCTCAGTATCCAATACGCGCAAACTACTAAAATATAATATGGCACGATAAAAAGAAACTATGAGTATTTATTCATAATCTAGAATTATAAATTAAACTATAAAATTTGTCAAAAAAAAATTAAATAAACGCTATAAAAACTGTTGATCTTAAACTGACAGATGCAAAGAAACAGAATCGATGATAATGAGTCTGTCAAACTATATCTGTTGCTACCTTGGGGGCTGTTAAACACACGCTACATTAGTAAAACGGTACGAACACCTATCTCGGTGAAGATACTGAGGCTTAATATGAAATTATGAGTTTACGTTGTGCAGAATTAAATCCAAAATCATCCAGGTGCGCTATGCTAATGGTCTCAAACATGCCACAACACTTCGCCATTTTTTTTCATGTGTTAAAATTTTAGAAATGAATCGATCTCTGTTCCGTAACTCTAATAAACAGAACACCAAAGGCTATAAGTCCATCTAATGTCACGTTTGACAAATTTGGAGTTATTGCTATGATAGACAGAGACTATTGAAGTGACAGGGGGTCAGCCTATCGCCCACAAAAAATGCCAGCAAAACCTCCGTCCCTTAACTGACTCTTACAGTATGCCCGGGAAGAAAAGCAGCTGGTACGTAGGTAAATTCTATGTTTTTCTTTTGCTCCCAGTCCAGCATGGAAGGTTTCATTTAATAAATGGGTGGTTAATCCTTTATCATAAAGATATATAGGGTCTTTTTTATGAAGATCAAAATATTTTAGGAGAAGGTTAAGAATGATGTGTGGATTCAATTTATGAATTTTATTTTTTATTTTAAGGTAAATTGATATTTTATAATTCTCATAAGTTAGCGATATTTTAGTTTAATCTGTTATTTACGACTAAATGGCAAGAAATAAAAGAGTTTTTCCAAGTATTCCTATTAAGAAATACGTTAAGCCACGATTTTCCGATAGTCAGAAAAATGTGGTCACTTAAAAGAATTGTAAAAATTAAATTTAAAAGAAATATATAGGGTCGCCACATAATAGTCAATAATATTTTAATAGCAGATTCAGAATGAGGAGTGGGTCTGAATTTCGAAAAAAAAATTTTTTTTCACCATTTTTCATAAATTAAAATTTCAAAATACTTCTAAGTGCATAAAATTTTAGTTTAATCTCTAATTTACGACTACATAGCAAGATGAGAAAACGTTTCCATCTATTTCTATTAAACAATAAAATATTAGTTACATTACCAAACAATACCTATACGTTCTTGCGCGGCACAAGCAAACGAGCCGAAAGTCAAATTCGAGCCGCCGCGCCCGCGCCTACTATGTTTGATTGAAATCACGCCACGCCCCCCGCTCGTCAGTCTGTCCAGAGATTCGCGCGCGCGATCACTAAATCGATAACTAACAAAAATGTCGAATTACGCGATTATGGCACGTTTAATCCACAGTCACAGACGCCGGCAGACCTCGATTTCTGGTTCACTCGAAGAAGACGTGCTGGAGTTTTTTGAACAGCATCCGATAGCCAGCACAAACGATGCGGCTCAGGTTTTCGAAGTCAGCAGCTCGTGGGTGCGGCGCTTGCTGCGACGAGAGAGCTCAAGTCTTACCACTTTACGAAAGTGCAAGAACTGAAGCAACTACCTATGCTCCGCGTGTGTAGTCTATGGTTGGTTGCTGAAGCACATTCTATGGACTGAAGAGTCCACCTATCGCTGTTATCAAAAGTGATAAGGATACTTTATGGATAGTCAAAATTAATATGCTAAACATGACAGGTTTTGTGTTCAGTATATGGGCTAATGGGACTCCATGTACAGCAGTTATTGTGAATGTGATAAGTTATCAGTGACTAATACCTAGCACGGTATTTAACATCAGCGACAGGACGCAAGGTAAAAATGTAACTTATTTTTGTACGTTATACCTACACTGTAGGTACATAGTTATAAATAAGGTTATTCCAGTTACTAAACACGTCATTCTAACATTAAATTAATTGTAAAATCAATTTATTTGTTTTAACAAAGACTTCAAGCACGAATGCTTTATTTTAAGTTCATTTTTAATTTAATGAAGATCAAAACTAAAACAGTATTTAGATACAATTAGTTTAACGTGAAATTGATAGTCAAAAACCTGTAACAGTAGTGTGATGGATGGGACATTAGAATCACATTTTATCCTGATGTATGACGTTTACAGCTGATTCCGCGCTAAGTAGGTAACTAGGTCACGCAAACACACGGGCGCGCGTCAACGACTTTCGCTCGGATGCGTAGGTATCTACTATTCGCGTAAGATTATTGTTTTGGTGAAGTGATTTTCTTAAAAGAAATAGACGGAAATATTTTTATTTTTTGCTATGTACCTAGTCATGAAGTGTAGATTAAACTTAAATTTTATTCACTAAAAATAATTTTGAAATTTTAATTTATGAAAAATATAAAAAAAAAATTACTTCATAATTTAAACCAACACATCATTGTTAACCCAATTTTAAAATATCACAGACTATTATATATTGACCCTGTATATAATTTTTTGGTGTCATAAATTGAATCAACATATTATTCTTAACCATTCCTTTAAATGTTTTCATCTTCAAAAAAATTACCCTGTACAAACACCAAACAATTCAATAGACACCAATTCTATGAAAACAGTTCCTTATTAATATGTACTGATATTATTTTAATTTCACATTACAGATTTAATATCCAGGCAAGAGAAAGAAATCGAAGAACTAAAAGCGCAAATGCTAGCAGTAATGCCAACAGAGCTCATAACTCCGGTATCCAATTCAGTGTCCAAATTACGCTTCCCGGGGTCATTGAATCCAGACGCCACAGTCTACACTCCAAGATAACTGAATTAATACAAAGATTTGTGAAAGGCGGTAAGCGATTCAACTGTTTGTAGGTACATACGGAAATAACTGTGTTTTTTTAAATGTCATTTTTATTTTGTTATATTTTGTTATGACGACCACTTTGGCGATGGGGTAACACTGTCTGCCTCAGACGCCAGTGGTCGCGGGTTCGATGGTATCCCATATCACTAGCTCTGCTTAATTTGGGGCCATGTAGTTGGTGTGATTGTCTGGGGTTTTTTATGTTATCAATATTTTTCTTGGAGTATTTTTTTCATCGGTGTTTTTTTACTTCGTTTATTTGAAATAATATGGTCTGAAACTGTTTAAACTATTGTGTTTAGACAAGAAACTCGATAAGAAATTGTGCTTGTAAGTTGAAAAGTTTTGGTCCTTCGAAAGGACGATACATAATTTTGGTACCCCCTTCTAATAGCCATGTAGAATACGCCGTTAGATAGGTCTTAGTAACCTGAATCAAAGTTACTATGGCGCCAAGTTCCGATCGTTAGTCCGTTCAGAGCTATAAGGTCCTAAATGTCAGACTTTAATTTTGATAACCACCTCCAATAGCCATGTAGGATGCAAAATTGGATAGGTCTTAGTAACCTGAATCAAAGTCACTATAGCGCCAAGTTCCGATCGTTAGTCCTTTCAGAGCCAAAATAGCAGACGGGTCACCTATAGCATAGATAGTAAGCGACACCACCACTCTGATTATCTGTTGCACACCTGAATTAAGGTTTTTTTTAAATATTGCCTTCGAAGATTTTGATTCATTATATTAGATTGGTTATCAGCTTGGACCAGAATCAAGACTGGCGACATACCAATTCTTGTTCTAGAAGACGAACTCTTTTATTTTGGTATATCACACATGTCTATTGAAGCGGGTACCAGATCTCATACAAAGTTATGCATTGTCCTTTGAGAAGACATTCCGAAATTTATTCCTAACGAGCGTTTGCCCGCGACTTCGTACACGCATAAACCAAAAAGTCCTAAATTTCCCGTTCCCGTAGGAATTTTGGGAATTCCTTGCACAAAACAACCAGATATTTTTTGAGGAACCTTTATGCTAAGTATCATATCCGTGCACTTGAGGAATAAGATATTTCATACAAACCAAAATGTCCAATGATTTCCGTTCCCTTGGGAATTTCGGGAATTCCTTCCTTAGTGCTCCCCCACAACCTCTAAGAATTGTATGTTCCAAATTTTAGCTTTCTACAGGCAGTAGTTTTGGCTGTATGTTGTCTTTCAGTCACTCAGTCCGTAACGAAACAGTTTTGTATATTAAGATAACAAAATATGGTACTTACAAACTATGGAACATGTATAGATTCAAGCTCGTACCCTGAAGATTTACTCAGACGTGACGTGACCTGTCGACATTTCTCTAAAGAGAATTGAAAGCGATTCTTTGCTTGAGTTGTTATCAATGCTTAAGTGCAAGAGCTTGAGTCATCCAAAATAAGCATTTTCCGCATAAGACTACGGCTAATACGCTTCATTTTTTAATTCATTCAATAGAATAATTATATTTTAGTAGTGTTTTCTTTTTACAGCAAAATTTCTTATCTGGTTTTCTTGCCAATAACAAATAACAGTATTATATATTTTGTAAGATCTAATAAGTAAAGAGTGTAATTGAATATCGCTTACTGGCTTAAAAGTTTTCACAGTAATACTGGAGTATGTTTGTATGGGTGTTAAATTGATCTCTAACAATTCGGTTTTAATGTCGAAGTTTCTTTGTCGTTAGTTTAATTGTTACTTAATTACATAAATGTGTCTAAGCGGAGGTTGTCTCATGTGAACTTTGAACACTTTTGGGCGGGTTTTATTAAAAGATGGTCTATTGAACAAATCGTTCGCAACCCTGAAATCACAGTTAATGTACCTGTTTATTATATGACAATGTTTGGCCCTCATGTTGAACTTTTACAATTGTTAAATAAGATGAACGGTTATCGGTGTATAAATTTGAATGATTTTTAAATTTGAATGATTTTATTATTCGATAGTTGTACTCGTTCAGAGCATAATAAAATTAAGTAAGTACATGCCACAGATTACCCTATAAAACAACTTACAAGCCTTGTTAAAAATATATTTAAAAGGGCTGTTTTAATACCAAAGAAATCAAGACTAATTTTAAATTTAAAAATACAAAATAGTTCAAAAATTTGTACTTACGTAACAGCACTGAATGTGCTATTTTGTATACTAAGTCATGTAACTTTCGGAGGGCCTGATGAAAAAGCAACTGTAATAGTAAGTAATTAAAGACCCTTTTTATGAATGGATAATCTGTGGGGACAGACAAGTGTATAACTGTGGTCGGAAGTCTTTTTGAATATGTGTTCTTTTAATTCTTTATTGTGATAAAATTGTACAAATTTAAGATCTGAAATTGAGTCTTCTTTGTATTACGTATAAATGTGTTGTTTCTTATACTAGTGTCACAGTAAGAGTAACGGAGCGGATAAGTCTTGTGTGGTTATCTTTATGTTCCCACCGCAAAGTTAATTGCAACTATTCAAGTTTTTAAGTACAGTCGTGAAGTTAAATAGTTTCCTTATTAACCTTTATAGCCAAGTCAACTGCATTTAAGTTCTTTTTATATTTTGGATATATTTTTTTTATGCTTATAAGCGAATTTTGCTTTTTAAGAAACTTTTTAGCCTTTTTATTTTGGTACTCGCGTTTTGATTTAAGAACGCGTGTTTTGTGGAAAAGAAGATCCTTTGAGCAGCAACTTTTAATAAAACAATTGAATAAGTCCATTAGTTGACGTCCGATTTATAAATTATTTATTTTTCGAATAACAATATAATAATGTCCATCAAAACATAGCTAAGTAGAAAACCACACAGTTTAATTAAAATATAAAACCTGAACTGAGCCAACATATATTTTTTTATAAGTTTTGACGAACCCGTCCTTTTTACATCCAGTTTATTAAAAGTTGCTTACCTCTTTGTATCTATATGGTTTTGAAATTTGACTTCCAAATATTATTTTAAAGATAGCTTATGATAATGCATTTACACTTTAACGAACAACTTCAAATATCTGCTTATTTTTAAAGTACACATACTACAGGGCTAGTTTTGGTCACTGGCCAAATTTAAATGTTATTTCTTTGATACAATATAAAGAAAGCTTTGATCGCTCTGTAGAAAAAAATAAATATATGGCACCACAAACTTTTTTACAAATAGCTGCTGTTGATGGACACTGCTGCGATGACGCGGAATTTCATTGATAACGTTTGATATTACTACGACGTAGTACTACAAGATGTTTTGTAGTAGCGCGTAGTCGTCTTTATTCATTCATAATTTAGAGTGACCATGATTTGCTTAATATGGCAGCAAATATATTAATTTCCTTGTAAGAAAAGACATAACTTTTTTTGCAAAAAAAGTTCTATAAATTATATTATTTATACTACTAATTATAAAAAATTTGGCTGTTGACTAAAAAACAGCCCTGTAGAAATGGCGATTTTTGTATCCATTTTTGAAACCAGTTCGCTTGCAATGTATCAAAGGAATTAATTATTGGTGTGAACAAAAATACTATAATTTTGTAAGGATAACTTTACATTTAGTTTTTTTTTGTTTTATTTGAAGTATTACTGAAATACTTAATACGGTGTTCATAATTTAGTTCTCTATAAAACCTTTCACTTTAGAGGAATACACATTGACGAAATGACCGAAAAAGATTTTGCAGGCAAATCTTTGTTCGTAGTTTTGGGTTTAATATAATGTATTTTAAGACAAGCTTTATTTAAGACAAAAGGTTTTTATAATTTCATATAGAACGTCAGTCAATATACCTACCTATTCAATTCAGTCAAGCCAATGTTTAAGTTGGGACACTTTTTTTTAAGTATAGTTAAGTTAAAATGTAATACCGCTACAAAGACGTTGCTTACGAATTGTAAAACGCACCTCTTCTGTACAATAAATAGATAAAGCTTTTTTACAACTAAGCAAAAAATAGTTGCATAATACCACAATTGGTTATAAAATAATCCCCACTTGAAAGTACATTGGGGATTATTTTATAACAAAAACTAACATCCGTCTAAACGCACTCGGTTCATGTGAAACCCAAATATTAACTATATTTTAAGATTACAACAAAATGTTTCCTATGTCTAGTTATATTTTTTTGTTGATAAGTTTAATTTTTTTTTGTTGAATAACAGACTGCGCTCTGCTCTCTAAGGCGACCTGAAAAGTCGAGTATTGAAAACTTTTTTATAATGTACTTAATTAAGCTTTAATTTTTTTACGTGATTCCTGCTCAGTAGATTTTTCTTCCAAGGACATATATTTTTTCGAGGTACACTTTGGTAGGACAGTGGTACAAGCGGGATGAACAATTTTCACTAGATGTGTAAGAGATAATGTTCGTATTTGTAAACTGATGCTGGATGGCAATAAAAATCTGACTTACAGTTTCATTGTTGTTTTATTTACCTCAATTTGTGGACACCCTTTCAAAACAACTTCTCGTGTGATAACTATTCTTTGCGAAATGGCATAGCAAGGAATAAGGAACCGTTTTACTGAAATTAAGCCTGGTCTACGCTTCATTTGGATAAAAAGGCGCAAACAAAAAGTGCCAAACAAGTGTAATAATTCAATAAACTATTTGATTTAAAATGCATGAAGAGATTTTTTTTATTATTATTTACAATACCCTTTTTATAATAAACTAAACCCACATTTGACCTTAATCTCACCTGATGGTAAGGGCTTGTCCAGATGAAGCGTTATACCCGCGTATGTATAGCGTAACTTGCGACTGCATGTGGACAGAACGTATGAACATATAGTATAACGCGTCATCTGGATAAGCTCCAATTGACAGCACACGGGCTAAGGAAAGAACTGGCTCTTCATAGTAAATATATTTTCAACACACTTGCTCGTAAAGTGAGCCTTATTTTATTGAATTTAGAACTATAAACTGGGCTATAAAACACGTTTGCATAATATATTATACCCTAGTGCATAATATAATGAATCCTACAAAGTTGAATTGTACCTTAGTGCAAATTACATGCGAGTAAACAGAGCATATTTTATTGATCCGGGTTATACATTAAAAATTTTCAGCAACAACAAAGAGATTTTATACCACTTCAAATCCATATACATTTTTAAATGTTTGCGCCTTATATTAGTAAAACAAATTTGTATATCAAACAAGTTATTCACAATTTACAATAATTTGTTATTATACTATTGTTAACTGTACTGTACCTTCAACAACTGCTTCAAATAAATTTTATGACCACGTATGTCTGTCTTTTACTCACAAGTGTGTTGAAAAACGTCGTATGTAACTCGTGAGCGTTGTTAATTACAGTCTCGGCTCATTATTAAGCCTCGACTGTAATTAGCAACTTAGCTCACTTGTTACATAATATACTATTCCGGAACACATCACCATAGGAGCGCTGATGATGGCAAATTTTATAAGAAGCGTGGGCGCTTGCCTAACGAATCCTGTAGGAGTCCTATCTCCAAGTGGGAGTTATCGAATTAGTCGCCTTTTAAGAGACGCTTATCGCTTATAAAGGGCGGTAGGGTATCAAATCAATTAAATGCAGAAAAATTACAGATCCAGTGTGCCTACTTTACAGCAGAAAAAAAATTGTTATGCGGTTTAACCTCACTACGAAGATATTAATTGGTATCATTATTTTTCTTTTCGACATTTCAAACTGTCAGTGTACTGCATTTAATTATTTGTCAAGGTATAGTTTAAATATTAGTCAATTTCTGAACTGTATTCTCAAGTATTGTAATAGGAATCATCGAATTTTGCAACAACAACGATACCTAATGATACCGATAGGTGCTAATGCTCATCAAGAACAATACATTGACTTAAGTCTCTTTATCTCCCTGGTAGGATAATTCAAAACACCTTGCTGACGTATGTAAGGAAAAAATATTATTTAAATTATTCAAATCGAGTACTCTTATCGTTGATAATATAGAAGAATACTTATTGTATGTTCATAAGCGCCACCAAGCGAGAAACGGTTAGACTTCCATCCACGTTCGTTTTTGTCGTAATTTAAATTTTTTACTCGGTAATATATAAAGAGAAAGATGTATTTGTTGTACCTCTTGCGCTGCTCATGTTTATTCATGGTAGGTGATAATAAATTACCTACCATGTGTTTATTTGTAATCTATCTGTGCTGTGCATAGGGAAAGATAAATATACCAAAAGGAATAGAGAGCCGACTCAACGCCTCAACTTATCATCCCAATTGACGCGCCGCCGTTTTGCTAAGCGCCCCTGCTGCCATCTGAATGTCGGTCCAACAATTGATACTATAACGTGGCTGGTATTGTAAATATTTCCTAATATTTTAAACACCACATTATCTCGCCCAGATAAAGTTAAATTACTGGGATTCGAACCCGGAACCTCAGCTCAGATCGCCGCGCATAAATCACGAGAAAACACCACAAGACAACAAGGAGATCAAAAAATACTTATTTATTTATTACTACATCAACATATGCACATGCAAGGGAGAGCAGCCATTTTGTGACTGGCTGGCTGGCTGGACGGACCTGTCCATGCTAGTTTGTCTTCCATACAATTGGGAAATTCTGATATAAACTAACGCCACCATACCCTTGGGCTCGGAACTATTACGAGTAGAAAAAATGCGTTCAAATAGCGTCACTGACCTCTATATTTACCACTGGACTGGCTGTTCCATAAGTTTGACAGCTATTTTTTTGTGCCTATTTGAAGCGCCACTAGCGAGTAGCGAGTGTCCGCAGAACAAATTTTGACGTATATTGCAAGTGGAGAAGTGCTTGCTTATTGTTAAGTGATTTTGTATTTTTTAAATATTAATTCGAATTTTATGTTGTTATTGTTATAAGCATTATACAGGGTTATTGGTAATTAGACCGGATCCTTTTTAGGGGTGGTAGAGGATGTCATTTGCAACAATTTGACTATACATTGTGATATCCGGAAATGGCTCATTTTTTTTATATTATTTTTTTTTAATTTTTTTTAGGATATCCAGTTTTCCTACTTAAAAATTCAATAAAAAAAAAAGTAATAAACCGATTTCAATTCTGTTTGCAGTTTTAGAGAGACCTTGTTACAGTTCTTAATAATAAATAACAATATCATACTAATGTGGACCCATCCAGAAACTAGAGGCTGTTTCATAAAATTTTTTAAATTATTTTTATAACATTGTTTACAAAAACAATTATTTTCTCCACAAAAACGCTAGTAAATTCCGTCTGCATTTTATTTAAAAAACATCTACACTTTGTTAGCTATCCAACGAGGTTAAAAAGTTGGTGCTTTATTACACAGTTGCAGAAATAATGCGATTACAAAAGACTCAGGTAGAGACATTCCGAGAAAGGGTTTTAGACGGTATCCATGAGAAGTAGTTATGGAAGAAATACTTTCTTAATTTAACTTAATTTATTTTGAAGAAATAAAAGATTATGATTTTGTAATTATTGTGTATTTATGATTTTTACAGTACATTCTCAAAATGTGAGCCCCTATTTTGAATGCAGAGACGCATACGTTTGCGTAAATTACTTTTAACGACACTTGTCTTTAAGTTCATTTTAATTTTTTCTGCTGCATTTATTATGCGCTGTTTTAATTCTTCGATGGTTGCCACAGGTCCAGGAGTCTCGTCGTACACCAAGCTTTTCATGTGACCCCATACGTAGTAGTCGACAGGAGTCAAGTCGGGACTCCTGGCCGGCCACGGAATGGGTCCTCCTCTGCCAATCCACTTATTGGGAAACTGACGATTTAGCCACTCACGGACGCTTAAACTAAAATGTGCGGGGCAACCATCATGCTGGTAAATCATGTTCCTTCGGGTTTCAAGAGGTACATGACTGAGTAACTCATAAAGTTCGTTTCGCAAAAAAACTTCATATGCTTCTCCATTGAGGTTGTTGGGCAGGAAAAAAGGGCCGATCAATTCATCCTTAATAATGCCCATCCACACATTAAGGGAAAACCTTCTTTGTGATCCTTTTAATCTTTTCTTGTTTGGGTTACCGTCTTCTTTTGGGGCCCAATAATGAATATTATGGTAATTCGTTAATCCATCTTGATCGAATTTGGACTCGTCGGTCCATAAAATTTTTAATAAAAAATTGGCATCTTCCATGTCTGTATTCAACATGAATCTGCAAAATTCGACTCTACGTGCAGGATCTCCGTCTTGTATAACTTGTACCGGAGTCAAATGATACGGGTAGAGTCTTGACCCGTGCATTGTGTTCCATATTTTCCATTGCGACATGCCAAGACGTCGTGCAATGACGTTTGTTGAGGTCGTCGGATCTTGCTCAAACATGCGAATTATCTGTTCCTCTTCCTCCGATTGATAAATACGAGGTCGTCCAGCATCGCTTTGTCGTCTTTGAACACGACCAATTTCTCGTACTCGCCGGTAAACTCCGTCAAACACACTCATATGGGGTAAACGGCGCTCTGGAAATCGAGACTGATATTCCGTTCGAGCATGTGTACTGACGCCATTGGCAAAACCATAGCAAAAGAGTATGTCCGCATACTCTTCGTTTGTGAACTCTCGAACACGAGGTAGGTGGTCGCGGGGCTCCGCAGCCATGATCAGGTCCTTTAGTATAAGCCAAGTCGTCGGGTAAGCAATCAATCACAGAGTCCAGTTCACTAGCCGAATCACAGAAAAAGAAGTTACACAAGTCCAATAACGTTAGCAAGGTCGAAGTTTTATCGTGATAAAGGGTTGAAAAGAGCGTCTAAACAGTACGAAGTGCCTGAGCAAACTGGGTTCACATTGTTCGTGCAACAAACACAAGCAAGAGCGAGACGGCGCATTCAACATGGATACCTTAGTCTAAAACCCTTTCTCGGAATGTCTCTACCTAAGTCTTTTGTTATCGCATTATTTCTGCAACTGTGTAATAAACCACCAACTTTTTTACCTCGTTGGATAGCACACAAACTGTACATGTTTTTTAAATAAAATGCAGACTGAATTTACTAGCGTTTTTGTGGAGATAATAATTGTTTTTGCAAACAATTTTATAAAAAATATTATTATTTTTTTATGAAACAGCCTCAAGTTTCTGGATGGGTCCACATTAGTATGATATTGTTATTTATTATTAAGAGCTGTAACAAGGTCTCTCTAAAACTGCAAACAGAATTGAAATCGGTTTATTACTTTTTTTTTTATTGAATTTTTAAGTAGGAAAACTGGATATCCTAAAAAAAAATTAAAAAAAATAATATAAAAAAAATGAGCCATTTCCGGATATCACAATGTATAGTCAAATTGTTGCAAATGACATCCTCTACCACCCCTAAAAAGGATCCGGTCTAATTACCAATAACCCTGTATAAAAGTTATCAAGAATGAGGACATGTGTATATTGTAAGCGACTAGTTTTAGTACCATGGACACTCGCTACGTCCGACAGCGCCAAAATGGCGATTATCAAACGGGCACAAAAGCACTTTGACAGCCGCCAGTCCAGTGGTAAATATAGAGGTCAGTGAATAGCGTTCATAATAGAGCTGCCACTCAAAAAAAGTAACAATTAATAGTAGATTTAATAACACGCTATTTAGCTATTCACTTTAATTCAAATAAACCTATTGTAGCTTGCCTAATGAAAAACACGTATTATTACTCACCTAATTATTGAGTACGTAATATTTGTTTTACTTAAATCTTGAATAAGCATATCTATGGCTACAATTTTACAGATCAACATGGTCTGAGTTGTCCCTTAGTGTTTTTTCATTTTTTTTCATCAACTTTGGTGTTTTTTCATATCGATGGTCATAAGTTGACACCTCGTAACTTGATTAGATCAAATTTTCCAGGAGAGACGAAAAACGTTCTTATTTATTAATTAGTTGTAATTTATTGAAATAAAAAATATAGTTGGTAGAAAATACGTTTTATTATTTTACAAAATGATAACATTCAGATTTTCTTTACTATTTTCCGAAAAATAATCAAACAAAGGTTACGAGTAAACAGATCTAAAAAGAAGTCAATAATATCGAATTACGAGCTTACAACATTTTAATCGGACATATTAATAATGAGGTAAAGAGTTGTAAAACGAATGGTAATCCTCTGGTATGACGTTTTTAAGGGCTTGAAGGTCTAAAAATTTGGCAGATGTAAGTTTTAATGGTCCTGCGAATAGCGGCGCATAAGCAGTTATTGGAAAATTTTGTAATACTTTTGGCCTTTGAGGTAAAATCCCATAATCTTTGTCCGAGAAATCTATTCTATAATACAATTTTCCGTCTGGCTCGTATTTAATTGCTTTCAAATCAGTTACCACAGGATCACCCTTCTTTTTTCCAGGCCTAATACTTTCGAAACGTAAAGTTTTGGGGTCATCGTATTTTTAAAAAAAATCGTTTGATAATACCTTTACTTCATAGGGAGGGCTTTTTCTACTTTTCTTTGTTATATCAGCATGTTGGCTTGGAACATAAATAGCTTCGTATTTTTGAATATTTTTCTCAATATTAGCATGAACACTGTCTACCTCCATTTGTGTATGGAAGTATTTGTGGAAGATCACTAGATCGTGCAAAGCAGAGAAGTTGGAAAGAGCGTTGGCCAATATGGCATTTCTATTTTGATTTCTTTTTCTTCTTCTGATGGTGCAAGTATCATGCCGTCACTCGACTTATTAATCCAGTTTCTTACTGACCATTCTCCAATATTTAAAGTATTAAGATACATCTTCTTACAAACTTGCATTTTTTCATCACCTTCTTTTAAATAATACCGTAACGAAGCAGTTCTTTTGTCTCTGTTTTATATCTTTCAGTGGTATTAACTACAAACATCATTTTTTCTTATCAAGATAAACTCCAAAATGTACTAAAAATACGTTGACGGCATTCAGGAGTGAATTCATTACAGTGACGTTGTTTGGATCTACTACAAAAATCAGAATTGCAAGTTTCTTTTAACTTTCTTGCAGGCCTTGGCTCATTATTTGTGTTGCATCTGTCCAAAGGATATGTTTCCGTTTCTTTGTGTCTGGGGCTAGAATGTGAGCACAAGGATATCTTAAAGAGAATAAGTATACAAACAAATAGTAATCACTCAATTTCAGATAGACATCGTATAAAAAAAGCACAAGAGTCATTAAAAATTGCTTCTCCGTACAAAGATATTTCATTCCTCCTTACTTCAAGTGACAGATTTATACCAAATGACAACACAGATGACATGACAATGACAGTTTTCACAATAAAAAGAGTATCATAAATGTGGAAATGTAAAGACGATTTAGCATGGCGGTTGCCATTTACATTAAACTTTAACATTTTTGTGCGCCATTAATTAAGCTTATTGTAATTTTTCGAATTTTTTATCGATACCAGCATAATTTAAGCTACGTTGTGGTCTAGTGTTTATTAAATATTCCAATTTGGAAACAGTACCTTTCTTTTCCAATCTATGTAAGAATCACCTGACTACCTTAATTTCTTGTTCATGTTAGCTTTCCAATTTTGAGGTTCTGCTAGCCCCTTTCTTTTTTTACTTTTTTTCTGCTCATTTCAAGTGATAAGCTATCGCAGTCCTCTTCAGATGAACCAGATGTGGTTATTTCTGGCTCATAGTCACGATTATTCACAATTCCAGATGACGTTGAAGGTCTTATTTCTTCAAAATAATTTTCAAAAATTGATGGCTACACAGAGTTAGATCTCATGTCCGTTTCACCATCTTCAATTAAAGACTTATTTGTCTCATTGTATTGTCCCTGTAAATAAGTCTGTTTATCAGAACTCAATTCCTTCTCGACTGTTATATTACATAACTCTTTGTTTGTATCATTACAATGAGATGCATAGTTAGCGGAAATAAGCACTAGCTCTCCATTTTCTTGTACTTCATACGAAAAATATTCCTTGCCACCTAAATTTGATAACTGGCGGCTTTCCATGCCCATGCTGGTGGAGGGTTATGGTTCTGAAATTACTTGAGACTGACTAGCATCCTTATATTCACTTTTTTATCCCGAGATATTTTTACTCTTAAACCTTGGTTCTTACACGAATACTAGTATGTAATAACAACACTTTCTTATAATAATTAGAGTAATAGGAAAAATGTGCTTACCTACCTTATTACAGGTTCTTCGTTTATTTTACGTGAAAATTTGTACTATCTACTTGTATTATCTGAAAATCTACGCAAATACGTCAGCAGACTTTAAAAAGTCAGGTAAAACTAATTTTTAAAACAGTTAACACATTTAAAATTGTAAGTGTAATTCAAATTGATACCTCGTATCTCGCTATTTGTGGCACAAGATGTTGAAGAAAGAAATAAGAGTTGTCAACTCTGGGAAAAATGTTCTAGTGATAATTTAAATAAAATACGATTTGTCAATTGAACGACGCGGCGCGAAATTTGAAAAATTTTGATGTATTTAACTCCAAAACCAAAAAAAGTTGAGTTACGAGGTGCCAACTTATGACCATCGATATGTTTCCTGTGAAGTACTTTTTGTGAGCAAATAAAAAAAAAACTACTAAACTGAATGAGTATCAATAGCTGGGAGGAATATTTTTTTAAATCCTGGCAGCACAAATTTTGTGTTGTACGTACTATGCGATTCAAAGACGTTGTATCACTGAGAATCCGTTGGTTTTCAGTGAAATACGTTTGCGTTTTCAACTTTTTACCAATTTAGACTTTTTGTTGTTCGAGGATAAATTTATTCTAAAGTTCGAGGATTATTTCCATTTAGGCTGAAGTTCTGCAAGTAGTTCTAAAACTTTCTTCAATATTTTAGATGAAGCATCTCCCGCCCGGCCCGCACCCTTTCCCCGCTTTTTAGTTCCGGTCCCGGGGCGTAGTTGGCGCCCTAGTGCAAAATCGGCGAGACGGCCATCTATACTTTAGTACTATTTTTCATCTATGGACCTGTCGCAAGTCACACACATCAGTCAGCAGACCTTTTGTTTGATTGGTGTATTACAACTATAGACATCTATCGTGGTAAAATGACAACATGACCGGTCCATTTTGTTGCATGTGATAAAATTAGCTGTCAAATTGAAGTACTTAAGAGTGACACCCCTGGTGCTGTCATGCTGTGTCAGCTGTGTGTAAATAAATAAACGGAGGGAAACCGAAAATAATCTCAAGTTTTCTAAGTTACTTGACTCTTGCGCAGATTGTAATCTGCTATTTTGTTACATAAAATGTAATAAAGATGTATAAAATAGCAACATGTCTAATAGCTCAGTACTTAACTCAGTCCGCAGTTTTCTTGCCTCTCATCATATGCTTGTGGATGTCGACTGGTTAGCAGGGTAAGATTAGAAAAGCTTTTTCAGTTTTCTTTTGGCAATGGCAAGATGTGCATTTAAAACCAACTTCTTACAGATGCGTTGAATACTTAACGGAAGACACGGCTAACCACTACTCTGTCGATCAAATACAAAATTTGGCAAAAGAACAATGGCTCTTGAACGACTTAAAAGAAATATGTCCTGGCTCCCTGCCACAGGATTTAGTGAATCAAAACAAAACTATCTTAAATGGTAGATATGTGCTGCAAATAAATTCCGCTATTGACATTGGTGAGTTTATCAGATTTAACTTTAAACAGTAAAACCTGTTAGCCGGGAGAGGCATGTTGATATGAACGAAAGTTTTTGATCTTTGCAGGTACACCTGCATATCAGCAATATCTTAAACTACAAAAAGTTAACACAGAGAATTTGGAAGCCACTGTAAAATATGAAGAGAAAATCTCTAGTCACAGGTAGAACAATAAAAATATTGCTTTTTTAAATTATGCTGCTCTACCAGTGTTGCACATGTATAATGTACTTTCAGAATGATAAAGCTGTGCCTGACTGATGGAGTTCAAGATATAAGTGCTATTGAGTACAAGCCAATGAGAAATTTAAGTTGTGATGTTACCCCAGGCTGCAAAGTGTTCATAAAAGGTAAAAAATTGAAACACATCTTACTGATCAGATCTCTATTGAGGTTGTGGCTCAGAGAAATAAGCAGTTTATTGGATTAACTTTTCTATTATTATTATCAATAATATTTGTAATTCAATATCATTGTCACAAACATAATATATTTTTTTAATATTGTACTGATAATTGTCATAAGAAATTATAAATGTTGCTCAGTCACCCAAAGAAACTATAATGTAGATTGTAGATCATAGAACAGAACAGATTGATCACAACAAACATACCTAAGGCTTACTAAAACAACTGTTCCCTAAAATCCATCATCAAAAAGTTTATTTTCTGAAGTTCCTTTTCAAAGAGCAGCTCAGACAGCATATTTCCAGAACTCCTGCATCAAAGGTAACTAATACTACTTACTCCCTCATCTGATAAAGCTTATCTGATACACCTTGAGGTGATGGAAAGGCAGAATTGTAAAAAAGAGTAGTGATTTGCTCTAAATTCAGGAAAATCTTTAGAAAAACAATGCATCAATTGATATGGAGCACTATCTGTTTCCAAATCCCTCTCGAAAGTTTTATGAATATGTAGTATATGTGAACACCTGCCCATGTAGCTCTGCCCAAATTATTGTTTGGTCTAGAGAAAACTATAAAGACACTAATTCACTTTTCTGGACATAATAGAGCATTGATGTCTTTAAGCTACAGCCAGAGGTTCTGGTAAACTTGCAGGTAGACTGGACTGAAACAAAACAAATGTTTGTTCCTGGTTTTGGAATAAATAAAGTAATTCAATTTACCACCAGGAATACACACAGTGACACTGCAAAGTGATGCATATGAAGACCGAACATTGAATTACCTTAAACAATTGCACAACAGTTAATACCATCACCAAATTAAAAACACTCTAATTTCAGGACCAGTAGAATGTCGACGAGGAATGCTTCTATTGACAGAGAGTTCCGTAGAGTTGCTGGGAGGTGAAGCATCAGAGCTTGCAGACACCCACTCGCTGGCTGCATTGTTGTCTGCTAAGCTTGGCCTGCCTATAACACAAAGTAAGCTATGTATCTACTAAGATGCAGATTACATGTGCATGTCTTTGTGTTAATTTTTGTTAAATACGAGAATGCATTGTATTAGGTATTTAAGAATTACAACACTTTACTGATCAAATTATTAAAACAGAAGTGTCCACAATTTTCCAATGGTTCAGCGAATACATTTGTTAAGTATATAGATTTGGGGTATACTACTTAGGGCATACTGTGTAGTTACACATTTGTTGAATATCTCTTAAACGATAAGAGTAACAATACTATATCCTTAGCAAAATAAATGGTTGTTGACCTAAGGAATCATCCCTTAAACTTAATGTTTGACGAAAAATACACAGTTTACTTCTATATCTACTACATTTAATAGAGATTTTTGTGTTTAAATATTGCTTATTTATTGTCTTGACGAGTCAAACAAGTAGTTACTGGTCGTTAACTGGGTTTGCAACGAGCTCCCGACAATGAAGGTCAACCGAAATTACGTTGCAAACAGCCATCTACATTGTCTTAAACTAGCAGTCACCTCTGTTTGCAGTCGTGTTTTAAACAGTGTAACCGTTGCTTAAACGATAAAAATAAACTATTCGTGTATGTATATTGTCTTTCAACATTTGATAGGGCCATTGTAAGATACTTAAAAAAATGTCTCATTACTACTATCCCCATAATAACTCGAAACTTTCTCGTTCTACATTTAATATTTCAAACTCAAAACATTTATTCGGAAAACTACAACAGCACAATATTTCAATAATATTTCGCTTTCTCAAAAAACGAGCTCAATATTTAAGTTAGGTATATTATTATTTACATTCACCCAACGTTAGGTATATATTTTTAATTCCAGATTTAGAAACGAATGCCCCAGTAACCCGTCCACGAGTAGTCGACATTCCAACCCCACATGCCGACATGCCATCTGCCAGAGAGCAACATTTCTACCCAACATTTGACCAAAACCCACGCCCAGTAGCCCGAGTGACCAGCGTGCAAGTAGCAGATAGTATCGCAGACGACGATTTCGATTACGGGCAACTAGACAACATTGAAGCGGAATTAACCAACTCATTCGAAAACAAAAATGATAATAAGAAGAGGACACTTGACGATTTTTTTGTCCAACCTGATAAAAAACCTAAAATTGAAAGCAAAAACCACGCAAGTGACTACCCAGACGATAATGAGCTATTTGACGATGAAGATGAGGAATATTTACGAGAACTTGAAGCTAAATTAGAAAGCAAAGAAGTTAAAAAAAGCGACGGTCCAGTTAGAATATCTGCGGAGCCTTTCGTATTTATAAAACAAATTATTACAATGCCTGAAGGAGAAAAAGCTGGTCGGGTTTTTAAAGTTAAAGCTCAAATAATCAAACTATTATCAAAGCTATCAGTCAGTAAGGATGGGTGGAGTTTAAGGTGTACAATTGTGGATGGTACGGGAAGCTTAGATGTTGAGTTTACGAGCAAAGTGCTTTCGAAGTTGGTCGGGTTCACGCCTCAGGAAATAAACAAGTTGAAAGCGTTGATGGGCCAGAAACCTGATGTTAAAGAGAAAGTCGTCGAGGTAAGCAGTCCAGTAAAACTACTTTTATTAATATCATTTTAGTTAATTTTAGTTTTTTATAGTGCTAAAAGTACGCGTACGCTAGGTCAGAAGCATTGCAGTGCTAAAATACGCCTTTTTCAACTCGTATACATTTTATATGAACTGCATTCTATGCCCAGTCTGGAAAAAATCGTTTTTCATCGAAAATACCGCTAAGTTATACTTTCTAAACATACTGAAGTTTTCTTTTATAGTGTAAACTTAAGTGTAAATGAATAATTACGCCGAGGCGTAAAGCTGCAAAGCATTAACACAAGATGGAGCTATTTTATGATATGAAGAAAAAGGTCCAATATACTAAATAATTTCGATAACAACCAGGACCAGATAGCTCCGTTGGTAGAGCCACCTGAATGATTTTATTCAGTATATATATCTGTAATATCAATATGAATTATCAAAGGGATCTGGCACTTAATAAAATACTGCTGGAACACATCACCGCTGGAGTAGTGGTGTTTAGCGGCAGATATTATATGAAGTTAGGATCCTAGACGATATTATTTTATTATTGATGGCTGTGCGCTAGCCTGGTTTCCTGGTACCTTTAAATTTGGTTTACTTTGATAAGTCCATTAACACTATTTATTATTTATTTACATCACTACTGTGGTTGCCATGACAACTAGAGTTGTAAGAAACTCGAGTCTTTTAGTCTTCATTTCGAGACTTGAGTCGTTTTTCAAGACTAGGACTCGTTAGTCACATTGAGTCCGAGTCCTTTGAGCCTTCTGAGTCCTTTTGAGTGTTTAAGTTCTTTGAGCTAGACTGAGTCATGAACTTGACTGGGTGTGTAGGGACACACACATATGCATTATTGTGTAAGTGCACGTACATGAGCGTGTATACGTTACTCAATTCTTTTCCCCAGTCCGGTATTAACATCCTACGAAATAAGTCGTTTATATAATAGTTTACCTACCTATATACCTACTTGTATACCGTGATCACCTCGGGGTCACCAGTTTTGGAGTCTTAGGTGAGCCCGGTAGAATCCCCGAAATGATAAGTCCAAAAACGTAATGATATTGTATTTATTTTCACTAAATATCTTGGCAGGTATACAAGTAGGTATATAGGTAGGTAAACTATTATATAAACGACTTATTTCGTAGGATGTGAATACCGGACTGGGGAAAAGAATTGAGTAAACGACAACGTAACATATACACGCTCATGTACGTGCACTTACACGATAATGCATATGTGTGTGTCCCTACAGGTGTATTATATTGTCTAATGTTGTGCGGTGTTTGCACCACTGTTAAAAATGGCTCACTAACGTCATCCCGTTGGGACGTAACCCGCTAAAACTATTTACGGTACTCACTTCAGTCCGGTTATAACAAATGAAATGAAATTGCCCTTAAAGTAAAAGTTGTGTTGAAACATTGTGTCATTCTTATTTGGTCTTTAAGTTTTATTAAGCTGTTCTATCGCAAAATTATATGGAGGACACAGTCATGAGGTCTTTGAACAGGCTCAGTCTTTGAGTTCTTTTTGTCAGGACTCAAGTCAAGCACTGAGTTTTATTTTTAAGACTTGAGTCTTCAAAAAAAGACTCAAGTCTTATTAGATAGGACTCCAAGACTCGAGTCTTTTACAACTCTAAGACAATCATATCTCTTTGTTGCATGAAAAAATCTTGGATAAAAAGATGGTTTCATTAATTCCACTGAAAAAAGTCCACTGTGAGCCAATTGATATTTTGAAATTAAGTACTTATTAATTTGTTATATTTGTATTACAGGCTTTGAAGAAAGCAAAGGACACTCTTCAGGTTTTATATTGCATAATAGAATTAACAATGTTAGAGGTTCCGAAAATAACAAGTCTTACGCCGTTCGAGAATGTTCATGTGCAGTTGTTAAAGAACAGACAACTAAATAGTGCCTTATAGCAAAAGATTTATATGTATACATGTGCCTGTGCTTTAAAATAACCTATAAAATATAGTAAAATGTTGTTCACTGTTAAGTTATAATTTTGTATACATTTTAATAAAATAAAAGTGTCTTTCATATTGATTCTGTTTTTTAATTAATACTCTTGATTTTATAACGAGGTCTGCCGGATATACCTATCAATATGATATGTGTGCACCAGGCGCGGTCCCCGACTGAAACTTTGGGGGGGGTCACAACTGAATTTTGGGGGCGGTCACAATTTTTTTGTATCAGAAGTATCTTTTTCCTTAAACGCACGATTGACGCTTCCTCTACTCCCCATGGCTTAGAACTTCCAGTACAAGATGTGCGACCCTGACAGCATAAATGCCCACTTCCTTTCGGTTCCGGGTGGAAACTGTGCTCCGTCACCTCTTTTATCTCATTTCGAGAACAGCCGTCACGGATCTTCCGAGTTCGTCCTTAAGCCTGTTGATGAAACATTTGTACTGAAGGTGATACAATCTCTAAAATCTAATGCTGTGGGAACAGACGGACTGAGTTTGGACATGCTGCTTCTCACTATCCCTGAAACCCTAAGCACTATAACTGCCATAGTTAATAGGTCATTGCTTACGGGGGTTTTTCCGGAAGCCTGGAAGATGGCGATAGTAGTGCCCTTGCCTAAAAAACCTGATGTTAAGGACTTTAAGGATCTGCGACCAGTCAGCATGCTCTCCACAGTTTCAAAAATAGTAGAACGCGCTGTACATACTCAACTGAGCGCTTACGTAGAGAGCAATGATATACTGCCGATATTTCAATCAGGTTTTAGAAAGTCACATAGTACCATCACTGCCTTGCTGGACATTACAGATAATATTTTATCAACACAAGACCGTGGCCTGGAAACGTTAATGGTACTTCTTGATTACTCGAGAGCCTTCGAAGCAATTAATATTCCGCTACTACTAGCTAAAATGAATTATTATGGTTTTAATCACACAGCTGTCCAATGGTTCTCGAGCTATTTAGGCAATCGTTCTCAGAAGATTAGGCTGGTGGATAGTGATGGAGAACATATATTTTCTAATGCATCCACTGTCAGTAGAGGCGTTCCTCAAGGATCTATTTTGGGACCCCTACTTTTTACAATATATACAGCCGATATGTGCACGAACATCCAGCACTGCCAATACCATATGTACGCTGATGACACCCAGCTGTACCTCTCATTCGATCCAAAAGACACAAAGGTAGCAGTAGATCATATAAATGAGGACCTAGCGAGGATCTCGTCCTGGTCAGAATCCAACAATCTAGTCATAAACCCAATTAAAAGTCAATTAATGATCTTGGGGTCTCCAGGACAGATTGTCGCTATATCCGCGCATGATCCTTACGTGTCGGTGATGGGTGGGCGCGTTGCTCGGGTGGCAGAGGCTCGGGACCTGGGGGTTATCACTGATGAGCAGCTGCGCTTTGAGAGTCACGTAATGAATTCAATCAAAGTATGTTTCTACAAACTCAGCATTCTATATCGTATTCGTGACTTTCTAAGCGTAGATTTGCGTATCCAACTGTGCGATGCCCTTATTCTTTCCAAAATATCATACGGAAGTTTGGTATATGGACCGAGGTTGCTTGCGCGCACGGATCGCATTGTACAGCGGGTACAGAATGCGTGCGCGCGTTTTTGTTTTAAAATCCCTCCCCGCACACATTTCACTCCATACATGAATGCTACTGGAATGTTAAAGATGGCGCTGCGTCGAGAGTTACATTTAGCCAATCTGTTGTTTGGTATCACTAAAACCGGTGGCCCAAAATACCTACATCAAAAACTAGAGTGGCGTGCCAAATCTCGTGGGTTCAGAGAAATGAGTCGCCCCCTCAACATGCCCTGGCATCGCACGACAGCCTTCCGAGGCAGCTTTAGGTACTCGGCTACCAAGTGCTGGAACAACATACCACCTCCACTTCGGAGACTAGACTCATTACAACGATTCAAAAAATGTTTCTAGTTTGCCGAGTGGGGTGCGGGTTGTTCCGGCATATACGTCCAGTGTATGAGAATGTATATATTTATATAATAATAATTATTTTTCATATATATTTCTCCTTTATTTATTATGCAATAGTTTTGCTGTAACATTAGGTTTATTGATATTATAATTTGATATATAGTAGAAATTCATCTTTATTTGGTATGCGATATATGTTTCTTGGTTTACTTGATTTTTATTTCTTTTTATTGTTTAATTACATATATTAACTAGCTGCGTTAGCGCGGACACACACTAGATAGGGCTCATCTGAAAATCAGCGTTGTGGCTACCGCTGCAGCAGTGTGCTGAGATGGGTCCTATTCGGTAAGCATGCTACAGCACAAGATTATTTAATTAAGCCTTTGCTTTTTTTTTTGCAATTTTAATGTTTTAATGAAATTGTCAAAGTAATGTTATTTTTATTTTTTATTGTTATGTGCTTTCCTCTTGTTTTTATACCTTATCTGTTATTTATTTGTTATATTGTTGCTTTCACTCCGTAATTTTTTTCGTAATTTTGCCTGTCTTTTTTATGCTTTATTGTATGTGGTAAAGTTACTATGTGGGTAATTGTTTTGCTTGTTTCATGTTTATTATTTGTTTTGTTTTTATATTTTATTATTCTCTTCTTTTTTTTCACTGTTTGGCTTATGTTTTTATCTATTCTGTTGTGTTGTGCTGTTGTAGTTTTCCGAATAAATGTTTTGAGTTTGAGTTTGAGTTTTTCTTCCTCCTTTTCTTTTAAGGGGTTTATGTTTTCACTAGCTGCTGCCCGCGACGTCGTCTGCGTGAACGCTATGCAGCACCAAACGCACCTACGATTATAACACTGCTAGCGTGATAATATGTAGCCTATATGTTGACCCGACTTCTTAACTATCTTCATGCCAAATTTGAAGTAAATCCATGCAGTACTTTTTGAGTTTATCCCGGAAAGACAAACAGACAAACAGACAAAAATTCTAAAAACTATATTTTTTGATTCTGTTTCGATTGTAGATCATACCCCAAGTATTCTTTTAAAAAAATATTCAATGTACAGTTTTGACTTTCCTACCATTTTATTATATGTATAGATGATTTGGGGGGGGGGGTCATGTCCCCTGTGACCCTCCCCTGGGACTGCGCCTGGTGTTTACCCTGTTGTGTACGATACTAACTTGTCCTTGATACTTGGTACGATCTTAGAATTGATAATTAAATTGACAATATTTGGACGTGGACTTTGAAAGGGTATATTTTCTAAAATAATAATTTTTGAAATGAAATGAAATGAATGAACTATCAACAGCTTTAACAAGGTGTTGATGGTTATTGAATAAGATATTACAGTAGACCAAGATACAAAAAAAGCCGGGCGGAAAAAAACTCTTTGCACTCTTTTTCAGTCAGGATTATACGAATTAATACTAATAAGTAGGTACAGTACAAATTGATCATGACATGAAAAAAAAACAAACACAAGGCAGCTAATTGTGACAGCCAATGTCATGGCACAACCAAATTACACACATAGTACGTGCAGTGAGCTATGGATGCACAACTCGAACTTGACAAGCTGGGACCAGAGTATTTAAACAAGAATGGAATAGAATAGTCATTGTATCATCAGCTAAACGACCTGGCACCGCTGTAGCACCCGTTCACGAGTATAACGCAAGCACCAGCCATCACCCTCCTCAACTATAGGTACTTTTTGTTTGCACTCTTCGATTTTGACTAATTTGGTGCAATTCAATTCTGGAATGATTACTTTGGCCGAGCAATCAAAACGCTCATGTTTCGAATAGATAATTTCGTTTTTATCGTCACTATTAACATTATACTTCTTATCATATTGAGGTTATGTAGGTACTCAAGGGGGCAGCAATTAATCCAATAAACTAATTTGGATCCTTTTTCTCGATTTGATGAACGTCAAGATGGCGGGATCACTACTTGTTTTACACATTCTTCCCCATTTTGTTTTAGTTCTCATTTAGCACTTTTCAACACCTAGATTAATAATTTAGGTACCTTCTTAGCTTAGAAGATATTCAAGGTTCACAGGGATCCCGCCATTTTGACGCATCAAGATGGCGGGATCAAGCTATAACCACAAAACTAAATAACATTTTATTAAACTAGCTACCTACTCTAAGATTTAGAACTCAATTAACATCTTCGGAAAGTCTTATAACATACCTGCAGTAAATTATAGGTTTTTTGGTATTGTTTTTTTTTGGAAATATTGGCGTTTAACGCCTGCCTAATTGTAAAGGGCAAACCTTATAGTGAAACTTTTCAGTGTGAGATGTTTCTTCATTTGTTTTTTTTTAAATATGCACTTTAGTAACTTTCAAACTAGTCTTTTACATTAATCTGGCATAGCTATAGGTATTTAAGAATTATATAGAGATAAATAAGCTTCTTAAAACTGGTGGCAGACCTGTGCTTAAGACCATTCAAAAGCTGTTCAATCCCATCATCCTCGAGGGCAAAACGAATTAATGACATGTAAATACTCTTTGGATTCATAAGAAAACCCAGCTCTTTCTTCAGATTGAAATAAACCTCACTACTTGGAGCTGGAAAACATCGATTTTTATAAAAAAAATCGTATTTCATTAATTAATCAAACAAATATTTTGGTTTTCCAACGTAACTGCACTTTTTCTTCCTCTCTTGATTATTCACAACACTTGTCACTCTTTAATTGTATAAATTAGCATATAATCCGTTAAGTTAGAAATTGGCACTATCAGAGGCAGTATTTAATTACAAATAAAATAGCTAAGTAGGGTCAAGGAGGCAACAGTGGCTCAGTCGGGTACAGTGACTCACTCAGGTTTCGACCTGATAGACAAAGATAATATAGCTGGATCTATCATGCAGTTGAGGCGGCCACCAGTAACGTATTTAAATCAAACTAGTCGGCGTGCGAATCGAATGCGGATTGTTAATGCCACGACGTTTTACTATTTTTCGCTCAATAAAATTACTTTTTGAGGTATCCATCAAGGGTGTGATAAACTATCATTTCTTATTATTTATGACGTCTAATTACTTTAACGTAAAGAAGGCCTAATGTTATTAAAATTTTTCATGCAACTAATTTGATTTTTATGTTGCCCCAGACGGATTTTCTTGCTCTTCTTATAAAGTTCATAAGGAATTGAATACCTATGTTATTGCGACATCTAGATCTTCGAGAACCGAATAGGTAAGCGTAGGGAAGTGCTATGAAAACGAATAGTATGTTGTTCATAATATGACCGACTCTGTGTGAGATCAAGTGAACTTTTAAAAAAGCTTTTCACGTTAATTATCTCTCGTCACATAAATCATTTCAGTCAGGGGATTTTAAATTATTTTATTCTTTTTTAATTACTTTTTAACCGTCGCGTCGTGGGTTTTTCAAATTTTTTATTTTGTTTTTTTTTAAAGAGAATTTTTTTCACTATAAGGTATGCTCTTTACAATTAGGCAGGCGTTAAAAGCCTTTTTTTTAATCAATAACAAAAACCCTATAATTTACTGCAGCAATAAGACTTTCCAAAGGTGTTATTTGAGTTCTAAATCTAAGTAGCTAGTTTAATAAAATGTTATTTGGTTTTGTGGTTATAGCTTGATCCCGCCATCTTGATGCGTCAAAAAGCTAAGAAGGTACCTAAATTATTGATCTAGGTGTTAAAAGGTGCTAAATGAGAACTAAAACAAAATGGGAAAGAATGTCTAAAACAAGAAGTGATCCCACCATCTTGGCGTTCATTCGATTTGTCGTCTTCCCGTAAACTTCTTGGAATCGGTCCGTGCTATGAGAGATGCTGGTTTCGAATCTCAGGTGGACCCAGTTTGGGCAACAATGTTTTCTATGGTCTTTCGGGTCTGGGTGTATAAAATTGATTCAGCTGCGTGATCTTTTAATAAAACTTGGTATCAGTATAGGTTATGTTGTGTATAGGCTACTGTTGTGTACAGTGATTATGATGTAACGAGGCAGGCTTGTTTTTGCTTGTGAATTATTATCATCTTATGCTACGACCTTATATGTCAGTCTCTATGGGATAAACTTCGGAACTAATGAACAGTTTTATATCTGTTGTCTACACAGGCCATTAAATCGCATTTTTTTTGGACCGGAATTAGAATTTGCCGTTTTCACGAATTTATCCAGTCAAATCGACAAGTCTTGCAACTAGAGTATTCTGAGATTATAACGAATGTGAATAACTAATAGTGGATTTTTATATCAAATCTAATTTTCAATACAAGATTTTTTCATATGAAACCAAATCTTGAGTTTGGTTGTCATGGAAACGCTCTTACATTTAATTGTTTACCAACAAGGATTTGAGTTGAAATTCAATTTAGAAAACTAAAAGGTAATGTGGATCAGCAGCGGGCTGCTCAATTAAAACAAAAGTACATGTTTACATACTATTTTTATTACACCTTTTCATAACGCAATAATATGGGACTTCAATATACAAAAAATATAAAATAAAATAGGTAATAATAATAATATTAACACAGACTAACTAATAGTACACGTCACCATTAATCATGTCGAAATATACTCGAAAATTAAATTCTGCTGTTCATGAACATAAAACATTTCATTTGGTAACCCCAGTTTCAATAACTATTTAACTAACAGTTAGCTTTTGTGTATTGATCTTAAATGTATATCCGCAAAACTGTACAGTCATTAGTTCTTATTTTTGAAACAACAATACATAAGTTTCATGTTCACGCTATTTTTAGTCACACGAAAATAAGCAACAAAATTGAGCACTCAAATGTATAATAAAACAACATACATAATTAAAACTTAATGTGTGACAGGAGACAAATTTAAAAAAAGAAACATTAAAACCGATCTTATTACCGGGCGTTCCTGCTCACGCAACATCGCCGTAATATCCATCTCTGGTCCACATATGATAGCGACAGCAAACATTAGATACATCGATGTTACATGAATAGAAACGGAAGGTTTGATCCAATTCACATACATTTATAATAAATATTACATTACTAATATAAAATAATGGATAACAGGACAAATGAACGGTTCTCGATTCGTTAATTACATCTAGAGGCATGTAAAAATGTATAAAATTAAGTTTGAATGTCTATACTTATACTTGAAACGAATATATGACATTCCGTTACTTGATTATAGTGAGTGAGCGTGTTGGGGCGAAGTAGGCGTGGGAGATCGAGTGAGATCAGAGTGAGGTAGCCAATGGATGCCGGAAGCCTGTTTCTCACAGAAAAACATGGTGAAGATTGAAAAAACCGAGACTATTACTTCGTGTGCGTTTAGATTCAGATCTAAAACTAAATAAAATTATAACAGTATTGTTGCAAAAAGACTTGTTTTTCAAAGAACTGATTTGAGATACTTCACAACTAATAATAAATAGTTTTAAATCCGCCATTCAACATATTTTTTAGGAAACAGGCTTAGATATTATTTCTTTTAAAACAAGAAATGGTAATACTTTACTGTAAACTGTGTTATTTTAAAAAGAATAGCAATAAGGAACTCGAAGGTTGTTAATGACACAACTATTGGGTTATTTACGTGTTGAAACAAAGACAAATTATGAATCTACACTGCACTTTAGTTTTGAGAAAATTAGGTTTTTAAAATATCAGTCATAATGGCCCAAGTTATAACTAATGCCAAAATGTGAAGAAAATCTCATCTCAACATTGCTCTCAATCAGCTTTCTTAATAACCTATGTATATCATAGTTACACAACGGCTTGTATTATCCGTTCTAAGTAGAATTTTTACTTCAAGAGAACCATAAAACCTAACTCCGTATATCAATAGGGCAGTAATGTTTCATTTCGCATAGGAAGGTATTTAATGTAACCTTGTATACTGCTGCAAATGGAAGACTATATTTGAAACGAAAACCCAAAGTTTAACAAAGACAAAACTTATCATAAAAAACGAAATGCAACATTAATTCGTTGAACTTGAATGTTCATTTAATCTTACTTGGATTAATCTTGCATAACACGATGTAATAAATTAATGAATTAACCACTCGACAAAGTCATATCTCATGTTACAAAAATATTTACCACAGACATAACTTTGGCGCGTCGTCGATTAGTTACAGTAAATCGATAACTACAATTAATGAGTGGACAGATACGATGAATAACATCATAATTCGTTTTTTAAACCACTTAAGCAATACCCTTCACATACCCATTCATATTACAAGATATTTTTATACAATGTTATTCCTCGGCACTGTCTGCGATTTACATATTAATAAGTAGAGTACATATGAAGGACTTAATTTAATATGCATCGCATAATTGGGAGGATTTTAAATTTAGACTAAAGAACTAAAACAGAACTGCTGTGGAAATATTATTAGCTTGCATGTTGCAAAGGATTTTTTGGTCTTAGGTTTGATTACCAAGCCGGGACAGTTTTCTAAACTGGCTTAGACATATTCTTCACAATCCTAGTTCTCCAAAACACAACCTAAAGGCACATAGATGATGTGTTGGTCCGGACAATTCTTAATTTTTATTACTGAAGTCACCGTTACTGTTCCAATCAGCAGTTCTGGTTAAATCTACAAGATTTATGTTAACCAGTCACAAGAAAGCGGTTCATCACCGGCAACCAGTTAACAGAACAAAGAGAAATGAGAAGCTAGAGATTAGGACAATGGAGCTATTTACAGCACTATAAAAACATAAAACGATTGAAGTTAAGGGACACTAAAGGATCCAGCCCTACCAAGCATCAGTCTTCCACTTAAATGCCACTCAAATCAAACAAAATGAAAAACAAACAGCATTAGGCCTTACAGAGTTTGTTGGTAACCTAGCTCAGTGATTTATAAGATCCTTTCGTAAAATAGGAGATAAGCCTGTGCTCGCAATACTTCAGCCTCAGTTATCTCGGAGACCATACTGTCAGAGATGTAGTACCATTTGCCCGGAGGTGGTTCAGCCGCTGAACATGGTCCTTCTCCGGATTCATAACCTGACAGATCAGACTCTGAATCCAGGTCTGTGTCTCCGCTGCCTGCAGCAGGTGCTGGCATTGTGTTAGCACTCTTTGGCAAGAACCACCACTTTGGATCCCCTGCTTTCACCGGCTCCCTCACTTTCACATATGCTACATAATGGCCACCATGCATCCCACCTGAGTGTTCCACCACGCCGTAAAGCGAATACAAAAGCTCATTCTGCCCTCGATTAACATTTGGCAGCTTCCTTACTTTATCCATGGCACAGAATGGGGCCAGATCGAGAATAGTCGGGAAGTCTACATGCTTGGACATCTTCCTGAACATACATCGCGGACCTAATTGGAACCGCTTCAAATGTAGGATGAGAATAGCGGGCGGACTTGAAACAAGGAACCGCTTTGTCGCATTTGTGTACACAGTTTTCCCGTCTTTCCCATTTATTCTCTCAGTGCAGTTAACGCAACCGACTTTGTTGTTCCCTGTTAGGAGCTCTAGGGCAGTGAACTGACTGAGGCAGGACTGGATGCTGCATTCGTCCTCGTCGCAAACATAGCGAGGAGACAGCGGACTTTGCCGCGAAAATGGCAGGAAATCTCTATGACTCTTTTCGCCTTCGAAGTTCATTACGTAAACTTCTGGCGGCTTAGGAGCCGGTGGCGGAAGACTATCGATAGGGTTCTCGTTGGCCACGGGCGACGAATAAGCAGGCTTCGTACTTGCAGACTTATCCCATGATAGCTTGAGACCATCCAACTTGCTGGCAACTTCTTGATGGTTGTTCAAATTATTCAGAGTTCCATCCTGGGTCTTACCATCAGGTAAAGATTCGTAACTACTTTCACCGCTGTGCTCCAGTAAATTTTTCCCGCCTTGGAAGCTGATACCTCGGGATACCAGTTCATTTGAATATTCTGGAGCAAAGGATATTCTTGAAACTGGTCTTTCGAATTCATTTTTAACAGGAGACAATTTGCTGTGTTGCGGACTGGATAGGTCTAAATTCACTTCACTAGATAAAGAACTATGGCTTCCGAGATCTTTCCCATTAGTGGGAGAATCGACGTTATCAACTGTTTCAGTGGAGTTATGTTTCGTCGCTTCCGGACTCGCGACTCCCGAGTCAGGATTGGAGAAGTTTTCTAAAGCATTGGGTTTGTAATCCAAAGGAATAGCTGTGGTGGATGTTGATGTATCCAGGAAGTCAGTTTTATCCTTATCTGTATTTTCTGGAGTGCTGTCTGTCTTTTCTTTGTCTAGTTCTACCGGGCTTGTGCGGATGGTATCAGAATTCCTCCTGAGTGTTGTCCGTAAGATAGAATCGTGATTATTTTCCATGTGGAAAGCAGCGAAATTTGCAGCAGTATGCAAGTTGCCATCTTCTCCGTTCTCAGTAGTGTTGTTTGTGGTGTTTGTATGATTTTCCACTGGTTTAGCAGTATCTTCAAGATTATCTTCAATGTCTGCATCAGATTGTTCAGACGAAGACTTGCCATCTTCTTTGGTAGCACCGTTGGCATCACCTGCAGAGTTTTCTTCTTTGCAAGTGGAATTTCCTGAAATGTGAGAAACAATTTGTTTAAATACAGGTATACTGATAATAACTCCTTACCAAAACTTGCACAAAAAGTACAAAAATGGTTAACTTCCACATAATATCGTATTTAATTTGGTTTCAGTAAGTTTAATGTATTTTTGTTGATCAATATAAAATTAACAAATAAATTATTCTACATAACTGATAATTATGTATTATAATACATCCTAAGATAAGAAGAAATAAGACAACTTAGTACAATAGGTTACCCCATATGTAATGGTAATGAAAGAATCCAAACAATGCAAATTAAATAATGAGAGATGTAAGCAATTTTTTTTAAATATAAATATTTCAAATACTATGTTGCCTGGCAGAAATCGCGCTTCGGCGATAAGGCCTTTGTTTGTTAATTGTAATTGTTATTTCATTTAAACTATTTATTTATTTATCAGTCACAAAATCCACAGACCTTAAATTTTAACAAATACATCTTCTAAAGAGTAGCTTACGTCTAATAAAGGATTTACTTTTTATAATTTATTACATTTAGAGAGCTGAAATATATCAGTATAAATGAAAATAATTAATTTATTAAGTTAACAAAAATGCTAAAAAAAGACCATAATTAATTAATTAATTTGTAACCATGTTGGTGTACAATAAAGAGTTTTATTATTACTATTATTATTTCTGTACCAATTAGTTCTGTCTGATCATCACCTTTATTTTTGCGCGCTGCTTTTCGGGCAGCCAGCCTCTCCTTCTTCTGCTGGTGTTTGGAAGGCTTCTCATCTTGAGTATTATACATATTTTCTTCTGGAAAGGGGTTAATTGGGATCGTCAATTACAAGTTCATTGGTAAGTTAACATTTTAGTGGGTGGACATACACACAACTAATTATTGATAACATGCTTTTATAAGCTAGTTACATTATTTTTATTAGATTGTATAATTGAAAAGCTTATTAATAACTGAAGTACAGGAACTAGCTAGTTTAGGTAATATTGTTTCTGGTATTTCTTAAAACTAAATTATTTTAAGAAAAAAATATTATTATTGGTAAGTTTAAACAAAAACAACATTATTTATTCGTTTTTTCATACCCTACACAGGATGTTTGGACTGGGGGCTTTTTTTTTCTTTCTTTTTTTCTATCCAAATAGATAACGCAAATGCATGTACTTCGCGTGTCCGAACCCCGACCAAGCGTCAAGGTATGTCTGTTAGAAAATCGATATCACAATATCGATACCGCTCTTAATCATTTCATCGGCGGCATCGGTGTCTTTGAATCGGTTTGTATTTCCCGTCACTAAATATCAGCTGTGACGTCACAGTAGCTGTTACAAAGTCGGCACGAAATGACTTAATGACGTCACAATTTTGTACTTCGGCTTTAACAAGGTGTTGATAGTTATTGAATAAGATATTACAGTAGACCAACAGACAGAAAAAGCCGGCGGAAAAAAACTCTTGGCACTCTTTTTCAGTCAGGATTATATGAATTAAAACAAATAGGTACATACAGTACAAAGTGATCATGACACGAAAAAAAAAACGAACACAAGACAGCTAATTGTGAGAGTCAATGTCATGCCACAACCAAATTGAATACATAGTAGGTGCATTAAGCTATGGATGCACAACACGAGCATGACAAACTGGAAGAATGGAATAAAATAGTCATAGTATCATCAGCAATACGACCTGGCACCGCTAGCAACACCCGTTCACGAGTATACCGCAAGCACCAGCCATCACCCTCCTCAACCATATTTTAGGGAAGAGGGTGAGTTGTTTTCAATACAAATCGTGACACTTGCGTTATCTAAGAAGATGTATGGCTGTGAGTGAGACTTAAAGTTAAGGCATTTTAATGCAATAAAAAGCCAAAAGCCTCTCCCATCAATTATTTTGGCTATCAGCCTCCAAACACCCTACATAATGCTTTCTTTGTTCACAGCAAGATGCTATAAGCATCCAGCATTAAATTTTGTCATTACCATATAAATCTATCAATGATGAACCACTCTTACCGTTAGGTGTTTTCCTGCGCACGACAGCAGGTGGTTGGGGTCTGCTGGCCGCTACTGGCAAGGACAGGTCCAGGAAGTATTCAGCTCGATCAGAGTGGTTAAAGCAATCCTGGCATTCCAGTGTAGAAACCAGAAATCCTCGGAAGACCTGAACAAAAAATACAATTGGTTATGGGCAAGTTGGCATGCATTAACTCAAACCTTCAGTCATAAAGGTGAAGTCTTGATCTTAGATTTATATTTAGACGTATAAGAAAATGTAAGTATGTATGTTGCCTTGACAAAAAATCTAGATTTAAAAATAAAAAGATGCGTATTTATTATAGTTACTAATAATTAAAAATAAATTACCAAAATTAACATACATACTTCACGCCTGTGTCCACCAGAGGCTATAAAACCATCTGATATCACGTTTAACAAAATTTGGAGGTATTATAATGATGGAGAGTCTATTGCAGTGACAGGGGGTCAGCCTATCGCCCACAAAAACGTCAATAAAACCTGTTGTTACATACATAAACCAAAGTAAGTTATAACACTGTATTGTGGAAATATGGGTTATCTTATTAAACATCTAGATTCTAGGCCCTAGCTAGTAAGAAAAAAGACATCGGACCCAGAACCTCTGTCGGCGCAGGGAATGATCACGAACTGATGTGACAGAGCAGAGACCGTCATATGTCTCATACGCCAATCGACTATATTCCTACCCCTTTTTTCTTATTTTTCATAATAATTTGTGCTTTGATAGAAGTGGCTCGTAAAAGGTGTATAATTCGAGTAATTAGTAATTAAGTTTAGCATATAAAGCATTTTTTTTTAAAACTAGGCTCTATTCTTTCAACCTCAGAGCCTTTGTTTAGCAATGTTATTTCTGAACAATAATGGGAACTAAAGTGGATTTTGAATAGTTTTTGAAAGAGTATAGAGATTTTATGCCTAAATATTGTGATTTTTATCTCTTAAGTATTGCTAAATAAATAATAAATAAAAATGATTTATTGTTCACACATAACTTTACATAAATTAATGCCTAAGTATTTTACATTATGATGAATTTAACTACAAAATGTGACCCTGCTAAGAATAACTCCTGATACTTAAGGAACAGTGTTCAACCGTGAATATACAATTTAACACAATTTATGTGTATCTTAAATTGGGTGCATAAAACAGTACAACAGTACAGTTGCTAAATAGAAAGCCCATAAATTTTTATACCATTTTAACAAATTTAATTCCCCTGAAATATTTTTTCTCAACAATCATTGTAGGTCAATCTTGCTATATTTACGTTTGATCCCTAATTTACACAGACACCCTGTATTATAATAAAAAATAAAATGTTTCATGTCTGCACCTAAAACAGCATATACAGAAAGTTCTATAAAGTAAAGTAACAAACAAAGCATTTTTTGAATAAAGTGACCTCATTAATGTGATCTAATTTCACATAAAATTGTTATAACATTCCACATTGAATAAAATGTAGTTGTTATAAAAACACAACAATGCAATTAAAACTGTATGTATTTCCTGTGAGCAGTTCAGTGACCTAGTAGTTTATGCCTTAACAACATATCTGAAACTGAATTGATAAGATAATTACAAATATTTATATGTGGTCATGAAACGTTTGCAGGTTGCATGCAAGCAAGGTCACTGCCGACTATGATGGCAAAGAAGCCTTGTGCTTAATAACTGCTATTGAAAATTTAACAATTTAGTATTCATTTATTCTGCTGGTTATTTTTTAACTGATCTGTTTTATCAAAATAAAATACGTTTTTAAAAGGATTTCATATAGAGTCTAGATTCCCGTGATTCCCGAAGTGGTCTATATTGACCCCTAGGGGTCTATGACAACGTGCAAGGGGTCTACGACTGCGAAAAAAAATTAGGAGGTCCATGAAATGAAAATAGTGCCTATTTATTTACATTATATTATTTTGTGATATATGTATAGACATATACTTTATATATTTACATATATAGACATATATTTTTTTCTTATTTTTAAAAGATGATTGCTGTTGAGTTTCTTGTCACTTCTTCTCAACAGATGGACTTTCCTAAGTGGTGGTAGTAGTTTTAATTCGTAAATTGTTTGACTTATTTCAAATGTATTTAAATACTTACGAAATAAAGAATATTTTGACTATTGACTTTTGATAATTGAACACTGTAAGGTTTGGTTAAATGTCTTTTGAGTAATATCATGAATTTTATAATTCACAAAAATATATGTTGCTATAGATTATTGAACAAGAAAAAGGCTTAAATATTGGATTTTTGGTTTGCTTATACTTGAGGAAGAAAAAGTACATATCTAATACACTTTAAGTATACATATAACTATGAAAATAAAAATAAACTATTAGGATTATATATTTGCCTGGTGTGTGTATAGATGTTGGCTGTTATTTTATTCAGGAATACATTTGTTACTAACCACAATATTATGGATTATAATAGAAAAGGAAATATTCCAATAATCTGCTTCCATAAAATAAGAACAATTTATTCATAAGTGCCAGTAATCACTACTAAATCTTCTTTCTACTGTTATATACTACTAAACTCCCATACTTTTGAGACAAACAAACATACAATTGTTTAGTTAAGAAAATTATAAAAAATATATTTAGGAAATTATTTTTTAAATAAAAAATATGAGAAATAGTCACAGTACATCACACACCTGTTCTGGCCTCAGCATTGTGTCCGATGCTTGCTGACCGTAGAATTTGACTTTTTGCTTCACTTCTCCATCTACTTTTGATGGATCAACTTTGGAGCTCATTCCTAAACTGCTGAGGATCACAGATTGATAGCGACGGAGATCTTCAGACCTGTAAAATAAACATAAAATGCTGAAATGTCTCTTACCAAGTTTACCAATATTTTTGGATTCAATATTAAAAAAATGTTCTCAAAATCTCCTCATTTCTAAATAATGTTACAAGTATTTTTGAAAATTACTAGTTTCAATAAAAAATATGTTCTGCTGCCAATTTCATAAGCACCTACCATACTATTGTGTAGTAAGATATTCAGTCTTCTGCATAGTCACTTAAGTTCAGATGAGATTTAAGTGAGAGAAAAGTTCATTCATTAATAACAAAAATATGTTTTGAAACCTGTTTATGTCAAAGATCAAATCCTTTCTTTTTTGCTGTAGTATGATTGTAATTTATATTACCTGACTGCTTCAAGTAAATGCCGCAGTAATTCATGAGCGTCATGTTGATCACCACCACCAAATTGAGGCAATTTGTTGACTAGAGCTGATAACAGTTTCCTTGGAGTATGCACTCGACCTTCACCTGAAATTTGAGTTTATTTTATCACTTATCTAAGATTTGAATGTCACTGCCAGTGATAAGGTTACCTTTTGGTGCATTACGGTTATTATGATTGTGTTCATTTAAATACTGCATTTTCGTCACTAAGGGTTTATGGAGACTTATTGTAAACAGGTAGTATTATTATAAAATATAATTAAATAGAGAGAAAAACTAGGTAGATATTAAAATAATTTTTTTTTTACTTTAGTCTAAATAACTTTAGCATGGATTTTTTTTATGACACTTCAATTTAAAAAGGATTATGAGGAAATATTGCAATGAAATAATAATTTATTTACTGTATGCTGTAACTTATATCTCAAATGCTGACCTATAAATTGTAGCATTTAAATTAGTATCCATTAATTTGAAAGAACCATGATTTTAATTTTAACAGAATCATCTATGCAATGTTGCATAGTAAGCAAAGTATAAAGCTTACTTAAAACTTATCACTTCTTAACACCATTGTTGCAATTGCATTTACTGAATAATACATTTGCTTATTTATGTTTATGACATAATAAAGACAAAAAACTTAATTTCACTTTGAAATCTCTTAATTCAAAGTCTCTGTTTTTTACATTATCTTAGATACTAGTTAGCTGGTAGAATTTGTTAATATCTTTACAGGAGGATTCGAAATATGGAAGTTGTAAGTCTAATTCTAAGTACTCTAGATTTAAAAAGTAAAAACACACTGAGATGAGACCAAGTGCTTCTTAGTATTATTTTGCTTACCTGTTTGCAACTCAGCTACAGTTTCAGCAAGTGTCCTGGTAAGTGTTCCCCATTCTCCAAGCTGACCAGTGATAGGTGGAAGATCAATTTCCTTCATTTCTTCACCATCTACTTTCATCTTGAGTTTCCCCCCAGGAAGGGTAAATCTCTCTCCGGGATTAGCCATTTCTTGTAATACATTCAATAAGTAAGGAGTTTGCACCAGGCACTGCATGACTGAATTAAAGAAACAAGTATTCCCTAAATTTGATAAACCTCGCACTCTAGGTAAATTCAATCCCATTGCTTTATCTTTTCCTTTGTTTAATCCAGAATCTAGTTTTAAAATTGTTTCAACTGGTGGTGGAAGCTCAATAGGAGGTAGTGGTTTGGGATTCCCTCCTATAGCCTGCTTTTTGAGATATTCTATGCATTCATGCAGCTTTTTAGCACTTGAAGCAGTAACCTCATTATTACAATTATAGCAGTAGATCTCCCAGCTAGTAGTGTTAGCTGTTAGAGAATGACAGTCAGAATGTGGTGTATTATAATGATTAAGAGCGTGTTGATTACGTTGTCTCCCGCATAACTGCACACCACATCGAAGACACATCCACAGACTTAGATCTTCTTCAAAATCTGGGTCAGCTACTTCAATTTTAGCACTCTTCTTACACTCGGAACATTCTTTTTCAAATCCACCTATTTTCAGAGACTTTTTCAGGCGAGTGAGGTCGACTGCCTTAGCAACGTGAGGACATGCGGATTTGACGTTTTCTTCGCATGATTCTGTAGACTCGTCTCCGTTTTCGCCAGGATCACTTTGTCGCTTTTTCTTCACCATTGTCTCAAAACTCGGTCACGCGAGCGTCTGCAACACGTAATAAGATACAGTGACACTTTTAAGAATAACTGCAATGAATACAAAAAGAGAAAAATGACAAATCTGTGTCGATAGCCATTCCTTTGAACGCGTGACAACGCACATTTAAATCAGCTGTTTTAAACTAGCCATCATAAGACGGCGAAAAATATTAATATTAACTTATACTTACAGTCACATACGATGAACTTAACTTGATATAAAGCTGAAAAGCTTTTGTAAAAATCAAAAAATCACAATTTCTGTCAGAAAAGTAAACCACGGCCGTCAGACATCTTGACTGATTGGGTTACCACTCTAAAAAAACATAAAAGACCTTTTCCATTATTCATTCTCCACAGACTTATCTAAAATGAACGATTTTTTTACAGATTCATTCAATTATTGCCAGAAACACCCAAAGACAACCTCTTTTTTCTTTATTTACAACGAACGTAGGCAAAAAAATCTTGTAACTCTGAAACGTGAAACGTCAACACGACCGAGATGGAACTGCTAATCAAATTGTAAATTTCCAATAATTTCCATCGAATTTTATAGTTTGTTAGGCCAAATTACTTTAAACTAAATACGAGATAAACTTGAGCTACTCTGAAGTGCCGTTCAAATATGTAGGAGTTATGTACAAGTGTTAAAAATCTACCTGTGTGTTAAAGAACTTGTTGATGTAGAGTAATTTACAGTAAAAACATCATAATGTCGCTCCCTGGAAATGGAATTTTCGTTGTGCAAGGCGAAATGGCCATGCTTTTCACTTCAATGCGTCGAAGTAGTCGTTGGGGCTCCCATTCTTTTCCTAACGACGAATATGATGTACTCATGAGAACTTTTCAAGATTTAAAAACAATATTAAATCAAGTAGATGATCTACGACTGCTGGATCCGGCAACTTATTTGAGTCCATTTCTAGAAGTTATCAGAAGCAAGGACACCACTGGACCAGTTACAAGTCTTGCACTTTCTGCGATCCACAAATTCTTATCATATGGACTGATAGGTAAAGTACCTACTTCTTTAATTTTACTTCTGGATTGCCTAGTTTTAGTTTGTATGTTTCAGCTTTTTATATTATATTGAGCAATGATTTTATTGACTTGTTATTAGCATGTTACACCTAAGCAATTGAATTTTTAATTTTATTTAAAACCATAAGGAGTTCAAACTTATTGGTGAACCATGTTGATTCCCAAACAATATGTGCATTGGTCTCATGGTAGGTTTCATCATTAAATTTCCATTTGAAAATAAAAAAAAAATTGATTGCTTTCATCAATGTAATTCAGATGTTTTTTAAATAACTGGTTCCACATTTTTTATTTATATTGTTCATCTACAGACCCTACTCATCCAAGTGTGCCAGCAACTGTAGAAGATATTGCTGATGCTGTCACACATGCCAGATTTGTGGGCACTGATCACTCCTCTGATGGGGTGGTTCTCATGAAAATATTGCAGGTAATCCTCTATCTATCATCTTTCTCTATTTCCATGGCAGTTTCCTATCTGATGGTGAAAGCTGCTTTCCCTATTTTCTTATTCCATTGTGGTCTGTTGTGTCTATGTATATCCTTATCTTTAAAACCTTTTTGTTTGTGAATACCTTTCATTTCAAATTATGTGGAATTTTGTATTGATATTGCACATAACTTGAATAGTAGTGTAAACCAAACATTTGCTTGTTGTTGTACAGTATAAGAACTAGCACAAATCTTTGTAGTTTACAATGAGAAATTTTTTTTCTTGTTTTTTTGTTAAATATCAGCCAAACAAACTTATTTGGAAAATAAATTGAAATTACTTGGGTCTGCGGAAATAAGAGACTTTTTAACTAGACTCATTTTAATAGAATATTTTGGTGACAGACCCTGTGGTTTTGACATAAATAAAGTAATTGGGAAAACTAAAGGCTAAATAAGATTCATTTAAGAATTATAATATCCCGGTTCTGCTGTTTGATGTTCTAAAACAAGCTTACTTTAGTTTATTCATTGAATAACTTATTATAATGAATGTTACAGGTACTTCGCACACTTATGCTAAGTCCGGAAGGTGCCATGCTTACAGATGAGAGTGTCTGTGAGATCATGCTCAGCTGCTTCAGAATATGCTTTGAAACAAGACTTACAGGTTAGATCCTTTATTTTCATTGAAGCACCATATAGTAGGATTTTTATGTTTTTATCATAAGTCAAAAAGTAATAGTAATTTAACATATTTATGCGCCATTGTTAGTGTAGCTTGTAGTTGATGGGTAATTTATTTTTAACACCAACATGTAACCATATATATATAAATGATTTAAAATTTGAAATTTGAATGTGTGCTAAATTGTACATTGTACAAAAATACTAATACTAAAATAAAAATACTATTGTTATTAATTAATGTAATTCACTTTTTTTTGTTATTCACATTAAAAAAGTATTAGTTAAGCTGATTGTAAAGAGATTGCTTGTTGCGGTTGAGTGTATAATGGATTATCATTATGTACTTGTATGTAAAAGTATCAGAAGTACCCATGAGTAACGGCTATTAGGATATTATGGTGCTCATAATACTTAAATTTACTAAATAAGATTCTTATTTTACATTGTTTACCCTGAAGAAATGCTCACAATATATAGATTTGTTTCTTAAAATTTATTCTGTAGTTTCTTTTTAAGTGTAATTGTTATGTACATATGTAATTTTATTTGTCTCCAGAATTACTCCGTCGCAACGCTGAGCAGTGTCTCCGCGATATGACGCAGCTGATCTTCATGCGTCTGCCGCAGTTCTCTCAAGAAGATGCACTAGCTTCCTTACAATCTGTCGGCTTGTCTTTGAAGAAGAGAGATAAAACTGCTAAGAAGAAGAGTGTCAGCGGAGCTAATAGTAAGTAATTTTTAAAAATTAATTTAAATATTTATTAATAAACAATATACAACAACATTTACTTGATCTATTTAATACAGATAAACTGCATTATCTTGGTATCTACATTCGTCATTTGCCGATACAAAGATAATCTATGTGCTGAGTGGCTGAAACACAATGTTAGTTTTCACAAACAAACCTTTGTCAAAAGTGATAAGTAAAGTAAAAGATTAACTTCAATTAAAGTTATTTATTGGAGTCATTGTGGCGCCTTGGTTACTGTGCGGTATTAGGAAGGGTGACCGCCGAAAAAGATAATGAGATTTTGGTAGCTTTTTTTAATTTTGTAAACAATGTGACTTATTTCCAGTGTTTAATAGTAAAGTTTATTTTAAAATGGACCCAAAATCCTGGCGCCAACCGCTCTCCCATAAAGTCTGTACCTAGCTACATGTCTTCTCAATATTTTTATTTACGAACAATCCGATAGATGGCGCTGACAGTCCTTTAAATCGCGCATGTAACGTTTTAAATGAAACTTACAAGATGTATTAGTTCCATTGCTTATTCAAAAAGGGTGTTTGCTGCTTTGATGGCACGTGTGCCGGCAACGGTGCGCGGGGTATGGCTATCAAGACATACCCAACACGTAATTTTTGTTCCCGAGAGGCAGTTGGCTACCCCTTATGTACCGGCGCCTCCTATAAGTTTTGAAATATCGTCTAAATTTTCTTACTCCATCCATGCAACTTCCTACGAAATCACATATCTAAATTAAATAATTAATTATATTTTAGTTATCAATCTTACTGAACTAATAAATATCATAAATGCGAGAGTTTGGTTTGGTTGGATGGATGTATGTAATGTGTGGATGTTTGTTTGTTCCTCCATCACGGCAGAATGACTCAATGGATTTGGATGAAATTTGGCATACTAGTGATAGTGTACGTACAGTCTGGAAAAGCTAGCAAATAGGCTACTTTTTATCCCGGCATTCCCGCGGGATTATAAATTGCGCCGGTAAAACAGCTCAAATTAGCCGAGACTCAAACCTCTGAAGCATTTTTACCACTAATAAATTCGTGAAACAGCCACGTTTGTTATTATCTCAAATTTTTATCATAGTAATATCAACCTTATCTAACTGTAATAAGTGTATTGGATGATTGGCTATTTTAATTGGGTACTTATCGTATGAAGTAATATCTCGTTATATCATGCTTTGGTTGAACAAGCTTCTTGATATTGTAAAGTATGAATTTATGAGATTTCATGGTTGTTTTTTACTTTTTCACTCTGATATGTCTGAATAATTTCGCACATAGACATATGTGGCGTTGGGAGGGGCACTATTGCCTTATACGCCAGCGGTCACGGGTTCGATATCTGAAATGCATAGCGATGTTTGTTGGTCCAAAATCTAAACTAAATAGGTATATATTTCATACTAAAAACACAAAAATGACAAAAATCCGACTTCTCATTCTGTTCCTTCCTATTATCCCTAAAACAAGCTTGTGCATTTTTATCATATTAGTTATAGTAGAGAAGGTACAGTCGGCATCAAAAATGATGAAAATTTCACTATATTGTGCCTAAATAACAACTAATATTGACTAAATTCTATGTATATTGTAATAATAAAACATAGAAATTAGTAAATATTAGACGTTATTAAGTCGTCGTGGCGCCGTGGTTACTGTGTGTATCATACGATATCACAGGTTAAGCAACGTTCGGCGCGGTCGGTACTTAGATGGGTGACCGCCGACCATTCATTTCTCACGGCGATTTCCGTGCTTCGGAGGGCACGTTAAGCAGTCGGTCCCGGGTGCTGTATACTTGTATACAGTAGTCGTTAGGTTTTGTCAGAAGCCGTATCGGCACCATGAAAATTCTGACATCCACCGCCCAGCACTGGGCCAGCTTGGTGAATTATGGCCTAAACCTCATCACCCACGGGAGAGACTCATACCTTACAGTGGGCACATTACAAAGAGTTGTGGTGATGATGATGATGATGAGACGTTATTAAGATATGGTGAATAGATCAATTCAATTCTTTGGTTATAATGGCAACCAGCCGTCGTTACTAGGCGACGTACTATTACTGCCAGTATCACACTTTGAAAATAACTTAGTATGGTCAGCATCAACTTTTGATGCTGATCGTACTATGTTTCATAAAATCCATAAAATCATAGAATAGCAATATAAATAAACAAAAGCAACATGAAATGTAGATGAAAATATATTAACTCCAGATAAGAACAGTGACTCGAGGATTTTGCTCGTTTAGAAAACTCTATTTTTTACTTATTGTTCTAAATGTCAAAATTTAAGGTTTCGGGTAAAAAGTTGTTATACAGTAGTGCGGCTCGGGCTTTGCTTATCAATAGATTCGTTTTGTTGTATTTTTGGGAGAAATTTATTAAAATATTGCGGGCTGCTGATCAAATCAATTTTGGAAGTGATTCGGGTATGGGTTGATTTTATTCCAAAATTAAATAAGTTATATTTTAGTGATTTCGTGTATCTTCTACACTACAGTGTGTTATTAATGTAATATTGTTTTATTGTTTTCATGAAAAAATATATTTTTAAATTATATTTTACAGTGATGTCTTTACGAACACAGTGATCGAAGTGATAAAACGAAATATATTCGGGTTAAAGAAGGCTTTTATTTAATAAGTCCTTATTTCTAAAAAGCTGGTGTCTTTGAAGTGAGGGCGCAAGTAAGTCGATCCGTGGGCCTTTAGGGCAAGTATTACGCTGACCTTTTAAATACGCCTTTTAAAAACTTAACTCTTAACATAGCTAGTGAAGTTAAATATTTAACAAGGTAATCATTATTTATTTAAAGTAAACATAAAATAAATAACGTCTTTAGTGAATCATTCGCCTTTGGCATATTTTTAACCTAAAAAAGGAGGTCGTTGTGTCCAATTCCGTCTATTGTGTACTTTAGATTAAATATTTACAACTACCAACTCTAAAAGGAAAAGATTTGAAATCAGATTTAAATATTTATATTAAAATACTAGCGACCGCGCTCTCTACATGGCACACTAAAAGTTTTGATTTCACTTCTAGCACTTCTCGGAACTATTTGAATATCGAATGTTACCTTTTTTTTTTAAACGACTTGCATGCAACCTTCTTATAGTGCATTCAAGAAAGTTTACCTCCAGCTGTTAGTGGTTGCCATGAGTCTTGGTTTGCCGTATTAAACTTCTATCACAAAATATCGTTTGTATTACAAATAATGTATTCACCTATACTTGTGATCATCTAGTTCACAATATTATTTCATGTTTGAGATTACTTTGTTCTTTTTTTCACTATATTTGGAAATTTTATAAACACTCTAGTAACAGATTAATGAACGTGGAGGAAGCGAAAGAGGTATGTCTGGATCGAAGCAATTGGTGTTCCCATGTCTCTGCCTACCCCAAAGGGAGACAGGCGTGAGGTTATGTATGTATGTATGTACTCTAGTAACAAGACGGAGCACTATATTTTTAACATATTTTTGTAACATTATAAAAATAATCTTACACTTAGTTTAATCTGAACCTCGATGCCTATTCCAATGTCACAATGTTTGTTAAGTGTGATTGTCAAGGAATTTAATTTTTATGGGAGTGCCTAAAGCACCTCGCCTTCTCAGGCGGAATGACCCGACAATTTGACCAGGGAAAAAGAGACGGAAACCGGTGAACGGGTCGAGCAAGACCGCTCTTTGCATGCGTGCTGGAAGCGAACCGCTGACGAAACCGTTTGCGGATATTGTAATATACCGGGATGATTTTGGTGAGCATAACTTCCCACATTTCGGTCACCTCGTGTGCAAGGTCTAAGAAGTCGCGTTGCTTTTCGGTCTCGGCTTTCTCGAAGTTCTCGTTATGCGATAGTTATGTCCTCCAAAAACTCCGTAGACGACGGTCGGCCCATTGACACAATATAAGGCTAATCGATCGAATAGTCCTGTCCTTCATTTTCTGTTTGCCAGCATTTATTGATTTTCTTATCTTGCTTGCGTCTTTTTCTTGGTGTGGATTTTTTTAATGTGGAAATTGCAACTACGCTTTCTTTACTGATAGTTTTTTCAGTTATGCCTGAACAAAAAATAAAGCTAAATATTTTCTATTCAATTATTCTAAACGCGGGCAATTCACATAAACTATTATGAAAACTTTCAGGGAAACTGGACAGTAGGGCCAACATAGAGATAATAAACTTCAGAGGTAAACTAACTCTGAAAGCACTGTACCTAGTAATAAAATAAGTGGGCGGGAAATCGTTTGTCAATTGTTTTTTGTAACACATCAAAGTTGTTTGATCACGCTACTGTATGAAGTACGACTACGGGCATTCTAATGCTGTTTATGACATTGTCATAGGAGGCGAAACGTGGATTTATTGTTTTGAACCCGAAAAAAAACAGTTATCGTGTGAATGAGAACAGGCCAATAAAAGGGAGGCAGGCGCCCTAGCCCTAGCACCCTGTGATTTATGTACTTTCCCCAGAATCAAAAGATTTAAAATGTGAAGGAGAGTATTTTGAAAAGCAATAAACATTATATTTTCAACCGACTTCCAAAAAAGGAGGTTCTCAATTCGTCTGTATGTTTTTTTTTGTGTAGTTGTTACACGATATTTCGAACAATTATGAGTTGATTTTGAAAATTGTTATTTCATATGGTAGAGGATACTTCATAGTTGGTCCCATGACTTGACGACCACTTTGGCGATAGGGTAAGCCTGTCTGCCTCAGACGCCAGTGGTTGCGGGTTCGATTCCCGCACGGAACAAGAAAAAAAAATGTTCCGTGTCTGGGTGTTTATCTATTTATATATTTATATTCTAGGTTTCCCCCTAGTTCGCTACATGGTATCCCATAATACAAGCTATGCTTACTTTGGGGCCATGTAGGTGGTGTCATTGTCTGGGGATTTTATTATTATTATATATTATTATATAAATTTCATCGAAATTGCTTAGGTACTACATTGAAAATTTTTAACTTTTGGAAAAATATGTATGATTTCGGAGAATGTTTACGTTGATGACATTCTCAACTCAGCTAAAGTTTTGACGTGAAGTCGGGTTTTTAATGCTCTCCATTCGTTGATTATAGTTATAACACGTGTTTTTTTTTAATTTCTTAAATATTTTAGTGTGACCTACGTAATAAGGTCGTGTATATTTGTTCAAAGGCATCATCATCACAACTCTGTGAAATGAGACCCACCGCAGGGCTATGAGTCTTTCCTCTGGGTGATAAGGAGGTTTAGGCCGTAATCCACCAAGCTGGCCCGGTGCTGGTTGGTGGATGTCAGAATTTTCAGGGTGTCGAAATGGCTTTTTACAATTAATCCTGTATACAAGTATGGGAGACCGGGTCAAAGCCGTATAGCTAAGGCTCTGGGCACGTAGTTCATCTGTTTCAAAGCGCAAAGTTATTAAAAAAAGGGTTTTATCTTTTACCCCATACGGTTGCGCCCCAACACGGGTGTACAAAAAAAGACATAATTCACGCACACATAGTTAATACAAACTTTCCGGTGCAAACAGTGCATTTGAGAACTAATACATCATCTTCAACATACCTGTAGCGTATGCACACTTCACAATCACTGCTTGTATATTCACAGAAATACGATCAAGGCTACCGACAAACAATAAAATTAAATAACTCAAAATTGCGCTAGCCTACAGCGACAAGTGTTTGTTTACAAATAGTACTGCTTAGTAGGCACCTCTGAGCGGCTTGTGCACACGAAATTTGGATTATTGGCGAAAATAGCTATACTATATGGTTTTACCCAGGTATACGGTTTTGTACAGGTTTATCCTATACATCACCCGGAAGCCACTGCTAACGTGCCCTCCGAAGCACGGAAGTCGTCGTGAGAAATAAATGATCGGCGGTCACTCATCCTGTTACCGACCGCGCCGAACGTCGCTTAACCTGCGATATCGTCTGATATGCACAGTAACCATGGCGCCGCAACAACGACTTCGTTTAAAGGCATTTCGGAAACAAGATAGGTCAAATGGTTTAATGACCAATTTGCTTAAATTTCTGAATTAAAACTTGATTTATAGATTCATCCTTATGTGCTTAATTTCCTTGTTACAGGTACAAACTCCCTGGACAGAAAATCTTCCATTTCGGAACAACCGCCCGCCGCTGAAGTCGAGGAAAATAGACATGAAAACATCGGCCATGGGTATGTTGTCACAGTATATTGCAATACTCAGATACTATACAGGGCTCTATACAGCCCTCAATATTATTTTGTGCGATACAATAAAATCTTTCCTGCATATTTATTTAAGTATAGCTCAGTAGAAAAAAATAAAGATATGGCGCCACTAACTTTCCTACAATAGTCACTGTTGATGAACACCCGTGAAATGTTTTTTAGTAGCTTGTTTTCTTTGAGTCTGTCATGTTTATAGTGTTGTCAACTTCATAAATAAGAAAAAATGCAATAGCATCGTCTAATCTTAACTAAACTAAACCACTGCAAACTAACTTAATTTTTACTTATTAAAGTAAATGATTATTTAAATTTCCAGTCAAGACAAAAACCTATTAAACGAAGCGGAAATCACTATAGAGCCGGGCGAGCCAATCAAAAGCCCGGGAAAAAAACATGGCCGCCATTCCTCGATGGATTTGGCGGGAGCTGGAAACACCTCGATTTCCCAGCTCCTAGAGAAGTGCGTTAGCAATAGCGAGGGCAATGAGGAGGAGGAAAGTAAACCAGAGGAGGAAAAAGAAGGTAATTAAGTGAAAAATACCAAATAGTTTTAATGTTTCTTCCCGGCTAAATCATAGATTTTAATAGTTTTGACGGTCACATACCACATGTGGATTTAGTAACGACCTGGCACAACTACTTCATTCTTATAATATTTGTTAGCTATCATCTATATTTACTAACTTAAAACATTTTATTTTTAAATAGCTTTGTATTGATATTTATTCTAATCTTGACGTACATTGGTTCAAAAATAACTGGTTGTATATTAAAAGGTCTAATTTACAAAATGGTTTATGCCAAGGTATCGTATTAAACCGGGTACTGCGTCTCTTTGTGGGTCTTTGAAGCTCTCCAAAAGTTATTTAGCGTTCCTTATTTAGTGTGTCAATTAAGTTATTTAATTTCACAATTCAGTGCCACTAGAAGAGCCTCCTTCAGAGCCAGTAGCCCCTGCTGAAGAGCGTAAATCTCCTATTCCGGACACCACTGAGAAGGTAGAAGATTATGTCAATCCGCGCGGGATAAGGTTCACGTCACAAGAAGATGTTGTCGCTAACCTGCAACCTTACGGGTTGCTGTGTGTTCGGGAGCTGTTTAGGTAAGTCATGTAAATTTTATGAAAAAATTTAAACGTATTCCAATAACGAGTCTAAAAATTATTTAAGGGTCAACTCTAATTTTCTAATCTGTGGTAAAAAAAGGTTAATTGCAAATTCCAACGGCATATAACTCCAAAAAACTGCAAGCTCGTTTTGTGCTAATCCTGAAAGCAAAGCTCGTAGACTGATAAACAAATGACGTTAAAGCCGATCATCCACCGCCAACTAAACTAAGTTAGTTTAACTTAGCTCGTATAGTTTAGCCAATTTTCAACCGACTTCCAAAAAAGGAGGAGTTTCTCAATTCGTCTGTACGTTTTTTTTGTTCCACGATATTTCGGACAATTATGAATTGATTTTGAAAATTGTTGTTTCATATGATAGAGGATACTTCATAGTTGGTCCCATTTAAATTTCATCGAAATCGGTTGAGTAATTATGTATGATTTTGGAGAATGTTTACGTTGATGACATTCTCAACTCGGCCAAAGTTTTGTCGTGAAGTCGGTTTTTTTAATGCTCTGCATTCCTTGATTATCATATGTCATTTGCGTAAGGTAGGACAAAGTTTGCGGTGGACGCACACGTGTGAAAAACTGGCTCAAATATGTAGCTAAGCTAAAACTAAGTTATAGTTTCGTTGGCGGTGGACTATCGACTTGAATATTGATAACTTTGTAACTGTAAACCTTACGCCTGGCAGTCCGTGACCGTTACGGTCACTGTGAAAACGCTCAAACGTCTAGTTAAAATGTAAAATATGATACACAATAAAAATCTGGTTTTAACCTAAAGTCACAAGGAATTTTTGTAACTGTATTATATCTTAAATCAAATCATTTATTCATTCATAATCACAGGTAAAAATAAAACATATGTTACAATTAATAATAATGTGCAGCCATGATTCGCCATTACATTGGCATATGAATATATAAGTTAAAATAATACAAAAATAAAAAGAGGTTTGAAATTATAAATGAAAAGTTCAAAGAAAAGTAATAATAATAATAGAATATTAGAAACAAGTCTGCAAATATTAAAATGTAATGTCAAAATTGGTACAACAGTGTCAGAATCGGTATAAATTTTATGTCAAAAGAAAATTATAAGTACAGAATATTTTTGCGTAATATACAATTTTAGCATAACAAATTAAATAAAAACAAAATCTACATATATGACCAACTAAAATAAAGAAAATAAAATAACAAAAACAATATAGGTACACATTTATATGAATATTATGTCTGAGAAATAAAAAAATCTTTTAAGTCATAATATGCCTTTTCAACAAGTACTTATAAAATCAATCAATATATATAAAACTGTTCCGTTACTGACTGAGTGACTGAGGTACTGAGTGACTGACAGACAACGTACAGCCGTAACTAGTGGGCGTAGAGAGCTAAATTTGGAACATACATTCTTTAGGGGATGTAGGCGTGCACTAAGGAAGGAATTCCCGAAATTCCCACGGGAACGGGAAATATAGGACTTTTTAGTTTGTATGAAAAATCCTTTTCCTTGAGTGCACCGATGTGAAACTTGGTGTGAAGGTTTTACAATGTGTGTCTGGTTGTGTTATGAAAGGAATTCCCGAAATTCCCACGGGAACGAGAAATACATGATGTTTTAGTTTGTATGAAAAAATCCCATCCCTTAAGTGCACGGATGTGATACTTGATATAAAGGTTCCTCAATAAGTGTCTGTTTGTATTATGGAAGGAATTCCTGAAATTCCCACGGGAAGGGGTTGGAATTTTTAGTTTGTATGAAAAATCTTATTCCTTGAGTGTACGGATGTGATACTTGGCATGAAGGTTCTTCAAAGAGTGACTGGTTGTGCTACGAAAAAAATTCCCACGGGCACGCGAAATATATGATTTTTAGTTTTTATGAAAAAAACTTCCTTGAGTGCATGGGTGTGATACTTGGTATAAAGGTTCTTTCAGTGGGTGTCTGGTTGTATAATTTCTGACATTTCCACGAGAAGGGTAGTTAAGCGCATACGAAGTTGCGGGATAAAGCTAGTTTCTTATAAAACTTATAAAATGTCTTGTCCCTCAGGTTTCTAATATCTCTCTGCAACCCTCTGGACTCACAAAACACGTCTGCCATGGTCCACCTTGGACTGTCTCTGATTGGGACCGCTTTGGAAGTGGGCGTTGACCAGATCGCCAAGTACCCCTCGCTTTTGTACCTGGTTAAAGATCCGCTCTGTAGGAATCTTTTGAGTGTAAGTATTTGTGGTTACTTAAATTAATTATTTCTTTCAATCTTGAATTAATGACTTTTAAATCGCCGTTTATTGTAAACGTCTGGAGTTAAACGTAAATCAGTTATGAAATTGTACAATTTTTTAAACAATATACCACCTGAAATAAATGGAAGTAAATTACCAATCTAGTGCACATCCTTGATATTTATGAAGTTGCCTACATATAAAAGTAGATTATTGCATCGAGCACAAAGTAATTTATTATTGCACCGAGTGCCTCTAATGTAACAGGCACGAGGGCAATATAAATTACTTAAGGCGAGGTGCTTAATCTGCTTTTCTTTCAACTATTACCTATAGGAATATTAGATAAAAGAAACTCATATCAAACTGTTAAAATAGAAATTTAATTATTGAAATTAAAAGTTATGCTCAACAATTATTAAACGTAAGGTTAAGAGTTTTGTTGGGCAAATTTATATTTCATTTTTAAATCAGAGTTAGCAGCAATCATTTTTTAAATTTGGAACAAGTAGGATAGAAACGAATAATAATACTTCATAAATTTTTATTGCTCTAGAGCATTAAAGACTCGCTTTGTACTGAGTTTTTAGTGTGATTGTGATGAAATTAAAGCATAGTTAGAAGAAAAATAAATTACATAGAGGGAGAGAGAGAGAGGGAGAGCGAGCGAGAGAGAGAGAGAGATAAGGGCTTGTGTAACAATAGTAGGCTACGAAAACATTAAACTTTGTGAGCAACCTGAATCTGAAAACAGTTGAAGAGATAAAACTAAAGATATATATTTTTAAGTTAATGGATGTAATAAAAACTCTTTTATTAGTAACTTACTCTTTGTAGAGTTAAAAGTTATCTGAAAACCGTTTGTTTTAGTAATTTCAAAATTATTTATTCAGCTTGAGTTCGTATGAATAAAAAGTCAACGAGAAAAAATTCAAAGAATCAAAATTGAATTTATGTGTAATTAATTAGTAAATTACACATAAATCAAATAATAAAATCCCCAGACAATTACACCAACTACATGGCCCCAAAGTAAGCATAGCTTGTGTTATGGGATACCATGTAGCGAACTAGCAGGGAACCTAGAATATAAATTCATATACAGGGTGACTGGTGATAAGTTTTAGATATTGAAGGAGAGCACTCCGTGTTCGATTCTGATCATAATTATGTAATAAAAGTAGGTACTTAATTTTTTACTAGAATTCCCCATAAACAAATACTACTATGTTACTATTTACTTAACATACAACTGAGTCAATCGCGGCACGTGACCTGGCACGCGGATCGCTGCCAACGCTAGCGTGACCATGCGTTGCGTAATCAATTCTTTAACTTTCGGTTAAGTTTACTGAGTAAATAATTAATATTTATTTTTTATTATATTTTTTCTGTTTATGTATGATCTCAAACTATCACGTCCTTGAATTTCAAAAAACCAGTCACACTGTTTAGATAAAAGCCCAGACTTGGAACATTTTTTTTGTTCCGTGCGGGAATCAAACCCGCGACCAGTGGCGTCTGAGGCAGACAGTGTTACCCCATCGCCAAAGTAATCCATCTATAAATCTATAAAAAAGACCCCATCTATAATGTTTTATTTTCTTTTTTTGTTCCAGTTACTAAGCACAGAAAGAATATCAATCTTCGCTCTAGACCTCCAAGTATCATTCCTCCTATTCGAAGCTCTACGTTTCCACCTGAAATACCAAATGGAGGCCTTCTTCAAGAAGCTCATCGAGATAATATCCACCGACACGACTAAAGCCGTGTACGAATTACGAGAAATCCAGCACTTAGCCCTAGAAAGTTTAGCCCAAATGTTCCGAATCCCTGGATTATGTACTGAGCTGTATTTAAACTATGACTGTGATATATACTGTATGAATGTATTTGAAGAGGTTACGAAGTTGCTATCCAAAAACGTTGTTTCATCCTCCGCTCATAACATACATACTTTATCCTTAGAAGCACTTTTGACTATCATTGAAGCGATTGAGAGCGGGTTGAATGAAGTTAAAGTTGAGGAGAAGAGTGAGTTGGAGATAGAGAATGATTTGGAGCAGAAAGAGATAGGTTATGACCGGGGAGGGCAGGTTTCTTTGGAGCTGGGTGGTCTAGATGACGCGAGTGTGGTTAGTGATCATGTGGTACATGATATTAGTCAGTATGTGAGCGGGACTAAGGTTGGGAGACATAGACTTGTCACGGAGGTGCCTTCGGAAGCTGAACTGGATAATATAAGGAATTTGAAGAAGGTATGTATTACATATTAGTGTATAATTTGATTTGAATTAAATCATTCTAGTTTTTTACAAGTTAGTCACAAGTTATTTAATGTGCTTCCATGCTGGACTGGGAGCGAAACAAAAACGTAGAATGTACCAGCTGCTTTTCTTCCCGGGCATACTGTAAAAGTCAGTTAAGGGACAGAGGTTTTATTGACATTTTTGTGGGCGATAGGCTGACCCCATGTCACTGCAATAGCCTCTCTCCATCATTATAATACCTCATTTGTCAAAAGTGACATCAGATGGTCTTATAACCTCTCGTGTTCTGCCTACCCAATAAGGGATACAGGCGTGAAGTTATGTATGTATGTATTTAATGTGTTGATAAAATGGCCACCTGATAGAGTTGTAGAAGATGTTGTATAGCAGTCTTCGCCATTTTTTGTTGCTAAAATAAAAATTAAAAAACTTAATTATTTAATGTTCCGATTGGCGGTTCATTTTAAATTATTTCCATATAACTAATTTTCCAGTGGGTGACGCAAGGAACGGAACTTTTCAATCAAAAGCCGGAGCGGGGAATCGAATTCCTACAAGAGCACGGCGTGCTCGCTACGCCATTGGACCCTAGAGAAATTGCGATGTTCCTCAGAGAAAATCCAGATTTAGACAAAAAAATGATTGGTAAGTGTTATTTCGGTTTATTTTGGCGGTGTACACAAGAAACCATATACTGAACGTTAAGAGGAGACGGAGTAATAGGCTAGTTTATTTAAGTTTCCAGCAATACTTTATTTCCTTTGTATTTTTTTCTCAATGTATCGGCTTTGCGGAGTCTTAGTAGTTATTGAGTATTTACATAAAAAATAAATAAAATCTGATATTTTGTCTCGTATCTCAAAATGGGGTCCTTCCAAAACCTCATACAAATAAACCTCCAATACATATTTGTGGTGTTTGCCTGCAATTGAGTAACAGTTTTAACACAATTGCTTCTAAATTCAAACATTAACTGTTTGCACTAGACGTGGCTCGGTCGATAGTTTTTGTGCGTCTTGTGCTTGTGGAAGTGACAAATTTTTCCTATTTTTATTTTGTCGTAAACTTCTCATTTGCCCGGACTTTATCGCGCATTATTATCAAGGACTAAAGAAACAAAAGACTAGGCAATAAGGTCGTTACTTTTAAATATATGGTCGTCTCTTTTTAACTCAAGAGTGTAATCGTACGTAAAAAAGGACAACAGTAGTTTTATCATTGCCTTAAATGACAACAATGCGGCCAGTCGCCACGTTACGACACAGTCAACAACCAGTACGTCAGTTGTCATAACGACTTGCTTTTTGCAAATTTTGAAGAAAATTAAAATGTTTATATGCGAAATCATTGTTTATAGTGCAGAACTTTGCATAATACTGCCATTATCATGGTTAGATGCAGTGTGTTAGGCTGCCCCAAGAAAAACTATGAGCACTACGGCAAGCCGCCATCTTTGTTTCTGACTAAACAGGCACATTATTTCGTAGTTATGTCATGTCCTCTTTTTTCCTATTTTCGATGTAGACGACGGGAGATAAATAATTAAGATATGTTCCGAAGTGTCAAAACGCAACTGACTCTTAGATGTGCGGGCGCTGCCTTCTTCCCTCGGCCCGCGCCTTCACACCCCGCGCCTTCACACCCCGCGCGGACTGTATTTATTAAAATAGGATTACCTTTGCAGGAACATACAGACGCATACCTACTCGCTTACTACAACTTTATTTAAATAAACACTTAAGATTATAGTAAAATGGGAACACAGGTACAGTTTACTGCAAATACCTACTTAAATAAACAAAAGGTACTAGGTAGCAACAGTCGATGATTATTATATTTTGCATTTCAACGTGACATTGCAATGTCTTCACATACCAAGTGGTTAAATGGACACTAAGTTGAAAGGGTTTCTATTAAATATACCGTTTTTTTTCCGGTCGCGCCTTCCTGTGAAAACTGAATTTGAAAAACTGCCATTGAATGAATTCGTTTTGTAGTTTTATATTGAAATTTAAAATATTGATGGCAGCCCTCGACGGATTTTGTTGCTCTTCTTATAAAGTTCATATGGAGTTGAATACCTATGTTATTGCGACATCTACATCTTCGAGAACTGAATAGGTAAGCGTAGGGAAGTGCTATGAAAACGAATAGTATGTTGTTCATAATCTGACCGACTCTGTGTGAGATCAAGTGAACTTTTAAAAAAGCTTTTCACGTTAATCATCTCTCGTCACATAAATCATTTCAGTCGGGGGATTTTAAATTATTTTATTCTTTTTCAATTACTTTTTAACCGTCGCGTCGCGTCGTGGGTTTTTCAAAATTTTTATTTTGTTTTTTATCAGTTATAAAAAAAAACAGTTTATTTAAAAAGTACAATTAGCTGAAAAGCGGTTTCTTTCAGACAAAAATTACTTTCGCCCTAACTAATATAAACTAGACTGATCCTTATTGATTGAGTATTTCAATAAATCGCTTTCTGCCCGGATATTGTTGCGTATTGTAAATGATATTTTACATTTTATCTCGATTCTTCGGTGTCTTTGCAGACTTCATGTTTAAGTGGACTCAGTTAAAAGGTTAAATTACTATAACACCGTGTGTTTTTTTGCTGTCGAGCTTTCTTTTTTGGGAAAATCGGTTTCGATGCTCCCAAATCTCTGATTATTTTCGTGATCCTCTGATTCTACGAGAATCGGACCATACAAAACTTAACAGTCGAGTTAATTAGCATCGTAAAGATTTATTATCATTAATTTCACTACTTTCATGCTGGACTGGAAGCGAAAGAAAAACAGAATGTACCAGCTGCTTCTCTTCCCAATCACACTGTAAAAGTCATTTAGAAGTCATAACAGTCATTGACGTTTTTGTGGGCGATAGGCTGATCCCCTGTCACTGCAATAGTCTCCATCCATCATTATAATACCTTCAATGTCAAAAGTGACAGCAGATGGTCTTATAACCTCTGTTGTTCTGCCTACCCCATAAGGGATACAGACGTGAAATTATGTATGTATCTATGTCATTTATCAGGTGAATACATCTGCAAGCTTTCATCCCGCGGCGACAACGACTCGGGCCCTTCAATCCTTGGCGCCTTCGACGACAGTTTCGACTTCACGGGGCTTAGAATACACTAGGCGTTGTTATACAATGTTGTTGCATTATATTGTATCACGTTTGAAATTTAAATACTTTCGCCAGAACGAATATTAACTAGCCTATCCCTTCGCGAGTATTTAAATAAATCGCATAAATTATATTTTACATTTTACCTCGATTCGTCGTTGTCTTTGCAGACCCCGTGGTTAAGTCGACTCTCAGTTAAAAGGTTAAATTAAGTAGTCGGGCTTTCTTCTTTGGGAAAATCGGTTTCGATGCTCCCAAATCCCTGGATATTGTCGTGATTTTTTGATTATACGAGAATCGATACACATTCTAATAATCGAGTTAAATAGTATCGTGAATATTAATTATTATTCACCACTTTGGCGATGAGGTAACCTCTTTGGCGATGAGGTAAACCCATCTGCCTCAGACGCCAGTGGTTGCGGTTGTTTATCTATCTATGTATTTTATATTCTAGGTTCCTCCCTAGTTCGCTACAAGGTTTGCTCACTTTGGGGCCATGTAGTTGGTGTGATTGGCTGGGAATTTATTTATTTATTTTATTTATCAGGTGAATACATCTGCAAGCGTTCATCCCGCGGCGACGACGACTCGGGCCCCTCGATCCTGGGCGCCTTTGCCGACAGCTTTGACTACACGGGGCTTAGAATCGACCAGGCATTGCGGCATTACCTGGAGACGTTCAGACTGCCAGGGGAAGCCCCGCTTATATTCCTGGTTATGGAGAAGTTTGCGGAACGGTGGCATGTAAGTAGATTTGGTTTTTAGCATGAAGGTAACTTTTTTTCATATAGAAAAGATTGGGACGTTTGACTTAAATGAGGCCTGATGGTAAGTGTACATGAAGACTTAGGTGTTACAAGACCAACCACGACAAACCTATTTATTCGACGCCTGAAAGAATCAGGTCTAAAATTATCCGGTGAACAGACGCAAGCAGTTTATTCCACATTAAAAATCAAGTGACTTAATACTTTGTGAAATTCTTTAGAACTGTACAAGAAAAAAAATACAGTAACAATAAATAAAAGCATAAAAAAGTCTAATAGGAACCAAAGGTCACAAGTATACAAGCTTAAGAAAAACACTTACTTGATCCATTTCTGGCAATAATCGATGTGGTTTATTAATTTTGAATCCAAATATACACATAAGAGTCACCAAACACAACTATTTCATAACTTTCAATTGATAAGGTAGGAATGCAAATCACTCATAAATCATAATCATAACGTAAACATTTCTATCATTAAACTAATTTGTCTTAAAAAACGAATAATAATGTGAGGTTAATTTTTGCTTGTATACCTCTAGTTTCGCTCTGCGGTTTTCGTAACACAAGCTTATAAAAAGCTTACTTCTGAACCACATATATGGTGTGTCAATTTGGATAATTTATATATTTACTAGCTTTATCCCGCAACTTCGTATGCGCTTAACTACCCTTCTCGTGAAAATTTAAGAAACTATACAACCAGACACCCATTGCAAAGAACCTTTATACCAAGTATCACACCCATGCACTCAAGGAATAAGTTTTTTTCACACAAACTAAAAATCATATATTTCCCGTGCCCGTGGGAATTTTGGGAATTTTTTTCGTAACACAACCAGTCACTCATTGAAGAACCTTCATGCCAAGTATCACATCCGTACACTCAAGGAATAAGATTTTTCATACAAACTAAAAAGTCCAACCCCTTCCCGTGGGAATGTCGGGATTTCTTCCATAATACAAACAGACACTTATTGAGGAACCTATATAGCAAGTATCACATCCGTGCACTCAAGGGATGGGATTTTTTCATACAAACTAAAACATCATATATTTCCCGTTCCCGTGGGAATTTCGGTAATTCCTTTCATAACACAACCAGACACATATTGAAAAACCTTTACTCCAAGTTTCACATCGGTGCACTCAAGGAATAAGATTTTTCATACAAACTAAAAAGTCCTATATTTCCCGTTCCCGTGGGAATTTCGGGAATTCCTTCCTTAGTGCACCCCTACATCCCCTAAAGAATGTATGTTCCAAATTTCAGCTCTCTACGCCCAGTAGTTACGGCTGTACGTTGTCTGTCAGTCACTCAGTAACTCAGTAACGGAACAGTTTTATATATATTGATTAATCCCAACAGTCCACAAACGGGTCACCATTCGCGAACACGGACGCGGCGTTCCGTCTCGCATACGCCGTCATAATGCTCAACATGGACCAACACAACCACAACGCTAAGAAGCTCAACGTCCCTATGACGGTTGAGGACTTTGTCAAGAACCTCCGAGGATGCAATGGATCGGGGGACTTCGATCAACAGATGTTGGAGGCTGTGTATCATTCTATCAAGTAAGTGGCTAGTTAAGGACTTAAAATGATTAAGTACATGTTTGTGTTTTTTCCATTTCTTTTCCTTTTTTTTTGTCATACTAAGTTACATATAACATACCTTGAATAATTATAAGTCAAAATCCTGTTATATCAAAATTATGGCTTAAGAAAGTTTTGTCTGAGCGGTGTTCAAGCTGAAATGGGACCACAAAAAAAAAAATGATTTGTACAGGACTCCTCCCTAATATATTAAAGTTAAGTATTTGGAAAATATTCAACTTCTTAGACTAAAATTTGGCTTATTTGCTGAATTAATTAAAACTTAACAAACTATACTAAACATTTAAATACTAACATATTAAATTGCATATACATTTAAATAAATATATTAAGAGCAGGTTAAGAATTTAGGTGTAGGTTAAATTAACGAATAAAAATATACAGGGTGACTGGTGGGTCACTTTTGAAATTCAAGGACGTGATAGTACGAGATCATAAATGAAGTAAAAAAATATAATAAAAAAATAAATAATAATTATTTACTGAGTAACTCTTTTTACTTTTTTGTAACTCGTTGCGTATTCAATTCTTTAACCGAAAGTTAAAGAATTGTATACGCAACGCATGGTTACGCTAGCGTTTGGCTATCCGTGCTATCCGTGTGCCAGGCCACGTGCCGCGATTGACTCAGTTGTATGTAAATTCAATAGTAACATAGTAGTATGTATTATTTATAGGGATTTGTAGTGAAAAATTAAGTACCTACTTTTATTACATAATTATGATCGGAATCGAGTACAGAGTGCTCTCCTTCAGTATCTAAAATTTGCCACCAGTCAAACTGTATATTATTACATTTATCATAAATCAAAATAAAAAAAAATATATAATTGAACAAAACTTTAGTTTAATCTGTATTTTACATTACGGGTAGGTGAAATTTCTCTATAGCTGACTGTATTTATTTGCATGTAAAAGTAAATGTAATTAGTGATTTTTTTTATTAAAAAAAAGGTTTTAAATAAATCAATGAAACAATTTTTCGATTACTTATTATATAACCATCACAATATCATCCCCATGATTATCAACCGAAACACATTACATTTGTTATTCAGCGGGGATCGAACCCGAAATACATCTTCAAACTATTCACAGAAACGAAGAGATGGTGATGCCAGCAGAGCGAGTAGGGCCGGTCCGGGACGCGTACCTGTGGCGGCTCTTACAGCGCAGGTGCCAGACCGCCAAGTACAGAGCCGCTACGCCACCGGACCACTATAATAGACTGTTCGCTACGTTGTGTCCCAGTGCGGTAAGTTACAATCTAGGGTACTTGTAGGATATTAAATAGAAGCGGATGTAGTGTTTACTTTAGACATTTTTTTGGCAATGGTAAAATCTTAAAATTATGTCATATAATGGCGACCGTATTAATTTTCCATGAGTACTAGATAACGGATAGATAGACTTAAGGAATATGTAAGCATGAATAAAAATCCAACTTATATCCGTGTTCATCACAGAAATATCCACCCCGCCGGGATTCGAACCCAGGACATGTCTGCTTACACTGTGACTTAAATTTAATATAAAGAAATAACATATGGAGACATCTACCCCATGCTCATATATCATATAACTTTAATTTCATATTTTTTTTAATCACACAGCGAAATTGAGAGGAGTCATAATATAATTTCTAATAAAAATGTTTTATTTTTTATATTTTCCAGGTGACAGCCCTATCAGCAGCATTTGAGCGCGCTCCACATCCAACTCAAGAAGAGCTGAGCAATAATTCACCAAATTGCGCCGCCCTGGTAGCTTTCTCCGGCCTCGAGAGATGCACCAACTTGCTGTCCAGACTCACGATAGAATCCATCACTGTCGATACTTTACTGCTCACGATGTGCAAGTTTACAGGATTGTTGACGCCGCCGTTGCACAACCCTATTGCTATTGGTATGTATTTTGTTTTAATATACATACATAACGTCACGCCTGTATCCCTTATGGGGTAGGCAGAACACCGGAGGCTATAAAACCATCTGATGTCACGTTTGACAAATTTAGAGGTATTATAAAGATGGAGAGAGACTATTGTAGTGACAGGGTATCAGCCTATCGCCCACAAAAACGCCTTTAAAACCTCTGTCCCTTAACTGACTTTTACAGTATGCCCGGGAAGAGAAGCAGCTGGCACCTACGTTTTTCTTTCACTCCCAGTCCAGCATGGAAGCAGTTTTAATATATATTTTTAATATTCTCTTTTAATAATTATTAGCTGGCTCAACAATGAACAAAGATGTAAAAATAATATATGTATACCTGTGTAATAAAGGTGAAAGACTTGTTTGAAAACATTCAACTTGGGGACTAATATTCTGATTTGAAACATTTCTCTTGCGTTTGGAAGCGTAAATGAATATTTTGATAGCCTTTCTAACAAAAAAAACTACTTGACGGTAACAGACTGTATAAAAAGCTTATTAATGCCATATTTTTCGGTTTTTTACTCCAATTGATTAACTATTCCTTCCATGCTGGACTGGGAGCAAAAGAAAAACATAGAATGTGCCAGCTGCTTCTCTTCCCGGGCATACTGCACTGAAATTAATTATAAGAACTGTATTTACCACATTCTAACAAATAAATATTTTCTTTCTTTCTTCCTCTTTCTTACTGTAAAAGTCAGTTAAGGGACGGAGGTTTTATTGACGTTTTTGTGGGCGATAGACTGACCCCCTATCAGTGCATGTCTCTCTCCAACATTATAATACCTTCAAATTTGTCAAATGTGGCATCAGATGGTTTATAGCTTCTGGTGTTCTGCCTACCCCATAAGGGATACAGGCGTGATGTTATGTATGTATGATTAACCATTATATTTGATAAGTTAACAGAATTCCATTTACTTAGCTTCCATTTATTGTTTCTGTAGTTGTTATTCTAGTATCCTTAACACAAGTTCTTAATGAAACTTAATTTGCATTAGATGTTAGAGAATGTTGTGTGAATATTGATAATTATTTCTAACATTCACACAAAATTGTCTAGTAGAAATCGCTGCCCAGCGATAAGACCGCTAATTGTTTTATTTGCATGTATTTAAAAATTTTGCTACCATGCTGGACTGGGATCGAAAGAAAAACGTAGAATGTGCCAGCTGCTTCTCTTCCCGGGCATACTGTAAAAGTCAGTTAAGGGACAGAGGTTTTAAAGGCGTTTTTGTGGGCGATAGGCTGATGTCACTACAATAGTCTCTCTCCATTTTTATAATACCTCCAAATTTGTCAAACGTAGCATTAGATGGTCTTGTAACCTCTGGTGTTCTGCCTACCCCATAAGGGAAAGAGGCGTGACGTTGTGTATGTATGTATGTATTAAAATTTTTATGCTATTAGGTATAGAATAAAGTGCAAATAAATAAACTGACTTCCTAAATGAGGAGGTTCTTAATTCGCTTGTATGTTTGTTACGCGATTATTTGATCAATGATGAATCGATTTTGATGATTCTTGCTTTAATCGATAGAAAATATTTCCATATAAATTTCATCGAAATCGGTGAATTTTGGGAAAAATACAATTGAAATACAAAAAATATAGATGACGTTTGACTTCAGCCAAAATTTTCATTAAAAATAGTTGGGGTTTTTAATGCTCTGTGTATTGATCTTTCGCAGGTGTAATGCTAGGACAGTCCAGCAAAGCGCAGATAGCGTTGCGAGGCGCGTTAACGTGCGCGGCGCGACAGTCGGACTTTTTGCGAGACGCGTGGAGGCCACTGCTGGACTTAATGGCTGCTTTGTGTGTCTGTCGACTGCTGCCGCAGGTATGTAAATAGGAAATAAAAAGTCCAACTATTTGTTTCCGTTATTTTAAATGAGTTCATTCTCCAAAGTTTCAAAAGCTGAAAATTCAGACGTTATTGATTAGTTGTATGACACATAATTATAATGTAAAAATACACAGAACTTTTCTCACAAAATATTTCTTTAACGACTAAAAGTTATAACCATTTTAATTAATGTTACTTTGAAGACAAAACACACCTCAAATTCAATTAATTATAAATTGTTTTAAAATTTTATGCAAAACGAATGACAAAAACTCATAATATTATTATTGTCTTAAGTTTTCGCGATTCATACTATTAAATAAAAACACTTTTTAACCGGATTGATCGCGTATATTTACATTTTAAATTTTAACTCGACGTTTCGGTGTCTTTGCAGACCCCGTGGTCAGTCGCTCGTGACCACCGGTTATCCTTAAATCCGGTTAACAAGTGTTTTATTTAATGACAAAGTCTCGTTTATTTTCAATCATTCTCATTCAGTACTTACACTACGAAGGTTGTAACTGGTATCATTATTTTTCTATATGACATTTCGAACTGTATGTTACAGAGTCTCCTGGAGGCGGAAGACTACATAGCCCCGGAAGGCCGCGTGCCGCTGGTCAGAGAAGCGAGCCGCTCCGAGGCCGGCCTTCTGTCCAGTTTGTATTCTTACATTGCGCTCGGAGAGACCGGTACGTTGGTTTTATTATAGTTGAATTATTTTCAAGTGGTTATTGTGACAGTTCAAAATTGACAATCTTTGTGACGTTGCCGTAATGAAAAAAATGTATACAGAGTATAATATTCATCGAGTCAATGTCGATTCAGTAGTGTCAATCACTATCAACTGAACGTTCCGTTTCTTTGAATCTGTCCATTTAAGATGAATATTTTTATGACATTTAGTTAATTTATTTACAGTTAATAATAACAATTACACTTTATTAATATTGAGTTAATTTTAAAATAAACAAAGTTTTTATTTTCTTAACGCGCCAGTTTATATTTTATTAGTTGTAAATAGTTGGCGCGTAATGGAAAATGAAAACTGTTAATTTTAATATTATCAGTTGATATTAAATCTTATGTAAAAAGCAATTAAAATGTATGAGCATTGCCATAACCAAGAAAATGTAGACTTATACAGGATTGATTTTTAGTCACCACAAAAAAGTAGAAATATGGAACCACAAACTTTACAAAAAAATATTCACTGTTGATAAACATAGCTACTACGACGCAGCATTTCATTGGTAATACTACGACGAAGTACTACAAGATGTGTTGTAGTAGCGCGTAGTCATCTTTATTTTAATGGTAATTTAGAGTGACCAAGCTTTGCTTAATAGATTAGCGGATATATGAAAAATAAAATCCCCTGACAATCACACCAACTACATGGCCTCAAAGTAAGCAAAGCTTGTGTTATGAGATACCAAGTAGCAACCTAGGTTGGAACCTAGAATATATATAAATACATGTACAGATGAAATCCGCACGGAACAAGAGAAATAATGCCTAGAACATTATTTTTCTTGTTCCGTGCTGAAATCGATCCTCACGATTTGTGTAATAGTAGCAAATTAGACCACTGCGTCCCGGAAGTAATCAATATCTTGTATTTTTAAATTAGACTTAGAAAAGACAGTCACTAAAATAGATAGTGTTTTTCTCTATATCTCTAGATACTTACAAGTTTTGTTTGTCTCAAAAAGGTGATTTAAACAATATGTTATTAAAAAGGTACGTTAAATTTAAATTGAAATGACCTGAGATACAGGGTAATAAATTGAAGTATTAGAAACCATTTATAATTATTATCCCCCAGGTATTCGAACCCCGAACCCGCACGAGAAAGCGCTCATCGACGTGGCCACAGATTGCGTCGCTAAGTGCAACTTCCCCGGAGTCTTCATCACGGAAACTAAGTTCTTGCAGATTGAGAGCTTAAAGGTTAGTCTTTTTCTTGAAAATATATCCATATTTTACTTTAATTCCATAAATTATATCTATACTTTAATATGAAAATTGTATAGTAGACTTATTTTTCTTTTGATCAAAATATATTGCAATAATCAACGAATGCAGAGCATTAAAAAAACCGACTTCACGTCAAAAGTTTGGCTGAGTTGAGAATGTCATCAACGTAAACATTCTCCGAAATCATACATATTTTTTCAAAAGTTTGATATTTTCAATGAAGTGCCCAACCGATTTCGATGAAATTTAAATGGGACGGCTATGAGGTATCCTCTATCATATGAAACAACCATTCAAAATCAATTCATAAATGTCCGAAATATCGTGTAACAAAGACACAAAAAAAACAGAACCTCCTCCTTTTTTGGAAGTCGGTTGAAAACTAGCTGCAAGTTTTCGGTAAATAAATAGAGTCTGTCAGTTAGTTACGCTTCACGGCTAAAGAAACCACTGTACCAATGTGAATGATTTTTTTAATAAATTAAGGCCCTACGTTTACGAAGAAAGATTACTTTTCAACCGACTTCTAAAAAAAGAGGAGGTTCTCAATTCGTCTGTATGTTTATTTTTTGTGTCTTTGTTACACGATATTTCAGACAATAATGAATTGGTTTTGTGAATTCTTGTTTCATATGATAGAGGATACTTCATAGTTGGGTCCCATATAAATTTTATCGAAATCAGTTGAGTACTTCATTGAAAATTTCAAACTTTTGAAAAAATATGTATGATTTCGGAGAATGTTTACATGGATGACATTATAACTCAGCCAAAGTTTTGACGTGAAGTCGGTTTTTTTAATGCTCTGTATTCGTTGATTATAAAACAACAACCTCTTATGCATGAAATAGGAGATGAAAGTTTTTATAAGTTTTTCACTTTCCATCTCATAAGATTATGGAAAGACGCCGGCTTAGTCACTGATACAAGAAGATAATAACAGTAAAACGCTGTATACTATAAATAAATAAATAAATATTTCTGACACTCACACAACATTATCTAGCCCAAATTAAGTTTCTTAAAGAACTTGTGTTATGGATACTAGATAACTGATATACTTTAGAAATATATAAGCATACATATTTTTTATTAGAATAAACATATAAACATCCATGACTTGACGACTAATATCTGTGTTCATCACACAAATATCCACCGCCGCCGGGATTCGAACCCAGGACCTCCGGCATAGAAGGCAATGTTTATTACCACTACACCATCTGGTCGTCAAAATACTATGTTTTCTTGTCGACAGGAATTAATCCACGCCATGGTGACAGTAGGCACCCCTCCAGACCCTGAAAGCGTTCAGCTGAACCCTCAGCTTGAAGATATCACCATATTTTACCTGGAGTTGCTGGGACAGACACTTATGCAGAACAGGTAAGTTAGAGGATTCAAATTTAAATCTGCACAATAAATACTTTGCGGCTAAATTAATTAAAGAACTTCCTAGCAATTCAACCAAATTAATCCCAAAAACATTTCAATGCTAATCAAAATAACACTTTCCAAGAGGGTACTTAAAAAAAATCTAAATTGGAACATACATACATAACTTCACGCCTGTCTCCCTTATGGGGTAGGTAGAACAACAGAGGTTATAAAACCTTCTGATGTCACGTTTGAGAAATGAGGTATTATAATTATGGAGAAAGGCTATTGCAGTGACAGGGGGTCAGCCTATCGTCAGTAAAACGTCCGTCCCTTAACTGACCTTTACAGTAAATTGGAACACTTTTTAATAATCTGTTTTAACTACAATAAATCACTACATGGAATGGATCGCTTTGAATTGACAATGGCGCCCAAATCGCACTTTTTTATGTTACCGTTGTATGGTAATTTGTTACTTTTTTTAAGTTACAGGATATAAAGTGTATTTTTAAGACTTAAAACAAAACCTTCAGTGTTTCAATTATAACTTTTGACGCCTTTAATAATGTTTGTACACTTTTATATTCTATAGTTGAATTCTTTTCAAATGATTTTCGTGACAGGTCAAAATCGTCAATCATAGTGAAGTTGCCTTAATGAAATTGTTCGATTTTAAAATCGATTGTTTCAAAATACCGATTTAGTTGGTAAAAGATATGGGAATAAAGATTATAGAATTTAGTTTTCTTCTTATAAAACGGGTATAGAATAAATACCATTGGTTTCAAAAATTAATTTAATAATATTGTCTTAAGTTTTCGCGATTCATACTATTAAATAAAACACTTTTTAACCGGATTTATCGCGTATATTTACATTTTAAATTTTGACTCGACGTTTCGGTGTCTTTTCAGACCCCGTGGTCACGAGCGACTGAGGTGTCAAGCGTCGGATTGATAGATTGAAAAAAGTTATACATCATCATCTCCATCTGTTTCTCAGTCTTCGAGCGTAGCGTTCTGGATTGACACAAAACGAGCTGACAGTATCTTGAGTTTCAGGTCGTGCAGCTTGCTGGATGTTAGATTTAATGTTTTTCAGGATAGGGTCCCATGTCGGTGATAGTTTCCAACCATCTTCTCTATTGAAATTAGGGTGTTTTTTAATTTCAATCGCTTCTCTGATCATTCTAGGAATGTAATGCTTCTCTCTAGATAAAATTTTCACAGAGTCAAACCTTAAGTAGTGGTTGGGCTTGTCCATGGAATGCTCACAAACTGCAGACTTTGAAGCTCTTCGATTTTTAATATCAGCTATGTGTTCTTTTACGCGGGTTGATACGTTTCTTTTGGTTTGACCAATGTAGGAAAGCCCACAGCCGCAGTCAATCTTGTAAACACCTGGGTCTTGTAAAGGGATGCTGCATTTAACTGAGCGAAGATGTTGAATTATTTTTGAATTAGGTTTAAATATTGTTTTTATTGAAGCGCGCCTAAGAATGTTTGAGATTTTATCTGTGACACCCTTTACAAAAGGTAAAAATGCAGGTTTGCGTTCGACTGTCTGAGGCTTCACGTGGTCACTGCGGCGGCGACGAGGTGGCTTGAGGCCGTTTTCACGAAGCACCTTGACAACATGTTTCAGTTCATCATCAATGTGCTGAGGATCGCAGATTCCATGTGCTCTCTGAAACAAAGAGGAGCCTACGGCGAGTAACTGGCTCGGGTGGTGGTGGGACTTTCCATTTAAATAGCGGTCAGTATGGGCTAACTTATTATCCTGTTCTAATTCCATAGTGAATTGTATTTTAGTTAGTTAGCCTTTCTTGATGTTTTAAAAAAATAAATCCAAATGGTACACTCAGTCACACAGTTTATAGGAAACCCACCCATACTGACCGCTGTTTAAATGGGAAGTCCCACCACCACCCGAGCCAGTTACTCGCCGTAGGCTCCTCTTTGTTTCAGAGAGCACATGGAATCTGCGATCCTCAGCACATTGATGATGAACTGAAACATGTTGTCAAGGTGCTTCGTGAAAACGGCCTCAAGCCACCTCGTCGCCGCCGCAGTGACCACGTGAAGCCTCAGACAGTCGAACGCAAACCTGCATTTTTACCTTTTGTAAAGGGTGTCACAGATAAAATCTCAAACATTCTTAGGCGCGCTTCAATAAAAACAATATTTAAACCTAATTCAAAAATAATTCAACATCTTCGCTCAGTTAAATGCAGCATCCCTTTACAAGACCCAGGTGTTTACAAGATTGACTGCGGCTGTGGGCTTTCCTACATTGGTCAAACCAAAAGAAACGTATCAACCCGCGTAAAAGAACACATAGCTGATATTAAAAATCGAAGAGCTTCAAAGTCTGCAGTTTGTGAGCATTCCATGGACAAGCCCAACCACTACTTAAGGTTTGACTCTGTGAAAATTTTATCTAGAGAGAAGCATTACATTCCTAGAATGATCAGAGAAGCGATTGAAATTAAAAAACACCCTAATTTCAATAGAGAAGATGGTTGGAAACTATCACCGACATGGGACCCTATCCTGAAAAACATTAAATCTAACATCCAGCAAGCTGCACGACTTGTAACTCAAGATACTGTCAGCTCGTTTTGTGTCAATCCAGAACGCTACGCTCGAAGACTGAGAAACAGATGGAGATGATGATGTATAACTTTTTTCAATCTATCAATCCGACGCTTGACACCTCAGTCGCTCGTGATCACGGGGTCTGAAAAGACACCGAAACGTCGAGTCAAAATTTAAAATGTAAATATACGCGATAAATCCGGTTAAAAAGTGTTTTATTTAATTAATTTAATTCTTCACTGTTTGTCGATAGAGAACTTGTTTCGGTATCAGTATAATCTCCGAGTGAAATATTTAATTGGTGATTATATGAACTCTGGATATATTTAATCCAATCTTAATTTAAGTATTTAAAGCGTTTTTTAACTACTTTTTTTCAATTTTCTGTATTCACGAATCTATTACAAGATGGCTGCTTATATTAATTGATTTGGTGACGTTTCAATAGCGTCAATCCCTATTGACAGACGTCCCGGTCCCTTGCGTCCGACAGATTAAAAATGTATTTATTTTATTACAATTACATATTTTATTAAGAGTTAATAATAATAATAAAATGTGATAAATAATTTACTTTATACTATTTAAATTTACAATTTTATTTAAATACTTTTAAATTTTTATCCCTTCACTTTATTCATTTTATTTATTATAAAAAGTTTGCGCAAAATGGAATATGAGAACTCTCACGAAAATCATTTGAAAAAAATTCAACTATATTTGAATCACTGCTCAGGTTTTAAAGGTAAAAACTTTAAAAAGAGCTCAAAAATCGTCCCTATCATCTAAAAACGATTACACATAACCGTAACTCTACTAAAAACCCACTCACCCCAACCATTCCCTCGCAGAGACCGCCTCTCTCACATTTGGGACGAAGCGAGCGCGCACTACCGCAGGGTAGTACTCTGGGCCGCCTCCCGCCCCATACAACGGGACGACTCATCCCATTCAGGGAAGTCCTATGTCATGGCGAGGACCTTAACGGCCCTATTAAGGACCTCGGCAAGGCTTATGCGCTGTGAGCAATGCGCTCATGCGGTGTTGGAGAAATTGACTTTGCTGTTTGAGTTGCCGTATGCTCAGATTTATAGGCATGCTCTTATTGTAAGTATTCTTGATATTTTTTGTTAGTTATAGTATGAGGTATCTGACGCTGTTTTTTATATAAGAAAGATGAGAAGTTCATCTTTAATGCCACCTTTATTTATTTAATCATTGATGCACAAAACAACACTAATTATAGATGCCTTTCCAAATTGTAACTCAGCATATTCGCTTTCGATAAGCAAGATTTATTGAACAATATATAAAAAAAACTTAATTAGTTACTTAATCTAGTTCCCATAAAGTAAGTCGCTTAAGGACATCTCTTTCAGCATAGAACTCGTTGATAATAAAGGTAGATTGACACGGTATTTGTCCCTGCGAGTTCACCCACAAAAACTTCCAATTGACTTGTAATATTACGACAAAAAGGTAACACAATCAAGGCTCCTTCTTGTGTGTGCAATTTCAGCTCACAAAATTTACAAATATGGAATTTCGTAAATCTGAAAAAGAAATTACAGGCTTATGAGTTTTTTTTTTCTAAGAAAGATTTCATATAAGAACTGCCACATAACCTAAAAGTACTGTATTATTTTCAAATTAGACAGATTTGATAGTTTTGACATGCAATATATTTTTACCACCATCTTCTAGGCTAGTTTCTGCCCCTTTTCTACCAACAATGCTATATTGTAATGTCTTATAAACCCTTACAGATATCATCAGGTCTATACGAGCTCGTCAAAACGTCAGCTCAAAACGTCCACACGGAGCATGAGTGGCAAATTGTGTTCTCTCTGCTATTGGCTAGCGGCGCGGGGTATTGGCATCCTGATGTGCCAAGGCCCAAGAATAATGCAGGTCAGTTAGGTTTATTTATTTACACTTTATTGTTAACATTATATTATAAAAGATTTAAAATACATTCAAAGTGACTGAGATTACACAATTCTAGCAGCGATTTCTACCAGACAACCAGACAGGTTTAGCTATTGATTTAAATTGTAGCGGTTATAAGAATATTAACATAAGTCGTTGTGGCGCTGTCGTTACTGTGCATATCAAACGATATCGTAGGTAAGCAACTTCACGCCTGTGTCTCTTATGGGGTAGGCAGAACACCAGAGGCTATAAAACCATCTGATGTCACGCTTCACAAATAAGGAGGTACTATAATGGTGGAGATAGACTATTGCAGTGACAGGTGGTCAGCCTATCGCCCACAAAACCGCTAAAAAACCCTCTGTCCCTTAACTGACTTTTACAGTATGCCCGAGAAGAGAAGCAACTGGCACATTGTATGTTTTTCTTTCGCTCCCAGTTCATTATGGAAGATAAAGAAGATTAAAATAAACATATGGTATTTTTGGGACTCAGTGTGGGCTGGATTAACAGGATGGAATAATTGGATAAAAAAACCAAATCGATGTATTCAACATTCTTTAATATGAACTACCACCAATTCGGAATATCCTTCTGTTGAGAAGTATTGGCAAGAAACTCAACAGGAATCATCTTTAAATATTTAGATAAGTAAACATCAATAAATTTACTTTACAAATAAACGACACTTAGTTAACCTTAAAGAGCCTATCTAGTTTACACAAAATACAACAATAAAATAATAACAAAAGTAGTAAAATATGGAAAGCTCTCACCAATCAGGAACAAACCCTTCGGCTCTGACCCATGCCAGACCAGCCTCTATGCCCAAAGACACCTTACAGGGAGAGGGGCGGTGTTGCCTACAAAAAAAAACTTATTTCCTAATAGTATTGTTTTTGTTAACAGCGTCAAGTAGATCCGAAGGGTCGGAAGATGAGAGTGATCGTCGGTTGACGAGCGCGTCTTCTGAGAGTGAACTTTCACAGTCGCCAAATGCCCAGGGATGGATATTGGTAAGTTTTATTTATTTATCATAGGAGGAGCAACAGTAAAAATGACAAGTTTAAAAACTAAAAAAATACAATAGGAAGCCAATTAAAGGACCTCACAAAGAGACACAGAAATAGTTGTTTTTAAGCGTAAGAGAAGTGTACAGGTTATGAACACAATTTTCAAACAATTTTTTTTATTCATAAAGCCACCTCAAGAGATCGCCTTTGATGCTAATTTTTTCAAGTTTCAACAAAAGTATATTGTGCTGAATTCGGTCGAATGCCTTTCTATAATCAGTGTAAATAACATCACCTGCTGCCCACCGTCCTTAGCACAAGTAAACGTCATTTAGTAATACAAGTTTGGTAACGGTGGAGCGACCCTTAAGAAATCCGTGTTGGAAAGGACTAAACGCGATAAATCCGGTTAAAAAGTGTTTTATTTAATAGTATGAATCGTGAAAACTTAAGACAATATTAAGGACTAAAAAGATTGTTAAAGAGCAGGATACAGTTGCTTGTAAATCTTTCTTTCGAACACCTTAGAGACAATACACAACTTGGAGATTGGACGGTAATTAGAAACATCAGTTTTCGAACCATTTTTATGTACAGGAGTAATAAACGCTTGCTTCCAAAAACTTGTTACTACCCCTTCTTCAAGCGATTTTTTTAAATAAAATAGAGATTGGAACGGAAATTGGGCCAGTGCAGTTAATAAGAAAACGGGCGGGTAGATGGTTCCCAGGAATTTCCTAGCAAGTTTAAGTCGCGTAGCAACTTAAAGGATTCATGGACACAGCGGTTTTTGTATTTTTTATATTTCTGAAGATATTTATGTTTTTCGTTTATAATATTTATAAGCGAAGAAGTGTATCACGGTGGGTAGGATTTAGGCTTAATTAATTTAGAAGGAATGTATTTTAGTTTCAATTTTACGCAAAAAGAATAAAAAAATGTAGCTGCGTCACTTAATGATAAAGGTGTGAGTTCCTGGTGCCAGTCAGGATCACCACGACTAAAAATATAACTCAAATAAGGCGCTCTTTCAAGAGAAGTTTCATACACAAAGTTTAAGGTACAGACGAGAGCCATGGTGGGGGTCGATAGGAACTAATGGGCAGTCGCTACTGTCGGTCACTGATACACTATCACTACACAAAACGAGGTCAAGGGTTCTTCCATTAATATTTCTGCCATTGTACTGTTTTAATCCTAAAATATTAATTTCGTCCACCAACAAATTTTCATCCGCAGACCTGTAACCAGTAGGCTCCAGAGAATCAGCGCCTTCAAAGCTAGGGTTCCAAAATATACCACTTTAATTAAAATCGCCAACCAGTAAGTACTTCTCTTATGGTTTTTGTAAAATAGTATCATAAAGTTTATTAAAAAAGTTCGAGAGTTGTTGTGAAAAAAATAAACCAAATTTCTCCTTACACAAGTAAATAATACAAACATTTAATTTGATATGGGTTCATGACGCCTCCTCATCTCTCTAATAGCGCCATCCGTGTAGTAGCTACGTTTAATACTAATTTGCAAAATAAATAAACTATGTATAGTTCAGCTTCAGAAAATCGTGACACAAATATGAAGTTTGTCTAAAAAAGACTTTAGTATAATTCTTGTAATAAGGACATAACTAAGTTAACTTATTATTAATAGCACAATTTTAGTCCATGAAGTTATCCTATAAAATACTAAATGAAAGGCTTCAATACCAGCTTACGTATTTTTAAAGTTAAATTGTATGTTGTTATGGCGTTGTGGCTCCTGTGTATACGAGGGCGGGTCAATAAGTCCTTGACTTTTGAAATAAAATACAGATTTTTTGATAAATAAATCATTTTATTTTTCAACGTAGTCTCCCTTGAGCTCTATACACTTTGTCCAACGCTTCTCCAAATTTTTTATCCCTTCCAAAAAATATTTGTCGAGGTCCTCAAAATAGGCCTTTGTTTGCGAGATGACTTCATCATTTTTCCACCAAGCCATTTCCTCAGGTTTGGGAACAAGAAGTAGTCACTCGGAGCTAAATCTGGAGAATGAGGATGAGGGAGCAATTCGTAGCCCAATTCATGGATTTTTGCCATGGCAACTGCACATGTGTGCACCTTTGCATTGTCTTGGTGGAAAAGAAATGAGGCCAAATGAGGTCGGTTTTTTTTCAAATCGTCATTGAATCGGTCCAAAAAGTTGGCATAATATTGATTGTTCTTCCCTTTCGAAGGTAGTCAATGTGGATTATCCTGCGTGCATCCCAAAAAACAGTCGCCATAACTTTATTGGCTGACAAACCCGACTTGGCCTTCTTTGGCGCCCATTCACCCTTAGAAACCCACTGTTTTGTCTCTGGTGTGTTGTGATGGATCCATGTTTCGTCCACGGTTACAAAACGGGGTTTTTATTAGGATTGTTGATCGGTCGGTCCTGTTTTGCCTAGTTCCGTGAAAGAAAAATCATAATTTGTTGTAAAATCTTTATAACAGTGCTGTTAACTAAATAGTTTGTTGGCCTAAACAAGTGTCTATAAAGTGGTGAAAACAAAATCAAAATCTGTTCAGTGGCTTAGAAATTATTAGCAGAATTGTGAATAAAAATCTGTTATTCTTCAACGCACGGCCCGCCTACCTGCTGTGAGTCATCAATCAACCGTGGCGCGATCCGGCACACTACACTTCACTGATTGACTGCACTTCGTGGAGCGATCCGGCACACGCACTCACAGCTAAGTTAAAATGTCTACGACTTGTAACGCCTGCGGGAAGCAGATTCACACACTGAACTTTATGGAATGTAGTAAATGTCAAAAAATATATGATTTAGAATGCCTCACCATCCCCTTGAAAACGTACCAAGAATACTTAATTGAGTATAAACAAACTTGGACTTGTCCAATTTGCGTGGCTAACTTACCCAAACGTAATAACTCAGGGACTCCAGTCCGAAGCTCGTCCGGGCTCAACAATAATACCACGATTGCGGACACGTCCAATATAAATATGACAAGAGGTGGCAAACGTACCAAAAGCCCTAATCTAAACGTTTCTGACAGCTACGCAGAGCTTGTGTTACAAATTCAACATTTGCGCGCGGAGGTAGCTGAACTAAAACAACAAGGAACTGAAATTGTTTTACTTAGGGCTGAGGTTCAAGAGCTCAAAAAAGAAATAGCTTGTATCCCGACTTTGCTTAAACAAAAGATTGCCAAGTTGGAAACAGAGCTCGAACACAAGAATTATGAAATTACTCAAATGAATAGCACCATCGACGACCTGCAATATCAAGTAGCAGCCCAGGAGCAAATGAGTATGAGAAATGAATTGGAAATACATGGCGTCGCAGAGCTGGACCATGAGAATACAGAGCACACTGTCATGATGATTGCAAATACATTCGGTGTTACCCTGACAGAAGCAGAAATCGACGGCGTATGGAGAGTGGGCCCGCGACTGCCAAAGAATCCGGGCGCAAACAAGACGGACTGGAGACCACGTCCGATCGTTGTCAAGCTTGCCAGACGTGGTAAGAGGGATGATCTTATTAAAGCTGCAAAAGCCAGGCGAACAGTTACAACCGAACACATAGTGTCTGGCCCCCCCAACAAGATTTCCATGTATGAACGCCTAAGCAAAATCAACCGTAAGTTATTTCGAGAAGCTCGGCGGCGCATTAAACAGCATAATTTCAGTTACTGCTGGGTTCTTAATGGATTTATATATGTCCGCAAAGCTGAAAAGCTTCCCGCTTTACCCATACGTTCACTCCAAGAACTCACTGACAAAGTTGGAGCTGACACCGGGGAAACGCCAGGAAACCCTTACAAGCAGCGACCGAATCCTACCACAACCGTGTCTTTCATCGCTTAAACTTATTTTTGTAGGCTTAATTTCCAAATTATTTTTTGAACACATTTTTTTCTGTCCACTGTCTATCACACTTTTCCACACAGGCTCTTACACACAATCCATGCACACAAACACTCACTCCTTATTATTCACTGAGCTAAATTTCAATGAGAATAACTTTATAGCTTTTTTTGAACACAATTTTTTCTCTCCACTGTCTATTACACTTTTCCACACAGACACTTACACATAATCCATGCACACAAACACTCACACCTTATTAGTCACTGAACTAAATTTTAATGAGCATAACTTTATAGCTATATACTTATCGTTTTGCAAAAGTTTCGACGATTTCTGCGACCCAATCATTTACAAATTTATTTCCCCTAAATGGCGTCCATAAATATAGATGTTGTCAATGAGATAGACGAAGCTTTTGCTATAAAATGTCAAGAGTTTGATAATCTAGAAAACTGTAAAGTAGTGCTGAATGAATCTTACGGGCTAAAAGTCTTGACCTTAAATATTCGCAGTATTAGCCGTAACTTTGACTCTCTTTTAGTTGCCTTGAAGAGACTTGACATTGCATACGATGTGATCATCCTAAGTGAATGCTGGTTAGAATGCGCATCAACTGTCGGTCAAATTTCTGGTTTTGAAGAATTCCATACTGGCAAGAATTTAAATAGATGTGGTGGCGTTACCGTTTACGTTAAAAATAACTTAAATGCAATTGTGCAAGAGCTCGATATGTCCGACGCGGAAGGCCTATCTATTAAAGTCCCCAATGTAGCTACTATTTTAGCGATCTACCGCTCGCCGTCTTTCTCCGACAAATTGCCTTTCTTGAGCTCACTCCACTCATCTCTTAATTTATTTGAGAGCTCACCGATACTTGTTCTCGCTGGCGATTTAAATATAAATATCCTTGAACCAAACGACGAACAAACTTCCCAGTATCTTGACATCTTAGCTCTTTTCAACATGCTACCTGCCATCACACGCCCTACAAGATTAAATACATGTTTAGATCACATATTTGTTAAATGTCTGACGGCTGACTCGGTTGGCGTGATCGGCCACTCAGGTATTACAGACCACAGCATCTGTATGCTAGGTACGGGTACGCTCGGTAATAAGGCAAAGCCTCAAACTAGAGAAGCTAATAAAATTAACTTCCAAGCGGTATCCGAAGAACTGAAGAAGGTAAACTGGGCTCCTGTAATGTCAACACAAAATGTAGACCTAGCCACTGAGCATTTTGAGTCAATATTATCTACGGCAGTAAACAAACATTCCACACGTCAAACCAAGAAACTCAATTCTCAAACCGTGGATGACACCTGGCTTAATAAGATGCACTAAACATAGAGACAGGCTCCATCTTGACTTCAGAAGACACCCAAATAATAAAGTGAAGGAACTAGTGTACAAAAGATATCGAAATTACCTCATGAACCTTTTGCACCGCCTTAAAAATGAATATGAATCAAGAGAACTCACCAACAACAAAAATAATCCGAAAGGTCTCTGGAAGATTATCAGGCGGATTAGCTGTACAAAAACAAAAACTAACGCAGCTATTGAACTAAAAAACGCAATATCGGATGATGCTCGAGAATCAATTAATTACTGCAACGCTTACTTCGCAAATATCGGCGAGCAGCTTGCGCGCAAATTACTTACGCAAACAAATATGTCGCAGGAAACTTTATCTAATCATCTCCGTCTAGAAAACCCTGCCCCTATGTCATTTTTCATGCAACCTACCGATATATTCGAAGTGGACGGGGTGATTTCGCAGCTCAAAAATGATAGTGCAGCTGGAATAGACGGTGTCTGTCCCGCTCTTCTAAAAGCTATTAAATCTGAAATAATTGAACCTCTTACTTACATCCTAAATCTCAGTATCACTACCGGTGTCTTCCCTGCAAGATGGAAGAGGGCTTTAGTAGTACCTATTTACAAAAATGGTCTCAAAAATAATCCTCAAAACTACAGGCCGATTTCACTTTTAAGCATATTTTCTAAAATACTTGAAAAAGTAGTCAATAAAAGACTTCAATCATATCTAGAAAATCATAGTCTACTGTCTTCAAGGCAGTTTGGATTCAGACAACAGAGGTGTACAGAAGATGCCGTTACGAATGTAGTGGAATTTGTCTCGGACAAACTTGATAATGGCAATAAGTGTGTCGGTGTCCTCCTGGATCTGGCTAAGGCCTTCGATACCATTCCAGTGCAGCTACTATTAAAAAAATTAAAACATATTGGTGTGAGAGGATTACCACTGGAATGGTTTCGAAGTTACCTAATCGGCAGGCGACAATGTCTTAGGGTGGGGGAGTATGTCAGCGATGAACTTCCAATACATTTCGGCGTCCCACAAGGTAGCGTTTTAGGTCCAACACTATTTATACTGTTCATGAACGACATTCATAGCGTTAAACCAAGGGAGAGTGAACTTTATTGCTATGCAGATGACACAATTGCCCTTTTCCACGACAAATCCTGGGAAGGTGCCTTCCAAAAAGCTGAAGCAGGGTTGGCTATCCTAAAAAAGTGGCTTGATAGCAATCTTCTGACGTTGAACGCGACCAAAACTCAGTACTTATGCTTTCATAAGTCTAAATTTTCAGCTCCTCCTTCGCATTCAAACTTGCGTCTGCATTCGGCATGCGACTCCTGCCACAGCTCCTGCCAAGGTATAAAGAGAGTAGCTTGTGCCAAATATCTTGGCGTGGTCCTAGACGAAAATCTTTCTTTTAAGAAACATATAGAAACCACTTCTTCTCGCATCAGAAAACTGATCTACGTAATGAAGAACCTTAGGCATTGTGCAGACAGCAAAGTCCTTCGCTTGGTTTATACAAGCCTTGGAGAATCTCTCCTCAGTTATTGCATCCCTATTTGGGGTGGATCTGGAATCACGGTCATGTTGGGTCTGGAGCGAGCTCAAAGAGCTGTTCTAAAAGCAATGCTCGGTAAGCCACTTTTATATCCCACTGACTGTCTTTATGCCGATTCAAAAATATTGAACGTACGGCAACTTTATATTCTTAAGGCGTCTCTGAAAATGCACCGTAAAGTCCTTAACTCCCTTTATTACCCATCTGCGGTATGCAAGAGAGTATTTAAAGCCCCCAGTATCTCAGTAAGAACTGCTTTCGCGCAACGTCTGCCATCACACATGCTCCCATTTGTCTATAACAAAATGGTTAAAATATGTGACATAAAGACAGCTACAGTCAAAGAAGCAAAATATACACTCTCTAATAGGTTACAATCTATGTCATACCTTGAGACAGAAGACCTTGTCAAGCACTTAGCTTAGCCCACTATTCTGTTTATCTAACTGTCATTGCTCTAAATACATACACACACACACACCTATACACAAACACATAAACACACATACCCAACTACACAAACACCCACTTCTTTATAACAATAATACATAAATTAATAAAATAAAAGTTACTAATGCATCTAAATCTGTCGCTATCCTGTTAATTATACCTGGATGCCCACGATACAGGTTCTTCCTAGTGTGGGATCCACAGCTAATGCACCCTTGTATTGTTACATTAAATCTTAACGAATGTCTTTAAATCTAATACCTGGCTTTGTAATTATATAGTCATGTCGTTCTTCAAGTTTATGTTATGTAACAATGTAAAGATTGAATAAATTATTTTGTAATTATTTTGTATTTTGTAAAAACTCCTCCATATATCGATTAAACAACGCCAAACCTTCCTGTGAAGTTGTTACACCATTGCGACTGTGAGCAAACGTGGCATCTATCTTGCGGAAAGCTTTCTCATGCCCAAGTGATACTTCAAAATTGAAACAACTGAGCCATGCGAGATCCCTACGGTTTCCACATTCTCTCGCACCTTCAATCTTCGGTTGGTCAACACCATATCGTGAATATTTTCGATTGTTTCGAGTATAGAGACCACAACGAAATTCAGTAAACCACTTTTTTACCATTGAAATCGATATAAGTTTTTAAACTGGCATGGTCATTAACATTTAAATTAACTTTAGAAACGGGATAAATGAAAAACATGGTAAATATCCCGTTTCTAAAGTTAATTTAAATTGAAATCGATGGTGCAAAGTCCCTATGTATTTATCAAGCTTAGCCTTGGTCTCGGTAATGGTTTTTTTTCGCAAAAAATAATGCTTAATAAGCACACGAAATTCACTTTTTTAAATTTTTTCCTCAAATTACAGGGTAGTCTGATAAAGATAGCTGTCAAACACAAACTAACTGACGCAGCAAGTTTAAATTTTGACAGTAGTCAACTGACAGATGCCTGTTGGCAGGAGTAGTGTTGCTTTTTCAGTAATGAGGTCAGAAATTCAAAAAGTCACGGGCTTATTGACCCGCCCAGCTATTAATCGATATCGCAGGGTGAGCAATGCTTGTCGCGGTCGGTATTAGGATGGGTGACTGTCGATCATTCAATTTAAATTACCGTGGATTACTGTGATTTGGAGAATTGTTATTATTGTGTATAAGACTTTAACATAGTTATAAACTTTTTGGTATGAAAACGTTTATAACAGTTTCTTTTAACAAGGCAAAACTATAGGTAGTTGCATTCTATTAGCAATACTCTGTATGATTCTGTGACGTGTTGGAGTTTTGTAGAATTAAAACACCCAAGTCAGCATAGTCCGTCTAACTTTCGCTTCGTACGCTAGCACTTCCCTTGTAACTATAGCGGTTCTCCAGTAGCGGCGGCGCAGCGGTAGCCTCGTAGCAACAGCGTCGCGGCGCTAGTTATTTAACGCCAGCGAAGACCAGCGTCAACGCGGTGTAACCGTAACGGTGAACCCCAAAACGGGATCTTTATACAAAGATATTCTGTAGACGAGATGTAGAATTTGAAATTTGTCTTGTAAGTCTCCCAAGGTAAGTACTCGGAGCACAGAGCGACGTGTGGTTAGCTCGAGAACGGTCAGCGGTATGGCGGTCGGCGGGGGGACAGTGGGGCGTGCTACCGAGACCCACGTGCGCACGAGTCCAACGTACAAATTTGACCGTTAGGACCGGCTTAGTGTTAGCTAGCGTAGCGGTAAATAATATTTTGAGGATGGCGGAAACAATATCACGTTAGGCACTCGCTCCGTTCCGGATAGTATGCGATATTTCATAAAAAAATTATGACAGGCTTGCACGCAGATTTTTGCGTTGCGGTACTTTAGGTCGGCGCCAGACTTAGCTTCACATGTTTGCACACATGTTTGATTGCTATGTGTGGCTATGTGTGCTATGGATGGACTTTGGATATGTATTCAACTTTTGCACAAAGGTTTGCACTTTGCTATCCGGTGTCGGTCTTTTTCGACACATCAAAGCGTTCAAAGTTGAATGTGTTCAAATGTTTGCGTGCCTTGCCACACTTGTTCAGTGTTCAGTTGCTCGAGCGTTGTTGAGCGAGACGTTGTGTGCATGTTACACTGCATGCGGCGATATAATGGACTGGGGCAGCGAGTGCGTTCTGGAATTTGTAGAGTTGTTACAGGGAGAACCATGTATATGGAAACCTAAAAATAACACCTAAAAAAATAATTACATGCACATAAATAATACAGACTAGCTGAGTCTACGAAATCTTGTTTGTTGTCTACCAGCATACTGTGGAGAAAAATGTTTGCGAAGTAAGTCTGGCAGGTTACGTCTATATGTGTTCAAATGCTTTGCAAAGTCGTCAAAGATTTGTGAAAATCTTTGAAGCTATGTCTGGCGCCCGAGTTATGTTGTAGATTTTGATACTCTTGTTAACAGAGCTTCATTTTTTCCCCTCCAGGTAAACAACAAAGACTCCTCTACTGCTCCCGCTACGGAATCCCTGCGGCCGCACCGCGCCGCCGCTCTAGGCCGCTGTTGTGAGGCACTGGCGCTTGTGGTGCGCGACGTGGCGCACGTGACGCCGCACAACGTGCGCTGCGCCGTGCGCTGCGTGCGCTGTGCGCAGGCCGCCGCCGGTGAGTGCCTCCCCCCCGGCTGCTCCACCCCCGCCGATCACTCTTCCATGCTGGACTGGGAGCGAAAGAAAAACATAGAATGTGCCAGCTGCTTCTCTTCCTGGGCATACTGTAAAAGTCATTTAAGGGACGGAGGTTTGACCTACTGTCACTGCAATAGTCTCTTTCCATCATGATAGTGCCTCCAAATTTATCAAACGTGACATCAGATGGGTTTCTAGCCTCTGGTGTTCTGCTTACCCCATTAGGGATACAGGCGTGAAGTTATGTATGTATGTATGTAAGACGGCGAAACGGTGCCAAAAGGATGACACTTCTTGGGCACCGAACCGCCGTAAACAAAGGAGGAAGCTGAGAAAGAGAAAAACTCACCTTCCCGACAGCTAGTCGCAGCAGGTCAAAAGACGTACTGCTTCTTCAAAGACTATGGGGATACGGTATCGTGTACTGAACCATTTCTTACGCGAAGCGCTCTAAACTTCATCCGTTGGTACTCGCTATTGAAATATGGCTATACCCACAAAGCAGATACATAGTAGAGCTGCTGTAAGCAAAGTTGCACAGCTTCAATTTGGGTTGTCCTGACATCACAGCCTTTAGTTCAAGCTATTCCTCGCTAGAGGCACTGGCGTCAGTTCGTCGCTGACTTCTGTGAAGTATGTGCACGCATAGATATTAAAAACATATTAAATCCTCCATTGTTTCTCGATGTAAAATTTAGTTTTCTATACTTTTATAAAGGAATTACATTGACAATCCAAATAAAATTAACTTACCACGAAGATAATTTCATTCATAATTATTTTTTACAAATTGTTTGTTTTCCAATCGTTTGTGTCCAAAATTCCAGATTGTTATTTGTTGCCTAGGTGATTTTTATGCTCCGAAAAAAGGTTGCGCTATCTAGCGTCAAGTAGAAATACTTTTATTTCGCGGTTTTTTCTGACGGATTTGGAACGTATGAAATTTCGTTAAAAAACTAGAGCCACCTGGTAAAGTATAGCTGAACTTTTTTGATGATCATGTGAATATTTTAACCTTATGTTTCAACCGGTTTTTACTACTCGCTACTAGGTGACTTATGCCATCGTCTATTTGGCTATGATTGGCCATAACCCACCGCTTACCCCTCCCGCACCCCGCGCGTAAGCTTCACTTGAGTCCCTAGAAAAAATTGGATAGGGCAGCTCCTCTATATATTTCCTCCGTGGTTATACCTATTGAAATACCGTACACCCTACTGATAACAGATGATGGTATACTCGACACATGCTGGAGACCAGGAGGGAATTAGCGTTCGCAGCATATTTGCTGAAAGTGATACGAGGTAAGGTACACCACCCAGACCTATTACAGAACGTAAGGTTCTGTGTGCCTGATAATTACGTCCATCGCAGGCGCCGGCCGCGCTTGTTGGTTGTACCGCGAGGTAGAACTAACTTGATGCAAAGAGCACCTCTAGCCCGCGCACTGCAAACATTAAATGTAGTCACAAATCAGGTAGATTTATTTACATGCTCTTTGAATGAATTCACAAAAAGCGTTATGTATACTTTGTGTTATCCGGGATGACTATGTGAATTAAGTAGTATTTTATTATATTTTGACATTTTAAGGGAAAGTTTTTTTTTTTTTTATAAGTGACTAAACCCGCGTTTGACCTCAATCTCACCTGATGGTAAGTGACGATGAGGTCGAAGATGAAAGCACACGGGCTTAGGAAGGAACTGGCTCTTTATACAATATTGCCGGAAACCCTTACCGCCGGAGCGGTAACATTTGGCGACAGACTTTATATAAAGGGTGGTCGCTAGCCAGGCGGACCCAGAAGGGATCCTACCACCAAGCAAAGTTTTTGTTTTCAATGGGTTAGATTAGAGTTAAGTTATGATTTGTAGTTTTTTGGACATAATATGTGACATTTAATTGAAATTGTATTTGACGTAGTTATAATGTTAGGTTTATTTGATATTTAAGTATTGTTTTGTTTTTGGTTTTTATTTTTTATTTGTAAATATTTTGATTTTGTTTTGTATTAAACGGAATGTAAATAAATGTAAATGTTGACAGCACCATCGCATTGGATATTCTGTAAAGGTGGTGCTATGATTTTTGTAATAAATAAATAAAACATTCTAGTGGACAAGTCTAAAATTCAGTCGAATCATCACCACTTACCGCGATTGAAGTTAATTCTCCTTTGGAATGAATGAAACTTCTAAGCTTGACATTAAAGATATTTAAAATTAGAGCTTCTAATGTAGAATACGGCCTAGTATCCCAGTTTTTATTTCCTTATGAATTTTTTTGGATACAACTGGAGCAAAGATGAAGATGAAGTGCCATGGTGGAGAAATGACTCAAATTTTCCATTAAAAAAAATGCAACTTTATCCTTTAAAGTTAATGTAAAAAGCTTGAAAAGAACCTTGTGCAATCAGAATTCAACTTTATATCCTCAGTGAAAAAGCTAAAAACCCGCGAGACCCGGTCTCGGAGCAACTCGACCCGTCGCCGCGGCAACAGCTCCAGTGATGATGAAGAGGAAACGTCCGATCAGTACCATATGATCTGTATGCAGGTGTGTTAAGAATCATTTTTGAATAACCCATTTTTTTTTAAAGAATCATAAATCATTTCATGAATAAGTCGCCGTTGGTGCGGTGAAATTAGTAAAAGAATGTATGAAGAGGAGTTTGAAATGAAAGAGTTTCCAGCACTGAGTAAAGGTCGCTCGGTTACATATCAATGTGTGCACCATTCGATAAATTTTAACCACGATCCAGTCATAACATTGTGTTAAGTTTCCGTAATTCATGATATAAAATCGGATTTTCGTTAGGTACACCTATGACTACGGTGTCTGTAAAGACATTAAGAAATAAAAATGAAAAAAAAAAAAACGGTGAAACATAATTTTATTTTCGTCAGTTTGTCAATGACTTCATATTCCTTTAATTTTTTATACATTAATTCTTATGAGTACTATGTGACAATTTAAATTAACCAGTTTAAAATATAAATAAAATCAGAATCATTTTGCATTTTGAATTCGAAGTTGTCATCACAACCTTTCGAAATGAACATTAGACATTAGAAGTTTATTTAAGTAATTTGCATTTTCAAATGCATTATTTTTTTCATAAAAATATACAAGTGCAAGCCCATTTTTCAAATTTGAATAGATATTTACAAAAAAGATATCGTTTTGTTACAGCTCTTGGACCTAATGCATACTCTGCACAGTCGCACCGCACAAATATTCAAATGGTGGAGAGACGAGGCCGACGGACACGGTTAGTATATACTCTGTGATTGGATAATTGTTTATTTAAAAAATACATTATACATTTAAATAACAGAGATGATCCGTTTTTCTGAGTCGCCTTATTTAATAAACATCGACGAGTATTTTTCAAATAATCAATTGTAACTTATAAGTTGTTGCGCTTACAAGAAAAAATGCAACATCTATTTTGCCGCTTATATAAAAAGACTTGAGTTTAATTTCGTGTCACGATGCCTATTAAATATGTAGTTAATATTCAATTCACTTACGGTCAATCTCAATGACTTCCCAAACGGTAAATGTAAAAGTAAAAATAGAAATTCCAGAAACTATCTAGCTTAAGTGATTTATTTGAAACAAGATAGTACAGGAATTTCTATCTTTTGTTTTACTATTTGGTAAGTTATTTAGACCGGCCTTTAATCCATAAAGTAGCCTTCATCTCTTAGGTCTTCGATGGGCATGAAATGATTTGTTCTTTTAATCAAAAGCCCTAAAAATAAGATATACAAATACTTCTTATCGTGGCATAGTTATTTCCTATAAAGTTTTCACATGCGTTTCAAATGTCTTTTTCAGAAGAAGAATACGACCTATGGGAGGTCGCTTGGCAGCCCTTACTGCAGGGAATCGCTCTGTTTTGCATGGATAGTAGGAAACAAGTAAGTTATTAAGACAATACTAAGTTACTTTATATGGTTGTTTACGAATAAATCAAAGACACTCGCGGATTATGTGAAAATTCCGATCAGCAAACAAGCAACAAAACTTTGCCTAGAAATAATAATTTATTTTGCTTTATTGGGTATCGACGATAATAAATAAAAAATATACTTTTAATCATATTTGTTTTAAAACCTTATCTTAGGAAATTTTATGAATTATCCAAATATATTCTTAGTACGTATTCATACAAAATCATCTATAATCTTCGAAAGAATGCATGCGTGCCTAACGCCCGGAAACACAGTTAATGCCAGTGGAGGGGATAAGTTTATTGTCTAACAAAAAATATGTATAATATATTCAATTTATTTATTTCTTAAATATACCATCCATTATCTAGTATCTATAACACAAGTTCTTTAAGATACTTAATTTGTTTTATAGATCTAGCAATATACGAGCGCGCGTGGCCTTTGTTTGTAGTTGTAATCGTAAATACACATTTCTGTTAGTGTGCGTGCCCGACGGAGCGGTCAGTAGCGAGCGAGTCATCTATTAATTGAGCGAGCGAGATTGCAAGATGCAATACGCCTGTATCCCTTATGAACACCAAAGGCTATAAATGTTTGACATCATCTTCTTATTTAAAATAATAAATTCCTTGATTGACTCTCCCGAACTTCTTCGTTACATTCAATTCTCCGGCCGCACACGTTTACCTGTGCGCCCCTCGCGTAAGACTTCTACGTTTGTACCTCCTCTACGTAATAAAAATAACTCATTTTCAACCCGTAACTCATTTTTTTATCGTTCTACCAACACAGGAATTTTCAGAAATTAATCTTTTTTGCACATCGTTAAGAAGTTTGAAAAAACTGTTACAACAAAATCTTGTAGGAAAACTTTAAAATTGCTATTTTAAATTATGTTTGTATAAATATTGCTTCGTGTTATTTTGATTCTGATTGATAAGTTGCATTGTTTTGTATCGAGACTGTTGTCACTAATTTGAATCACTGTATAATTATTGCTTAACTCTTGTTAAAATGTTAATAGTATATTATGTAACAAGTGAGCGAAGTTGCTAATTACAGTTGAGGCTATGATTTGAGCCCGAGCCGCAGGCGAGGGCTTAATAATGAGCCGAGACTGTAATTAGCAACGCTCACGAGTTACATACGACGTTTTTCAACACACTTGTGAGTAAAAGACAGACATACGTGATCATAAAATAACAAACAAAGCTGTGAATTGTGATTGAAAAATGGCGCCGAACCTCGCGCATGCGCGTAAATTTTTTTTTCCGTCAAATGTGTCAATGTCTGTATAGCATATACAGCCTATTTTAAGTGAAAATGTTCAATTTGGAGTGGTAAATGCAAATATTTTAATATTTTATGACAAATGATTGTAAATTGTGAATAATTTGTTTAATATACAAATTTATTTTACTAATATAAGGCGCAAACATTTAAAAAATGTATATGGATTTGAAGTGGTATAAAACCTCTTTGTTGTTTCTGAAAATATTTAGTGTATAACCCGGACCAATAAAATATGCTCTGTTTTCTCGCATGTTATTTGCACAAAGGTACAATTTAACTTTGTAGGATTCGTTATATTATGCACTAGGGTATAATATATTATGCACGCGTGACTTATAGCCCAGTTTATAGTTCTAAACTCAATAGAATAACGCTCACTTTACGAGCAAGTGTGTTGAAAAATTAATTAAAATGTTATTGTTGTCCCCTTCGAACTCACCTTTTACTATTATTATTGGGCACTGTTGGACTTTTAATGTAAAAGTTTTTTATTTATTACTTTTTTCTGTAAATGACTGTTTGTTGCCAAAATAGAAATAAATAAAAAAAAATAAAAAAAAAAACCATCTTATGTCACGTTTAACAAATTTGAAGGTATTACAATGATGGAAAGAGTCTGTTGCGGTGATAGGGTTCAGCCTATCGCCTGCAAAAACGCCAATAAAACCCATGTCCCTTAAGTGACTTTTACAGTATGCCAGAGAAGAGAAGCCGCTGGCACACTCTATGTTTTTCTTACGTTTGCCAGTCCAGTATGGGAGTGGAATATCAAAAATATTTGTTTATTATTTATTTAATGATTCTATCCCTTCAGCTAAGCAGCAGTGCCATAGCCTACCTGCAGCGGGCACTGTTAGTCCCCGGCCTAGCGGGTATGGGCGGCGCGCGCTGGGAGGCCTGCTTCGACCGGGTTCTGTTCCCGTTGGTGGACAAACTGCCCAAAGCGGACACGCAGGCCAGAGCCAATACCATATTGTGTAAGGTGAGTCGGAGTTGTGGTCTGATGCTGTATTATTTTTAAATTGTTTTTGTAAGTTATCAAAAATATTGTTTAAAAAATTGGCCGTAGAATTGTAAATCTTATCGTATCTTACTTCTTACTAATATTATAAATTTGAATATTTGAATGGATGGATGTTTGTTCCTCAATCGCGGCAGAACGACTCAACGGATTTGGATGAAATTTGGCATAGTGTTAATATATAGTCTGGAATAGCACACAGGCTACTTTTTATGCCTATATTCCCGCGGGATTCGAAATAGCGCGGGCAAAACCGAGCGAAACAACTAGTAAATAATACTTTTCTGTATTGAGAGTAGTATCATCACACCTCAAGGTAAAGAAGTCTTCTTAAACCTTGTGTATTTTTGTTGTGTATCTGTGTTCAACCTCATCGACCTCATCAGGTAAGGTGAAGGTCAAATGCGGGATTAGAAAAAAAAGTTATATTTTTTCTCAAGTGACAAGAACGCTCATTTAGCTTTATGGTCTTATACTTTGTAATCTTATTTAATCGTTGCAAAAGCTCCCAAATATCAAGAGCTGGACAAAAATAAAAAAATATAACTACGAATACCTTTTTTATATTCATGAAACGGGTTATTTCCAACAATACTCATAATCATCATCACAACTCTTTTAATGAGCCCACTGCAGGGCAAGAGTCTCTCCCCTGGGTGACGAGGAGGTATATGCTATAATCCACCAAGCTGGCCCAGTGCTGGGTGCCAGATTTTTCAGGGCGCCGAAATGGCTTCTGACAAATCCTAAAGACCACTGTTTACAAGAATACAGCACCCGGGACCGACTGCTTAACGTGCCCTCCGAAGCACGGAAGTTGCCGTGAGAAATGAATGGTCGGCGGTCACCCATCCAAGTACCGACCGCGCCGAACGTTGCTTAACCTGTGATATCGTATGATACACTCAGTAACCACGGCGCCACGACGACTTTCGATACTGATCCGAATCAAAAACGTCGTTACTATCCAGTTGACTACAACGATGGTTTAAAATCTTACAGCTTTTTTTCTTTTTGACGACCACTTTGGCGATGGGGTAAACCTATCTGCCTCAGACGCCAGTGGTTGCGGGTTCGATTCCCGGCCGGAACAAGAAGAAAAATGTTCCTTGTCTGGGTGATGTATTTATATTCTAGGTTCCCATAACACAAGCTATGCTCACTTTGGGGCCATGTAGTTGGTGTGATTGTCTGGGGATTTTATTTATTTATTACTAGCCACCGCGCGCGGTTTTACCCGCGTAACTTTTGATCCCGTGGTAATTTCGGGATAAAATATAGCCTATAAACTTCCTCAAGAGTTGGGCTATCAAATGCTATCAAAATAATTTTTCAAATCCCTCTTGTAGTTTCTGAGATTAGCGCGTTCAAACAAACAAGCTCTTCAGCTTTATATATTAGTATATTTATTTATTTATTTATTTATTTATTACCAATAACAAAATCCACAGACCTTAAGAATAGTTAGATAGTTCACATAAGAGATACGAGCTTACGTCTAATGACGGATTTACATTTTATTATTAAAACTTGAGAGCCTAATATATTTTATCGTAAAGAGTTTATACAGATTTTGTTTTTAATTAAGTAATTAGTTCTAAAAAAAAAAGAGAGACGAAAGTACGGAGAAATACAAATTATCTAAACTTTAATTAAGTACATGGTTTGATACAATTTGTTAAAAAATAAAATAATAATAATAACGTAAGTTGCTAAGTAACTTCCTATTTAATAAGAATTATTGAGTCAGAATGAGTGTGTGTGTGTGTGAGTGTGTGTGTGTGTACGTGTGTCTGTATGTATGGGTGTAAAGATATGGGTAAGTTTGGATTTTATTGTTATTCTTTTCTGTCTGAGTTTGAGATCACTTCTGTTAACTGTCTCCTAAATTGATTTTTGCTAGCATTAAATATATCAGTAGAATCAAAGTATTTATTATAGGTTTTTTGCGTTCGATAGATAATTGCGTTCTGATTATAATTTGTACGTGCGCTGGGCAAATCGAACAAGGCTGTGTGTCTTGTACGGCGTGAGGGGACTCGAAACCGCAGAAACAGTTCCGTGAGCTCGGAGCAATCGATTGCACCATGTACAACACTGTGCAAGAACATCATGTCGTTTAAAACTCTTCTATCTTTAAGTGACAGAATCTTATGAGTTCGACATGCGTTCTCGTAATTTTGGATTTTAAGTTGGCTTCGATAATTCAAATTCTTTATAAATTTCAGTTGAATTTTTTCCATGCTATTTATATTTATTAGGTACTGTGGATTCCAGATATTACTACAGTACTCAAGTACACTTCTTACAAAGGCGAAGTATAACATTTTGATGCAGTTAGTATCAGTAAATGGTTTACTGACTCGCAAAATGAAACCTAAGTTCCTGTATGCTGTACTTACGATGTGAGTGATGTGGTCATTATATGATAGTTTGTCGTCCAAAATAATGCCTAAGTCTTTTATTTGTTTTACTTTTTTTAAGTTTTTGTCACATATTTTATAATTAAAGTTGATAGGGTTTATTTTACGAGTAAAAGTCATTGTCATACATTTATTAATATTAACGTCAATTTTATTATCTGTATAGTACTTATTTAAACTAATAAGGTCATTTTGAAGATTGATGCAGTCTGAAATTGAACTAATTTTATTATAAATTTTCGTGTCGTCGGCATACATTAAAAATTTTGAAAATTTAAAGCATTTACCCACATCGTACAGGTAAACAGCATACAGGAGCGGCGATAGAATTGAGCCCTGGGGCACGCCTGAGGGAACATCTATATAGTTTGACCGATAACCGCCTACTACTACAGCCTGGCTACGGTTTCGAAGGTAGGATTCCATCCATCGCAAAAGGTCACCACATATGCCTAGTTCTCGCAACTTGCGCAAGAGAATGATGTGATCTACACGGTCGAACGCTTTTTCGAAATCCGTATAAATCACATCTACTTGCGAGCCGCCATCCATACCTTGCAATACGTCATTGGTAAGAACAGCTAGATTGGTGTTGGTGGAACGTCCTTTAATGAAACCGTGTTGGTTAGCTGGTATATTGCGATAAAGAAAAGGGTGTAAATAGTGATGGACTGTTTTTTCCATAAATTTACTGATTGTATTTAACCTGGATATGGGGCGGTAATTCTCTATAGCTGATTTTGTGCCTTTTTTATGGACAGGAGTAATGTGTGCGGTTTTCCATATGCGCGGGACGTACCCCTCTTTAAAACAACGATTGAACAATAGAGTTATAGGTTTGGTTAGAGATTTTGAGCAGTTAATATAAAAAATGGGCGGAATATGGTCACTACCAGCGCCTTTGTGCGGATTCGTGGATTTAAGCAATTTAAAAACAAAATCGGCTTCCACATGGATTGAATTTAATGTGTCAGAACTTATAATGTTTACCTCGTCATTAGCTGTGGAATTCAAAATGGATACGGGTTCACTAAAATTTTTACAAAAGCACTCGTTGAATGATAAACATATATTTTTTGGGTCTGAGATTGACTTATTTTCGTAAATCATTAAATTAGGGAAGTCAGTGTTATTCTTTCTTCTAGACTTGACATATGTCCAAAGTAGTTTAGGACATGCTTTGATATTTTGTTGAGAACGTTCTATGTAGGTATGGTAACAATTTGTTTGCAATTTTTTGGCCTGGGCGCGTAAATATGAAAAAGTTTCGTAATCTTGTTTATTCCCATATCGTTTCCAGTTGGAATGAGCCTTAGATTTTTCTTTGATTAATTTTATTAAGTTTCGACTATACCAAATTGGATAATTATATTTTTTTGAAATAGTTTTTTTGGGTACATATTTAACAATAGCTTCATTAATACGTTTATAAAAAATATTCACCGCGGTCTCCAAGTCACAAGACAACAATAGATCCTCCCATAGTAATGCCTCTAAATCATTATTTATTGAGGCATAATCTGCTTTAAAGAAAAGTAACTTAGTTTGCGGCGCTTGTTTTAAGGGTGGTATCAATATGTCAGTTGCATCTACGATTAATGTCGGGTGATAAATATCTTCTTTAACAAATGCTAAGTTAGATCTTTGTAAACCCAGTGAAAAGTTAGCGAATATTAAGTCTAGAGTATTGTTATGCGAGTTTACGGTAGAGTTAAACTGATTGAAACCAACATAGGATGTGTAATTAATTAACTGAGAGGCAGAATTCTGTATTTCTATTGATCCTTTTTTTAGTATAATAGGGGAACCCGTGGTCCATTGGATGCAAGGTAAGTTAAAATCTCCAGTTAAAATAATTTTGTCATTCGGATGTTCTTCCGTAATAATCGCGAGTAAGTCTAGTAGTACCTGTAAACGTGTAGTTAAATGTTTATCGGGCGGCAAGTAAACAACTCCGATATGCAAGTCATAGCAGGGAGGACGGGGGCCGGAGGGCGCGGGCGAGGGAGCAGCGAGCGCCTCCCGCGGCACAGTTACCCACACGCACTCGAGCCCTTCGCGCTGCCACTCGGGACGCGCGCGCGCACCGAGCCGCGTCGCACTCAGTATCATAACTCCGCCGCCGCGAGGGCCTCCGCCGCCGCGAGGGCCTCCGCCGCCGCCGGCGCCCACGCCGCTGCCGCTACCGCGGTCCCGTCGAAACACCTCGTACCTGTTGCAACTCAGTTCAGCATCGTAAATGCCATCATGAAGCCATGTCTCGGTGCAAAGAACAACTTCTGCTTCACAAATCAGTGTATTTTTATAGAATTCTGTGATTTTAGTTCGAAGCCCGCGCACGTTTTGATACATCAATTGTAATCTAGTAGTCATTGTTGGATATATATATGTATAAGTAATCCATGCTTAATGATCTATCGAGCGTTGGCGGTAAAAATGAAGTCGAGACTGAATAATAAAAATTTAAGAGACTTTGAAATAAAAGTGAAACTAAGTAATATGAGTAAGTGATGTGCGTCAAATCACAGACAGTGTTATTTGTTTCTATTGTAATATGTTTATTGAAAATTATTGTGGTGATAAATGAGTGTGATGGACTGTAAGGCGAGTTGTAAAATTGTAATTTAAATGGATAAGAATAAAGATGACTGTGTGTATAGTGTGTTATTTTGTATAATAGCTTTGGACAAAGATATTTTTTTGAAGTACTTACAAAATTGATAAAAATGGTAATGATGAGTAAATAATTAATATTGATTATTGTTCGTTTTATTTTAATTCTTCCAAGTCCCTTAAACTTAATATCGGGATGGGTGGCGAGCTGTCTGTTTTTCGTATATATATCCGGCAGTTTTTTGTCCATACGTGTTTGATATTGTTTTCAAATGCTTTAGTTTTACAAGATTTTAATAATTGCTTATTTTGCTTGGTAAGGTGTTCATTGATATATATCTTTTTTATCTCGCCACCCACACCGATGTCTTTAGTTGTTATATGGCGCTTCCGCGCTGCAGCGATGATGGTGTCCTTTGTTGCCCGCTGCCGGAGGCGCGCCACGATGGCGCGGGCGCTGCTGCTGCCGCCGGCCGCGGCGCCGCCGGGCTGCCGGCGTCGCGGCTGCACGCGGTGCGCGAACTCGATGTCGGTGGGTTGCACTGTGACTCCGATTTGGGCTGCGATCTTAACTACCACATCGACAGTGGACTCGTTGGCATTCTCGGGCACTCCGACTACCTCGATATTCTGCGCGCGGGACCATTGTTCACTACGCGCTTGGGAGTCCTCCAGTGTCTTCGTTCGTAGCTTTAAGGAGTTAATCTCCTCTCTGAGCAACTTATTTTCCTCGTTTAGTTGGGACATCCTTTCTTTAGTCTTCGAGTAATACTTAAAAAAGTCGTCACATTGTCCACTCAGATATTTTACCGATGCGTCGAGGTCGGTAATACGCTCCCCGAGCGCACGGAACTGGACCTCCATTGCTTCCGTTAGAGATTTGGTAGCCTCACCGTGGTACGTGTCAGGACGTGGGTCGGCGGGAGCGGCGATATTCTCGTGAGGAGATGTAGGTGCCGGCGTGCCTCGCTTCACGGTAATATTGATATGATCCGTTTCAACAGGAGGTAAACTTATCTTAACTGGGGTATCCGAGTTGTCTCCATGCCTGGGTTGTTTGCTAACGCATAGGGGGCAAACCCATGCTTGGGTTTTCTTGTAGGATTCTATCGATAGGTTTACACACGCGAAATGGTACGTTTTGGCACAAGTTGTTCGCGAACAGGTTGCTTTTTCGGAGACTTTAAGGGTCTTTTTACAACCGCTGCATGAGACCATTTTAGCTGATATTTAGGTAAAATTCACTTGATTTTAAACTGTTTAATTGTGAATGTAAAACAGAAATTGTATTATTATAATTTGAGAACCTCAAGTAGATTAGTATTTTCCGTTAAATGGATACGAGACTATTGTCTATAGATAGTATAGATTATTATATAGTAGTATAGATTATTTATTTCTACTACCATATTACAGGTATTCCTACAACACCTGTCCGCACTAAGTCCGCGGCCGCGGTTTCCCTCGCTGTGGCTGCGCATAGTCTCCGCGCAACAAGCGCTCGTCAAACACAAGGACGATCCCTTGACCGAAGCCGCCGTGGAATCCTTGAAGAATATGATATTGGTCATGAGGGAAGTTAAGGTAAGGGAAATATACAATTAAACTATTAATGTATTGTATTAATATTATGTAATAGTAGATAGTAGCCAAGGGCTGTAACTCATCAATTGCAGCCCGAGATGCAATTGATGCTTACACCCGAGCTAACTATTCTGCTTTACATCTCGATTGTGAGGTAAGTAGAAAAAAACCGGCATTACAAGAATAAATACATACATACATAACGTCACGCCTGTATCCCTTATGGGGTAGGCAGAACACCGAAGGTTACAAGGCCATCTGATGTCACGTTTGATAAATTTGGAGGTATTATAAAGATGGAGAGAGACTATTGTAGTGACAGGGGGTCAGCATATCGCCCACAAAAACGCCTTTAAAACCTCTGTCCCTTAACTGACTTTTACAGTATGCCCGGGAAGAGAAGCAACTGGCACATTCAATGTTATTCTTTCGCTCCCAGTCCAGCATAGAAGATAATACAAGAATAAAACATTTTAATATTGTTAATTGCTGCTTCAGCTTCCATTTTCATTGAATCAGGAGTGCAGCTTATATCTTCATCAATTGAAGAACTCGTGTTTTTTCCTAATTAGCACGTATTTATAAAAAATCCCAAAATCAAACAATATTTAAAGTTAAAGTTGTCTATTCTCGCCTTTTTTCATTAAAAAGAAACTAGTAAAGAACTTTTTAATTATTTTTTTCAAGATCGACATTGAGCTTCGCCGTTAGATATTTAAAATTGATGACTATTAGTAAATAAGTAAATATTTCTGACACTCACACAACATTATCTAGCCCAAGTTAAGTTTCTTAAGGAACTTGTGTTTTGGATACTAGATAACTGATATATTTAAGAAATATATAAACATACATATTGAATAAATACATATTTTTTATTAGAATAAACTTAAATAAACATCCATGACTTGACGGCTAATATCTGTGTGTTCATCACACAAATATCCGCCGCCGCCGGGATTCGAACCCAGGACCTCTGGCATAGAAGGCAATGTATGTTACCGCTACACCAGCCGGTCGTCAAAACTATTATACTCACACGAAGACAAGGGAATAGCAAAGCGACCTCTTTGGTCATTGGGCTGAATGCATGATGTGTATTGCCAGTATGATGGTTAGGTGTACGCGAACTTATTGAAAGAAAGTGTTTTTTTTTAATTACTAACCGCCCTAGGGCTTTTCTAGCTAGATAATTACCCTAGAGCGCTAATTAGGCACCTACAAGCCCTGTTGGAGCTAATAAGAACCTACACTGTTAAAAATTATGTGATTTTACATGCAAAAAAAGCACATAAACCTGTAGAATGTACCGAAAACAGCTGTAAATTTCAGTAAATTGTGGAAAAGAAAATAATTTTCGGTAATTTTACAGATTTTTTATTATTTTTATGTAATTATACATAAACGTGTATAATGACAGAACAATTGATATTTTTACACATGAGCTGGGATTATTACAGAAGCATTACATAAAAAATGTGTAAATATACTTTAAAAAGGTATAAAATTGCCGAAATATACGTGAATTTCCATAAATTATAGAAAAAATACACAATTATGTAATGTAAAATTTAATCTCTCATGTAAAACTACATCAACATTTAATTTTACATAAATGTTTGGGCAACGAGAGTTGCCCAAGCTTTTATGTAATTTTCACAAAAAAATTTTAGAGATTTAAACATTATTTTTGTGTTCTTTGTATATAAATCTATAATACAACTTCTTTGGTATCGTAATTTATAAACTTATAAACATGAAAAAGAAAATTATGCATCAATGCTTATAATTTTCGTCTTTTAAGGCTTATGTAAGCGTTAACCGTGACTCGAGTATAAATCGCAGTCAGCGCTCATTACTGCTTTTTAATACCAGCCTTAGACATTACTTTAAAACACATCCCCTATTATAAATGTATTTATTTTAACGATTATACAAGGTGTATTAAGATTTTTTGTCGATGTACCTATTAAATTTAAAACATACCCATTTGTAAAATATTTTGATTATATTTTAACGTATTCAGTTACGTTACGTTACGTTAAGTTACATAATTTAAGTTTCCACCAGAAAAGAAAATAGTGCCTCAGGAAAATAATTATTATGAACTATGTTCTCTCCTACACAAAAACCAAAAAGTCCCCCTTTTAAGATTTTCAATATAGTTTCAGCAAATACATTTTGTGGCTTTCAATTTTTTTCATTATCATTATCTGTGATAACTCTGTTTCTCTTATTAACCTCTTACTTAAACTTTCAGATCTTCAGTAACAGTGCTGACGGCTACAACGACCTCTGGTACATCACATGGGATAAGATCGGCGAGTTTCTGCCCAATCTCAAGGAGGAACTCTTTCCAGAAGGTAAAAACACTTGAAAAAAGTCACATGATTTGCAAATTGAAGCTGCTACCAGTTCGGAGTCGATCTCTTAAGCAGAAGTGGCAAAAAAACTCAACGGCAATCACCTTTTCAAAAATAGTTTGCATCCAAAGACTTTTTCTTCCAACTATGCTTTAATTTCATCACAATCACACTAAAAGCTCAGTACAAAGCGAGTCTTTAATGCTCTAGAGCAATAAAAACGTATGAAATTTCATTATTGCACAGTTTTTTTTTAATCGCACCAAAAAGTGCCAATATCTATGGAAGAAAAATATATTTTATTTAGCTAGCCGATATAAATACTTTTTTTTTACGTACGTATTATTCGTTTCTATCCTACTTGTTCCAAATTTAAAAAATGATTGCTGTTAACTCTGATTTAAAAATGAAATATAAATTTGCCCAACAAAACTCTTAACCTTACGTTTAATAATTGCTCAAGCATAACTTATAAATTCAATAATTAAACTTCTATTTTAACTGTTTGATATGAGTTTCTTTTATCTAATATTCCTATAGGTAATAGTTAAAAGAAAAGCAGATTATGCACTCGCCTTAAGTAATTTATTTAAATTAATTTAAGTTTCTTAAAGAACTTGTGTTATGGATACTAGATAACTGATATACTTAAGAAATATATAAACATGCATATTGAACAAATACATATTTTTATTAGAATAAACTTAACTAAACATATAAACATCCATGACTTGACGACTTATATCTGTGTTCATCACACAAATATCCGCCGCCGCCGGGATTCGAACCCAGGACCTCTGGCATAGAAGGCAATGTATGTTACCACTACACCAGCCGGTCGTCAAAAATATTGCCCTCGTGCTTGTTAGATTAGATTAATCTTTTAGATATCTATTACATAATCACAAAGTAATTTATTATTGCACTCGATGCAATAATCTACTATTATCGTCATTTACTACACAATTTTTGCTTAATAGTATCTTTAAAACTGTCAAGTAGTTAATCCTTAATATTTTTGATGAATAAAAAGCCTTCTTAACAATTGAACAACCCTCTCTAATTCCAGAAAAAGACAACACAAAGCAAGCGAACATACCACGTCACATGCAGCCGTCGATCCCCGCGTCCCTTCCCACTCTCATCCCTGTTGGACCCGCAAGTAATCCCATTTCACCCCAACCTAACTTCCCATCCAACCCAATTAATTCCCCAATCAACCCAATTAACTCCCAATCTCCTGTTAACTTGATAAACGTGCCCAATTTGACGAATGCGCCGACATTGATGGCGCCCACCCCGATCGCACCTGTTAGACCAAAGTTTGAGTCCGGACTTGCTTCTTCGGTACTATTGCAGCCTTTGAACGAGGTAGGTTAAGAAATCAATGTTTATTAAAAAATGTCTATTTATTTATCTATTTCAATGAACAAAACATTTTACATTCATAAAATTATATGGTCAGTAGTGTTTGGCCTGGAATGTAATCCTTAATATGTACTATATTATATATACTATATATATTATACAAGCTGTTCCTGTTGATTTCCCATAACTTTGAGATTTTGTTCCTTACTAAATAACAATATTTTTTGAAAAAAAAACCGTGGTTCAAAAGTGTATACTTTTCGAGATATCATCAATCTTAATATAATGGCTTCATAAATTATCACCCTTGTAAAATCTCTTTAACAATAATTCAATAGACGCGCGTCACTGAAGCCATACAATAAACAACAAAAACATTTTAAACGTTGAGGAACGTTGCATAAATTTACAACGCAAAGCGTTGAGAACTTTACCTGTGCATAGCGATAAAAAAGGGATAGAAAATGCCACGTTGTCATACTTTACATAAAGGTGTTTTATATAAGATATTTTGACTTAATTAAATTATTTTAAATGAAAATAAAAACAAAAAAAATAAAAATTATTGACATGTTATTTGATTCTATTACATGGTCCCATTAATACCCTAGAGTTATGGGAACTCTACACCTTGTATAAACAATTCTTATAAAATTTAATTACTTATGTTCAAAACTAGAGTGTGGTAGATTAAGTGTGCATTATTTCAAAGTTTGAAATTCAATAACTCATTATGACAAACCTAGAGTTTATATGAAAAATTAAATCAATGTCAAGAAACAGTTTTGTAACATAAATGTTAAAAAAAAAGAATACAAAAAACAAAATTTAAAGAAAATAAAGGTTAGTTATCCAAATTAGTACAATTATGTCCAAATGAGATAAAAGCTATACAAAAATAAAATTTTAAATTTATACGTACATAATTAATTGCTAGTCAATAAAAAAAATATCTATGGTGTATCTGCTGACACTACATCTTAAAAAGCAATTTAAGATGTAGTGTCAGCAGATAAAATTTAATCAAATATAGAAAAGATAGTCTTATTAAGAGCAAGGTTTTGCAAAGTTTATTCCACTAGATACTAGATAATCTATTTTAGTTATGTCATTTAAATGTACTTAATTAACGTACATAACTTACAAGGGTCTTAAACAAGAAAAAAATATTGCAACATTTAATCTTTATGTACTTTTCTTAATTTTCCATGTAAGTTTATTTGTTTGTGAAAACTGCTTATTGGCCTTATTTTTCTATTGTTCAAATTATATAATAAATAGCTGTAAGTTTTCCGTAAATAAATAAATAAAATAAATAAATAAACTCCACGTCTGCATCCCGTATGAGGTAGGCGGAATAGAGGCTGTAAAAACACCTGATGTCACGTTTGACAAATTCGGAGATATTATAATGATGGAGAAAAACTGTAGCAGTGACAGGGGGTCAGTTTATCGCCCAAAACAACCGTCAAGAAAACCTCTGTCGCTTAATTGACTTTTACAGTATGTCCGGGAAGAGAAGAAGCTGAAATATTCTGTGTTTTTCTTTCGCTCCCAGTCCAGCATGGAAGAAATCATTTAATTAATGTGTAAATATTACAAATCGATAAAACCTAGTTGTAAACCTAGCAATGTACGCAGGTACAGAAATTGAGACGCAGAATATCGTACATATTTAATTTCAAAATCTGTCAGCATAGGCATGATGACAGATTTTGAAATTATCTTTTAAAATATAGGTACACGTCCAATATTTCGAAAAAAAAAAACATAAATTCAGCAATTAATAGAATTTTTACGGATATTATTGCAGTTTTTACTTTCTGATTTCAATTTAGCGCAAAAACGCTTCGAGGTGTCATGGCGTCCGCTTGTGACGGCACAACTTCGTAGGTTATCGAAATGCGTACGTAACCACAAAGGAAGTGTAAGCGACAGGGGAATATTTACTTAGTTGTGACGTCACTCGCTCTGACTGGAGTTTCAGTTAAGATGGCTGACTACTGTATTTTATACTTTTATTTTAATTAAAATCTTATTTATATTATTGTTTTAACTTCTTAATAATAATATATGCTCTTTTTTTGTTTTACATATTATTTATTGCATGATAATTTTAATATAGACATTAAACGTAATTGTGACTATACAGCTTTCTCGTTTATAGGTGAAGTTAATAATTTATATTCAAGTTTTATGTAAATTGATCTGTTAATCCTATTAAAGTTCAGCTCTCTTAATGTAAAAATTATAAAATGTAAATCCGTGATCACACATAAGTTACGCAAGATGTGTTTTTTTAAAGTTAGTTCTAAGATCTGTGGATTTTGTGAATGATAAATAAATAAATAAAAACTGGGTAATTTTTTGTAGTTATTTAACATATACGTTGCGCTAATTCTTATTTTTTTAATACTGTCATCATGCCTTATAGACTCATAAAGGAATACAATAAGCTCATTGATTCTGGTATTTAATTTTTCAAGGTTCACAATTCCAAAGTATAATTCTATAAGTAGGCATTATGTTCTCTAACAAATAATAACTCGACCTAACTTTTTCTTTGCAGATGATCTCGACACCTATAGGTATGACGATGCCAGCGACGATAGTACCTCCACAAATGCCGATTCTGTACCCGCAAACGATTGAACCCGCCCCAGACAAAACTGAATCTTACACCACCGCAGCACAGTCCACTTCTCCTCAAACCGTGCTCGACATCTCCTACGACGACAACTTGATACTTCCAGAACACTCTATAGAACATGGCGATATATACGCTGAATACCTCACCAATCCCTACAATGAAGCTTTAAAAAATCCAGCAGATCTTACTAAGAACGCAACATTATATGAGCCTAACTCTCAAAATGAAACAGACGATAATCAACTCAATTTACTAGAGAAACAGAAGTCATATTCGGTTAACGTTACTCCGATGCACATGGTTAAACCTCCAAGTCAAGTGTTGCAATTCGGTTCCACAGATAACATAAAGCAGGAATCTAGTATGTTCAACCTCACAAGTTATTTCGGTGGTAACGCAGTACCGGCGGGCGCGGAAGTGTTTGACGCTTTAGTTTCTAACGATGGATAGCCGGCGGACTGTGACGTGGGAACGTGGTTGTAAATATTGAAACTTGAAAGTGATGTTATTTTTTTATGAGTTGGCAATACTGTTGGATTTGGAAAGATTTAGTTTTACAGTCAGCAACACTATCTATATTTTGTATAATCGGACTTAATTATATTATATTAGTGAGGTGATTAGATTTTCTTCCCTTTGATATATAAAAAATCCTATTAGACAGTTTTTAAAGCGTATTTAAATGAAAGTTAATGAAGGGAAAAAATTACTAACATTTTTCTGTAGTTATTATAAACATGTTAACAGATTTTCGGCAGTTTCTTGCAATATTTTTAAACAATAACTTTAAAACATGTTTGGACAGTCTATTCGAAAATTGCTTCACTAAAACTTGACGTCAATTATAGTTAGCAAATACAACAAGTTTTCTTTTTTATTATAAAAATGAATTATTTGTGTAGAATTACTTGGTATAATTTGTTGTATTAATGTAAACCTTTCAAATAAATATAATCTACCTTATACCGTGTATTTTACGGCCTATTTCAGAACTAAGTAGTTTAACACCAGTCTTAAAAATGTGCATTCCAATATTTGACGGCCACATATTTTAGTAATTATTAAAATAATTTATTATATGTAAGAAAGAACATTAATGGAATTATTTTAAAGATGTGGTAGACAACTACTAGCAGTTAGAGTAATTTTAGTTTTCTTAAATATATTTGTTTCTTATTGATTTTTTTCTTCTGGCAACACACAGCTGTGTATAATTTACCTTTTTATGTTTACCTTTTAAAGGATCATATGTTCTATTTGGAGATAAATTAACTTTTATTGTGTACCAGAAGAAGTTATTAATATTTAATGAATTTCTGTTAAAATTCCTTTAATCTAAATATACCTACGGGGTGGTACATGAATATAGTTACAAGATGAGAAAATTCGTTATATTTCTAAATGGATTGAAGAGTTTAAATAATGAAATCACTTATTAATAACATAATAGAGGACACTAGGTTTGTTTCGTTTATTCATTTTAGACTTTTGTCAATGGATCACCCTGTATACGTGTTAAAATAATATTTTGTTGTTGTGCTTTGGTTTTCCAAAATTAATTTATATTGTATCAAAGTGTTACGCGTTTTGACAGCAAATCGACTGTAAATTGTAATTATGTTTCAATTTGTATAGAGATTTATATACCTATTTAATATTGTAAATGTTTATCGAATTATACATAAAGTACGTATAAATATTTCTTTGTCTTTCCTTTAAGTTCCAAATATTCTAGAAGATTCTCAAATAAATTTACGAAAAAATCCATACTATGAAGCAATAATTTGAATTTGAATTTAAGCATGTAGTAAAAAGCGTGTTATCTGAGATCCGTCACGCTGCGATTGCCGCATTAAGTCTTCTTTTTTTTCCGGCGTAGATGTGGTCCGGCAATGTTTTGTGGGGAGTCATACCCTTCCTAAGCTTGTGTACTCACATCTTCAACCATCAGTATCATTTTGAAAAACCCAATTACAGCTAAGAAGGTTATTACAAAGAAGTCGTAACGCCGTGGTTACTGTGCATATCAGACGATATCGCAGGTTAAGCGCGCTCGGCGCGACCGGTATTAGGATGGGTGACCGCCGATCATTTATTTCTCACGACGCCGCGACGCTTTCGTGCTTCGGAGGGCATGCTTCCGGATGCTTTATACTTATATACAGTAGTCGTTAGAGTTTGTCAGAAACCAATTTGACATCCACCAACCAGCATTGGGCCAAATTGGTGGATTACGTCCTAAACCTCCTCGTCACCCAGAGGAGACTAGTCCTGCAGTGTGCTCATTACACGGAGTTGTGATGATGAATGATGAAATTACAGCTAAGCCATCAACTGGACCCTATGTATTTATTGTTACCAATAGCTTATTCCACTAATATCAAGAGTTTCTTATTATAAAGAATCGTATAGGTATTAATAATGATTCCTCAATCAAGGCAGAATGGCGAAACGAATCTTAATAAACTTTTTGAAAGAAATAGTTTATTACCTAGCATTTTATTATGCTTCTTTTAATCCCGAAAATACTAAAAGTTCTTTGATTTATTTTGAAAAGGAATTAAATTTGACGCTTCAAAACTAGATGGCGCTGTATTTAATTCTGTAATTGCTCTTCAAATATGAGATAATGTCTAGATTACATTATTTTCATTTAGTCGATGTTCTAGCTATTATATGTTATTGCATTTTAATTAAGTAGCAGATACTTCGTCTGTTCATGTAACTGCCCAGTGCAACTCATACCTACAAAAGTGTTCTGCTTCCTGCATCGTTCATCGTGGTTGCTTGCAAGATTAGCTATTAACAGAGATTTTTTAGCTTCATGAAAGCCGACACTTGATCCACCTCATGGTAAGCAGTATCCAGGCCTATGGACATAATTCATTAAATATGGTAAGCCCAGGCTCCTTTCACATACACACTACTACAACTGTTTCTTTATTGGATCTAAATTTAAATTCGACTTAAAACTTAAAAGTTGCGAACAAAAGCTGATTTCGAAGCCTTTAAGTTTGACATTAGCGTGACTCATTTAAAACGTTATTTTGTTACATACATACATAACTTTACGCTTGTATTCCTTATGGAGTAGTAAAACACCAGAGACTATGAAAGCATCTGAAGTTACGTTTGACAAATTTGGAGGTATTATAATGATGGAGAGAGACTTGCAGTGGTCAGCCTAGCGCTCACGAAAAAAGACAATAAAACCTCTGTCCCTGAACTGACTTTTATAGTATGTCCGGGAAGAGAAGCAGCTGGCATATTCTATGTTTTCTTTTGCTCCCAGTTCAGCATGGAAGGGGTTTCTACTAGATATGCGTCGCCACAGTATTCCTCGTGGTACCTATAGACTGCAGGACATGTCAAGGAACCGTTTCTCTTGCGAACGTCATTTTTAATTTAAAGCTAAAGAAAATTGCGTTTAATTTGGTTTTGGTTGAATGAAATCTTACTTCCAGTTGATATGACTTCGATGGAGTATTTATAAACAGTATGAATATTATAGGGACAATTTGTTGGATGATGTTAACTGAGGATGAATCCCATCACAACATCAGTTCTCATTAAAGTGAGCACCCATTTTTTTGGTTAACGGTATGGTTGTTTGTTTAATAGTAGGACACCGAGTCAGGACTAAGATTACTTACTGCACCCGAAAGCTTCCACTAAAGTTCAACTAGTTTTCCATTCACATTAGACCGGAGAGCTCCCAGCCTCTAAGAAGGGCCAGCACGTAGCGAGGGCGCCTATGTCGTACCTATCAAGTAAGCAAGGCCGTGTACACAGAGAGATTGGATCACGGTAGACGGTTAGATTGGGCCAGTCGCTCAAATGGTGCATTTCGGCTCAAGTGTCATCTTTATGGTGTCTTACTCAGAGATAGAAGTTCCGAAGTACAATGTGGCTACGTCCATCGTTTATCTTATTTAGTGAAGCAACATGAAATCACATATTTCCAAAAATACTTTTTAAGTTACTTCGTATAAAACAAATTACGCAAAAAAATCTAACATAAGGCGCTTCTGTTAAAACTATAACAAAGTTCTCAAGGCAGTTGATATCTTTGGCTGCTCTTTAAATTGCTATCGCTCTAAATTAGAAGGTTTGTTGCTTTTCAATAAAGGTCAGTCATCCAGTAACTAAATTTCAATTTATATTGGTACTTTATTTTGTATTAAAATCAAAAATGTATTTTTTTTTGTCACTGATGATTTTGCTAGAATTCAAAATATTAATTTCTTTTATTGTACTAATGTTACCATAGTAAATGAATGGAACTGTAGGTCTGTTTGTATGTAAGATTAAGAATTTGTATGTGACTGTTTGGTTTCCTTAATAAATAAAAAAAAATCTGATTTTGTATGACATTAGGTGTTGTTCATGACTAAGATTGCAAGGACGCTGCGGAGGTTCACGACTACCGATTAAGTCATGCCTTAATATGCTACAGGGATTCTACTTTTTTGCTTGGATTGGTGCTACGATAATGGTAGAAAAAGTAATGAAACAAGTAGGTAAGTAATAATTAATAAATCAACCATATATTTTTTATGTACAATATTTACAAAGAGCTGTACAATATTTAAAGTCGAGGGTGCCTTCACGGAAGGCATTATCACGAAGAGGTTCACCTCATTTTTTTCTGACAGGCAGTTTCACTGAGTTTTTTGTTGGTGTTCTATAGTTTTCACTGAATATAAATTACATTTGTCCCGCACTGAACTGGGTCCATTATCACTTAGTTACACTCGCGACACGTGCAGAGGGCGCTTGCAGTAGGGGTGCGGCGGCGGCAGCAGCGGCGGCGGCAGCACGCGCGCCTTGCGCGGCGGACACAGCGCGCGCCGCCACGCCGCCGCCGACTCGCGCGACCACGCCCACGCCGCCGCCGCCACGCCGCACGCCAGCGCCGCCGCCGCCGACCCCGCGCCCGCCGCCGACCCCGCGCCCGCCGCCGGCCCCGGCCCCGCCAGCGACCACGGCCCGGCTATGCCGCCCGCGTCACTGAGGGCCACACGCGCCCGCGCTTCTACCAGGCGCAGGCCGAGCGACAAGGCCGCCAGGAGCACATAGAGCAGGCCGACTGCCGCAGCGCGGGCAGCTAAGCGACCAACGCGGCGGGCTCCTCGAGCGCCCAGCGCGCGCCGCACGCGCCTCACGCCGGGCGCCGCGGCCGCGCCCAGCGCCAGCGCGGCCAGCAGCGGCGCGGCGCGCGGCACCAGCAGCAGCGGCGCCGCGGCCGCGTCCGCCACGCCGCACGCGCCGCCCGCGCCCGCCGCCACGCGCCGCAGCGCCAGCGCCGCCGCCGTCCACGCGCCCGCCCAGCCCCACGCCGCCGCGTGCAGGTACGCCGCCGCGCGCTCCAGCGCCTCCGTCGACCACTCGCTGGCCGCCGTCAGGTACCACGCGCCGCACGCGTTGGCGAGCCACGCGTCCGCCGCCAACGTGAAGTAGTACGTCACCGCGAAGAAGGCCACGCAGCCGGGCGGCCCGAGCCCGTCGGGGGGCCCGGGCGCCAGGCCGCCGCAGGCCGGCGCCGGCCCGAGCCAGCCCCGGGCCACGTGCGCCGCCGCCACGACCAGCTGGCACGCCGCGAGCCACACGGCCGGCCGCTCCGGCTGCCGGTAGCGGCCGGGCTCGGCGCAGAACGTCAGGAGCGCAGCGAGGGTCGTCAGAAGCGACAGCCATGCCAGCGCTGGCAGCACCAGCCCGGCGCTCGGGACAGGCGGGCAGAGAGCCGCGCCGGGCACGACGAGCGCGGGCGGCGCCCAGGGTGCGGGATGCGCCACGGGTGCGGGCGGCGGCTCCACGCGCTCGCTGGCGTTGGGCGGGCGCATGCACAGGCGGCGGTCGGCGCGCAGCGGGAAGGCGGCGCACGGCAGGCCGGCGGCCGCCAGCCGCGCGCCGCACGCGTCTAGCGCCGCCGCACGCTCGCACAGCGCGCGGCACGCCGCCACCGCGCCCGTCACCTGCTCCGAGCACAGCGGCGCGAACGCCGAGCACACCACGAAGCGCGAGTGCTCCGAGCACCCACTCTCCAGGATGTCCACGAATGCCGCCATCTGAAACCAAGGGAGGAATACGTCAGGGCCAGGTCTCGATTTGAAAAAAATATGTCGATTTATAAAAACTTCCACAGCCTTCATTTTTGTCTATATCATTGAGGCATCTATTGCGTCAGATCATTGCAGCTATTACAATTTGAAGCGGTAGTAAGTGAGGTGGTTATTTCGCCCCGAAAACGATTGTGTAGCTAATTTTAAACTCTGAGCTGTAATTTTGTTCTCTGGCAATGGGTCGGCGTTCCCATGCTCGGGCGCATTTAGCCGACGAGCGTGCGCGCAAAAACGTCGCGCAAATGAGCGCGCGCAGCACAATGGCAAGGTCGGGGTTTTTGTGTGCCGCAGACGGATGTCACGGCGGCCGCGGCCAGCCAAACTTGCTTAATGGGTTTCAGGGCAAAGCTACTAAGAGGTTCGAAAGTTTTAGTTTTGCTTGGATGGTTGGTAAATCGATTACTTATTGAGTACCTATTGCAAAAGCTTGTATTGTAGAGCTGTAAATATAAAGTCCTAACAACATTCAAAATATCATTAGAGTCCAGTACAAAGTTTTCGGAAAGTTTTTATCTTTGTGTTATTCTGAATACATTTATTCTGAATTTCATCCAGACATACATATCACATTGATAAACAAGTTTATTTTAATTATAAATAGGTGCTAGTTTTTCTGCTCACTCTAGATGCTATAGGTAAAACATATACCTATATAATATAATGCTTCATTAATTTTTAATTTAAGGCTACCGTTATCCTTTCAATGACAAACCTTTCGAAAAGACAAACCCACTCCGTTATTTCCCTTCAGTCCAAAACTCAGCAACCACAATCAGTCAACAAAAAGTGTAAGTCGTAATTTTGTTTTTATTTCGACGTTCCTTTGTCGATCGGTAGGTAATCATGAAGATAAAAACCTAACAAGACAACGTCCTTGGAAAAGATTGCGATCCATTGGAGCAGTGTACATCTTCAATGCGACTCTTAGGTCCGTCTTATAAAAGCTATCTTTAGCCTTACTGAAAAAAAGATTCTTTGTCAATACTGGCAAAAAATCTTGTTAGTAGAGCTGCGAGGTATACGTGGAAATACATTTTGGCATGTGGAGTTCGTATTTAAGCATTAACAGTTAAGTATGTCTTCAAGTAATACCCCGAAAATATTAAAATATAAAAAATATTATAAAATAAAGAAATAATTATTTGTTTAGTCATTCACAGAAGTTTTCTTCCAAATTATTTTTGCACAATTCTGTTCGGATTTAACCCTTCTTGCGATTACATTCATAATCTTAACTCAAAAATTGGTATTATAGAAATAAAAAAACGAAATTCATAGCGTACGAAGTTTTAAAGAATGTTTAAATGAATTGCTGTGCAATATCCATGCAATATAACTTGAATTCATAAAGGGGTGCTGTTAAAACCTGACAGTTCTTGCGTATGTATTAAACTCAATAAAAACCTTTTTTTATGTCTGTGCTCGTTGTATAACAATAATTCAGAAAAGAATACACTGAAATAACAAACTCTACGGACAAAGCAGATAGGTATACATTCCGTAGTATTCAGTAGAAAGAGATTATCCAAACCCGCCGTGTAATGGTACCTGCCCTCATCCCATTAACGCGGTAGGCTGCAGCTCAAAGTGGTTTTTCTTACATTGTTGACCAAGAGGTAAACAGTTATGTTTGGATAAGGGCATCACTTAAAATACTTGCCTCAAGGGCGATCTTGCGTTTGCTTTGTAACAAATAGATTTATTGAACAGTTGGCAAAGAAGTTATTTAAAACATTCTTTAAAGATGTACTATAGGTATCCTTTTACTATAGGATATTTCTTATATTTGTATGTGCAATTTTATACTTCTCATTCCTACAACTTTTTACGGCGTTTTTTGGTAAATAGAAAAAAATGTGACTGGAATGTAGAGTTGTTAAATGTGGTTTTAAAACCAATGTGCTAATATTTTGGCATCTTCGCCTTAACAATGTGTAAGGATCGTTGAGGTTTGTAGGTAGGTATTATATATGACAATAAGGCACTAAATGTTAATATGCATACAAAGTTTCTTAGGAAAATAAAGATTATAAAAAGACACAAAAGTAATACTGACACTTTTGAGTTTTATTAGCGATTAATACCAGATTCATTACCTACAGGGCGACTTTTTCATGTATAAAGATTTTATTTTATGAAACTTGAGAGTTTAATATTACATGACATTCATTCTCTGCACACAACATACAGTCTATATTATTTAAAATACGTACTAGTACTTAAAAGCGCCGCAGCGGACGGCTTGACAAATATTTGCCAACCTAAGTGGTTTCGGATGTGTTCAGATCATACACAAGATTTTCTATTGATACAAAAAGCGAACAAATAACCTTTATTACCTACACCATAAGACTCTTAACTTGTATTCTTTGATGTCAGCATTGGCTCATTACTGGATATGTTTACTTTACTAAAGCCATTGAGCAAGTTGATTCTAAGAGTTAGTTGTACTATTTATTTATTGGGTAAACATCCGATGTTCTTTTTCGAATATTGGTATTTACATGATACGAAATGAAGATACCTACTTAAAAAAGTATTTAGAATTACCGAATAATGAAAACCATAGTTTTGTTGTTGTATGGGAATAAATATTGCAAAGGAATGTCCGCCGCTCGATAGGAGCAGGTTAGGGACGAGGATAGGTGACCGGCCATTAATTTATCGCGACGACGAACGACCGTTAAACTGTCAATTCGTGCTGCGCATGAGCATAAAATTGAATGCTGTATGTTTGTATCATAAAGGGACATGCGAAATAATAAAATCACCTTGATACTCCAATGGTTAGCCCTATTGATGTAGATATAACTTCCATGCTGGACTGGGAGCAAGGAAAAACATAGAATGTGCCAGCTGCTTCTCTTCCCAGGCATACTGTAAAAGTCAGTTAAGGAACAGAGGTTTGATTGGAGATTTTTGTGGGCGATAGGCTGACCCCCTGTCACTGCAATAGTCTCTCTCAATCATTATAATGCCTTCAAATTTGTCAAACGTGACATCAGATGATTTTATAGCCTCTGGTGTTCTGCTTACCCCATAAGGGATACAGGCGTGAAGTTATGTATGTATGAGTAAAAGTTTAGGTAATGCACATAAGATTCATTCGAAGATCACCAAATAGGTACTTTGTTTTGTTTGAATCATGTAATTACTTTGACAGTTTTTTCTTAATTGAGTTTCTCATTTTCGTACTATTCTATCTCAAAATCCTGATTATTTACATTCATTCAATGTTTAATTACAAAACAAAATCCAACAACAGAGTCAGCAAAAAGCATACGACAAGCTACGGAAATAGCCGAGTGACGCCGAAAGCTGCCTCTTTGATGTCGCCACGATATGCGTGCACGCAGGCGACGAGCGCGGATGAATTATTGCGAGGAAGTGTTTAGATCTATGTTCTGTAAGTACCCGTGTATTTTCAGGAATTCAATAATAAGAAAGAAATTGTTTGAGCTAGAAACGGTATGATAATTAAATTCGGTTTGAAATAAGTAAGTTTATATCTAATTTGTTTAACTTGGAACGGTCAGGGTAGCGTTCGGAAAAAGTATTTTCGTAATAAGTAGTTATTCAACGAAAAGCGACAACCAAATGTGAAAACCTTTAAAGCTGATATTACATATACATACATATACAAACGCAATTACGTTTCGTATCAAATTATCAACATAATTTATTGAAGTAAATAACGATCAAGTAATTCATTCAATCTTGAAATTTTCCTAAAAATATAATAACAATACAAGACGCTATACAGCCCTGTTTTATATAACATTGTAAAAAACTAAAATGAAACCCTAAGAACAAAACTGTCTACATAAAAAAGCTATAAAAAAGCTCTAAATAATGATCACTTAATAAAACTATTTTTACCCACCGCTGCACTCCGTCAACGTATGCTAGACGACATAACTTCAAACGTGTACAAATAATCTAAATAATAGCTCCTTTGTAGTAACATCAAAGGCAAACTGTGTCTTGTGAACTAATTAACTGAGAAAGGTTTTTTATCGCTTTTTAATTATTACATAGATACTAACCAAGGCTTGGTTGGTGGGGGATATCTTAGTTAAGTCATTTCTTTATTCCTTTAACCTTTTCTGTTATTATTATTTTAAGCTGAATTGTTATTTATTAGATTTGATAAACGATGAAGCACGAATACTGTTCATAAAACCATATATCGGAACCAATTAGAAACAACAGTGTGATGACTTCCTATTTAATACGAAACTAATTATTCATGTTGGACGATCGAATTTTTGTGACTGCGATTCTTAAACCATTCGATCGAAGAGTCATCAAAGCACATACTGGTAAATGAATAAAACTAAAATAACTTTTTAATGATATTTCACAGGTATTCATCAAATATTTTACTTTATTCGAACGTCTGTTGCATTGTAAGTAGTCTTAGATAGCTCGAATTTACAGCATCGCACGCACTTCTATATAGAAGTGCGTGCGATTTTGTAAGCTATATCGAGTACTTCATTAATAGGGGCCTGAATTGTCTACGTGAATCTGTTAAGCATAAACTCGATACCCACTTACAACACTGACTTAACTTAAGTATCCCAAAATACCACACGAATCACACAGACTGCCCATTCCATTATTCTACGTATTCGGAAAGTATGCAACTATAAAACGGATTGAACCAAGAACGCCGTCTGTCGGATTTAATTGGCAGTTTACGAGCTGCGTGCGAGTCGTTCATTTGCGTTTTATAGGTCACATTTCTACTAATCAACCGATTGCCTTTGAATTGATGTCTACGGAGTTTTATGTAAATTAAGTCAAAGCTAATTTATTTCTTCAATCAATGGTCGATCGTCAAATACCTACAGTTATTTATAGTGTTGGTATGATCGATGTCTTAACAACCAAAACCTATTTTCTTTTTATTACTCGTAGCAGGTTGTGGATGGAAAATTTCACATTTTCAGTTTAGTAGAACATGTTACTTACTTGTCGATTTATTTTAACTAAAATGTAAACTTAATTACAAAAAAAAATCTTTCTAAGCTGTCTCAGACGTCCATTAATAAGCTCTTTAAAACTGTACAACTGAAGCTTTTAAATAGGTACTGATCAAAGAGTTCTCCTACCCAGTCCACCGCCGTTATTAAATCTAAGTACTACTTCTGACAGTCTGTAAGTTGGACGGCAATTCCAGTATCTATTAAACTTTATAAGTATCCTCCATGAGATTACCGGCCATATCTACGCTATATTACTCTAAAACGCCTAATCTACGATCTCGCATCACAGAAATGCCGTAACCGGTCTCGGACAGGCGAAGCGTGGCCAATCTTTAATGACCAGATATAAGAACTCTTCTCTTTTGTATTACCCACTATAGTTTCAAGAAGGTAAGGTTGAAAATGGTTTGTACAGATAAATGCGGTTTACTAAAAGGCTCTGATTCGTTTCAGCGGTAGATCGTGAATGCAATCGCTTGATAGGAGATATTAATTTTTCTTTATTACCTACGGGCAAATGTCGAACGGCGATGACTGGTCGCTTTGAAATATTAGTTCCGTTGTTTTGCTGGATTTTAATGTTAAATGTAGAGTTCATGTATCTATACGGGAGAAACAAAAAGAAGTAAATCGTGATATTTCTAAGTTGTTATTTATTTTCAGTTAGTCTACTCAACTCAGCTTAACAGCTCACCCTCTACCTATGTTCTCTTTGTTTAAGTGACTACCTGAAAGCCGTTCCTGAACACGCTATATACATTACCAAATGGTGAACTAAGTAAGAAGGTATCAATAAGTACCTAGTTTTCACTAATACCATGACTTTTAAGTCAACTCTTTAAGATTGGAAATATTTAGGGATGGGCCGAAATTCGTTTTACATTCGGTTTAACCGAACTTCGGTAGCTTACGCCGAACTTTGTCATTCGGCCGAAATGCGGTTTCAATGCCGAACATTCGGTACAAAATATACGTTTATTTTATATTACTAAAATAACAGTGAAATAAAATTAGTCTGATACAGGTCTAACTCATTAACATTTATTTATTTAATGAATAATTAAATGTGTTTACTTAAATACTAAATTAAACTGGTCTCCTCTTAAGTCTAAAAAGAATGCAATAGCTTGCATTCTTTTAACACAGATTCATCTCTTAATAAAGTAGGTAGGTACAAGACGTAGGTAAATTGAATTCAAAAATATTTTATTTTTATTTTCACAACTTTTAGGAATCATTTATTATTTTGGACTTTTAATTAGCGGTATTTTCTTCTAGTACCTACAACCTAGATCGTAATAATCAACGAATGCAGAGCATTAAAAAAAACGACTTCGTGTCAAAACTTTTCGTCGTCAAGGTAAACGATCTCCGAATTCATACATATTTAAAAAAAACCATGAAGTGCTCAATCAATTTCTATGAAAATTATATGGAACCAAATGGAAAGTATCTTCTATCATGTGATGAAAAAATCATCAAAATCGGTTTACCCAGTCAAAAGTTATGAGGTAACAAACATAAAAAACATACAGACGAAGTCAGTTGAAAATAGATAAGCTATTCAAAAAGCGCAGCGACATTAAACCGATGTTCAGCCGAACTTCGACCGAATTTTTAATTTTTGCCGATTGTTCGGTCGAAGTTCGTATTCGGTTCAAACCACATTCGGCCCATCAGTAAATATTTTTCATTTCCGTTCTATAAAATTTGAAGAGGTAGGAATACTCCGCAGTTCAGCTGCCTAAAGTTAACACATCTTTGCCACAAAACATCTTCGCTTTGGCAATGTTTATAAACTGCCAGTCACTGCGCATCCCGGCCTGTAAATTAGCTTTATAGCTAACGTGGGTTCAATAACCAATAAAAAATAGTATGTAATATGTAAATCTGACTTTCGTACTGAGGGCTCTGTACTACCACCTCACAATTTATACGCATTACCTACATGTATAATCATTTTATTTTATTTTTATTTAACTATATATTTTATATATGATTATAGTTAAATACACTCAAATAATATGAAGAATATGGTTCTTTCTATGACTCAAAAGAATCTTTGCGAAGTAGGAATCATAAACGATCTTAAGACCTTATACTGATCCCTAAAAAACTGCGTCAATTTATTTACTTACTTCGGAATGTAAATTAAAACGTCTCGTGTAGGTTACTGTTAGCTTTCTATTGCGCTGTTAAGACGATTATGATAATAAAACTACAATTTATGTTCAAATGTAATGTAAACGTAGTGTGTTTCGTAATAAAACGCTTAAACCATTTTCAGAGCCAACGTTGCAAGCCGGAGCCTAAGACTTTGAGACCATTGTGAGCGATACGAGTAAAATATATTTCGTAAAGCAACTGACGTTTATTTTTGATATAAGTCACATTTAACCCTAACACTTAGTCATTTAATAAGGCTTTATTATTTGCAACAAAAAAGTGTCCCAAAAAGTCACGGTTGAAAAATTTTACTTAAACTATAGGGTCTGTTTTGATTTTATTAAGTTTTCACATTTCGTCGCACACTCGACGTTTTGGGGTCTGCAGACCGCTTAGTAAAATCAAATATTAGGCACCTATAACAGATCCTGTCTATTGCTTCAATGTAAGGTATGCAGATGTGGTTACTTTATGAAACATTAATAATACAAAACTGTCATAAAAGCATGCAATTTTAACACGCAACAAATATATGCAATGTCATTCAGTTAATGAGCTATTTTATTTTCTATTACCAATTAAAGCACTGCTATTAAATTATCTGCTTATAAGGTTCTGCGAAAAAGAAATGAACACTTAGAATGCACTTTAAAATAAATATGTTTCCTAAAACCTATTAAGATTTAGGTAAATGTTTGACTCTATAGCTTCATTTCGGGTATGTTATAGCTATTACTGTTAGCAAGTCTTAATTTAAACTCAAAATAATTCGGCGTTTCTTAAAGAGCCGATCGGTTCGTCTGTGTACTCGGCTGTTAGCGCCCCATAACTTCAGACTGTAGTGAAAATTGCTACCAGATGCCGACAGATCTGGCCGGGGTCATGACCTCGACATTTCCATCGAGGTATCTCAGCCGGCGTTTGCGCAGAAAGATTTAAAGCTAACCTTTATAGATATAGTCATGGTTATTGCTTTGTTTTTTTGTGAGAGAAAATCGAATCAGTTGTGTTTGGTAGATGTTTTTGTCTCTGTTCTCTTTATTTTCGATTTGATAAGTATAAAGTGTCTGAATATGATGAACTTTAACAATTAAGTAAAAAAGTGGTTATATTAAAAAGGTATATTACTGGGATAAAAATATGTGCTTATACAAGATTCATTAATTATTCCAAAAATATAATTAAACCCGCACACACGGATCCATTTATGATATAATATTATAAAAAATAACATAAATTGTAAAAAAATATTGTACCTTAGTTTTACGTTTTAAAATAAATAAAAAATATTAAATATTCAAATAATACTGAGATACGTAGGTACTCATCAGGTTTGTATATATTAATACTTATAGACAAGCTTGATGTTAAAATCAAATAATAATCAATACATATAATAAAACAGTAAAAAAGACGTGTCTGTACATTTAATATTTTTACAAAAAAAATTATCTAGGGTTATAAAGAAATGAAAAAAGAGTAAGAATCTGAAAAAAAAAAATTGTCTGTTTGTTTGTAAGTTTGTCTGTTTGCACACGCTAATCTCTGGAACCGCTGGACGGATTTGAATGAAACTTTTTTTGATGTATAGCTGTGAAGCCGGGGCAACATATAGGGTATATTTTATTTCGGTTACTGGAACACCTGATGCAGAACCCTTAAGGGATCATCAAAACCGTAAGAAATATAGATATGATGCCTTAACAAAAGTTGTCCAGGATGATGAGCAGATTCTGCAGACATAAAAAAAAATCCAGGATCTAAAAAAATTGTAATAGATTTTTAAAAGTTATGCCTAAAACTTACTAGAGTATAGTGGAGATGTTCGGCATACAGATCAGAAGTAGGTACTCATAGCTCAGTTGCGCGTAGACCGACCATGAGTCTAAGGTCGTGGGTTCGATCCTACTCGCGTAATTTTTTTTTTATATAATTTTTTTTTTTGTATCAATCTTTACCATGCATCTTTATTTTACATACATATGTTTATATAAAACAGTAAACAATAACGTGTGAACATGAAATATTTTTACAAAAAAAATATGTACCTAAGGTTATTAAGAAATGAAAAAAAAGTAAGAATTTGAAAGAAAAAAATGTCTTTTTGTGTCTGTCTGTTTGTTGTTCTATTCTGCTGACATCTGTGGCTGACATATAATATTATAATAAATCCGAAAGATAGTTGGTATGTAGTATAAAAGTTTACTATGTTGATAGGGCTAAATCATTAATAAATAAAGCTTCTTGCTAGATTTAATGTAGGTAGTGTACATACAGAGATATATTGTAAAAAAGTTAAACGAAAATAATAGAACTCAATATCGTTTAGGTTTTCTTTATTGATCGTTTCTGCCTCTTGGAAGTCAGAACCCGTAGAATTCTTCAGAATAAAAAGTGGTGTAAGTGTCAAAACTCAACACAGGACTTTATGAACTACCATACCAAATTACATTAAAATTGGCTAAGCCGTTTGACCGTGAAAAACAGCCAAACATATAGGTTACTAAACATATTATACACTGATAATGGCTAGACGGAAAAACTCACGCAAAAACTACCGAATGGATTTTTATGAAACTTTACAGTAATATAGCTTTACCTAGAATGTGCCTTTGTAATGTATTGGTTAGGAGTTATACCTACATATTATATGGGGGAAGATACTTCATGTTTATTTTTTTAGATAGGACCTTGGAGAAGAAAATAACCTATTCGAAATACTAATTCAATGCAGACGAAGTCGCGGGCACCATCTATGTAATAAACCTACTCTTATACATACTATAATATTTGCGCGGTGGCTAGAGTAAGCTAATATGCGCACCATAATAGATAGAATTACTCGATTTGATACCATGATTAAGACTACAGAACCAAATATGTCATAGTCTTATTAATTACTAACTCTAAATACCATCTAAGAAAATATCGATAAAAGGCCCGATTTATCACTGCCGTCCAGTTTGCAGCCTAACTTTTACCCAGTGTGCCTTTCGTAGGGTATTCCTGTTTGGTATATACTTTTTGTGGGTTACTTTTTCTATTTTATTTTTTGTAGGTCTTTTTCACAAAACCTAGGTGAAACTGCGAATGACAGCTTTGTTGTAACAGTTTTTGAAATAAATCTTTCTGTTTATCTATCAGTAACGCTTTCACAGCTAAACAACTGAATTGATTTTGACTTTGAACTTCAAGGAGGATATTATAATATTATTTATCCAACTCCCATAACCGGTATCCACGCGGACGAAGTCGCGGGCAACAGCTAGTTAAAAATAAATTAAAATAAAATATATCTCAATAAAGAAATTCTCATTTCAAAGTTACTAAAGTAACATTATTTTAAATCAAAAGCATTTTTGAAGTTTAAAAAATATTCGAGACCAATGCTCCGAATTCCACATCACCATTAGAGATATTTATTTAGTTTTAGATTTCTTATCACGTAGATACGCATGATAAGGTAAATGAAACATCTACTTATGCAAATATATTCGTTTAGCTACCATAAAATAAAGACATTACCACAATGATGTGGTCTTGAGGAATTTTATAAAGCAGTGATTATTTTAAGTGGATACAGTGAGTAAAGCTTATGTATAGGTAGATATGTGGTTAATAGTTTGAATATGATTGAATGAAATTATCTGAGGGAAAAATATCACAGACTGCAAGTAGAGGTATAGAAATAAAAGAGGAAAAACTTTTATCTCTCCTTTCTTTATGTTTTTTTTTTGAACTTGAAAGATTGAATTTGTACACAACTATCCATCTTGCGGATACCAAGGCTAACGGAACCTCCGTTAGAAAGACAGAACCTTCTTATATTAGATCAATAGAAATAAAAGGCAATTGGGAGAATGTAATAAGTTTTTTATTAGAGTAACTACGAGTTTACCTATAAACTTAGGTACCTACTTACAAAATTCTTTCTCATATTTGTAACATAAATCCACCATGACAAATACTTTATTATTCTTTGATATTAGATACCCGCGTCCTGTTGGTGTCTCGTGAATTATAAAATTTGCCGAATCAGTGTGAATGTCAATTAACCTAACTTTCGAGTAGACATTTTGCCAATTAAATCAAAAAGACTCCAAATAAAAAATGAACACAAGCTTGCATATTTCACGTTTCAAATTAAAAGATTATAATAAAAATTAATGAGACGTGCCTTAATTATAGATTATCATCTTAATTTGTTTTCTATTAATGATAAATGTTTTGTTATTAACTTGGAGTTTCCAGCATATGAAACTGGAATGTACTATTAATTCTATGATAACTTACAAAAAATATTTATAAACAGGTACTGTTATTACTTATCTCTTAACTACATTTTTTAAACAAGAAATATTTTAACTATAGCGCATTTTCTTGCTGACTGTACGTGAGCGCGGAAGGCGCCTACGTAGCTGTTGTTATCAGCTGATGACAGCGGGAAGGGGGTGGGGGGTTTATTATGGTTTGTCACCCGAATGATAACGTCTCTTCGGTTTGTTGGTTTATGTCGAAAAGTTTTGTAAAGCTTATCTTGTTCTGTTTAAGCTTTGTCTGCGATTTTGCTTGGGATGCATTTGTATGTGAAACTATGACTAGAATTTGAAACTTTTAAACAGTAACTAATGTTAATAAAAGTATGTGCATATTATAAAGTGTGATCAATGCAATAACGCATTTCCTCGTCACACATTTTGCGATTTAAAATTCAATAATTATTAGAGTGACGTTAAATTGGGCCCATTATAATCATATACGAAACAAATTAAGTACCCTAACTTTAACTCCTAAGTAATTTTGTTTCATTTATCCAATACAGCCTACTTAAGTAGCTCTGCATCTATGTCTAAGCTAATTGAGAAATAATTGTGACGGTGTCTTATTTGCAAACACATATTTATACACGTTTCTGAGTTCTTTGATTAGTTGCTAAGATCCGTTTATTTATTTATGTCTCTTGCATATTTGCGTAATGCAAAATACACTTCACACATTCACAATTATTTACTAACCTCGACATCATACTCGAAAATTATTGCGAAAAATGTTTTCTGTTAAATAAATAAGTACTAAGAAGTATTTTGTGACTTCTGAGTACTTATTTACTTAGCATTGAATCGATAATTACGACAACTTGAGCAAATAATTTTAAGACTAAACTTATGTAGAGTCAGGCACAAATGTCATTTCAGCGATGGTTAATTCTGTACCTACCTACTAATATAATAGATCTAAAGACTTTTTTTACTTGCTCAATTGAGCTAATTTCAGATAGTACCAGTCGTATTTGATAGGCCAAGTCTTGAGGAAGATTTCAGACTAGTTTTTATCCAGAAATTTCAACGGGACCGAAAGTTAAGCGAATAAAAGCTCGCGAAGGTTCTAGTAATTTATAAAAAACCGGTCCATTTATTAGTCTGCACTCCTAGTGTTTAGATAACATTGACAAATAAGGTTTAATGAACATCAAATTTCCCTATTTCAAAAAAGGATTCTCATTCCAATTCATTTGTCAATGTTGCCCACCTTAATAACCATTGAAGCGCACATGTAACACATAAACATTTTTCACTTATTTTTATCATTTCTCTAAAGGCTGTGGTGGCATTCCGCAAAAAGGTTAACTATTTAAGTTGTTGACAACATGCGCCCGCGCCGCGGCTTCGGTAGGATCGTAATTGACAAGTGAACGAGGCGGAGATGTCGTGCGCACAGATAAACACTTTTTAATGCTTATTTATGCGACTGCGCAACCACTATTCAAACCTAAACGGGATGAGACGAAATACCGCACGAACGCCTAAAAAAACCTCCGCCGATGCTTTTAATAATGATAATTACCAAGGATACATTCGAGAGATACTTTCCATAAATGATTCCATTAATTTACGAATCAGTTTTACGTTAGATACATTTCGAGTTGTGATAGCCGCCTATAAAAGTCTTAATCACTGTGTTATGAGCTGTATATGTAAAGTAGTAAGAGTTAGTTTTAGTTGTTCATTTTGTAAGTTATTGTATAGATTGTGTCCGAAGATCTCCGTCTAATTGGGCAGCATTCCTTACGCCTCCCATCTTGCCACACAATGCTTGAACCTTCCTGTTCTATAACATGGAAATGACTGGACCATTTTGGTATGTTTCGCCTATTAGCACGATAGTAAAAAAAGTTCACGGACACGGTCGCAAATTATTAGTTAGCAGATGTTTCATTGCGAGTTGTCTAGTATTCATATAATATGGGTGTGAAGATTCCTTATAAGTATTAATCGGTTTTAAATTTAAAGTTTTAATTACCTTTTACGTTATGGTACGAAATAACCAATAAAACTCTGTATTAAACTCTATGTAATTAAAATCCGCCCTTCATCGCGTTCCGTTTCAGCCAGCACACTTACGTAATTTTGCAAATGCGCGTTAAGTTCAACGTCAAATGTCACTATCAAGCTCGCTGATATGCAGCAATATCTGCCTCCGCATGCGAATAGTATAATTAAAATTCATAATTACAAGTAATAAAGTCGTTTATGCGCGCAGCGGGGCGGCATACCCGCGGGGAGGGGAGGCGGCGGCGAGATCAAAGCGACGCGATTACCGCACGAAGCGCAGCGCGGGCGCAGCGCTTTGCAGTTTTATTTTATTGCGAAGCTCGAGCATCGACCTCGTCGGCCGACATACGAGATCTGTGCGACTGCCGATCTTAAAAGCTATTGCTAGATCTGGAACTACAGATTTATATCGATTTAATTAATAGATCGTTATCAATTGAGCGAGTTATGTGGAGTATTCGATTGAGGAATTAGCTAGCTTTAGATTTATATCTTAATTTGTGGTTTTTAAAGGAGATATCGACTTTGAGAAGTATTATTTATTCTTGATTTTATCTACAAAATACATATAAGTACTATCGGCATTTTCTGATACCAAGTAGGTAGGTACTTGTTTACGAGCGAGCTAGGTTTGGTAGGTACGAATAGCTCTACATTTAATATTACCTAGGTGAAGAATTCCATCACGAAAACAATATAATTGCCTACGATAATCTGATACCTATATTGGTAAGAATAGGTCTTACTTATTCCGAATGCCCGCGGCGGCGCCTGCGCTTGGTTCGGTAGAGCAGCAAAAAAACAACCCGAGGCTCATACAAATTGCTCCGCCTAATTACCCCAGGTAGGCGGCCGCTACAAACACCATTATATTTTTTATCGAAAAAAGTGCTAAGTTATTTGAAACCGGTTCGAAGGCAATAAATATGATTTTTGACTTATCCGATGAGCCATGAGAATTTAGAATTATAATTTATGTCTGTGTCATTAACTCTGAGGAGGAAGTTCTGGCTTATAGCGCACGATTTTGTATTACGTCTTGTAATAAAATGTTTATTTGTTGTTAAGTGCTTTTCAATTAACATTTAATTACGCCATTTTTTTATAATTGACCATAAAAACATGGAAGGCATCCATCGATAAAAATAGTTGAAAAGAAATTGGCCTTTTAAACTAAAAAATGCCGACAAATCTACTCTATAAAAAAAATTTGACAGTTCCAAAACTAGACTACAAACATTTATAACTTATACATCGAACACAAGTTTTTTATGTGCATCAAACAAAACATTGTCGATAGCTTTCGTCCGTGGAGTCTCTCAGGGTCGGCATTATGGTCCTCTACCTGGTATAATGATAGGTTGGCAGCCAACAATACAGCCACGCAGCGCCTCAATAGCACCTTGCCATCTGCAAGGCCTTTTACCGGTAAACACGGGTAATTTTAACACGGCAACATAAAAGCACCGACGAATTATAGAAAATATGGGTTATCACTGTTTTTTAATACGACTACGCAATATTTTTTTATTGTTTTATGACCGAGATATCGATTTAAAATGGAACTCTATCGTAAAGTGTAGATAACATGATATTATAGGATTTTAGCTAAAACGTGTTTTAGAGTAGCGTTTTCATCAACATGTTTAAACTGTAATTCAAATAAATTTAAGTAGATACGGGCAATAAAAAGTTTAAGTGTGATAAAAACTGTGTTATTGAAAAACAAGTCTAAGTAGTTTCGTCAACAATGAACATATATTTTGAGACAGTACAAATAATTTGCATCAAAGTATTTATTTTTAACAAGACCACAATTGTAAAAAAATTAACCTTTTTACTATTCTAACACTTGTGAACAACTCTACAACACGCAATTTTTCATATTAAGTCCAATGACCTGTCCTAAAAACATAGATACAGTTTCGTGAATGGAGCATCCCACCGAGATCGAGCCGCAGATACCTAGCTATAAAGAGCCGAGACGATTCCAAGAAATTTAACAAGATATAGATCATTTATGTCTAAAATACACGACCGGTATTTGGGCTTCGTAGAGATGGGCAGAATTGAGCTATGTAATATGATGTTGCAAAAGTATTCTTGCGAATAAGAGTATCGGTTTGTCTTAGACTTTGAAGAATTTGTTATAACATTATTTTGTTTGTTTCATTTTTGTATAAGAATATGATCCAGATTAAAACTATGGGTAAAATTATTTTAGAGCGCCTTTATGTCCATAGGACGTTCAATTGTTTGGCGTAAAATGTTATTAGGCACTCCAAAAAAATATAAGAAAACCTTCATCAATCTTAGAAATCCACAGCGTGATAGACGTAAAAATATCAAATATCCCACTTTGAACTTTGAGAAAATCGGATAGTTTAACATCAAAAGCAGGAGATATTCTCGGATATGTAAACATGATCATTATAAACAAAGTATACATAGTAAAAAGAGTTTTCAGATCTACTACAACAACTCTTCATATTCATAACTATTATAAGGTTAAATTTAGTGTAACTTTTCCAGACATAACTCGTTCTCCACTGTACCTATATGGAGCAACAAGATACATAAGTCATATTACACACAAAGTGATGCCGGTGATAAAACTGAATTACTCGATGTGTATCGGCGTTTAAGTCGCAGATAGCGGCGATAACAGATATATAAATAATGAACAAGCAGACCCAAGGTGCTGCCTTGTGGTATGCCGCGCTGATAACTGCAGATACGCGAATTATAAACGCATCGGTAATTATAAATATCGTATGAAAACAATTGTATTGATCTTATCACCCCACAGGTCAGTAAAGTGATCATATTTTTTTTCAGTTTTATGTCTTTCCTGGGCCATTTTCTTTTCTAATACTGGTCTGAACGAAAACATTTCTTTATGATTTGAACATGTAAATAACATTCATGTGTGCATATAGTAAACGTATGTTACACTGTAAATTTTACAAAATGAATGGTCAATAAGCATGAAGTTAATGAGATTATTCGATTCAACTACTTTGGGGTTCACATCAGTGGGTGCTCAGGATTACAGATAACATTAAAATCTAAGCTTTGAAGTTTACCGGTGCTACAAATACCCTTTCCAAAGGCTCTAACATAACTTATATTGTCTCTTATATATACAACTCAATTAATATAAATATCGTCATAATATAACCAAAATATTGAAAATGAAAAGCGACTCTACATTTTGAACATGTTTAATAAAAAATCCACAACGTTCAATATAATTGTAACAAAAAGTTTTTCTAACTAATGTTCAACCGTTGATAAACAAAAACTAATTTAACTGAAATATCGAGATTTGTAAAGAAACTAAAACTAGTTCTGACTGTACTTAAGAGACCACACACCTAGAAGCGTAGGTACCTACAAAAGACGAGTCTGTCGATATCGTGAGGCGGTGCCTTTTGACGTTGATAAGGGTATTTGTTGCTATCATTGACGTGCATGACGGCTCGCCGGCGCTGACAAACGGCTTTAAGACTGACACTTTTGTCATTTATCTTTATTAGGGGTTTGACCTCAATCTCACCTGTTGGTAAGTGATGATGGGAAACACGCGTGTTGAGACAGGGTGGAAACTAATTTTACACGAGTTACATACATACATAACGTCACGCCTGTATCCCTTATGGGATAGGCAGAACACCAGAGGTTACAAGACCATCTGATGTGACATTTGACAAATTTGGAGGTATTATAAAGATGGAGAGAGACTATTGTAGTGACAGGGGGTCAGCCTATCGCCCACAAAAAATGCCTTTAAAAGCTCTGTCCCTTAACTGACTTTTGCAGTATGCCCGGGAAGAGAAGCAGCTGGCACATTCTACGTTTTTCTTTCGCTCCCAGTCCAGCACACGAGTTATCATACAATTTTTAAGTGATGAAGGTGGTTGTTACTAAATCTCATAAAAAAGGCTTTATTGCTAATGACATAAAGTTTACCTTAAGCATCTTGCCGAATATATATTTAAAATATCTTATTAGATGCAAACACAAGAAAGTTGATTTTTGATGTACTTATTTTCTGATTAGACCATCCCTAATGTTAAAAAGCAATCATCATCATCACATGAACTGAAATAAGTCTACTTAAGGTTCTCTGCTAGAGCTATTAAAAGAAGATTAAGTTATATTTTACTCTTTGGAAAAAATATAAGTTGCAGTTCTTGACTGCAGCTTTATGACCATAAATTGAAGAGAATAAACTATTAGTTCGCACCTTTTTATATTTATCGCATAGGTAGTCGTTTATTACAGCTCGTAAAGAGTAAATATGATCCATGACTTTGGATTGAGGTATCTTTCATGAAGGTACCTTGAATTCTTAAGGTGCCTTTTCTCTGTACGCTCAAATTTAACGTGGCTTGTCGTAGAAAAATTCAATGGTAACGTGGGCACATCTTTTATTCTTTTTTTGACTCATCGAATAGGAACTATAAAATGTCAAAATGGTCAAATATTAGGGCAGTAACTGGAAGTTGAACTACAAATGGTGTGAATGATCTTTTAATCTGAAGTAACAGGTTATACCTAGGTTCTTTTAGTATCTTCAGTATCATTACCAAACTCCTTTCATCCTTATTTGTGTAGGCAGAGTTGCACAAACGAAAGGAAGCAGGTCGCATTTACTACTAAAATGTAACCGTGGGAAAACGTTATGAAACAAAACAATTAATAATTTTACCAGTTCAGTAGCTAAAGTCAACAATGTCCCCTTCACAAAACCGCTGTTGATCATGTGATAAACTAATGTTAACCCCCCATTTATCAAAATTCGCTGGTTCGATATTTTTGTCGAGTTATTTAGGGTGAAGCTTTCAAAAGAGTTCGTAAAAAAGGGTTGAATGTAACATTTGTAGAGCCAACTAAAGTCCTATGATGAAAACATGTTTCTGAACTATTGTTTATGGATCTAATTTAAATTTTAGTTACTGAAAAATAGGAGAGAGAACATGGGGTTGTTTTAAACGTTTTATACAATATATTCGTTATTGAAGTTGTGTGTTATGCATTATAGAAAAGTACGTTTCTAATTTCTTTTTATTACTGCGTGAGTGATAAGTGAATCGCTTTAAAATAGTTTTCCAATTGAAAGACAATCCTGTACGTAAATAACAAATGAAATTAATTAAAACTTACAGCTTCTTCAGCTTCTTTTTGGTCCTTGTGTCCCAGCAGGTTAGGCATGGCAGTCCAATTGTATCCCAAGTCCTGACATAGAGGCAGCTTGATCCTTTCACACTTTCCACCTTCCACCTCTTCCTGGATATCCTCAGCAGCCACCAGGCACACTCCAAAGAGCAACACACCAAAAATCCAAGCCATTCTGTCCATGGTTACAGATTAACACTCATACAAAAATTCATATTTTTATTGTAGAGTCACTATTCACTTTTTAAAATCTCGTAAATATTGTAAACATATTTGGAAAAGTAGCACACGTCTGCCACTGACCAATGTTCGGAGCGGACTGATTTGAAATTCGAACGGCGCGCGGCTCGGTGTGTTTCAAAGGCATAAGAAAAGAAACCGGTCGCCCTGCGCCTGCGCTGCGTCCATGTGTGCCGCAAGATAAAAGGTCCGTCTCGCTGTACGCATGAACAGCACATTTAAGAAAAAAAGACAAAAATACCCTAATTCGTGTACGGCTCACTGCAATCAGCGCGAGTAATTTCCACCGTCTCTTTCGAGAGCTTACAAGAGAGAGCAGGATAGCGAATGACAATAAAGAGCATATAAAATTAAACGTATCTGTCCATGATGGGTTTGAGTTTTACTCTACAAAATTGCCGCAATAAAAGTGTTGGGTAATTGAGAGGTTCGGAACTTTATTACGCTATTTTAGTGATATTATAGGCTTCGTGGATTTATTCATTCACCTGTAGTGCGGCAGCAGCAGTTTCGTGGCTTTCAGCCCGATGAGAACTTCGCAAAGTTACCTACATTCGAAATTTAAATATTTTATCATGACTTCAACATCTTCAAGATTTTATTTTCATTTCATGTGGGAAAAACATTTGACGAAACTGTTACACTTTACAGTTATCTTAATAATATTATTAATGTGAAAGTTTGGATTGATGATTGTTTCTGAATCACAGCAAAATGGCTCAACGGATATGAATGAAATTTGGCATAGTGATAGAGTACAATCTGGAATAGCACATAGGCTACTTTTTATCCCGGATTTCCCGCGGGATTCGAAATGGAGCGGGTGAAACCGATCACAACAGCCAGTAAATATGTAATATGAATAAGTACTCACTGCTGAAACTAAAAACTCTAGGTAAAAAAAATACAGAGTGTAATTTATCAATTTATACGTATATTTAGACGTTTTGCTAAATACTTATTATTTCTAGCTGTGTCCACGTTATGTTACAAAACATCACTTGCGGTTGTGATGTTCATTACAACCGCAGGTGATGTGAGAACGTAGTTAGTGCATATATCCTTAATTTCCTTAACAACTCACACAGTCAATACTGCAACTAAATACGGAAATATCTAATTTATGTAATATAAATAAGTTTGCGGTATTCATAAACAAGAGTAAAAAAACCGTTATTACCTTTCTAAAAATAGATCAAACTTATTAAATATATCTTAAATTCATTGAGGAAATATTAAGATCTTGTAATCCGTCAACCGTGAAGACAGAATCTTTCCTTTTATCTCCCACTTTGACATCGAAGCAGAATACACAATTAGGCCCCTTCATTACACCACTCAAATAACACCTTTACCTAAACACAAAATCAGGAAAAAACACCTTAACCTTCTAAGCTTAAAACCGAAAATCGTTTAAAGAATAAGAAATAATTTTCTTCTCTGCCGTCAAATTTCATCAGAACTCTCCTAGCAAGAAAAATCATTTCATCTTGAAAGGGTATCTCGGTTCAAGTTAATATGGTTTGGTCGGTATGAATAGATGCATTGTGCGAGCGAGACAGCGCGATGTGCCGACAAAGCTGCGCGTACGGCGCGGGAATGCCTAATTAAGAACGCATGCGTGGACCGTGACGTGAGGTCTATGTTGGAGACGACCTAGGGGTTGGGATATTAATACTAATTTTGCTGCAAGTAATTCTATGAAAAATGGAAACAAAAATTGTAGCTTTATAAAATTATAAAACATTAGGCAGGTATTTTTCGGTAGCAGTGACGAAGTATGTACCTGCCTACACAGGATTCTAGAAGTTTTTGATGTCATATCTGTGCCTCAATAGTGACTTCATAGCAAAATCTATATTTAATTGACCACTTTGTCGATGGGATGCCTTAGACGTCAGTGGACGCGGGTTCGATTCTCGCACGGAACAAGAAATTACCTAATAAAATAATATTGTATTTATATTCTAGGTTCCGGCTTAGTTCGCTACATGGTATCCCATATCACAAGCTCTGCTTAGTTTGGGGCCATGTAGTTGGTGTGATTGTCCGGGGATTTTATACGTTATTTATTTATTTATTCAAGGATTTATAAAAATTCTGAGCGACTCTACATTATTTTAGTCGACCTTTACCTAAAAGTCTTCAATTATATCCCAGAAGTTAGGTAAACCTTCTTTACCGTTTAAAATAATGAACCAATGGACTGTACCTTTGAAAAGAACTCCTCTTCCAAAAATACAATATGTTAAACGCTCTCGCCTATCCCTCAATCACTACGAGAGTGCTGGCGGCGGCGCGGAATCGTAATTAAAACATTGCGCTGTGCGCCGGCGCAGCAAACGCTAGATGCGACCCTGATCGAATATCAATTATTTACCATATCTATACGAGACTTACTTATTGTATAGAGTTTATGTTTGGTTCGTAAACAAAGGACGATTAGAGGACTCCGCAAACATTAACTAAAGGTACATAGCGAGAAAAATCCTTTCGATCTTCAAAGAACTAAGGCACTTAAGAGGATCGGAGTTTCGAGTTGGGTAGAACAAGTATTTTCAACTGCTATTCAAGTTCAAGAAAACTTAGGTCAGCAGATACTTAAATTACCAATGGATACTAGTTATCTTCCTTGTCGACATGAAAAATATATCTATGTTATAGGTGTCATGGAAAACAATTTTTTTTATTATAAAAAACATGTATTCAGTTAAATTAACGTTAATGTCTCACGTAACCTATGTTGTCGCATAATATAGTAATTAACAACCAGTAAGTAAATGAGGAAAACTTTCAGTGTGACACATTAGTGAAGTAGCGTATGGATTCTAACTTCATGTAGGTTTGCGACAGTGGAAAGTATCTAACTCACAAGTATTATCACTAATGACACAAATAGAAATTTTAGTGTCTTGCGTACTCACAATCACATACATTCATACATAACGTCACGCCTGTATCCCTTATGGGGTAGGCAGAACACCCGAGGTTACAAGACCATCTGACGTCACGTTTGACAAATTTGGAGGTATTATAAAGATGGAGAGAGACTATTGTAGTGACAGTGGGTCAGCCTATCGCCCACAAAAACGCCTTTAAAACCTCTGTCCCTTAACTGACTTTTACAGTATGCCTGGGAAGAAAAGCAGCTGGCACATTCTATGTTTTTCTTTCGCTCCCAGTCCAGCATGGAAGTCCTCCTCACAATCACAATTTCAAATAAACGGATTTCTGGCAACATTAATATATAATGTAACTCTTTATCGTATGTGTGGCCTGAAATTGAGTGATAGGGTAAAATGCGGATTGAAAGAAGATGTAATAACTAAGATTAAAAAGGGCATGCTACGATGGTTGGACATTTAGAAAGGATGAGTGAAAGTAGATTAAGATGTACAGAGCAAGAATGGATGGTGCTGTCGGAAGGGGCCGCCCTAGGCGAACGTATGCCGATCAAATTGGCGACGTTCTTAAAAAGAGCCTATAGTTAAAAGTACCCGTAACCGGCGACATGTATGAAAAGATTAATGAACGTGGAGGAAGCGAAGAGGTATGTCTGGATCGTAGCAATTGGTGTTCCCTTGTCTCTGCCTTCCCAAAGGGAGACAGGCGTGAGGTTAGGAATGTAATTTAACTCTTCGTTTCAGTGTCTTTGCTACCAATGACTGACATAGACAAATAGATAATGACTTAATATTTTGAACTAAGATGAAATGCTGACTAACATTAAATTATCAACCCAAAAGGCTATTATGTAGAGTACGTAATGGCTGAATCGATGCAAGTGGATTTTAGAGCACTTCAGTTTGTATCGTTCCATCCGATGGACCAAAATTGTCAGGCCACATCTCAAGTATTCCTGATTCATAAACTTACATAAAATACTTTTTACGGATTAATTGCGTATAATGACACTCAAGTGTTCGTGAACGATTTGATCTAGAAATTTGTAATTTGTAGAGCTTGATTTAGTGAGAAATCTTTAGTGACTAAAGTCATAAAGAATTTTAGTTATTCAAAGGTATAAGAACAATTTCTGTGAATAGAAGGCTATTGGAGAAATAAAGGTCAAAACAAACTTAATATACATTTACTATTACTCTTTTGTGCAACTTGATGGAATGGCTGAGCCCTAGACATATGAATCTATTTTATCTATAAGTAATTTTACTATAATAAAGTAAATTAACTTTAACAATGATCGTAGTGATGATGGCCCTGGCAACAGTGCCGAAATATCGAAAACTCTAAATAACTAAAAAGCAACTTCCTTTTGTATAGTTATTTCAAATGCTTGTTACCATTATAGTTTAAGAACTTACATATTCAGGGTGAGTGGTGACAAATAGACACTGAAGGAGAGCACTCTGTACTCGATTCTCATCATAATTATGTAATTAAAGTAGGTACTTCATTTTTCACCAGAATCAATATATATAAAACTGTTCCGTTACTGACTGAGTGACTGAGGTACTGAGTGACTGAGTGACTGACAGACAACGTACAGCCGTAACTACTGGGCGTAGAGAGCTGAAATTTGGAACATACATTCTTTAGGGGATGTAGGGGTTCACTAAGGAAGGAATACGGGAACGGGAAATATAGGAATTTTTAGTTTGTATGAAAAATCTTATTCCTTGAGTGCACCGATGTGAAATTTGGTGTAAAGATTTTTCAATGTGTGTCTGGTTGTGTTATGGAAGGAATTCCCGAAATTCTAACGGGAACGAGAAATATAAGATTTTTAGTTTGTATGAAAAAAACTTATTCCTTGAGTGCATGGGTGTGATACTTGGTATAAAGGTTCTTTAAGTGGGTGTCTGGTTGTATAGTTTCTGAAATTTCCACGAGAAGGGTAGTTAAGCGCATACGAAGTTGCGGGATAAAGCTAGTTCCCTATAAATAAATAAAGAGACATTACCTACTAAAATGTTCCCGAAGCGCTGCCTCAGTCAACACGCACACCATCACCCGCTGAGTATCTACTGTATTACGACGCTTATGTAACCATGCGCTGCGTAATGAATTGTTTAACTTTCGGTTAAGTTTACTCAGTAATTAATATGCATTTAATTTTTTTCTCTTCATGTATGATCTCAAACTATCACGTCCTTGAATTTCGAAAGTGACCCACCAGTCACACTGTATAAATATTTTATTCTAAACCTGCCCACACTGTAGTATGCTATTATGGGGTAGGCATACTACATTAATTAATTAAAAAATATAACCAACAACAAGACATTAGATGAACCTATTTGCATACATCGATATACTTAATTGAAAGCTATCTAATCATTTATAGCATATCTACCTCTAATTCGAAAGCCAGACTTAATTCTCGTAAAACCACAATTAACATTATGTTCCAAGACATTTTCTCCAAGTAAATTACCGTCATTAAAACCGCTGAGATGTGATTGACGACAAAAAGATAATCCAGGGAGATTGCAAATGTAATAATTTGTTTCTGCCGTCATTAGAGGATGCCGAAATGTTGCGCGGGAGTGACTGCGCGGTCGCGACGCAAACGAGGGGTGATTCCTGTGAAGGATGCAACACGAGGTTTTACCTGTGACAAGGTTCAGTGTTTGCCGATTATGTGTAGAAGACATCTCAAAGACATATACGTAGCGAAATGGCGGCGGGTGAACCTTAGAAGGGTATCAGGCCATTGATATAAGAGCGTATTGGAAACCGTGTTGCCTTTTTAGTAAAATCACTCTAATGAGCGTCGTAAAATCGAGAGTATTTTTAGGAATTAAATTTGTCCGGTTCGCGTCAAATTATTATTGCTTAATTTAAGTGCTTTTAGTAATATTGTAACCTGGCAGTTGTAAATAAATATCCTGAAAGAGAATAATCCTTTATTCATTTTCTTGGCAATTATTTTAGCATGTGAGATTTTCGGTATAATTTTTTAAAATTTAATGTAACTTAAAAGACAACAATCAAATCATAATATTTTTTCTTCTATTAAACTGTTTCTCTAAGCCTTCTTGGGATTAAAACTAGAATCCGGTTCAGAACAGTCCCGCAATTACTGCGGCCCTGCAGGCCCGTAGACACAATTAACTGGATTGGTCCTTCAACAAAAACCTGCCGATTGATTCCCGGCGCGGACCAGACAGCCTACAGGACGAGACGTGGGCTGTAGATACTGAAATAATATGATAAGCATTGTATGTGTAAGACACCGAAATGTCAAGTTCATATGTCAAATATTAACGGCCTAAAATTCAATTGAAAATGTTTTTCGTTTACTCGTAATGTCATGAAAACTTAAGAAAATGTTACGTTTTTTAGTTCGAGTAAATTCTGTAGAAAATTGTGTTTCAACGTGATACGCGCATTATAATACAGGTCTGGAGTCGTTAATATGCAAATATAAAACGTATGGGTGTCGGAAAATATCTTTCGACCGCTGCTGCGCATATCATTTTTTACCGTAATCTGATTCCAAAACACAAGTTCATAAAAAAATTAAAAGCAATCAGCACCGCTCATTCATTGTTGTGTTTTAAATCTAAGATTGCTTATGATATTGAAGTCCAGACAAATAACGTGGGCAACTCTCTCCTGGCGACTCATTACAGGAACAACTTGGCCGTCAGAGTTCACCTAGCTACAAGCTCGTCAGTTTATCGTCGTCATATCCCCGTTTTTGTTGTAACTTAGGTATATTAGTGTTAAATGACTGCCTTAACTATCGCTAGCTTCATCCATTAATAATAATTATAATGTAACCTACATTATATAAATTTTTTATTGCCTAGATCTTGCGTGTGATATTATTAAAAAGGGTGGAAATCTCTTCCGTTCAGATACTTCTTATTTTGACCTGTTCTAAAATGCGAATTCGACCACAGTTCCACCCTAATTTAGATTAATTTTAAGACGTTGTGGTCATAGAAGCAGCAAACATATTCGAAATGGAATAAACTTTTACTAAAACCTAAACTGGTCTGAAACCGTCCACCAAACAATGACTAATTAAACCAAACACACTATAAATAAACAACTTTCAAATCTCGACCTTTCTTCAACGGTAACTTCAAGGTTGCTTCAATTTACACGGCATCTAAACTGCGCCGGCGACGCAAAAACCCCAGCGATGCGCCAGCGCACAAAAACACCTCGCTTCGACTCCCGGCAATCAAAACTAACTGGTTGCCCACTGGACCCGACTTATTAACCGTCATTAGACGAAAACAACTTACTGGAACTGAAATCGGGAATATGCGAAATATGTTTTGGCTTTTTGCTAATAACAGTCGCAGATATTTGATGATAAGTCCGCTGCGTGCTTCGGTAATGACGGCTCGAAATTAAGTTTTGTTCAAATATTTTTAGAACGGTTTCGTATTATGAGGAAGTTGCAGTCTGAAAGAATCTTTTAAATAGCAAAAAGCGAGATTATGTCTTGCGGGGATTTTTAATTAATATCCATATAAGATTTAAAAATGCAAAGTAAGTCTACTTTTTATTAGGATTAGAAGGATTTGTTTGACTAGTTTCGCACTAAGGCGAGAAGTGTTGCAGCCGCGACAGTACTCGTCCCTGAAAAAGGACTCGATAAGAGCCCAAAACTAGTCGCACACTAACGTGTTAGAAAAAATGGTTCAATGATCAATATTTGTAAATTCACATCAATATTGATAAATAAACGACCGGCTGGTGTAGTGGTAACATACATTGACTTCTATGCCAGAAGTCCAAAGTAAGTAAGCATCCCGGTGGCAATCGTAGGACCTCTGGCGTGGAAGATAATGTCGTTATGTACGATGATCCGTTAATAATTGGCTTAATAATTTTGCCGCTACAATTTTTGGTAAGCCTTCTAGTTACTGGTAGTTACTGGTAATCATTTTTATCTTAAATCTCTGAGATACAGTTTATATGGAGTGTAAACTGACTTTTGCTGTTGAGTTGAACCTCAATAGCATTTTATTGAGTCTTTGCCCTTTATCACGAAAAATTTGTTATTTTTTTTGACGTTTTTTTTTAGCTGTAACATTTTATTGTGGTGATAAATTCATATGATTTTTCTGATGTGCGTATGTGCTGTCTTCAACTTCATTCTCACTGCCAGTTAAGACAGTGGTTAGTTTAAGGACGTGGGAACGTAAGAAAACTTACATTTATTTCTATTTGTACTGGAATACCTCATATTTGGTCTCCTTAAGCTGACCAGAACAGAGCGAACTTGTTATTTTAATGTTTTCGATTGATATTTCTATTTTAATGTCATATAAAATAAGATGGTTTTTCTATACACTTTATGTCGTGGCCTAATAATAAGCATTGTATTTCGCAAAATTTTTCATACTTACCTATACAACGTGTAACATAATGAAGAGATAATACTTAAGGGAATGTTAGGTGATGTAGTTTATAAGCAACAGTAACATAAATTTGTTATCCTTACGGTTCGGCCTTAAAACAAGTTCAAAGTTTAGATCAAATTATCTAAGTGTCAACCCTAAAAACAGCTGTTAGCTTTTGATGATATCTATTCGATAACAGATGGCGTAAAAATAACGTGATGGGTAACTAAGACAGATACTACAAAGTTCAGTCGGTGCGGGAAAGGTCACTGACTGCGGCACAAGTCTTGTTTTAGCTTATTAGGTTGACTAGGGTTGTCAAAATATTTTGTTGTAAAATAACTAAATAAATTTGTATGAAAGCCAGCACTGATCATGCTAATTCTTTTACTTTATATTTTCCGCGTATAGTATAGAAGCTAACCTTTAAGTTTTATCTCTGCATTTTGTTACACGTTGTATATATTTGATGGCGGTTGAATTATAAAGAACAACGGTTGGTGCTTACCCTTCTCTAAGACCCTACTAATACCACGGAACGTTTTCTTAGTTTTTGTACATTCTCCTAGAACATAATTCAATGATTTACTATGTAAAAGGCAGGTGTAACCAACCCCCTGCCGATTCTTCGTCACATAGATAGACCAAGTTTTTCTACCGCCAGCTTTAATCCTTTGTTTCTAGGCACCGCGTCATTAATTAATAATGACAACCCAATTAACGTAATTATTGACAATAATGATTGTCAACTGTATCCATTTCGAGGTTATAATTAACATTGCCGTATTCAATATATCGTTACTCGCAATTAAAAATGTTCTTTACGCCTGCGGTTCAGCTACGTGCAGGGCGCGTGAAACTTTTTATTGTCAGAAAATGTAATTAAGTAGAGACCCATTAGCAAGTGATATTTGTTAACGATCGCGATCAACATGACCAATTGATGACTTCAACAAAGTTAAAGGTTTTGCAGCATTTTGTAGTAGAGTTGGAAAACTTGTTGATATTAATTATTTCTTATTTTTATTGTTCTCATTAGATATAGAGGGAGCGAAAGAAAAACATAGAATGTGCCAGCTGCTTCTCTTCCCGAGCATACCTACTGTAAAAGTCACTTAAGGGACAGAGGTTTTAATTAATTTTTAGCGAGCGATAGGCTGAACTGTCACCGTAATAGTCTCTCTCCATCATAATACCTCCAAAATTGTCAACTTGATATCAGATTGTTTTATAGCCTCTGGTGTTCTGCTTACCCCACAAGGGATACAGGCGTGAAGTAATATATATAGATACTAGCTGACCCGGCAAACGTTGTTTTGTCATATAAATAAAACGACCACTATGGCGTTGGGGTAAACCTATCTGCCTTAGACGCCAGTGGTTGCGGGTTCGATCCCAGCACGGAACCAGAAAAAAAAAATGTTCCAAGTCTGGGTGTTTATCTATTTATGTATTTATATTCTAGGTTCCCCCCTAGTTCGCTATATGGTATCCCATAACACAAGCTATGCTTACTTTGGGGCCATGTAGTTGGTATGATTGTCTGGGGATTAAAAAAAAAATTGATGTTGGCCGATTCTCATAGATACCGGATAAGCACAAAAAATTTCATCAAAATCGGTCAAGCCGTTTCGGAGGAGTATAGCAACGAAAACTGTGACACGAGAATTTTATATATTAGATAGATCAGCTGTCTTTTCAGGTATACCTCGTTCCCATTTTTCCCAGTCTATTCAGTTTTTTTAATAGGTTTCCTAACTGTTTTGTCCTAAATGTTTTTATGACTTCCTCCATGGGCTAGTGCGTCGAGTGTTCGACTGCAGTTTCAGAGGTCCTGAGTTCCGTGTCTCAGCCGAGCTTGTTTAGGTCACGAACTTTTCTAGACTGACTTGAGTCTGGGTCTATGCTAAGGTACGCACCATAGACATACATCTACATAGACAACGCAAGTGTCACGATTGGTATTGAAACCAAGCGTGCCAACTTTTTAACACCTTTTGTGACAACTGATATTTATTGCTGGGAAATACAAACAGATTCAAATACACCGATGCCGCCGATGAAATCGATTATTAATTACGATATCGATATTGTCAAATCGATTTTCTAACAGAAATACTTACGCGAGGACTCTAGCGGCGACCAACCTTGACGCCTGGTTCGGGCACGGGTTCGGGCACGGGTTCACAATATGTACTTTAGGTGCCCCCTAGTCTCATAAAACAAGCTTGGCTTACTTTGAGGGCATGTAGTTGGTGTGATTGTCTGGGAATTTTTATTATTTTATTCATGAAATTAATAATAATGTGTACGAAATTTTTAGTCCAACACCGCCAAACATCTTCAGCGTGTGAGAGCAACTTCTTGGTTGTCTGTCAGAAAACTTTTGAATTACCTAAGGAGGTGTAGAGTCAAGTTTAAAGACATGCTATGGTGATTTATTAAGCAGGATAAGTTATAAAAAATGGACTTTACCAAATTTTGAACAAAATTACTATGAACCTTTCCGTTATTCGAACATATCACACTGGTAAATTATGTTTCGGTTTTATGAAATTTTATGGCTTCTTCTGAATTATTTCGCAGAGCTAATTATAAATCTGTGGTCTGATTTCTTCTAGCAGCTCAATAAACTTTTTGCTACGAGGGTGGATTGAAAAGTTCGCGGCCTAGTCCAGAAAACAGAATAAAGTACATACAAAAATATTTTTATTTTTCGACGTAATCTCCATTTAGCTCTATGCACTTCTTCCATCTGCTTTCCAGAGCTTCCATACCTGTTTTAAAAAAAGATTCCTCAAGGTCTTCAAAATACAGGTTAACAGCGGCTTCGACCTCTTCATTCGTTAAAAATTTCTGCCCACCGAGGTGTTTTTTCAGGTTTGGAAACAGATGAAAGTCCGAAGGTGCCAAATCAGGAGAATAAGCTGGATGTGGCAACAATTCGAAACCACAATCACGAATTTGAGCCATAGACTCGACAGACGTGTGGACTCGGGCGTTGTCCTGGTGAAACAACACTTTCTTTCTCAGTAATCCTGGGCGTTTCTGTTTAATTTCTTCACGTAAACGGCGCAGAAGGGAGCTATAGTACGCAGAGTTTATTGTTTCGCCTTTTGGAAGGTAGTCCACCATAATGACACCCTTAGCATCCCAAAAAACCGATGCCATCACCTTGCCAGCCGACAGAATTGCCTTTGCTTTTTTCGGAGTTGGTTCACCTGATTTTTTCCATTGTTTGGATTGTTGTTTTGATTCTGGGGTATAGTGGTGAACCCAGGTTTCATCCATTGTCACAAATCTTTCAAGAAAACCTTGTGGATCAGCCTCGAACATCTCCAAACAGTCGCGAGAAATCGTGAGTCGAATTCGCTTTTGCTCTACTGAAAGCAATCTGGGGACCCACCTAGCCGAAACCTTAGAAAAGCCGAGTTCATGGACAATGATGTTTTGCGTTCATTCATATGAGATGCCTATAGTGTCTGCAATTTCTCTGATAGTCAATCTACGGTCTTTCAATATGAGATCACACACTTTATTGATGTTTTCTTCGGTCGTAGACGTCATTGGCCTGCCGGAGCGAGGGTCATCTTCGATGTTCTCTCGTCCACGTTTAAATTCTGCAACCCATTTTTTCACAGTGGTATAAGACGGGGCAGATTCCCCTAATGTTGTTTGCATGTCATCATGGATCTCCTTTGGTGTTAATCTTTTTTTAAACAAATATTTAATCACAGCACGTTGTTCAAATTTCTCCATTAGTGAAAATTTGTTCTACACACGTATTTATATTGTTCGTAAAATTTTATTTAAACAAGATATCAAATTGAAAATTCGCGGGCTGACAATTGAATAATGACAGTTCAAAATGACGGCAGAAAAAATAACAAAAGTTTTTTTTTTAATGGCCAGGCCGCGAACTTTTCAACCAATGTAGTATATAGGGAGATAGAGATTTCACACGAAAAGCATGAATTACAAAACTAAAGTATTTATTATTAAACAAATCTCACATGAAAAGAATCCTTTTACACGATTTTCGTGTATGTACTGGGTCTAAAGTAGAATTCTGTATACTCTTCTGTATATTCAGCCTTCATATCATGTGTTGCATCAACCTTGGCATATGATGGTAATTTGATGGATGGCAAGGTATTTTTTGTAGCCTATAAACGTTATGATGACACACAGCTTCTACAAACTAAATTTGGCATCTCAAAGTAATCAAAGTAAGGTTTTTGTTTTGCAATGTTGGAAATATTTAATATTATTATTATTTATTATTTTTGAAACATGTACTCAGCACAAATGGTACAAAAACTGTTTGGGTGTTTACACAGGCTCTCCTTAATTTTGACATTACAAATATTTTTGTAAATCCGCTTATTTGCACTTCTTATCCGAATAAAATGTCTGTAAAATAGAGCTAAATCAGGGAGTACCTGTACCTCAAAAACTAGAGCTGCTGGGTGAAGACTGAGGGTATATTTGGAATCATCGGAATCAAATTATTTTGTGAGTTCTATTAACTATAGTTTATTTTGAAGCTTTTACTCACACGGTGTTGTCGGAGGTGTCCGACTAGTTTCGAACTCTGTTGGAGTCCTTCATCATCGGGGCTAGAATGCAACATGGCACTTAGAGTATGTATTTTCTTAAGAATTTGGCATTTTTCGTTCTTTGGGCTTAATTATGGTATCAAATCTAGTAATTCTATCTATTATGGTGCGCATGTAAGCTAACATGATAGGATAAAATAACAAAATAGTAATTATCTTGTTGATTTGAGTATTTATCGATGGACGCATGCTAGCCCTGCAGGGGTGAGTGCAGCCGCGATATTTCTGACAATAAGTATGAGTAAAAGCTGCGTAATAAACTATGAGAAACCGCTTTAAAACTCAATAAAACAAAAATATAAATTTATATAAGTGTTATCATTCTTAATGGGTAGGTACAATTTTAATTAAAAAAGACAACCAAAATAGTAGGTAATTTACTAAATTTAAATATGCAGAAGCAAAGTGCAGAAGTTCTTTTCAAAACTTCAATCACAAGCGGTCAACTGCCCAAAATATTATTATTGTAACCGCAAATAAAAATCTACAGAGACCTTTTAACACCTATTACTATAGAAAAAAGTGTGAACAGTTTTTCATAGCGTTGCCCCCACGCTGCGTCAGAAGGTGTTAATGTAGACTCCCTGCTGCGCGCACGCATATAAAACAGACCAAATAAGTTGAACTACAAGATTCAGTTGTTGGAAGTTCAAAGAAGATTGAGAGAGCGAGACAGCGCTATACAAATCTCTAGACCTTTTAACCACCGTTTGGCGATTTTTCCATTGCTGTTTAAAGGAATGTAGAGATCTTTTTATAGTGGTTTATTCTTGAAGCTTGCATTCTTAGAGGCGTACAACCTACCGCTTTGTACTATTCGGTTCAAGTGACAATAGAAAATGATGTATGGAAGCGTTTCTGGTTCTTGTAGTAGGCCTCGATAATTGTCTGTTTATGTTTCATTTGTCTTCTTGCATTCATTACTTGTGGAGACAAATTAAGCAAGTTAGCTATGGTGTCCATTGTTATCAATTTTTAACTTAGTTTAGGGTGGGCCAAGAATACCCCTGTGTAAGGTAGACTTATCAGCATGCTCCTGGGTGGTAACCGCCTTCTTGGCGCTGATCATGATGAGTTTCGGAAATATTTTATGATGATCTAATTCCTATCCAGGCTTGTGTATTTATTCGACTTTATTATTGCTTATCATCAAGTAATATAGACGATAGACAAAAAAGTCAACAGTGTGCGAAATAATCTTAATTGAATGATAGGGTACGCAAAAGTGAAATAAGAAAGAGATACGGATTAAAAGAAGATGTAGTGACTAAGATTGAAAAGGGTATGCTACGGTGGTTTGGACATTTGAAAAGGATGAGTGAAAGTAGATTTACGAAAGAAGTGTACAGAGCAAGAATGGATGGTGCTGTCGGAAGGGGCCGCCCTAGGCGAACGTGTGCCGACCAAATTGGCAACGTTCTTGAAAAGTTAAGAGTACCCATAACCGGCGGTCATGTATGAAAATATTAATAAATGTTGAGGAAGCGAAAGAGGTATGTCTGGATCGAAGCATTTGGTCGGCCATTCTCCAACTAGTATTTTTACGTGTCCGGAACTGTATTTCCGTATTATTGTAAAATGTATAATTAAATTATTATTACTCAGCCATATCTTGTTATGTACAAAACAAGTAGCCTCAGTTTAAAGAAATTGTGGCTTATAGAATTTTTTAAACCTCTGTTCTCTAATCAATCACCGTACCGCGTCCGAACAACAAGTCAATGTTTAACAAGTCTTGGATTTATTTTGGTTGTAAGTATTGGTATAATTTGCTTCTTTCAACATTTTAAAGGCTATTTAGCGAGGAAAAATATCGATTCAATAGAACCAATATATAAATAAATATCATAAAAAAAATGCATGTCCGAGCTTAATTTATAATTACCGTAACGTTTTCGGTTTCTTGATGCATCTCCCTAAATAACAGTATATTGCGCGTCACTTTTGCATACGTCACAAACCCTCTCGGTTCTCGCCGCGGCCCACCAGTGATTGCAACTATCTTGTGTTTATATTCTGCCACGCGTGTAAGTATCCAATTACCGTGGCCTTGGTTGAGAAAATTTCTAATAACCGTTCATTATTTTTACAGTCGATCTTTTAAGGTAGACTTAGGTACATATTAAAATAGACAAAGTACAGCGGTGAAGCCTTCGTACAGAAACATAAAATTTCTAAAATCTATAATTTCCTAATTTCAGTTACATAGAAATTTCGAAATTATTACCGTGCCCCAAAAAAAAAGTAAGTTTCATTATCTCAAAAACCACTGAGAACATTAAAATGCCTAACCTATTGTTGATTTTGTATCTTTGACATGTTTTATATTTTATGGAGTTCAAGAGAAATTAGCGAAAAACAAAAATGGGCACGTCAATTAGGCAAAGAAACCTAAAGCGGAGAATGACCGTGGTGTTCCCTTGTCTCTGCCTACCCCAAGCCCCAAAGGGAGATGGGCGTGAGGTTATGTATGTATGTCCCCGGACTATACTCGCTACCTAGTAGAATCCGGACTAGGCATGCTGTCTATTCAGGATTCCACTAGGGATTTGACGGTTTCCGTGGTGTAGTGTTCTAGACGCCAATCGTGGGGTCGCAGGTTCAATTTCCGCACGGAAGAAGAAAAAAAATTGTTCCGGGTCTGGCCGTTTATCTATATAACATGTATTAAGTTCCCCCCTAGTTCAAATTAAATTATAAACTATCTAAATAAAGCAAAGGCAGGAAAAGAAAAATTGCAGTTATATCGCAACACATTTCGCGCTATATTTTTAACTAATTTTAAAAACACCACGCTAAATATTCCAAAACCAAAGCTAACCTATTGCACAAGAACTCAACACCTAAACAATTAACGGGTTACTTATTAAACAAAAACTAAAAAAGCTCAAGTTTTAACACAATAGCTTAAATAACACTTTTAAGCCGAACAAAAGTTGTAACCCCTTTGAAGGCGCTTTCCGAAACAAAGGCCAAACCTGCGAGGTTGTATAACTTTGTTATATTGTATAAGTGAATAGAATTTTGCGTATTTATGTGAAAAGCTGTTAAGTTGTAAAGTTTTTGAAAGCAACCTCCCAGGTTGGTGGTAACGGTTTGTATTCGTAAAGTTATCAGCCTGATGTTAATTAAATATTATCCCACGCCGGAGCTTTGCAGTCATTATTTAAGAGTTTCTTGTATTCGAAAGCTAATTTAAATGAGATAAACTTACGTAGTTTTAAGATAACATGAAATATAATTATTTATTGCAGTTTGTCATGTGAAAAAAAGCTAAGTTACTTTTATTTATTATTAAAGTTGATTTTATAGGATTAATTTTTAATAATCGTTCATCGACTTATATATATTTTATGAATAAACATACTAATATGTTCTATTATTTGTGATTAGAATATTATCTAAACAACATTATATTTGGATTATATGTATTTCTTTGAAAGTAGAATTGAAGTAGGAGAATTGAAAAAAGTATTACTATAGTCTCAAACCAATGTCCTTATGCTGAGAAGCAATTTCTTCCAGTGTCTGATGGATATTCAACCTATAGAATGTGCCGTGGGATTTAAAGCTTACCTAAATATTATAAAGTTAAGATACGAATATGAATTTCGGTTCTAATGCAAAATACAAAGTAGAGTTCCATAATGGTTCACACAATATTAAATAAATAAATGTTTCTGACACTCACACAACATTATCTAGCCCAAATTAAGTTTCTTAAAGAACTTATGCTATGGATACTAGATAACTGATATACTTAAGAAACATATAAACATACATATTGAATAAATACATTTTTTTTATTAGAATAAACCTAAATAAACATATAAACATCCATGACTTGACGACTAATATCTGTGTTCTTCACACAAATATCAGCCGCCGCCGGGATTTGAATCCTCTGGCATGGAAGGCAATGTATGTTACCACTACACCAGCCGGTCGTCAAAGTACTTATGTAACTACTCATTATAAGAGGCAGCAGATATTAAGGTTTTTTATTTATTTTTAATTACCATTAAATATATCTACACGAAAAAATAATGGTAATAAAACCTCACTTCAATATTTAAATTGAATATTGAACTTCTGCAAATTAAAACTCTTATAACCATAATTAATATAAAATTGCATTTCACAAACGACAATTCTCCGATTTCAATCTCTATTTAGAACCCTTTAACACCCTTCCGCTATTAAACATCTTAACAAAAAAATATACAAAGAATTATTCAAAACCCCACCTTAAAACAATGCATCTTTAGTTGAGTTTGGATTAAACTTGACAGCTAAAAATCTTCCTCGGTAATTGCGATTTTTATTATAATGTCTCAAGGTTCAAAATGGTTTATTTAAACGGATGTGGATGGAGTAATAAACTTTTAACATGACAACACGAAATTAAGAGTATTAAAACAACATGTGGGAGACAATGGTCGCGGCAAACTCAAAGGGAAGCGGTGCCTTTGTAGTCGGCGTTTTGAAGACTAATTTTACACCGTTTGATGGTCACACCGTTGCGTTGTTTTGGTTGAAGAACTTGCGATGAATTGAACCGAGGGATTCACGAAGTTTTGTTCTTTTTTTAACAGGTAATTAACTTGAAAAATATTTTTACATTGTATTGCGCTAAAGTTGGAATTAAGATCTCACAACTTGTTTATTTATTATATCGTTTATCATAATTTTGAAATAAATTCATAATAGTTACACAATGATAATTATGAATATATAGAATTGTCAGTTATCGAAAGGTAGGTAAGTAAAAAAGAGGTTTTAAAGGCGTTTTTATGGGCGATAGGCTGATCCCTTGTCACTACAATAGTTTCTCTCCATCTTTATAATACCTCCAAATTTGTCAAACGTGACATCAGATGGTCTTGTAACCTCTGGTGTTTTGCCTACCCCATTAGGAGTTATTCTGATCTAATCCCACCAACAAATCCCACATCGAATTTAATTTCTTAACGGATCCCCTATGCGTTTTGTTATTCCTAACCGATCCCCGTTTACCTACAACGTTAGATTGACGGTACAGTCAGGCAAAAAAGGAACAAGTTTGTAATAAATTATTTTAGGTAGAATTCATGCAATGGAATGTAATTAAAAACTTATAAGTGAAAAGAGACATTGATAAATTGATTGTAAATAGGTATAGCGCAATAGGTTAGGGAAATTAAATATTATACACTTTTTAGTAAAAATCAGTCTTTACTTATTATTTTTTAATATTATATTAGACACAGAACAAACATTTATGTTCGTCATAGAAATATTTGTAACCGCCGAGGATCGAACCCGGAACCCGTGTGTAGGAGGCAGACGCACTACCGACTACACAAACAGGCCAATAGAATGAAAATATCATATCTAGGGCCAAAAAGAGCGAATAATATGAAATAAATTACTTATTCATTACACACTATGCACTTTACACTCTTACTTTTACTCGCGTGGCGTTTTTAAGTTCAACTGATAATGATATTGTCTTGACCCTTTTTTACCAGTGCAAAAAGCATTTGTTCTATTTTTAGAAAAGTTACATCGCATCCCCTTCCTGATTGGTTGTTTGTATAACAATAGATTTTGCACACCGCACTGCACTGCATGGTCTGTTATCGAGTAGGCAGGTAACAAATTCTTAGAATATTTTTCAAGCTTAGCGGATTTGCTAAGTCCTTACGATTACGACCATCGGTTAACTATTATGCTTCTTAGGTTAGAGAGAAAATTAAAACATAAAATGATAATTCTTGAAGAATTATTAACATTTTGAGACTGTCTGTACCAAATTACTACCTAAAATTCACCTGGGATCGGTTAGGAACAATAAATGTATTAAAAATGTCAATTCCCGTCTGATCTCACATTCATGGGATCACTTAGGAATAAAAAATAAATTAAAATGAAAACTGATCCCCGGTGGGATTTCTTTTTGGGATCAGATAGGAACAACTCCCCATTAGGGATACAGGCTGATACAGGCGTGAATGTATGTATATATGTATGTAGGTAAGTAAATAATTTATTTGCTACAAAATATATAGAAAGAAACTCAACGCTTTATTTTTAGTTTCTGATTAGTTAAATGAGATTCATCTTATGAGGTTTACCGTATGAATTTGTGTCCAGGTAATTTAATTGCAATACCTATCCTAAGATATGCCGAATTTATACTATACATATCTAGTCAACAATAAAATCCCTGCATTGCCTAGTACCAAGTGTGCCTAAATCTCAACATGATAGTTTTTTTATTAACCTCTTCATAGCTACCTCCCGTGGTGGATACGAATCTACAGGAACTGTAATTGGAAGCGGTAACCGCGGTCCTTTGTAATAAAAGGTGACGATGTGTTAAGCTATCATCACTGAAATATGATACAACAAACAACAATAACAGATGCGGATGTTTCCTTCCTACAGAGAGATGTCTTATAACAACACCTACGCATAAAACTGCTTTTTATTTAAATACACGTATTTTGCAGTTAAGGCAGTGTCTTTTTGTGAAACTGTGAATGTCCCTAATTTAAAAAAAAATGGCATCTCTGAAATAATAATATTATGTTTAGTGTGTCAGAGATACTATGGGTATATACTTAGTAGTATAGTTTTAATATGCCAAAATTATACCTGGCAAATCTAACAAACGATAGCTTTATGTCTTGCTCATTAATAGTTAGCTCCGTCTGTGAATTAAAGTTATACCTAACTCAGGCATCGCAAACCTAAAGTAAATCCATTAAAAAATCTTAAGCGAATAGGTACGCTTGTTTTATTGTCTACGAAAGAGTTCGTCATTTTCGAAAAGCCACGAATAAAATGCACTCATCAACAAAGTTAACCTTAATGGAAAACAACGATTAATTTCCCAGGACGTGTTACTCAGAAGCACTCTTTCTCTCTCTCTCACCCACCATCAGTGCATCTCATCTCATTTCAAGGAAACGCCAGGTCATCCCACCCAAGAGATCCTAGTGCTATTATGGCAGCTATTCGGTGTATATCCTCAAAGATCACACCGACATAAACTACTTCGGTTGAATTAATTCCCCCCCCTGTCTCCCCCCTCCCCCGGCTTCCCTTGCAGTGGCGTCTGGTGCGCCCGCACATTGTTGAGTTCCACTTTTAACTCGAGTAAATGTGATTGCTAAATAAAAAGAGCTTTTGAAGAGTTCGTTCCGTTGCAGGGTGTTCCGCCAACCCTATACAAGGTGTTATTTTTGATATCCCATCACTTTAAAGTCCTTACTAAAAAATAATACTTTTTGCCAAAGAATATTTTGTTCAAAAGTGCTTACTTTCCATACTTTCCAAGATATCATCAATCTTAATATAATGAGTTCACAAATTATAGCCCTTGTAAAATCTCTTTAACAATGATTGAAGCCATAAAATAAACAACAAAAACATTTAAAACGGTCACGGAACGTTGCATACATTGTACAACTATACCTATGCATAACGATAAAAAAAGGGATAGAAAATGCCACGTTGTCATACTTCGCTTAAAGGTGTTTTACATAAGATGTTTTGACTTAATTGAATTATTTTGATATTTGATTCTATTACATGGGCCCATTAATACACTAGAGTTGTGGGAAATGAACAGGAACACCTTGTATAATACCTTCACGGAGGTACTACCATAAGGATTAAAGAAAAAATATATAGGGTTGGCGGGACACCCTGTATAAGCACGTGTCGACCTTACCGTCACTTATTTTTAGGAGGTCTTGTTTAGGAGGACAAATAATAATCCAAAACAGAAAATATAGCGGGGACAGGTGAAATTCTTAATCGTATTCATTGGTTTAAATTATTGTTGTACGGTTACAAGCACGGCTTTTCTATCAGTTTTTAGAAGCTTTTGTGTATATGTACGCATCATAAATAAGTTACTGAGTAAAATTAAGTAAGATACTGGTAATTATAGATTTTTAACAAACTATAAAATCCTTTAGCTATCTGAAAACGGGTATTTAAATTTTCTCTTTTTTTGCTACCGGGCATACAGTGAGTTCCCAGTAAATCATATTTTAGTTTTTAAAGTCCAATAAGGAACAAACCAATTTAGTGCGTGACAAATTGCAGCCCAAGAAGCAAACAGCTCTTAATGATAGCTTAATTGTATTTAATTGTACGCCAATGAATACAATTATCGACTTAATAACACTCCAGCACTGATGTCCCTCGAGTTCCACTCATGGGAATGTCAACCGAGTCACAACGTAAGTCCCTGGAATGGTAGGTAGCCCACAGGAATGATTGAAACATAAAATTCAGGCATTGCAAGATCCTGTTTAAATGCGTATTTGGAAAACAATTTTGGTAATTACGAAACGATCGTGTAATCAGCCGATGATGAGGTGACTTCCGAATGCAATGCTTTAGGTTATTTTCGTTGTTTCGGCGGTAAAAAGTGTTTTAATAATGAGTGGCATTTTTTTATGTTTAAAGGTGCGTTGAATAAAATGCTGTGCGGAGCCTCTACACGATTGTTGAATGAACAGAACAGAATGCACAGATCCATAGATGAATATAAGTACTAAAGTATAGATGACCGTCTCGCGGTTTTTGCACTTAAGCGCCACACAGTATCCACTCTAGGAAACTTTTTGATCAAAACAACCAGCCCGCCCGTACCGCCAGTTTCAAATTTTCAGAAATTCGTAGTACCAGTTATTAATATTGCGCAATTATAATTTGATTCGAGTAACGAGTCAAATTTAAACTGCGCAATACTAATAAGTTGTAATAAACTGCACTAAGCATGATGCTACGCGAGTTGGGAGTAGTAAAAAAATATGCATCTCAGACATTTTTTTATTTTTTCTTAATTATTTGTGTTTGATATAATAATTACAGGCCATAGATTTGTTCGGGTCGTTTTCGTCAAACTCAATGCTTTTGCCACACAAATTGTTCACCTCCTTGCACCAGTCATTCAAAATCAATGCAATTCCTTTTCTTAACTCACTATCTCACTAGAAAGTCAGCATCTTTTGTAAAAATATCACTTCACAAATGTAAAATCTTCGATTTGAGATCGTAAAAACGCGAGGAGTGAACACTCTACTCAACGTACTTTGTAGAAAACACTAACAAAATAATTCAGCGACAAAAAATACACAGAAAAATAAGAAAATGCAACGCAAAAAGATTGGTTGAATACTATACTATAGATACGCTGCCTGGTACTATAGATATATCGATATCGAACGCAGCAAAAAATACGAAAAGTTCCAGTAGTGCCCGACGCGTAGCGCTAGTAGTAATATAATTTTGGTATTTGTATGGAAGACAAACTAGCATGCACAGATCTGTACCTAGTCGGTCCCAAACGGCGATTTCTAAGTCGTACTCATTTGTATGTTAACTATAATGTTTTTGCTGCGTTATCTCTATGATACAAGATAACATTTTACTTTAGACCCACCTAACATATCTAACTCCTTAAAAAACCTTAAGTAAACTTTCTTTTTTTAACTCGTCAATACTAAAACTAATCAAAGATTGTACTATGGAAACCTGATGATAAAAATAATACGTTTTGTGTGAATATATCGTCATCACAACCCGTTTCAAAAGCCCACTGCAGGGCTATGAATCTCTCCGTTAGGTCATGTCATGACTGCAAATGATCTCATGCGGCTCATGTCGCCTATACCCTGGGAATTTCGGTATTTTGAGGATTAAGTTTAGGTTTTTGCTAACTCCTTTAATTCAAATCTCACTCGTGTTTTATTTTATTTTATTAAGCATGACTTCCTCATTTAGTATTACTTAGAGAAAATCAATGCTTTTAATGATTTATTTAAATTTTGATGGCTTTCATTTCTTCGTCTTATTATCAAAACTCTTAAATACTTTTCTAAATATTTGCAATTTTTCAGCCCTTTCTTCAAAGTTTGTGCAATGATATCAACAACGTAACAAACTATTCATTTCTACCACTAAAGTTCTAAAATAATTTGGATTACGTTTTCTATAGTAAGATTTTTAAATCAATTGATCTAAAAACATAGCATACCGCCATTTGCAGATGCGTAATTCGCTATCTACCAACGCATGCAAGTAAAAGGAGCTTGCAAAAACAACAAGTGCTAGTCTAATTTGCAGCAAATGCTTCAGTTGTTACTAGCATTGTTTCCATTTCCACAAGACCCGTCCGCGGCCAGGAATGCCGCCCTGCGCAGCGCCCGCTCCGCTTTTTGCACACATTTTAATTATATTTAATTTCAAAAGTGGCCTTACTTAATGAATGGCACATAGTTTTTACCCACGTCCAGATTGCGATGTTTCCAAGCCGATGAGGGATAATTTTGAGGTATTTCAATCGCTACGTTCTTTTAAAACGCACAATCAAGGTTTTTTTAAAAGCATTCGAAGTCATAAAACAGGATTCAATCAGAACATGATAACATGTAATTCACGCTGAATTAAAAATGAAGAATCGATACTACTAAAAGTCATGAACATAAAAGCCTTCACCGATTATATCGATCGTCTTAGAAGTAATTCGATTTAATAGTAATTAAAAATCCGTGGGACGAATCGCGTCGAGTCGAGTAATGGCGGAGTCGGGTCGAGATAGCTCGGGTCGGTAATTAACGAGTCAATTTGATTATGATGCGCGAGAGTTTTTAGGCTGAGAGCTATATTTAAAGTTTATTTTAATGCTCTGTGGCGAATTACTGATACTGGGTTGCATTTAGTTGATTGTTAAAGCTATTTCATTGGATTTATATTTGAGAAAAGTTTTCCAAATTAGTTTCATTAATTCTGTTGGAATTGTTGCTCTCATCTAGGGTGGATATTTTGATCTACAACCTGAAATATAGGTCATGTCTTGTTTAAACATCAGTGTTTTACAAATACCAGATTTTGATGAGAATTAAACTATTTGTATTAATATTATGTCGCTGTCAGCTCCCGCGCTATATTAAATAATGTATCCAAAGAAAGCTCCAACAAATCTTACTTTTTATTCACTCATTAAGTCTCATTAATTTTATTTCTGAAAAAGGTTTAAGCTTTATAGATTACTTTGACATGTTGGCCGATTTCACGAATGTTATATTTTTGTAGTCCTTATAAACATTAAGTTCAACTGATAGTGGTATGTTATCTCGGTGACCACCACGAGCTTTCTGGTGGTATTTTATATTTTAAATGGGTTTACGTGTAACAGTTATCTGGTGTATCTAATCGCGGTGGCTTTGTGTTGAGATAAATGTTTTCCAATCGATAGAAAAGTTTAAGAATGGATTTCTGTGCTGGAGGCCAGCTTTGCGCGTAAGTCCACTCTTTGGACACATCCAAAACGGAACTTCTACGCATAAATAAGATTGCTATAGTTATTTTTTTCTATTGGAGGCAAACAATCATGTACTCCTGATAATTTATTACATTAGTAAAAGATTAAACTTCCAGACATCATCAAGACTTCTTCAATCGGCTAATTTCACGTATGTATGTAACAAATACCTAAAAGGAAATTGCAATTCTAATTTGAAAATGTTTTCATATTGGTCGAAATTGAATTTGCATAAAAATTGCCAAGTATTAACTTCCCTTTAGCTGCTTGAGTGCGTTGTGGTATTTTGGGTTTGTAATATTTGGACTACTTTTATAAAATTTTAGATATAAAAAGAAAATATTAATAGGAAAAGAAAAATATTGAATTGATATTTAAGGCTTTTTCAATTTAAGCCTTGGCTGAAAATGCGTTATTTATTAATCCTTCTATCAGTATACATATGTATCACTGGTATTAATGGACATAGCTGAAGTTTATCATCAAATGAATTCAGTGTTCGATAGCTACTTTTCATACCACCAAAATTAAACATTACAGAAAAAGAAGAAAGTGTACACATTATCCAAACTCTACGTTATCCGGCAACTTTATTTGATTTATTTATGTTCACTTACTTTAATTTCTTTTCTGGAAGTTTCTCTCTATTTGGAAGCTATGGGATGTCGTTTTGGAGAGATTAGCGTCAGGAAGCGACGAGCGAGGAATCTAAATGTAACCTCAAATTATATGATAGTGATGTGCCGTGGGTTGTCTAGATATCGATGACTTCTTATCGATATAAGTATTATTGGAAATAAAATTACCAAGTGTTTTTCAATCGAAGAACAAATAGTTTGGTTTTTATATAATTATGAACGTTAGTTTATTAATATCAACCAGTTTCAGGAAGTAAACAATAATAGACAATGTTAAATTGAATTGAAACAGACAGCAACACAAAATAACTAATATTTTTTTGTTTTACTATAATCATTCAATAAAAATGAATTAAATAAAACAAAAATACTTGGAATACTATGCTCAGGTTACATGTGACTTATCCTTCGTGGTTTTCAACTTTCGCCTATGATGCTACATACATATATATATATTTATCAGTAACTATGTCGTATGAAAATACATAAATATTTCAGCGGAAACTATTTTCTTTTTTCGTAATTTTTAGAGCGTATTTTTTTAGTAGTCGGGTTTTAGTTTTTAAATTCTATTTTTTATTTCATTATTTTAGAATAATAATGTTTACATATTTGAACTGTGCTAACAAAGTTCGTTCATTTGATATCCCACTCGAAACCATAAATAAAAAATAACTTATTAAAAAAAGAATGAAAGAATGAATTTAAAAGAAGAAAAGCTTAACTAAGCATACCCCCTAAACACCCCCTTGTTGATGTCATGTCTTTCTAGGAACAATTGATCGTAGAAATGGAGCGACAGCCAATTGCTGATAAAGGCTGTGCAAAAAAGACCATTCTAAAACTTATCACCATGAAGTGAAGGATCCCATCTCTACAACTTGGAAGATCGTCCGCAGGCTGCGATCTGGCGCGCTCATGCGCCGGGGGCGTGGCCGTGCGGCGCCTGCGCTGCCTGCCCTGCAATCTGCCTGCGCCCGCGCCGCCTGTGAATACTATTGTACAGTCATGAGCAATAACATATACACGTTGTCAAATTTTCGAAAATATCTAAACTTATACAAATCCAGAAAAAACTGTACGACAATTTATTCTAAATTATCTGAACATTAATTTGTGTCAAAATTATGTAAACATTTATACCATATTAATGTGATCGAAACAAAATCAGAAATAACTCCACACTTCCAATATCATTTTTAACTATCTATGAAAATTTCAATAATATGTAAACAATTATGTCATAAATTCATTAAAATGTTAGTTCCAAGAAACAATTGAGGTTCACTATGAATGGCTTTACGATGGTAATAAAACGACCCTATAAAAGCAAAAAAAATATTGAATAACCTGCAGAACACCGAAAGGGTTATTTCATAATCAGCGAATGCAGAGCTTTAAAAAACTGACTTCACGTCAGAACTTTGGCTGAGTTATAATGTCATCCACGTAAACATTCTCCGATACCAAACATATTTTTTCAAAAATTTTGAAATTTTCAGTGAAGTACTCAACTGATTTCGATGAAATTTATATGGGACCATAAGGTATCCTCTATCATATGTAACAAGATTTTTCAAAATCGATTCATAATTGTCCGAAATATGGTGTAACAAAGACACAAAAAAATCATACATACGAATTGAGAAACTCCTCCTTTTTTAGAAGTCGATTGAAATCAAATTAAACAAGAGCTTACATAAATAGTTTTTTAAAGTCTATCCTGTAAGTATACATTATAAAAATACCATAAAATTATTATTATGTATTATTTTGTTGAGTTTTTGCATTTAATGCTCAATTTCTTTTTTAATATCTGGAAAGTGATTTAAAAACAATATTCATTATTTTTTAAATAATTCAATATAAATTATAAAAATAAACATTATTTCTTTTAATTCTAAATCAAAAGTTATTTTCTGAAAAAATGTGTAGCTTATTTTGTCACAATTCAGCATTTACATAATTCTTGATCATAGCTTAGAATAGGTACTTATTTTAGTGATTTAATGTGGCGACATGAATTTTAATTATTATTTAAATTTGACAAAAATGTGTAGTATATTTTGATATAGTTTATTATTTCTATGTAATAATAATATAATAACTTCTATTGAATCAGTTTTTTGCAGGTTATCAAATATTTTTGCTTTTGTTGGGTCGTTTTTTTACTTTCATAGAAAAAGTAGTTTATTTTTAAAATTCTTTATAAGAAGCTATTTACAGTTAACCACAATAGTTTGTTGGAAATATCATTTTAATGAATCCATGACATGATAATTGTATGTATACATATTATTGAAATTTACATGGATTGTTAAAAATTATATTGGAAGTGTGGAGTTATTTCTGATTTTGCATCGATTACATTAATATGGAATAAATGTTTACATAATTTTGACACAAATTAATGGTTAGATAATTAAGAACAAATTGTCGTACAGTTTCTTCTGGATTTGTATAAGTTTAGATATTTTCGAAAATATGACAACGTGTATATCTTATTGCTCATGACTGTACAAGAATGTTAAGTATTGTGTACTGCTGATTCATGGGTAGTAAGGATATAGTTTTAGTTATTTGTCTCACATTTTATGTGAGATATACATATTAAAATACAATGAATGCAAAAGGATATATAAGTAAATGACATAAATTTAAGCCAGAGCCTATTTCTAGAGAAAATAAGTCAAAGAAATAAAAATTACATACATACATAACTTCACGTCTGCATCCCTTAGGGGATATGCAGAACACCAGAGGTTATAAAACCATCTAATGTCACGTTTGACAAATTTGGAGGCGTTACAATGGTGAAAAGAAACTATTGCAGTGACAGAGGGTCAGCCTATCGTCTCCGAAAAACCACCAATAAATCTATGTCCCTTAACTCACTTTTACAGTAAGTACGGGAAGAAAAGCAGCTGGCACATTTTATGTTTTTCCATTTTTTTATGTTAGTCTAGCATGGAAGATAGTAAAATAGTAAAAATTTGTAAAAAAAATACTCAAACTCACACTCCAATTTGAAATTAAGCCCGGGAGACGGAAGGCGCCATAATTTTTCATCTGTCTATTTACTGAAATATTTGCATATATACCTTAATAGTGTTTTATTCGTTAAGCATGTGGTAAGTGATTTAAATGATTAATTAGGTCTTAAAGTTGATGATATTATCTATACCTATATAAAAAACGATTCTTATAATAGGTGGTTGAGCATCTAGAAACCATGAACTCTATCCATAGATAACCAGACAGAGATTTCAGATTGAATCCCGTATCGCCATTGATAAGATATCTGCTGCTTCTATCTTTCTAGTTTTAAAACCTTTCATTATCCCTTCAATCATCCTCCCTTATATCACCCACAGAAAATAGTTAAATGGTGGTATTCAGAGAGCGAAACGAGTAACAAGGCGCCAGTTACATTGCTTGATGATAGTTATTTCAATATCTACAAGGAAATGAAATTACTGTTACGGTAAAAACCTGAACAGTATAAAATTCAAGGGTTTATTTATGTTTTAGTTGTCACAGTTTGTTATATCTCTACTTAAGATATAATTTGCACAAAGCTTTTTAAAGAAAACACAATTTCATGTACGAAGCCATCTTCATTTATTTCTTAATTTTTACTCTCTTTTTATGGGGTTGCCAACCTTGACAATATCCAAAATAACTAATATGTGACATCCCCCCTTTTTAACAAAACAATTTATTATTACAATAAACACTTTTAACTTTTAAGTATTCAACTTGAGAGACTTGTTAATACAATTTGAAATATTTAAACTCCTTTTTTTTTTTTTTTTTTTAACTATTTATATACCTACTAGGCATTTTAACAATTCTCCCTGACCTAGTCGTTTTAGGCTCTGAATTACTTGTATTAACAACTCTTTCTTGCCTTGTCACATCTTGTTCATTATTATTAGAATTATTAACAAACATAGTACTATTCCTTTCCTTAAAACTATTCCTACTTTTAATTATATGTTTACTGTTCCTTCTCACTATATTTCCATTCTCTGTTTTAACATTTTATGATCTACCTGCTCCATTTACAATCTTTCCTGAATACCAAACTTTATCTGGTCTATTTTGTATTCTTACATTTTCCCCCTTATTAAAGTATTTATTAGTTTTCCTAGCATTTCTATCATACATGTATTTAGTTTTTTCTTTTATTTTCATGAAAATATTATGTAAATCTGATCTTACAAGTTTAGGTTTAAGATTCTTCTCTAAGCAAGGTAAGTTAGTACGTAACATTCTAGACATAAGTATTTCAGATGGACTATAATCTAACCCTGCTACTGGTGTTGTACGGTAATGTAACATAGCTAAATCAAAATCAGTATTGCTATCCTTACATTTCCTCATCATCTGTTTCACAATACCTACTGCTTTTTCACTTAAACCATTCGACTGAGGATACCTTGGACTTGAATGAATTAATTGAATATCTAAAGATTTAGCAAATTGATGAAACTCAAAGCTAGCAAATGGCATGTTATCACTAACTATGTACTTAGGTATGCCATGTACAGCAAATATGCTTCTTAACTTTATAATAACATTTTGTGCATTTTTGTTTAATATTTTTTTAACTTCTATCCATCTAGAATAGTAATCAACTAAAACTAAATAATCCTCTGCTGAATAAGTACAAATATCCATACCTATTTTATAAAATGGCAAATCAGGAATATCATGAGAAATTAGTGTTTCTTTAGTATTTGAAGATCTAAACTTCTCACAAGTTTGACAAGTTAACACAAAGTTCTCTATTTCTTTTGACATTCCTGGCCAATATAAATTATTTCTAGCTCTATTTTTACATTTCACAACCCCTATATGCCCTGTATGTAAACTTAACATTATTTCAGTTCTCATCGACTTGGGAACAACAATCCTATCCTTATAATAAACAATATTATCTTTGACATGTAGATCATTTCTTAATTTAAAATAAACTTTTAATTCTTTACTTATTATGTGTCTGTCATTATTAGGAAAACCATCACTATACCAAATCATTATCTGAGAAGTATCTGGGTCTTTTAAAGATTCTTTTTGTATCAATTCAAATCGCCTATCTGTTACAGCTAATTCAGTTTCAAAAGAGTGTACCAATTCTGTAACAAATGGTTCCACTAAGGAATTATCTTTAATGAAATTTCTAGACAAATAGTCAACGATATACATTTTGGACCCTGGTACATATTTTACTTCTATATTATATTTTAAGAGTTTTAAAACCATACGTTGTAGTCTAGCACTAATTTTATTAATATCTTTGTTTACAATTGCCACTAATGGCTTATGATCCGTTTCTACTACGATCCTACGGCCATAAACAAATTGGTGATATTTATCTAATGAAGCACAAATAGCAAACAACTCTTTTTCAATAGGTGCCCATCTTTTTTGACAATCAGTATAACTTCTAGAGTAAAATGAAATTGGTTTTCCTTTTTGTAATAAACAAGCACCCAGACCATCTTTTGAACTATCAGTTTGCAATACTACTGTACCATTCTTAGTCAAAATACCTAAAGTAGGTGTGCAACTAAGTTTATTTTTTAATGTCTTAAATGCCTGTCGTTGAGAATGATCCCAATTCCAGGTTGAATTTTTTTTTAACAGTTGTCTTAGTGGTTCAGTAGTAGTCGAGTATTGTGGGATAAATTTACTAAGATAATTGCACATACCTAAGAATTTTTGTAATTCTTTCACATTTTTGGGTTCACTAAGACTTGTAATTGCTTTGATATGCTCATTATCTACTTTAATTCCTGATTTTGACACTATTAATCCCACATATTTAACATAATCTGACTTATATTGAATCTTATTTGGGTTAAATTTAACATTATATTTCCTCGCTCTTTGTATTACCTTTAGTAAATTTTCATCATGTTCTTTTTCATTTTTACCCGAAACGATGACATCATCATAATAAATATGAACCCCTTCTAAATCACTAAATATTTGATTATTTATTTTTTGCATTACCTCAGGTGCTGATGAAATTCCAAACGGCATTCTTAAAAACCTGTATCTACCAAAAGGAGTTCCAAAAGTGCATAAACTATTTTGATCATCCAAAAAAATTTGAAAAAATCCATCTTTTAAATCTAAAACTGTAAAAACTTCTTTACCTGCTAAACTATTATAAATCTCTTCTGGTGATGGTATTAAATATCTTTCTCGGACTATACTTCTATTCAATTCTTGCGGATCTAAGCATAACCTTAAACTTTTATCAGGTTTTTCAACAATCACTAAGTTATTACACCAAGTTGTCGGATAATTCACTTTTTCAACAACACCTGACTTTTCATATCTATTTAATGTTTCTTTTAACCTGTCTTTAATTGATTCTGGTACTCTTCTGATTGGTTTTATTACTGGTTGGGCATTGTCCAGTAATTTTATTTTATATGTACCTATCTTACCTAAACCTGTAAATACATCTTTATTCTGATTAATAAATTTTTCTTTTTCTTTTACACTAACATTAACCGAATCTATTCTTTTTACTAAATTTAAGTTTATACATTCATTGAGAACTAATACAGGCTGTACTGGTATTTCTAAAACTGTAAAATTTATGTTTTGTTTAATGCCTTTCACTAAGCATTGTAATTTTATTGAACCTACAGGTTTGATTTTCTGTCCATTGTATACTACTAATACTGTTTTAGTATCTTCTATTTCCAAATCTGTGTTGATTTTCTTCAATATATCCAATGGTAATGTACTGCATTCCGCACCTGTGTCCAATTTGAATAATATGTCTTTTCCTTCAATATTAATAGTTTCTGTCCATTGTCCTATTTTCCGATTTTCTCTATTTATGATATCAATTTTATATGTAGTATCTTCACAACTTTCACTATTTCTTTCTTCTTCTATTGCCAAAACTTTCTTTTTCTTTCCATCTCTGCACATCACTGCATAATGATTAAACTTTTGACATATAGCGCATTTTCTTCTAAAAGCTGGACAACTATTTTTCTGATGCTCTTTTCCACATCTATTACACACTCTTCTGTTTTGATTATTCTTAGCAGACTCCCATTTCTTCTTTCTAATAAAATTAACTATAGTTTCCTTTTTTTCCAATATTTCACATTCTTTTTTACTTACTTCTGCAGATCTACATATTCTCACAGCTTCATCTATCTGAAGTCTTTCTTCTCTTAATAAGGCTTCTTTTAACGACATATCTTTAATTCCAATAATTAACATCATAGTTATGAGCCGGTCTTCCAACACATCAAATTCACAGATTTTAGCCAGACTTGTTAATCGAGTGACAAATCTGTCCACACTTTCACCTTCTTCTTGTTTCATATTAAAAAACTTATAGGTTTGCATTAATAACCTCTTTTTTGGTTCACAATAGTCTTCAAACTTTTTCAACAATTGATCCAAAGTTTCATATTTTTCTTTGAAAGTATTATATACTTCAAGGGTTTCTTCCCCCGCAGAACTAAGAAAAATCGCTATTTTCCTCTTTTCTGAGATTCTTTGCAGATCAGCAGCTTCAATGTAAATATCAAACTGCTGTCTAAACTTTTGAAAATTGGTATTTTCGCCCGTCAGCACCAAGCCACGCGGTGGTTTCACGCCCTCCATTTTTGATTTTTTACACTCAAGTCACAAAGTTGATATTTATACACTGTAGTATTTTACATAACCAGTATTGTTTTAACACCTGACACCATGTTATATCTCTACTTAAGATATAATTTGCACAAAGCTTTTTAAAGAAAACACAATTTCATGTACGAAGCCATCTTCATTTATTTCTTAATTTTTACTCTCTTTTTATGGGGTTGCCAACCTTGACAATATCCAAAATAACTAATATGTGACACAGTTAACTATTTATAAGGAAAAGGTAAAAAGTCTGGCGCCTAAAAAGGTAGTATACATCGAGATATAATGTAAATACTTTAAGTGGAATGAAGCCTTATACACATGATCCGTTTTACTGGATACCTTTATTGTATCGTAAATACGTATACTCATACAACTCCATGCGCCATCGATGAAAAAAAAACGTATCCCGTAAAACGTATCCAGTAAAATGTGTGTTAGTCTGCAGCAATAAACTTATGATAAAAAGTCTTACTAAGCTACTGCAAGGTAGGTGCCATCCGCACTTCCACGTTTTAGAAAAGACAGCAAATTTATGGGTAAACAAACAAACAAATAAGACACTCAATTTTATAAATACTAAATAAGAGGGCTTTAAATTAGACATTAGAATGTCAAAATTAGGTGCTCTGTTGTTTAACCGCGTACTAAAGGATATATTTTAGTGAGAGCGTGAGTGCTCTGTTTGAAAAAATTGAACACTCACCTTTTTATCACCGGACTACTAAACGCAGACAGATAGAATTTCCATCCGTATGTGGTGGACGGATATTCCGAAAAGTCGAACTAAGCGCTTTGACAGTTCCTTTTTGATACGGGTCGTCAAGGTTTGGAATGAACTGCCTGCGTCTATTTGCCCTGACCAGTATAGTCCTGTTCCTTTTTAGCGTCGGGTGAATAAGTTTCTCGTGGATGGACGTGTACCACCTTAGTCATGTTCACTTACCATCAGGTGTCATGGAAGACAAACGTCCCATCCTTAGATTAAAAAAAAAATGTTTTTTAATTTAAAGTAAAAATTTTAATATTGTGTTAAGTGTTCGCGATTCATACTATCAAATAAAACACTTTTTAACCGGATTTATAGCGTATATTAACATTTTAAATTTTAACTCGACGTTTCGGTGTCTTTGCAGACCCCGTGGTTACCATATCATACAATAATCGTACAATCAGAAGTAGATGATGATGTATAACTTTTTCCATCTATCAATCCGACGCTTGACACCTCAGTCGCTCGTGAGTTACTACGGGGTCTGCAAAGACACTGAAACGTCGAGTTAAAATTTTAAATATACGCGATAAATCTGGTTAAAAAGTGTTTAGTCAAAATTTTAATCAGGATAACCCTCAGTACCGCTTTGTAGTTTCGATGACACAATCAAAGCTTACTGTGGGATTAAAAAGTAAAGTATGCCAGTTTAGGTAACATATATTATTATTATTCATGTCTACCTCTTACTTTGAAAGATAGTTTGTAAATTTGAATCAAACTAACTTAGTTACGTAATAAAATGTTATAGCTGGTAGTTTCGTTTACCTAAATACAACCTTAATAGGTGTTCGTAAAGTTTTATATCCACCATTTCTAATTTAACTTCTTTAATTAACATCAGCACTTCAGCTTTCGCTATATAGAAGGTATAATTTAAAAAATAAGTGTGCCTGGAGGTTTTGGCTACGTTTTATCAACCGATTTACAAAAAAGTAGGAGTTTCTCAATTCGTCTGTATGTTTTTTTTGTGTCTTTGTTACACGATATTTCAGACAATGATTTTGAAAATTCTTTTTATAAATTTCATTGAAATCGGTAGAGTACTATATTTTTAAAACAATATGTATGACTTTGGAGAATGTTTACGTGGATGACACTCAGTCGGCCAAAGCTTTGACGTGAAGTCGGTTTTTTAATGCTCTGCATTCGTTGATTATTTGCAATAAAGTTATATAAAGTCGTCTTGGTCTCACTCCTGTGTGTATATTATGTTGTATATGTAGATGGATGAGTATTTCTTTGTCAGTGACTATGTTCACCTTTCACCTCAATCTTACTTGATGTAAGTGAAGACGAAATCGAAAATGATAGCACGGGGCATGGGAAGGTACTGTCTCTTCTTAAAACATTTGCCGAAATCCATCACCACTGCGGAGATCAATATTAGTCTCTTATTGGCACACTATAATTTCTGGAAGCCACAAACAAAAATTTAGCCAATGTGATGAATCAAAAAAGGAGGAATCAACTAAAAATTAAGAATGTCAGCTTTTATTTATCTCTCGTCGATTTCTGCTAAATCAGACAAACGCCATTAACACATTCATTCCAAAGAATCCACTGGTCATCCTCCAATCCCACACACACCACCAAAAATAACGTCATAATTACACGACACGTACAGACAGACACAATGTCGATCGCCATTCGATACACGGTGCAGTCCGGGACTCGAAGCTGTGCGGCGGAAAATCGATTCGTCGCGCTGGCAGAGCCAATCGGCCGTGCGCGAGAGTTGAAATGACATGCTTTTCGGAGAATACAAGGGTCTTATTCTCAACTATAAAATAAAAAGTACCTATGGGATAAAAAGTTCTAAACTTTGATCACTGACTAAGCTCCAGCTTGAAGGTGTTTGACCGGTCATAATCATGTCATTTTATAAAGCTATTTGAAGTTGAGAAATTTATTGAAATTTTGACTGATTTGTGTCTGTTCCTCGTGATAGATCTGATTTTTGCAAGCGAGATATATCGTTTACTTAAAAAATCTAAATGCTAGTCTAATCAATAATGAAACAACAAATAATAAATTTATGAAAACTTTAGAATACAGGGTTAATTTTAATAAGCGCATCACCTCTTGCAGGCCGCATTTCCACATCAATTTCAACAACAATTGTTCTACGACTTTTTTATTCCAAATCTTGATAAATAACACAAAAATTAAAAAAAAAAACAAAAGCGTTTTCTTATAACTCTACATTTTGTAATAAGTGCTTATTCTTATTTTGAAGCGATATTTTACTACCCAATGTGCGTGGCACTCAGAGTAAAAAAAACAGCTGCAGCTCTAAACCGAGGCTACAAATAATTTTTGTATGGGAAAACAATTTTTTTAAAAACTAATAATTTTAATAAGTTGTAGAAAAAAAGTTGTTGGGAGTATTTATAATTATCATCAAAAATTCACAACAATACCTAAACATAATTGAGATTTTAGGTATGTCCGACTACGACATCTGCCCGTTCGGGTTAGCAATGTCATTGGGGTGAAACATCTCGTGTTTTTTCTTTTAAAATAAAACTGATATCCTTTGTATACTTAATAAAATAGTCCACTGCGTTTGAAAGTCACGTAACTTAAATCACGATTCAAAAATTCAGTACTACTAAATACTTACTTTACACACTTTAGGATTGGAATCCATCATGATATAATTGGATATAACTGCTTTAAATAACACGATGTTTATATTCGGGCAGGGAAAGGGCAACAAATGAACTCATTGTAGAGTCAATTTTAAAATATATAATATTGCTGCCTCTGTCGCACTAAGTAGAAGTAGAACAATGAGCATATGACATTTTCACCCAAAATATAGAGTATTAGATCATACAAAACGTTGCGAACCCTTCTAACGAATATCAGTTTTAAAAAAAGTATCATTCAATATTCATTGGATAAGAATTTCCTAATTTTTATCTTTATTTAGCACTATGATTTATTGCTGGTAGAAACAAGCATGGATCTCGGGTTAAAACTAAAATCATATAATGTGCCGGTAGAACGAGGAATTGAAATAAATATAATATAAAAAAAATATTCACCTGTCGAAAAATCCTTGGTAGAACGCGGAACGACCCGGTCATGGGCTGGGTCGAGTCATTACTTTCATGAATTCCCAAGTTTTTTTTATCGATTTGTGTCATAAATATTATAGGAAAAGCTCTTGACAGAAAATTTTACAAAATACCAAACAAAAATTCCTCTTCTTCTACAATAATGTACCCTATATTCTCAAGACCTCATTTACACGGGTATAAACAATCATAAAAATCGAATCAGTGGTTCGCCGTGAAGACCTATTTAAATTATTCACCCTCAAAATACCTTTTTTAACTCTAATTGGATGAATAACCAAAACTACTAATATACTTATGTGTTCATTTACTTTAATTTTAGGCAATAATACAAAATTTCAAATCAAACGTACATACATTAAAAAAAAGTATTTCCATGCAAAATCACTTCAAATCTGATCACTGCTACGCGGATACCAAATGTCATATAATCGGTTCAGCAATTTAGGCGTGAAAACTTACCAGACAGACATTATCAGATTTATTAGTACGGATTATACTCGTAAAGCTCTTTTAATTATCATAAAGAAGGGTAAAATATTTTCCTCAAATTTACAAGATTCGAAGTGAGATAAAATATCGACTCTCTCCAGTATAGGTCCCTACATGATGGCAGCTGCGTGAATGAGGCTTTGTGGTTTGTTGTCTCCACTGAAACCGAGAATGACGCTCTGGAAATATTTCGACAGTTGTTATCATTGTCTTTCCCCATTTCAATGAGAATGGCTTCCCAGGGTAATCCGATCTGTTCAATTTGTTGATTAAAAGTAAATTAAAATGCAATCATACTCTGTCATCATAATCGTAACCATTCAGACTCCTATAGTAAAGTTTTAATATAAGTTGGTAGGCGAGTTTTATACGGCAGCGTAAGATACAAAATATTACTCGTTCTTAGGAATAACTTAACATTAAACGGTTCTTAGATGGAGTATGATGATCAGCACAAATATCAAAAAACTGATACTATAATATCATACCCAAATAGATCACCTACTCAGCTTTCTGCCAAATTGTACCTTTTGTGAGCACTTTTGAAAAAAGAGTGCCGGCTTTTTTCCTTTCGGTCTACCTAGGGTAATCTACGTATAAAATTGGATTCATTTCGTTTTTTAAAGCCGAAGAAGTATCTATATTGATAGATATTGGGCGATTATCATCTTCGTGAGCCGCGAGACGCACACTGCTGAACAGCGGCCTCCTCCAAGATTCTCCGAGTCGTCGCGCAGCCCTCATCTACCGTTTGACTTTCATTAAGAGTATTTTATATATGTAAAGTGAATAAACCTTTTCAATTTTGAATTTTTGACGTGCGATATTTATTTTTTATTGCTATGGCCACAGATATTGTAAAAGTTCTACACTGATATCAGAATGAAATCGACTCGTGTAAAGACTGTGTGCGGTTTGCGGCGGATCAAACCAGTTTCGGTATTACATCCTAAACAAGCCGAACTGTGGGAACATTGTGTTTGAAGTACTGAAGAAGATTAAAGCAGTTTCTGCGTTTTATTATAGCCTGAAAATGATGTGTGGACTTGAATATTTGACAACATCCTTGTTTTTATTTTTTAAGCTAGCAACAAAGTCAATCTGAAATATTTATGGGAATAAATTTGTCTGAAAATAAAGAATAAAGAACTAATTGACGTTATTTTCCACGGATTAGCTTTATACAAATTAACTTTACATATTATCATTTGAAAACAAATTCTTTAAATGAAAAGCGTGTACCTTCAAATATAATTAAGAAAGCGATTTTGTTACATTAAAAGAAATTCTAAATAAAACCAAAAAAAACACGCGTGACTTACAGTTACGAAATTAAAACCCGAATAACAGAATTAAAATCATACTTAAAAAAGAAACAAAGATGCACACAAAAACTGAACGTGGGTTTCGAATTTGAAAAAAAAAAACAACTACAAAATCGACGCGGCAAAAACTTAATACAAAACCTTTATTTCAAATTTGCATAATGAATAACAAACCATACTTTACTAACGACAGGACAAGAAATTAAAAGCATTCCTTTAAGTTTTAGAATTCTCCATCCCTCCTGTAGGTCCTGATAAGTTAAACGAATTTACTACTTCATACAAAACCTGTCTTTTATCGAACGAAATCAATTAAATACGATTAGTTGCACACATGACCTTAAAATAAAATGGCGGCGAGTTTTAGCGGGAATTAAAACGATTTTAATGTGTAATCAGAGTGTATTTATGTATGTTAATTTGCGTTGGCGGGAATTAAATTATGATAAGAGATGTTGTGGGTGACCTTAATCGGGGCTAGGGGACTGGTCCTCGGCTCTAGGCTTAATTAAAGATAATCCTATCTGCCCACTGTTTTGTTTTCGTGATATCGGACAAAAAGTTGTGATTTTGATATTATAATGACTAGACGACTTCCGCTTTGTAGTGAACCTTTTCCGAATTTTTTCTTTTATAATGGAGTGGATTTACAAGCATCTCATTCCGTATCCTATATCCTTACTCAAACTTGAAGCATGCTTAAGAATCGTTTTTTTCTAGACTTTATGGAGAATTTGCCATGAGTAAACTTTCAGAAAACGAGCTTCAGATAACAACAGATGGTTATTGCTAAGCTATTGGGTCATTAATAAGTGAAACCACTATACCCAATAAATTTAAAAACTACGATAAAAGTTTCCCATACTATCAAGGTGTAGGTAATCAAGGCAAAAACACTAGCAAGCCGTTACAAGGCATTTTATCAAACAACATACCAACTATGGGGATATGAGATTAGTGAATAGTAATATAAAGACCACACTGTGTAGAATGTGTAGACTATCTATCTATACTAATATATAAAGCTGAAGAGTTTGCTTTTTTGTTTGTTTGTTTGTTTGAACGCGCTAATCTCAGAAACTACAAGTGGGATTTGAAAAATCTTTTTGTATTTGATAGCCCAACTCTTGAGCGAGTCCCGAAATTCCCACGGGATCAAAAGTTGAGCGGGTAAAACCGAGCGCGGTGGCTAGTCTCACATATACAGGGTGACTGGTGACAAATTTAAGATACTGAAGGAGAGCACTCTGTACTCGATTCAGATCATAATTATGTAATAAAAGTAGGTATTTAATTTTGACCACAAATCCCTATGAATAAATAAAGAGACCTTACTACACTTTTCTAAGTCAACACGGACACAGCAGTGTTCCCGCCACACGCACACCACCACCGGCTAAGTATATATTACATTACGCTTATGTAACCATGCGTTGCGTAATGAATCCTTTAATTTTCGGTTAAGTATACTCAGTAAATATCAATATTTATTTTTTATTCTTCTCTTCATGTATGATCTCAAACTATCACGTCCTGGCATTTCGAAAATGACCCACCCTGTAGAGTCAGTTCTAAAATCCATTTCTAACAGTCTTGACTGAAAATCGGACTAGTTCATTTTAAATAATCAACGAATGCAGGCGGAGCATACATATACGCTCGTCAATGTATGCACCGATCCATACATTTTTTTTCAAAAATTTAAAGTTTTCCCAGAGATGCTCAATTGATTTCGATAAAATTTTGTTGTGACCTCCTCTGAAGTGACACCTACTGTCGTAAAGCGACGGCTCCCTGAAGACGGGACGGTTACCAACATACTTCGAACGTCATTATTTTCCTTACATGACACATAGGCAGTATCTCTATAAAAAGATCTAATACCACAGATACCTCACAATACCTCAGACGGAGATATGAAATAAACAATCAAACATAAAATATTTACAAGGTTAATATAAAACTTAAGGAAAAATACAAAACGAATCTGCTAAAAAGTAAGTATGTATAACATTATACTATAGAAGAACAACACCAATTCATAATTGTCCAAAAAATCGTGTTACAAAGACACAAAAACAAACAGACACACGAATTGAGAATCTCCTTCTTTTGAAAGTCGGTAGATAAAACAATAATTACAGTAAAATATGTATTCAATATGAAACTCGTATATTTTAAAATATTAATTCATTTAATATCGTCTAATAAATGCTGTGGAGACTTCAATCAATTGCGTCTAAAAAAAATTCTACATTAGAAATAAAGGCATTCATTACGTTTTAAGAACTCGTCTTATATAACACTCAGCTTTTAATCTACCTATGTGAGTAAGCATCATTGAATTCTTATAAATCATTCAAGCGAACTAATCATAAAAAAACGGCCAAGACAAATCTTAGCACAGAGAAAGGTTCCGTATCCGAAATTAATAAGTTCGTTGAAAATCAATTTTAATCAAAAACTAGAGTTGTTTGATTTTTTTATGAGTGAGGTGATCGTGACGAAAGTTATGGTCATTCCAAAATGGTCTTTATTTTGTTAACTAAAGAATGAGGGTTATTTTTAATTTTTGCACAAATTAGGCAGTATTTACGCAAATTTTAATGACATAGGGACCAACTCGAAATAGTTCTGGTGTACTCTACCATAGCGGATACATTTTGATACTTTGAAAACACATTTTATTACATCTTATCTACATTTGATAAAATATTTCTCTGGTTCACATAATATTTATTAATATATTCTCTATTAAGTACAGTATGATGACTTAAATACATATTTTTTCTAAAGTATTATTAGTTCAATTTAACAACCATTATAATTATAATTAATGTAACAATTTTCCATTTTTAGAATCTGAGTAAAAATAATTTTAATTAATATTTCCTGTCCATCTACACTCTCACCAACTTAACTCTAAAACTCAGCTAATGAATGCCAGCTATCGTGTAATAATAAACTTAATTAGAATGCTTTTAATCCACTCAAACAATACGGGGCCGGACTCAAAGCGACAGCGCGGGCGCAAGTACCAGTGGAATAAAGGGCGCTACATACGGCTAAGATGATATAATATACAGTGTTAATTTTAATAAGCGCATCACCTCTTGCAGGCAGTCTCTCCACATCAATCCAAACAACATTTGTTTTACCACTTTTTAAAATTAATAATTGTAAAAAAATAATTTTTCCCATACAAAAAAAAAATATATTGTCTCTAAAATGGCGTTACTCTATTTACACTGATACCTTGCGTCACTGCATGAGCAGCAGGCGCGGGGTGACTTACAAAATACGGGGTAATCAATAACAGAGGGAGCAGAAATTTGTTTGTTTCTCTTTTTGTGTTATTTGTCAAGATTTGTAAAAAGTCGTAGAACAAATGTTGTTGGGATTGATGTGGAGAGGCTGCTTGCAACAGGGATCATTATAATTAACCCTGTATATTAATATAGGTATAAGGATATCACAGACGACGAGGATACGCAATATAATAGTTTTCCAGTTAGAATTTGCCACACGATTTTGCACCAAACTTATGTACAACTCTCGAAATGCTGTAGCCACGTTTTATATCTTAAGATATATTTAATATCTCAAGATTTTATGTTACGATACATTATCATATTGCTCTTTATCTTACGATATGAAAGTATGAAATATATATTCGACGTGTGTGAAGGTCCACCGAATTGTATTGCCAGCGATATCGTATCTTAAGATAAAATCTTAAAGTATCTTAGCCGTGTGTAGCGTCCTGGCGGCACGGGCGCAAGTACAGTTGAATAAAGAACGCATTCAATGTGCCAGTTGATGACGAGAGCCGGCGTTTTGTGTACTTCGGATATCTGATACTTTGAGCACTGAGAACATTCCTAATAGAGTCCAGTGGGTTATGAGTAGAAAAGTAATAAGTAATAACGATGAGTATAAATTTTTCATTTATTTAAGAATAATTGAGCATTTTAAATGCAAAAAAAAAACTTAAAATCAGTATAAATTTTGTTGAAATTTTGTGAAATTCGTATGCCAAAAATTAACATTTTCCGTTAGTATTTTTAACTTAAACTTTTGAAAAACTTCCACGTCTCATTATATAGGATTCGGATTTCAAATAACTGCTTTAATATCTATGAGTTTTTTTAATGTATTTACCTTAGGTATCGCCCTTAGATAGAGTAACTCTATCATATTACTTAGTTTCCTAAAAAATACTGCTAAAAATATTACAAGAAACGTTTTTTTATTTTATTGGTGACTAGCTGACCCGGCAGACTTCGTACTGCCTCAATCGATAAATAAAAGACCTAAACTTTTGTGTAAATTGAACTATGATTGAATTTGAACTTTATGCAGCGGTAATAAATTGCAAATTGACTCTTTGACGTTAGGAACACACCTAAATTGCTTAGACAACAGTGAGTGGTTATAATTTAATATGAACTTTATTGAATAGCAATAAAGTTCAAATTGACTCTACATTTTATTTAGAAAACGTTTGTATGGGAAATAGAAAAGGTCTGTTTTTAGTGTTTTCCCGGAAATTATTCGATTTTTTCTCGCCTTTTAAACCTTCCCTAGGTCTCCACGAACATTTCAAGACTAAGGTAAGATAAATCCGTTCAGCCGTTCTCGAGTTTTAGTGAGACAAACGAAAAGCAATTCATTTTTATATATTATACTAGCTGACCCGGCAAACGTTGTTTTGCCATATAAAAAAAATAGATTTTGGCCGATTCTCATAGATACCGGATAAGCACAAAAAATTTCATCAAAATCGGTCAAGCCGTTTCGGAGGAGTATGGCAACGAAAACTGTGACACGAGAATTTTATATATTAGATAGATTATTTTTTTCTCGAATTGATTAACGTTATCGAAAACAGTGTACGGACGAACCGATGCGCGAAAGTAAAGATATCAACGAACGGACTTGAGTGATGTTATTGAAATTGTTGTATAGGTCACAAGACAAAAATCGTACATGCTCATTTAATATAAATAACGTTTTTTTTTCAAATAACATCACAGTTGTCACGATAAATTGTTATTATAAAAAACAAAATTCGATATCCAAATGTAAAACGTTGTACAATTAAGTTGCGAATTCTACGATGTTCCCAAAAAGTACTTTAACAAGTTTATGACTAAAGCTTACACCGATATGAAGCCAAAGTTAGCTTAATTAAGATAGTGCTTTGAAGATTACATGGTAGAGACATAGGACATCTTAGTGTATACCCAGCCCAAGCTGGAAAATTAAGTAATACCATAAGATTAAACTGCCATAAGGCCATAGCCTCTCTGAACCGCAGGATTGTATTCAACCAATGCTCACACTTTTTTATTATTATCTTAACAACTTCCAAACGCGCTACGGATCACACAGGTCGATATCAAACATAATTTTAGCGACGTCACGAAGGCAGACTGTTAAAGTATCATTAATTTTAAATTCTCGACCTAATCCGAATATGATGATGTAGCTCATTCCCGCCTCGTCATCACGCCCTGTGACGTCATCTGAAGCCACAAAAACTGACAACCGATAACATCAGACCACGGCATGGATATCTGAATTACTGGGGAGTGAGTGGCCCTTAAGGTTATTATAATTCAAAAGTATCGATCTAACAATAGGATTGATGAGTTAACATGGCTTCCTGATACGTATGGGCCTAGAAGAAGGCTGGGATAATATAATTTGGAACCAACTTTTTAATTTACCCGTGTAACACTAACTCATTTGACGGATAGTGACATTGACACCATGGTAGATAAAACACGTTGATCTATAAAAGAATCTCCATAAAACATCGCCAGAATAATCGTGTAATCTGGTTTATGTCATGATATTCTTAAATAAATAAATATTTCTGACATTCACAAATAGCTTTAAATTAAATTTGTTAAAGATCTTTGTTATGGATACTAGATAATTTATCTATACGTTACATCTTCGGACTTAAAAAGTACGATCATGTGTCCGTCTATCGCAAGCAACTGCGTTGGCTTCCAATACGGCAACGTCGTAGTACTAGAATGTTATGTCTCCTTTATAACATCCTGTACAATCCATTGGCTCCTCTCTATTTGCGTGAAAGATTTTCTTTCGCTCATCCTCCGAATGCGCTATGCAGAGCACATAAGCGTACTTTCTTAGAGATGCCTACACATAAGACTAATTACTTGTCGTATTCCTTTTCCGTCCATACAGTCTGTAGTAGGTGAATCATATCTATAATATATAATCGTTGACTTATCCTAATAAACTCAGTTATGATCCAGATTTCGGTTGTTTAACTTGTCTCCTCTAACACCCACCGTACATGGCGACCCTGCCACCGCGCGCTGCTCGAGCAGGCGCGCGTCGCGAATCCGATACGCTCTCCCATATATAGTGTGGAACATTTTAAACAATGATTAAGACTAAGTGAGTAATAACTTTGAATTCAATATAAAAATGTATTCGGTTTTAAGACTTTTACGAGTGAGTACATTTGGTGAAAGAACTAATTATTAACGCGAAAAATGGGCAAACAACAAAGTAAGGAGGAAACCCTAATAATTCAGAATGCGGCTGCTGGAAATAATTCTTCGGTTGAAGAAATTCGCTATCATTTGAGCGTAACTAATATTCTGCTAATAACCATTTTGACAAGTTTTCTTTTGATAATTACATTTGCTACATACCGAATGTATAAAAAGTGCCACAAAAAGTGGATAGCAGAGGAGATACACCGGAATGCCATACGAAGGTCTATTTTTCGTCGACAACCACAGCCACCAGCTGGCTTAATGAATACCGCTGAAGGTCAACAAAGTGCAAAATATGTAGTGTAAAGTGTTGTGAAGTGTATTTTAAACGCGTATCTATGTACAATATACCTAATCGTCTTAATAACTATGTGTCATAAATAGAAACAATAAGTGGTTACTCGTTCGTACTTACGTATTAGTTTTATATGTAGATACCTAACTATATTTTTAAAAATGTGACACCGCGTTTTTGAACCTACGATTAAGTTTTTATACGATATATTTTATGTTTTAGTTAAATAGTAAAAGTACAGGTGTCTACGTAATCATAAATAAAAAGTGAACGTTGGTGAGTTATAAGGTATTTTATGAAAATGTATTCTAATCTACAGTTTGTTGGTAAGTCATGTCTATTGTTTTAGAAAAGTTATTTTTAGAATTAAAAGAAATAAGAACTTATTTAATTAAAATCGGTTAAGAAAGACGAAAAGGTCGTATTTTGCAAAGTAAATCTACGGAAGCTAATGCTATATTTAATAGTTATTCTAGCTGGTTATTAGAATTAGAGAAAGATTTAGATAAGGGAAAGATAAAAAGTGACGATTTATTATTAATAAAGAAATTGTGTAAGGATTTTGAGAAACTTCATTCTGAGATTTTATTATTGTGCAAAGAAGAAATTGTAAGTCAATCAAACATGGATTGTTTTGATTTAAAAACGGCTTTAACTTTATTGCCGGTAATGACCGATAGTGAAAGTAGTATTAAACAGTTAATTGATAATATTGAGTATTACGATTCAATTCTTAATAAACCTGAGTGTAAAATGAATTTGTTGAAGTTTATATTAAAAAGCAGATTATCTCAAGCTTCTAAATTAAAATTAAGGGACGAGTATAATTCTATCAGTGAGTTAATTACCGATATGACTAGGGAATTGCTACCTAAAAAGGGGGCAACTGCAATACAAAATAAATTGCAGCGAGTAAAACAGCATGAGAAATCTATAGCTGATTTTGGGAAGGAAATTACTGAATTATTTGTAGATTTAACGATATCGCAAGCTGACGGAAACACACAGTCTTATAATATATTAAAACCTATAAATGAAAAGTTAGCAATTAAACAGTTTTCCGACGGGTTGCGAAATCGTCGTTTAAGCACCATTATTTCGGCTAGGAATTATAGCTCTTTGAAGGACGCCGTGCAAGCCGCCCAGGACGAGGAGGTTTCCGGAGCGTCCACCAGTGGAGAAATAATGGGTATGAGTAAAAGATATTTTTCTAATTCACGTAATTTTCATGGAAATTTTAGAGGTTCACGTATAGGTTTTTCCGGACGTACAAATCCTAATCGTGGACGAAATTGGGGTTATTCTGGTCACCAGCAACGAGGATTTGGGGATCGTTCGTTGCAGCGAGGTCAAACGACCCAGAGACGTGCTAATAGAGGTACGTACTATAATAGGCAGCGTGGAAATCAAAGGATAAGCAGGCATAATGTTAATACTATTAGCGAATCGGAAAACCATATGCGTACAGAAAATGAACCAAAGTTTGAAACATTTTTTCGTGACTAACGATATGAATCATTCAATTTTAGCGAGTGATAGTGATTGTTTTATTCATTTACCGATAGTTCCAAGTAAGGTAACGTATTCATTTTTATTAGATTCGGGGGCATCATTATCCGCCCTAAAACTTTCGTGCGTCAGAGAGCTTAGATTACATGTTTATAAAGAAAACATTTTCATAAATGGAATCGGGGGCAAAGTTGAAACTAGTGGATTCATATACTTACCTTTTTTGATTGGAAATGATATCATTACTCATAAAGTATTTGTTTTTAATTCGCTACCAATTAAAGTGAATGGGATTTTAGGTCGAGACTTTTTAAATTGATTTAAGTGTCAATTGGATTTTAATTTAAATACTTTAACTTTTAATTCAGGTTTAAGTAACAATATTTTGTTACCATTGTCGAAGAACTTTAATAATAAGTCAAGTTACTTAAGCACTGATATTTTTGAGATTTCACCGCGATGTGAATCAATTCATTTTATTGAAACCGATATTCGTGAAGATTGTTTAGTTTGTTCAACTGAAATACAAAATGGTGTGTTTTTAGCGAATTCTTTGGCAAAACCTATTAAAGGGAAAATTCCAATTAAAATTTTAAACGTTACTGAGGAGCCCGTCAGGCTGAAATATACAGAATTAATTCCAATTATACATAAGCTTAGCGATTACGAACTTTGCGTTTTTGATCAATCTAATATGAATTCAAAAAGGGTTAAGAAATTATTTTCTTTATTGCAACTTAATAATTTAAATTGCGAAGAGCATTCAAGTATTCAAAAGATATGCGCTAAATACGCGGATATTTTTTATTTGCCAGGAGATAAGTTGTGTACAACTGATATCTACACACATCAGATTTCAGTAAAAAATAATACCAACCCTATTTTTTCAAAACAATATAGAATACCTCATAGTCAGAAAAATGAAATTAAGAAGCAAATCGATAAGTTATTACAGGATGGAGTAATTGAACCAAGCAAAAGTAACTGGTCTAGTCCATTATTATTAGTGCCGAAAAAGAGTGATGCTACAGGTGAAAAGAAATGGCGTTTAGTAGTGGATTACCGTAAATTAAATAATGTGATTGAAGATGACAAATTTCCACTCCCTGACATCACAGAAATATTGGAATCACTTTCTGGTAGTCTTTATTTTACGCACTTAGATCTTTATCAAGGTTATTATAATGTGAATTTAGAAAAACAGTCTCGAAAATACACAGCTTTCTATTCGGGTCAATACCAAATGACTAGGATGCCTATGGGCCTTAAAACAAGTCCTAGTTCATTTTCACGCATGATGACCTTGGCAATGTCTGGATTAAATCATGAAAAGTGCCTAATATATCAAGACGATTTAATAATATTTGGTAGAAATTTAGAATCTCACAATAGGAATTTATTAGATGTTTTTGAAAGACTTAGAAAAGTTAATTTAAAATTAAATGCGTCAAAATGTTGTTTTTTGAAGAAAGAAATTTTATATTTAGGTCACTTGATTTCTAGTGAAGGTATTTCACCGGATCCAGATAAATTAAAAGTGGTTAAAAATTACCCACAACCTGAAAATGCAGATGAGGTCAAAAGATTCGTTGCATTTATCGGTTATTACAGGAAATTCATTTCAAATTTTGCTAAAATAGCTTTACCTTTAAATTATCTTTGCAAGAAAAATGTACCTTTTGTTTGGGATAATAGGTGTCAACAGTCATTTGAAACTTTAAAAGAGTGTATTATGTCACCTCCAATTTTACAGTATCCAGATTTTTCGGATAATAATTATTTCATACTACAGACAGATGCATCAAATAAAGCATTAGGTGCAATATTATCCAATAAAAATAATAAACCAATAGCTTTCGCAAGTAGAACTCTTAATAAAGCTGAATCTAACTATCCGGTAATACAAAAAGAATTGCTAGCAATAGTTTGGGCAGTTAAATATTTCCGACCGTATCTGTATGGACAACATTTTAAAATTAAAACTGACCACAAGCCATTAGTTTACCTTTTCGGTATGAAAGATCCTTCGAGCAGACTTTTAAAGTTTAGACTCTTATTAGAAGAGTATAATTTTGAAATAGAATACGTAAAAGGTTCAGATAATGCAGCTGCAGATGCCTTATCTCGAATCTGTATAACATCAAATGAACTGAAAGAGTTGCATGAAAATGCAATAACAGTACTTACTCGAGCGCAAACAAGAAAATTAAATAATGACGATTCTTCGGGAAATATTGAGCAAACGAACTTGAGGTCTGATCAGCCGAAAGTTGTGAGTTCATATATCAAACCGACAGAATCAGTTGAGCTAAAATTTCTTAAGAGTAGAGAAGAGTTAAATAAACTAAGGAAAAATAATGATATAAGTAAAGAGAGTAAAATACTATGTTATGTTCCAAAAAATAGAGTAATTTACATTAAATATTTAGACTCAGAGTCACAAATGTCGCGATGCGAATTCGTGTGTGAGCTAGATACGTTTTGTAAGTCTGTAAATGTTAGTGAAGTATGTATAATAAAGAAAAGCGATAATGCGATATTTATTAAAAAGTTAGTGGAACAAATAAAGAATATGAATAGATCCGGACCACGTCTATGTATTATAAATAATGTTGAAGTTATAGATAATAAAGATGATAAAAAAGTTATTCTAAATGACTTCCATCTCTTGCCTAGTAGTGGCCATGCTGGCATGAGAAGGATGTCTAATAATATTAAAAAATATTTTTATTGGCCAGGTATTGATAGTGATGTAAGAGAATATGTGCGCCGTTGCGATAAATGTCAGCGCCAAAAGCACTCTTTACCTGTTAAGGAACCAATGAATTTAACTACTACAGCCAATACTGCATTTGAAAAAATATTTCTAGATCTTATTGGTCCTATAGAAACTGATAGTAATAATTATTCATATGCGTTAACGTTACAATGCGAGCTAACGAAATATGTCGAAGCCTATCCATTGATATCCAAGACGGCTGAAGAAGTAGCAAAATGCTTAGTTAATAATTTTATCCTTAGATATGGAATGCCGAAAGTAATTGCTACTGATCGAGGAAAGGAGTTCATGGCAACAACCTTCCAAGAGGTATGTAAATTATTAGAAATAAAACAAATATCTTCAACAGCCTATCACCATCAGTCGATTGGAGCTTTGGAAGTCTCACATAAGAATTTAAATTCTTTTCTACGGATTCAGACGGATAACCATCCAGAGACATGGAGTAAGTGGCTACCATATTGGTCATTCTCTTATAATACCACTGTTCATTCCGAAACACATTTCACACCGTATGAACTTGTGTTTGGGAAAAGATGTTCACTTCCAAGTAATTTAACAAAACAAGTAGAACCACTGTACAATTATGACTCATATCCCTGTGAGTTAAGATATCGCTTACAATTAGCGCAAAAAGAAGCGAGAGACAATTTGCTTAAATCAAAGGAAAAAAGAAAAATTATGTATGACAAATGTATTAATCCTAGTATTATATGTATTTGTGTGTGTATGTATATGTATATATTTATATAAATATTTAGTAGTATATTATATTATATTTCTTTTATTGTTAGTGTGCATAATAAAATTGTATTTTCATCCATCTCTCCAATCAAGGTCTACTGGAAGAGATTTTGTGTTGAAATAAGCTCTTGTACCTTTGTTTTCTTTAAAATTTTTATGTAATGTGATTTTTTACTAGTGTGTACATAAATTGTTAAATAAATAACGGAGAATAAACTTATGAAATATATTAGAAAATTAACATAAAACATCCATGAATTGACACCTAATATCTGTGTGTTCATCAGACAAATATCCATTGCCGTTGGGATTTAAACCAAGGGTCTCTGGCATAGAAGGCACTATATGTTACCACTACACCAGTTGGTCTATTTGTCGACAGGCGTTTTAAAGAGAGAAGTTTCTTAGTAGTTCAAATGAATGGTTCCTTAGGACTTTAACCCTATCACCTGGCTTTATTATTTCACGGTATAATTTACGATCTATTACCTCTGTATAATTTAAATTAACCACTGAGCTTCTTAGCCAACTGTACAGCCATGCAAAAATGCCCATTGTACAGTTTTAGTTCTAAAATGTTTAAGCGGAGTTTTATGGAAATCTCTTTTCCTAGCTATTCTCATTTGTTTCTTGCTATATATTCGAGCAATTGGTCACTTTTCGTCACTTACCATCGGTTAATATTGAGGTAAAAAGGGGAAAAGTTACTGAAAAAACGATTTACATAACATTTTGAAACTACAAGCCACAAATTGCAGGAGCTATCATAATCTCAACGCCGCACCACCAACCTCAAACATACATAAAAAACAACAACCATTACTTTCAAAATTCATCAGAAAGTAAGCTTCTAAAAGCGCTCAAAACAACAAATTTAATAAAACCTCATAAACATAAAGCATGTCGGTTGCGAGGTATAAATCGTGAAGGTGTTTCTAACGCGTCGGGGGCATGTCGTGCTACAAAAAGTATCGAAATGATGCGTCGGCGCAAGTCTGCGGGTTCCTGCGTTGTGGCACTGTGATTGTAACCTATTTTTTTTGCATAGAAAAAGAAACACAATATCTATATATGTTCAATAATAGAAGTTTTTAGAACTTACTAAAACTAGATTATAGAATAATTAAATTTTGAAACAAAATATGAAATGTACGCATTTAAGAAATAATCATACAAGTAATTGAGATCGTGAGATCAAGTAAATGTGTTCGTCCTTATGAAGATTCAACCCCGCCACTGGAATTAAAGATTCAGAGGTATTTGGCTGGCCCTTAAATTCTGACATCACGGTGCATCGGCAAAAGATTTGGCGTCGATTTGTTTATAATGGTCCGAAGACTCTGCATAGGCTAAAATTTGCATAAGAATTATGATGATGAAATACCTAATAATAAAGTTTACAAGATGCTATTGTATTCAGACTCACAGCCCTGCTGTGGGCTCATCGCATAGAGTTGTGATGATGATTATGATTGTATTAAGTTATTACTCCACTGATTAAAAAAAATATTTTCGTTTCTTAGACTTCATTTGTGCAAAGTATCATAATTTTCGCCTTGGCTAAAATTACTGGCAGAAAAAAATATCCCATAACGGAACGCACCTAAAAACTCAACACATAAAAAAAGGCTTCGAAATGGAGGCATCGGGCTTTGTGCCGGCCGCCATTACGGAAACATTACGGCGCGGTAATTGCCCATCATTAGATCGCTCCCGAGAATCAAATTATGGTGTTTTAATATCTTTTAAAGAATGCTAGACGGATTGTGGGTTAGGATAGGAATGAGGCAGACTGGAGTTATTAAGTAGATTGTACTCGTATGGTGTAAATGTCGCTCTAATTATAAAGCTTGACTTTATATGGACAAATAAATTTTTTATAACTAGTAAAGTCTACAGAGGGAGAGAAATTAAATTTTGCTGAGTAATAAAATTGTTTACTGGATAACTTTCATAATTTTTTGTTATTTTTCTGATACTAGGCCACTTTGCCCTGCTTGTAAAGAATAATGTTCATAGCTGACCTGATAGATTTTTGACAACTCATGAAAACAACATATAGTGCATATAATAGTTCATGTTTGGTTAATTACAAATCATTTACTTATATTAGAAACCGCAACAAGGATTTTAATGTTTTACCCTTTGACTTTTTTTGAATTATTCGATGGGGGTAGCGTAATAAACAATACTAATAATCTGAGAGCGCTAACTTTGGAAAAAAAAAGAAAAAAAATCGATATTGATTCACTTATTCATAAAACTTTCCACGTGTAGTGTCTAAGCATTGTTACACCCCTTTTACCATTGGCGTTCTACTGAGTAAATGTTCTACTATAATATAGAAATGGCATGTAAGCAAACCTGTGCACTGCAAACTGCAAACCTGTGTTACTGTGGCTGAAGTGAATATGATTCCAAACAAATGATGATCATTGATCAAAGTTAACCTTAACTTTGAAGAAACTGAAACTTCGATAAAGTGTTAAATATAAGTAATTGTGGGCGATAAAAAGCCGTTATAGAAGTTTTTATTGAATATGTACAATGAATCGAGAAAACTTAAGGCAACATTCAGTGTATTCTCCCGAAAAGGCAATTTTAGAAAATATAAGATATATATTTTTGAAGCTTTTGAAGAAACCATCAACTTATTCTTGGTTTTTAAGATACATTACATGCATAACATCACGCCTGTATTCCTTATGGGGTTGGCAGAACACTAGAGGTTATAAAACCATCTGATGTCACATTTTACAATTTTGTAGGCATTATAATGGTGGAGAGAAATATTGCAGTGACGGGGGGTCAGCCTATCGCCCACAAAAAAAAATCCTCCAGTGAAACCCTTCACTGACTTTTACAGTAGGTATGCCCGGGAAGAGAAGCAGCTGGCACATACTCTGCTTTTCTTTTTATGTCCAGCTTGGTTTTTAAGAATCTGTGATTGAGTGTTTCCTTTGTATTTGTTTGATAAATGACTAAGGTCAAGTTAGATTTTATTTTATTTTCCGAAATGAAATGTTTTTCTCGGATCAGTAGGACAAATCTTCGCCAACCCTACACATACAAAGACCGTAAATATTCGTTTTTATTAGTGAGGACTAATAATTGGCCTTATACTACTATCATTGTTTTAATATTGTTTAATATAATATTGGCTGTAGGTATAGCAATTGTTAAATGTTTACACTTAAAACTTCCTATTAGGGAATGCAATCTCGCGAGATTGAGGATCGGACGAGCAATCTCGGCAATTTCGAGATTTAGCTAGATTTAAGAGTATCAATTTTTGCAAATAATTTCACTAATAAAATAGATATAGAACTCCCGGGATATTGAAAGAAAAAGAACCATAGATATTTTGAATTACTAAGTCAAAAAGATTAACTAACAAAAATAATAGAATTTGAGTTGAGATCAATCAAATCAAAGGCTCATTTCGCCAAACTAAAAAGAGAAATAGAATATAAAATGAAAACCCAATAAAAACAATCAAATGAGGAACATCTCGCTATACAATTATTTACAAACTGTTTTGGAAGTAGCTTCTTAGAAAGCACAACGTATTTAAGGTATCGTCACCTAACCTACACCTTATTTTGCAGGCTAGATAGCCAGCCGCTGAGAATGCCCTTTCAGATTCCACACTTGTTGGTACTATAGTTGTGAGGCAATTATCAGCGAACTGCAAAAGTTCTCCTTTAGACCCCCCGGACTCGTATAGATTCATTTCCTTCTTCAACAATTGGTCCAGCGATTCAATCTCACTAATCTCGCGAAATCTCGCCCATTTTTTGGCCGAGATTAATCTCGCAGAAAAGGGCCGAGATCTCGCGAGATCTCGATCGAGATTGCATTCCCTACTTCCTATCTATTTGTTACTCAATTTATCCAGCTATAAATCGTACTAAGTTTCTGGAGAATACGCAACTGAACCAGCGATTAAAATATTGTATGTAAATATTATACTAGATGATGAAATGAAAAATACCTTGTAGGAACTACAAATTTCATTAACAAAATCGTTAGTGTAACGAATGAACTACGAAATAAACATTGCAATCGACTAACAAAACCAAAATATTATTTTCTATTCCACGTCACCCCATCCCATGCCGCCCTCATCCAGCGTTTGACTGTCACCAGGTTTATATACCTACGTTGGTAGGTACTTAGGCTATAACCATGAAGTACACATAAAGTACAATGAATAGAATCAAATATCATCAAAATCTTTGCGCACATTATAATTTTTTGACATACAAAATCTTTAGAACGATTTCATATAGTTACAGCTTTTGGGTTTCGGGTTTCCCTTTCAGCCCCATCTCATCTGAGCACCCTGTATATCCTTGTAATCGCTTCGCATTATAGTCATTAAACTTTAATACACGACACGACATCGCAGACATCCAAGCTTCTTTTATTCTTTAGAAAACTGCGCAGTGAGATATTTTATAGTTATTATATGTCATCAGAGCAGACCCAATCTGTGCTGACATTAAAAATATATAATTAAAGATGGTGTCTTTAAAACGCCGACAACGAAGCGAAGGTCTGTTTTTAGTTGTGACGATTTTTTTATGCACTCTTATTTGGTTCTTTGTAACTTTCACAATGCTTATTGCAAATAAATATAAATATACAACCTAAGATAAGATAACCTTTAACAGTATTCCCTTTATTATTTCATAAATATCAAAAAAGTTTCCGTTGTATTCCGGCCCAAGCTACGAAGACGCTCCTTGCAATGCCTTTGTAAGCACATAACGTTGTAACATTATATTTATTTATTTATGTTTCCAGCGGAGTTCAAAGCAAAAAAAGTTGAACTAAATCTGATAATTTCGTCCAATCGATCCAATAAGTTGGCATAATATTCCCCATTGATTGTTCTTCCCTTTGGAAGGTAGTCAATGTGGATTATCCCGCGTGTATCCCAAAAAACAGTCGCCATAACTTAATTGGCTGACAAACCCACATTGGCCTTCTTTGGCGCCGATTCACCCTTAGAAACCAACTGTTTTGGCTGTTGTTTGGTCTGTGTTGTGGTGGATCCATGTTTCGTCCACGGTTACAAAATGGCGCAAAAACTCCTCCATATTGCGATTAAACAACGCCAAACCTTCCTGTAAAGTTGTTACACGATTGCGTTTGTGGGCGACTGTGAGCAAACGCGGCACCCATCTTGCGGAAAGCTTTCTCATGCCCAAGTGATCCTTCAAACTTGAAACCACTGAGCCATGCGAGATCCACACTTTCTCTCGCACTTTCAATCTTCAGTCGGCCAACACCATATCGTGATTTTTTTCGATTGTTTGGGGTGTATAAACTAACTGATGCAGCAAGTTCAAATTTTGACAGGAGCCAACTGACAGATGCCTGTTGACAAGAGTAGTGTTGCTTTTTCAGTATAGAGGTCAGTAATTCAAAAAGTCACGGACTTATTGACCCGCCCAGGTATTGCCGGCCGCTGCTCGACCAGTGTCTAGCAAGTTCGATTTATCTCGAAGAAGGTTGTCAAAATAATGCTCAAATTTCCAAGCATGTTTGAGAAAACATCTTTTCAGTGTTGATAGGTGACATAAAAAGATGAAAAGCAATACAAAACAAAGAATAGGTTTGAATTTTTTTTTTTTTTTTATATTTCTCTACGCAACAGCACTTAGTGAAATTGAATGTTTTTACATATTTATAATTTGCAGTTCCACGTGTATAAAATAAGTTGACTTAGCTTTTGAATTTTGGTTGGAAAAAAACAGAAATATCCACAAGTTAAGTATTTTTTCTTTCATATTTTTTTGCCATCCTTTTTTTGAAGCGATGCTCAGTCTTACCTTTTATAATAACACCCTGTATTTATATATAGTCCTATAAGATTATTAGTTTTTAATGATTCTAGTCATGATATTAATATTTTTGTAACCATTATGCGTCTGACTCTGATTAATATACTTACATAAAGCCTCACTATTAATGAAGACAACCTTCTTACTAAGCCAGCTATCGTGTAGTCGACGAATGGCTGACGCGATCGTCGTCGTATCGGGACAACTAAATGCATCCAAACATTGGACTGTGTAAATTCATACATTCAGTGACTTGTTTTTGTTCAAAACTGTCCTCATTCTTCTGTTCCGAGATTACCCAAATTATATGAAGGTTTTGTTGAGCTATTTCGTGATTTAAAAGACCGAAACATGATAGAAAGAAAGATAAAATGTTTGTGAACAATCTTAGGGAAAAACGAACAGTAGTTAAATAATTAAGTAAGTAGGAGTATTTATAAAATTGATCTGGCTAATTTTATAAACGTTTAAGTTTGAGAGGATATTTGTATAAGAATGATTTTTTTTAACTCAATTAGACCGGCTGACGAACCGTTGATTCACATTAATATAGTTTCTTAAAGAACTTGTGTTACGGATACTAGATAACTGATATACTTAAGATATATATAAACATGCATATTGAATAAATACATATTTTTTATTAGAATTAACTTAAATAAACATCCATGACTTGACGACTAATATCTGTGTTCATCACACCGATATCCGCCGCCGCCGGGATTCGAACCCGGGACCTCTGGCTTAGAAGGCAATGTATGTTACCACCGTGGTTACCACTATACCAGCTGGTCGTCAACGATTTGATGACTTATAATGGTGTGACGTTATAAGTTATCAAATCGTATCGATCGTATATGTATAAGAATGCTTTTTTTAAGTCAGTTAGACCGGCTGACGAACCATTGATCCACATTGTGATACCTAAGTGCTGTTATGTAGATATCACTAATTATTGATAAATATGATTAATTATGAATAAATAAAATCCCCAGACAAGCACACCAACTACATGGCTCCCAAGTAAGCATAACTTGTGTTATGGGATACCATGTAGCGAACTAAGGGGGAACCTAGAATATAAATACATAGATAGATAAACACCCAGATAAGGAACATTTTTTTTTAAATACATAGATAGATAAACACCCTGATACGGAACATTTTTTTTTTTGTTCCGTGCGGGATTCGAACCCGCAACCACTGGCGTCTCATGCAGACAGGTTTATCCCATCGCCAAAGTGGTCGTAAGCCGACACATGACAGCTAAAAAACCTGTGATAATGGTAATGTCACTAGCCTATCCTCCTGTTTCTTAGTCTCATTTACTGCTAAACGGATACAATAGTTTGATCGGTTAAAAAATATTGATTTTCTTGCAATTCAGAAACATTTTTAATCTAAGGCAGTCGGAGTTGCGGGATCGCAGAGTATGACATGGTAATAATAATAAATAATAAATATTTCTGACACTCACACAACATTATCTAGCCCAAATTAAGTTTCTTAAAGAACTTGTGTTATGGATACTAGATAACTGATATACTTAATATATATATAAACATACATATTGAATAAATACATATTTCTTATTAGAATAAACTTAAATAAACAGCCATGACTAGACGGCTAATATCTGTGTTCATCGCACCGATATCTGCCGCCGCCGCCGGGATTCGAACCCGGGACCTCTGGCTTAGAAGGCAATGTATGTTACCACTATACCAGCCGGTCGTCACCGATTTGATAACTTATAATGGTCGATCGACTAATAACGAGCGGATAATTGCCCTGCAGGTGATCAATGACAATGACAGAACAGCTTTTATAAAACACGCTGCAATATATCACCACATATAGACATTTGGCGATAGACTATATATGGTCGCTAGGTCTCTTTTGTTTTTCTCGATAAGGTCCTATATTTATGGCCTACAGGCCTTTTATATTTCTGTGACCATTGTGGCTCGGTAAAGAAGGTATTAAGATGGAAAATTTTGTTTCCTACTTATAGAATAGAACCTTTAGACACAAAAGAGGACAGCATCTTTGGACATTTAATTACTTTTTAAGTTCGGTCAATGTATCTTCCGATAGAGCTAACATCCACTAGCTAAAATAAGGCTCTGATGTTCGTTCGGGTTTTTTGAGTTCAATCTTTCAGAAAAGGATTTTAAGTACAATATTTAGCTCAAGAAACGTAAGTAATTTGATAAAGTGCACCAAAATAATGTAACTTTTAAGTGTAACTTTTACACAAAATTTGCCGCAAAATGTCATGTTAGTACTTAGTATCAATAATATGATGTTTAGATGACAATGTTTTATATAGATTCAGTGCATTTTTCAAGCATCCATGTTTTCATAAAAAGCTAATTCTTTTCTCAGTATTTTCTTTCAAAACAATACTTATGTAATAAAGACGAACAGTGCTTCCTTGCTGAACTGGGAGCGAAAGAAAAACGTAGAATATGCCAGCTGCTTCTCTTCCCGGGCATACTGTAAAAGTCAGTTAAGAGACAGAGGTTTTAAAGGCGTTTTTGTGGGGATAGGCTGACCCCCTGTCACTACAATAGTCTCTTTCCATCTTTATAATACCTCCAAATTTGTCAAACGTGACATCAGATGGTCTTGTAACCTCTGGTGTTCTGCCTACCCCATAAGGGATACAGGCGTGACGTTATGTATGTGTATGTATGTATGTACGAAGAGTTTATTTGTTTGATTGACTTATCTCCAATTTTTTTTTTTTTCCTTAATTTTGTTTCGAATTTGTGCTTTGATAGTCCTGCTCTTTAGCAACTTTATACGTTATATTTTATGAAATAAACCTTACGGGATCAAAGTGACAAGGACCAGCTGACAGTGTTTTATACAAAAGCCAGTCCCTTGCTAATACAGTTATCTAAATCCTTATTTGTAACGTACCATTAGTTTTAAAGGAAAAAAATCGATTCGAAAACTTAAGTATGTTGAAAAGACTCCGTTGCTCCAAAATTTGTCCATGCGCAAAATTTTATCCGAAACGAATCTACATTGTCATTTTCTTTAAAAAGGGATTCAACTGTCCTACGAAAGGGCCTTCTATTTGTATTCAGTACGGCGTAATAATTGCCTTACTTACAAAAAGAAGGATGCGACAAAACGGTTGACATCGCACCGAGTCGAATCAAATACAATACGCAACAAAACGTTGATATTTTCTTAGGAAATATTTAGTTGATACAGTATGTAGTATGTTGCAGGTTGTACAGCCACCGTGGTAGCAAAATGATGAATTAAATTTAGTAGATTTAGGGTTCAGAATGGTGCACAATGAACCTTCATGGCTTGAGATTGCATGTATGTCTGTATTTTACATTTAAATATTCGACGACCGGCTGGTGTAGCGGTAACATACATTGCCTTCTATGCCAGAGGTCCTGGGTTCGAATCCCGGCGGCGGCGGATATTTGTGTGATGAACACAGATATTAATCGTCAAGTCATGGATGTAGATATGTTTATTTTTAAAAAAATATGACACCCACTAATGTATATTTATATATTTCTTAATTATATCAGTTATCTAGTATCAATAACACAAGTTCTTTAAGAAACTTAATTTGGGCTAGATAATGTTGTGTGAGTGTCAAAAGTATTTATTTATTTCCACCTCAATACGTAGCAATGAATTAATGATCTCACATTAAAAACTGAAAATTTCTAACTAGAACTTTGAAAGAATTTAGCTATCAAACCAAGCTACATCGTAGATACTTTTTACCTATCGATTCTAATTTAAATAAGAGGTACTTATAGCCATAGGGATCGTCTGCAATTTCTACTTATTTGCAAATTATATTCTACAGGTGTATTGATTTTTAAATGCATCATCATCATCATCGTCATCATTCAGCCAGAAGACGTCCACTGCTGGGCATAGGCCTCCCCCAAAAGTAGGGAGATGCCTTAATCGCCACGCTTTGCAGGTATTGATCTACCTACATAGAAGGACGTTGCTGTCCATCCTCTAGTTGTCCCTTGTTCGACTCTTATGACACCTACGGGAAGAGCAAGGTTAGCGCTATTCGAAAAGGTGACACAAAATTACAAAGTCTGTTTAAAAGCAAATAGACTTAACAAACAAATAACTTATTTCACGTTACACGCTTGTTTAAAAATCCCCGTCAATTTTAGGTGCGGAACCCTGCATGCACGGCATGCTCGCACTGGACCGGTTATTTTTTATGATCTTTTGTAGTTTAGATCAAAAGATTTTGAAGTATCACGGATGTCATCTACATGTATTTTTTATTTAAACTAAGCTATTTGTAGATTAAGAACTTATTTGATGTAGTGAGTGTGTTTATAAAACTACTGGGAACTTTTTTATTCCTTTTTTAGTAAGACCATTTCCGTTTTCGTCTACTGAGAAGATATTTTGTATTATGAGGCTTCAGTATTCATTAAGTATTTTAGATAAAATGTGTCCTTTATTGTATTTCACGTTTAAGTCTCAAGATTTTTTTATTCAGTGAAAATATTTAATTGACGGCTGGGTGGTGTAATGGTAACAAACGTTGCCTTGCATGTCCTGGGTTCGAATCCCGAATTTGTGCGACAAACATAGTATCTATTAGCCGTGAAGTCATGTATATGTTTATATTATGTTTATTAGGGTGTTCTAAAAAGAACTTTGGAGCAAAATATCCCAGATAGGGCTAGCCTTCCCCATTCGACTACAAAAACCATTTTTCATTTAAACATACAGTTTTTTCATTAAAAAAATCAAAACCATTTAAAAGAAAGCGCGCATAAAAAATAAATAAAGTCCCGACTGCTTAATAACTGCAAACTTTATGTCTTTATGGATTTGAATTATGTGATTTCACAACACATATATTAGCAGATTTTCAAGATGCTACAAAGAATACCTCATTTGTCGATAAATGATTACTAGTTTAAAATTTATATGGAGCAGATGAACGTACGTGCATCACAAATATGAAGCTATACCTACGTCCTTTTAGCTTCAATGAAGTCGAATAAAAATAATGCTACGAAAGATAAGTTCATAATATTGTCAAACTGTCAAACTATGTACTTTTAAATTAGAGAACCGATTGAAAAAGTATTTTTCAGTCGATTTATAACACTTTTGACGTTATACTCGTATGAAGTAGGTTCATCTTCAACGTTGGTGGAGTGGAGTCCTATAAAGAGAGCTTCTTTACTTTTTTGTTAGCCAAAATAAAATACCTCTACAGGACCTGCCTGCCCCACGAACTTATATAGGGTCATTTTTTGACGATGAAAACATTTTAAGATAAGGTTAAGAATAAGAATTTATTTAAGAAAGAATAAGAATTAAAACATTTTAAGATAAGGTTAAGAATTTATCACATTTTTCATTTATTTAAGAATAATATGTGGATTCAATTTATGACAAAAAAATTACATTTTTTTTTTAAATTGAAATTTTACAAGTCTTTTAAGTACCCAATTTATTCTGACTAATGAAAAGTCGGGGCTTAACATATTTCTTGGCTGGTTGCCACTCAACCCAAAAATTGAATTGAATTGAACATATTTCTTGATAGAAATAGTTGGAAAAACGCTTTTATTTCTTGCTATCTAGTCGTAAATAACAGATAAAACTAAAATGTTGTTAACTTATGAGAATTATAAAATACCAAATTACCAAACAAAAAAAAATTCCATAAATTGAATCCACACATCATTCTTAACCTTCTCCTAAAATATTTTGATCTTCATAAAAAATACCCTGCATCGCTGGCGATAATTTCTTCAAACAAACGCAATAAAAGATTGTTCCGGATTACTACTCCTAACCCATTATCACTTAACAGGGGATGATATTTAACAAAAATAAAACAACATTCACGGTTTGGTTTATTACCAGGAAATAGTTGAAATAAATTAAGTTATCCTTAAACCCGTCTTCGTACGGATGAAATTTAAATTTAAAAAAAAACCGAAGAGTGCGCGTATTATATTGATGTTATAGCGCACATCCTTTCGCGAACTTTTCTGTAGGCCTTTTTCTCCTTCAATTCATTTAATTAGAGGGTTATATTGATTCGTATGAAAAGACATAAGTTATTCCCCATACAAACGTCATGTCGAGAAGCTTCCTATATATTAATTAAATTGCGATAAACGACCGATGCGCCGGAGTAGCAATTTATTACTTACTCATGAGAAGTTACTCGGTACAGATGTTTTTTTTTACAAGTTCAATAAATTTTAATACAATGTTAATAAGAACAGTTTTAAATGTATATCCTCGGCTTTACATATATTCAGAGTCAATTTGATATCACACAGGTTTGAGTTTTATTAAGCAGTGATTGAGAAATCATGAATAAATAATAAGTATTTATTTCCTATTCATAAATGTACTTATATTTGTATAAACTTGCGATTAAAAACTATACAAATTTGACGGTCTCAAACCGGCCTCCTTTTTTATAGGCGATAAAACCCTCGTTGGACCTTCATCTCACCTGATGGAAGTTAAGATGAGGCCTAAACGCGGTAATATTATCTATACAGTATTGCAACTGGGCCGTATCTTTAAAATAAATGGCTACAGCCGCGCTAAACATGCGTGCGATGCATTTCGGCTTTTTAGTCTCCATGACACAAAGCTTATTGAAGACTACGTTGGGGGGGCATAATCTGTTGTGCTTGTTCAAAGTTCATGTAGAAAATTCAAAAAAATTAAGCATACTTACCAACATATGAATTAATATTTTCCCTGAGTGTAGGTAGGGAGATTTTACTGAATGGTAAACACTTATTTCACCCTGACGACAATGTCATCATCCAAGCGTCAAAAAAGCCTTGTCGGACTATCACTAATTTGTAAACAATTTATCTATAGTAAGTAGAATTATTTTATAATCTTTCAGATTTTCCAGGTAACCTAAAAAGAGTTATCTCTGAATGCGTTATTGACGAATTCATACAACCAAAAACAGCACAATATATCCTACTCGTCGTATTGAATGGAATTTAGTGAAAAAAAATTCGCGGTTATTGTCCAAAAAGCTCGTTGGTCACAGTCGCGACTATTAGCATGCCGAGATCGAGGCGTCCATTTGTATGGAGTTGAAATACTGTATGGATAATATTACCGTGCCTAAGATGAGGGCACACAGGTTAAGATGAGAAACTGTCTAGCATAGATAATAACATTTTTGATATCACAATTTGGATCGTTAAGTAAACGTAAGCTAGAATGTTTATGCTTATTAAATTGGCAGTTGTTCCAAGGTACTTCGTGTTTAACTTCCATCGACTCGGTCATTTCGTATCGTAAATTGGCTAATGAAACGTGTGGAACTATCAAAATGTCAGTGACTGACGCCCAGGACTCGAGGAACTAAAGAGCATGACTGATAGGAGCTTGCTAGAGATCAGTGTTGTAATTTAGATATTTCTACATGATGTAGATACGTAGATACCTAGGTGATAATTATGTGAATATTTAATGTTGCTAATTTAGTATTTGGTCACCCAAAAATACTTAAACTAGTTATATTAATTATAAACAAGGAAACGAAAGTAGCTTAGGCTCCGCTTAATGCTGTTAATCTGCCCCGCGAAAGGCGGATACTACTTAATATGCACTATCTTCACGATAAAAAATGCTTCAAAAGTCAATTTATCAAGAGTTTCCATAAGTGTTTACTTTGTAATCAATAGCTAGCGCCAATCATAATCACCTGACCAAAAACTAAATAACAATGAAAAACATTCACACCTGCTAAGGTCACAGACCCATTATTTGTAAAAGGAATAGCCTGTCTAAATAATTCTGTGTCAGTACTTGGTTCCCAACATGGCCGCAGACCGGAAAAGCTTTCATTATGCGTACGCACATGGGACGGCGGGTTCTCTTTGATCGTTGACATATCCTGTCTGTCATGTCATGATACGTTAACGACCATTATCAGTTTAATGATTAATTCATTAAATGCAACGGTTGGGTAAATTAAGGAGTTATAAGTGTTTTATTTTTATAAGTCTATTAGTAGACTGATGTATCTTGTTGTTTCGTTTTCAATGTATAGTCACATCTTGATGGCTCAATTCAAAAATTAGCTAACAGTGTACCTAATGCCTTTACCCCGAAAGGCTGTTTTGAATGATCCCTGCGTGTTGAGGAGACCTTTGCAAGATCAACTTGAATTACGACCACCCTTCTTGTTAATATCATCACTTTGGTGATGATGTGTTCCAGTCCAGTATCCATACTCACGTACTCGAAATAAATCTGAAGAGTTTGTTTGTTTGTTTGAGTGGAATTATCTGGGAAACATTTGATTTAGATAGCATAACTCGTGAGGAAGGTTAAACAATTGTACCTCTGTGTTATTAAAAATAAAACCATTCAATTATGAAAACTTTGAAAATAGAAGCCTCCAGGACTGAAATGCACATAAGCTAATTGTAGGGAAGGTTCACATCTAATTATGTCCTAATTAATGTAAACGTGTGAAAAAAATATCATTTAACGCAATTATTCATTAATTTTTACTTAACTCATACATCATTCTAGATCCTCGACGCTTACCATAATTAAAAAAAGAACAAAACAAAGAATGGCGGTTTGTTAGTTCCAGCCAATCACCAGAAATGATGATCAACTTTTAATTGACGTGTGCTGCAACAAAAACTCAATTGCACAGTTTTTATACGCTCCTTTGTACATATGTATTAAATATACTTAGCGAAAGGTTAAATTATCCCATATGTCTTGTAAAAGATGGAGCTACTGTGACGAAGTTATTATTCAAGATTCAGACAATTCAAGTTATTTTAAAGTCATATTGCGCGAGTTTCGACTTATTTTGTGAATTAAGTTTTTAATTGATTTACATCTTTATTTTAAATCTGCAAATGTTATGTCGGTAAAAGAAAATGCAGGTGTCCAGTGTAGGATTAAAGTTGACAAGACATTACCACATTACAACTACCTCACACAGACAATATTTTAAGAAAATGGAAAATTTACTTAATAGTGTCGGAAGACAAACAAAACGAAAAGAAGCGTTACTCGCAAAACACGATAGAATTAATCCCTGGACAGTTACTTAGTACCGAGTCTGTGGGCTTGGCTTAATCACAACAAAATCTTAATTCGCGAGTCCGTTCCGTCAGTTACTTTACAGTTACAATACCAACTCAATTAATACCGAGCTACTATCGACCGTCAGTCCGAGATACGTCCGCGCACCTAGCCGTCCTAACCGTATCTGTGTCACTTACCATCATCCTACTTCAAGATACAACCTATGGCGCTGCAATCGAATGTCAGTCATTTATTGCATTTAGCGCCCTCTTTAACAGTACTACCAACATACTTCCGCTACCATGAAGTCATACAAACATCTTAATATCGCAAACTCATCGTTATCGCCAACAATAGTAGCTTGTATTGAAATTAGGCATGAAAATGCTGAAAAAGTCGTAAATTTCGTCGCGTTAGTTTTATTAAATCGAATGATAATATATAAAACCTTTTGTTCGGTTAAGGTCGGGTAAAAATTAGATAAACCATCCCTATTTAAGCGTCTATCCTAGGAGCCGTCTAATCCGAGTGACATCTGTTTGACTCCCATATGGCCTAAGGCTTAAGACATCAAATAAGACTTTCAAATAAAGTCTGCAGGTAAATTTCACTGCTGAAGTGGTTATATGTTTATGAAGAGCAAAGTTTTATAAATACTCAGTTACTTATGTATGATACCCGCGTGTTTTGATCCGTAGAGCGTATGGTCGCCCCGAACGTAGGCTTAGGATACATTCGTGAAACATTTATTTGACTGTCTGTCAAAAAACTATGAAAAATTCCATAATTTTAGTTTGTTTAAGTAAAGAAGTTTTCGTTGTAGCTAAAGCTTGCTATAAAAAAAAAGACGCGTGGCACTCGGAGACTGCCGCGGTAAAGCTTTTGCATAGCATTTTTTATCAACTTATGCAATTATAATTATTTATTTAAATAAATGAAAAATGTGATAAATAAAAATTACCCGACCAGGATGCGAACCTGGGACCTCTCGTTTGCCGGACGAGTGCTCTTCCAACTGAGCTACCGGGGCTTGGCGCTACGCCTCGAAATTACTTACCACATTTTTGTTTTTACGTTATATTGCTAACGTAGCTCCATCTTATGGTATAAGCTTTGCAGCTAAGACCACCCGAGATCAATTTCTTTACAGAAATTGTGAATCCCAGGTAAAGTGAAGCATTGCAATGTTTTAATAATGTTTTTTAAATGCTCAATTATTCTTAAAAAAAATGCATTTATTTAAGAATAATTGAGCATTTTAAATGCAAAAAACTTTAAAAAAACATTATTAATTATTTATTTATTTTATTAATGCAGTAATGTTTGATCTAATATGAAGTTCCACAAGTTCCTAGTGGATAGCGCTGATTGTTTATTAAAGCCCGCATGTAAAGTTATGAAATCAAAGTATCACCGCTGTGCCGGTCGCAGTGGGGGGTGTTAGGTTTTTTTCGTTACGGAATTTCTGGATTCGGTCCCCACGCTCAAGGCCCGCGATAGAAGCTATGCAATAGCTTAAAAGCAGAATGGGCCTGATTCAAACGTATATTATTACATGTTTATGTATCTACAAATATACGAACATGCCTCTAGGCTCAGTCTTTCCCAGAACAAGTCCTAATTACAAAGATCACGCAGCTTCATTTGTAGGATCACACGCTACTTTACGATCTACGAGACAATCGCAGGCCTGCGCAGGAGCAGCCAGACCAGACCCGTAATCTTTTAATCATAGCTTGTTAAACTACGCCTCAAAATGATAATTTATTGCCTCTTACTATACTGTTTTTATTGAATAACATCTTAATTGCTGTGTGGACAGTCTCATAGTTGATTTAGCTATGAAAGATCAATTTATAGTGCTTATGTTTAATGGATGATTTTGTACAATAAACTGGTTGGGAGTGATAAAGTCATTGCTGGCTAACAACACTTAGCTATAAGTAGTGGCAAAGATAAGCGGGTAATATCTGGTTTTTGTGCAAATTGAAGTCGTTAAGCTTGGGGAGAAACTTTTAATTTCTTTAATTATATCGCAGGAACAAAGCTCATTGCCGTAGCGATTATATTTGGCGCCTTGTTTTGTGTCACAAGGGTAGCCAACCAGGGACACTACTTGGACTTAAGAATTGCAGTAGAGTATCTTATTATCTGTACGCTCGCTGATTCGATGATCACAGAAATCCATGGAAAACTAATAGACGATAGTTTTAAACTTTGCTTACAAATGGGCTGAACGGATTCATACCTACGAAATCATGTATATTTTGCGTCTCTCTCATTTGCTCCTTTCTATAAAAAAATATAGGTACTTGAGCACTAATAAACCGACGCTAGAAAATTTGCAGTCGTCAGATACCTTGGGGATGTTTTTGTTCGTCCTTATAGATCAACTGTGGTTGATATCTACAAACTCACACTTACCTAAGGGCGGCAATACTTTGTAGACTCAAGTAGGAAAAGTTTTTTTTTCCTGCAATTGACTCTTCCTTTCCTTTCCTTTTAGCTGATTAGTTTTGCGTATGAGCTAAATTGTACTTGAGGGTCATTGAGCTCGAACGGGTTAGCGCGTGGCTAGACTGTCACAAAGTATTTGAGGGCCTCCGTAGTGCCCAATGCACTACGGAACACAATGGTGTGTTCCTGGGTTCGAATCCCGGCCAAGAAATGAACTTTTTGTAGTTAGCTCAGGCGTAGGTATAGTAAAATATACCCGGACCCGGCTAGTATAACCGGGAAGTTCATGTTAAATGAAGGCGTATTTTTTGAACTCATGAGTGCAAATTTCCGGGACTCATCTCGGGACTTCAAAATCTAGAGCACTCCTAACTGCCCTTCTTAATAACAAGCCTTCTCTTGACATTTGCGTCTGTGATTTTAATCTACAAACCAGATAACCATATTAAAAAACAAAGTTTTTACCAAAATTTATCTTTGCTGTTTTAGTACCTATATTTTACCTCAAAGTATACCAAAATCGATATCTAAATGTAAATTATAATTAAATGCTACATACATACATAACCTCACGCCTACCCTTTGGGGTAGGCAGAGACCAGGGAACACCAATTGCTGCGATCCAGACACATCTCTTTCGCTTCCTCCACGTTCATCAATCTTTTCATAATGATCGCCGGTTACGGGTACTTTTGACTAGGCTCTTTTTCAAAATGTCGCCAATTTGATCGGCATACGTTCACCTAGACCGGCCCCTTCCGACAACACCATCCATTCTTACTCTGTAGGTACACCTCTTTCGTAAATCTACTTTCACTCATCCTTTCCAAATGCCCAAACCACCTTAGAATACCCTTTTCTATCTTAGTCACTACATCTGCTTTCAATCCGCATTTCTTTTTTATTTCACTGTTTTCTTCTTTCTTCGTCTTATTTCTCTTTTTTATTTCACCCGATCAATCAATTTCACTCCACACATGCTCCTGCAAGCTCTCATCTCCTCAGCATTAACCCTGCTTTCATGTCTCTTGCGATTCATCATCATCATCACAACTCTTTGTAATGAGCCCACTGCAGGGCATGAGCCTCTCCCCTGGGTGAGGAGGAGGTATAGGCCATTATCCACCAAGCTTGCCCAGAATGGCTTTTGACAAACCCTAACAACTACTGTATACTAGTATACAGCACCCGGGACCTACTGCTTAACGTGCCCTCCGAAGCACGGAAGTCGTCGTGAGAAATTAATGGTCGGCGGTCACCCATCCAAGTACCTCGTCGAACGTTGCTTAACGTGTGATATCGTATGATACACACATTAACCATGGCGCTACGACGACTTTCCGAGAGCGATTAAGAGCTTCTAAATATTTAATTAAAGTCATAATAAAAACTTAATCCAATGCTGTTCTGTTACGAAAAATCGTAAATGTACATACCTAAAAACAATGTGAACTGTTTTTAGGTATTGGGATATTAAAGTGTCACCAATACGGTGATCTTAGGCCCTAAAATGTAGGGATTGTGACGTCACTATGCGCGGGAGTTCTTTTTCGTGGAAGTTTCTGAGCGTAGCCATGAAGCGGCTCATTTAATACGTGCGGTCGCTTGCGCAGATTTTGTGAAGATGAGTCTCATTTCCTGTAGTTAAGATGTTTTGGATATTATATGTTCTTAAAGATAAATATAGATAATCAACGATTTCAAAGCATACAAAAATTCGTATTCACGTCAAAACTTTGGCTGAAGTACCTATTAAATTTGTCAAGGTAAATGTTGTCCGTATTCATAAATATTTTTTTTAATTTGAAATTTCCAAGAAGTAATGAATCGATTTCGATGAAATTTATACATATATGGAAGCAACTCTAAAGTATTCTCTATCATATGAAACATAAATGTGTTATTAAAAGACTGAAATAGCGCAATTATAAAAACACCGAAATTTCCATTGAAATCGCATTTGTAATGAACGAATATATAAATAACGAATTAACAACGCCCATGGGCCCGGATAGCAGTCACCATCAGGTGGATCTGGTGTTCATATATTGACCTTATATAAATATACGGTCGATATACGACAAATATAAGGTGAACTTGTAGTTATTATTTGACGTGTTTAATTCATATGTACTTAGATTATCAATTTGGAGCTCCAGAAATAATGTATTTGGACTTTCATGAAAGATAAAGAAACAAAGTGGTAGAGAATGACCGCTTTGTTCAGCTGTGTTGTACCACCATCTTGCACACTTCTATAGTTAGTTGCTTTACTGCGTTCTACATAAAATTAACAGTGAAATAACTGACGTTGGGAAGCCATCTAACGACAGAGAATTAATTCTCAACGCACCGCAGCTGCAACTATGCTAATTAGGTACCAATTAAGCACCTATCCAAATGCTCATTTACCTATAAGATGATGTCTAAAATACAAAATCAAAACTTTTAGCTGTTGACCATTTTAATACAGTCTTTCAATCTCACCCTAAACTGAAATTGAAAAGCACACAGACTATAAAATTACACAAACTATGCGTAAAACACAACCTGCATTTAAAGTCTACACTCACAAATCCAAGATTGACAATACCGCGTATTGGCTGAACGATCTGAATGCGCCGGAGTCGATCCTCTGCCTCGGCGCAATAATAACAATCGACGACTACGCTGAATGGGAAATAAATTACGTCGGACGCCACTAGCGACGTCAAATTGTATGGTAGGTTAGAGTGGGTAGTTGATAGCAGGTGAAACATCGATATCGATGATTGACGTTGAAATGGCTAAGAAATGTAAATGTAATTGTAATGGCTAAAAGGGTCATGAATGGAAAATAGAAATGATTATGGTTTAAAACGAGCAATTACAAAGGTGACTAAAGCTGACTAATAAGTTACCATAATGGTAATTACTAATTATAATGAAGTTAAAGACACTGTGCCGTCCTCACTAAAAGATGTACACTATCACTATGTAAAATTTCATCCAAATCCGTTGAGCAGTTCTGCCGTGATTGATGAACATACACGTAGCTAAGTTTCATGTGATAAAATGTTATCCTTCTAAGCTTTTTTGCTTAAAGCACTAAACAGTTAAAAATAAAGCTACCAAAACCAGCGAAAGCTTATTAATAAGACAAATAAAATAGGAAAACTTTGTGAAAATTTACGTTTCTAAAATTTCATATGAGTGTGTTTCATGCTGTGATGTTTTTAAAATTTCATTAAAAGTGAATTAAATTGTATGGATTTTTTTAAAGTATGTAAAATAAACCTTGGTTATACATCGACAAGAATCCATCGACTCGATCCCCTCCATAACCCACCGCAGGGCAGCGCAGGCGCATGGAACATCGCAATTTCCTTCGTTCGCCGCTCGCTTATTAAATCCCCGTCCCGCCTTAATGCCCTCCATTACAGGCAATAAACACAAAACGAACACAACATAAGATCGATGCGAGTCGCTTAATATCCTACCTGCTATTACGACGACATTAATATATGTTAATATGTATTTGATGAGTTATGTCCGTAGCTGGTAATATACTCGTAATTTGTAGGATTGAGTGTCGATTTAAGTATTCCTAGTAAATTGTATAGTGCTTCTTTTAAATGTTATTGACAACAAATATGTAGCCTAAAAGTGTACTTACGTCTTCATGTAGAGAACACAGCGGAACTCAGGGTGATCCTAGCAGTTTCAGTCCAGTTTAGCAATGCGTTAAAATTACATTGGAGAAATCAAACCTCGGGAGTTTTGTGCCTTAGATAGCTTTACCATTGAGCTGTAGTGGATACAGTAAATGTGAGATTGTGTGATAAGCTCTGCTGACCTGGAGGCGGTTGGTTTGGGATCTTACAAGTTATTTTCCTTTTTTCTGGGTGCAGTAATCGTTATCTGACAATATGGGGCTTTTAGTATTGAATTGCAATCGTAAATTATGCATATCCAGGCGCGGTCGCAGACTGAAGTTTTGGGGGGGGTCACAACAATTTTTTTAATCAGAAATATCTTTTTTAGCTACTTTTCTTATAAGATGTTCATCTTTTCATGATTTTGGGGGCGTCATGTCCCCTGTGAGCCCCCTCCTGGGACCGCGCCTGTGCAAATCAAACCCAAATGTTAGTTATTCAATTAAATTATAACCTATATTTATATAATAAAACATAATATGTAGTTAAGAGTATTTCTATTAAAGAAGTGATAGAATTTTTCAAAGTCACAGGTGTGCTAGGTTCAATTTTGATGATTAGCAGTCATACCTTAACTAGATAATTTATTATAGATATGTAATATATTTCTTTTTTTTTATATTCCCAGATAATCGCCCCAATGGCCCCAAACCATACCACGAAGCGGATCAGGAGCAACCTAGAAAATAAATACTGGTAAAACTACACAACTATGGTCCAGGGTCTCAGCTATGGTCCACCGATCACAACGAACAAAAACCTTTTTGTTGCGGTAGGAAACGACATCTACTTTATTGTTTTGTACTATTTCGTTGGCTTAAGTCAAGAAGAGATTAGTTTTACGTTCATTTGACAATGGGCGCCATGGATTGATGGCATTCGATATTCGCAAGAAGAACTTGTTTACGCGGGCTTTGTGAGTGTTGAAAACTTTTGTTTATTAGCATTGGATGTAGTACATCAAAACTACCCAATAGGACTTAAATTGAAGGTGTTTATGTCTTAGAATACTCAGTATTCTATAAAATTAAGCTCTCAACTATGGTAAAATTGATCGTTATAAGAAACTGTTGCTATTCGTTTTAACCTGGACCATAGTTGTCAACATGCCATACAACTATAGTCCAATATTTATTAAATAAAAAAAAAACAAAATATGATTCAAAATACATTTGACTTCATATGTACTCAATAACTACGCTTTACTTAATATAAAAACGTCAATAGATATTATATTTGTAAATTAATTCTAAAATAACAAGAAAGTAAACAAAAAAAGTGTAAAACCTGGACCATAGTTGTGTAGTTTTACGGTGCATATATGGATAAACACCCAGAACCGGAACATTTTTGTCTTCTTGCCAGCGGGAATCGAACCCGCAACCTCACGATTTGCGCAGTATAGCGTCTTTGATCACTTGCTTTTGGTGTGACATGAATGGGAGAAAAGGAAAAACATAGAATGTGCCAGCTGCTTCTCTTCCCGGGCATACTGTAAAAGTCAGTTAAGGGACAGAAGTTTTATTGGAGATTTTTTTAAATAAATAAATATTTCTGACACTCACACAACATTATCTAGCCCAAATTAAGTTTTTTAAAGAACTTTTGTTATGGATACTAGTTAACTGATATACTTAGGAAATATATAAACATACATATTGAATAAATATATTTTTTTTATTAGATAATATACTTAAATAAACAAATAAACGTCCATGACTTAACGACTAATATCTGTGTTCATCACACAAATATCCGTCGCCACCGGGATCTAACCCAGGACCTCTGGCATAGAAGGCAATGTACGTTACCCCTACACCAGCCGGTCGTCTCATTGTTGTCTTTGTTTTTGTGGGCGACAGGCTAACCCCTGGTCACTGAAATAGTCTCTCTCCATCATTATATTTCCTCCAAAGTCAAACGTGTCATCAGGTGGTTTTTATAACCTCTGTTGTTCTGTAATAAATTGTTGAATGGAAGCGTTTATTAGCGCTTTTGTTTAATCGCTCGTTGTTTAGAGCTCGTATTGAAGGCGCTGTTATAGACTATATTTAATCTTCTTTTCTATCAGAGGTAAAAACGAGAAAATCTCATTACTATAAATAAATTCAAAATAAACCTTAGCGAGGCAAAACAGATAACAATCTTGTCTATTTGCGTAACTTGGTAAACATAATACCTTATTTACATTAAACGTGAGGTTTATTTTAAATCCTTATTAATAGTATCTAAACGCGTATTGTTTTAATATGTTGTAATCTTAGTTACCTAGTTATTTGAGTAAATGCTGACACAACTGCACGAGTCATAAAACTGAAAACTCACTTAACTATAACAGACAAATGGATCTCTAGTTACAAGATCACATATTGCAAAACAATACAGACAGACCTTTAATACAACTTCACAAACTAAGAAATAAATAATATTTCTTATGCCTATATTAAAGGATGAAATTAAAACGTCGGCGTGTCGGCGCATAGCTTTGAGTTCGATAATATCCCAATGACCGCTGCGAGTTATGCCCGGGCATGCTGACTTCACCTCGTGAATTATGCCTGGGCATGTCGACTGTACCTGCTGATTCGACCGAGTCTATGAAGACGTACGTTGTGGACTATGGCTGCTTTATGAGCGCGGTATTACTTTGTGATTAAGCTGAGTGCTTGGAGTTGAGAGGAGCGGTGTGGCTATTTCAAAGTGACATTAGTTAACTAATGTTCTTAGGTTTGTAGAAAACCTTGAGTTTAATGTGTAATAATGCTTTAGAGGTGGCAAAATTCTGGACTGACACAATTTGAATTTGTGTTCGCAAGAAGAAGTATGATTGGCAATTTTGAGTGGCTTCATTCACCACCTTCTTGAATCACTCTTTATACTTGGGTTGATTTTTAGTCACCAGCCAAATTTAAATGTTAGTTTCTTTGGTACGATATAAACATGCCTGCATATTTATTTTAGCGTCGCTCAGTACAAACAAGTAGAAATATGGAACCACAAACTTTTAAAAAAATAGTCGCTGTTGATGAACTTAGCTAGTTCGATGCGGCATTTAATCGATAATACTACGACGAGTACTACTAGATGTGTTGTAGTAGCAAATCTTTATTTTAATGGTATTTTAGAGTGACCAAGCTTTGCTTAATACGTTAGGGGATATATTAATTTCCTTGTTTAAAAAAATGCGTTTCTATAAATGATACTTATTGTGTAAAAAAAAATTGCCGGTGACCACAAATCAACCGTGTATATTTGTGAAAACTACCTTTTCTTGACAATATCGCGTTCTGATATTAGAAATTGCGGGACTTGCTTTACGGTTCATTACCTAACTCTAACGGGTATCTACCTAAATTATAAATGCGACCGTTTGGAGGGAAGTATGGATGATTGTTCCTCAATCACGGTAGAATACGGCTTGACGGATCTAAATGAAATTTGGTACAGTGATAGTGAATAGGAACCTATATCATATAGGCTATATGTAGGTACTTTTTATCTCGAAAAAAAATATTGGTTCTTCAGGGATAGATTTATTTTAAGAAAGATTATGTTTTCGCACTTTGACACTAAATGGTAAGTAAGTATTTTATGTCCAACTGATTATGACTCAAGTCAAGAGGGAGCCACGCGTGCATCACACATTTTGTATGGAATAAAAGATGTTTAGGTTCGGGTTGGAATAGCCTTACTGACCTCTGATTGGCACCGCTTGGCTGTAGGACCCCTTCAAGAACCACCTGGCAAGCGACCGCCTTTCATATAAAAGTGCCGCTAAATATCATTGCACTCGCTTGGTGGTGAGGGCAATTGGATTAGTCACCTTTATGGCATGCTTACCTTGGGGAAGTAGGGCTATCTATCTAAGCAGTTTTTATTCACTTAAAAAAAAAAAAAGATTATAACGGGATTTCATCGTGTTTAACTTTACTTTTCGTTTATATCGACGTTTCGATAAATTGTCAGACACCGTCGGGATTTAATATTTCTTTTTCACTTAACTAACAAAAATCGCCCGCGCCTCTTCTCACCAAGCCCACACTCGCACGGCACACACTTTTACAAAGATGAGCTATTACGATGCGAGACACGCGCGAACTTTATGCACAAATGCCAGCCCCAAGTGAGTGCCAAACCTTTCATATCGCTAGTTTATTCAGCTTGGTTCCGTAGGTGTGAGTGCGGTTAAAGTTAGACTAGGAGTTAGATGGAAAACTAACCAACTGTCACAAAACATGAAGTTTAGAACACCGATAAAATATCTTCGGTATCATTGACTTTCCCTACTGACCCTTCTACTACTTACTAACCATTATTTTTTTAATGAATGTATGTTTGTGTGTACCTAGTCTTGTAGTTTTTTAGTATTGTCAAAACCCAAAAACTACAAGACTGATTTAAAAAATCGTTCATTAAAAGAAAGCTTTATTAGGTATACCGGGCTAACATTTACCTAAACAATAAAATCCCAAGGAAATGATACAACCTACACGGGCAAAACCGCATGAAGCTGCTTCAATAAAATTACTTGCACCCTTTTAATTGTTCTGGATATTATTCTCTCACGCAGTCTGACCCAAAACTAGCCAATAACTGATAAAATTAAACTTGTTTTGTCAATTGCAGAATACACCGCAGATCTTACCAATATATGTCATTTAGTGGGAATCGAACCCGCGTTGACAAAAAACTGGAACTGTTGCAGATCATCAAACCAAGAAAAGAAGCATATTTAGGACATGTCATGCGACACGAGAAATATGATCTTCTCCAACTCATAATGTAGGCCAAATTGAGGGCAAGCGACGCGCTGGAAGAAGGAAAAAGTCATGGCTGAGAAACATCAGGGAGTGGACCAATATAAAAAGCGTTGAAGAACTATTTCGCTTAGCACAGACAGGAATAAGTTCGCTGAGCTGATGGCCAACCTCCAGTAGTGGAGAGGCGCCTAAAGAAAAAGAAGATTCATATTTATAGTAAAAGTTCAAAAAGATTTTGTACAGTTTTATATGGATAACTGCAAGCGAATCAGGTTAATAAGAAATAAGAACTGGGATGCAGATCTTTCAACTGCCATCATAAGTATGTACAGAAGACAGAACATGAAGCGTTCTAAAACTGTAAAAAAAATTGTAGGCAATTGAATTTGAACTCTAAGCTCGACATTAGGTAAATTAATTGGGTTGGGACAATTTGAAAGGTTTGTAACTCTTGATAAGCTGCCATCTTTTCCTACTTAGTTAAAATCAATTTGATACATACTTACATGCCTACATTACTAATAATGGCAAACTTAAACTTATTTAAACAGAATGTAACGTCATAGAGTGATTTTATTGTTTAGTTGCCTTTTAAAATTTTCGCAGTACCACAAACCTACTTTACTTACAGGAATGATGATAAAATCAATAAAACCAACCCAAAAAACTAGTTGACATCAACCTTTCGATTGAAGTTTTTACCACCGTCCATGATACCTTGAATTCGCAATCATTGCGCATGCGCCGATTAAAGACGCGTGTAATGGCGGACGCATGCGCATCGCATACTAACTAAGCCTCTATTAAACCGCTTCTTCTTTGAAGATTGTATGGTAAAGGATGTATATGAATTATTGCTTTGTTGTGCAGCATGATGTAGTGTTCTGTGATTGCAATATTTCACTTTCGAAATATTTTATTGGACAACTGCTAGGGAAATATCTAGGGGTGGTAAAATTGTCTTTGATGAGAGTTCGCAGTTCGCTGTAACGTTTGTTAGAATTGTCTTAATGCACTTTTTGTAGTCTGACCTAGCTTTCGGTTTTGCAGAAACAATTTTACCTTTAAACGCAATAATTTCGGTTAGAAATGTCTTTTTCTTGAAATTTTGCTATTCTTTACTTTACGTCAAGGTTTTTAGTAATTCTTGAGTAGGTACAGAGAGGTAATCACGTGACTCTGCTGGCAATCCAATTTTCTCTAAAACTTATTGGACTTTTGTAAATATCAAGGAGTGTTAGATGACCTATGAAACCAACACATGCCATGCCTACTTGAGCGTGTGGGAAAAAGCGCACACTGATTAGGCAACTCCCAGACAACTTACACAACTCTTCAAATTTAAGTTTAATTTGAGGTCTGTACCCTTCACATTGCAGTGCTTCGGATGGCACAAATCGGTCCCGCTAAAACTTGCTAGCTGTTGCCCGCGATTTCGTCCGAATGACAGTTAGATAAACAAGATTTATATATCCTACTTGAAGTTCAAGCTTACTCCAATGTAAATTTCATCGTTTCAGTAGTTTAGTTATTGTATAGATATAACTACCGACAGAGTTACTTGAAAAAGTGTTATAACATAGTGAATCTACTTCGCAGGTTTATTCGGGCTGTGTGTAAAATACCTACAAAAAATAGCTGTAATAAAAATAAAACAGGAAACGAAAGTAAAGTTATGGCGACTGTTTTTTGGGATGCACGCGGGATAATCAACATTGACTACCTTCAAAAGGGAAGAACAATCAATGGGGAATATTATGCCAACTTATTGGACCGATTCAATGACAATTTGAAAAAAAAACTGATCTCATTTGGCCAAGAAAAAAGTTCTTTTCCACCAAGACAATGCAAGGGTGCACACATGTGCAGTTGCCATGGCAAAAATCCATGAATTGGGCTATGAATTGCTCCCTCATCCGCCCTATTCTCCAGATTTGGCTCCGAGTGACTACTTCTTGTTCCCAAACTTGAAGAAATGGCTTGATGGAAAAAGATTTGACTTCAATGATGAAGTCATCTCGCAAACAAAGGCCTATTTGGAGGACCTCGACAAATCATATTTTTGGAAGGGATAAAAAAATTGGAGAAGCGTTGGACAAAGTGTATAGAGCTCAAGGAAGACTAGGTTGAAATATAAAATTATTTATTTATCAAAAAATCTGTGTTTTATTCCAAAAGTCACGGACTTATTGACCCGCCCTCGTACTATACGTATATCGTAATAATTTGCATGAGGATAACAGGGTGTTTGGTATACAGCTGGCCAAATTGAAATGGGGTGTAGGTGGGCCTGTTCTGAACATATTTGCTTCGAGTACCTACTACTAGCCTATTTCTTATAGTTTAGTAAATATGATCGTTTTTCATAATTTTCAAAAAAAACCCAAATTTTCAAAAAAAAAACCCAAATTTTCACTTTCTAATCTAAATTACTCTTTTTTTCGTATTAGTATCTTCTCAAAATAAATTTTATTCGTATTTTATATACAGCTTTATTATAACTAAATCAGTATTTGATGCAAAAATTCGAGAAAAAAAAAGTGATGAGGCAACAAAGTCTCGAGGTCGAGGCAAAATTAAATCAGATATATTTTTTTTTAATTAAAATAAATACATAAAAAGAAACGATGAGAATTTTAAAATACTTTTAAAAACTTCTTCGGTTTATCCCCTTTCTAATGATATACTACACATTATTACAAATCATCAAAAATCGCGACTTTTTTTTTAAAGTACTCCGATAACTAAGAATTCTTAATAATGAATCATCGAGATAATATCTACTCCATTGATGTGTGTTCCATGGAGTAATGTTCCTTGCCTACTCTATATGAACAAATTAAATCAAAAAAAACTTTATGAGTTTTTATTTAAATATTAAGATTACTACCAATTCTCAATTACGCATAAAGGTCAAAAAGATTAAGTCACCAATAATTAAAGGCAAAAACAAGAGCATATTATCATAAAGATAAAGTTTGTTTGTTTGACCGCGCTTCCAGAAACTTCCAGACACTTTTGAAAATATATTTTCGCTTTTGAAAGCCTCACTTTTTAGGAAGGCTATAATATTTTATCAAAAATATCCTAAGACGTCAAAAGTTACACGAGTTAACCAAAGCTGCTAGTAATATAAATAAAACAATCTTTAAGATAAATATTTATAATCCACAATTAGTCCTGTACATACCTATATTATTTTATCACCGGCTCACAAACTTAACAATAATATTCAGAACAATGTATTATATAAGAGTATACCTTAAAGCTTGCGCAGACGAGGGATTTTTGTCCGCTTAAATAGATCGCATACAACTGTATCGAGTAACGCAAACGAGGGATTAAAAGTACCGTAGTAAAAGTACGAAGTTTTTATTCGCGGAGCGTACTTTTTACTCCGCCGCGGAGAAAAGTCCGCCGTCTGCGCAGGCCATAAATGTATCTTTTAACGGACTGGTCAGTGGTTCATCAAATAAATTTTGATACAGTTTTTGCTAACACAAAAAATAATTAAAAAAATTTTTTATTTGTAAATATTTTGTACAAAATGTCTGAACAATGGCAGGGGTTTGTCAAAAAAAATGTTTTCAAAAGTTTACTTCTTTTCCGAAACTGGGCTAGCCGGTAACGAAACCTATTAGCTCTCGCCACCCAGTGAGTGATCAACATGTTTCTAAACATACTCAAAAAATATTATTGTTTGTAGAAGAATAATGAAAATAGAATTTCATAATAAGACATTCATACTACATAGGAAAGGACATCTAACATATTGGACCAAAAACTAAAATAGCGGGCTAAAAGAAAATTATTAATACATTATGAGAGTACATGAATACAGAAATATTTTTTTATATGACGTTATACCTCTAGGTCTGACACCTGAGCGCCACTGAATAATAAATAAATAAATATAATAAACTAGCTGACCCGGCAAACGTTGTTTTGCCATATAAATAAAAAAAAAAATAGATGTTGGCCGATTCTCATAGATACCGGATAAGCACAAAAAATTTCATCAAAATCGGTCAAGCCGTTTCGGAGGAGTATGGCAACGAAAACTGTGACACGAGAATTTTATATATTAGATAAAATCCCCAGACAATCACGCCAACTACATGGCCTCAAAGTAAGCTGAGCTTGTGTTATGAGATACCATGTAGCGAACTAGGGGAGAACCTAGAATATAAATACAAAAATAGATAAACACCCAGACACGGAACATTTTTTTTCTTGTTCCGTGCGGGATACGAACCCGCGACCACTGGCGTCTGAGGCAGACAGGTTTACCCTATCACCAAAGTGGTCGTCTTCAAATAAGGTTAATATATTCCATTTCCGTCAATACAAACGGGTAAATAACATGCCTTATGTTTCTCACGACGCTATGTATATAAATATGTAAGTATTTAATATCTCGATGCACAAATTCATACTTAAATGGAACATTTCAATCTCGTTTAATTACTCAGATATCGGACCATATTAAAAATGTTTCAGTATTTATGTCCTATCATAAGTATGATTTTCTTTGGCCAGTTACTTTGCGTTTTTGGTCCAAAAATATATGAATATATGTCAGGAAATATATGTCAGGTGTTCTTTAAAATGAAAATTTATTTACTTTGTTGAGGACACTTTTGCATTAAGTAATGAGGAGTTTTCTGACAGCTCATAAAGATTAGTTCAAAAAACCTCTATAGATGGCACTTTTAAAAAGCCGAAGGCGTTAAGTCTATATACTATAATGTAGGTAAGTGGTATCTACCAACTATGGTTATTTATAAGTTAAATTTCTGATACAGTCGTCAATTAATTTATTTTATTTTTAAAAACACAGTGTGGAATATGTGGTTATATGACAGACAAGACTTCGCCTTTTGAAAAGCGCCATCTATCGAAGCCTTTTGTACCATTTTTGTACCGTTTTTTTTCCATGAGCTGTCAGAAAACCTCTCATTAAAAGTTACATTCTGATTTCTTTACGGGTTGGGTCACAATATTAATTGAATAATTATACTCAATTCTTTTAAATAAATTAAATAATTATACGTAAACTATTAATAGGTTTACAAGAACTAACGATTCAAAATACATTAAAAAACATTTTTTTATATATATAATAATATTTTTTACATTTGTAAGCCAGCGCGGAACACATAATTGAATGCACAATAACATAACTTACATACAACCTTAACAAAATCACAAATGTTACAATATCTAAATTTATTTAAATACAATATACCAACAAGTTTAAATAACTTATGTTACATACAAATAAATTAAGTAAATAGTTAATTACTGGGTGCATTCACAGCTTTTTAAGCCACAAATATTTACCTATATGTATAGTTGTGTTATGGTATAGATGTTACAGCTCACGGGCGCAGTGGACCATATGTTCGCGAGATGCAAGATGCTACTAAGAGAAAGGCAATTTTGAATTCCCTTGTTAAGGTAATTTGAAATTTTAAAGTAAGTAGATAAGACCAAATGACGCCCGAATCGAATATTAATTTTCGTACTCTATTTTTTTTTATTTAATTTTAATTTAATTTAATTTTAATGTCATTATTTCTGTCCTTTTATTTTATGTCCTATTTTGTAAAATGTATCTTGATTTGTTTCTTTTTTGCATCCTTTTTAGTCTTATATCTATACTACTAATATATAAAACTGAAGAGTTTATTTTTTTGTTTGTTTGAACGCGCTAATCTTAGAAACTACAAGTGGGATTTGAAAAATTCTTTTTGCATTTGATAGCCCAACTCTTGAGGAAGGTTATAGGCTATATTTTATCCCGAAATTCCCACGGGATTGAAATTTACGCGGGTAAAACCGCGCACGGTGGCTAGTCCGTAATATATTTTTTATTGTGCCTAATATCCAAAGGGAGCGAGTGTCATTGACTACTCACTGGAAAGTCCCAGAATATCAGTTTTACTAAATGACTGAAATAAATAAAATTTTCATTTCATTTCATTATAATTGAAATGAAAAACATTGCATTGAATTAAATACGACCTGCTTGTTTCCATCGCCAAAAATCTTTGATGTATAAAAGATAAAAGCGTTGGATTCAATAGTATACAGTGACTACGTACTTTTTCAGTGTATAAAAGATCGTACGTTAGACCTCAACTCGATGTCCAAAATGTAGAAAATCTTTAAATAGACAAATATGCTTCCTCTAGCTGCTAGTAAAGCGTATACAGGGTCCGCATATAATAGTCAATTATAATTTTATTTTATTTTTAAAAAAAAAATTTCTCGAAATTCAGACCCACCCATCATACCTAATCTGCTATTAAAAAATTATTGACTATTATATGGCGACCCTATAGTTACGTAATATCTCGTGAGATGTCACATCTATACTATAAATCAACTTTTTTTTTAATATAAACTATGCTGCTTATAAAACAATCCATTACGTTTAGTACATAGGCCAAAGAGATAGTTTACAAGAAAATATTTTGGAATAAAACTGGAAATACTAGACATGTTTAACAATCAACCATAAAACGGCTTATTTTACAGATTCAATAACAAAAACGAACACGGTTTGAGCAAAAGACACTCAATTTTATAAACATGGGAATATTTTAACCGATGCTACACAATTTATAAATTTAGGCACTGCGAGGCCGCAATGGGTATTCGAAATTACAAATCTTAATTAAGAATACAATTTTTTTTTTTTAAATAAAAAAATGTTGTATGCCCGCTGCACGCTGCATATTATTCCTACGAAAGGTGCGTGACATACGCTCAGAGTTAATAAAGTTTTTCTAGTATAGAGGCAATAAATTAAAAATGTGTATGGGAAAAGTTAATTTTTAAAATTATTTCATTAATTTAATTATTCAACTATAAATGCTTCTATCTCTTCTTCAATAATAAGGTTTAGCTATAAGATTAATTTCTGGTTAACTGTTAAGTCTTTGTCGATTGTCGCATGTCAACTTTGCACAATATTTCTTCCATTTGAATGAAATACGAATATTGCTTATAAAATCGATATAGGTAAATAATAAATAAATAAAATCCCCAGACAATCACACAAACTACATGGCCCTAAAGTAAGCATAGCTTGTGTTATGGGATACCATGTAGCAAACTAGGGTGAACCTAGAATAAATACATAAATAGATAAACACCCAGACACGGAACATTTTTATTTCTTGTTCCGTGCGGGAATTGAACCCGCGACTACTGGCGTCTGACAGTGTTACCCCAGCGCCAAAGTGGTCTGAGAATTCTGAGAAAGAATCGACACTATATGTTTAAAACTGCATGCCCTTCTCCTCGTGTGTACGACTAAACATTGCTAATATCACAGTAGATATTAACCAACTGTATGTTAATATGCAGGGTGACTGGTGACAAATTTTATAATACGCTCTTTTTATGAAACTTAACTCGGATTTAAAGTCTGCATAAGTTAAGATTTTTTTACAGTTCTCTTTGACTTGACTGCAAACCTAAGCTTGATATATGATCAAACACTTAAAAAGGCTTATTTAATTTACGTAACAATTTATATACACGCAAGTTAAAATACAATTAAAAGTACAAAGACACAGCTTGTTTCTCAAGAAATTTCTTCCAGCAGAGCCAACAAGACAGTGTTTGCTTAAAATACAAATAAAAACAATGGTGTGTGCTTTCTTAATTTTGAAATTATTTTATAATACGTGCCTTATTTTCGCATGGATTGAATCATATAACGCATAGTTCTAGGGGCAATTTGGGGGTTATTAAGAAGGCATCATCCCCTGACTTCGTTTCCACTGGGCGCCCCCCCTTCGGTTGTGGTTCCCGCGGGTAGATTTGTGCTTTTCTTTTCGGTCGCGATTGGCTAGGACCTCCTTGTCTTGTCCTTGACCTTTGGGTTTGCCTGTTACGTCCGTGATTCTGTATAATAAGGATTTGAATTTAATGAAATTGACGAAACTTGATCGTGTAATGTTGGCTTATAGAAGATTTATAAGAGTTTGTAAATTGCAACTAATCCGAGTAACTTCCTCTAGGTGGTGGGACCCCATTAGGGCCCGTCACATAAAATCTGCCGTCAAATACGCACGAATGATGTTCTCCAATAATATGGATCTAGTTGTCAGAAATAAATAATGTTATTTTTTTTTATTTATTATATCTCAGGAAGTCCTTCCTTATCCCGTAATCATAAGTAAGTAATTTTGAGGCGTACCGCCAGGCCCCGGTAGCTCAGTGGAAGAGCACTCGTCCGGCAAACGAGACGTCCCAGGTTCGAATCCTGGTCGGGTAATTTTTATTTATTACAATTTTCATTTATTTAAGAATAATTGAGCATTTTAGATGCAAAAACTTGAAAACATTAAAAAAAAACTTATTTAGTCTGTGGGAGAACTATCAATCTAAACATACCTAGGTTGCGGCTGAGGCCTCTGTCCTCTTCCTCTCTTGGCCTGGTAATGAGCCTCTCTCTTCGCTCGAACCTCCTCAGGATTCACGCAGAAGTCTGGCTTATTACGTGACTGCGTATTACTGTATGAATTCGTGTATGAATTTGTATGGGTGTTGGTAGTGCTGGCGCTGGGCTGGGGCTCGTCTTCCGCAGATGATTCTGATGATGAGGACTCCTGTTGGGAAAAGGTTGGATTAAGATGTTATCTAATAGGTACTTAAATAAGGTTAATTTTTGAGATGTAGCGGTACTTGGAAGAAGAGTTATTGTAATGTTTATTCATTTATTTATTTATTACATTAGACACACCAGCAACATATATATTAAATACATTGTTATGAAATTACATGTCTGTGAAATTATTATTCTGATATATATGTCATTTTAGGTATGTACAGCATTTGCACTATTAAACAATACAAGCGTTTAGAATATCAAATTACATAACATGAAAATTGAAATAAAATAAGAATGGATAAATTAAAAAAAAGAAAGGAAAATAAAATAATAACAAGTGAACATAAAATAATATTTGAGATATAACAAGACAGGATATAGTTATTTATAACAATTCGTAATCTTATTGCATAATACCGAAAAAGAGTCGTGGAAGATATCAGGCTATGGATCATCAGTTGTCTTAACAAATAAATTATATGTAGAATTAAATGTTACATCGAAAGGTCGAGTTAAAGGCTAAACTTTTATTTATTAAGGTAAAAAGGTGATTTTTACCGGAAATTTATTTGATTATATTTAAATATATATTAATCATGAAAACTAGACTCTAGATAATATTTACGTGTGAAACTGGAAGTTTAGAAACAGGATCGATTAGCATTATAAAATAGCATGATTCATTCCTGCCTCGATCCTTTACTGCCTCATTCTGTTTGTAGATATTAAAAATATCGTTCCTCTGTTACTCGTACATCATGCAAACAAATAACCTGACATTTCTTTACAAAGACAAAAAACTTAAATCACTTTTTAATAAACAAACAAATTTCGTTTCTGTTCTACAAATTATACGTATTTATTTATTTATACTTGCACACTAATAAAAACAAAAGGAAAAAAATGCATTATAACAAAAGCAGTTTTGAAAGGCACAACAGGCGGTATTATTGCTTTAAAGCGATTTCTTATTAATTCATAAGAACATATATGTAATAAAAAACTGAGAACATGTCAATCGATATAAGAACATTGGACTGAAATATAAGGTTCAATTAGAAAAATGAAAATACAAATTATTCATGCCACCATTACCTGTTAAAAAAAAAACATTATGTTTCTGAGAACTATTGATTATTCTATGAACCAAATAACAATGACATTGTATGTTATTATACAGAGTGTCTAAAAAAGTATTTTGGAGATAAATATCCTAGATAGGACTAGTGTACCCTATTCGACTACAAAAAACCGTATTTTAATTGGACTTATAGTTTTTCCATTAAAAATTGTAAACATTTCAAGGAAAGCGGGCGCGCGCGACCTTTAGCCTATCCAGATAACACGCGCGCCTTACGATCATCTGGGAGATATTTACATTGTGTTGTTGTCATTTTGAGTGCGCACGTGACAATCGAACTTATTTAAGATTATTTTGTACCTACATAACTTTAGATTTACATTAGTGGAACATTGAACTATTGAGTTGAGTATATTTATTACTGTAAAAAGGTTGCCTCCAATTTTTTACTACGCCAGAATTACTTAGGTATTGTGAAAACTACATCAATCTCCTTTTTCATTCAGACCTTCCTAAGCCCGTACAAAAAGGTAGGAAAATTAGAATCGAGATGAACGTGTACGAGTGTATGCAAGTGAGTACCTACCTAGATGACTAAGTTTATTTTTATCTAATATGTAAATAATGCTGGGAGTTGCTCGTAAGGCGTGAGTGTTATCTGGATAGCTGAAAAGTCGCGCGCTTGCGCTTTCCTGAAACGTTTAGATTTTTTTTTATTAAAAACCATAAGTCCAAATAAAAAACGGTTTTTTGTAGTCGCATGGAGAAAACTAGCCCTATCTAAGATATTTTTCTCCAAAGTACTGTTTTGTACATCCTGTATACTTAATTAAAATTAAAATTTACAAATCTGTCCATACCTCTTTCCTCAAAACCCTCGGGGTCACAAACGGCCTCCTAACTTCCTCGGTGCAGTCAGCGGCGGGCGCGGGTTCCTCTGCATCATACGTGTCGTCGTATTCATCAGAGTACATCGCCACTTCATCACACACCATGCTGCGGAGGAAACGTTCACATATTCATTTTACAAAAACCAGACAACACTTTATAAATAATGTTACATACTTAAATACATAACTTCTTCTTCACGCCTGTATCCCTTACGGGGTAGGCAGAACACCAGAGGCTATGAAACCATCTGAGGTCTCGTTTGACAAATTTAGAGGTATTATAATGATGGAGAGAGATTGCAGTGACAGGGGGTCAGCCTATCGCCCGCAAAACTGACAATAAAACCTCTGTCCCTTGACTGACTTTTACGGTATGCCCGGGATACTTAAATACATTTTAATATTTTCAATATAATTTTATTGTTTGATATCATTTGATATTCATTCTGTCTATGTACGTCTGTCAATATATGTCACTCCTCCGGTGTTATTAATGTACTCAGCATCTGGTCCACGTGCCTCTTCCTTGTCTCATCGCAAACGCACGATGTCAAATTCAAATTCTTTATTTAAACTTTAAATTGTTACATTTAGACTTAATGACTAAAAAGATGAGAATAATACTTTGTTTCATAAATTATAACATAATTGTTAATAGCAGACTTAACCAATTTATACTTAACTAATTTATTGTAACAATACAGAATGCATGAACTGTGGATCCCACACTAGGAAGAACCTGTATCGTGGGCATCCATATTTATGGACAGAATAAAGCTAGGAGAACAGTTTAAACATTAACATTAAGTTTTAAAATTAAAATCATCATTAAAGACAGCATTAAAATTACTTAAGCTTTTTTATACATATATTTATATATTAGCATTTATAGACTTTATTATTTATAGACTAGATATAGGGTGGGTACGTCTGTGTGTACATGCGTGTGTATGTGTGCGTGCGTGTGTTGTTTGTGTGTGAGTGGGTAAATATATTTTTTGTATTAAATATTGTACTATGTGTAAAAGGCTAGGATAAATGCTTTACAAGGTCTTCTGTTTGAAGGTAGGTCATAGATATGTGCACTACCATTGTGGTTCTCGTTGTAATTTCCCTGCCTGGTAACTCAAATATGTAGCTTTGTAGTCGCGTAAGTTGTTCGCGAATTAAACTTCGGATTTTCTAAAGTGTAAAACTTCAGTGTTCCTCGCTGGTCATGCCAATTTTTGTTAATTTAATCCCACCCTCGTCGCCAGTTTGTTATTGTCGATTAAAAATGCTATTCTTATTTAAGTGTTGACTAGAGTTAGGTTTTAGTTAGATGGGCGCGTTGTAGATAAATTAATACAATTAAACATATGTGTTACTAGTTATTAGGATTATTACATTATTGCTTTCATCTTGCATTTATATTATGCAGGTATGATCGATTTACAAACTATTTTAGAGCGCAATTAGGTATTGTTTATATTTTTATTATTGACAAATAAGGTCCATGATGCCAACTACGAAATAATCACACGCGATCACAAGATCTCGCTGTATTTATAAACAGTAGAAAAAGTAAAATAATATCGGTCCCCTTCACACTCTTAAGCTAAACCGCGCGCGAGAGAGACGGGCAGACTTTTCATGATGCGCATACAGAACGACGTCACGCCACGCACTTATTCACAGACAACACACAAGAGCAATGTGTAAATGTGTTGAAGGCGCCAGCTTTAGTTAATTTGGGTGTGCACAGAATTTAAATTTGATTTTAATGGACTTAATTTATATTTAATGAACTTATTTTTTTTAATGCACTGTTTTAATTTTGTGATTTGGCCACTTAGTATTGCTGTGAATGAATTTAAGAAAGAAGTTATACTTAGTTTGTAATGAATTTTATTTTTATTTTGTATTGAGTGTGACTTTTAGTTTGTTAATTTGATTTCTTATTTGATTCTTAATTTAATTTTTCGATTTGATAATTTCAAGTTATTTCTTGATTTAAATTTCAATTTGATTTTAAATTAACACAATTTTAATGAAGTAATTTATTTAAAGCACTTTTAAATGAATTTTTATTTGACATTTTACTTTACTGAGAAGATAATAAAAATCCATAAATAGCTTTAAGAAGTAGTATTAAGTGCTGCGGATTTTATTGGAAAATAAATGAATAAATACACTCACTCATATTTCTTATAAATATCCATCATCTGCACCACCTCCTTCTTATCATTGAGCATGTCCTTGAGGTCCTTGTACTTGGACTTCTTCTTCCCCACATGGATTTTACTGAGGTCCACATCATCACGCGTCATCAGATCAAACTGGTCCCCATCGAAGACATTCAGCCTTTGGATGCCGGTGGTCAGGAAACTCTTGTCCACCGGGTCCTCGGGTATTATTGGCAAGTTTCTGTCGAGACCTGATGAATAATGAAGGTAATATTAAGAAATGGTAATTGAGGACAGCGCCATCTAGCGTTATTAGTTTGCATAGTTTCAAAATGCAAATACGCTAACATGTAGTTGTTATGGTGACTTACAATCTTCTTGTAAGATATCTTAATAAATTTTACGTAAAGGAGTGCAGATATATTTACTTTTCTGAATAATATATTTAAAAAAGAAGTGTGGCACTCGGAGACTGTCGCGGTAAAGCTATTGCATAGCATTTTTTATCAACTTATGCAATTATAATTATTTATTTATTTTATTAATGCTGTAATGTTTGATCTAATATGAAGTTCCACAAGTTCCTAGTAGATGGCGCTGATTGTTTATTAAAGCCCGCATGTAAAGTTATGAAATCAAAGTATCACCGCACCGCTGTGCCGGTCGGAGTGGGGGGGTGTTAGGTTTTTTTCGTTACGGAATTTCTGGATTCGGTCCCCACGCTCAAGGCCCGCGATAGAAGCTATGCAATAGCTTAAAAATGTTTTGTTCACTCATAGCCGTAAGTGTTATAGGATATACGAACTAACAGGTATATTTTTCGTATTCACAAATAAAATAAAAATTAACAAAAAGAAAACATCCAAACAATGGAATTCACGGCCCTGTAATTAGCTCATTAATGAGGAGTGAGACGACTTTAAATAGTTAGGACAGATAAGTACACACGAATTAAAGTTGTCACAACATGAGCCTGAATACCTTTCCTTACCTTCAATGGGGTTCAATGGCTATTAACGAATTATTCATTGTTAAAAAAAATGTAATTCCCTTACCTCTCAAAGACGTATCTAAATTATCTTCTAAAACGCTATTAATTACTCTCTCCGCATTAAAACCATAATGCTGCAAACATTTCAATATAAATCCATCTCCTAAATGTGGCAGAATATCCTTGACTTCACTGATTAAAGATTGTTCCTTCACACTGTCCGGTATTTCGTTGTCTTTGACAGGACTTTGCTCAGTGTTTGCATTGTCTATGGTTTCAAGATGGCCGTTAGTCAGATGTTCCGTGTGATTAGATAGTAGGTTTTCAGGTACTGGTTCGTCGAGGTTTGAATATATCGCTTGTAGGATAAAATCAGTCTTTACGGTATCACTGTTATTGTAGTTAAGGTCAAATTTAAATCACATTTAAATCAAAATGAAAAACAATATTCACTACAGATATATGTGATAAAGTTAAACAACAACAATATTTTAAAGAGTATTAAAGATAGACCGAAAGGAAAAAGCCGATGGAAGAATTGGGCCGTCTTTTGTCAAAAGCGCTAAGTGTCATCATCATCATCACGACTCTTTGTACTGCAGGGCTATGAGTCTCTCCCCTGGGTGACGAGGAGGTATGGGCCATAATCCACCAAACTGGCAAAGGAAACAAAAACAAGAGTGCTTGAGTTCTATGACAACATCTATATTATTTTGATGATGCATTAATGATTGGCATAACTGACACGCTTCGCTGATAGAACGATCGAAAAGCAAACCCGAGATAGATTTACGGCTAAACTTTCGATAGAAGAAGAGTACTGCATACAGGGGCAATAAAATTTTCAAGCTATAGCTTCGATGGCAACGCATCATCAATACTACCAACAAATAATTATTATATCTATGGGCCCGGATGTCACATACTACGAGATTATACTTATTATTTTTAAGGAGCATTCTGATCATTGTCTACAATGCTACAATGCTTGCGTTATACTCGTGAACGGGTGCTGCTAGCGGTGCCAGGTCGTTTTGCTGATGACTTTATGACTATGTTACTTTTTTGAATTTGACTCTGAATTCCGCATCTCCATGTCCACGTCCACGTCCTTTCTTTGTCCACGACTATCCTCATCTCCATCCACATTATCTGTATTCTCTCTCACCGCTATCGCTACGTCTATCTCTGCTTCTATCTTTACCTCTACATATCTATGTCTACGTTTCTGTCTAGTACTTGGTTGCCCAATGTATAAATATAATAGTAGACTCCAGAAGATCACCAACTAGTTCATAGGTCAATGTGTACGCTTTATTTTATAATAAAATTCCAAAATATTTAAGATTAATCCTTCGATAGATTTAAGGATAAGTGTTATGTGAAAAGGTTTACTATAAGATATCCGGATGCAAGAAGATGGGATTCCCTGGCTGTAAATTGTTATTGTGTATTTTTTTTCTTATTTTTAAAAGATGATTGCTGTTGAGTTTCTTGCCACTTCTTCTCAACAGATCGACTTTCCGAAGTGGTGGTAGATTCAGTTCAATTTGAAAATTGTTTGACTTATTTCAAATGTATTTAAATACTTACGAAATAAAGAATATTTGACATATTTTGTAACAAAGTCTTCGTCTGTATCTGATCTGACCACTAGATCAGATACAGACGATATCTCGTTATACCGAAAAAGTACTAAACTAACTTCAATATTGCTTTTAACGATTGATGGACAAATTTTTTTTTGGTATGGGTTGCCAAAGTTATTGTACACAGTAAATCACACATTTACACCACCAAATAAGACTATAGAAAGAACTGCCTGCTTCTGGTGTTCCTGTAAAACCAGGGCCAATCTCTGGTACACATTGTGATGTGGAAAAGGATACATGTCAGGATAGACCTGCTTCAGCATGTCGATATCCTCGTTGACAGGACAGATGGCGTGGTAGTCCTTTATCAGTAGCTTCTCGGATAGCCCGTCCATCATCGTAGCGAGGTAGCTTTCTACTGACACTGCTAGGTTGCCGCTGAAATTATAATTTGTTTATATAATACACTAGCACCATCGTTTCAGGAAGTTTTACCATTAAACCTGCAACCGCGTTACTTATGATCTTACAGAAATATCTTGATAAAATCGCAATGTATAATTAAATAAAATCTTGAACTTGGCACACAGTTTACATCGGCCCCGTACATAAATAATTCCTATAATTACAAAAGTTGTTGATAGAGTGAAATTGCATTAACAATAACGATGCATGCTGATGGACAGCATAGTATGTAGAACCTTAAATTATTATGTAACAACTTGTATGTACGATACTATAGCAATAAATGATTTGAATTTGAAAATTTGAATTTTAATGTTTATTTAATTTATGAAAAATAAAACCCCATCGACATGCAGTTATTTACCCACTGTGGCGATGACGCCTCAGTGCTGGCCTCAGACGCCAGTGATTGCGGGATCGATTCCCGCACGGAACAAGAAAAAAAAATGTTCCGTATCTGGGTGTTTATCTATTTATGTATTTATAGTCTAGATTCCCCCCTAGTTCGCTACATGGTATCCAATAACACAAGCTATGCTTACTTTGGGGCCATGTAGGTGCTGTGATTGTCTGGGGATTTTATTTATTAGTTATGCAAAATTCCTGAGTTAGTATATGTACATGTATTTTTAAGCATTTTTTCTACTAACATATTTTTTAAGTCTACTAGAATATATTATGGGAATATTTATCCCAAATACAGATACCTATATGTGTTTAAATTTTAATATTTTTAAATACATTAATTAAATTGAAAGTTACATGTTAAAATACAAAACGGATACTTACTCTCCACTAAAAATTGAATTCTTATACACGGCAAGAGTTTCCTTAAATATATCGACAAGCTCGCATCGGATGATGTCAATGTATCCCTCCACTTCCGTGTAAGCTAGGCAAGCTGGGTCCCCTAGCTCTTCCAGCTTTATGTATAGCTCAGGTACCCCATACTCGTAGAGTTGAACTACACTGTGAAACAATAAGTGAATGAGTGAATGAACGAAAACATTGGTAGACGCGTCAGTTGAACTGCAGCACAGCTGATTTTAAAGTGCCTTTATACTCCCGACAAATAATTCAATGCAGTAGAATGACAGTGCCAGTGTGCCCACTTTATGGAAGAAAAAAAATGTGATGCGGTCTAAGTGAACGAATGATATTTTTTATAATAAGAAGTATCGAAACAAAATAGGGCCCACCTCGTTTTTTTCACAAAAAAACTATTGTATGACACTTAAAACTTAATTTTAAGCTAGTTTAAGCTTCTACGCATAAAATTGATATGTTTATGTATATAATAAATAAATAAATATTTCTGACACTCACACAACATTATCTAGCCCAAATTAAGTTTCTTAAAGAACTTGTGTCATGGATACTAGATAACTGATATACTTAAGAAATAAATAAACATACATATTGAATAAAATGCATATTTTTTATTAGAATAAACTTAAATAAACATAAAACGTCCATGACTTGACGACTAATATCTGTGTTCATCACACAAATATCCGCCGCCGCCGGGATTCGAACCCAGGACCTCTGGCATAGAAGGCAATGTATGTTACCGCTACACCAGCCGGCCGTCAAATTCTTAACATTATTCTGAACAACGTTTTTTAATCTGTACCCTCAAGTGGGTAGACATAAACAAATCAAGTTAAAATTACTCTATCCACAATTTCTTATTCGCTTGTGTTTAGACTTTCGTTACGAACGTTTCTCGATTTGTTTCAATACTTTTTTGAGTTTAATCATTAGAACTCTTAATAATGCCACGTATTCGGCACCATATGAGCATAGACACAGCTTCTAGAGCACTGATATTGCTGCAAGAGGGAGAATCTCAACGATCAGTAGCTCTAAGCCTAGGTGTATCGCGGCGAGCGGCCCGAAATCACTTAAAAAAATACTAAAAAACAAATTTTGCTTCTACTGTAACCATTTTAGGGCACTAAATATGTTTGTTAATTAATTATTTTCATTAATGTTACTGTAAAGATAAAGTATGCACTTCAACTTCACTATACATTGCTTTAAAATTTTATGCAAAAAGAATGGAAAATTGCCATTCATTTTCAATAATTCTCACTCAGATTTTAAATGGTATCATTATTTTTCTTTTTGACATTTCGAACTGTCAGATTACTGCATTGAATGATTTGCCAGGGTGTCGTTTTAATACTGAACGCAGATTGAGAAACAGAGACAAATGATTTATTACTTATATAACTGACAACCTCTACGCCGCGCTTGTCAAATCAATAAAAAGCTGTTTTTTTATCATTTCTTTTAAAACAGGAAAATCCGAATAGATTTTTTTTATTAAAAGGCGAATAGTATATTGAAGTCGTCGTGACGCCGCGGTTACTGTGTGTATCAAACGATATCACAGGTTAAGCAACGTTCGGCGCTTTGGATGGGTGACCGCCGACCATTCATTTCTCACGGCGACTTCCGTGCTTCGGAGGGCACGTCAAGCAGTCGGTCCCGGGTGCTGAATACTTGTATACAGTAGTCGTTAGGGTTTGTCAGAAGCCATTTTGGCCCCCTGAAAATTCTGACATCCTCCACCCACCACTGGGCCAGCTTGGTGGATTATGGCCTCCTCGTCACCCAGGGGAGAGACTGATAGCCCTGAAGTGGGCTCATTACAAAGATTCGTGATGATGATGATAATGAGTATGTTGAAAGAAAGGGTTTTCCTTCACTTCAACTTATTTCATGAATACTTTTACGCGTAGATATTCTGGCGGCGGCTAAGATAGGAGTGATTTTAGTACCTTTCAGCTACATTTTCAATTTTTTTTTTTATTACAGGCTAAGCCCGTGTTTGACCTCAATCTCACCTGATGGTAAGTGGAGATGAGGTCGGAGATGACAGCACACGGGGCTAGGAAAGAACTGGCTTCATTAAATATGCGGAAACATCACCGCCGAAGCGGTAAGTTTTGGCGGCAGATTTTATATGAAAGGTGGTCAGTCTGTCGGACCCTGGGGTCCTGCTACCAAGCGGAGGTCAATCGGATCAGTCACTACAAGACACGCTTATTCAATCTTATATATCTATGTTGCGTCGGACAAACACAACTTACTACAAGTATTGTTGAATTCTTATCAAATGATTTTCGTGACAGTTCTCATATTCCATTTTGCGAAAACTTTTTATAATAAAAAATAAATAAAGTGAAGAGATAAAAATTAAAAAGTATTTAAATGAAATTGTAAATTTAAATAGTATAAAGTAAACTTTTTACATACATACATGCATAACCTCACGCCTGTCTCTCCTTGGGGTAGGCAGAGACAAGGGAACAACAATTTCATTAGGGCAACTTCACTATGATTCACGATTTTGACCTGTCACGAAAATCATTAAAAATGTCAACTATAAATTATGAAATACCTTAATCTTAAAGGTACGGATTTTTGTATTTTACCTTGTTCAATACATTGTTCAATACAGGGTGGTTTTTTAATCAGCAGCCAAATTTTTTTACACAATAAGTTTTGAAAAAAAAGGTATGTTTTTTTATAAGGACATTAATATAGTCCCTGGTTAATCTGCCATGCTTTGGTTAATCTGCCAGGCACTATATGGTCGCTCTAAATTATGAATGAATACCATTACAATAAAGACGACTACGCGCTACTCCAAAAAAACTTGTAGTACTACGTCGTAGTAATCAATGAAATGCCGCGTCGGTATAGCAATGTGACCAAAAAAAACAACCTTGTAGACTGTATAGCCTGACAAATCAAAAACAAAAGCCTCACCTATTTATAAAACTAACTTTCTTTAACACCGCCACACTGTCAGGATAAGCTTGAATGAATATCCTTAATGTCATCGAGGTGTCCACTAAATTTATGATCAGGTCTTTCAATGTGTCAAACGTCAGCTTGTCAGTTTTGACAGCTGACGTTTGCGGTCGACGGATCTCGGAGAAACCCAGGAAGGTTTCTGGAAGGTTCGGCGGCTCTTCGCTGTCGTAATCCTTGTTTACTTGGAAAATTATGAATTTGAAGACCTGAAAATAGACAGGTTTTAGATCACATTAAACATAAACAAAAAGAATTTTCAAAAAAAAGTCCCCTCATGAATAAATATTTAAGATTTAAATGGTTTAATGCTATTGTAGTTGCTTCCATGCTAGACTGGGAGCGAAATAAAAACATAGAATGTGCCAGCTGCTTCTCTTCCCGGGCATACTGTAAAAGTCTGTTAAGGGACAGATGTTTTAAAAAGCATCTTTATTGGCGATAGTCTGACCCCCTGTCACCAAAATAGTCATCTCCATCTTTATAATTTCTCCAAAGTCAAACGTGACATCAGATGGTCTTATAACCTCCGGTGTTCTGTCTATCCCATAAGGGATACAGGCGTGACGTTATGTATGTATGGTTCAATAGTATGTATGTTGAAAAATGTCAAGCGTCAAGCGAAAAATCAAATATCGCCATTCTGTAATCCGCATAAGGTGTAAATTGACTTGAATGTAAGAGATTACACGAATGTCGGTATAGTTCTGTTAAGTTTTCAGACGGTTTGTTTATTTTATGGAAAGTAAGCTAGTTTATTCTACTTTAGCCTATAATCCCATATTAAGTAAATTTTAAAATGTTTTTTTTTTATATATAAGATTCAAACTAAGATATCATTTTGTATCAATAATTTATGGTATTTTTTCACATGACGCAGTATGTAACTAAATAAAAATGTGTACTTTTTTATCCTACTGTATCATGATGTATCGTGATGATTTGAAGGTACTTTCATTGATTAACAAGAAGATATTCCTATTGTACAGTCCCACCTACTAAAATGCATACAATTAGCAACTTATTCGGTTGTAATAAAGTTCAAAGTCCAATGAAATTATGTAGGTTAGAAAATTTTTCAATAATGTACTACATATGAGACACTAGCCACCGCGCGCGGTTTTACCCGCGTAACTGTTCCCGTGGGATCCCGTGGGAATTTCGGGATAAAATATAGCCTATAACCTTCCTCAAGAGTTGGGCTATCAAATGTAAAAATATTTTTTCAAATCTCACTTGTAGTTTCTGAGATTAGCGCGTTCAAACAAACAAACAAAAAAAACAAACAAACTTTATATATTAGTATAGATTAAGTATAGATTTAAATAAAATAGTAAGTATGATTTGATAACAATTCATCTGAATCCAATCATACTTAACACTCATCTACATAACGCCATCTGGAATGCTAATGTTGCAGCATATCAGCATAAAGAAGGTAAAAATGGACATGATATAGAGGTATGTGGGACAGACAGACTTGGTCCTATAGGGATGACATATTTTTAGACGTGACAGTAGTATTTTAACCTTTTCTCCCCAAAAAAATTAACTTATTAACATTTCACAATTCATAATATTTAAAGAGAAGACTTTTTTTAACGCATTTTATTGAGTTTAATTTTATTTTCCATTTTTACTAGAATATTTGGCGTCTTTACAGACACCATAGTTGGAAGAACTAAATATTACTCTGGGATTAGTAAATAATAAATAGGTATTTTAATGAATTACTTCCAAGCTGGACTGGGAGCGAAAGAAAAACATACAATGTGCCAGCTGCTTCTCTTACCGGGTATACTGCAAAAGTCAGTGAAGGAACAGAGTTTTATTGACGTTTTCGTGGGCGATAGGCTGGCCCCCTGTCACTGCAATAGACTCTGTCCATCATTATAACACCTCAAACTTTTGTCAAATGTGACATCAGATGGTTTTATAGCCTCTGGTGTTCCTCCCTACCTCAAAAAGGATACAGTTATGTTGCGTGAAGTTATGTGTGTACGTATTTTAATTTAGAACAAACCTCTTTAACAAAAACTAGTGCTGCTGCTGTATCCTTTTCATACTGAGGCTGTATACTGTATACACTTGTAACTAGGCGTGAAATATGTTGAATATTATCTGCTCCATACGTAAGGCACAGGTCCCAAATTATTGGTATCGTGAATATAAACTTATCGTAGATTATTTCTGCTAAAGTCTCGTAGCTCATCCATTTTGTCTGCAAAAAAATAAATATTTGGATTTTAACAGACATAATATTGATATAAATAAGCCTATTCACACACTGCAGAACAGACTGCTACCAAATTAAAGGAGCTTCAATTGGAATGTTTAAGACATCCACCGTACTCCCGGACCTTGCTCCAAAAGACTACCATTTTTTTTGAAATTTGGATAACTTTTTGCAGGAGAAAAAATTCAACTCCGATAAGGCCGTCCAAACAGCCTTCAAAGATTTTATTGATTCCCGTCCTAATGTTTTTTTAGAAAAGGCATAAATGAACTACCTATGATATGGCAGAAGTGCATAGATAGCAATAGATCATACTTTGATTAAATAAATATATTACTTATATTAAAAAAATAAACGACTTTTATTCCTCCCATACAAAACGCCAATTTCATATGTAAGGACCTAATAAATAATATCTTTATTTGCCAATACAAGCGTACATACATAAGATGGAAAATATTGCTGTATTGCTGCAGGGCAGCGTGCAAACATTATGATCAAGTTAAGAGTGATACAGTCAATAAAATCTTCATACTTCGTTACAATATGTCAGTAAGACATTATTTTTATTAAAATTGCATTTGTATATCTGTCATATATTCATCAATGCTGTAGTAGAGTTTTTCTATCAAAAAAATAAATAAGACAGTCTTAAATTTCTGGTAAGGCAAATTTTTAAAATTATCCGGTAATTTACTAAAGATTTTTATTTTATGATTTATATTTTTGCTATAAACTGTCAATTTTTGGGCAAGTACAGGTTTGCCTTTTTCTTCATTACGGCGTCCAATAATATCATCACTGCTTTTAAAAAGATGATAATTTCTCTTGAAAAAGCAACAAACTTCGAAATATAGCGATGGATAGTACTTTCAGCTTTTTTGAAAAATAGACCGTAAACATTTTTTACAAATTGTCCTCAACCGAGTTACCCCACAGCATAGGACCGTAACGTACGTTTGATGCAACATATCCATGATATGCCAAAGTTTCAGCTTGAGGAGATATTGTATGGGTTATCCGTTTTGGTATGTAAATGAATTTGTCAATTTTTATACATAATTTCTTAACGTTTTTTCCAGTTACAGTATTTATCAATTGTTATGCCAAGAAAGGTCGTAGTGTCAACTATGTCCACTTTATTATTTTGGTGATAAATTTGTTTGTCAGGTATTCTAATGTTATTTGTATTATATTAGTTTTAGCAATATTAAGAGATAAAGCGTTCATGTCCAACCACTGAGTAACCTCAGTCAAAGCATTATTTGTTTCTGTCTCAGTGTCCATTTTATTTTTACAATTGATCGTGATCGTAGTATCGTCAGCAAAAAGAATACAATCATGGTCAATACTGTTCGGAAGATCATTAATATACATTAGGAATAGCAATGGCCCCAAAACGCTTCCTTTTGGGACACCTCTTTCATTTACTTCATATGCAGATCGGCAGTAATTTAGAATGTTATTGGATAGACTGCCTATTTCAACACACTGTAGTCTATTTCTCAGATAACTCTCTATCCAGTCTAGTGCTTTGCCTCGAATACCATAGCTTTTCAATATTTTTTAATAAAATGTCAAATGAAACATGATCGAACGCTTTCGCCATATCCAAAAATATCGACACTGGATAAATACCACGGTTTAATGATTCCGTCACGTTTTTGATCAATTTGTAGCAAGCTAGTTTTCCTTAATCCGAATTGTTCTGTTTTTATTATATTATACTTTGTAAGGAAGCTGTTAAACTTATCATTTACTACTTTTTCAAATATTTTTGATAATATACAGATAAATGCAATAAGTCTAAATTTATTTATATCCAGAACATTACCTTTTTTAAACATTGGTTTTACAATTGATTTCTTTAATCTCGTTGAAAAGATACCTTCTGCTAGAGACAGATTAATTATATGAGTCAATGGCACCACTATATATAAGGCAACTATTTTAATTATTTGTGTTGGTAAGCAGTCGTAACCAGTTGATTGAGTATTTTTTAATTATATTTAAAATTTCCTTTTCACTTACCGGTGCCATAAAAAATGTATTATAGTTACTGTTAACAATATTAATGGAGTTGGAAGTATGATATAGTTGACTTAACTAGCCTTACTAGCTCCACTGGGAATCGAACCCAATACCTAAAAACTAAGGAGAGTACTTAAACCCTTGAGCCACAGAGAACAAATAATATTGATGATCATCATGAAATCTTGAACGAGGAAAGGATAATACAAAGTTAAGGGAATTCAAAAGTTCTCATTTAAACTTAATAATCACATGAAGCGGAGAAAAAAAAAACAAATAAAAAAATATATCATGAATGCACACTGACTCACTTTACTTTCCTTGTTAGTGATCAATCTGCTAAATACTACAAGCGAATGCCTTCGGATTTCCTCGTACAACCTCCGTACTTCTCTACTCTCGTGCGGTCGTAAATATGGCGGGTCTGACTCTTGTAGAAATGAGACAAGGGCGTCCATGCAACTGCTGTGGTACAGGACTGTACTCCAAAACCTGGAAGATAAAGAAAAAGAGACCTTATACATTTGTATTTTATATTTAATTTGATGACCACTTTGGCGATGGGGTAAACCTTTCTGCCTGCCGCACGGAACAATAAAAACAAAAGTTCCGTGTCTGGGTATCTATTTATGTATTTATATTCTAGGTTCACCCCTAGTTCGCTACATGGTATCCCATATCACACGCTATGATTACTTTGGGGCCATGTAGTTGGTGTGATTTTCTGGGGATTTTATTTATTATTATTCTATTGATTTTAATGGTGTTATGGGAGTTTTATATGTATGTAACTAGTTGTTTAAACTATAAAATTTTAGTATTTTCATACAAAATATGTATAGGAGTAGGTATTAAAACAAAAGTTAAATGATTTTTTTATGATTTTATTGCAATGGTTCAGGGTTGTTTTTGCAGCTTAGCCCCTTTACTTCCAACGATTTGTATTGTTTTTGCACTAAGTCATAAGTATATGACATTTTTGCTGTATTTATTGTAAGCAGGTCTTTCTGGGCAATATTGGTTATATTTTGAACTGTTTTTCTAACTCTCAATCTCACAGTATTAATGCATAGTTTCAGTTAATATAGTCATAGCCTTTTCGAGATAGATATGCTTTTATGCTAACAATAATTAAAAATCATAAAATATAGACAAAAACGAGCAACGTGCGGTGACTATGTAAGTACCACTGCCTGAAAAAATGTCTACGAATGATATGTTTCAGACATCCACCAGACATTAAGAGATCATGCTTTACTATTAAAGATCCATTTTTTTATTCTAAGAGGTTGATTGTCCTACGCAGATGATCAGTGCACAGGGAAGCCTTCGCCTCTGTTAGAAATAAAAATTTGAAAAAAGTGGAGAAAATGGTCCTGATAGATAGACAAATAACCGTAAATTATATAGCCAAAATCTAAGAATTTAACCAAATTTTTGAATGCTGCGTTCAATTGATTTTGGCATTATAATCATTAAATTAATTAATTAAGGGTATTTCTCTACTAAATGGAAAATCGCTGTCCCAAGCAAATTTCATCCAATAAATTGCAATAAATCTCAGTTTTTTGTATGTATAATGATATTGTATTCGGCGTTCTAGACCCACTAAAACTTATTTAGTAATTAAAAAATTTGATGTTTTATTAAATCCACATCAAACCAGGGACCGGAACCGCTTACCCTTAAAGAGGTTTTTGATTGGGTTTTTCATAGACTTGTTTTAAAAAACCCTATCAATTTGGTAACCGTATCGAAGACTTACCCTAATTTAAGGCTTACCATATCAATAGAGTTAGCTTCATGTAAGCAGTAAGCCTATCGAAAACCCTATTGAAGGTTACCGATTCAATAGGGTTTTAAAACCTGCAGGCAAATTTAATCTCTAAGTGTACACGACTGAAGATAGTTTTAATTTGAAATTCGTATAATTCTTAATATTATGTAAATAAAGATAACTTTGAATTGATTTTATAGCTTATAAGAAATGTATAGTTGTTGTTATAATAGTTTATGTTCGTATCTTATAAGAATTTAATTAAAAATACAGTCCACTTAGTTTGTATAGGATAAGTTTATTTTGAATTTTAATAAAGAAAGAGACAGTACGCAGACGGAGTAAAGAGTACCATACTTTAAGCGTGATAGGTAGAAACACGCATAGTTGCTCGCCCGCAAGCCTACACTAGTTGCGGGCCGCCCAAATTAAATATATAGTCGGCGAAACCTCAGTATGGCACTCCGACCTCCCGAAGCAACAAGTGTCCTGAAAATAGAAGAAAGTGTTTTTAATCAAGATTCCTGAACAAATCCCTGCAGTAATTCCTGGCGAAAAATTCCTGGCGAAAATCCTGACGAAAATTCCTGACGAAAATCCTGTACAAAAACTGAACTGTATAGAAGCGAATAAAACCCTGCCGTGAACCTAGTGGCTATTTAATAGTATAGTTTGTCCAAGCCGTTAGTCGTTCACATTTATGGTCCTTCGAGCCGGATTTATTCATCTGGAATATTTATGGTCCTGTCGAGGCGCGGATATTGTTCCACACAAACAGTTCGGTTTATTGAAGAAAGAAAATGCCTGTAACAAGATCACAGCAGTCGGAGAATGCAGTCGAAAACGCAGTCGAAAACGCAGTCGAAGCCGCAGTCGAACACGGAGTCGAACACGGAGTCGAACACGCAGTCGAAAACGCAGTCGAACACGGAGTCGAACACGCAGTCGAACACGCAGTCGAAAATCCAGTCGAAATCGCCGCCACCACGACCGCTACTTCCACCAGCACCACCGACACTACCACCTCCACCTCGTCGTCCGCAACCGCGTCTACTGAAACTACCACGCAGTCTGAAGAATCTTCAATAGTAAAGAAAAAGAAGAATAGAAGCCGACCACCCAGCGTCGCAAGCACTGCCAAAACACGTTCACGCCGCGTTGAAATAGCGAAGGCGCGAGAGGAGCTACTACAAAAAGAAATTCAACTTTCGAAACACAGAATAACCATGCTGGAATTAGAAGAGGAAATATCAGATCATGATTCTCAAGAAACGCTTCGGGAGGAACGGACGTCGGAATGGGTGATCCAGAACACCAAATCGAACAAGAAAACCACGAGGGAAGCTCAACCCATAGAAAATAGTCAACTTCCTCCGTGCGTCGACGAGTTAAAAGAAACACAGCCTTGCCAATCGACCGCGCCGGGTATCGAACCTACCGACGCGAGGGATTCGTGTTTCGACTACAACAAGTTAGCCGCTGTCATAAATACAGCGGCACGTGTGAATCAACCTACCATACTTCACACGCAGCGAGTTATGGAGCTACCAAGTTTCAACGGCTCATCGGGAGAGTGGCTTCCTTTCAAAGCCGCATATGAAGAATCCGCAAGCTACTTAACAGAACAAGAGAACTTATCGAGGTTAAGAAGATGCCTTCGCGGAATAGCAAAAGACGCCGTTCAATGTTTATTCATCGGCGCTACAACTACGAAAGAAGTCATGAAGTTACTAGCAGCACGGTTCGGCCGCCCAGACGCACTCGTCGCCGCCGAACTCGAGAAATTGAGAAGCCTGCCGCGACTTCAAGAGAATCCGAGAGATATTTGCAACTTCGCTTCGAGAATAAACAACGTCACAGCGACAGTGCGAGCGTTACAGAAGCCGCACTACTTATATAACGCAGAAATAGTACGCGTCATCCTCCCCCTGTCTTCCTTCGGGATAAACATCTTTGGGGACAGGTATCGACCCTCTGTTCGGGGGGTCTGACTGCCCCCAAGATCCATTACAAGAAGGCAACCAACACCGGTGCCTTCATTAAGATCGAGCCATGTACTCTGATCGATTTCAGGAATCTGACTTCCCTACTCACTCAAAGGCAATTCGCCTATCATACTTACGCTCTCCCGGAAGAGCGTAAAGCCCGCGTTATCCTTAGGGGCGTGCCGTTCGAGCTATCGAACGAGCAAATCGCCGCGGATCTTAAATCCCAAGGCTTCCCCGTTGAGTCTGTGCACAAGATGCATAGCAAACGGGGCAAACAGTTTCCCCTTGCGCTTGTTATTCTTACGAATAACACAGCTGGGAACTCCCTACTTCGCAATGGGGTCCGCACTGTGTGCGGCCTCTCGCAAATTCGTGTAGAAAAACCTCACAACAGAGGTCACCCCGGTCAATGTCACCGCTGCCAACTCTATGGCCATGCGGCACATAATTGCTTTGCCAAACCTAGGTGCGTTAAGTGCCTAGAGGATCATTCCACCAAGGAGTGCTCCCGCACCCTTGAGTCCCCGACAGATCCGTCTTGCGTCCTGTGCGGCCAGTCCGGCCACACGGCGAATTATCGCGGGTGCCCTAAGGCGCCGCGCTCGGTCCGTTCCAAAGCGGCGGCCGTTCCCCTTAATTGGAGACACCGCCCCCAGCCCCCTAAGGGCTCCCCTCAAGCTAAGGCCCCTCAGGCCGTGGAATGCGCATCGAAACCCGTTTCGAACGTCACTCCTACCGCTTGGGCTGGGCGCGCGGCCGCGACTCCGTCGCGACCGCCCGCCCAACCCGCGGTACAGAACGCGAAGGTCAGTTTTGATCGCTTGGCGTTCTGGGTCACCGTCGCTCCTATCGACGAGATTCTTGAGCTCGGCGCTGCACTCAACGCCGGCCAGGACTCTCTCGCCGATGCTCTCCCCATCCTATCCAAGCACGCCTCCCTCGTGAGGAAGCTTCAACAAGCCAACCGGTTCTAGGTTGTCCTTAACAATTAATTCACACAACATGTGTTTATAACTCTTACGACGTCGTTTCCAATTTTTATTGTTACAGATTCGGTCCTGCGATAAGCTTTCGTGACGGGTTGTCTCTTGGGACGCCCGGTACGCAGCCTCTGACTCCAATTGGCTGTCGTTCAGATGAGGAGACACGCCCAACTCGGGATGTCTCAGCAAAGGGGGTGTTTAGCGGGTATCGCTGGGTTCGGTGAGTCCCGCACTGTTAGGGATTGGCTGATGGGGTAGTCCCCCAAAGGTCCCCTCTTCGTGCATCAAGCATTCACCTCCTCTCCTTCTGTGGCTCCCTTAGGGGCGTCAAGTCGGTAGTTAAGCTTTCTGTGGCGGAAAAAAAAAAAAAAAAAAAAAAAAAAAAAAAAAAAAAAAAAAAGTACGCGTCATTATAGAGAAGCTTTCAGCTGCGCTACGACTCTCTTACTTCAACTTCGTAGCAGAGCAGCGTGAAGATCAACCAGATCTCATCATCATGGCAAAGTTCTTCGATAGACTAGCAGACAGATGCGGGAAGTTCGCGCCAGCAGAAGGGACACCGACTGAAGACCGGCGGGAGAAGCGTCAAGCTCGAAACTATCACATAGAAAGCACACAACAGTCGAAAACACCTTCAACAAACACCTGCGTCGTCTGCAAGAAAGAAAACCATCATCCATCAGACTGCTCCATGATGAAGAAAGCTGAAGTTTCAAACAGATGGGAACTAGCTAAACAACACAGGCTATGTTTTCGATGTTTACGACGCCGACTTTACCGCCACCTTTGCAAGACGAAGAAATGTGATATTGACGGGTGCGACTACTCTCATCATCCACTCCTTCACCACATCACAAAAGAAAACGAGAAAAGCGGAGACTGCGCCATAGTAACGTCGGCCAAAGAACGAGTACATTCAACAGCATTATTGAAGATACTTCCAGTTCAAGTTTCGGGACCTAAGGGCACGATAGATACCTACGCCCTGCTGGACGACGGCTCGACCTGCACCCTCATAGACGCGACACGAACAACGCCGACAGATTTCAACTCGCAACATCGCTGGTATCAAGGGCCTTCGTTCTTACTCTCACCCGAGGACGAATGGCCGACTGAAGAGCCGTCAGAATCACCAATCGATAATAGTGAAGAAAGAGTGTGTGTTAACACAAACAAACACACACTCACACAAGCCTTACCGGATATTTCAAGATTTTCAAGCTGGATCAGACTTCAGAGGGCGACCGCACGGGCCCTACAGTTCATAGAAATCATTCGTAGTAAAGAAAAGTGTTCAAATACACGAAAACGAACTAAGAAAATAGAAAATATAGATCCAGATTGGAAAATAATACAAAATTCCAATAAGAAAACGCAAGCTTTCAAGACTAAAATAGAAAAAACTCTCAACTTCAAGCCCTTAGAAGCTCACTTATTGTTACAAGCTGAGATGTTGTGGGTGAAAGCCCAGCAGCAAGAAACCTTCGCGGACGAGCTGGAAGCCTTACGTAAAGGAAACGACGTAAACACAAATAGCAGATTACTTCAACTGTCGACTTACCTAGACGCTGAAGGGATCATCCGCCTTCGTTCAAGAGTAGCTGCCGCCGCCGACATCACAGACTGCCAGAAGACGCCCATCATAATCGACGGAAGTCATAGCTGGACTCGATTATACATAAAACGAGTCCATGAACAGCTTCATCATGGTGGATTCGAAACAACGGCAAATGAAGTACGTCAACGCTACTGGGTGCTACGCCTACGCTACGCAGTTAGAAACGTAGTAAAAACCTGTCAAGCGTGCCGCATAAGAAAGGCGAAACCAGCGTGGCCAGCTACGGGAGACCATCCTCGAAGTCGTCTCGCCCATCACAAGCGACCGTTCACCTTCACCGGTCTGGATTACTTCGGCCCGCTAACAGTCACAGTCGGTCGTACGCATCAAAAACGCTACGGAGCGCTCTTCACATGCCTAACTACGAGAGCGATACACTTGGAGCTAGCCGGCAGCCTCAGCACGGACTCGGCTATCATGGCCCTGCGCCGCTTTATAAATAGAAGAGGATGCCCTACAGAACTCTGGTCAGACCACGGAACTAACTTCCGCGGCGCCGACATAGAACTGAAGAAAGCAGCGCACGAAGCCTTAAGAGACGAAGCCTCAACGCACTCGATACAGTGGCGTTTCATCCCTCCTAGCGCGCCGTTTATGGGCGGCGCGTGGGAACGGCTGGTTAAAAGTGTGAAAACTGCCTTAAATGTCACTCTACATGAACGAGCCCCCAAAGAAGAGATCCTGCAGACGCTGTTGGTTGAAATAGAGAACACAGTCAACAGCAGACCTCTCACACATGTCTCGACGGAAGCTGAAGACCCAGAGGCGATCACTCCAAACCACTTCCTACTGGGTGGTGCCTCGCGAGTACCCATACCTGGCACCTTCACCGAGGAAGACAGCTGCGGACGTCGGGATTGGAGGAAGAGTCAGCGCCTGGCCGACATGTTCTGGGCACGTTGGGTGCGCGAGTACCTTCCAGAACTCCAAAGAAGAAGCGAACCTACGTCCAAGGGTACCATCAAACTCAACGACCTGGTACTCATAGCTGATGGAACTCTCCCTCGAAACGCCTGGCCCCGAGGCATCGTCATAAATATCTACCCCGGACCAGATGGTGAAATTCGAGTCGTCGACGTGCAGACAAACAAAGGGACCCTGCGAAGACCTACAAAGAAGCTGGTGATCCTGCCCTGCAGCAGCCACTCCGAGGATGATGTCTCCTGAACGTGTACCCCCTGATGGTTCCAGTCAAGACTGCGGCGGGAGATTATGTACACGACTGAAGATAGTTTTAATTTGAAATTCGTATAATTCTTAATATTATGTAAATAAAGATAACTTTGAATTGATTTTATAGCTTATAAGAAATGTATAGTTGTTGTTATAATAGTTTATGTTCGTATCTTATAAGAATTTAATTAAAAATACAGTCCACTTAGTTTGTATAGGATAAGTTTATTTTGAATTTTAATAAAGAAAGAGACAGTACGCAGACGGAGTAAAGAGTACCATACTTTAAGCGTGATAGGTAGAAACACGCATAGTTGCTCGCCCGCAAGCCTACACTAGTTGCGGGCCGCCCAAATTAAATATATAGTCGGCGAAACCTCAGTATGGCACTCCGACCTCCCGAAGCAACAAGTGTCCTGAAAATAGAAGAAAGTGTTTTTAATCAAGATTCCTGAACAAATCCCTGCAGTAATTCCTGGCGAAAAATTCCTGGCGAAAATCCTGACGAAAATTCCTGACGAAAATCCTGTACAAAAACTGAACTGTATAGAAGCGAATAAAACCCTGCCGTGAACCTAGTGGCTATTTAATAGTATAGTTTGTCCAAGCCGTTAGTCGTTCACACTAAGAATATCAAATTATCAAAAATATCATCTATTCAATCTCGCACTTCGAATTATACTTCCGAATTCAACAGCATGCGCGGAAAAGAGATAGAAATAGGCCTATCACAGGGTAAGCGCATCCGAAAGTAGTTAACTTTATTCAAAGTGTTACCACATCGATAGGCTTACCATATCAATAGGGTTACACTTCCATATGGTAAGATTTTGATAGGGTTACCCTATCAATAGGCTTAATCAAATAAAGGGGTTTTCCGGTCCCTGCATCAAACAACTCAAAAACAGTTCCCTGGTATGTCCCACTTCCCAAATTACAAGTCTTGTGAGTAATATTACCTTTTTTTCCGGTGAAAGCTGTATAAAAAATATTAAAATACTCTTAAAAAAGCATTAACTATCATTACAAATCATAATTATATTTTTATTGTAAATTTTAAATAAAAAAGTCTATTTGTGAAAGCTGTCCTCTATTTTTTTAAACAGTCCCCTGATAAAATTTGAATCCTGCATTAAAGTCAAATTTTGTATTGGCACGAAACTTTAAAATCGTGAAACGGAAAGCAATCAGAGGTAAGTTCGTTCAGGTGAATCGTTCAGCAGGCAACCGCCATTATGTTAGTGCTACTGTTGCATCTGCTGCTGATGAACCACGTTAGGTAAAACAGTCCCCTGGTAAGCAGTAATTTCTCTTGAGTTTTAACTCCTAATATTTGTTCAAATAATTTGATTATTAAGTATAGTAATATAGTTTTTTTTCTCATTTACATTCGTTGACATTTGTTTCTTTAGTGTGATAACTGATAAGTTATTTTTTATATTAAAATAGTAGTAGTTTTTTATGCTTTTATTTATAAGAACATTCCCCTGTGCATTTACCATAGTCTCTGTCACGATTTTTAATAAAATCGTCTATAACTCCAAAACCAGGTCGAAAATCAATTGGCTTTTCAAAGATGTATAATTCATTTAATAGTGTCCTTCATTTTATGAACAAAAACTCTCATAATTCAATAAAATTTGCTTAGGGACAGCCTTGTATGGGCCATTTTCCAAATAGCAGAGAAACACCCTTAAATATTACTGAAATTATTCGGCCTATCCACACTGGCCCACACTATGATCGGCTGACCCCTCTCACAGCAACAGTCTCTTCTCTTTCAATCCTTTTTTCAGGCATTTTAATGATGGAGAGAGACTATTGCAGTGACAGGGGTTGAGTATAACTCCCACAAAAACGCCAAGAAAACCTCTGTCCCTTAACTGACTTGTGCAGTATGCCCGGGAAGAGAAGCAGCTGATACATTCTATGTTTTTCTTTTACTCCCAGTCCAGCATGGAAGACTGTTGCCTGATAGTTATTTCAGGTTTACTTACAAATAAGAGTACCTATCATAATTGAAACTAATTACAAAATATCATAACCAATTATAGGTCAGTCCAGTAACTTTGCATATTAACAGATCTTATACAAAAATAAAACTTGTTAATACAAGTTTTAAAACAAATGATAAAGGAGAAATATTTTTGGAGTTTTAAGGATTGTTAGGGATTCACTTCAAGGGAAAGGCAGCGGCACCCTTGTCGAATCACTTTGTTTTCCGTTTGTACAACCTTTTCTCAAGCAAAGATATGGCCAAGAAAATTTGACGTTCACACTGCAATCAAGTTTTTAAATTTGCACAGCTTAGCGAAATTCGAATGCAATCGCTTGGCTTTTCACCCATAATTATGACCAAATAGAAGCAATACTTACTCCTATAAAATAATTGACGTACACACACACACACTCTCTCTCTCTCACACACACACACATACATACAAACACACACTCACACACATTTTTAACTCTTGGTTTTGTTTTCTTTTTATCTGTCTTTTATAACATGTATTGATTTCAATAACAATTGTTTGTATCCAAAGCACTTAAAAACTAATTTATTAAATCTGGTTTGTAGAATTTAATATGGGTTGAGCATGATTACTACTCATCCTAAGACTATGCTCTGCCCTTTACTAGGGAGTAGCGAACACAGTAATCTAAATTTTGTGATAAGCTTAGATACTATAAGTTTAAGAAATTGTATTTTTGCTGTATTTATTGTCTCTGTTTTATTGAAATAAACAATTATTATTAAGTGTTTATGCTTTACATTCACCTTAGTCAAAAAGACTAAGGGTTGAAGGTGGAACATCTATGCGAGCTTTTGGCTAAGACATGATGCTTATAACTGAATTATATTGAGAGAAATTTTTGCACAAGTCGGCAAGTGTTCATTATTACTGCTTTTTGCAGCTGTATATAGATAGATAGTGGATGCATTTCTAATATAAAGGTGTAAATGTAGGGTTAATATTATTAAGATAAGTTGTAACTTCGATTCTTATTTCATCTAAAGTACTTGGTGAGAGAAGATTGTTATTTAAAATAGCTCTTCGTTGACAGCCTACCCTTTGCTTAGACGCCTCCATGTGCGGAAATTTCTCGTTAAATTGTTGGTATAGTGGGTCTAAATAACCCTTGATAGATGTTTCTAGATTCGTCACGACAAGGTAAGTACGCCATATAAATTTATTCATGGCTTCAGACCATTTCTTTCGTGATCGTGTGGTGCCTACGACGGATGCAAGGTTTGCTCCGTTTGCCTCCTGCATAACATGCATAACATCAGCAGATATTGGCGATGATTCACTTGATTGAGGGTGGGATGGTAAGGAAATCGAATGCGGTGATGAGCTGGGTGATTGAAATAAGCTATTAGATGATGATGAGGGGGTTAATGACTGATGTGAAGTCGTATCGGCTGTAGTATTTTGTTCGAGGGGAACCCGCCTGCTCAGTCCCCCGTCGCCAATGGTTCGCATGCTGAGGTATCCAGCGTCGGCCCCGGCGACCCCCGGGAAGCGACCGCAAATTATATTTCTTACGTTGACTTTCCATATTACTCTCTTCGAGGTTACCATAGCCTTGTTAGCCGTGTAAGTTTCAATAGTACACGTGTCCGCCCCCCACGTGAGCTCGGTGTTTAGCTCGGACGAAAGGTTGGATTTGAGGGGGCTTATTATTATGATTATTATCAAGACCTCTAAACATTTTTACCTTTAACAGTTAATTAAAAATAAATTAAGAAATTAGAAAATCAGAATAAACTGGCTCTTGAACCTTTTTTTTCTTAAGCCCATGAGCTATATTCCGTGTCTCATTATAACTTTTAAGCAATATAGAATAAAGAAAAATCAAGTTAAGTGCAAGTGACACAGCTCAATTTTGTTCCTGAAGGGCATCAAAAAGGAGCTTAACTTTGTAACAACTTTAAAGCTATGTCACAGATTACTTGATCTACTTCATATCAGATAACTCATTCCATGCAAAATTTTACTCTACTCTTGAATTTTTTTAATGAAAGATTAAATTAATGTGTAAATGAAAAAACTATTTTAAATGTCTTAAAAAGATGTGATATTTAATTTTGTAAATGTAAAACTATTTGTAAAACTATTTCTTTTTTTAATCTTGAAATATACATGCAGGTTCTCATATAACTTCATTAAAAAATTACACCACACAAACTACAGTGTAGATTATAAAGCTATATGTATATGAAGTAGATGCAAAGAAATTTATGACACATATATTGTGCAATCAAACTTCCTATTAAGTCTTTAAGAATGGATGGATGTTTGCTTTGCACTTTTTCAGGTTAAAGCAGATGTTATAAAACACGCTGGGCCCTATACTCGGACAGAACCACCACCGGGCGTATTGGGACTTAAGTAAACAGATTGACGAATTGATCTGCATTTAATTCTGAATAGAATATTTATCCTGCAATTACTACCAGACCAGAATTTATGCAGATGCAGCTAAGTTCCCACAAGATATTATAAATTGCTCTAATAATTTCCTTATTGGTACATCAGTACTTACTTATGATATTCAAGACTTAAAATCCATTTCAGATCATCCAAATAAAATTCCATTTTCGATTTCCAAGCATCAACAGCCCCAATAACTATATTACTACTGGAAGGAGGCCTCTCATAGAAGGTAAACTGCCGTGGCTCCAACCAGTATGAGTCCTGATGAAGAATTATAGCAAAGAATAAAATAATTCCAGTTACCACAGAAAAAATCAATTTAATTAAAATCGGATTTTTATTAAATTGCTATGCACAATTAAAGGTCTCAATTTATGTAACGTGATATTGTCTTAAGTTTTCGCGATTCATACTATTAAATAAAACACTTTTTAACCGGATTTATCGCGTATATTTACAATGAAAAAATTTTAAATGTAAATATACGCGATAAATCCGGCTAAAAAGTGTTTTATTTATGTAACGTGCTTAGGTATAGGTAGGTTAATAGGAAGAAACACTCCTATTAAGTTTATAAAAATGATAAAATTACCAAGGCTTTAATTTGTTGAATTATTCCAGAGTTGGTAACAGAGAGTGTCAAGGTGTCCACAGGCAAGCAGTCCGGATTCTGAAATAAAATTAATTAAAAACACATTTAATTGAATGAAATCTTAACGATTTATGTTTGTAGACGTAAAACACATACCACATATTGCACATTTTTTGTCATATTTTCAAAAATGTTGATAATTGTTGATGGAAACAAGGAGAAGACTATCAATTGGTAATTAAATACCGAAACTAATGAAGCTTCTCTTCTAATTCAAGAATGATAAGGCAATCGGAGTGAAATATATTTTCAGAATAACTTCTCGTCTCGCCACAACACACAATGCAATTTCAAAAGTCAAAACACACACTGACTGACTGACTGGCTGACTGCCTGCCATTGTCATGCATGTCAGTCAACAAAAGTACAAGTCAAACTGACATAAGTGCTACCCTCGGACCAAGATTCTTGGTCCTACCAGGTGCTACTGCAGTGTAGACAAAGTATTTTATAATTTTGATTATAAGAAGATATATTTATAATTCATTCACTTTTATTAAATATACATGGGAGGCTGATACGTTTCACGTTATAAAATCGAAGATTATTTTCTTCGAACAAAACAATGTACTTCCCTTTCTGAAGGAAGGGACGAGAATGTTCTAACAAAATAAAAGCGTCTCTGTCAGAAAGATAATATTCAAATATCAAATAAAACAATGACATACTGTTTGTTCGCACCATAGCCGACTTTATTTATCAATATAAGGCGCGCTCAAGCAATATTTATTTATTTATTTATCGACACTTATATGTTAATATGTTACGGTACCTGCGCCAAGCATGCGCCAAGAGCATGGATTTATAAAATTAACATCTAAATACCTACAAAAATCTTTTAGATATGAAGTTTGTTTTTAATTTGACACGTAGGATATTTATGTTAATTTCAACAAACACGAATACTTTTATATATACGAATACGGCTTTGAAATGGTAGAGTGGAAAATTTTCCTTTGGTACAAGTCTCACAGGTACCCAAAGTTTTTTCTTTAAAGTCGAGTCCTAGCATCATTTTATTTTTAACAATTTATTGTAGGTCTCTTTCATTGACATAACCGAATTTCTTGTGCCATTTCATAATTTCGCTTCCATCACTAGGCGTGAAGTTTGATGTCTCTTCCGGTTTATCAAATTCAAGATAGTATAATCCATTTTTTCTGTTAGCTTTTTATACAGCTTTCCCGCCTTTTGTAACTCTGGCTTGTTCCTTTTCAAATATAACCTTATAGCCATGATCGGTAATTTTGCTTGCAGAAATGAGATTATTCGACAAATCAGGTACAGATAATGTGTCAAAAAGACTAATTTTATAGTGTCGATCGTTTATATAAAGTTCGGCTTTTCCTTTAATTTCGGTCGTTTTCTTCTCTGAAGCTCGCTTTAGAGTGTCAGTCGTGGGGATTAAGATATGGAGTATACTTTTGCCACCCGTCATAATATGACATATTATGTGACATACAGCCACTGTCAAGACAGATTGCACATATATTATGTGCTTTTACAGTTCGACGTTCCTGTTGTTAAACAGGTGTTATATTTATTTGTACCTTTTTCTTTATCTGTGTGTGGAATGCTTTAGAAATCTGAGATTCACTCGTTTCGGTTTGCCGTCTTGCTTCGTATTCTTCTACTACTTTTATTTTTAAACTAGCTGTGACCCGCGACTTCGTCCGCGTGGATACCGTTTATTAGAGTTGGATAAATACTATTCTTGTATCCTCCTTGAAGTTAAAACTTACCTTATTCTAAATTTCGTCAAAATCGACTAAGTAGTTTAGCTGTGAAAGCGTTACTGATAGATAAACAGACAGAATTACTTCAAAAACTGTTACAACAAAGCAGTGATCCGCAGTTTCATCTAGTTTTTGTGAAAAAGTATAGGTAGGCAGGTATATTACATAGATGATGCCCGCGACTTCGTCTGTATTGAATTAGTATTTCGAGTAGGTTATTTTCTTCTCCAAGGTCCTAACTATCTTTAATAACAAAAATAAAAATGAAGAATCTTCGCCCGTATAATATGTATAACTCCTAACCACAAACACAGGTAGGTAACTAACTATTAGGTACATTACAAAGGCACATAGCGTTATAAACAAATCGGGTGCCAAAGCGCCTTAAATTTTAATATTGTCTTAAGTTTTCGCGATAACTATTATGTATGACTATTAAATAAAACACTTTTTAACCGGATTTATCGCGTATATTTACATTTTAAATTTTAACATTCGCTCGTGACCACGGGGTATGCAAAGACACCGAAACGTCGAGTTAAAATGTAAAATATAAATTATACGCCATTAATCCGGTTAAAAAGTGTTTTATTTAATGTCTTCAATTTTACTTAATTCATGCAATATCTTATATCTTAGCTTATTGTTATTCTAGGTAAAGCTAAGTAGTTTTTGCGTGAAAGAATAGCAAAAATCCATCCATACAGCCATTATCAGTGTACATACAATACTACCTATAGTTATGTATGGCTGCTTTTCACTGCCAAATGGCTAAGCCAATATTAATTATATTAATATTAATTATTATTATATATTAATTAATGTAATGTGGTATAGTAGTTAACACATACGTTACTTTTTATCCCGAAGAAATCTACGGTTTCTGACTTCCGAGAGGCAGAAACGATCATGAAATAAACAAAACCTTGATTTCCATTTTATCTCTGTATGTACAGAAGGCAGTACATCAAGCGTTACAAATCTGTCAAATTTTTTTACTTGAATTTGAACTCTATGCCCTCGATAATAAGTTAAAATTGGTTGGGGAAATTTGACAGGTAATGTAACACTTGTTCCTTCTGTACCTCCCTATATTAAATCGCGCAAAAGCTTGCGCTCGCCTCCCGCCTTTTTATAACCTACAAAGTCAAAGTCAAAGTCAAAAGAATCTTTATTTCGTAAGTATTTAAATACATTTGAAATAAGTCACAATTTACAAATTGAACTGAATCTACCACCACTTCGGAAAGTCGATCTGTTGAGAAGAAGTGGCAAGAAACTCAACAGCAATCATCTTTTAAAAATACACAATAACAATAACAACAACAACAATTTACAATCTTCTTGCATCCGGATATCTTATAATAAAACTTTACCGCCGCGAGCCGCGTCGAACGCGGCAACTGTTACGCAAAAATGATCCCTATATCATTCAGTATTCCCGCGCGATGGGTTATTAGCGTATTTCATGTATAAGTTTGGTGTTTTTATACCGATTTCTATGATTCTTTTTTTATTGATTAGGTAATAATGTTATTTTTTTTAATTAGGGATGAGTGAGAGTATTATAAACGTAAGAGTAAACAAATATAATCAGAAAGCTCCGAACTGCAAAGCTATCGGGATTTACACGTGTTATTGTGAGTCAACCATAAAATATAGACATATACTGTTGTGGGATATTTTTTATATAATTTTATGAAGAATATTTCATACATGAATTCTATGTAGCTTTAACCATTAAGGCTGCACACGCGACGGAAGCTTAAAAAATGAAGTAACTTCTCCCGTTTTTCCAACATTTCCCTTCACTGCTCTGTTCTTATTGATTGTAGCGTGATAATAAATATACTATAACCTGCCCAGGAGTATGAAGAATAATTTTACCAAGTTTCGTTAAAATCCGTCGAGTAGTTTTTGTTTCTATGAGGAACATACAGACAGACAGACAGACAAAAATTTTACTGATTGCATTTTTGGCATCAGTATCGATCACTAATCACCCCCTGATAGTTATTTTGAAAAAATATTTCATGTACAGAATTGACCTCTCTACAGATTTATTATGTCATCAATAGTTAATTATGCAGTTATATTATACAATGTTTATTTATGTTAATCAATTTATTTAGTTATTCTAGTATGATTTTTATAAGTAATAAATGAGTTAGTCTATTGATTTCCGGAGAGCAGACTGACACGACGGTTGGTAGACGACGACATAGCAAAACGTGGTCCGATAGTTCTGGCGGGAAAGTTATGGGAGGGGAAAGAGAAACCGGGATTGATTTAGTCAGTCTACTCTCCGCTTTTAGAGGAGAACGAGCCGCTTTGTGATAAAGGTCAGTGTCGTTAAGATTGTGATATTTACTTATTTATTGTTCTCTGGCTGTAAACTGTTACTATGTATTTTACAAGATGATTGCTGTTGAGTTTCTTGCCACTTCTTCTCAACAGATCGACTTTCCGAAGTGGTGGTAGATTATAATAAATATAAAACTTAAACTGATAAGTTGTTTGATTGAGTGACTCCCTTCTGAGACGTTTTCTAACATCTCAGAAGTGGGATTGTACTCAAAAACATAAATTTTGTTTAACGTCCACATGAGTCCTGACAAAAGTATTAAATTATTGAGCGAAGTTGAAATAAGTTTAAATCATGTAGATGTGGTTTTAGAAGTTTATTTCCCGAAATAAAAGAATACAATTCACTTGTCTTCGGGAAATACAATTTGAAATTCAGTAGTGTACAGAGTGGACTTAGTATTAAAATATTTCATATTTTATCTACAAAACTATAATATTTTTTTTGCCTGTTGAGATTTTGTCTGTACAAACTATTTTGCCCTGTGCGCCTACATACTTTATTTATTCATATAAGCTCCTCTACCCCTTACGCTCTAGTCTATGGTTATGTTGCTATGGGGTTGTGGGAGTACCTATTTGGGTTACATGAACTACGCGTAAGAATTTACGTTCCAGAATGAACCAATGTCGGGAACGCGTGGTCTACACTCCGACTTGTCCAACTAAGTCACCTGCTGGAGGTCGTCGGTCACGCAGTTCTACCAGGCGCCAACCGAGCCATCGTATGCTGCGGATTCGCAGCCGCTTCGGTCAAGACTACAGGGAGCGTGCAAGCCGCAGCTTGCAAGATTGAACAGAACGTCGTCGTGATTCACACCCTGGTTCATATAGGACACCCTGGTCCTTGTTTATAAGTAATGGACACCCTGGTCCATATAGGACACCCTGGTCCTTGTTTATAAGTAATGGACACCCTGGGCCCTATTTCATAAAACTCATATCGACTGACAATTGTATGTCGACAATTCATTGTAAAATTACAAAAATGCGTTTCATAAAACCCTGACAATTCATCCAAAATTGTCACATAATGCGTTTCATAAAACAATTGTAGCGACAGGTGGTCTACTGGCAAATGTCATACAAATCGCTATGAATTGTCGTTTATGAAACGCCTGTCATGTGTAATATTACCAAGAATTGTAGAATTGTCCTGACAATCCGACAGGCAAGCGAGGACCTGTCGACGACTTACAATTGCAAACGAAGAAAAATGATAAGAATTGATGCAAAATAATGATAATGGTGGCCATTGTACACGAAATTGAATTCAATGGGCATTTAGCAAACTTTGTATATTAATAAAAAACTACATTAAGTAGCAGAACCATTTATGCATTTTCTTGAGAAGAAGTATAATTTTGATTGGTGGGTGACCCTTTAATTTGGATTTAAATAAATAAGTATTGTGTGTGAAATAGAGATATAGAATTTAATGATTCATAAATTGTGTAGGATGGAAGGATGACGATGAGTAGGTACCTACATGCATGAGAGACGTCGCTTTAAATTGACATGCGTTTCGAAATTGTAAATACCCTTTTCTAGTTACGTTTCGTTATCAACAAAGGTGAGTGAAATGAGGTATAAATGGATTTTAAGTTTTTTACATCTAGTAACACCTTAAACCCTGAAAATTGTCGTGACAATTTTTATGAAACGTTTTTTACTGACACTTGTATGTCACCTGTAGAATTGTAGTTTTATGAAACGAAAGTCATGTGAAAATCGCTAACAATTGTCAGTTTACCACGAATTGTAGCTTTATGAAATAGGGCCCTGGTCCATATAGATAAGTTTTGGACAAAACTGGTCCTACTATGTAGCATAAAACTATGTATGTTTATGATATGCTTAAAGTGATAACAGATTTTACAATAAAAAAAAAATTAAGACATAAGTAATTATTGCTAATTGAAATTTATGAAATTTTGTTGTAATATATACTCTTAGCATCTTATCAGATTTGTAAATCGTTCGAGGACGCACGATGTAAGTTGGATGGCCGACTGTCATCAATAGTTAATTATGCAGTTATATTATACAATGTTTATTTATGTTAATCAATTTATTTAGTTATTCTAGTATGATTTTTATAAGTAATAAATGAGTTAGTCTATTGATTTCCGGAGAGCAGACTGACACGACGGTTGGTAGACGACGACATAGCAAAACGTGGTCCGATAGTTCTGGCGGGAAAGTTATGGGAGGGGAAAGAGAAACCGGGATTGATTTAGTCAGTCTACTCTCCGCTTTTAGAGGAGAACGAGCCGCTTTGTGATAAAGGTCAGTGTCGTTAAGATTGTGATATTTACTTATTTATTGTTCTCTGGCTGTAAACTGTTACTATGTATTTTACAAGATGATTGCTGTTGAGTTTCTTGCCACTTCTTCTCAACAGATCGACTTTCCGAAGTGGTGGTAGATTATAATAAATATAAAACTTAAACTGATAAGTTGTTTGATTGAGTGACTCCCTTCTGAGACGTTTTCTAACAATTATAAGTATAGATATAGATTGTCAGGACTTGAAAACATCCCTCGACTCAATGGGGAGTTTTCTGACAGCTCATTAAAAAAAACAAAACTGTACAAAATTGGTACAAAAGGCTTCGATAGATGGCGCTTTACAAAAGGCGAAGGCGAAGAATTTATTCCACACTGCGTTTCTAAAAGTAAAATAAATTAATTGATGTCTGTACCAGAAATTGAACGTATAAATAACCATAGATGGTAGATACCACTTACCTACATTATAGTATACAGATTTAACGCCTTCGGCTTTTTAAAAGTGCCATCTATAGAGGTTTTTTGAACTAATTTTAATGAGCTGTCAGAAAACTCCCCATTGCAAAGTTTATTAAATTGTTTATTAATGTGTTTATCGAAAGAATCAGCTTATATAAGGTTCAAGCGAGGCTAGCATGCTACCGTCGACAACGACAAATCGGGCATTTTATCGATATTTTCTTAGAATATGGTATTGAGTGTATGTAATTTATTAAGATTATGACATATTTGGTTCTGTGGTGTTAATCATGGTATAAAATCGAGTAATTCTATCTATTATCGTTCGCATAATATTAGCTTACATAATAGGATAAAATAACAAAATAATATTTATCTTGTCGATTCGACTATTTATCGATGGTTATATGCTAGCCCTGCTGAAGACTTGTTCCAAATCGTTTGCAGAAGGCGAGCAGATTTTATAAGCGTCCGTCGTGCGTGGAGATTACCTTTAAAAATAAACGTCGGGAATGATTGCCGAAAACCATTTCTGCGGCCGTTTCTACACTGTAGGGGCAAAGTGCCTTTTTACTGTGGTTTTGTCGATAAAATTTATCACATTACTGTATATATTATCACTCCTCAAAATCGCGAAAACATACTCAAATTGATCGCTTTTGACAGTTAAACCATTTGAAAACACGAACTTCAAAATGGCGAAGTGGCTTCATGTCAGTCTTTTCAAAATATATGTACATATAACAGACATAAATACTGTCTCCATTATTGGCATATATCTGTGGTTTATGGTATCTGATTAAAGTGGTGACAGCTATGACACATCTTGTCTCCGAGATTTTTATATTATTCAGTACGTCCTAAATCTCATCAAGTGTAAAAACAGTAAATTTATGTTCGTTAATAAAGTATTTGAAATCTATTATCGTTAAAATAATACTTTTTAGATGGACTTTTAACATTCATAATAACTTTCGGTGATTTAATAGAAGCAGCCTTAAGAAACAATAACAAATAACCAATTTTTTTTTTGATTATCTTGTAGGTTTCTGAGATTTTAATTTGTATTTATTTTCGATATTTAATATAATTTTCATTACGACGAAAACGCAATATTATGGCAATGTGCATAAGTTGTTTGATTTCTGTTTGATTGTTTATCTCGTCTGTGGTTGGTTTGTTTGTTTGTTGATTTCAAAATGAATGAAATGAAGCGGTTAAGTTTGATTTACTTCGTATTTTATATTTTCAGTTTTTTTTTATTTTAGCCTGTATTACGTTGATCCATAATCCGGTACATTAATGACACCACACTATGAATAAGCATGGTGCGGATCCTAAAGTTAGAAAAACGCTTGTGCGAAACAGTGAACAGAAGATAAGAGATACGAATCGAGCCGAAGTTGTTTATGAAACCAACACCAGACAAACGAAGTCGGCTAAAGAAAGTTCACGTACTTCCTTCAAAGAAAATGAACTAGGTCAACCATCGCTATGTTCCAGTGAATCAATTGCGAATTATATGTCTTGTGTAAAGGGATCTAAAGCAAGTTTACTACATCCAGCAGCAGCTGAGAAAAAAAATGATAAAACTCAATTATCTTCCAAAGTAAGAAAATTTATTTCAATCCTATCAAATTGAAACTACTTAGTGTGACTTACTCCAATGTAGTTTATGTTAATTAAATAAGTTAATTTTGTGTACAACCAAGTGATTCTGAGTCTTATTATTATTATCTGTTTTACTTATTTAACTTGACATTAAATCAAAAAAGTTTTCATATTATTTATGTTTCTGTTGCAGATAACCCGAAAGTTGAACTTCCATTTCAATGATAAAATATATAAGAATCTTGTGGAATTAAATGCCAGTATAGATGAACAAAAGAATAATAAAAGAGAAAAGCGCCCTACTGTTACATCTTCCACAAAAAGAGACTTAGAACCCAATATTGAAGATTTTTACCATGATGAAATAGAAATAGATATTCCTCCTACCATTCCAATAATAAAACCTAAAATTAAACCTTTGAAAAAAATTGAGAATGGACAACTGCATCAACTTGTAGCATCCTTTGATGACTTATGACAAAATGTTTGATGTACATATTTAGTAAATTTATCTCTATTTCATTAAATAATATCTATATTATTACTGGATGATTTGCATTATATTAATAATAAACAGTTTAACTGTATAAACTTAAACACTTTATATGCACTAAGAGATCCGGTTCATTAATTTTAGATTATTTTTTATATTTGTAGTCTTGAAAATTGCAATGGCAGTTTCTTTTTTTTCTTTTTGCAACAAGCGAACATTTACCCAAAGACCAATACTACCACAGGAATTAAATGTACCACCCATAATAATGGAAACCTACATATTATCTTATTTCTAGCAACCTGTTAACTGTTAAATAATTGAAAAATGTGTTAAATAAACACATTAAGAGTAATTGAGTATTTTAAATGCAAAAACTTTAAAATATTGTTAAACATTGCAACGCTTCACTTTAACTGAGATTCACAATTTCTGAAAAGAAATTGGTCTCGGGTGGTCTTAGCTATTTCAGTACATGGCAGGCAATGGAATAGCAATACATGGAGCTATGTTAGCAATACATTGCAAAAACAAAAATGTGCTAAGTGTGTTACAAAATGGTAATTTCGAGGCATACTGCCAGACCCTGGTAGTTCAGTGGAAAAGCACTTGTCCGGCAAAAGAGGGGTCTCAGGTCCAGGTCCTGGTCCTGGTCGGGTGATTTTTATTTAACACATTTTTTCAATTATTTAAGAGAAATTAAGTATTTAAATGGAAAAACTTTAAAATATTATTAATGTGCTAACTGTTGGCCAAACATTGTCATACAAACTACTAGCAACAGCTGCAGTTCTAAAAGTTTTTCAAAGGTCAATCTATGCATTAAAGTAATCATCTGAAGATTGAGTACCTAGTTTTTGCACCTGAGAAGAAATTATTGAAATCTTTACGAAATTAAATGGCAATAAAATTTTGATTTTGGTAGGTACTAAAATATAACCTATACCTACTACTTGCACAAACTAAAAATTGGGAAACCTGAAGTGAAAATTAGTTCCAGTAGATATCTAACTATCAAGATCGGGATTTAGCGCACGACATCAAAACTTTGTTAGGTATAATTATGAACGTAAGAAATTGTGATTTTTGTCATCTACTTTTATTATTATAGTCCGACAAGGATCTTTTAGCGCGCGGCGAAAATTGGAACTAACCACCGTCATGGGAAATGTCACTGATTTATGATTTTACGGTCAGATTTATTATGTAGGTAGGTACCTACTTTTAAATTCAATATTAAGATATGAAATACGCCGAAATTTAAAAAATGAGAGCTTACTTATTGTAGTTATAAAATTGAAGAAGTTGTTTTCAGATAGAAAAACAATTTGACGTCTCAATAAATCCCTTTTTAAGAGTAAAGACGCAAGTTGCCTCTGCAATGTTTACGTATTGCCATACTTTGAAAAATACAATTTAGGACATAATTTATTTCGTTTCTTAAATCTCAAAAATAATTACGATTTCAGGAACATTGTCTCTTTAGAAAGACTGTGAAAAGTGAAGAAAGATAAGCAGTTTTTTACAAAACTTTAAAATTACGAGCATTTCTAGATGCGTAGGTCCCTTAGTAGTGGTGACGAGGATGTCGAGGAAAACAAATTATCATAAAAACATGATTTTAATTTCATGTCACTTTATGATTTAATATATTTTATTGCTGAATAATATATCTATATCATCAACCCTGTTTTTGTACCCCTAACGTTTTTCTTAAAGTTTACGCGACAAACCCTAACTCCCCTTTGACGTCTTCATTTAAGCGCCAAAAAGGCTTATCGGACTGTACGTACTGCCAATCAAAGAGTAGGGTAATAATACGGCTACTATTATTACCCTTATATACGGGTAATAATGGTCTCGCACGTCATAGAGCGAGATCGGTAGAGCTGCCAGCTAAAATCTAAAATCGTTATATATGTAATGTACCTACCTAAAATCGGTACCTATTAAAAAAAAAAGAACACAATATTCTTTTATATTCGTTTACTTATTGAAAACCCTTACAGACTTAATTTATAACAATCAAACTTAAGTATAATTATTTTTTATACCTACCAATATTCTTCGCATAGATTAGAAAGTAGCATGTACAAGTACAGTTAGACAAATCAATATTAGTGCCAACGCTGCGTTACGCGTTCACACACGCGTACCGTACGTCCGTATCTTCATATAGGCACACCTACTCATCAATCAATATATATAAAACTGTTCCGTTACTGACTGAGTGAATGACAGACAACGTACAGCCGTAACTACTGGGCGTAGAGAGCTGAAATTTGGAACATACATTCTTTAGGGGATGTAGGGGTGCACTAAGGAAGGAATTCCCATAATTCCCACGGGAACGGGAAATATAGGACTTTTTAGTTTGTATGAAAAATCTTATTCCTTGAGTGCACCGATGTGAAACTTGGTGTAAACGTTTTTCAATGTGTGTCTGGTTGTGTTATGAAAGGAATTCCCGAAATTCCCACGGGAAGAGGTTGGACTTTTTAGTTTGTATGAAAAATCGAGTGTACGGATGTGATACATGGCATGAAGGTTCTTCATAGAGTGACTGGTTGTGCTACGAAAAAAAATCCCAAAATTCCTACGGGCACGGGAAATATATGATTTTTAGTTTGTATGAAAAAAACTTATTCCTTGAGTGCATGGGTGTGATACTTGGTATAAAGGTTATTTCAGTGGGTGTCTGGTTGTATAGTTTCTGAAATTTCCACGAGAAGGGTAGTTAAGCGCATAAGAGATTCAAACATACAAACTTTCGTAACATTTTTCGTACCGTACGCGCGTATCAAACGCGGCGCTTGGCGCATTCCAAACGTCCGTATCGAACGCTCGTATGGTACGGACGTTGCAGTTTTGTATGAAACGCGTGACGCAGCGTTGGCACTTATAGGGAGTTTGGAATGCAAGCTTTTTCGCCGCTTGGCGGCGCTTATGTGCTTCAGGTTGCTTGGGTAGACTATATATAGGGTTACCAACTTTTTTTTCTAGAAATAAAGTATATTTTAGTTGACAAGAATATTAAACAGTATTTTGGAAAAATAAACAGTGTTCATGTTATTTAATGTTTCAAACACATATTTTTAGAGCTTCTCGCACAAATTATTAATTTTAGTGTAGCATATAAAGTGTTAAGCTTGTTATGCTGAAAATAGTATTTTTTTTAATACTTTATTTTTATTCAACAGTAAACAGTATAATGTAGTGAAAAACAGTATAGTTGGCAACCCTAACTATGCACTACATATAGTGGTTGTTTATTATTATTGTTGATAAATATTGTTTTTCATATGTGCAAGAAAGGGTTCTTATTTTAGATTACAATGGTAACGAATTAACGAACCACTAACTAAAATAATCAAAACCAACACTTGCTGGCATGTTTGATAATAATAAAGTTATTCGTTGAAATATGTGAATCATAAAGTCTTTCAAGCATCACAACAATTCAGTTACATAAATGATAAACTGAAGTTCACTTGACGCTACTTCTGCAAAACTTCCATACCAACATACATACATACAGGTCAAAATCATAACTCTCCTTTTTGCTTTGCCGTAGTCGGGTAAAAATAAGTAAGTATTGTATTTTGTTGTTTTATTATTAAACCTGATAAATATTAGTTGTTTATTTTTTTTAATGATATACTTCTCATCAAAGAGTAGGACAGAAATAATGTTATGATTTACGATACTTACAATTCCATGTATTTCGTAATGAATTCGTACTATTGTCGGAGTTACCATGATGCTATTTTTTTGCCAGGTTTTTCCAGTCTCTACTTTCATTAGCCAGACTATAACCCCTATTTAGACAACTCTAGTCTATATCAGACAGGTTATTATAGTTCACGAAGGTAACAGCTCGTTCACGCATGGTCCGTTTTACTAGATTCGTTTTTGTACCGCAAATACGTATACTGAATGCCATAGTGAAGTCGCTCATTCAACTCTATACGCCATCGAAGAAAAAAAAAACGTATCTGGTAAAACGTATTCAGTAAAACGGACGGACCATGTGTGAACGGACTGTTATGATTTATACATACATACACTGACTGTCATACTTGAGATTCGCATTTGAATGTCGTTCTAATCTAAATATACCGTAAATTGGGGTGAATAGTGACAACTAATTCATACAGAATTTAAAGGCATTTCTTAATGTATATATTGCCGTATGGGGATCAAATTAATTGAGTCTTTATGGTATCTTTGTCATCAAATATAAAACTACGCAATTAGCTTTTTGGTTTATGCAAGAAAAATAAATATATAGGTATGCTATCTCTATTCACCCGGAAAATGGGGTGACTGGGGACGAAAATAGGGTCAATAGAGTAATTCACCAGGGCTGGCACTCAATAAATAATCATTTATACCTATTGTTTTTGTTTTATCAAATCAAGTTTTTAATATTTAATTTTTTAAACACTCTTGCATTTCATTATTATCCTTACTAATTTCTAATTTGCGAAAGCTGAAAATATGTATACCTAGAATACATCATTAAAAATATTATTTAATTGCTGAGTGATAACCCTATAAAGCTGTTTCTATTCATACATAATTCGTTCCTATTCATCTCAATCTCGTCCCATTTAACCCCGCTTTCGTTGTGATTCATACCTGAAACGTCCTCATTCCCCCCAAAAACAACTGATTTCTCACGTCTTTCTAATTTATCAGAAAAATATTCATAATATTCAATAACTGAGACTTATCTTTTTTATTTATGACGGCCAAAACACTAAATAACGTATTAAACAAACACTCGTATAATCTTTCTACAAAATAAATCTTACAGAGCAAAGTTTCTAACGCTTGACGGTTTGTAGCTAATTTCACGCTAGTTCAGTGCTGCCATAAAAAAGCTCTAGATATCTACTATTATTGCCACGAAAAATAGCAATACTTGTAAAGATTCGGTCACTAATATTCAACGTCAAAAAACACTCCTGGTTTTATCCCTAATCACCCTGGATCCGTAATCACCCCATTTTACGGTAATATCGATTAGGCGACTGTAAAAATAAAATCAAATGTATCGTAGTAATAATCAGCAAAAAAAAGTAGAAGGCGCATGTTTGGTATCATTATATTCCGATATGATATAAATTCAGAATGCAAGTAAAATTTTATTCAAATCCGCGATTGCTGGGCGCGCGCCGACTCGCTCGCTCTGAGTAGGAGGTCTTTCTTTCGTACTCTTCCGTCATCATCCTTATCCAATAGCTCTGTTTCAGTCTCTCAGAGTCAATCATTGAGTGTCTGTCCGGGCTGGCTGGCTGAAATTCAGTCAGTAAATTTTCGACTATTCTGTTTTGTGGTTGTGTCGGAGGATCGTTCAGTAAAGTGTATTTCCAATTTTTTCTGCTTTTCATCAACAAACCGACTTAAATAATACAATAATGGCTGAAACTGAAATAATATCTAGTAGTAATAATAATGATCAGTTTTTTGAGGGTGTGGAGAAGCTTATTGAAATATGGTTTACACCAGAAAAAAATGCAGACCTAAGAAAAATCACTCGGTAAGCATAGAATTTTATTAAATTAAATAAGAATTTTAAGACGTGTGATATGATATCTTCGTTTAAATGTTTGCCGGCAAAATTTCTAACCTAACAATTTTTTTTAAGTATTTTCAAGACATGGTTCGAGCTTCTAACAATACTTTTTATCTTATACTAACCCTTTTATTATTTGATAAACCTTTAATTTAACAGAAATTCTATTAGATTTCAATTGAAATAATGCACTATAGAACAAGTAAGAAATAATATCAGTGATTTACGATTTGTTTTGATAGAATCTTCTAGAAACAGCTGTTAATAGTGTGGTTTAAATATGTGTAGGGGCTCGTGACGATTGGATCAATGCCAAAGAGTACCGGTTTTTTCATAGTTTGGTTGTAAATCTGACCTTAAAATTCGAAGCCTTTATGTTTTGTTGCCATGTGATAAGTTCTACAGTTTAACCTATTATTCATGAGTTCAATAATATGCGAAATAGAGGTAGTGATAATATAGTCAACTTTGTTATTTGAACTTTATAAGTTACACATAAAAACAAGAATTAAATTGCTAAGAAGCTTGCTTAATTTCTACTTAAAATGTAGTTGATTTACAAGCTATGTAACCTTGAACTTGGTTATTGCCATTTAAACATGGCCCCAACTTAGTAAAAATTACAATTTTTGTCAAAGAAATAATGTTCAACATATAAATGTTTTAGCTTTTGTATAGGTCAGTAATAAAAGTATGGCTCTCTTTGTTATAGCCAACAATGGGACAATGTGCTGAAGATCGTCCGCTGCGAAATCATCTCCTACACCCAGAGCGAGCAAGTCGACGCTTATGTTTTGAGGTATGTAATCAGAAATTCCTGCAAGAAATTCCTTAAAACTTTTATATTTTCTTGTGAACTAAATTTCAATTATAAAACATGCTAACAGCATCAAAGTATTTAATAGATAATTTTATTATTACAGCAATACTATTTGGTTAGGTATTCTTGTTCTATGTATTTTGTGACAAAAAAAGAACTTAACTCTAAAATTGTAAAGTTTAAATAAAAAATCCAAAGATCAATTCTTAATATGTTTTTATTTTCCAAAATAACTATAAGTAGGTACATTAAAATTGCTAGTAAAAATAAATTGCATTTTTATCTATAAAAAAGCAACACAATAAAATTGTAACAAGTATGGGACACTTATAATAGTTATTGTAACTTCAAAAAGTACAATTTAATTTCAATTAAGTACTAATGTTAAGATCCTTTGTACATATTTGGTAAATAAATTAAATAAATAAAAGTTTGAAATTTGCTTAACTTGAGGAGTATTGGAATTTAAGCCTATTTTATAATGAAAAAAAAAAATGTGTAACTTAATTAAGATATTACATATTTTATTATCATCAAAATGTGCCCAAGTACCTACATTTATCAATAATATGTAGGTATATACTCAAAATTTTGCTATCAAAGGGCTCAAACTATTACATAATTTAATTATAACACACTTCTTGAGATAAATCTGACCTCAGCCTATGATTACTTCTCATTGATAAGTGTAATTGTAGGTATTTCCAACAAGTTGAATCACCCAAATCATATTAACTACTACTACCTAATCTTTTATCTTTTGGTTTGAACTCTAACTTTTATTTAAGATAAGCTTCCTCCTAGAACTTTGTCTATTACTTAATCATCAGATGTTATCTGTGAAATTCCCGCCATCCGCTAATAACGTGTCTAATCATTCATTCAATTTTCAAAATTCGAATCCATCGACGGTTGGTGTTCGCAAAAGCGCTTCTATGGGTTTAATTTGCAACTTTGTAAAGGCCGTACTTAAGAGTTTGACGCGTTTGTAGTTCCTGTTCTTCCTTTATTGATTTTAATCTTGCTAATATTATAAATGTGAAAGTTTGGATGTATGGATGTTTGTTGCTCAATCATGGCAAAACGGCTCAATGGATTTGGATCAAATTTGGCGTAGTGATAGTGTACAGTCTGGAATAGCACATAGGCTACTTTTTATCCCGAATTTCCCGCGGGACTCGAAACTGCGCGGGTAAAAACGCACGAAACGAGATAAGAATCCGTTTCTTATCTCCCTTCAGATGGTATGCATTTTCAAACGTAGTAAAGCCATTGCCAATCAAATAACAAACTTTTAAACTGTCACAAATCTGAATGTTATGTTTTAAAAAACACGTAAAATGATTTAATATGAAATAACTAGGTAAATAAAACCTGAAAGGAATGTTCCCATAGAAATAAGACATCGCATCTTTTCGTAATAACAACACAACTCTGGTTACAAAGATCTCATGTGGATCGTATTACATATACGTACAATATAATCCAATAAGCATTACATAACCGAATGCCATTGCCATTGCTACTGGACATTGCACGGGTTAGTCTCGAGCTATATATAGATTTATAGCCATTTTATGATTTCGCGATTTTAAAAACAAGTGCAGGGTGGTATTTTTTCTAGTTTACATTGCCTTCAAAGACCACCTAGAAATCTTATTTAGTAATGCTCTATCTTAGGTATTTACTTATTTACACTTCCTGGCATACAATATGTATAAAAAATACATTCTAAAAGGCTTATTATAAATTTTTTACACAATTGGCGGTCTTCCAGCTTTTCAGCGATTTTTTCCAGACAATTATGACTATCTGAATATACTATATATTATTATAGATATGAAAGTTTGGATGTAGGGATGGATGTCTGTTCATCAATCACGGCAGAACGGCTCAATGGATGTGGATGAAATTGTGATAGTGTACAGTCTGGAATAGCTCATATTTATTTATTTATTTACACTTTATTGTACTTACAGTAACAAAAATGGGAAATACACAACATGGAACAAAAGGTACAAAAGGCGGTCTTATCGCTCTAGAGCGATCTCTACCATACAACCTTTACAAAATTATACAAAAGTATTTAGCAATTGACGATAAAATATTCGATATTCGTACAACTGCACGAAATAGCTAGTTATTATAATGCTAATAATAATAATGTCTTCTTTTTTTATCTTTTTGCGTGTTTAACTGTTCTTACTTAAAAAAGTTGCCAATCAGACCCTGGACCCATGACCGCTATCTTCCAGTAAGATAAACTTATCTTACTGGAAGTGTACCTATTAAAGATATACTTATCATGTTCTACGAGAGACCGATAGATAACCTCTGTAGTAAATACTCCGTGGACGCGATAACGGCCGCACGCCCGTCACCTATCGATAACTATTGCTATGCGAAATCTTGTTCGATTTTTGAATTTCTTAGCTGGTTCTCCATTTGAGCAGCCTCGTCCTGAGCGTGCCGCGGCATGAGGAAAGTTAATGCGTTTCCACTTGAGCACACAAAATACCGTATCGAGGGGCAAGCCTCGACCTGAGCTACAATTTCCTCAGTTTTTCTTTGCCACCATGGCTGAAGCACGTAAAATCGCTGCAGCATTGGTAGGTAGTAATTGGGCACTACCACAGAAATTTGTGGGATCAAACATATCGAATCATTATAATAAGCAAGTAAAAGAGGATTCTTGGAAAATTATAAGCAATGAAATGAAATGTTTTCATACAACTTAATTAATTGTTCACTTCTCTCTATCAAATTTTTACATCTTGCCGCGCGCCGAGCATATACGCATATACGAAACTTTAGATTTTTTTATCTTTGGCGCCATAAGTTGCTTTTTTAAAATGTATCCTAATAATATTTTAAATGTGAGGGTTTGTGAGGAGTGACAGTGGCCTAGGACAGGCTTTTGTGCTGAAAAGGCTTTTATGGGCTTAAATTTTTGCACACGAAATTTTTTAAAAGTTATAATAGAATAGAGCTGGCGAAAGGACGTAGACTACCTTTTAAATGCAAAAAAAAAATTGATGAAAACAACATGAAGGATGAGAGGTTTATTGACGTTTTTGCGACCGATATGCTGACTGTCACAATAGTCTCTCTTCATCATTAAAATACCTTCAAATTTGTCAAACGTGACATCAGATGGTTTTTATAGCTTCTGGTGTTCTGCCTACCCCATAAGGGATAAAGGCGTGAAGTATGTATGTATGCAATACTGAAATAACACTTTAATACTTTTTAGTGCGGTATCTCTAAGGAACCAGGATTTACAGAATCACAGAAACAGCTAGTTTTATTTCAAATAAAAAAAAAAACTGATCTTTTTACTCCTAGATTACGATAACCATTGTATGATGTAACGGAAATTATATCAACAAGTGTGGTTGTCGTTAATTAACATGTTTCGCTATAAAATACTTTGTATGTAATTTAATTATCCTCATAATGAGTTGTGTAATGCATACTATAATAATTGTTATTGGTTTATCTCTGAAAAATTCCACTATTTTTTCTTAGTAGGTATTAAATATTCTATAGAAGCGTATATTAGCTAACTTAATAGGATAAAATCATAGGTTAATATTTATCTTTTCGATTCGAGTATTTATCGCATGCTAGCCCGGCTGCTGATCTGGCTCTGGGTTCAGTTATACGCCGTGCCAGTTGGTAACACAAAACTTTCTTCACTGGATCTCTGTAGCTTTTTTATAACCCATAGTTCTTTGGCGCTACCTAGTAGATATGACAGAATAATAAATCATCATCATCATCACGACTCTTTGTAAAGAGCCCACTGCAGGGCTATGAGTCTCTCCCCTGGGTGACGAGGAGGTATAGGCCATAATCCACCGAGCTGGCCCAGTGCTGGGTGGTGGATGTCAGAATTTTCAGGGTGCCGAAAATGGCTTCTGACAAACCCTAACGATTACTGTATACAAGTATACAGCACCCGGGACCGACTGCTTAACGTGCCCTTCGAAGCACGGCAGTCGCCGTGGGAAATGAATGTTCGACGGTCACCCATCCAAATACCGGCCGCGACGAACGTTGCTTGACCTGTGATATCGTTTGATACACACAGCAACCACGGCGTCTCGACGACTTCTAATAATAAATAAATTATACATATAACATTTTCAAGATCGTTTTAGATCAAAATAGACCAATGTTTACCAGCATGTTAAATATAACCGCCATTAATATCCAAAAATGCACGTATAACTTCTCTTGGCCAAGAACTTTCCATTACGTAACTTTCTCGGACTTGTTTATGAAAACTCCAATGTCACCTACACACCATACGCTCCAGCTGAAGAAGTTGTTGTTGACGTTGTATCAAACGTCACGGCGACGTAACGTCATCTCACCGAAACCTGGATGAATGCCAAACGTGAAGCGGCAGGTAGTGTGACGGGAATAGATGCGTCGGCGCGGATGTGAGCGGGTGATTGCTTTCTTTATGGTTTGTTTATTGTTTTGGTTTGACGAGTCGGCGTTGTTGTTATTTGGATTAGGAACGACTAGTGATGGGTCGGGGGCATAAACAAATATGGACACAATGGGCATAAACTAGGCATATTGGGCATAAATGAGTTTACGTCCAAATAAATGCCCGATCACTAGGCACAAAAACAAACAACTTAATTTTGTAAAAAATTAAGCAGGAACTTGAATAAAAATGAAACTTTAAGTATTTTGTAAATCAAAACTTTTAATCAAATAATGAGTCATTAAATAATCACAGTGTTACTCCCCTACCGCTTCAACAGTAAACTCCATAGTCCATTGAAATGTTACATTTTTTAGGCCTAACCTTGCGTTTTTCAGAGGACGCAATTTTATTTTTTTGATGTGTAGGGGGGGTCAGTGTAAAGCTAAAACCAAGTTTGTGAGGTCGCCACCCTTGTCCTACGGCCGCCATCTTGAAAATAGGGGTTGAAATGGTTTTTAAGATATATCTCTTAAGCTATTTATCTGATGAAAAAAATTATTAACATATTTTGTTGCAAATTAAACTCTCTAAACTTTGGTTAAGTAACTTTTTGTCGTAGAACTATAAATAAAAAAGTTATAAGCGAAAATGTTTAGAAATTCGAGAAAATAATTTATATTTTTTGATATAACTTTTTTTTATCATTTTACGAAAAAAATTATATCAGACCATTTTTGTGGATCGTTTTTTGAGAAACAACTTTTATAAGCAACATTTTTTCATTAAGTCAATAGTTAAGGTTTTACAGCGCTCCGAAATGAGTGTTATTTTTCAGTACAAGAGTTAAGAAACTAGACTTATATTATACGTGTGTACTAATAATGTGTCATCAGTAATTGTTTTTGTTTTTGTTTTCATTTTGTTATTGTAATTTTTTTAATTATAATAATTGATTATTGACTCTTTTCCACTCCATTACAGAATTTGACAATTATTGATTTATAAAATAATTGTAATGTGATGGCCGTTACCGAGAATACTGTCCAGATAGAAAATACTTTGCTCCAACTTCCACTAAGCTGGGAATATTAGCTATGCATACATACATATACATAATACATAACTTCACACCTGTATCCCTAATAGGGTAGGCAGAACACCAGAGGCTATAAAACCATGTAATGTCACGTTTGACAAATTTAGAGGTACTATTATGATGGAGAGAGACTATTGCAGTGACAGGGGGTCAGCCTATCGCAGAGGGCGTCGACAATGTATGGAGATGGTGCGGACTACATACTGGAGATAGAGTGAAGAAGACAGAACACAATAAGAGGAAAAGAGCAAGAATGATACCAGTGTAGCCTATGAAAAAAAATACTCAATCGATTGTTCGAATACATCGCAGTATTTTTGAGTTTACACTTATTCATATTTTTCTTCAAGAAATCTTCGCTTTTATTAGAAATAACATTAAACGAAAACTTTTTCATGACTTCTTCATAATTTTTAAACAATTTAACAAATATTTAAAGGGACCGTATTACATAATCGAATGAATTAGCGAATCGATGTTATTTGAATACAGCAACACAGCCATAAAAAGAAATGTCAAAAATTAACGTCTACTTCACAATGTGAAAATATTTTTTCGCGATTGCGGTTTTGCGATATTTTTAAAGTGTGTTTGTGTTTTAAGTTTTCTTGCGATTTAATCAACTTTTCTCTCCCCCTGATTGCTTGAAGAAACTCGCCTCAGTGTGAATTCGTATTTTCAAGAAAGAGTGTCAATTTATCCACACCTTTTGTTGTATAACTTTAAACAAAATAAAAGTATCAAAAACTTATTTATTGTTTTACTTATTGTTCATCAAATTAACCTTATATTTAGCCAGTCGCAATAAAAATAGCAAACCTTACAGAACTGATACATATGGTATTTCACCTAACAAGTTTGTAAGTATTTGCTTATTTTTATTCAGACCAGAGTAAGTTGAAATCTCGAAGTCGTTTGAACTGTTTGAAATTCCCGCCATATTAGCTATGTGGAACGTTTTCAGATGGCGTCTAGTCTTAACTTTTAATGCATGAAGTTGTACTTCTTCTCTTGAGTATATATGTTCTATGGCTTATCGCCTGCAAAAACGCCAAAAAAACCTCCGTCTCTTAACTGACTCGTACAGTTTGCCCGGGAAGAGAAGCAGCTGGCACATTCTATGTTTTTCTTTCGCTCCCAGTCCAGCATAGAAGAAAGTTAAAAAATTAGCTATGCGATTAGTAATATTCATTGCAACGTCCATAATACTTGTTTTTGTACTCCCATTACGTACAACACAAACCCGCGCTTGTCGGCTTGTACGCGAATTACTTGGATCCTGAACCGCTTTGGCACAGGTGAAACAATTGTTCGCAAAATCGAAGTCTGGCTCTGGGGCTTCTAAAACTGACGATAAACTACTGGAGCTGCTGCTGCGACGACGAACAACATTATCGGTTCGATTGTCCACGTAATAACAATAACACGCAATATGTACAGTAACTTCCGAAACAGTTCGTAAAAATTGTAAAGCGCTGTAAAACCTTAACTATTGACTTAATGAAAAAATGTCGCGTATAAAAGTTGTTCCTCAAAAAACGATCTAAAAAATGGTCTGATATAATTTTTTCGTAAAATGATAAAAAAAAGTTATATCAAAAAATATAAATTATTTTCTCGAATTTCTAAACATTTTCGCTTATAACTTTTTTATTTATAGTTCTACGACAAAAAGTTACTTGACTAAAGTTGTAGAGGATTTAATTTGCAACAAAAAATGTTAATACATTTTTTTTATCAGATAAATAGTTTAAGAGATATATCGTAAAAACCATTTCAACCTCTATTTTCAAGATGACGGCCGTAGGACAAGGGTAGCGACCCCACAAACTTGGTTTTAGCTTTACACTGACCCCCCCTACAAATCAAAAAAATAAAATTGCGTCCTCTGAAAAACGCAACTTTTCAATGGACTACCAGCTGCCCCCGTTGTTCTTTCAAACCAAGTTATAATTTTAACCAATCGATTTTGGTAAAATGTTAAGGTTTATTGCAGTATATTAGTTAAAATAAAATATGTTTTAAATGAATTATTTTTTTTGTATACTTCGATATAAGATACGATAATAAATAAATAAAAAAATCTGTTTAAGTTTATGCCCAAACAAAAGACATTTACTCGGCATTTACGGGCATTTATCAGGCATTTACTCAATGCGCCAAAAACGCCAGGGCATAAACCCATCTCTAGGAACGACCGATTTGTGCCGGCTGGCTTAAGGTGTAGAGAGAGACTGAGTTTACTTGGAGAACATGGAATCGCGTCGAGAATAATTTTTACACATTACCTGCACTATACTGCAAATATTGATATTGAAAGAGGCGTCGTTAGGACAGAAAATCTGGGAATTTGCTGTGTTATAGTGCTGTATTATACTAATGACACCGACGGCTATTTACGCATTAAACTGTTTAAAAGACTTCCTACGTTCTTTTCTAGTTCATATTCAACATCACAGTTACATTTTATGATTATTTGTTTATATGACGGTTTATATGAAATATCAGAAGAGATTTCATATAAACCGTCATAATATAAATAAATAAATAAATAAATATTTCTGACACTCACACAACATTATCTAGCCCAAATTAAGTTTCTTAAAGAACTTGTGTTATGGATACTAGATAACTGATATACTTAAGAAATATATAAACATACATATTGAATAAATTCATATTTTTTATTAGAATAAACTTAAATAAACATATAAACATCCATGACTTGACGACTAATAATATGTGTGTTCATCACACATATATCCGCCGCCGCCGGGATTCGAACCCAGGACCTCTGGCATAGAAGGCAATTTATGTTACCGCTACACCAGCCGGTCGTCAAAATTGTCAGATTATTGTAAAAAGGACGGCACTATGTAGTGAATTTGAGTAATGCTTAGCGTGCTGTCACTAGCCTGTGTCCAATGTACAGAGGGCAGCACATCAAGCATTACAAATCTGACAAAAAAATTTACTTGAATCTGAACTCTATGCCCATTAAGTTAAAATTGGTTAAGGAAATTTGATAGGTAATTTAACGCTTGATCTGATGCCTTCTGTAGGTACAGTGATACAAACTTATCTGACCTGGTGGGGAAAATTGGAACTAAGATTTATCATTACTAGAGCTAGAGTTGTGGGATCAATGGCAAGGACACTAGCACCATAGTTTCTGGGTCATATAATTTTGTTATACTATTGGTATAATTAGTTTTGTTAACGATAGCAGTTTCTCGTGATGTACCCGCGTATCATCTGTATATCTGATCCTGTGCGCACCATTCTGTTCTTGTTAAGAAACAACCTTTTCTGTGCATTTTTTGACGATTTAAAAAATACCAAATATATCATAAAAGTAATGGCAGCCTTTGTTATAAAACGCACCGATAAATCCCATATCATCATGTTTCGAGTCAATTTACAATTGATTTCTTGATAAACTGTGATTATAAAAGCGCACCAGTCGTAAACAAGTACACTCCTCTTTGTTTATTCAAGACAAACACCAGGACAATGAACTGAATAGAAATTCAACTGTGGAAAAACATATTGATCTGTAAGTCCAAAAGAATAAAACATTTCCGATTGACGAATAAATTGTTTCTAAAACATGATTGCTTTTGAGTACTAGGCCACTTCTTTTCGCAGATCTTGCTTCTCTTTTTTATCTGCAGTTAAGGATATCTTCGATCTCTCAAATATTTCTCCCTTACGTCTTTGAAAATGAAACGCCTTCTTCTCGTCAACACGCAGTTTTACACCCTTATTTGATTATTTGATTCCTATATCTATACATATAATAAAATGGTAGTAAAGTCAAAACTGTACATTGAATATTTTTTTAAAAGAATACTTGGGGTATGATCTACAATCGAAACAGAAACAAAAAATATAGTTTTTAGAATTTTTGTCTGTTTGTCTGTTTGTCTTTCCGGGATAAACTCAAAAAGTACTGCATGGATTTACTTCAAATTTGGCATGAAGATAGTTAAGAAGTCGGGTCAACATATAGGCTACATATTATCACGCTAGCAGTGTTATAATCGTAGGTGCGTTTGGTGCTGCATAGCGTTCACGCAGACGACGTCGCGGGCAGCAGCTAGTTATTAATAGAAAGAACTAGGTATGCTTACAAAACTGCAGAAAATTTGCGAAGTAAAAATATTTCAAAGCCCGATTGCATCAGAATTTCGCGAACGGTTGAAGTATCTTTTATTCTCTTTTTGAATAGGTATTCATGAAAAGTCGTTTTCCCGGACAGCGAGCTCATGTAAAAAGTGGGTCAACAGCCTCCCTCCCTCCCATTGGTTGCACAGGAGCGGCTACTCGGTGTATCTAGTTTGTTATTGGTCAACAGAATGAGATTAATAGTGGGGTTATATTATTGAAATCAAATTTTCAATCCCAACATTCTTTTGTATGAAACTAGCTGTTTGGCGCGGTTTTAATTGCGCAATTTCAAATTCCGCGGGAATATCGGCGTAAAAAGTGCTATTGCGTACTGTAAACTATCACTATGCCAAATTACATTCAAATCCAGATTTTTAATGTAAGATAGTAATCTAGATTTTGAATGTTATGGCAACGCTTATTCATCGTAGAGTTTTAAATCTCTAACATCGATGTTTGAGATTTAATAAAGACATCTATGTAATACTAGCTGACCCGGCAAACGTTGTTTTGCCATATAGGTAAATAAAATAAAAAAAATAGATGTTGGCCGATTCTCATAGATACCGGATAAGCACAAAAAATTTCATCAAAATCGGTCAAGCCGTTTCGGAGGAGTATGGCAACGAAAACTGTGACACGAGAATTTTATATATTAGATAGAGATGTTTTAGGTTGCGACTTATTATCTCTAATATACATATTTATTGTATAATGTATAGTGAAGATGCAGACGCGACTGTTATATATTTTATCCAGGTATTCCTCAGGGATGGGGTTATTGCGATTCAAGTAAATATTGATGTTGTGACGACTTCGCAGTTGCTACGCAATTTCGTATTCGAGCATTTCGAGCCCTTCGATCGAACGTCCACGACTAAGAATCTGAAGACTTTCGATCGAAAATTCGTCAAAGGATACGGTGTTAAGCTATCAATAAAAACTAAATATGTTTTTATACAGGGTTATTGGCAATTAGACCGGAATATTTTTAAGGTCATTAAAGGAGGTCATATAAAGGAGGTCATTTCCAATCACTTGATCCCAAATCATGTAATTCGAAAGTGTACAATTTGTAAAATATTTTGGGTTGTTAAAAGTTAATGACAAGAACACTGTATAATTCCAATGGAGGATTATACAGTGAGGGATTTCATGATCTGTGCAGTTAAAATGCTAATTGTTGTACTTCTTTGTATAGCCAGATAGTTGTAGTTGTTTTTCAAAGGAAGTGCATTGAAAATTCATTAGCACTTTTTTGGAGAAAATAAGCTGTTTCTGTAAACGTTTCTTCAAAAAATCATTTATATTTTAAACTTCCTGTAGCTTCTGTTCGGAATCACACTGAAATTTTGTTATTGTTGTACAATCATACATTAAACACATAATATTGAAATCGGACCGTTACTTTTTTAACAATTGATGTTTGAAGGAGTATAACTGGGTTTTGAGAAAAATTAGGAAGAACCCAAATATTTAAAAAATTCTACTCTTTCGAATAAGGTACATGATTTGTGCTTCAATGTTTAAAAATAACCTTTCCTACGTTACCCTAAATAGTTCCGGTCTAGTTAACAAACACCCTGTATAGAGAACGTAACAAATACAACTAACACTCGGGTCTCAAATCTGCCATTATCCAAGACGTAGACAAAACATTTACTATTTTCTAAGATTTAAGTTCATCTTTCTTTCCATTCTGAAGTGCTGAAAATAAGTTAAAAGTAATCAGTAAGTAGTTCTAATACCTATTCAACCTCTTCATTAACCGCCCTGAAAAAAAAAGCAAAAACTTGTCAAAATACATAACCAGTCTCACCTTTCCCAACCTCTGTTGCTACGTTGCATGTAGGTGCGACATTTATCATCCTAGCCTCCCAGACTTAACCCCCCCCCACCCCCCAGGGTGGTAGGTTCTAAGGTCAAGGTGGTTGGAGGGGCGCATGCGCCCTGCATCGCGCTGCATCAGTGGTTTTTAACAGACGATGAAGAAACTAAATATATAGGAACATTCATAACTAGATGACACCCCATGTCACAATGAAACCATCTTCAACCGACTTTCAAAATGAGGAGGTTCTCAATTCTGTGTATGTTTTTGTGTATTTGTGACACGATTTTTTGGACAAATATGAATTGATTTTAAATATTCTTTCATATGATAAAGGATACTTCCGAGACGGTCCCATAAAAAAATCATCGAAATCGATTGAGTATTTCATGAAAATTTTTAATTTTTTGAAAATATAGACAAGTATGAGTACGGAGAATATTTACATTCGAAATTCTTCATTACTGTAATGATGCGTACAGATTACTGTAATGGAACTAGAAATGTAACGTTCTGCGCACGTTGCTTATTTGGACGTGTAGTGCGTAGAATGTTACGTTACTAGATCCATTACAGCAATCTGTACGCACCATTACAATTTGCGATTACATGATTTGGAAATCTCGTGAAGTTTTGCCCATTGACGACCCTATGCTTCAGCCAAAGTTAAGGACGTGAAGTCGGTTTTTTTTCAAAAATAAACAATGTTGATACCGCGTGAATAAAATACCAATTACATGGTACCTCTAGAAAATAATTTATGACCTATTTCATATTTTTTGAGTATTAGGTATTTAAACAATTTATTGCTTCAAACATTTTCTTAGCAGAATAGGTTGGATCTATTCGGTATTTTTAACTTGTGCCAAAAATTTATAACAAAATATTCTGTTTACTTTCAATAAGTTTATTTGTGGAATTTTTTTTCGTTGTTATTGTTTATTATTGGTTCTTTTGTCATTATTGTCAACAAAAATAGAATTAGTGTGAAATACCTCGGGGTTAAATTCCGTTTGATTTAAAGCCTCAATAGGTGATGTGTTAACGTGCTGAAACAACCTCTATAACTTATGTCTTCTTAAAATTTTGCATGCAGCAGTTTCATTGTCAAAATTTCTTTATTTGTTATGGGAAATGCGTGGCTGCATCTTCTCTTAGAAAAATCTTATTTATTTATTCTTCATTGGACACATGGAGTAAGAAAAAAATTGAATACTTAACTATGTTAAAAGCACAGTGCACAATAGGCGGCCTTATCATTTAAAGACGATCTCTACCAGGCAACCTTGATTTTGGTCATGGCATCACGTGACTGAAGTGGTTAAGAGAAGCTTTTTTTTAACCCCCTGCAAAGAATATATTTTATTCCGTGACACCCTCTATAAATAGACAAGATATTCTTGTTAGCGCGAAGTACGGAAATCGTTATGTCGTCATTGTCGTTTCCATGTTACGTATACTATGATCACAGAACGACAAGCGGCCACACATCTTAAGCATCACTTTCGTTTAAAATTGGTAAAAAAAAAATATTTAAAGTCTGTCTACTTATGTGGTTTTCAATTATTTTTTCTGCTTCTTAAGACTAAAGAAAAGTACGATCTCTATATAAACATTTTATACATAAATACATAACTTAACGCCTGTAGCCCTAATAATAAATATGTAGGGGTAGGCAGAACACCAGATGCCATAAAACCATCTGATGTCAACTTTGACAGATTTGGAGGTATTATAATGATGGAGAGAGACTTTTGCAGTGACATGGGGTCAGACTATAGCCTGCAAAAACACCAAAAAAAACCTCCGTCCCTTAACTGACTTTTAAAAGAAGCAGCTGACACATTTTATGTTTTTTTTTTTCGCTCCCAGTCCAGCATACCTATATACATGTTAAAATAATAGATCCTTCGATCCGGATAAAAACCATCACACCATCATACCGTTTCACTTTTCTAATTTCGTATTTTATTGCAGCACAAAATTGCTTTATGCTTAATGGCTGTTCCGATCAATTGCGGCACGATCTGCTTATCAATCAAATAATTATTATTTATGCAACAACGGACTCGGGACTGGTTGTTTCAAATTCAACTTGTCAGTTCAAGGCCAGTGTCAGCTTATAAATAATGTTACGTTGGCATTATTATGTAATGGAACGTGTGAACACCATTACGAATACGTTTTTTTTTCTTATAATTAACTTTATAATGAATGGTTTGATCGAAACAGTTGATTGTCTAACACTTGTGGTGCGCATGCGCATCTTCGTATTAAAATCTTGTGGGAAAGGACTGTTAACACGTTACTGAAGTATATCAATAATTAGATTTCAACCGGCTTCAAAAAAAGGAGAAGGTCTTAATTCGTCTGTATGTTTGTTACCTCATAAATTTTGACTGAGTGATCCCATTTCTATGGAGGTAGAGGTGGAAGTATCGATGGAGGATACTTCACAGTGGGTCCTATACAGGGTGACTGGTGACAAATTTTAGATAATTAAGGAGAGCACTCTGTACTCGATTCTGGTAATAATTATGTATGAAAAGTAGGTACTTAATTTTTCACTAGAATTTCCTGTGAGTAAATAAAGTTTTGTTGCTATTTACTTTACTTACGCCCGAGTCAATCGCGTCACGTGACCTCGCATGCGGATCGCTGCCAATACTGTTCTCTTCTCTTCATTGTATGATCTCAACCTATTACGTCCTCGAATTTCATAAGTGACCCACAAGTCACCCTGTATAAATTTCATCGAAATCAATTGAGTATTACATGATTTTTTTTAAATATGTATGAATTCGGAGATCGTTTACCTTGACGACCTTATACTTCAGCCAAAGTTTTGACGTGAAGTCGGTTTTTTAATGCTCTGCATTCGTTGATTATTAAAGTTCTACTCAAAATACAAGTATGTTATTGAAACATTGAAATTACCACTGTCACCTGTTATTTAAACATTAAAATTGCCACTATAAAGTAACAAGATACTCATCTTTTCAAACAGTTTACAAAACTTTCGTGTTCCATGTATTGATATTTTATAATAACCACTTGTACGCATTTTTGCTGCACATTATTTTTATTTATCGACCACTTTGGCTATGGGGTAAACTTGTCTGCCTGAAAAGAAATGTCTGCGCGTTTATATTTATTTGTATTATATTCTAGGATTCCCCTAGTTCGCTACATGGTATCCCATAACACAAGCTATGCTTATATTGTGGCCATGTAGTTGGTGTGATTGTCTGGGGATTTTATTTTATTATTTATGTAAATATGGACTATTTTCAGGTATGTTTTCTGGTCCATTGCCATTACCTAAACTTTATATTTTTAGAAGTGAAAACTTGTTTTGGCTCTCTATCTCTACAAAATTGTTATTGTATTTCCTAGCTGTAAGTTTTCCCAAAGATTGTAAATAAATAAAAAATAAATAAATAAATAAACGCGTATTTTTTTATGCATTTGTGATCCATCGCTATCACTAGATACTTCTGCAATTAATCTATGCTTTAATGAAGCCTCTGTGTTTTATTTCGACTTTGGCGTCTTCCGAGTTAAAGTATCAAGCCTAGTTAAGGAAAAAAATACTTATCGCAAAAACTAAACGTGCCTCTCGACTCTTGCTTAACAACGCACGTGTCGTTTATATAAAAAAAAAAAAAAAAACTAGTCTTGAGTATAGACTGTGCCAATAGATCTTTGGAAATGGAATTATAAACGTACGTGATCGTCTTATAAATAGTGCATTAGTAATGTTGCTGTTTGCCAACTTGCGGCAAACATCATATTAGTTCAGTATATACCCAATAATACATGATTTTAATTTAAATCCTTAGGTGAACTTCGTATTTATTTAAAAATGAATGCATTTATCCACGCTGGACTGGGAGCGAAAGAAAAACATAGAATGTGCCAGCTGCTTCTCTTCCCGGGCATACTGTAAGTCAGTTAAGGGACAGAGGTTTTATTGGCGTTTTTGCCGGCGATAGGCTGACCACTTGTTACTGCAATAGTCTCTCTCCATCATTTTAATACCTCTCTAAATTTGTCAAATGTGACATCAGATGGTTTTATAGCCTCTGGTGTTCTGCCTACCCCGGGACACAGGCGTGAAGCTATGCATGTATGTGTGTTATTTATTTATTGACCGATAAACTTAGTGTTTAAACGAAGGTCGTTAACAATGAAAGGCAGTTTCATCGATATCGTTCCGTGTTACTCATGAATGAATGACAGAACAGCGTGACACGAACAATCTGCCATTCAACTCAGTTTTACAGATGTTCTTTTCAATATGTGTTGCAATTTTTGTAAAATCGAATACGAATATATCATTTCATATGCAGTTATAGCGACATTCCAATCGTGTTTCTAAGCTATTGCATAGCTTCTATCGCGGGCCTTGAGCGTGGGGACCGAATCCAGAAATTCCGTAACGAAAAAAACCTAACACCGACCGGCACAGTGGTGATACTTTGATTTCATAACTTTATATGCGGGCTTTAATAAACAATCAGCGCCATCTGCTAGGAACTTGTGGAACTTCATATTAGATCAAACATTACTGCATTAATAAAATAAATAAATAATTATAATTGCATAAGTTGATAAAAAATGCTATGCAATAGCTTTACCGCGGCAGTCTCCGAGTGCCACACGTCTTTTTTATGAAAGACTAAAGACCCGCGACTGATCACCTGATGGTAAGTGGAAACTGGCTCTTCACAAAATATTACCGGAACGTATCACCGATGCAGCGGTAATATTTTGTGGCAGATATTATATAAATGGTTGTCACTTATCAGTCGGACCCTGATAAGCAAATATCAAAATCGATTAATCCGAGTGACCCTACTACCAAGCGAGGGTCACTCGGATTAATCGATTTTGATATTTGCTTATCCAGGGCGTTAGGACTATTCTAAGCCTACACGGACTAACTCACTGAATAGAATTACGTTTAAATTGAAAGTTAACTCAGTGTTTAACCTATCAGCTGCCTAATTAGGCTATAAGAGACCGGCAAGAGACTGTATTTGAAAACATTAGCAGGAACAAAAATGTCAATACCTTTGTTTGTTTAATGTTTGGATCCGTAAAATATTAAACAGAAAATGTGATATCTATGGAAACGCATCGCTTAGAGCTACTTACTACTATTGACCGGAAAAACCCTTTATCTGATAAATAACCTTTTCAAAATCTTACCCAAATGAAAGGGTAACCCTATTGGTAGGGCAAACCCATCAATGTAGTGACACTTTTGAATAAACTTAACTATTTTTGATGCGCTTACCCAATCATAAAGAATTTAAATCTTATATTTAAGCGCTTACCATGATTACGGTTACCCTTTTTCTATCGTTTTGCTATTTTTGACTGCGCGTAGAGATTAAATTTGCCTGCGCTGAATGGGTAAACTTCAATTGGGTTTTCGAATAGGGTTATTGCTTAGCCGAAGTAACTATTGATATTGAGGTTTAAGTTAGACTAAGTCGACGATATGGTTACCAAATTGATAGGGGTTAAGGGTAAGCAGTTCCGGTTCCTGCTTACTACTAAGCAAGCTTGAATGACTTTAGAATCACGTAAGCCGTATTTTGTCGTAATTAAGTGTACACGCGAGCGTACCGGGTTATATAAATCTTTGTGGACAACGTTATATTACGTATTTCTATTTAGAAATCGTTGTGGCGCCATGTTTACTGTGCATACATCGATATCGCAGGTTAAGCGATGTTCGGCGCGGTCGGTAGCAGGATGGGTGACCGCCCCGATCATTTATTTCTCACGCTTCAGAGGGCACGTGAAGCAGCCGATCCCCGTTGCTGTATACTTTTTTTTCGTTCGTTATTCCCTCAAATCTAAGAAATATTTTAAGCGAGATGACCTTAAAATTGACTTACAGAAATTCTCATTTTTATACTAGCTTGATAGAAAATCATATGCTCACAAATAGAAAGTCGAGAGTAACACATATAAAACCGCAATATTTATAAAAATTAAGTGCAAAATTGTTTCCCAAGTAATTGGTTGTCATACGGAATACGCAGCGGAAAGTTTTCGGCCGCAGTTTTTACAAGGAACCAGTTTTTTTGACGTTTCCGACAGCCGAATTGTTTCTGGAAGCTTAAATCCGAAGCCTCCTTCGTAATTTGTTAAACATTTTTCGAAATTACTGACTCACGTAGCCTCGAGTTAAATCGCAATTATGTCGTCATAGTAATAATACTTGGATGGTACTTATAAAAATATAAATTAGTTCAAATAGATTGAAGTAAACTGTTCAACTTGTAGGAATAGTGAGGGTTGCGTGGAAGAGATTGCTATGAAGTGATAAGGTCGTCCAAATTGAATTATTTCTATGTAATTTTTGTACTGGGATTTTTATTTATGTAAATGGCAAAAAAGAATTTGAATTGATGTTTGTTAATAATAGTAAACGTCTTATAGTAAACAAAAGATTAAAAAATCTTCCATGCTGGGCTGGTAGCAAAAGAAAAACATAGAATGTGCCAGCTGCTTCTCTTCCCGGGCATACTGTTAAAGCCAGTTAAGGGACAGAGGTTTTATTGACGTTTTTGTAAGCGATAAGCTGATCCCCTTACACTGCAATAGTCTCTCCATCATTATAACACCTCCAAATTTGTCAAACGTGACATCTAGTTTCTCTGGCGTTCTGCCTACCCCATAAGGGATACAGGCGTGAAGTTATGTTTTAACCGGGTTTCGTCGCGTTAACTTATAAATCGAATTTTAACTTGACATTTCGGTGTCTTCACACACGCCATAGTCACGAGTGACAGACCTAAGCATGACATTCATATATAAATCAACCGTCATGTATTGCCAATCTACGAGCTTAGCTTTCGGGATAGAACTAGCGTGCTATACATGCCCAGACTCGATGTTTTAAAACTAGAAACTGCTCTGGTAACCATAGCAACGAGCACCCGTGTAGCTCTGTATCGATTGCCGCCCTTTCACAAGCGGTGTGCATACATATTATGTAGAGTTGTAACTGACTCGCTAATTATATAGTGCACCCTGTGAAGTAAGGTCGAATGAGCGGTTAGGCGACATGCGATTTAAAATTAAAGGGGTAACTAGGGTGTCCATAACGATCTTATGGTATCGGGACGAATAGGTATAAAATCCATCTATTTACGCCATTATCATATTTAGAAACTACGAAATTGAAAAAAAAAACGATTAATTATCTTAGTATTCTCCAAGAAAGTGTTTTTAGTGACAACATACTTATCATGAAGAAAATTATGCTCCAAAAGTGACTGGTTCCAAAGTTTCTTGCCAAATATGGTCCTATTTTTGTCTCTGTCCTAATGAAATGAAATGAATGAAAAAAAAAATCATCATAAGACCATCGAATGGCCGCTTAATGACATCACAATTTTTTTTGTCCTAACCGGTGTTTATCCTCAATTTTACGTAACTAATGGTAAGTGAGGACGGGGTTGAAGATGCAGCCTAGGTGCCTCTTCGACCTCGTCATTATTTATTACGTTTGAACTGGCTCTTCATAAAACAACCGAAACCCATCACCGCGGAATCTAGTCAAGTTGACCGTGTTTGCGTCCTACCCTAAGCGGGGGTTGGGTCCTACTTAGGATTGATCTTTTTAGACTCTTGTATCTTTAGACCTTTGACTTTTTCTTTGCTGAACCTCCGTGAAAAGTTGAGCCTGTAATTTTGTTTTATTTTGGACTCAACCTAATTGCTTCCATGCTGGACTGGGAGCAAAAGAAAAGCATAGAATGCTGCTTCTCTTTTTAGGCATACTGTAAAATTCAGTTATAGGACAGAAGTCTTTTTTGGCTTTTTTTTGGGCAATAGGTATCATTATAATACCTCTAAATTTGTCAAACGTGACATCAAATGGTTTTATAGCCTTAGTTTTGTCTATCCCTTCAGGAATACAGGCGTGAAGTTATGTATGTGTATGTACCTATGTCGACCTAGCATTTGAATTCTGCATTCCCGTTACATAAATAATATGACCTAACTATACGGCCTTCGTGGTGCATTATCGAATAGCTAGGTGACACGCAACAGGTAGCTGGTTTGATCCCCGCTGCTAATGGTTTTTACGTGTATTGTCAATGTATAGACAATGTATTGAGAAGAAATGTCTGCTTACTTATTTTTCATTTCATATTTTTTTGTGGCACTGTTTACTTATAATATATAGGTAGCAAACATTACGAAAAATATTCCGAAAAAAAGAAGATTAAAGATACACATGTATTTGGCTAAATCGTAACATGCCGTCGAGTTAGCAATAACTCAGCGCGGGTTCAGTTATAACCAAAAAAAAAACACCCAAACAAGACTAAATAATATTTTCCTGACACCTGCACATAGCTCTGCTTGTTTATTATCTTGATATTATTTAAAAGAGCCAAGACTATGATTGGAAAAATAAACAAAGGCAGTTCTTTCTACGCCTTTGCAAAAAAGTAACCAACAAACTTTCCGTTCAACTCTTTGGAACATCAAAATACGACCTCCAGGTCTTTCTCCGAATCCTTTCACAAGTACAAACTGCATTTGATTGATATACATAAGGATTGTAGTATAGTTGCTGCCATGCTGTGTCGTGTCTAGATTTGCCACAGACGTCGTGTAAATTCGGCAGGCTATTGATCTGCGACTGCGCGCTGACGAGCAACAGGCTATGACGCAGTTACGAGGTACACTCAGCTGCACTCACCCTTTTTCTCCTGGTAAAGAAAATTGGGCATCCAACAAGATGATCTCAAGTTGGGAGGAGGTGGATGCGTGAACGAAAGGACAACCTAGGTTGTACTGACAGTGTAGGACGCAATCGGGAATAAGCTTATCCAATAACCGTTGCCTTTTTAGGGACAGTCGTGAAAATGAGCTGGTTTTAAAGCTGCGCAGAAATTACCCGTGATGTATTGTTTCAACAGTAGTACCAAACAGGTTTAGGATGGCAAATTTTAGGCTTCGAAGTTGGCGACATTTAAAAACTACTTTATGGTAGCGGATTAAAACGGTCTGGATTCGCTGAAATTGACCGTGCACTCGGTAGGATTTTAGCTTGGTGTTATGGAAGAAACGTAACCTTATGCGGTGGAGTTGGAAGCTGCTTTTGTGGCTGTGTGTACTGGCGAGCGAGGGCTTTTGTTCTTGTAGGGTGGTCTAAGAATAGCTTTGTAAAGGCGACTAATTGTAGTTAACCCTGCCTGGTGACAGGATACCTTTAGTTACATAATGTCTCCGGTAAATATGATTTACAAGGTGAACTTGGCAGGATTTCCAGTATGGCGTTGTAGACGAAACGCAGCCTTATGCGGTTTAGTTTGGAACTGTTTTTGTAGTTGTTTTTTAATAGCAAGGGATGGATTTTGTTCTTGGTTGGTAGGCTAATATTAACCCTGTAAGGGGTTGACTAATCGTCGTGAACTGGTGATAGGAAACCTTTAGTGATATAAATGCTGCGTCTAAGTATAATTGCTGTGATTAGTGACGTGTATTGGCGTAATTAAACATTCTCTTTCCTGAACTTTTTGTTATGTTATAAAAATATGGCATGAAGTTTCATACATCGCGATATCTGTTGATATTTAACTGTGTTAATATTTTTATTTTTACTACAAGGCTTCCAGTTAATAAAAGAGAATAATAGGAAAATCAAGTTAGAAGTTTTTAATTCGCATTCGTTTTTGGACAACCATTCATTACAAAAATACAATGAGAGGTTTTCTGACAGCTCATTAAAAAAACAAAAAGGTACAAAAGGCTTCGATAGATGGCGCTTTACAAAAGGCGAAGTCTTGTCTTTCATACAAACATAACGTCACGCCTAAATTCCTTATGGGGTAGGCAGAACACCAGAGGTTGTAAGACTATCTGATGTCACGTTTGACAAATTTGGAGGTATTATAAAGATGGAGAGAGACTATTGTAGTGACAGGGGTTAGCCTATCGCCCACAAAAACGCCTTTAAAATCTCTGTCCCTTAACTGACTTTTACAGTATGCCCGGGAAGAGAAGCAGCTGGCACATTCTATGTTTTTCTCTCATATAGCCATTTATTCTACACTGCGTTTTTAAAAGTAAAATAAATGAATTGACGTCTGTATCAAAAATTGAACTTATAAATAACCATAGATGGTAGGTACCACTTACCTACATAATAGTATACAGACTTAACGCCCTTTTAAAAGTGCCATCTATAGAGGTTTTTTTAACTAATGTTTATGAGCTATCAGAAAACTCCTCATTACAAACATACAAAAACAATTTAAAATACAGTAACCATTTTTATCACGCGAATACACAGCAGTCTTAAAATATTATTAATTGAATATATGTCTGTGTTGAACAAATAAAAAAACTTTACAGTCTCAAGGTTTGCTGACCATGGCTTCCTACTGATATTTTTTTGACTTTGCGCAACAGTCGTCGGTTAAATATTTATCGATATTTGCAAGGTTAGAATGCGATCACAGAAAACTAACTGACTATATTAGAACAATCATTGTCATAAGCAGTAGTTTAGTTTTAACCTTATTATAATTATTAACTTACATATTGGATGCTTAATTATAAAGAAGAAAAAAATATTTACAGTACTGTTGCTATGTTGTGAAGCCCTATCATGAGATGCAAGTGGGTTGGCTGTATATCGTTACAAGAAAACAGTTTCGATAGGAATCTGCTGTTTCACATGGGAATGAAACATGTTATTGCTAAAATACCGGGCTGGAAACCAAGAGAATGTTGATGGATGGATGGATGGTAGATATTGTAATTTTAAAGAGGGATAGAACGTCCAATCGAATGAGAAATGTTAATTTGGCTGCATATTTTTGCAATTGTTTCAAATATGCTCTTGACACAAAAAAATCTTCATTCATTGTCCAAATATGAATGGTAAGCAAAACGCTGTAAAGGTCATTAAAACACGTTAATATTCAAATATATCTGTGATGCGGGTTTCGGGCGCGTGTTCGACCAGTTTTAATATTAAAAAAAAAGTATTTCTAGTTACAACAGCGGGTTCGGGGCATTTTGGAAATTTTAACGGAAATATGTACACGGAAAAATGCTTCAATGATGTATTCGAGTGTCAACAAAAACTTTTCCTGATAAAAGTGGCGTAATACTCGTGGAATAAATCATCAAAAAATGACTAAGCAATTGCCAAGTTTGTACATGATTATCTTATCACTAAGATTGTAGATAGTTCGTCCGTAACCGCTTCACACTAGAATGCAATGAACGATAAGAACGGTACTAAGATCAATAGCCATTAATGTGTGAAAACATGTAAACAAACTAGCATCCTGCGACTTTACTCGCTTGTACTGTTACAGCCCGTTCACACATGGTCCGTTTTACTGAATACCTTTTTTGTACCGTAAATACGTATACGGAATACTGTGCCATATGTGAAGTCGTTCATACAACCCCATGCGCCATCGATGAAAAAACAAACATATCCAGTAAAACGGACCATGTGTGAACGGGCTGTAACGTGTAGAACAAGCTCCGTAGTAAAGATGTCCGGACTTTATAAATCGAATATTATTGAGGTTTATGATGCATTAATATAATCAACGAATGCAGAGCATTAAAAAACTGACTTCATGTCCAAAACTTTGGTTAAAGTAATAATAATAATAAAGGTCGTCAATGTAAACATATTAGGTAAGCATAAGTATTTTTCAAAAAATTTAAAATCTTTCATGAGCTACTTAATCGATTTCAATGACATTTATATGGTACCTCCTCTGAAAAATATTCTATATATGAAACAAGAATATTCAAAATCGATACACAACTGTCCAAAAAATCGAGTAACAAAGATACAAACAAACATACACACAAATTGAGGTCCTCCTCCTTTAGGAAGTCGGTTGAAAATCGGGCTTCAGGTAGGGTTGCCAACCATACTGTTTACAGCTTAATAATAATCATTTATTTCATCATCAAAAAGTACATTTGAAAATATGGGCCAAGAGCCTCCTTTTAAGCTCGAGAGCCTGTGCCGGGAGACCCCGACCTTCCATAGCATAATTCATAGATTACAGTTTGAAATAAGAAGTAAGTACAATTCCACCTTTAGTTAAAAATGCATAACATAAGGAGCTTAATACTGTATATGCTACACTTTAATTAATAATTTGTGCAAGAAGCTCTAAAAATATGTGTTTCAAACATTAAATAAATTGAATACTGTTTATTTTTCCTAAATACTGTTTGATATTTTTTTCAGACTCAAATATACTTTATTTCTAGAAAAAAAAGTTTGCAACCCTAGGCTTCAGGTGACCTCACCTTTCCGAAATTGCACTTGTTAATCGGGAACACATTGACTGACACGTGTTTAATTAAAATAGTTGCGCCAATATTAACTATGGCATACGTAATCTAAACAAAGTAACTGGTACTATAAGGAAATGCTACTGCTGCTTCATCAGTATCATGTTACAGTACTTATTGTAGAAGTACCTTCAATTGCGATTTATCCTCTGATATGCAAACTTGACATAACAATGGAAAGAAATACGTTGACCTACTTTGCTTCCTTGCGGGACCTTGACATGGATTTAAGAAAATACGACTATGAACCCTAAAAGAAACCACAAGCTGTTGTTTATTCCAATTTCAATCTTTCATTGAAATGATGCTGTGTTTTTATTTTTTAAATTGAATGTCTTTTTATTTTATTGTTTTCCTTGTTTACTCCATATATGGAGTTGATGATCGCTTTGGCAAAGGGGTAAACGCTTGTATCTCTTATGGGGTAGGCAGAACACCAGGGGTTATAAAACCATCTAATTGTCACGTTTGACAAATTTGGAGGCATTATAATGATGGGGAGAGATTATTGCAGTAATAAAGGGTCAGCCTATCGCCCGCAAAAAAAAACCTCCAATAAAACCTCTGTCCCTTTACTTACTTTTACAGTATGCCCGGGAAGAGAAGCAGGTGGAACATTCTATGTTTTTCCTTTGCTCCCAGTCCCAGTAAGTTGAATTATGCCTATCAACTTTTTGCCATAATTCTATGATTAATTTGCCTTGTAAACGAGTACCTACCGTATTTCTATAATCAACGAATGCAGAGCATCAAAAAAACCGACTTCACGTCAAAACTTTGGCTGAGTTGAGAATGGCATCAACGTAAACATTCTCCGAAATCACACATATTTTTCAAAAGATTGAAATTTTCAATGAAGTTCCCAAGCGATTTCGATGAAATTTAAATGGTACCATCTATGAAGTATCCTCTATCATATGAAACAACAATTTTCAAAATCAATTCATAATCGTCCGAAATTCTGCTTGGTGGTAGGATCCCTTCTGGGTCCGCCTGGCTAGCGACCACCCTTTATATAAAGTCTGCCGCCAAATGTTACCGCTCCGGCGGTAATGTGTTCCGGCAATATTGTATAAAGAGCCAGTTCCCTCCTAAACCCGTGTGCTTTCATCTTCGACCTCATCGTCACTTACCATCAGGTGAGATTGAGGTCAAACGCGGGTTTAGTCACTTATAAAAAAAAAAAAGACCTCCTCCTTTTTTGGAAGTCGGTTGAAAATCACCGTTGTATATTTACTTGGTCAGAATTTCGCTATAAACACCGGAAAAGCGGTTACTGTAGTTTGGACGTTTCATAGGAAACAATGTTGCTACAAATTTAACGATAACAAATAACAAAAGAGCGACTCGTGTCACAGATACTCTGACCATCCTGTACTCGTGCTGAGTAGGTGTTCTCTAGCCACCTACGTTACTGCGACACATGTGGACATTATATTTAAACCTCTATACATATGTATAAATGAAGCTTATGGTCTTTGACATCTATGGTCTCGTTACTCATGCAGATGGGATCGCGTTATTTGCATATTATCGTCCTTCTTATCAATGGTTTGTGGAATTAAAAAAATTAACAAATTAGATGTCGTGTATCGTAAAGATCGTGATAGCGCAGCGTTTTTACTGGCGCCATATGTCATAAGTTGGATTACCAGCCGGGGTGGATATGTATTTATTATCTACTGTTTTTCGGGTTTGGCTGCGTGCGTTATGGGATATAAAAACTGTAATTAATTCTGTTTTGGGAATTTGAAATGAACAAGCTAAAATTACAGCTGACTTTCGAGACATTTTGCGTTATGCATAGTTATGTTTCTCCGGAGCTAGAACAACTTTAGACGAAAAATCATACGCGCTATTCCGGAAGTTTGATAACATAAGTTTGAAACATAGTTTCGATGTTTGTATTGATATAAATAGCACCTTTTATAAATAGTCCCTTCTACGAATGCAATCTAAAAATAAAATGTGTACAATGACATAAGGAGATAAGCTAAATAAGCAGGCCACAGCTGATAACAACTTTATTTTAAGAGCATCAGTAGTGTAGTACTGCTGCAACATTGTTAAAAATGCATTAACCTATCTGAGTATGTAGGTAAATTGAAGACTCATTTGGAAAACAAATAATACTGTTACCAAACTATTTGTAAATAACAGTAAACGAGATAATTATAAAATATGAGAATCCAATTTGGACTGGAAGCGAAAGATAAACATAGAATGTAAAAGCTTACTGTAAAAGTCAGTTAAGGGACATAGGTTTTATGGGTGTTTTGCGGACGATAGGCCCTGTTACTGCAATATTCTTTGTCCATCATTATAATACCTCCAAATTTGTAGAAACGTGACATCAGATGTTTTTATAGACTCTGGTGTTCTGTCTACCCCATAAGGTATACAGGCGTGATGTTATATTGTCTATGTATGTATAAATACGGGCCTCATTTCATCAATTTAGGTAATAATAAGTTATCTTTTTGTCCACAGCGAGAGCAGCATGTTCGTGTCGCAGCGGCGCTGGATCCTGAAGACCTGCGGCACCACCACCCCGCTGCGCTGCGTGCGCGCCGTGCTCGCGCTGGCCCGCGAGCAGGCCGCGCACTCGCGCGTGCAGAACGTGTTCTACTCGCGCCGCGAGTACGCGCGCCCGCAGGCGCAGCTCAAGCCGCACGATCATTTTGATAGCGAGGTCAGTATGCAATACCTCCACAGAAAACTACCCGCGTTTTTAGATTTAACCACCTAACTACCCGCATCTTTTGAGGTCACAACGTATTTTACTCGCGCCGCGAGTTAGGTGTTCCTTGCTTCCGAGGGATTAACTGTGGAGTCCAAACGGGCCATTGGCCCCTTTTGGAGGGAACGTAGCCCAAAGAGTTGGTCGGTCCAAGGGGTAACGTATGACGCTGCCTAGCCCCCCTCGCGATCAAGATCGCCAGAGGTCTCTCGCACGAGACGTTCGACAGGCGATCAGTGTAGGAGGCTGACCTAAACATACAATCAACAGTAGACTACCCGCATCTTTTGAAAATCGCAATTTGTGCTACTTACGTCGCGCCGCGTGAGTGGCAGTGCCCAAACATCCGTCCATTTATCTACTGGAGACAGATGCGGTCGTATCTATAGAACTAATTGTCAACCACCCGCATCTTGGTACCTAAACTCGAGTCAGGACTTCGTGAGGCCGCTCTAGCATTTTGATAATGAAGGTAGGGGCTGCACTATTTCGGCGCTAGCACTTTAAAAGCTTTTTGCTTGACAAGAATGGTCAAAATAAAATCGCTGTCTGACGCTGTTCGGTGCAATTTATTATTCTCTTACACGCTTAAAGAATTAATAAATATGCATACAAAAATGGAATGAAGTTGTTTACGTAAACAAATAATAACTCGACCAAGATCTACGTCTTGAACATAACAAATATATTACGCTACAACTAAATCAGAAACAAGATAACAAGATTGTAGATGCACATGCACAGATCGAACAACAATCAACATCGTATTCACACGTCTCGATCGCGGAAACGTATCTTTGGCAGCGGGCGCGGTGACTCAGTGCGCGCGCCATGTGCGCAGTGACACGAGTTCGAACCCGGCAACATTGTGTGCGCAGATGATCGAGTACAGGGTAGCGGGAATTCGTTTATCACGACGTTTCATGTTGATTAGCACGAAGAGCTTTGTTGTTTAAGGCTGCGTCCCCAGTAAGCAAACTGTTAGCGGCCAACTGAGTGAGCCGCAAATTTGTGGCGAACTGAAATTTGAGTTCGCTGCAAACTCTGATAAATTTTGCGCCCTGAAAATTCTTACATCCACCAACCAGCACTGGGCCAGCTTGGCGGATTATGATTTATGGGTTTGAGCCAAAATAAATGTACATGAGTAAAAAATATCGTGTCCACCCCCTTTAACCCATAACTGTGGCCATGTTTATTGCATTTAACATGTTTATTTCTATTTTTTTTATTACACTGGACCATGTAGGTATATTCAAAATTAGATGTCATTTTTACACGGACACAAATAGTTTTTTTTTAAATAATAATATTTAATATACATATTTTTTTTATCCATACAAATGAAACATGTCCATTTCACTACCTCGTTACGATAATAGCTCAAAACTTCCAAAATTTCTTAAGAAGCTTAGAATTAGAATTTTATGAAAGGTCCGTATATAATCTGGCCTACTCTTTTACTGATATTTTACGACCTAGCTTTTCAAATAATAAAAATAAAAATAATTTATGAGAGCATCCTAGATTTCGCCCTGTGAGAAACAATTTGTGAGAAACGCTGTTTACACTCCTGTAGAATTATAGAAACTACCACTTCTCAAAATTTTTTATAGCTGGCAACATGTTACATCATTTATTAAAAAGAAAAAGTGTCAGTCTCCCTCTGTGTTTTGGTGTGTTGTTGATTTTATTTTGGTCGTCCATATTTCTTGTGAAAAAATCCTGTGAGAAACACAGTAACATCAAAAAAAGTAAGTACTATTTTTGTTTATTATTAGTGCAAAGCATTTTGATAGCAAAGTGATAACGATACAACAGGTTCACGCTTTCGTAGTATCGGATTTTTAGGTTATAATTAAATAAAGTGATTTAAATGTTGCATGTTGGTATGCCTGTGAGAAACGTTCGAACAAAAATGTAAAACTAAGGCTCGTTTATACTGGTCATATTTCTCACATGACCGTTTCTCACAGTATTTAATTATACTCATATTGACGGACTTAAAAAAGGAGATTCTCAGTTTATATGAATGTATGTGTATATATTTGGCTGTGATTATCTCACGTTTAGGCTGAACTGATTTTAATGTGTTTTTAAAAAAAAGTATTTATTACACATCGAAGAAGGTTCAAAAAGTCAGACATAAGGTTGATTGTGATTTTTGAAGGTGGTTTTATTTTTGACCGACTACCAAAAAAGGAGGAGATTCCCAATTCGTCGGATTTTTTAAGTATGTTCCTTGATTATTCGAAGACGCCTGAACCGATTTGAAAAAAAAAAAAACTTTTTTTGTTTGAAAGGATATAATTTACATATGATCCCGTTGTCTCCAAGTCAGGATCTAATGATGGAAACCTAAAGATATCGAGGAAGACCCTCAAATTTTATAGACACGCACCCCACGTTTTCAAGTATTTAATTAAACTGTTCTGGTATTTAGGTCTGATAGCTATAATGTCATGGAGCTCAGCTGATGCTGGAAGGTCCAATTCCTTAGAAGTTAGGAGTTAGGGTATAATTCTTTCGATATTATACGTAGATCTTGATTTTTACTTGAAAGGGTTACAAGATACAGCGTAGCACCCCTGATGAGCTTACTTACTTAGTTTTTTAATGAAATGTACGTAGCTAAATAATTATAACTAAATAAAATGAATTTTTGCTCTCATTCAGATGCCAAAGTCAAACGCGGAACGTCTTAGAGAATACAGAAAACGACTAAAAGATAATCCAGAAATGTATGAGGAAGTTAAAAGAAAACATCGTGAGTATATGCGATCAGTTAGACCTTCTACAAAGGATCTACCAGAACAAGAAAGAAATAAACTAAGAGAACAATGGAACAGGGCAAGCGAAAACAAACGTCAAAGACAGAAGGGTAAAAAGTGCCAAAAATGTAAGGATTTACGGCAGAAAGTAAAATACTTGGAAGAACAAATAAATAATTTGGCACGTGAAAACAAAAGTGTGAAAAAACTGGCATATAGACGAAAACTTAAACTAAATAATATAGAAAAAAATATGAGATGTGTATTAACGACACCGGCTAAAGTAGACCATCTATCGACAGTAGCAACTTCAGCTTCTGTTGATCCGCCCAATGGTTCACACGAAGAATTAACCCCAATGACCCAAACAAATACTTTTATTTTTAATACCATTCCTAATGTATCAGAAACGGAAAAAGAACGTGTCAAAAAAAAAATTCTACAACTCAATGTTTTAAACAAATCTTTAGGTAAAGAATATACCAATGCATCTGACAACAAAACCAGATGGATTCTAAAAAATATAGTATCCAATGAGATCACAAAAAAGTACAAACTAAAAAATGAACTTTCAAAAGGCCTTGGACTTAAAGGAAGAATCCGGATACTAACTAAAAAACAGGCAATTTATAAAGAAGCTAAGGAAATTCGCAATTTTTTTAATCGTGATGATAATACCCGTATAACAGCAGGCAAAAAGGAAACAAAGACGCACAAGAAAATAAAATACCAAAAAAGATTTTTGTTACAAAGTTTAAAAAGATTGTTTACCAAGTACATTGCAGAAGGTGGTAAATCATCATTTTCTACATTCCGTCGGAATAAACCAATTTACGTAACACGTCCAAAACTAAGCGACCGGGATACCTGTGTTTGCGATAAACACAATAACTTATCACAAAAAAAAAATTAAAAATTAAAAATTGGTACGAACTTTTGTTTTTTATTTATCGTAGGGATCATTATGTACAGAGCACGTCCGGTTACCTATGTGAACTACGAAAACAGCTTTTATTGTGTATGGAATAGAGGCCGAATCAAAGTGGGGTAGTGTGACGTGCGGCTGTGTGTACCTACTTGCGAGCGCTCACTCAGCGACAAAGAGCGCTTCGCAACTTGCCCGCTTTGCTAACCTACTTCAAACTTACTTACTTACTACTTGCATTATAAGTCCGAAATGGTCGTTTAAAAATGAATAATGGTAAGTATAAGAAAACTAAAAATATTTAAGTACTTACCCATTGAATGATATGATTTGATGTTCATAAATAATTTTAGCCTAATAACACTTCAACAATGAAAAAATCTAACGACGCAACATACAACATATCTGTATGAGCATACGTATACACATTATATTGGTCTAAATATCTTCCTTAAACTAAACACAAAAATACCATGTACATAATATTAATAAATGCTTTCTTTCTTTCTAATTTGGCTGTGAAGTGTGAGGATGTGTACTGCTTTAGTTAGCATTAATGTATTGTTCTAGTGTTAAGACCTAGATGTTTCATATTCTTTCGTAATACTACAATGTCAACATATGGACCTTCTAGTGAACCACGGGAAAAAGTTATTTCCCATAGCCTACCCAGGTGGACCACCGGGTGGACCACGGGCAATAGAAGATTTCAATCCTATTTTTATTCCTGTACATTTAAATCATGACATGTCATAGGTACCTATTTGTTCATCAGTAAAAAGTAACCTATGTGAACGCATCTTTGTGAGAAACGTTTTTAATTTTTGTGAGAAACGTGAGAAATATTTCTCACAAGAGTCATGTGAGAAATGTACATTTATTTTGACTCTAACCCTTATACCTCCTCGTCACCCAGGGAAAAGACTCATAGCCCTGTTGTGGGCTCATTATAAAGAGTTGTGATGATTCATGAGATTTGTGTCAATCATACAATTAGATTTTTATGCATTTTGATATAAACAAGCTGAAGAGTTTGTTTAAACGTACAATCCGCATTGCGAAGCTATTGACTCAATTTATTTTAGATCAGTATCAGACAGTAGATATGAACGAGAGTATACATAAATGAAAAAAGTACCTGCAGGGTTAGCAGGCGACCATCGATAAATACTCGAATCGACAGGACAAATATTATCGACTCATTTTATCCTATTATGTTCGGCTTACCATAATAGAAAATTACTCGATTCGATACCATGATTAAGAGCACAGAACCAAAGCTGACATATTCTAAAAAAATACATACTGTAAGTGCCTTAATCTAAGAAAATATCGATATGAAGGCGCATTGGTATAGATAACAAGTTTCATAATTTTGTCTCGTAAAAAATATTGTACCTAACAGCCCGTTCACACATGGTCCGTTTTACTGGATACCTTTTTTGTATCGTACATACGTATACTGAATACTGTGCCATATGTGAAGTCGCTCATACGACTCCATGCGCCATCGATGAAAAAAAAAACGTGTCCGGTACAACGTATCCAGTAAAGCGGACCATGTGTGAACGGGCTGTAAGTGTCGCGAGGTTGGACATTGTGGAACAGAACTCAAGTCGCAAGTCAATTCTGGCAGAAAAAAGTTCTCTTTCTCTGGAATAGTATTCAAAATCGGATTTACATTTTTTTCTAAGCCAAGACATAAAAACTTTATTTATAAAATACAAGTGGACATGGAACCATCAAGCAGAATTTTATCACTACTATAGACTTCGCAAATATAACAAAAAATCCAAATATAGCAATTGATAAAGATCCTCAGAACTTATAATCAGTGACCGTATGCCGTCAGCTGTGAGATTAGGCAGGCGTGGGGTTATCAATTGAGACACTTCGCAGTTTGAACCCGGGAATCTTTGACCACGAGGTAAGCGCGTGGTCGATTTGGTTCGCAAGGTCCACCAAGAGCTTTAGGTTATTTTAGGATATTAGGTTAAAGATGATGGGAAATGGAATAATTGTAAGATGAAGTTTTGCGTCTTGTGAATGGAGTACACCATACAATGTTCGCTCGCTCATTTACTTAACCACATTTTCATGCTGTTTTACCCGCGTGGCTCTTGACTGGACATTGCTTGATAAAATTTAACCTATCATAGTGTAGTCCTTAATAATGTTACTTTCTAATGGTGAAAGAATTTTAGAAATCGGCCTTGTAGTTTTCAAGTTTATCCGATATGAACAAAAAATTAAACTTAACACTGATTGGTATAAAAGTCTAGACAACAAATTGTAAATTTTCTGTCGCTATCTATCTGAAGCCAATAAACTCGAAAACGTCTGATAGGCATTTCATACAGCTTTTATCCTATGAACGGAATAATTTGTGAGGAAGATGATAAATTTAAGTGGTGTGTAAGTTGGCTAAAATATGCTTATGGTTGTAGAAAATTTAACCCCACTGGGATGCACAAAATATGCCCCGCTAGCCGTACAAATCTGAGGACAGTAGCTGCTCGTAGATCCTGTATGAAATATTTTATTATTTGCTTGGTTATTAAGAGAGCTATGTTCTGAAATTCATAAGCTACGTAAGTGATGCCGCGAGATAACATTGTTTTAATAGTTCCTTAGTGTGCTTGATTAAATAAATTAATAAAAAACTTCACCGAATTGTAGTTATATTTTACGCGACCTCTTTTAATGAAATTTCTAGTTACATACTTATTTTATTCACCTAATACTAGAACCTTGAACTTCGCATTGTAGAGGTACCTATCTTCCTAGATTTAATTTGAGTGATATTAATGAACTCCACACCCAATTAATTGCAGTCATGATTCATTGCGTTTAATGACGGTAGTTAGATACTCGCGCGTGGACTGAGCCAATCAAAGGACTGGGAAAATATCGAGATTTTAATAATAATAAACATGAGAGATTGTGAGGTGATGTTTGTTGCGTTTTCAAATGGAAGCTGCTGGCAGGATTGAGTTAGGATTATGCCACACATTCGGCGAAGTGACGAAAGAAAGAAACCTTTAAGGATATGGTTTCATGTTATCTAAGCTTCTGTAAAGCCCTTAACCAATTTTTTAAGAGTGGAAGTTATGATGCATTGGTCGAGTTTTGGGATACGGCGGGAGATATCCTGGTTTCGATTCTGGGTGTACAAAACAAGCTTATTTATAAGCTTACTTTGAGCCCACATAGGTGTTGTGTCAGTTTGAGTCATTTAATCATTTATTTATTAACTTTAAGCAGAAATATAGTAATATATGTGCATACAGGGTGACTGGTGGGTGGTCACTTTCGAAATTCGATTTAAATAAACAATAAAAATTTATTATTTACTGAGTAAACTTAACCGAAAGTTAAAGAATTCATTACGCAACGCATGGTTACACTGGTACGGACGTACGCACGGCACTATCAACACAGAATAGGTAGGTAGGTATAGACGGCTTCACGAACGCTCTTCGACCTAGTAAAAATAGGGAATTCTGGTGAAAAATTAAGTACCTACTACATAATAAAGACCAAAATCGAGTACAGAGTGCTCTTCTTCAATATCTAAAATTAGTAACCAGTCACCCTGTTTGTTAACCAAGCGAAGTTTGGTCCGGTCCGTACACAGCCGGATATTAATTTATCAACAGGACTTCCGTGCCTTTCGTAGGGCACATTGAGTGTATACAGTGATCGTTAGGGTTCGTCAAAACCCTTGTTGGTGCTTTTTAAATTCTTACATCTGCCAATCAGTAACGGGGCAGCTCGATAGTCCTCCACCTCCTCGTAATAAATAATTAAATAAATATTTCTGACACTCACACAACATTATCTAGTTTAAATTAAGTTTCTTAAAGTGTTATGGATACTAGATAACTGATATACTTAAGATATATATAAAAATATATATAGTAATACATATTGAATAAATGCATATTTTTTATTAGAATAAACTTAAATAAACATAAAACATCCATGACTTGACGACTAATATCTGTGTTCATCACACAAATATCCACCGCCGCCGCCGGGATTCGAACCCAGGACCTCTGGTATAGAAGGCAATGTATGTTACCGCTACACCAGCCGGTCGTCATGCAGACTACAGACGGTTGGCCCTCCAATTAGCTCATAAGAATGGGTTGGAACCCACAGGCTGGGCTTTGATGAGGTCGGGATTTCCGCAGAAAACAAATAGCATGTTAACAACAGCATTGTGTTTATGAAAGATACAATAGCTTTGTATGGCACACTTCAAAACACGAAATAAAACAAGTCGAACAAGAGAGTAGGTACCTGTAAATGGCGTGATTCAAAAATTGTCTTGAGATTGGATCCACACTTCACTAATCACTTACTTCTGTTCTAATGAGTAGGTATGCCTGTTTGTCACGTAAACATAACTTCGCGCCTGTATCCCTTATGAGGTAGGCAGAATACCAGAGGTTATAGAACCATCTGATGTCACGTTTGACAAATTTGAAGGTTTTATAATGATGAAGAGAGACTATTGCAGTGACAGGGGGTTAGCCTATCGCCCACAAAAACGCCAATAAAACCTCTGTCCCTTAACAGACTTTTACAGTACGTTTTTATATCGCTCCCGTTCCAGCATGAAAGTAACTATCTGTTTGTCACATTTATCTAATTTTCCACTTTCTTCTTTCCAGGTAGAGTTACTAGACTCATACTTCGGTTCCGGGCACGCCTATATCATGGGCCCGGAGAAGGACTGCTGGTACCTCTACACTCTGCTGCCGCTCGATGGTAAGACCTGGTGTCAACCTTATGTATTGTTCGCAGTTTTTCAGCTTTAAAAGAAACACCGGCTTATCTCAGAACATTAATAAATAATAATTAAATTATTCTCCAGTTCGTGATATAATTACTGTGTATAATTACCATGTAGCGAACTAGGGGAACATTTTTTCTTCCGTGCGAGAATCGAACCCGAATCACGATTTTAATATCTCACTTTAAACCGTAGAAACACGAGGAATTAGCAGATGTTTGCTGAAGTAATTTCTTTCCCGGAAATTTTTTCGTGACACGTGAACGTTTCGGTAAACTATCGCGCTAAACGTTTTAGCGCGATAGTTTACCGAAATAAGTTACTTAAAAGAAGCAGTTAAAACTTGATATCGTCTGAAAGATATAAAAAATAAAAGAGTCTATTTGGCCATTTTGGGCTTTTAAATTTTTCTCTCCTATATTTCTTAAGAATTCCTCAAATGTGGATTTGTAATAAATAAATATTAAAAATCGAACTTAACCTAGAAACACACGGAAAATATCGATCCAACATGATAACAAATAAAACTAATTTATCACGACTTAAAAACCCCAACCACCTTCCAGGCACCGTGGAAGCTCTGGAGAAAGAGGAAGTGAACGCAGCTGAGCGGTTCGAGCAGGAAGCAGACCAGACCATCGAGATCCTCATGTCGGACCTGGAACCAGCCGTCATGGAGGTCTTCACGAGGAGCTACTCAGCAGACGCCGCCGCCGCTACACGGGTAAGATTACGTTTATAAATAAACTAGCTGAACGCCTGGTGCATAAAGTATCCCTCTGAACCTCATACTAAATATTAAGTGCTATAACTACCGTTCCTGTGGGAATTTCTGAAACTCTTCCATAATGCAAACAGAGACCAGCAAAATTTAAGAACCTTTTAACCAAGTTACACATTGGTGCATTCAAGGAATAATATTTTTTTTATACAAAATAAATATCTTACACAGGATTCATTTGAATTATTAGCACATCACCTGTTGCAGGCAGCCTCTCAATTAATCATTTTAAAAATTTAAGTTTTCCCATACAAGAAATATTTATTGTCTCTAAACTGGCGTTACTCTATTTACACTGATGCCACGGACGGGCGCGCGGGTTGGCGGGTTTGCGGCGTGACTTACAAAATACAGAGTAATAAATAACAGAGGGAGCTAAAAAATATTGTTTTTTCTTTTTTTGTGTTATTTATCAAGATTTGTAAAAAGTCATAGAACAAATGTTGTTGGGATTGGTGTGGAGACGCTGCCTGCAAGAGGTGATTCGCTAATTAAAACTAACCCTTTATTTCCTAAGGGCAGCGTAGTATACACTTAGAACCGATCCAGTTTAGTAAACTTCTTTGCCTAAACTAACCCGTTTGGCAACACTTTTTAACTGGATTTACATACATACATACATAACTTCACGCCTGTATCCCTTATGGGGTAGGCAGAACACCAGAGGTGAGAGTTCATCAAACCATCTGATGTCACGTTTGACAAATTTCGAGGTATTATAATGATGGAGAGAGACTATTGCAGTGACAGGGAGTCAGCCTATCGCCCGCAAAATAACGCCAATAAAACCTCTGTCCCTTAACTGACTTTTACAGTATGCCCGGGAAGAGAAGCAGCTGGCACATTCTATGTTTTTCTTTCGCGTAGAATTACATTTTAAATGCGAAAACTTAATACAAAAATACGACAAAAATACGAACCAAGAAAGACACCTATTGCCGCAGCCGAACCCTCGAACATTGTGCCATGGAGGTTGCCAACCATACTTTTAAAAACAGTATAATACTGTTAAAATCGGTGCTATACTGTTTTTCACTACAGTATACATTTTACTGTTGTACAAAAAAAGTATACAAAATAATGTCTTCAGCATAAAATGCTAAGCACTTTATGTTATCATCATCAGCCAGTGGGCGTCCAGTGCTGGACATAGGCCCTCCCCCAAGGTTTTCCACGTCACTCGGTCCCGCGCCACCCTCATCCAGTGTTTACCGGTGACTTAGACTAGGTCGTCTAGAAGTCGAGAAGCTCTAAAAATGTGTGTTTAAATTAAATTAAAATTGTTAATTTTTCCAAAATACTGCCTGATATTCTTTTCAGACCCAAATATACTTTATTTTCCAATATAAATTTCATCGAAATCGGTTGGGTAATTCATTGAAAATTTCAGACTTTTGAAAAAAATATGTATGATTTCGGAGAATGTTTACGTTGATGACATTCTCAACTCAGCCAAAGTTTTGACGTGAAGTCGGTTTTTTAATGCTCTGCATTCGTTTATTATTAGAAGAAAATGGCAATCCTACATGGAGGCCATTTATGTCTCTCCTCAATCTTAATGTAATAACAGTTTCAACATTTACCCCAAAATGGAAGTTTTTTTTTTTTTTTCCTGCCAAAGAATGACACCCTACTATGGCGCCCCAAAGGGCGACCACAGATAGGGAGGGGGTGAATACTCCTAGTACGCACTGGGCCCTGCACGGGGATAAATCCCCGCCGACAGTAGCAACCGCTCGCCGACGGAATGCTACCGTATACCCAGCCAGTGTGAGACTTCTACTCACTAAACACCCCCTTCTCCGATCCCTAACTCAAGAGCTATTCATAGATCGTGTAATGAGCTACCACCCCGTGGGATCCAGGGCGGCGCATCAGGCATCCTGACGGATAACCCGTAGTAAGACACTGTAAAGCTCAACGCAAGTGTAGAGAATGACTAGGGCTGGGAGCCCAAAAGGTTGACCAGATCCGCGGTGAACTGGTTTGGGGGGTCTGAGAGAACGTCTCTCGGTCTGCGGCAGGAGTGCGGCGTGACAGGGTTGACAGTATAGGAGACTGTCGCCCTAACAAGGTTGTTAGGGTGGGACTCAGCACGTTGGAAGTGACCTGTTGCCAGGACTTTCAAGTGCTGTTGAATAGAGGGGAGCTCCAGGTCCCTGTGCAGGTCCGTGTTACGCACGTACCAGGGCGCGTTAGCTGCCCTTCTGCAGAAAAGATTTTGGACCACCTGTAATTTGTGAAGGTGTTTGGGATTCGCGTGGGCAAAGACGGGAGCCGCGTAAGTCATGACTGGTCGTATGCAGACTTTATAAAGCGTACGCTTGTTACGGAGGGACATTTTACTATGACGTCCTAGCATGCTGGAGAGTCGGCCGAGATATTTTCTAGCCAGTTTGGACACCCTGGTGATGTGGGGTAAAAAGGAGAGAGTTTTGTCGAGAGTGACGCCTAAGTACTTAACCGTATTAGACCACGGTATGGGGACTCCCCGCATGCGGACCCGTGTGTCAAAGTGACCACGACGCCGTTTGTGAGAGAATTGGATGGCTGAACTTTTATCTGGATTGACCTCAATGCGCCACTTCGTGAACCAGTCACTGAGTTCGTCTACAGCCGATTGCAACTTTGCAACTATTGTGGACATTTGAATGCCAGTGCAATAGAGCGCGGTATCATCGGCAAAAAGGGCTAGTTCGACCCCTTTAGGAGGTTTGGGGATGTCGTTCGTGTATATCGAGTATAGGGTAGGAGCGAGGACTGAGCCTTGAGGGACGCCAGCCCTGATCGGGTGGGGAGATGAGAGCGCACCATCGAATCTGAATCGGAAAGTGCGGTTCTTTAAGAATGAAGAAATTATACGGACTAGCCTATCAGGGAGTCCTATGCCGTATAATTTGTGGATGAGGCCGGCGTGCCAGACTTTGTCGAAAGCCTTGGCTACGTCAAAGAAGACTGCCGCTGTGGTTCTCCTCCTAGGGTAGAAGCCAGCAAGGGCGTACTCCACTATTCTGTGGACCTGCTGAGGGCAGGAGTGTTGGGGACGGAAGCCGAATTGTTCGGGTATGATGAGGGGATCCCCGTCTGAGGGGAAGAGATGGAATTTCATGCGCGTCAGAATGACGCGCTCGAAGTTTTTACCTAAGGCCTTGAGGAGGCTGATGGGTCTGTGGTTTGCCGGGATGTGGTGAGGTTTCCCGGGCTTGGGAAAATGGAAGTCTACAAGGTTATATGGCTATCATTATCATTTAAAACTCTTCTTGCGCGCTTTAATCAACGTACAGCGACATCTATCGAATAAATCAAATCGTACCTTTGGTAGTCGAAAGTAAGTAGCTTGTGGCCACGGTGTCTTAAAAACGCCGAAAACTCGAGACAAAATGAATAATTATTTAACTCGATAATATTCGATTTAAAAAGGTTATTTATTTAATTGATTTGAGCTTTATCATAATTTCATAGTAAGTAGTTGAAATTCGCTTTAAACAAATTCTACACGCAATATAGACTTTTGCTATCTAGCGGCCGTTCAAATGAATTCAAATGATATTTGAGTATCATTAAAAGTTCACCTTTACCCTGTGATACTGTCCTGTCATATTTATTTTAAGATATGGAGTGGCACGCGCTAGCCCATTGTTAACGAAATATTTGTGTTACGTCTCTATTTTTATATCGAAATCAAATAATGCTGCTGTCTCATTAGAACAGTTATTTTTGACAACGCCTTAGCAGTAACCTTTTGCAAATACGATTTCTGTAGATTGTAAAAATTTTCACTCTTGAACTTGGGGCTAATAAATTAAATCGTATGGTAGATTTTCAGAATTGTAAACCTATATCAATATTCAGTTAACAGAATATTGAAAATCAAGTGTCAGTTTCTCACATATGTATATGTATGTATATATATTTATTAAAATGCTTATCAACTAGGTTCCTAAATTTTATAAGCATCATTGCTCGGTCCCCCCCCATAGGAAAACAATAAACAACTTAAGAATATTATTTACTCATGTTAAAAACAGTACTTTTTTATTTCAATAAAAAATTATCCTGATACTGCACATACCTATGATACTTTTGACGACCACTTTGGCGATGGGGTAAACCTGTCTGCCTCAGACGCCAGTGGTTGCGGGTTCGATTACCGCACGGAACAAGAAAAAATAATGTTCCGTGTCTGGGTGTTCATCTATTTATATTCTAGGTTCCCCCCTAGTTCGCTACATGGTATCCCATAACACAAGCTATGCTTACTTCGGGGCCATGTAGTTAGTGGATCTTCTGGGGATTTATTTATTCAGGGTTTGCCCCATATCTCAGCTCAATCCATTTCAGCAGGGAAGAGTCACAAAGTCCCTCAACCCACGATCTTCCACAATTATGTACTAAATAAACGTGTGCTTTTGTTCCAGGAGTCGGGCATAGACAAGATAATTCCCGGTATGGTGATCGATGACTTCCTCTTCGACCCGTGCGGGTACTCTATGAACGGCGTAATGAAGGATGTAAGTCACCTGACGATATACAGTGCTTTTTTTTTAGTCACCAGACAAATTTAAATGTAATTTTTTTTTGATACGGTATAAACATACCTGCATATTTATTTTAGTATTGCTCAGTTGGAAAAAATACAGATATGGTATCACAACCTTTTACAAATAGTCGCTGTTGATGAACGTAGCTACTGCATCACGGCATTTCTCTGGTAATACTACGACGTAGTACGTACTACAAGATGTTTTGTAGTAGCGCGTAGTCGTCTTTATTTAATAGCATTCATTCATAATTTAAGAGTGAGCATGTTTTGCTTAATATGTTAGCGAATATATGTATTAAATTTCCTTGTAAATTAATACCTTTTTTGCAAAAATTATACTTATTGAGTAAAAAAAATTTGGCCGGTGACTAAACAAAAGCCGTGTACATCGGTTTAGAATAGCCCTATAATTTCCGGTAATTATGTATTCATAAAGAGCTATTGCATTGTCATAAAAAAATGTTTGACTATTTATTCACAAACAGCTCATTTTAATATTGATTCTTCATCCGCCGCGATCTCAGAATTAAAACACTTCAATGTATTTTCGCAGCCAAAATCAATATTGCAAAAATCTTGGATTCATTATTATTAAAATTATGAAATCCACTATAATACAATTGATATGCCACTATAATAGTTTTATTCTCGTATTCACTTATAAATTAACTGTTGTCTTTTTTACACGCTGCTTAGGGTGAACCGGATTTGCCATCAGTAAGTTTGATAACACAACCACCTATTTTATCACATAAAAGACAGAAGAGCAAAACAATGTGAAGAAATGAGATTGTTCTGCTGTTTTAGTTATTTGCTACAAACGATTGACCTCTAAAAATGTATTCTGGCCATATATTTTACAACAAGCTAGTTGCATCACGAACCTCAATACCACCATTTACGTGATATATCTGTGCAGTATCATACATAACTTCACGCCTGTAACCCTAATGGGGTAGGCAGAACACCAGAGGCTATATAAAACCATCTGATGTCACATTTGACAAATTTGGAGGTATTTGCAGTAACAGGGGGTCAGCATATCGCCCGCAAAAACGCTAATGAAACTTCCATCCCTTAACTGACTGACAGTATGCCTGGGAAGAGAAGCACCTGACGCATTCTATGTTTTTCTTTCGCTCCCAGTCCAGCATGGAAGAAAGTCATAAATGTTTTCTCAACTATAAAACTAAACACACTTTTCTTTGATTCCAGGGCAGCTACATGACAATCCACATAACTCCAGAACCTTCCTGTTCCTACGTGTCCTTCGAATCCAACGTGAACGTATCAAACTACGCCGCCCTCGTCTCCCGCGTGCTGCAGACCTTCAGGCCGGGCCGGTTCGCGGTCTGCGTCCTGGCTTCCAAGCGCGCGCCGTGCCTGCCGCGGCCGCTGGACAAGTGCGACGAGCTGCAAGCCTACTCGCAGGTAGACCAGGCCTACTGCCGCTTCGTCGGCTACGAACTGCACTTTGCACTGTACAACAAGTTCCCGAGCTGAGGCGAAGTCCCGCGCACGGATTGCCCCGCTCCTTGCGGCCTAGTCCACGAAACCGAGGGCTGAGCTTCCCACGCAATTTTAGATACTTTAGATTTTTTTCCCTCAAAAATCGAGCTACGCAATTCCATATTTGATCTACTTAGATATAGAATTGTAAGAAAGAAATCGAAATCAATCTAAAGTCATACAAAACATGCCATCATACAATTTATAGGAATAATATTTTGACTTTGTAATGAACTTTGTTGACAACTTTGAAGCTTAACAGCAGCATTTTGTTATTGCATTTATCATCAGTTAAACTGGAGGTGTACAGTCGCGTCCGCCGATTTAGAATTCAACCCGCCTTGCGAATAAACTCGTACGAAGTTGCTATTCTATTAAATTTTATGTCTCTCCGTACTCTGCTCGAATTGTCATAGATATAAATGTGGATTATATTTTATTGTAACCCATAGAGGTAACATTAGCGTAATGTAGCGAATTTGTGTTTTAAACTATTGGTGTCTTAAATCTTTAGACAAATTACAACTGTAGAAATTATATTTACAATTATAATCTTAAGAAATATATGCAATGTTTTACTTTAAGAAGCTGAATGACTAAGTCTTTTGAGTAATATAATTACATATTAGTATTTTCTCTATAATTTTCATCATTATTAAAAATTGATAAGATCAAAATGTTTGTCTCAAGTTATTAGTAAAACAGTTTTCACCTTACTAACAATATGAAAACTATAACACTTATTCATCCAGTTTCTTGAAATAAACAACAATAATTTTAAAAAGATAAAATATAATACTAAATGCAATTTTGTAAATAAATTGCTTTGTTTGTTAGACTATTTTTAATATGTCTGTAGATCGGAGATATAAAGCAAAAAGTTTAAATAAGATTCGATTAAAAATCGGACTTCATCCCTTATCTACAGACAAAGCGATGTACAAATTATCGGTAATGTTTAAATGTAAATAAAATTAGAGCAGGGTTTCGAAGTGATTTACTGATCCATTCCACGTGATTCTAAGTGATATTACATTAGTTGAAAAACCGTAGATTTTTAGCTAACAAGTGTGTCGGATATTCAAAACTGTATAGTCAATACTATCCATCTGATAAAAATACATAGAGAATCTCTGTTAGGAGGTTTAGAAATATAAGTTTATAAAATGGACGCTGTGAGATAGGCGGAGCGGGGCGAACGTGCGCAGAAATTATACAATCAATAAATGAATATAAATGTAATTATATAGTGGTTTTTATTTTCTCAATCTCTAAATACCCCCCTACTTTCGCTGTGTGGTAATACAATGATGAAGTGTATTAATTATTATGAAGTGTAGTATTATGAGTGAAGTCTGGTAACTTTGAAGATAGGTAAGAAGACTCAGGTGTTGGTCTAAGTGAAACTTAACCATATTAATTTATTTGTGAGCAAGGAAAAAAACAGGATTAGTACTCTGTCATTCCAGTACTTACCAGTTTGCTTAAGACTTAAAATAATCTAGACTTTTTTGTTTCGAGTTATCTTATATTGGTTTCTGAATCTACGAGATTAAGCTTTGTAGCCCCCAATCTTTCTGTTTCAATCTGGATAGCGCAAAATGACTAAGCATGGAAATTAAAAATAAAACAAATATTATTATCAAAAATTTATTATAAAACAAATACAGTTCACCTTTTTAACAATTCTTCAAAAAATATAAGGGTTGTTTTATAGTCACCGGCCAAATTTTTTTTACACAATAAGCATAATTTATAGCAACAATATGTATTTTTTTACAAGGAAATTAATATATTCACTAACATATTAAGCAAAGCATGGTCACTCTAAATTCTGAATGAATACCATACAATAAAGACGACTACGCGCTACTACAAAACATCTTGTACTACTACGACGAATCTATCTATCTATGAAATGCCGCGTCATAGCTATGTTCATCAAAAGCGATTATTCGTAAAAAAGTTTGTGGTGCCATATTTTTATTTTTTCTATTGAGCGATAATAAAATAAATATGCAGGTACGTTTATATAACATTTTAATTTGGCTGGCGATCAAAAAACAAACCCTGTTTGTCTCCAACACCTTTTACACTTTCAATTTAAATCTATTTACAATAAATAAATGCCAAAAATCACATTATACATATCACGATTATTTATCTTTTATATAAAAAAAGTGCCTCAACCTTAACAAGATATAAAAAATACGAGTACTATCATCAAAATTTAGTAAGAGATCGTTAAAATATGGGATAGTCCAGATTTCAATGTATATAATGTTTTTCCCATTTGATAAGTCATAAAACAATTTGCAGTCTAAATATGGTTAATATATGACTTAATTAATGTCAAAGAGTTAAATAATAATAATCTTCATTGTACACCAACATGGTTACCAAGTATGAGCACAGTGATTTACTCGGTTTTAACCATGCAACAAAAGGTCCCGTATATTTATTAATAAAATACAAAGAAACTGGTATCTACCGTCAGAATGAGTAAGTACAAACTAAAAAACATTTTAGCTTACCGAATAAAAAACACGTTGTATCTCTCATAGTTGTTTTAACAATCAACATAATTAAAATGATCTAAGTGGGTTCTTAAAGACTTATTTATACTATTTAGTCAACTTAAACTTCTTGCCTTACAAGTTTTTGCCTAAACATACAAATCGTAGCATAGATCCCGTATATTGCCATAAAGCAATGTCTGCTTCGATCAATCAAATAAGTTTAATCATAACTTTTTGTAATAAGCCCACTGCAGGGCTATGAATCTCTCTCTGGGTGACGAGGAGGTTAAATTGTATACTGTATTGTTTTAATTGAACCATAACATTTGAGAAGGAATTAAATCCAAAATTTATTTTATCCTAGAGTTTTCAGTGTAGGTAGAATCATCGGTTAGTGATGAAAGGGAATAAAAACTGTACTTTACAAGCAAATACAAGCGGTCCAAACATTAGTTTTGAGAAAGAAATAAATACACTTAATTCCTGACTCTCACGACTCAGCTAGACTGTTTAATTCGATTTCCCAAAAACAGGATTATGTACAGTAAGCGGTAAATCAAGTGTTACAAAGCTGTTGAAATTCCTCAACCAATTTTTACTTGTTACAATGTCGAGGGCGTAGATTTCAGTTTCAATTACAATTTTGGAACGCTTGATGTGCAGCCTGCTGTACCTACTTATTACCTTCTCAAAAGTTATGGTTCATTTGGAAATCAGTATATTTCTAATTAATCATATATCTTGCACGGAGCTACGATTCCGCCACATAATTTGGCGATGCGTTCTGCCATGGCGAGACAAAGGGCGTCCTGTTTCGGCGCCGCCACCACTTGTATACCGAGAGGGAGGCCTGAAGAGTTCACTCCTAGAGGGACCTGGAGGGACATTGTATATTATTGTCAGTAACATACCTAATCTTAAATAACACACTTCATAACCGTGTTCATCGCGTATAATTATATTTTTATGTTTTAATTCGACATTTCAGTGGTCACTCTAATACTACGGCCACACTACCTTACCGTCTACCGGGCTATTACCGCAATAATTATGGCATTAAATTACCGTTTAAATTACTGCATGAACTGGTGTGGCCACACTACCTTACCGTCTACCGGCAATAATTATGGCATTAAATTACCGTGATATGTCAATAAATTTGGCGGAAAATATCACTTTTTCAAGATGGAGGTCGAAGCTGCAGCGGTGTTGTGTTTTATGAGTGCCATTTATTTTTACATGAATCTTTTAAATTTCAACAAAGCTAAAAGAAGAAAAAAAGGGTATCCCAAAGAGACGGTTCGGATTGGAATAATTCTAAAAACTCGAGCGCTTTTTCATTTGACCACTCCATGTCGGTCGATACGTGCGTCGCCGGTGAGCTCATATTGCACACTGGACAAACGGTAGTGTGGCCACAAACGCTATAATTACTGCGGTAATCTTCTTTGATGTGCGAAAAAAGACCGCCGCCGGAGCTATTGCCTACCGCCATTTGCCATATTGATTGGCATTGTAAAATTATGGCCGTAAATCGTGGTTACACCTAGGTGTTGTTTAAGTTATGGCAATAATTACTGGCATATCACGGTAGTGTAGCCGAAGCATAAAAATATACGCCATAAATCCGGATAAAAGGTTTTTATTTAATATTCAGTAAATTAAAGGTTCTAAAATGATAAGCTCAACCAATAAACAGCCCCAGTTCTCATTACTTCAATTGATTAGTTCAATCATCAACTAGTGAGACTTTTTTTCTCAATAGTACAGTTTTGTAAAATTCCTCTCGAAAGATAAAAGGAAAAAATAGAAAACTAATTTGTCCGACCGGGGTTCGAACCCGACCCGGGTATTTTACGTGTTGTGAAGTTACCTACAAAATTCAATCCTATTCTCATTTTACTTGTATTGTTAATATTGTAGAGTAGAGTAAACTATAATATAAAGGTCTGAAGAAATATGCTGAATGAAATCACATGACTAGGACCCGAGTCGCTGGCTCAGCCCAGGCGGGTACTCTAAGAGCCCATTCACACCAGGACGATTCGTGTTTTTTGAGGAATCGTCTTTTTTCTTGATTCGTTTTTTTTTTGACGGTGGCAATGCTTCTTAAATTCCCGTGTTCACACGCATCACGAATCGTGTAAAATGACGGACACGTCTTAAATCACGTATAGTCTTTTAAAACTCGTTCGTCAAAAAACACGAATCGTGAATTTTTTGTGACGAATGAGAGTTAGGTAGTTCAGCCAAGACTGAACTCTGAATCATGAAACGAATGTGAACATCAATTCGGATATTTTGACGAATCGTAAAATAATACGATTCCGTATGCAATGTGAACGTGTATCCGTCATGACGTATCGTGTTTTTTGACGAATCGTCATTGACGGATCTGGTGTGAACGGGCCCTAACATGTACGCTACCGGGCCGGTAAAGTACCCAGAATTGAGTCCTGGTCGGGTAATTTTATTTGGTATATTTTGCCAGATCTGTAAAGAACACGTAAACATTATTATTATTAATTATTAAAATATTTAGTGTAGTATACTGACCTGCACAACGGGACAGTGCACGGCGTTGAAGACGGCCCAGTAGGCGAAGTTGAAGGGGCGCGTGTATAGCGCGTAGTGATAGGGCGCGGGCGCGGGGGCCGACGGGAACAGAAGCACGCCGTCAGAGCCGAGCACCCGCTGACAGATATCGTGTGTTAGCATCGAGGTAAAAAGGAAAATAACGACACCTTGTAGACAGGATTTATTGTAAATGAAAATTTTATTTATTTCAATAATGTAGTTACTCTGATATGCTGGGACTTTCCAGTGAGTAGTCAATGACACTCGTGTCGGAAATGATCCGCATATTCCCTTGGGATATTGCAATATAAAAATATATAACGGATATAGCTCTAGCTATTTATCTATTTTAACATTGTTGGATAACAAATATTGATATAATTACAATTTAAAAAAGTAAGTTTAAAAATCTCGACACATTTACATGTTACCACTTATAAGTCCTCTTCCCCCCGGACCGCCGCAAGGTGTTAATGTGTATTCTGCGTGCTATCGTTTATTTAAATAATTTAAAAATAAATTCAGTGCAATCTAAATTCACGTCAAATAATAGGAGTGCATAACAGTTAAGGAGATCTGCTGTGACGTATTGCTGTGACGTTCGTCAATTTAACCAACCAGCGTGTGCGCACACGAAACAATAAAGCAAGCCACGCCCAGAAGCCAAGCAACCAACCAGCTAACAGTACGTACGTCCAATTAGCGTTAAAGTCATTAGCTCTATTATACGGTTATTGCCACGCCCATTAACTAAACTCCTGGTCACTTCTGATATCCTAGTACATCATGGAAAATAAACTTAATAAAACAATGATAGTAGATCCCGATATGTCGATTTGTCTGTCGGAGGAAGATAAGGAATTACATACACCCCCGAATTTTGTAAGTCAACGTCCACATAGAGACCAAAACAAATTGCACCACTCAGGGACGGACCACTCCGCGAACTTTAGTGATTTTAAAGAAGAGATGAGAAGATTGATGACATATTTTACTGCATCCCAAAAGAGAGAACTAAATGAACTGAATTCTACACTAAAAGAAATACAACAATCAAACCGAAATATCGAGAACTCGATCGAGTTTTTAACAACACAGAATGAAGAGTTTAAAAAACGTATAACCCAATTGGAAAACCATGTTAAAGATGATAGAAATTATATAGTGTATTTAGAAAATAAATTGGAAGATATGATTTCGGGAAGCAGAAAATCAAACTTTGAATTGAAAAATGTTCCGAGAAAAGAAAATGAAAATAAAACTGATTTAATGGAAATGGTTACCTGTCTTTCAAAAACTATAAATTGTGAAATATCAGCTAGTGACATCAAAGACATCTACAGGATAAAAGGAAAAAAACCTGAACACAGAAATACGCCAATAATTGTAGAGACTAACTCAGCCATAGTGAAAGCAAATTGCTTAAAAATGGCTAAATTATTCAACGAAAAAAATAAGACGAAACTTCGCGCGAAGCACATTGGATTTAAAACTCAAGAAGATACTCCTATTTTTTTGTCTGAACACCTGACTGCCAAAGCTTCACGCCTCTACTACTTGGCTCGAGACCTCAAAAAGTCTAAGTCATACAAATTTTGCTGGACAAACTATGGAAAGGTCTACGTTCGAAAAACTGAACAATCACCTATTATCCAGATCATAAACGAAGAGCAAGTTCACCACCTTTTATTGGATCAATGACTATCTTTAGGTAATATGATATCTCTATATAATAACGACTTCATCTTTTCCCATAAAATAACTGTATTAAAATACTATAGCTTTTATTACTATTATAACAACTGCGCTATATTATTATGTCACTGTTATAAAGGTCTTTTGCTTTGTTCACAAATTGTAACCTTATGCCCCACAGATTTACACTTAACCCTTTTTTACTCTAACCTTTACACACAAACGAACAAACCAACACTTTTAACTTTAAATAAAAACAGTACTTTTCAACTAAACGAAACATTCTATTGCATATACCGCATTTCTCATTCAATAATAACAATAGTGTATATAAATAACCTATATAAAGCCGAACGTTTTATGTTATTTTCGCATTTTCATTTGACTAGCTTATATTTTATAATACTAATAAATGGATAGTTTACTAAATCAAATAGACTATCTAGAAGTGGCCACTTCGTTTGAATGTGATGTTTCCGAACTAAACAAGCACTTGCACGTTACTAAATCTGACTTTACTATATTATCCCAAAACATACGGAGCATTTACTGTAATTTTGATGATTTTATGCTAACAATGTCAAATCTTACATTTAATACGGATGTTATAATTTTAACGGAATGCAGAATCAACTCTCATAAGTCCCTGCCTCAAATACCTGAATATCATATATACAGTACGAGTTTTCACTTAAATCAAAACGATGGAGTAGTGATTTATGTTAAAAAGGGTATTAAACATAAAACCATAGAAATAAAACTAGCTCAAGCGTCCTGTATACAACTTGATATTTTGAATAGCTCGGTTTTGTGTATTTATAGATCTCCCTCAAACACAAATGCAGAGAGTTTCATTGATTCTTTAAGTTCTCATTTGGAGACAATAAAATCTACTCACAAAAATATAATTATCGCAGGTGATATCAACATAAATATTAAACTTAAACCTCAAGAACCACATCATGAATATAAAAACAGGACAAATTACCTAAATATGTTGTCAATGTATGGTATACTGGCGGGCCATACCATACCCACTAGAGATAAAAACTGTTTGGACCACATCATGCTCAAAATAAATACCAATAAACTTTCTGCAACGATAGCTGTATTACACACTACCACCACTGATCATTATTCAACTTTGATATCTTTGTCAAAAATAAAAACCAAGAAGACTGCGAGCAAAACTAAAACAAGTGTCAATTATGAAGAGGCTCTAACTCAATTAAAAAATAAAAATATTTCTCAATTACTATCTTCTAACGACCCTACTTTTATTATTAACAGCATGATAAATTTAATAACTCAAACGTTAAATGACAATACAACAGTCACAAAAATATCAAAAAAGTCCCGTACAATAAAGCCATGGATGACACAAGGTCTGCTACGTAGTATAAAAAATCGTAATGCTCTACAAAAAAAAGTACGCAGTGACCCTTTTAATGAAATAAATAAAATTACCTACGTAAGATACCGAAATTATTGCAACCAGCTTATAAAAAAGATAAAGAGAAAATACGAAAGGGAGCTACTAGAAAATAATATTAACAATAATAAATTACTCTGGAAAAATATAAAAGATATAACATACACAACTAAAAATAATTCTCCTAGTATTGAATTAACTAATATAAAATCTTCACCCGCCGAATCAGTGGATTTCGCAAATAACTACTTTGCAAATATCGGTAAACAGCTAGCACAACACATAAAACCTATAAAAAGTGACCAATATATCTACCTAGAAAAATTGCCAAACCAACCTAACTCATTTGTCCTCTTACAAACAGACCAGGATGAGGTAAAAAATATTCTCATGAACCTCAAAACAAGTAGTTCTCCTGGGTGTGATAATATACCGACAGCCTTCTTAAAATTTGCTTATACAGAAGTAATACCCATCATAACACACGTTGCGAATCTTTGCTTTGAGAAGGGAATTTTTCCTTCTTCACTTAAAAAGTCTGTTATAACACCAGTGCACAAGAGTGGGGATAGAGATGACATAAATAATTATAGACCTATCTCGGTACTAACAGCAATCTCTAAAATACTCGAGAAGTTAATAAACAAAAGACTGATTAGTTATTTAAATAAATTTAATATACTATCTCAGAATCAATATGGATTTAGACAGGGGAGATCAACAGAAGATGCAATATCTGATTTCACTTCGATAGTTACTGATCAGCTTGACAGTCATAAAAAATGTTTGTCAGTATTTTTAGATTTAAAAAAAGCATTTGACACTGTGTCTATTCCTATACTTGTGCACAAATTAGAAAAGATAGGTATAAGAGGAACTGCACTTTCCCTATTCAAGGACTACGTTTCTAACCGAAAACAGAAGGTTAAATTGGGACAATATATCAGTGGCGATGAGGATGTGACATATGGCGTGCCCCAGGGCAGCGTACTCGGGCCGACGTTGTTTCTTATATATATAAATGACCTATGTAATATGTATATTAATAACGCTTATATATTTTCTTATGCCGATGACACTGCCATCGTATTCACTGGTGAATCCTGGGATAATGTGAAGTATAATGCTGAACGTGGACTAGCCCAAGTATATAAGTGGCTAAAAAATAATATCCTCTCTTTAAATATCCTCAAAACAAACTTTATATGTTTCGGCTTATATAATAATTCACAACCATGCAACTTTAATATAAAGATCCACGACTGTGATATTAGAAATATTGATAACTGCGGTTGTCGGATTATCCGGAAGGTTGAAGAGACGAAATACTTGGGTGTGATAGTGGACCAACGTCTCTCCTGGTATTCACACCTTGAACATGTCACATCACGCATTAGAAAACTCACCTGGATATTCAAAACATTAAGACATGTTATGCCAAGATCCGTAACTGGGCCAAAAGGAACTTCTAGAGACTTACTTAAAGAAATCTATGTTACCTTGGCGCAATCGATAATAACATATTGCATACCCGTTTGGGGGGGTGCTGCAAAAACCAGATTTCTTAAGGTTGAACGTGCCCAAAGAAACCTTATCAAAGTGATGTACTTTAAAAAATTTACTTATTCTACACACTGCTTATACCACCTCAGCAACCTAGCTTCAGTTAGGAAACTGTACATTATTTCCGCAGTACTAAAAAAACATAAAAGGCTGCCATTTGAATCTCGTAACATCAGAAAGAGACGGAAAGACATCGTAGCGCTGGTGCCAAAAATTAACACAACTTTTGCTAGCTTACAGTATAAAAAACGATCGGCTTCTCTTTACAACCTTTTAAATAAAGAATTAAATATATATAATAAATCTAATAAGGAATGTAAAACTATAATAGCGAAATGGTTACGTTCTAAAGATTATTATGAAACCGAGAAATTGCTTGAATAAAGGTTATGACATACACCACATGCATACACACATACACATACACACAAACACAACCACATATTGGGCATGCTATCATTTAAATAATCATTTAAATAATAACAAATACTTAGATAGTGTAAATATAGTTTGTAAGTAAATTTAGTCTTTAATTTTATTAAATTACGTTTTATCTTTTTTTCTTTAATATTTTTATTTTTGTATTTATAGTGCTAAGTTTCTGCAAATCTTTAGTTTTTTTTTTAATTAGAAATAAAATGTATATTTTATGTAAATAGCAGATAAGTCATTTGTCTATGGAAGAGCGATGCTTCCTGACACAGGCTTTAATAAGCTTAAAAGGAGGCATCAACCTTTATGATTATTTTTGTAATGCTTTTAAATTAAATAAATAAATTATTAAATTATTAAATTATTAAATTATTATTAAATTATTAAATTAAATTAAAATAAGTCACAAAGCACTTGACTGTCTCACACACACACAAATAATACAAAAAAAATACAAACAGATTAATGACAAAGATATCAAAAGAAAACAAAAACAGAAAAATAAATAAATAATAATAATACTTAATACAAATACTCTGAGCAAATGTACATACATACATAACTTCACGCCTGTATCCCTTATGGGGTAGGCAGAACACCAGAGGTTATAAGATCATCAGATGTCACGTTTGACAAATGAGGTATTATAAAAATGGAGAGAGGCTATTGCAGTGACAGGGGGCCAGCCTGTCGCCCACAAAAATGACAATAAAACTGACTTCTTCAGTATACCCGGGAAGACAAGCAGCTGGTACATTCTATGTTTTTCTTTCGCTCCCAGTCCAGCATGTGAGCAATTATTATTATTATATGTACAGGATGTTTAATTCCACCTGGAGAGCTAGCATGCAACCATCGATAAAGACTCGAATCGACAAGATAAATATTATTTTATCCCATCATGTTAGCTAACATGCGCACCATAATAGATAGAATTACTCGATTAGGTACCATGATTAAGCCCACAGAACCAAAGATGCCATATTCTAAAAAAATATATATATAAAATATATATATATATATATATAAATAATAAAATATATAAAAGGCCCGATTTATCATTGTTGATAGTCGCATACTAGCCCCGCCAGAGGGAAAGAGTACTCTAAATAATAGAGATAGCAATTTTTATAGCATTTTAAAGTAAATAATTGAAAGTTTCATGGTTTTCTTTTTATTAAACTAATCAAGTATTTAAGAGAGATTTCATCCTTGTGATTAACCGTGACAAGTTATGCTATAAATACTCAGGGTGTATTTTTACAGATTTTAGTCGATTCGATTCCCGGGCGAAGCGAGCGACTCTTCAAAAATCTTTGAATGCGGTTTTATTTCTTTTCAAAAATAAAGGAACGTTTCTTTGGAGTAAAATTTGCTATCTCTATTTAATATATTTTTCTTTGATTATAGACTTATAATGTCTATGTCCAGCAGTGGACGTCTACAGGCTGTGGATGATGATGATGATAGACTTATAAAGACCAAGCCCGCGTTTGACCTCAACCTCACCTGATAGTAAGTGAAGATGAGGTCGAAGATGACAGCACACGGGCCTAGGAAAGAACTGGCTCTTCGTAAAATATTGCCGGAACTCATCACCGCACCATAGCTAGCCAGTCTCACCAAAATCGGGGGTCACACGGATTCTTCGCCTTTTACGACAAGGTTTTGGTACAGAAAAATTATTATTTATATTTTTTAACATTAGAACTACCTATTTAGGCTGTGTTACTCTTTTTATAAAACTAAACTAAAATTAATGTAAATATTTCGTTATGCTTATTAAAATACCAACTAAGACACCAAAAAGAAATAGTAATAAAAATCTTTATCTACAAAAAAAGACTTTGTACTTGATTAACTTTTTGAAATTTTTTAACTGTTTTCAAATAACTTATCTTATAACATATAAAACTCTTCCGTTACTGACTGAGTGACTGACAGATAACGCACAGCCAAAACTACTGGCCGTAGAGAGATGAAATTTGGATCATACAATCCTTAGAAGTTGTGGAGAAGCACTAAGGAAGGAATTCCCGAAATCCCACGGGAACGGGAATTATTGGACTTTTTAGTTTGTATGAAAAATCTTATTCCTTGAGTGCACGGATGTGATACTGGGTATAAATGTTCCTCAATAAATGTATATTTGTGTTATGGAATAAATTCCTGAAATTCCCACGGGAAGTGGTTGGGCTTTTAAAGTTTGTATGAAAGATCTTATTCCATGAGTGCACGGATGTGATACTTGGTTTAAAGATTTTACAAAAAGTGACTGGTGGAGGTATGAAAAGAATTCTCGAAATTCCCACGGGAACGGGAAATATATGAGTTTTAAGTTTGTATGAAAAAATCACAATGTTTATGCGCGTACGAAGTCGCGGGCAAAAGCTAGTTTATTCATAATCATAACTAACTACAGGAGAAAAGTTTACATATTATATGCGCACAGTTCCACTATCTTACTGACGTTGCCTTAATGACATCATTCGATTCGATTGTTACGAAATATCGAATCAGTTGATAGTAAAAATGTATCCAGAACTACGCTTCAAAACATCGATTCAATAGTGTCAATCGAGATCTACTGAAAGTTCCGTTTCTTTGCATCTGTCAATTTGAAATGATGTTTTCTAACAACATTTACTTAATTTATTTACAGTTACTGATAAAAAATACAGGTCGTTAATAGTTTAATTTATAATTTTGTACACGATTTTATTGACTTAGTTAGATACGGTCAATTTGTACTTTACCTATTTGTATTAATTTGATAATTCTGACTGAAAAAGAGTGCCAAGAGTTTTTTTCCGCCGGCTTTTTTTGTCTCTTGGCTTATTATTATTATTAGGGGTTTTGGGACTATATGAGCAGTCTTGTCCGCTCGTCACACTGCGACCTAAAAGATCTATTGTGTGAGTCCCAATTTATAACTCGCCGCACACTCCAATGGAGTCCAGGAAATTTAGGATTTTCCTTACGGCGATGCTCCTAATCTCTTTTGGATCCAGCTCGTGCTTATCCAGGTGAGCGGAGCGCTTGTGCATAACTGCGGGGCAGTGGCACAGTAGGTGTAGAGGGGTTTCCTCTGCGCTTTCGCAGTATCTGCAGAGCGCCGTTTCAGTGAGACCCAGGTTGGACATATGCTTGTTTAGTTTGCAGTGTCCCGTTAGTGATCTTGCCACTGCGCGTAGTTGGGGTTTGTTAAGAGATACTACCGATTCTGTGTATGACTTGGAGTATCCCTCTATCAGTTCCCTTGAGTGTCTCATGCCTAGTGAAAGTTCCCAGAGGCTTTTGCTTTCTGAGAGGCACTGGGTGGTGAGTATTAGACGCGTCAGGCTCTTCGGGATGCCGCAGAATGGTTCTGGACCGTATCGGCTACCCATTACTCCTGCCCTCGCGAGTTCATCAGCGGCTTCATTGCCTATACCGGAATGGCCCGGAACCCATTTAATAAAAACTCTATTATGGCTTGCCAGCCTGTTTAGCGTTTCATGGCATTGCTTCACCAGTTTGGAGTCAACCCTTGAAGAGTCAAGTGCCATTAGTGCAGCTTTGCTGTCAGAGAAGATGTATATGGTTTGCCCTTTGTAGCCTCTGTTTAGGCTGATTTCCGCACATGATAGAATGGCGGTGATTTCAGCCTGGAAAATCGAGGGGTAATGACCCATGTTGCAGCTAGCTCCATACTTGGGTCTCACCCCGTGAATTCCATAGCCAACCTTGGTGTCCATCTTTGAGCCATCCGTGTACCATATGTGGCTGTAGTCCTCGCAGACTACCCGGCTCTTGCTCCAATCTTCTCTGCTTGGGAATTCCACTTGGTAGAATTTGGTGAATAGCATCTCCGGCATTGTGCTGTCCGAAGGCATGCTTAGTATTGGATTTCTGTAAACCCTGTCCCTGAGTTGGGATAGATTTGCAGACAGCCATGTCTTTTTGAGCTGCGTCGTCACCCTGAGCATTCCCACAGCCGCCTCCTTGCGAATTGTCAGGTGCAAGGGCGGGAGATCTAACAGTGCATCCAATGCCTGTCCTGGCGTGGTAGACATGGCTCCAGTGGTCATGATGTTAACCGATCTTTGAAGTTTGTCCATGTCTCTTGGCTTACTGTAATATCTAATTTAGCAACTATCAACAACTAGTTAAAGCCGAAGTATGTGATGACTGACTTCAAGTGTTTTGAGAAATTACGAAGCTTATTATTATTTTTTTTTATAAGTGACTAAACCCGCGTTTGACCTCAATCTCACCTGATGGTAAGTGACGATGAGGTCGAAGATGAAAGCACGCGGGTTTAGGAAGGAATAAATAAACCTTTTTTTTTTATCGTGTCAATTTATATTTTATTGGCTGTAAGTAATTTGCGAGTGATAATATTTAAGAATTGTCACCCATATCATTGAATAGACTCACGGTCAAATCATCAGCTAGTTCGGAAGTGAGTTTGTTCCCCCACGGCTTGTTGACGGCGGGCAGCACTTGGTCGTCCAGCAACTTGAGAATGGCGGCCAGAGTGAACTCCGACATACCCACGAGCTGAAATATAATTCAATAATTTGAAATAAGAATAAAAGACAATTCTTTTATATGGAAATTGTGCCTTTGTGATGTTGAAAACTGCCTTATTATTCCACCAGAGGCGCTGAGTACGCTTGACCCATAACAACTGCCAAATGCGATACTTAAATTTATTTTATAAGTTATGTTAATAAAAATATTCGAAAGGCATATTTTTGTAGGCATATTTTTTTTCGAATATCCAGTGCGACCACAGAACTTTATCGACTCGTATGTTTACGAATGTTCGTATAGTATGAAGACGGTTTGTAAGCAATAATTCAAATCTATCCATTGCCGCACAGCCAGCTTAAATAAGTGTCTTGTTAATTTTGAATGTTTGTAACAATTTTGTACTCTAAAATAACTGTAAAATAAAAAATTACAATGTTACTAAAAACTTGCAACCGACTCCATACTATACGAACATTCGTAAAAATACAAGTCGATAAAGTTCTGTGCTCGCACCGATGGACACAGTTTCTCTGATAAAACACCTTTGCGGAAATTGTGCATTTCAAACTTTTGTGAAAATGAGGTATGGCCCCATTTAAGTCCACATTTTACAACGAATATAAAATAACACTGAACAAGCTTTCCCGATTGATTATAATGTCAAAATGAAAATAGTAAAAGTAGTAGGTAATTATCTCATTCTTTGTCTATCCATTCAAAAATTTCATCAGCCAATCCCTAATGATCAGCTCGTAACACTATCCAATCATTTTGATTGGTAAAAGTAGTACACTTCAAATCTATTTTAAATATTTCCAAGTAATTTGATAGTTCAAATACATCAACCCAGATGCGTTTGTAAGACCACTAAAATATCACGGTATATTACATACATAACTTCACACCTGTATCCCGTATGGGGTAGGCAGAACACCAGAGATTACCTCTGATGTCACGTTTGACAAATTAGGAGGCATTATAATAGTGGAGAGAGACTATTGCAGTGACACGGGGTCAGCCTATCGCCCACAAAAAAGCCTCCCATAACACCTCGGTCCCGTAACTGACTTTTACAGTATGCCCGGGAAGAGAAGCAGCTGGCACATTCTATGTTTTTCTTTCGCTCCCAGTCCAGCATGGAAGCTGTATATTTATTTTGTATGAGCTTTTTCTCGCAACTTCGATCGCGCTAACCTACTCTTCCTGTGAAACTCCTTTCATAATACAATCAGACACTCATTGAAGAACCTTTATTTCTAAGTATCATATCCGTGCACTGAAGGAATTAAATTTTTCATGCAAACTAAAAAATGACAAATATTTTGCGGTCCGGTGGGAATTCCCATAAGGAATGTGTATTCTAAATTTCAACTCTCTACGCCCAGTAGTTACGGCTAAACGTTTCTGTCAATTCCTCAGTCAGTAACGGAACAGTTTTATACACACTTTTTTTTATTCACCAGCCAAAAAATTATATTTTTTTGATACAATATAAAAGTAACTGCATATTTAAATAACTGAAAAAAATATGCTAAATAAAATCATCACCCGACCAGGACTCGAACCTGGGACCTCTCGTTTGCCAGACGATTGCTCTTCCACTGAGCTACCGGGGCGACAAGCCATGAAATTACATCGCATACTTGTCACTTATACAAACGTCCATTTATCCATCCATCTATAAAAAAAAACCCAGACAATCACACCAACTAAATGGCCCCAAAGTAAGCAAAGCTTGTGTTATGAGACACCATGTAGCGAACTAGGGGGGAACCTAGAATATAAATACATAAATAGATAAACACCCAGACACGGAACATTTTTTTTCTTGTTCTGTGCGGGAATCTAACCCGCAACCACTGGCGTCTGAGGCAGACACCACATCCCCAAAGTGGTAGTTATCTATCTTTCCTTTACCTTTTTCGGCAGTTCAACAAGTCCATCAACGTATCCGTTATTATTGGCGAGTGATTTCGCGAAGCTTTCGGTCTCGTATGTCATGCCGTGCCGCCACAGACTATACATGTGGTTAAACCCTTCGTGGTAGTAGGGCTGCGGAGCGAGCGCTTGGCTGGGCGAATCTTCTGTTAGGGCTTTTATTACTCTGGAATTATATTGAGAACATTAACAAAATTTGTATTGTCTTCAGTTATTTACGTAATGAACGTCGAAATTTACAACCCTGTATTTAAAAAACAAATTATAAAGAAGAATGGCGAACTGCCATACATTTTCAGTACCGATTTTATTGGCGCATAGCGTGCAAGTATCAAAAACTTAATAAGTGGGTTTGAATGCTAGGATTATTGGTCTTTTCAATGTAATTATTAGATTTACATAGCATTTGTAAGAATCTAACCACGCAAATGAATTGACATTTAAACGAATGCTGTCCAACTGAAGCGGAATGTCGTTAAGAGCGCATATGTGACAGATTGATGTAAACACTTCGTTCATAAATAACGTTTTTTTTACTGCCCGGAAATTAGAGGAATAGCTTTGTTTCCGTAATAATTAGATTTAATTTTGAGGTATTCCCAACAACTATCACTAAACTTGTTCTACGGAAATAAGTGCCTAATATTGACCTATTAACTAGATAACACCAAGTTTTGATACAATTACAGATTTTTATTATAATGCGGTACCAGGTTCGCCAATCGCCTTTAGAAAAATTAAAGTAGACCCAGAGGATAAAAGATGGCGGGAATAATTTAGGTTCTCTCATGCGCACTATACAAATTGATAGAATAAAACTCTGTTAAGACGTGAAAGAACAAACAGAAAACAGCTATTGTGGGTGCTAATGTCATGTCACATCCAATCTGCTTATATGAGATATAATATTTGAAAACAACCTGTGAAGACATCAAGCAATCTCACGCTATTTTATCATCTAAATAAATAATCTTTGATTTTATAATAGCAAAAGTTGTCAGATTGATCTGCAAGCAAAACCAACATTTATCACCTATAAATCTGCAAGTGACAATCAACATAAGGGTGGTAAAGTCACGTCTTGTAATATGCATACACTTCACACATACACGTTTTTGGCCGACTGTACTTATGAAATTATGAGAATTCGTAGAGGTGTAATAAAATGATTTATAGTAGACTGCATATTATTTACCTTGTCATAGTCCTTCTCAGATCTGCGCATATGAGACTCACTCGGAGGTCTTCTGAAGTCTCCGTGTAGAATATTTTTAACTTCTGTAATAATAATAATAACAAACATGAATATTTTCATTTAATTCTAGAAGCTTTGAGTTTTCTACAACTTTATTCATATACTATCGAAACAACTGAATCATGACACATTTTGCTGAAAGTTCTTTCGAAGCTTTCAAACTTGTAAGTTCTGTCGCGTATAATGCGCTTAGGATATTTTACATACTGTACCAGGCCTGGCTCACTCCGCGCGGTACATCCGTTATTTACTTGCAGCGAAGCGCTCCGCCGGCGTATTTCGAATGGGTCGTGTGTCACGCGCGTGCGTTGTAGATACCTACCTACCTAATAGCACTCACAGTAATTCTATGATCGAGGTCGCAAATAGTATTTAAATGGACATAAAAAGAAACAAATATTCAATTAGATTATGTTTACATTTGATTATGTACAATTGAGTAAACAAAACATTGGTAGTAAAACTAATTATTCGTCGTAATTTTTTTTTTCATTTAGTACTTTAGGTAAGTTGAAATAATATTTTTTTATAAAGGTAGAATAACAGTAATACCTACATCGGTAGATACTTAATTACAAATAAGGAGATTACTTATTCTTCACTAGGCAGCAACCCTGACAGAGTTAGAAAAGATAAGAGGCATGCGATAGAAAGAGACAAAACTTCTAGGTATATAAATTTGCAGGTACGTAATGCTGTGCGAGCTGAATTCCACCGTATCGCGTCGTAGCAAGACTCACATTTATTTAGATCTTCTTTCGGAGTAATTCTTCTGTACCCCCGGTACTATTAATTATTCTGTGACTGTACCATCTTTTTAACATCATCATCATCACAACTCTTTTTGTAATGAGCCCACTGCAGGGCATGAGTCTCTCCCCTGGGTGACGAGGAGGTTTAGTTTGTAATCCACCAAGCTGGCCCATTGCTGGTTGGTGGATGTCAGAACTTTCAGGGCGCCGAAATGGCTTCTGACAAACCAAACGACTACTGTATACAAGTATACAGCACCCGGGACCGACTGCTTAATGTGACATTCGAAGCACGAAAGTCGTCGTGAGAAATGAATGGTCGGCGGTCACCCATCCAAGTACCGACCGCGCCGAACGTTGCTTAACTCAGTAACTACGGCACCACGACGACTTTAACAGTACACTCAGTAAATGTCAGTGTCAAATGAAATGATAACAAGTTCATCAACAAGGAAACCTTTGTTCAAGCGAATTTCGACCTACTTGCATTTAGACGATTTGGCGAAATGAACTTCGATAGTACATAAATATAGTTTACGGATGAAATTTTGTAAAATTATCAGAAGAACGCACGTTCCAAAACCTTTTCAAAATATGCGACCATATTTTCGTAAGATCAAAAGCGGGTTTCCTCCCCAATATAAAAAAAGATAATTTCTAAATTATACATTATCTTTTTACATTCTTACGTAACTTCACGCCTGTATCCCTTGAGGGGAAGGCCGAACGCTAGAGGCTATAAAACCATCTGAAGTCTCTTTTGTCACATTTGGAGGTATCATATACTCATGCAGTGACGGGGGGTCGGCCTATCGCCCTCAGAAAAATCTCCAACAAAACCTCCGCATGGAAGTTACATCATTTTGCGTGTGTGACATGTAACAAGATTTTTTGCCGCGTCCGACAATGACCTTGTTTGAGCGATTTGCGTAGGTACTCTTAACGCGCCGTCCAAAGCACAGATTTTAATTATTTCTGTAATAGAAAGCCACAACCGAAGAAACACTACTTTCTTTTACATTTATTAAAAAGTTTTTATAAAAATTTAAGCGGATCACAGACTAAGCAGATACAATAACATTTTAAGCTGCCTATAAAAACTTATACAAGATGTTCGGCTTGATTTCCCATAACTATATTGTATTAATGGGACCATGTAATAGAATCAAATAACATGTGAATAATTTTTATTTTTTAAAATTTTTCATACAAAATAATTCAATTAAGTCAAAACATCTTATGTAAAATACCTTTATGCAAAGTATGACAACGTGGCATATTCTATCCCTTTTTTTATCGCTATGTACAGGTTCAGTTCGCAACGTTTTGCGTTGTACATTGTATGCGACATTCCACAACGTTTTTGTTGTTTATTGTATGGCTTCAGTGACACGCGTCTATTGAATGAATGTTAAAGACATTTTACAAGGGTGATAATTTATGAACTCATTATATTAAGATTGATGATACTACATTGGTTGAAAAGTTCGCGGCCTGGCCATTAAAAAAAAACTTTTGTTATTTTTTCTGCCGTCATTTTGAACTGTCATTATTCAATTGTCAGCCCGCGAATTTTCAATTTGATATCTTGTTTAAATAAAATTTTACGAACAGTATAAATACGTGTGTAGAACAAAGAGCATCCAACCTCCTTGGCATACCTAAAGTTGCAAGTACATAAAAAGTCGTGATTTCGTGTACACCTATGAAACATGTGCCAATCGACAGAGAAAATCAATACAAATAACATTTATAGAGAGACAAATTGTCGTAAGTGATATACTTTTCAAGTTATTTCAGTCTGAATATATATATATTTTTTTCTCCATTTAATTAACTTTTTATGATCGTTTAATACAATTTATTGTTTATTTTATTTATTTAATGAATTAAATTATTAATTAATAACATATTTTTATCATGACAAAATGATATATGATATTAAATGATAAATGATATATATTTTCCAAGTAATTTAGTTTTAAATTGTAATTTGTACAAACTTATTTCAGGTTTTGCGTATTTAAACGTTACAACTTGTATTTATTTTCTACCGTTAGAACTATTCTCATAGATTGGTTAGTTAAAAATATATTACTTAGTTTTAACACAAGCTCTGTGCAGTTGATATATCACAAATCACAATGACATCGTGGCCTTAATCGGTCAGAAGCTTTATTACATAAAAAAAAAAACAAAAAAGTAAAATAAATTAGTTATATTTGAGAATTATCCATAAACACTTATTTAATAATACAGTGAACTCGGGAATAAAATAGAAAAATACGTAGGTACTACTACTGCTTAACAAGTTACGTTAAGAAAATAATCGTCTATTAAATATGTTTACACTTTTGCATTAAAAAATATATGTATTTCGTACTATTAGGTAACACGTCAATCAGTAAACAAAAATAAAATGTAAATCTAAACTCTACAAAAGGATTATTTAAGTTAAACACCCATAATAGTCAACCTACAAAAGCAACAATCAAAGCTCATCATTGGCCTCATTCTCAATGTCATGCCTCACTATGACGTAATCCAGGAACGCCGCTGGCGGCAGTGGAGGTGTTTCTTGGTGCCGAGCCCATGCCATGAACCACACCACACTCATGACGTGAGAACAGCGACCAAGAGTTCTATTACCCACTATGCAAGAGCAATAATGTCCTGTGATTTTGCTTCTGCCTTCAAAGTCATTGTTTATCATCACTACATAGTATAAAACAAAGTCGCTTTCTCTGTCCCTATGTCCCTTTGTATGCTTAAATCTTTGAAACTACGCAACGGATTTTGATGCGGTTTTTTTAAATAGATAGAGTGATTCAAGAGGAAGGTTTATATGTATAATAACATCCATTAAATAGTGGAGAAGTACTGTTATTTTTGAGGTTTCTAATGTGATGTCGTAAATAATTACATTTTTTCCGCTTACATTGCAAACGCAGGCTGAACCCTACGAGTTTTATCAAAATAATATACTAAGTATTGTACACATTGAAAAGGTCTACAGAAAAGTCCGTGATGGTATATGTCTATCTCTTATGGATAACCCACAATAACTTTTTTTTGTCATTTACTTTTTACGACAAATAATGGCTAATTTTCGAAACGATTTTAACCAATACAGCATTAATCCTTAACCAATTAAATACCTTGAATACATTGTTCATTTAATATAGATCTATATGGCCCTTTACACCGTATGATTTAAGTGAATATTTTCGAAGATATTACAGTTTTAAAAATTGCGGGACGTAGCGTTTGCGGCGGTACCGGCAGCCGGCCGCCCGGTGCGGCAAGAGCGTGTATCAGCATTGCACCCGTGCGAAGCCGGGGCGGGTGGCTAGTTAATATGTAAACGAAGTAAACTCGTTGTCCGGAATGCCGGGAGTGGATCCTTGCTCGCAGTAGCCACGAATTGCCATAAAAAAGATTTAATCGATTTTCTCGAGATATTTCTATCATGTATGCGCCATTCTCACCTTTTATATGTTCGCCGTAGTAGCTTCTTGCTTGGGCAATTTGGTATGTGCCTAATGCCATAAAAATGAGATCACTCATTGTAAAAATGGGAAAGTCATCTACGCCTTGAATGGCATCCATTCTTTCGAATGCTGCAGTAAGACGATTTAATTGTCTGTTATTTCTGTTGACAAGTGGCCACAAAACATTCGCCGCATTTTGCTTTACTCTTATTTCTTGAATTATTTCATTTACAAGCACGTGATCCCGGAACCTACCACCAAATGCATTCAACAACGCGCAAGCAATTCTAAATTCATCTTTCATCTTTCTCGCAGCTGTGTTTCAATATTGTTGACGTAGTTGACGGAACTGATTTTTAATATGCCCATTAATAGCTTCGACTACCCAACGGCATATAGTCACCTTTCTTGAATCGTGCGCCTGTTCGGTGGTCAGTTGCCTCGCGTTATTATTTCTTGTAATTGGCATATATGCACGATACCCGAGCTCTCTAAGCAGACCCATGACGTCGCGGAAACCTCTGTCTATAATAAAAATGTCACCACTCTCAAAAAACCTCCGAATCTCTTCAGTTTGAATTAACTCTCTCATAATGATCGCATCAGATTGATCAGCTCCATACGGACCAAAGCATTCTAATATGTATCCATCAGGACAAACGATCATAAACATTTTCAATAAATTCCTATATTTGTGTGGGCTATATGTTTTTTTCTGAAAGGAATAATTTCTACTTTTTTGTACGTAAACGTAGGTTCCATCGCATATAAAAATCATGCCGTTAGGATGCTCGGAATCTGGAAATAAAAAATCCGGTATGGTAAAATTTTCTTCGGAGAAGTTCATCGCGGTTTTCAGCTGATGATAGACCCAAATGTAGGGGAACAAAGTCTGCCAGTAAACATGTTCGCACTTTTTTCATCATGCGGCCTAAATGCTGGGGGCTTATGCGAAACAATTGAGACAATCTGTCATTTGAGTCACCTGTATGGAGTTTGCAGAGTACCATTGCCAAAGCTCTATTAGGTTTTTTGATTGACTCAATTAGCGACGGTGTGTTTTGCAAAATCTCAAAAAAATTGCTTTTATTAAAACCAATGAAGTATTGAAATGTTGCGTCGTCTATGCTATCAAGATTATCAAAATCAAGAAAAGGATTTTGTTTCTGCAACATTCTAAGCATATTTGCGATTTGGTTTTATTTATAAATAACAGCACAAATGGTATAAATGGTATTATAATCCACTGAACACATAAAATAAAAATTAAATTGTATTAAAACATCATTAAAAATCAAATGAAAAAAAATAAATATATAAGTATTCAGACTGAAATAACTCAAAAAGTATATCACTTACGACATTTTGTCTATCTATAAATGTTATTTGTAATAATTTTCCCTGTCGATTGGTATACGTTTCATAGGTGTACACGAAATCTTGACTTTTTATGTACTTGCAACTTTAGGTATGCCAGGCTTCATACAAAAATGTTCGAAGCTCTTTTCACTAATGGAGAAATTTGAACAACGTGCTGTGATTAAATATTTGTTTAAAAAAAGATTAACACCAAAGGAGATCCATGATGACATGCAAACAACATTAGGGGAATCTGCCCCGTCTTATACCACTGTGAAAAAATGGGTTGCAGAATTTAAACGTGGACGAGAGAACATCGAAGATGACCCTCGCTCCGGCAGGCCAATGACGTCTACGACCGAAGAAAACATCAATAAAGTGTGTGATCTCATATTGAAAGACCGTAGATTGACTATCAGAGAAATTGCAGACACTATAGGCATCTCATATGAACGAACGCAAAACATCATTGTCCATGAACTCGGCTTTTCTAAGGTTTCGGCTAGGTGGGTCCCCAGATTGCTTTCAGTAGAGCAAAAGCGAATTCGACTCACGATTTCTCGCGACTGTTTGGAGATGTTCGAGGCTGATCCACAAGGCTTTCTTGACAGATTTGTGACAATGGATGAAACCTGGGTTCACCACTATACCCCAGAATCAAAACAACAATCCAAACAATGGAAAAAATCAGGTGAACCAACTCCGAAAAAAGCAAAGGCAATTCTGTCGGCTGGCAAGGTGATGGCATCGGTTTTTTGGGATGCTAAGGGTGTCATTATGGTGGACTACCTTCCAAAAGGCGAAACAATAAACTCTGCGTACTATAGCACCCTTCTGCGCCGTTTACGTGAAGAAATTAAACAGAAACGCTCAGGATTACTGAGAAAGAAAGTGTTGTTTCACCAGGACAACGCCCGAGTCCACACGTCTGTCGAGTCTTTTTTTTTTTTTTTTATAAGTGACTAAACCCGCGTTTGACCTCAATCTCACCTGATGGTAAGTGACGATGAGGTCGAAGATGAAAGCACACGGGTTTAGGAAGGAACTGGCTCTTTATACAATATTGCCGGAACACATTACCGCCGGAGCGGTAACATTTGGCGGCAGACTTTATATAAAGGGTGGTCGCTAGCCAGGCGGACCCAGAAGGGATCCTCCTACCACCAAGCGGGGTCAAATTCGTGATTGTGGTTTCGAATTGTTGCCACATCCAGCTTATTCTCCTGATTTGGCACCTTCGGACTTTCATCTGTTTCCAAACCTGAAAAAACACCTCGGTGGGCAGAAATGTTTTACGAATGAAGAGGTCGAAGCCGCTGTTAACCTGTATTTTGAAGACCTTGAGGAATCTTTTTTTAAAACAGGTATGGAAGCTCTGGAAAGCAGATGGAAGAAGTGCATAGAGCTAAATGGAGATTACGTCGAAAAATAAAAATATTTTTGTATGTACTTTATTCTGTTTTCTTGACTAGGCCGCGAACTTTTCAATCCACCCTCGTATCTTGGAAAGTATGCACTTTTGAACCACATATTCTTTGGCAAAAATTAGAATTTTTTAGTAAGGAACAAAACCTCAAGTTATGGGATATCTAAAATATAGATACTAAACATGCGAAACGACACAATCACTCGGAATCCTTCAGCCATGTAGATTTGTTATAAGGTCCATATTTGTGTACCGGCAGATGTTATCTGCAGAAATATTTGTAAACGCAGATGCGATCCGCAGATACTGATCGATACCAGCAGATGCAAATGCATATTATCTGTGCTGTTTGTGTAAGTTCATACAAATTGTATACATACATAATTTCATGCCTGTATCCCTTATGGGGTAGGCAGAACATCAGAGGCTATAAAACCATCTGATGTCACGTTTGACAAAGGAGGTATTATAATGATGGAGAGAGACTATTGCAGTGACAGGGGGTCAGCCTATCGCCCACAAAAACGTCAATAAAACCTCTGTCTCTTCACTGACTTTTACAGTATGCCCGGGAAGAGATGCAGCTGGTACATTCTATGTTTTTCTTTCGCTCCCAGTCCAATAAAGCTATACAAAACGATATAGACGGGTCCCATGTGCGTAGTGTGATCCACTTTAGTCCTACAAAAAGTGTCCCAAATTTCGAACCTTAGCATCCACAGTTCTATCCAGCTGCAACCCCGGCGCTTGATCCCCCGCCACGACGGCAGTTAGCGGCGCGAGGTCGGATAAGTGGCGACTGACGAAGCTTATGGACGCCATTGTCGGATCCAGACCCGTTCGGAAACATAGACCTGGAAGTTGAAAGGTTGAAGATCTTTGTGGAGTATTATTACAAAATGAGTTACCGCTGACATTATTCAAAAAAAGTATAAATGTTTGGCTTACAGAAAAATGTTTTAAAACTTTAAAAGAATATTTGACATTCAATGAACATAATATAATAAATTAGGCATAATCTACAATCTATAATTTCTTTGACATCCAATGAGCATTATGTACTTAAAAAAATAAACTATTTGACATATTTATTTATTAAATTTTTGACCTTTTGAATTTTTGATTGTCAGCTTATATTTTTTTTAATATTGTCTTAAGTTTTCGCGATTCATACTAGGTATTAAATAAAACACTTTTTAACCGGATTTATCGCGTATAATTACATTTTAAATTTTTTTAACTCGACGTTTCGGTGTCTTTGCTGACCCCGTGGTCACGAGCGACAGTCGCTCTTTTATATTTTTTTTATATATTTACACACCATTGTTATGGTAGATTGTGAATGATCTGTATTATATTTTAACACCCTTATGTAACCACAAATCTGGTAAATAAATGATTTGATTTGATAAAATAAATAAATAATGATTTTATTGTAATATTTGCATTGTACGGGGAGTGAATGGCGATCTTCAAATGCCTAAATAAGTTTTTTTTAATAAAGACTGCCATTCTTACCTCTCACATTGGTATGTCCAGCGGTGGGATGATACCCGTATAGGCCGCAATAAAACGCTGGCATCCGAGTGGAGCCACCGATATCAGAACCTGTAAAGATTTGGACAATCATGCATCATATCATAAGACACACACATAAATTATGTGTCGACACTCGTAAATCGTGAATTATATTGTGTATACATCTAAAGTGTGACTCACAAAGCGCAATGGGCGTGGCGATGGCAGCACTGAGCGCCGCCTCGCCGCCGCTCGAACCGCCCGTCGTGCGCCCCGTGTGGTGCGGGTTGTTGGTTTGTCCGAACAGGGAGTTGCGGCATTCCTGCCTGCGACAATTATTTCAATTCAATAAAAAAATCACGGTAGACACAGTCACGTCTAAAGAAATGTATATGTCGCAGTTATATGATGAAAACAGAGATTTAGTCCATTCTCTAAATGATTTGATCAAGTCACAGAGGATGTTTAAATAACAGCATGATTTTATTATTTTCATAAACAAATCTAGTGATTTGACAAAGCATAAAACCAAAATTAATAAAAGAAAACGATTAAACAATTGTTATCTATGTTAAATCGGAATGTTTTCAGCACGAATTTCTCTATCCCGAAATTGGTTTGCTACCGTTTTTTTTTTACATATTTTCATTTTACCGAAAAGACGATTGAAAAGACGCTGATAATCCGATTTTCAAACTTTTGACCGTGACAGGGACGCTGTAAGGTTGACTATGATAGTTCTCCAGGTTAATGGAGCTTCGCCATCAGCCACCGCGGCAACTCGCTCGGCTCGGGCACGTGTGGCCTATATGACACCTAACCGCTACTCCTCACTACGCTTGCCGTCGCACCTAACCGTTCCGACTACATCTTCCGTAATTTTGGTCATTTCAAAGTTAATCGTGGCATTTGTTCAAATCACTGGATTCGTTTAGGAAAATTATAAAATCATGATGTTATTTAACATCTTCCGGGACTTGATCAAATCACTGAGGGAATTGATCAAATCTCTATTTTTTATGATAGGTAATTACTGCAACATAAACACTAGGCAACTAATTCGTTGTAACGAGGTTAAATGTATACATTTCATTAGACAAAAACCGAAATAAAGTCGAGCGAAAGGAATAACGCCGGCGAAAAAAAGATATTGGCACTTTTTTGTCAAAAGTGCTCATTATACAAATGTGGAGAAATACACAGATACCAAACAAACGCTCGTTTACTGAGACTTGACTCTACTTAAGGGGATACTTTCCGGGGATACCCACATTTATTTCCACCAATGCCTGGGTTGCCTGGCAGAAATCGCGCTTCGACGATAAGGCCGCCCTTTGTATGTTAATTGTGATTGTTATTTTTAATTTAAACTCTGTAACAATGTTGGTGTACAATAAAGAGTTTTATTATTATTATTATTATTACTTAAGTGTGGAACGAACTGCCTGCGTCTATTTGTCCTGACTACTACAGTCCTGGTACCTTTAATCGTTTCGAATAACTAGGTTTCTCAAAGGTGGACCTGTACCACCATAGCACAGTATCTACTGTAATTAAACTTCATAAAAACGGACGAAACGCGAGCTATAACCTACGCGGCTCGATCTCGGCATGCGGCCAGTTGCAAGTGTCTGCATACCGAAACAATTGTTGATTGAGCTTTACGTTAATATGCAGATTGTTTATACTTTAAAACTTAATAATCCATCTTTTCGTGCGTCTCAGTCGAGGCGCATGTATTTTTCGGTCGCTAATTTACCTATAAGACCGATATCTTATTCAAATGTAAACATGTTTTTTTGACACAAAACGTTAGTTAACATTCAATTTACAAAGTATTTTATTTGTTTATATAAAAAAGTAGCCCTATCACATGTGAACGGACCGCGGCGGCGCTGCTGTAGGCATTTATTCAAAGATGCGGCCGAGTTGAATTACTGTAGACATCTGTTACGTGACCATAGTCTTTAAATTCACTTTCCATCAAGTGGCATGGCGGACAAACTTAATAATCACGTTTATATGAATCATCAAATGTCTCCAAAATTATCGACTTTTTTTTTCAAACCCGACTTGTAACTTTGTAAATAGTATTTATTTAGTAGATAATTTAAAGATCCATTAGTATTTTCGACTGACCACTTATTAATCTCGGGCACGTTAGTGACGGCGACGGGAATTGCCCCCGCGTCCCGCAGTCGCTTCACCCCCTCCGCGTCGTCAGCTGCGCGAGTGTGTTGACGCGCCTTAATGCCCAATGTTTGTCGCAGCCCGGCCACTGCGTGCGACTCTTTCGTTGTGAAGGGTACTCCTGCAAAAATACCAACATAATAGGTATTTCAGCCGTGTAAAGTCAGCTGGAATAACTATACAGGGCGACTGGTGACAAATTTTAGATATTGAAAGAGAGCACTCTGTACTCGATTCTGATCATTATAATGTTATAAAAGTAGATACTTAAGTTTTCACCAGAATTCCTTATCATTAAATAAATCAAATCAAATCAAATCATTTATTTCAGCCAGAGCCATATTTTACATCAGAAAAATAAAGATTAAACAAAAGTAGGCATATACAATTCAAAACAATAATTACAATAAAAAAAAGAACACTGTTAATAAATTTTGCAAGTAATGTCAATAGGAATTAGATATATAATGTCAGATTTAATAATTATTTAAAATATAAAAAAACTAAATTTAATAATAGTACAAGTAAGCAAAATGTCAGTAAAAATTCAAAAAAATTGTGAAATTAAATTATTATTAGACTTCCTAATTTAAACATTCAATAAGTCACAATTTATATTTATAGGACACAAATTAATATATTAAAAAAAAAAAAAACAGTTACTTAATTAACGAAAGTGCCTGGCTGGTTGCCAGTCGCATGAAAACCTACTATTTTTTGGAGTAGGGGAGAATCCCATCTGTTCACCAACGCATCCAGAATGGTATTGGAGGTGCGTTACTATTCTTTTCCCGACGCGCCGTCTCAGTGAACACGCACACAGTAGTGTTCCCGCCAGACGCACACCGCCACTCGCTATGTATCTATTATCGCTTTTACAAACTCTTCAGCATTATTATAATCTTAAAATTAAATGGCGCAAACCATAAGTACTCACCTTTCTTTAATTTCAAAAGACCTTATCATATGAAAATCATTAGTCATAGGTACCTAAGAATGGCTTCTTCACAAAATACTCGTCTGGTAACCCATTCTGGATCAATCGGTCGACTTCATTAGCTTCCTTTAATGCATCATTAAACCGCTCGTCAGTAACTGCATTCAAAATCGGGTTGACCTGGAATTAAACATTTAAATTATAAAGTTCATTGACTCGTTAGAAAAATATAACTTAAAAAAAGAATCAAAAAGTTTTATTCATCTTAGGAATTTCAATAAACACTTGAACAACTTATTGTTGATTTACTTATCCAGGAATTTTTTCCTCGCAAATTTTGATGCCATAGAAATGTCTTTATAAAATTTATCAGTTTCCTAAAGGGTTATGAATTGTGAGACATTATTGGTTGGGATGTAAATTCTTAGTTAAAATCAGTGCTGTTATAAGACCTCTATAATAGAGAAGTTGTCGAGGTGGCAATATTTCAGTTCGAGTAATATGCCTCTTCTGTTAGAAATTTATTCTGAATGGACCTGATCCCAGGCCTATCGGATATGCTATGACATCACTATCTTAGACTGTAATTGATGTGAGACATCTGATGATACTCAAAGTTGGGGAATGTGTAAGTAGGTTGAAATAAAATTTTTGAAGTAAAATTTGCTTGTACTTTATGAGCACCAAAATCTCCTCCGTCACCTCAAGTCACACATATAAATACCTATGGTAAGGCATTGGAAACTTAGCTTATTCAAAGGAATTTTTCAAGAGATTGGCTGTTCCATCATGTTAAATTAATTTGTATATAATCTCAGTTATCATTTATTTTATAAAATAACAAGCAAACAAGCCAGTTTGGTACAATTAACATAAATTTAGTAGTTCTTTATTATAATATATTCAGACAAGGTCAAACACATCAGTAAAAGGGCACTAGTGTTTTGGAAAAAGAAAATAAATCTCCCTATAGATTCTCATTCACATTATTTTATCTAGCCATTAATTAGTTTACAGCAATTTTATAATATGTTTCTAACATTATTTAACATATAATATCATTATTATAAATACTTACGGATTTTATTCTTTCAATGCAAGCAGTCACCAAATCAACAGACTTTAATTCTTTATTTCTTATTTTTGCAGCTAAACTCACTGCACTTTCCAATAACATGTTATGTTTCTTCTCCAAAGCAGGAATAGTTTTCTTCATATCCTCCCAAAATATTGAGAAAATGAAATCTAAGAACATTTCAAACAATGTGCGGATACAAAAGTAAACCTGCTTTATCATCTTGTAAACCATAGCTTTGATTATAGAGTTTGATTTGTTTAGACGCCTCTGGAAAAGATAATGTTTTCAGTTATTATTTTAAGTAGTGAGTATTTTTTTTAAATTAGCAGTCTCTTGAATAGTTCAGATTTACTTAGGGTACTTATTTAAACTTAGTAATAAAGTTTTACAAGTATTTCTATTTGATATGTTATTACCAATTATTATTTACAATCAGAGCATAACCTCGAAAGGTCTTGAAAATAAAATATAGGTCCTTATCGTATTTAAACAGTCACAATAGAACAGGGCTGACATTACATTAACCATACATTTCTTTATTACTTTCGCTTACCTCATTAAAATTTTCCTTGGTATTATTTGTGCACATTTTATAAGTTTTTAAATAGAGTAGAGTTATAAAATGTAAGAAGGCAATTTATTTAGTTACCTATTTAAACTTATGAATAAACATTTGTAAGTATTCTCTGAACTATTCAGTTTATAAAATTACGGCACATTACGCGTCATACGCATACATAGATGAATATAAGTACTAAAGTAGTCGTACGTTTTAAAAAGCACAAGAAAACAAACATCAAAACTTTCTAAAGTTTTGTTTCACCAAGTTTTGATTTACGTCAGCACATTCAAAATATGTAGTTGTTTGTTTTTTTTCCTGCCAGATTTAAAACATAGAGTAGGTAGGGTAACCATTGAAAAATATCACAGGATAACAATTTTTATTGAACACTTTCGAAAAGAATGATTTATTGGAACCTTGAAGAACTTACCGGTTAAAATATTGTGTTGTTGTGTCATGTGTGACCTTGTGTGTGACCTCTTCGGAAAAGTGTCAGTGACACACTATCAGAAAATATAAACAGAGTTTAAAAAGTACATACTTATACAGGGTGTCCCATAACTTGCACGACAAACTGAAATGAAAGAAAGATTGAGGTGTGCTCTACCAGATAAAAAAATTACCTCAGTAAAAGTGTCACCGTTGAGAAAAAAATATTATTCTCATTATGTTTTTACAAAAATTATTTACCTCAGCTTAGGCATTCGGTGGTGAAAAAAAAATGTACTGGACTGTTTCTGCACATTTAACAAATAAATTATGCATCTAATAAAGATTTCAGAAAGGTATAATACTGGCCATATTTTTTTAGAAAAATAAGAAATTGGCAGTTTTGTGCCAAAGGGGCTGATTCATATTAAATTTGAATAAATTAAAGATACAATAAAATACAAATGTTTGAGTAAAAACATCATTTATTTTTTATTTAGTCATTGAGTACATCTAGTAAGTGCTCGAATTGCCGGCCTTCTAGTCTGATACGCGCGCGGCACCTCTTAGTAAAAGATTTTTTTAATGTGCTTAAACTTATCTGCGATATTTCTTGGGCTGCTGTAGCAATTTGTTGTCGAAGGTGTTCTTCGCTTTGGATAGCCTCTCTGTACACCTTATACTTCATGCAGCCCCAATAAAAGAAATCCAGTGGATTTAGATCGGGAGATTGAGCAGGCCAACTGATGGTGCCTGCTCGTCCGATCCATCGACCAGGGAATTTATTGTTTAAATAGGCCCTTATTTGACGGCCGTAGTGCGCGGGGCACCCATCATGATGCAGCCAAATTGCACGCCGCTACACCAGTGGAATATTTTCCAGTAAAGCCGGCAACTGGTTATCAAGAAACTCCAAGTAGTTGTTGGAATTGAGCGTAGCTGGCATTTCGACCGGTCCCAGTATTTGGCCATTGTAGATACCTGTCCACATATATATTTTGTATTGATACTGAGACATATCTTCCCGCATTTCATGCGGATTGGATATCTGCCAGGTATGCAGATTGTGCAGATCAAAATAGCCATCTCGCTTGCATGATGATTCGTCGCTACACAAAATTTTATTGAAAAAATTGGGTTCTGATTCATGTCGTCTCAGCATTTTTTTGACAAAATTCAACTCGTGCCGAGTAATCTCTTGGCTGCAAACTTTGGACTCGTTGTATGTGGTAAGGGTGAAAGGAATGCCTTCGTAAAATTCTGTGAGCCGTAGATCTTGGAATCCCGGTGCGTCGTTCGATCATTCGTACTAAAGTTGAAGGATCTTCTTCAACTTCGTCCATCACAATATCGTCCTCTGCCGTTGCTGGTCGTCCATCACTTGTACGTTGTCCAGATACACGCCCGTCAGAAATGGCTCTATGGGTTCGGGTAAAAAAACCTCATGACTTGGATGCCGGCAATACCCTGCTCAGCATAAAGGCTCGCAGCAGCTCTGGCGTTACAGTGAACTTCAACATAAATTAGCTCCATATCTGCATACTCAAGCGACGCGTACTTGCTCGCCGCCATATTAAAAGTTCAGGCAGACTAGCACAGCAGGTCACACTTAAATTCAATACAAAAAACAAAAACCAAGAAAGCGCCGAGTCGTAAGTTATCACAGTTAACAAAGCCCAAATCGTAAGGCAAATCAGAGTCCGAGTTCCAAGCAAAAAGCGTAGTACGAATCATAACAACAGCGATAAGAGAGCGACGACGACGTGTACACAGGAGAGCGTTAAGGATCGTACCTACTGGCTAGCACGGTGTTTTCACTAAATTTCGTTAGTATCACTAAGATATAGATGGCGCTGTTTATAATTTATAAAATTAGAAAAAATGCCATAGGTAATGTCTCTTTCATCCTACTTTTCATTCTTTGGTTCATTCAATCAATCACCTAACCGACTCATTAAATCTATCTTTCATTCGTTGTACTGCGCACCCGTTTTCGAATGTTGTTTTTATAGCTTTTTCTTGGATTCCTTTTACCCACAACCCGGCCATCATTTGGACTCTGACGCTCCCTTTTTTAATTCTGACCCGGCAATTCTACTGGATTTCGGAAACAACGCTGAAATTCGACCTTTGCATGTTTATTGGAATTTTGATCGTGATAATGATTTTCTGATATATACATATTTCATATAATCATGATAATATACATATTTGAGGAGTCTTAAATATTCTTAAAGAAAAAAACAGGGAAAGTTCCCAACTGGATCTAGAAAAAGTTTCAGTCACTAAGTTCTAGATGGCGCTAGAGCCCCGTTTTAGCTGATATCTCTATCTCAATCTATTATCTCTCTATCTAATCTTTATGTCTCTATCTAATCTTTATATCTCTATCTAATCTATCTAATCTCTATCTAATCTTTATGCTGGCTAGTGACTGGCGAGCAGAGGGTGGAGCAGGAAAAAGTGACGGAGACAGTCGCATACTTTAGCTATCGTAAGAATGAGATCGCAAATAGGATAGATAAGCACAACAGCAATAGCTGTGGATAGGACAATAGTCTAAAAGTCATAGCAGGTATTAGTACTCATAGAAGTACGAGAAGTGGCAGTTTCTTTTTTTTTTCAAAAATATGGCCAATATTATACCTTTCTGAAATCTTTATTAGATGCGTACATTGCGTAATTTATTTGTTAAATGTGCAGAGACAGTCCAGTACTTACATTTTTTTTTCACCATCGAATGCTTAAGCTGAGGTAAATAATTTTTGTAGAAAAATATTATGAGAATAATATTTAATTCTCAAAGATACCTAATGAAATTTTACAAAATGATATTTGAATATGATAGATCTTCTATTCTAAAATATTTACAAAAAAATAAAATAAAGAGATATCTGTTTGTTTGTACACACAGCAACAAAAAAACTGACCAAAAGCGGCATTTTTCGAAAAAAATTAAAGTCGGGAATATCTCGAAAACGGTGACACTTTTACTGAGGTCATTTTTGTTTATCTGGTAGAGCACACCTCAATCTTTCTTTCATTTCAGTTTGTCGTGCAAGTTACGGGACACCCTGTATAATATTATATTAACATTATATTGAAATGAGGTAGTTAACTTTCCTTTTTCCCCGACAAACGTTATCGAATTCAAGTAATCAGTCAGTGTTACAGATAAGATACAAATAATGACCGATATCTATACATTTCACGTAGTAATTAATCCTTTACATGTCGTGCTAAATATGGAACACTATAAAAACTAAATAGCATATTTTCCTCTTAAAAAACTTCATTTGCCACCATTAGATTTGTGTTGGCTGGCTTTAATTAATTTCTTGGGTTTCAACAAAACAAAATGTAGATAGATTGAAAAAAAAATCGTTTGTGAATAGTTAAAATCGGGAGGTAAAATATTAAAAGTGGCAGTTGTCTGTGCATAGCGCAGGTACGAGTTAACGATAACTGTTGTCATTATTTTTAGTGAATTGCTGAAAATCTTACGATTTCGAAATGATATTAAAAAAAAACGATGGATCCTGAATCATTCTATGGAATAAAACGTTAGTATTGATTAATATTTAACGTTTTGAGAACCGTTAAATTTCGTGCCATAAGTATATCACCACCGTGGAACACCATGCACTCAGGTCCTAAATATTGGGTTGGTGAAAAAGTTTCTTCGCATTTTTTAAGAAAATTCAAAACATTTTTTTAATATAGTTTATTGACATTTAACTAAAGTATGTATGTACCATTTTGTTCGATAACCTTTTGCCATCTTGTAGGTAGGGACATGATCCCATTGCTATAAAAAAATTGGGACCTCTCATCAAAATACCGCGACAAGTGGATTTGGCAGTCCTCTCGTGATGTTAACCTAACACTGCCAAAAGAATTCTGAAGAGACCGAAACAGGTGGAAATCTGAAGGTGCAAGGTCAGGACTATACGGCGGATGCATTAACACCTCCCAGCCAAACTCTCTTAATTTTTGCTGGGTGGCTATAGATGTGTGAGGTCTAGCGTTATTATGATGAAACACCACACCCCTTCTGTTGATCAATTCCGGCCGCTTTCTCTCAACTTCTAGTTTTAATCTCATAAATTGTTCGCAGTAGAGTTCAGAGTCGATAGTCCTGCCTGGTGGTAACAGCTCATAATGAATAATGCCCTTCCAATCCCACCACACACACAACATCACCTTATTGCGAGTTTACCCGGGTTTCGCCACAGTCTGTTGTGAAGCCTGACCGGCCTTTGACCATGACCTTTTTCGCACGTTCTTGTCATACGTGATCCACTTTTCATCAGCTTCTTCAAAAATGATTCGGTTTCGTTACGTCGTAATAAAGAATCACAATTTGAAGCGGAATATTTCCAGTTTATTATTTTATTTACTATTATAATTACACCATTTCATTTGAACCCAATGTTATCTCTAGTTTTTTATTCTCATAGTGATTAATTACATTTTACATTTGACATTTTATTTAATATTTATTTAATTTAATTTAGGTTAGTCAAATCTTTTTTACAATATCATTTCTAGATTAGATGTGATTAAATTTTAATTTTAATTTTATTTTATTTTTACAGATTCAAATTTTAATATTCAATGTTCTATTTTATTTAAGGTTTTATTCTCTAACTCAATCTCAAGTTATGTTTTTATTTTTATTTAAAAATGAAGGTCAATTTATAATTTAATGTTAGTGTAATCTGCAGTGGATACCTAACCCTCTTAGGCTTTAGCTGAAAATCAGCGTTTTGTTCATTGAACAATAATGTCGCTGAGCTATGGCCCTTTGCACTGCTACAGCAAACATACTAAATCTGTTATTATTGTTCTATTTTGTGTTTCTTGTATTTGCTTTGTATAGGTGTTTGTTGTAGTTGTCAATAAATTTATTCTGATTCTGAAATGAGTACACGGTTCTTTAGGTTTCTTTCAGTGAGCTCGTGAGGTACCCAAATATCGAGCTTTTTTGTGTACCCAGCTTTTTTCAAATGCACCAAAACTGTTTTGTGGTCAATTCCCAGTTCTTCAGCTACGTCGTAACTACTGATATGTCGATCTTGCTCCACTTTTTCAAAAATGGCATCCATTTTATCCGTAATAGGGCGACCAGAGCGAGGTGCATCTTTGACATCAAAATTTCCGGATTGAAAACGCTTAAACCAAAGTGCTACTCTCACAGACACAACACTAGGTCCATAAACATCGCAAATTTTTATCGCGGCTTGCGTTGCAATTTTACCTTTTTTGAAGTAAAATTTTAAAATGTATCGAATTTCTTCATTATAGTTCGGCCGTTCAGAGAATGCGTTCCTGACACATCGCGATTGAACTGACGACGTAACTTTGTAATGGCGTTGCAGTTACGATAAAAAATATTTTTGCTGGTTGTTTACCGTTTTAACAATTGATGAGCATTAAAACAACATTATTATATCAATAATCAATTAATTTTATAATTTTGTGCCAAACTGAGTGTCAAATAACTTGGTAAACAATATTTTTCAAAATCTATACTGCGCTATTACAAGGTTATGTCAAAGCTTAATATTTGTAGTGCTTTGCTAATAATAACAGTATCGTAACCTGTTCTTAAACAGGTATACTTTATGAAATAATACGTTTCGTTTTTCTATTTAAGAATTTGAAAATAATGGACTATAAGATAACAAAGGTTGTTGAAAGACTAAAAACCTGATAATGGAACATTTTGACCGAGATATTAGGATTGAAACTATTATTGATAATAAAATAATTATACATGATGATGATGAAGATACTACATCCTCAAGCGAATCGGAGTCTGAGTAATATTCTGTACGCACATTCAATTCAATATACTTTATTGCATAGAAATACAGATTGTAACTTTGTAACAAAAAATAAATAAAACAATTTTATTAAATTAATATTACCTTTTCTTGGTTTCCACTTAAATTACTAAAATACAAATTTTAAATAATTCCGCCAATTTAAAACCGAAAATAATCTTAAAAATAACGCGGCGTTTCATTTTGGAGGAACGGTAACGAACTCAGTGTTATGTTGTGCCCATCACTAGTCGTGACTAACTGACAGGTGTCAGGAACGCATTCTCTGAACGGCCGAACTATAGATTCACTCATCTTGACAGTACGAAAGACAAATGAAAATCACACATTTTCCTAATTTGAATTTGGAATTACGTTCTTTAAAATTTTAACTTTCAATGATACCAAAACCAGCCAGATACAAATACTATAGCCAAAGAGATTTTATTACAAGTTCATACATACTATAATGCGAAAAGACTTTTTCCCCAACCTATTACTTGTTGGTCAAATTGGGCCCATCATGCATTAATGACTACATTATTCATTTAATAGGTACCTATAGTATTTTAAAAAGGAAAACTGGTAAGAACTGTAAGACGTAGTTTTTCATCATTCCAGAGAGCAGTGACAATTAAATATTAGTAAGTACCTATGGCTCATTTGCAACAAGAACTTCTTCCTTTAGGGACTAGGTATAGCCACAGAATAAGTAATAGTTATAGCTAAATAGAGCACCAAATAGAGATATTGACAGAAGGCATTGTATACAAGAACGGGGCTGTTGTGTCAAAAAATCAACAACCGTAAATAAAATCCAGTTGTCTATAAATATTTGCATAGCTATATTTACAACACTTCGCTTCTGTTCGTCTTATGTTGGCAAAGGATCAATAGGAATAGTCAAAATGTTCGTAAGAAAACAGAATTCTAAAAACAATAGTTTTTTTATTAGTAATTTCAAAAACCAACATTTTTTGATCCTCCGAAGGAATTATACAAAGTGTTCTTGTCATTAAGACGCTAACTTTTCGCTGTCAAAATCTTCTTCTTCTTCTTCTTTTAGTTTAATGGCAACCAGCCGTCCTCATTACTAGGTGACCGGCTATTACTGCCAGTATCACGTGATGAGATAGACACGATATTATCTCCACTCTGCGATTGTGGACTAGAGCCTGTTACAGTAGACCACATTTATTTTAGTTGCCCCCTTCTTCCTGTATCCCTCTATGATTACCTTCCCCCCCAAGTTCCCAGACCATCCAGCATGAAGACCCCCTCTCCTCTAACCACCCTCCTATCCTTAAAATCCATTGTAAATTTGTCCATCAGTATAATATTTTTGTTTAAATATGTAAATAGTTAACTGTTGCAATATACCTATATTTTTTAAAATTTATTTATTTATTAATCTATGTTACCAACACTAGTTGGTTAAACCTTGTTTGTTTTTTGTCTGTGATGGTACTAACTGTGATGTCTTATTGTTTTAGGTAACTCAATATCCGGTCTATGTCGCGCATCACTTGTAGTGTTAATTCCATTTTGACCTTAACTCTTAATACCGTGTCTATTCCATCACATGATACTGGCAGTAATAGCTTGTCGCCTCATATCGACGGCTGGTTGCCAAATTGTCAAGAATTGAATTGACACGGTATTAGGAGAAATGTTCACAATAAATTTTACAAAACAGGTAAGGCGCGACGAATACTGGACATTACAACAATGAAAGACAACCATGGAACAATATACTCTCTTACGAGACAACACAGTTAATACCATCACCAACAGATTAATTAATTAGTAATATATTCATATAATGAAACAATTGACTATCTACACATTTACAAAAAAACATTATATTCTTGGATGTATTTACAAAGGAAAACGTGTTGGCTAGAAGATAGGAGGACCCTCATGCTGGTAGGCCTGGGGAATTGGGGGGAAGGATACCATATAGAGAGGTGGCATGCAGAGCGCAGTTAAAAAATATGTGATCCACCGTCCCAGGCTCCAATCACATATAGGGGAGTCATGGACACCAATTCTGTGCAAAAATACTAGGGAGCATTAATGCCCCAACCGTAGCCTACTTATAATAGATGTGACTTTTTTCCTGAAGTTTTTGAAGGTGCAGAACCACGGTTTCGGAGGGATTGTGGGCTGGAGTAAACATTTTTGTAAATCATGTAAATTAGAGTTCTCTATCGACAATTTGACGAATTGCAACGAGAGGCGATCGTACAGACGCGAGGAGTGAATACTCTACTCAACGTACTTTGCAGAAAACACTAACATAAGTGTGGCGTCCGCCGACGTGACCCACAGAGAATCAATATATTATTTCCTATTCATCAAACGTGCTCGATAAAATCAATACCAAGATAAAATCAAATATTGTTAACTTAATTATGCACGTACATTTTACTATATAAACTATTTCTATTTGTTAATAAATTGTCACTCAAGATGTAATCGTGTCTTGCTTTAAAACCCTTTCCCTGGTCGTAATAAGTGGTGACCCCGACGTTAGTCACGCAGCCAATGAAGCAAGAAGTTTTGAGGACCCGACCAGAAATAAAAAGGAAAATGGCTCTACGTGCTCCAGTCAATCCTATTACATTGGAACCTGAAGTTGCCGCCAGAAACATATCGGAACGTATTTCACGCTTCTACAAAAAACCCATCTCAGTTGCTACGTCAAATGAAGTTAACGAGGTCATTAGACTTGCAAATCAGCTGACACAGATGAAAACTGAAATCGCTGCACTGCGCGACGAAAACGAAAAGTATCGACGCAGTGAATTCCGCTCAATATCAAGGTCAAGAAGTGCATCGAGGTATCGTAACCAAGGTCAATATCGTAAGGGATTCAAGAAAAAGACACATAAATGTCAAGAAAAGTGCCAGGAAAAACCAGAAAAAAAAAACAACGGGCTCTACAATTAGCTTGAACCAGGGCGGAACTTGTGCTATTCACCCCTACGACCGCCTTATCCTAGCCGACCTACAAAGTGGCGAGAGGTTTTTAGTCGACACCGGGGCAAATATATCAGTTTTAAGAGCAAACTCATTTAAGCACAGGCAAGCTACAGGTCATAAAGTACGAGCTGCAAACGGACTACTAACGGAAACTAGAAAAATGCGAATTTCTCAAGACCGAACTTGATTTCTTAGGTTATCATATAACGAGCCAAGGAATCACTCCAAAGGATGAGAAAGCAAAGGCTATTTTCGATTTCCCGAAACCAGCAACAGTTAAAGATTTGAGATGGTTTCTCGGAATGGTAAATTTTTACCAGAGCAGTGTACCACATGCAGCATCAAACTTAAAGCTATTCGCCTCAATTGTTTTTGTGGTCTTACGTAATCATAGTGCTATATAAATTGCTAGGTTTTCAAATATTTCTAATAAGTATTATGTCAACAAAAAAATGAGTGTTTTGCTTGAAATTGTTATGTAGTATTTAATTTTAGAGTAAGAATATTGAATTGTTATTTTGTGTTTACTTTTTTAAGGGGGGAGTATCTGTGGCGTCCGCCGACGTGACCCACAGAGAATCAATATATTATTTCCTATTCATCAAACGTGCTCGATAAAATCAATACCAAGATAAAATCAAATATTGTTAACTTAATTATGCACGTACATTTTACTATATAAACTATTTCTATTTGTTAATAAATTGTCACTCAAGATGTAATCGTGTCTTGCTTTAAAACCCTTTCCCTGGTCGTAATAATAAGAATTCAGAGACAAAAAACACACAGCAAAATAAGTAAATGCAATGAGCGCAAAAACTTGACTGGTTGAATACTATACTATAGATAAGCTGCCTGGTCAATACGATACCGTACTATAGATATATCGATTTCGAACGCAGCAAAAAATACAAAAAGTTCCAGTAATTCCCGGCGCGTAGCGCTAGTAGTAATAGATTTTTTGGTAATTGTAGGTAAGACAAACTAGCATGGTCTAGTACTGGCCAATCCGGATAAAAATGTAAGAATTTCATTTAGTGAAATGGTACTGGAAATTTTAAAAGACTATTATTTATACTTGGAATGCTTATAACTCAGGTATTTTGATAAGTATTCATGATGACTGTAGGTACTTAAGTCGGCACTGTATGGCGAATCTTCCGTGGCAGGGCATGTAATTAGCTACCAGAAAACGCGTAATAAGACATTATACGAGTCCTTTCTAGAGTGTTTTTTGAGGTTGATAATTAAGCTTTCTAACAATTAACTCTGTGAACCGTTAACGACTAACACGTACCTAAGTACACAACTCGAACACAATTTTTGTTACGTTTGTTTTGTCAAACTTCTATTCTATCTCTGTATAATTGCTAAATAAAAATTAAAAAAAAACATGACTTAGTTTCTCACGACGTTTTAGATTTTTTTATGCAAGTTTAGAATTTAGATCTATTGCTAACTATAAGTAGGTACTTAACCCTAGAATACTAATATAAATTTACCACAGCTTAATACTAATGATCGCTTGGGAGGCGACTTTATAAATAAACCCATTTTATTATTTAGTTATTTATTATTTTTTTACAAAGATTACATAAATTAATAGGCAAATCTCTACCTTTTCAAAAACCATAATAAAAATTCTTCTTTAAAATCAACATTCTACTTAAATCTTATAGTTAGAAACAGTTATTTTTTATAACATAACAGTCTTTGAAGAGTCTTGTAACAAAAAAAAATCTTCTATATTTTAACTTTTTTGGCGTTATTATTACTATTGAAAATATAAACTTTTTAAAACTCTAAATCAAACTTATGGCAACATCACAGTTTTGTCTACAAACTAATCTAAGTCAGCCTTTTATTTTTTGTTATCAGCTGATTGTTCTTCTTGTGACACAATTTCTGGAACAGGTGAATCTGAAGAATTAATTGTGGCTTGATGTGGTACTGAAGTGTTTGGAGGTTCAGAGTCATCAACTGTAATATTTTGTAGGTCTTCTTCCAGTCGGAATGGTTCGAAAGAAGGATCTGCCGCGCTATCGTCAGAGTCATAAGGATCGATTTCCAGATCGTCCTCAGTTTCGCTGTCGGAGTTCTCATTTAGTAAAGAATAGGCTAGTTTTCATCGTGGAGATCCATCTAAAACGAAAATAAACATTTGCTAAGTAATAACATAGCTACATGCTAAAAAAACCGCAAAACAAAAAAAGTAACCAAATATTAAACTTACCGTTAATACTAATGATCGCCTCCCAGGCGATTGAGTGGCTTATATTTTGCAAACGAAGCATCCGCGCTGGGCCTGCGTGCGCTGGCTATTGCAGCGTGGTTTATACCAAATTGGCACAAAAGCACACTATGATTCGCGGTCGCAGTTTTGAAATAACCGGAAAAAACTGACCGAGCGCGGCCTGTCAGGCGATGTTTAGTATTCTAGGGTTAAACAACCTCTTTTTATAAAAAGTACCTACCTACATTCTTTTTCGTTCCATCCAGCCTATAAGAAAACTACCTAGTCAAGTGAAAAACAAACGAACTTAACCTATATTCATAAGTATTTAAGAATTATAAGAAAAAACGTGGGTAAGTAATTGAAAATAAAAACATATCTTTGAAACATTTTTATTATAAACTAGTTTTTTTTAACAGATAGTCAGACACATAAAGAAACAAAAACCATAAGTAGGTACAAAGTATAAAAACAAAAGTATAATACCATTATCCAAAAATTTTATCATCCACTTTAAATCACAACTTATTCAGTTATTTCACTACAACCTGCGAATAATTCTGATTCGTAATTTTAACAACACAATATTTGACGTTAACAATGTCAAAACCACAGACATACATCTACATAGGTAACGCAAATGCATGTAGAGTCCTTTTCATGAAAGAAGTCCCGCGATTTGAGCGATGATACACCCTATGTGTTTGATATAAGAGCGATGCACGGGACATCTTTTATGAAAACCAAGCCATGACCAAGCGTCAAGGTTGGTCGCCGCTAGATGCAGTCCACGCGTATGTGTGTCTGTTAGAAAATCGATATCACAATATCGATCTCATTCTTAATAATCGGTTTCATCGGCAGAATCGGTGTATTTTCATCGGTTTTTATTTCCCATATTTTCCACCAGCAGGTGTTAAAAAGTCGGCACGCATGGTTTCATTACAAAACATGACACTTGTGTTATCTATGTAGATGTATGTCTGTGGTCAAAACAATAGGCTATCGAGCTGCCTCTCAGTCAAATTTTAAAAAGATAAACAATTGAGAAAGTACTTATTACTTACAGTCTAAAAAATCTTAAAATTTACAATAATGAATTTACATGTGACTACTTAAAGTTACTTTCTTATTGCTTAACCTTGCAAGGTAAGACGGATCCACCGAATTCTTTCTCTAAATATTTAGCAACTGTCAGGCACAGACCGTCGTTGTATGGCGCCGCCACCACTTGGATGCCCAACGGAAGACCTTGATTGTTCCTGCCAAGTGGTACCTTGAAAAAAATATATTTGTAGTTTATAGTATCGCAGCGTAACTACGTGCAAGGAAGGTTCTAAATAGGTAAACCGAAAAGGAACTTCTAGAATTCTAAGAATTTAAACAGGGCTTGCCTATCATATTATCAAAACCAAAAATATCCTAAAACGGTCAAAAAAAAGCGGGAGGAAGTTCCTATTCAAGCCTGCCCTGACAAATATCTTTCCGACAATAATTACTAAATTATTTGAAAAGGCTTAGGCTGTAGGTACTAAGTTATTTTTGAAATCAAAACATCTTCCTTAAAAGACAAAATATGTGAGTTCAATACATAAAGTTCCTTTTACAATAATATTTACTCTTCCATGCTGGGCTGAGAGCGAAAGAAAAACATAAAAGCAGCAGCTGGTACACAGCTGCTGCTTTTACCGGGCATACTGTAAAGACAGAGAGAGACTTTAAACTCTTAAAGCAATTTAAAAAAGTGAATTTAAAGAGAGAGGTTTTATTGACAGTTTTGTGGTCGAAAGGCTGACCCCTTGTCGCTGCAATAGTCTCTTTTCATCAGTATAAATACCTATAAATTTTGTCAAAAGTGACATAAGATGGTTTTGTGGCCTGTGATGTTCTGCCTGCCCCGTAGAGGATGCAGGCGTGAAGTTATGTATGTATGGCATGTATGTATTTACCTGTGTAGCGGGAGCTTTCAGCACATTGACGATGCCCCAGTAGGCGAAGTTGAACGGCCTGAAGTAGCACGAGTAGTGGTAGGGCGCGGGGTGCGGCGCGCTCGGCATCAGTAGCACTCCGTTCGCACCTAGTTTATTCTGAAAAAAAAGTAATAATAATAATAATGCATCCGCTATCTTTCATACAGCTGCAAAAAGCAGTAATAATGAACTATGATGTATCCTAGATTACGTAGTAGACCTTAGTTGCTATAACCAGTATAACTATTGTATTTTAAGAGTATTCAATAAACAGCTTTCATTTAATACACTCGTATCATTTCGCTGGCTGACGCCTAACCTCATATGGCGACCCTCATAGAACACTTGCCGACTTGTGCGAAAATTTCTCTCCATATAATTTAGTTATAAGCATCATGTTTTAGCTAAAAGCTGGCATAGATCTTCCATCTTCAACCCTTAGTCTTTTTGACTAAGGTGAATGTAAAGCATATACACACAATAATAATAACAATAAAATGCCCAGAAAATCACACCAACTACATGGCCACAGAGTAAGCATAGCTTGTGTTATGAGATACCATGTAGCGAACTAGGGGGGGACCTGGAATATAAATACATAATTAGATAAACACCCAGACACGGAACATTTTTTTTTCTTGTTTCGTGCGGGAATCGAACCTGCAACCACTGGCGTCTGAGGTAGACAGGTTTTCCCAACGCAAAAGTGGCAGTCATATGCTAGACGACATATAGGTAACACTATGTTATACGAAACATAAATTCTGTGTTATTTTTGGTTTTAATTAAAGTAATGCGGTTATTTTAACGGTACCTAATAAATGTAATGCATTTACTGGATTCGTAAAGCAAGTTCGATTGTCGTAACAGCTGTTTCACGCAGTTTTAACCGAATAAAGTAGCATATGAGTATCACTACGCCAAATTCCATCCTAATCCGTTAAGCTGTTCTGTTTTGATTGAAGAATAACGAACCATACATCCATCCAAACACATTTATAATGTTAGTAAGATAGTATGATGCAAATGGCGATAGTCGACAACGCTATGAGCAGTCATAGAACTCCCAGGTCAGTGCCACCGCTGCCAACTGTATTGTCATGCGGTGGCAAATTGTTTTGCTTCCCCTAGGTGCGTCAAGTGCCTAGATCCGCATGGGACTAAGGAGTGCTCTCGCACTCCCGATTCGCCCACCGCTCCGTCCTGCGTCCTGTGCGGCCAGGCAGGCCACACAGCAAACTTTCGCGGCTGCCCCAAGGCACCGCGTGCTGCCAGGGCTACCGTGAAGCCCATCGAGAACTGGAGAGAGCGACCGCAGCCTAGCTCGGACGCTCCTGTAGTCAGTTCAAAGGGCCCTAAGGCCTTTACTTCTATCGTTCCAGGTCAGCGCAGCCGGGTCGCGACTCAATCGCAACCGGCTGCCAAACCGACTTCCCAGTGCCAGAACGCAAAAGGTTCTCAAGACCGCATGGCGTTCTGGATCCAGCTCGCTCCCATCGACGAGATCCTGGCTTTCGGCGCCGCTCTCGACGCCAGCCCAGAGGGTTTCAACGCTGCTCTTCCGGTCCTAACCAAGTTCGCTCCCCTTATCAGGAAACTCCAGCAAGCTCAACGTTTCTAAACGTAGTCCTTCTTTCCAGCATTCCTATCTCAGAGTGAGTCTGATCACTCTAGATAATCGCTTTGTCATTTCTGCTAGTCTTAGCTTCTGAATTTCTCGCTTTCAGTTCCTTTTGGTGGCAGCCGTCCGGGTGCCGCTCACTGCGCAGCCTCTCTCTCCAATTGGCTGTCGCTCCGATAAATGATCAAGAACCTGAATCAAGGTAGGTCGTAAAGGGGGATGTTTAGTGGGTATGCTCGGCTTCACTGAGTGAGTCTCCACACTGTCTGGGCATTCTATTTTCCGTTAGCCACTGGGGTTAACAGCTTATAGAATGCCCATTCGTCCGTAACAGGATTCATCCTCCTCCCGCTAAAGCTTGCTTTACTGGTTAAAGCTTGTTTTAGGGGGTGCCAAAACTTTCTGTGGCGGAAAAACAAAAAAAAAAAGCAGTCATAGAACTGTCAACTTAACTTTGTCACCCCGTCTAAGAACATAACTCCATACAAAAATGTAGGCGACAACACGTCATTTTCATTGACAAGGTCACGCCGCCAGTCAGAAATACATTTTAGGGATGTGGCCTAGTCGATAAATGAAAATCACTACATCTACAGGCGCGGTCACAAGGGGGCGGGTTATGGGGGTTATGACCACCCCCCCAAAATCATGAAAAGATGAACCTCTTAAAAGAGCAGAAGCTAGAAAAAGATATTTCTATTTCAAAAAAAATTTGTTGTGACTCCCCCAAAATTCAGTTGTGACCGCGTCTGTACTTCTATCTGAAATATTAAGTATAATAAAATGGACAAGCTTGTTTTCAGATACCTATCTTATGTACCGAGGGCAGCACCTCAAGCGTTTCAAACCTGTTAAATTTCCCCAAACAATTTTTTCTTAACCTCGAGGGCATAGAGTTCAGATTCAATCACAATTTTTGACAGTTTTGGATTGCTTCATCTGTTGCCTTCTGTACCTAAGTAGGATATTTATATAGTAACTTACAAACAGATCGTCTTTGCAGTCCTGTGTGAGTTTGTCTGCCCACTTGGGGTCAGGTTTGGGCAGCACCTGCATCTCAAACAGACGCAGAATCGGAAACAGGTAATGCTTGCTCATTCCTAGCACCTGTGGACGCAGAAAAATTGTTTGAAAGTAAGGATGCTACTACACTAGGATGCATATGAAAGTAACTTCATAACGTTTTTAGGAAGGTTTTATCGTACTGGCAAAATCAGAATTAAATTTAATTCCTATTTTTTCATAAGGTCAAAAATACTATGAAGGAACCCTTTAGTATAAATGCTAACTATGAAGAGTATTTGGACGATGTAACAGCATGGGATTTAAATCTACATACATACATAACTTCACGCCTGCATCCCTTATGGGGTAGGCAGAACACCAAAGGCTGTAAAACCATCTGATGTTACATTTGACAAATTTGGCGGTATTATAATGATGGTGAGAGACTATTGCAGTGACAGGGAGTCAGCCTATCGCCCGCAAAAACACCAATAAAACCTCTGTCCCTTAACTGGCTTTTACAGTATGCCGGGGAAGAGAGGCAGCTGGCACATTCTATGTTTTTCTATAGCTCCCAGTCCAGCATGGAAGTTATATCTCTACAGGGTTATTTCTTTTCAAACATTTTCAATCACTTCACAAGCAGCTCTTACCTTTTTATGTACCTAACCTTCTCAAGCATTAAACCGTCTACGGATGTTATCACACCAACCGATTAGTCGTGCTTTTCGAAAGACACTGATGGAGTCTTTCGAAATATTAACCGGGAATATTAGTCGGGTAACCCCGACTATTAAATACTCGAATATTCGAGATTTTAATAGTCGGGGTTACCCGATCAACGTCGACCGACCGTCGTCCACCGATTGGTTAGTCGAACGGTTTTTTTTTTTTTTTTTTATAAGTTACTAAACCCGCCTTTGACCTCAATCTCACCTGATGGTAAGTGACGATGAGGTCGAAGATGAAATCACACGGGTTTAGGAAGAAACTGGCTCTTTATACAATATTGCCGGAACACATTACCGCCGGAGCGGTAACATTTGGCGGCAGACTTTATATAAAGGGTGGTCGCTAGCCAGGCGGACCCAGAAGGGATCCTACCACCAAGCAAACGGTATCAGTAAAGTTTTGTGATTTTTTAAGAAATTTCCATTTTTTGATCCTTTTTTGCCTACAGCTGCAATATTTTATTTTTACTAGGTCTATCTTTACTTGAGATAATCCAATAACAGTTTTGATAGTTACTAGAACCCTTTGCTAAGAAAAAGAGTGAAATATTCTTATTTTATTCCATGTCGAAAATCTCCACTAAGGTTAAGTGAATAGTGTGAAAAAATGTCATTTTTTTTAGTAGGTAGGCACCTGCCTACCTACCTGGAAATTGGTACTTCAGTTAACAGAGAAGGGTTTAGGTGTATTTTGTGGTGTTTTAAAAAGAGCTAAATCCGGATGCAAGAAGATGGGATGCCCTTGCTGAAAATTACTATATTGTGTATTTTTAAAAGATGATTGCTGTTGAGTTTTTTGCTACTTCTTCAATTTCAATTTGTAAACAGCTTGACTATTTCAACTGTATAAATACCTACGAAATAAAGATATTTTTGACTTTGACTTTGGCATTAATTAAGCATATTTTTAAGATTATGTGGACTATCATCATTTAAAGCTACCAGACCAGTCGCTCGACTTCGACCGACGTTGATCGATGATCTATCCATTAATGTGGTAAAACCCTTAGGCATCCGACTTTTAAGAAACCTATGAAGTCTTCTTACCTTCTTAAGCAATTCTATCCAGGCTTTTCCCTCCGATCCACATCCGTATATCTTGGCGTAGTTATCCGGTTCTTTTGACATCCAGTAGCTCCATAGACTATACATGTGGTTGAAGGCTGAGTGGTAGTATGGCTCGGGGGCTGAAGCCGTGTTCGGGGCAATTTGGGTCAGTTTTGATACCACGCTGTGGGAGAAGAGGATATTAGACTAGTGTTATGGATTAAGTTTGACATCTACTTGTTTTGTACTAGCATCCGTTCTTTTAAAAAAATATATAACAATTACTTTTTTAATAAATCCTGAACCTTCCTGCATTAGTGGCCTATGCAATGTAATTGTTTTTTGTTGTTCTGTTTTTAAATTTTGTTTTAGTACTGTAAACGTATATAATTTCTAATGTACAACCTATAAGTACTTTGGTGATCTACGTCATGTAAGTAATTGTTTTTCTTTTTCTCATTCCTTTTTACTATACGTGGAAACCTATAATTGGCCTCATTTAAAATTATATATTTCATATAATATTTTTGTAAATAGCCGTAAGTTTCCCTAAAAATGTAAAATAAAATAAAATAAAATAGGCAATACAAATCAAAGTATTTTTTTATACTTTCGTGGTCATTAAAATTTATTTATTGCCTCTTTACAGACAAAAGGTACAAAAGGCGGTCTTATCACTCTGGAGCAGATATCCAGGTTTGAAGGGGATCACGATGATAGATAGGTGCAGAAGGCCGCAGATCAAGAGTTCCACACCTGCCAAATTGCCCCAACCAATTTTTAACTTGTCGAGGGCGTAGAGTTCAGATTCAATTACATTTTTTTGACAGGAAATTTTGATCTGCAGCCTTCTGTACATGATTAAAATGATTTGCTACATTACGGACCATGAAAAAATATCTTCATTCGTGGACAATAATAGCCATTACTTGTAAACTATTTCGAAAAGAACAAAATTTAGCTCATAAGCATTGTCTACAAAATACTCTCTGTATTCACGATTCAATAACAACCACCAAAAAACATTTTATTAGTATAGGTAAATCGCATGTGTTGAAAAAGATTATCTCATCATCGAAATTGGATAAACCGCATGAACTTCTAACAAAAACTTGGTTACTTCAATTAAGCAGTTTTTTCGATTACGTTTCTGCCGCGACACGCAACATTCCGAGGTAGCGTAGGTACTTGGAAATGATTACCTAAACGTAACCACATTACATACTTTCGAATGCAATTTGGTTGTTTCGTAATGAATATTATCTTTTATAAAACTTTCAAGTTGAAAAGTTAAACTAGTTATTTTTTTTCATTTTCAAACGACTTCCAAAAGGAGGAGCTTTTCAATTCGTGTGTATGTTTTTTATGTCTTTGTTACACGATTTTTGGGACAATTACGAATTGATTTTAAATATTCTTGTTTCATATGATGGAGGATATTTCAGAGGTGGTCTCATATAAATATCATCGAAATCGAATTGTACTCATCATGAAACATTTTAAAAATATTTATGAGTACGGAGAATAAATAACATTAACGACCTTATACTTCAGTCAAAGTTTAGGACATGAAGTCGGTTTTATTAATCAATTTTTGTTAGAAACTTTCGCATTAAAAAACTCATAATTTGACATCTTTGGATTCCTACTTTCAAACTTTTATATTTTAAGCCTTGAGTTATATGTAGGTAATTTAACTTTACTATAGATGTCTTCAATGGTGTTATACAAATTTTGTTTGTTATTTTGTTTTTTTTTTGTTCTGGGCAGGTACAGACTTTAAAAATGCATCAAAGTGAGTTTATTTAAGACAGAAGCTATCGTTTTTATTTTTTACTTTTTAGTTCTGTTATATTCTTTCTAAACACACAAATTATTAGAATTACAAAAGATAAAATAGCTTTCAATAAAATATAAGTACTAAACAACAATTAGTGTTCAAACTATTTCATAGATGGCGCTGTATGTATAATAAATCGCGCATGTAACTTTTTAAATACGATATTGAGATACGTGTTAGCTGGCTGAAACTCTATTATATTGAAACATAGATATGAAACTGTAATATTATTATTTTTGAAACCGGCGTCTTCATTTGAAGAGGTCGGACTAGTAAACTGGAAGCTGGTCTTATGCAGACTTACACACAGTATGTATGTCAGGTAGGCATGAGTCGTACTTGCTAATTTGAAACCCACTGGTCTTAAAAGTACGTCCACCGATAAATACCAGGGCCAAAAACCAGGTGTTTAAATACTTGCAAACAAGTATTTTTTTGCTGAGCAGGTATTTAAGTTTTAATGCAATGCATATAAGAACTATAGTCGCCTTTGCGTACCGAAATACTTCAAGGCCAGGTTTGAACGGGTTTTCCATTGAATTATATACCATAACAAAAAATATACAATAAAAAAACAAACACAAAAATAAAAAATTGTAAATATATTTAAGTCACTCAATATTTTGCACACTCAATATTTTACACAGTTTTGATTTAAAAATAATAATTGTTGAACCTTGCGGCTGCCGAGTCGGTTACTGAACGCACCTTGAGACTTGGGTAAAATACTTCGAAGTATGTTCAATCAAAAGTGATCCTTGCTATATTAGATTTAAAGATGTTTGTAAGCCTGATAGAAAGTGTGGTACGCGATACTAGCGACGTCAAATAATTGCATTGAATTTTGACCCGTATTTGTCAAAAATATAAGTACTTTGAAAGTATTTTATTTACAAATACGAATGTATTGCTTATTTTGTAATATACTTAAGAGTCATATTTCTATGCAAGTATTTTCATGTATACTTGTCTGAAGTTAGGGAAGGCGTATACTTTGTCCATCCATCCGAGCGTAAGTATACATTATAATACTTGCAAGTATTTTCTGGTCGTACCCTGGGCGTCGTACTTCTAAGACAAAACCTGGTTTTAAAACCTGGTACGTAAATACGTCTCATCATCAGGTATACTTTTTCACCTGCCGTTGGTGAGTGATATGGGGGGATTCATTATTCCCATGACATCTATGGACATGATCCCACCAATGAAACGATTCCTTCCTATGGGCGTGGCCAGAAGGCGATAAGTTGATTATTTTTATGTAGGTAAATAACGGTAAACATCACAGCTTCTATGCCAGAAGTCTTGAGTTCGAAGAACTTTTATAGATATTTTTATGAAGACATCCGCCAAGTCATGGATATTATACCTATATCAATATCATTGCCTGAACACATACCTTTTTTTTGTCTGGAGTAAAACAGTCTATCACGTCTCCGACCGCCCAAGGGAGATCGGTGGGGTGTGTGGGGCTGATCCGGCAGAAGGCCGAATCGTCCCACTAAAAACCTCCAGGTGTACCTCCCCCGCCATAGGTGGGATGGTGGGGCCTACGGTATCGCCAGTGGCATTTCCCGCGAGCCCCGGCAGATTGCGCGCCGCCTGAGCCATGCGCCCGCCACGTAGGAAATGGTCCAGCGCACGAGGCCATTACCCACTCATAACGTCTATAGCCGCAGCAGGTGCCGGAACACTTACCTAACCGCCAGACCGGCGATACTAGCCGTGTCAGTCTTTATAGTATAAAGGTTGGTGGTCCTTAAAGGGATCGGCTGGCTGAAGGAAGGGAAGCGGGAGTCACTCAGATGAGTCACCTTCTACGACAAGCTTTTTTAAGGGCTTTTTTCATACACCTTTAGATTTTAAAAGCATTAGGAACTGGGACTCTCCGCTGCTTGAAAGCTAGATGAGAATGCATTCACGTATTTCCTTACCTCAATGATTATTAATAATATTTTTACATGTTTACCATCCAATATCAAATGTCCTACTTACTTATAAAATTATTTGTCGAAATCAAATTTATTTGAAATCTTAATTTAGTTAATACAAATTGATTAACTTATATCCGTGAACCTTAAAAGTATTAACAGACGACCGAACTTGGTACGGGCCGGACAGCGGATTCGGTACGCTCCATACCATATCCGTTCGTCTGGAGTCTGGAGAGTTGTCTGCCGTACAATTATCGGAAGACAACTCTCCAGACGAACGGATATGGTATGGAGCGTACCGAATCCGCTGTCCGGCCCGTACCAAGTTCGATCGTCTGTTAATACTTTAAACTATTCAACTTATTTCATTTTAATTTAATTATTTCATTTTTTATGATACTTTTAATCTCATGTTACACGGTAGCATGATCTGAAATGAAATGATTGACTGAAAACTAACCGAAGGTAGAGTCCTTTTCATGAAAGAATTCCCACGATTTGAGCGATAATACACTCCATGTCTTTGACATAAGAGCAATGCACAGGACATTCACATCATTTATGAAAACTAACCGTAGTTGATACTTACGTCCTCATCGCTCTCTTGAGTTCGGGTCGGACGGCACTCACGTGGCAGTCATCCGCCGACTCCAGGTAGTAGAATTTTATATCCTGAAACGCCAGGAAATTACTTTTAAAATCCAACTTAAAACATTTTTGAAAACCCTTAAGTAGTTCGTTTTTACTAGACGGAAAAGTAGGTTTATGTTTTAACCAATCAAAAAAACAGCACGCTCCACTCTACAAATGAGGACATTTTTCTAGCTCTGCGGACATAAGTTGTGTTTATTTTAAATCAAATTAATTAATGCCCCAATATTTTCTCTTCTTCACCGAAAGAGTCAACAAAAGCTACAAAACAGGGACGCGGTTAAATAAAGATCCAGCAGTGCAATCACAGAGCTTTATCGACTCGTATCTTTATGAATGTTCATATTAATAGTCCAGATAATCTTAAAAATATGCTTAGTTAATGCCCTTTTTAAAACACCATAAAATACACCTAAACCCTTGTTCTCTTAACTGAAGTACCTATTTTCAGATAGATAGGTAGGTGCCTACCTACTAAAAATAATGCCATACATTTTTTCACAGTATTCAGTTAAACTTTTGTCGAGATTTTCGAAATGGAATAAAATAAGAATATTTCACTATTTTTTCTCAAGTAAAGATAGACCTAAGTAGTTAAAATAAAATGTGCGTTAGCAAAATATTTATTGCAGCTGTAGGCAATAAAGGATAAAAAAATGGAAATTTCTTAAAAATCACAAAAGTGGCTATATCTCGAAAACCAGAGAACTTTTACTAAACTTTTTTGAGCGTCACGGAAACGTGTCGTTTTTGGGACACCCTGTATAAAGTTATTTATAAACCCATATTTTCTTACACCCAGTTCTTTCACATCTATGTTTATTTGTGTATTTGTTGTGACTCCGGTTAAGGCTTCCTACCAACCTTAATATCCAAGTTCCTGTCCAGCCCCATCCTATCAGCATGCGATCCTACAATGATCCTGGTAAGTGGTGCCAGGTCCTCCGCGTGCTTCGAGATGAAGCCCAGCGTCAGCATAGACTCCTCGCCGCCGTCGCGGAAGAATACTCCTGAGAAAGATATACAAATTTAATCAGTATAGGTACTAAGTGACTGACAGACAACGTACAGCCATTAGGCTCCGTTTCCACTGACGCGGAGCTGAGCGGAGCGGAGCTTAGCGGCGTCTGAAAGACTTATCACAATGCTCGAAATCTCCGCTCAGCTTCATGGAAACAGAACGAGCATAGTGATTCAATCTAATCAGACGCCACGAAGCTACGCTCCGCTCAGCTCCACGTCAGTGGAAACGCAGCCTAAAGGGTGTAGAGAGCTGAAATTTGGAATAAACATTCTTTAGGGGGCGTAGGGGGGCACTGAAGAAGGATTTCCCGAAATTCCAACGGGAACGAGAAATGTAGGTCTTATTATTTTGAATCAAAAATCGTCCACAGATGTGATTTATTTATTATTTATTTATAATTGATATTTAGTAGTCTCCTTTTATTATGGAAGGAATTCCCGAAATTCCCACGGGAAGGGCAGTTTAGCGCGTTGCGGGATATTAAATTAAATGACTCAAACTGTCATACCCGCACAAACTATTAATTTACTAATGCGGTAACATCGATATAATAATTATGTGCACTTAATGTTTATGTTCCAATAAAGATTTTAATACTTATTTTCATTTTTACATACCAACCGTAAGGCCCACTGTAAGCTTTTTTTATCTAAGCTTGTGTTAGGAGATAACCTACGCATAGCGGAGCTACGGAGTACACCTAGACCCGAGCCGGTTTAGAAACGTTCGAACCCACGACATCTTCTCACGCTATAGCCGCATATTTACTCGACCATTGTGCTGCTTAGTAAACTTTATTTCAGGCAACTTAAGAATAGTACAATATGTTTATCTAAATCTAAGGCCCACAGAAAATATTTAGGTACCATTTCAATCATTCCCCTCCAGCATTAACATAGACTTGAGTAAATATTAGACACGGCAAAATTTAAATAAGTAATAATAATAATAATAATAATAAAAACTCTTTATTGCACAACTATAAAATTACGAGATACAATGTATTTAGATAAACAAATCTTTTAGTACAAATCGGTGGCCTTATCGCTAAAAAGCGATCTCTTCCAGACAACCTTAGGGCAGAGGATTTTATATGGGTTTAAGGGTGTCATGTCGTACAATACTGTTTAAAACAAAATATGTATAAATATATAAATGATGATGTATAAACAAAAAAAAAAAAAAAAAATATAAGTTCTCATATTTAAAATATACATACACACATATTATCTTTATACCTACATACACATACATATATTTAATATTTACAAAACTTATAGACTCATATACATATACAATAAGAAAAAAAAAAAAAATGTGTTTACTCAGATTTCATAATAAAAGTATAAAATAAAAATAGTCATGGTAATTCTTCAACTTTTGTGAAATAGTGCATCTTTACAAGTTTTTTAAAAGTGGCTAAAGTTTGTGCGGATTTAATTTGTAACGGTAATTCGTTCCATAAGCGTACCGCATGGATTGAAAACGATTTACCAAAGTAATCCGTCGTATGCATCGGTGTCACTAATTTTAAATTATTAATTGATCTCAAATTACGTGTATGTGTGGAGTAAATGTAATCAAATTTTTTTGATAAATACCTCGGAACAGCAGAATCGAACAGCGCGCGATAAAGAAGACAGAGAATATGAGTATTCCGGCGAAATCGAATTGGAAGCCACTTGAGCTTGTTGCGGTATTCTGATATGTGATCATATTTGCGTAATCCAAATATAAATCTAATACAAAGATTTTGTAGCCGCTCAAGTTTGTTTAATTGGGCTTCAGTTATATCAAGGTAGCAGACGTCAGCATAATCTAAAATAGGAAGGAATAAGGATTGGGCGATTGAAATTTTGGTAGGTATTGGCAGGACATTGCGCAGACGCTTTAATGAACCAGTGGCTGCAAACATCTTCCTGCTCACTTCATCAATTTGTGGCTTCCAAGATAAATTGTTGTCGAACAATACCCCAAGGTTTTTCACAGTTTTGCTCCATTCAATGTTGATCCCATTAAAATTGATTTGTGGAAAAAGTGTGTAGTCAATTTTGTTAAATATTTTTGAACTACCAATTATGATTGCCTGAGTTTTAGCTGGGTTTACAGTTAAACCATGTTGGTGACTCCAGGAGGATATTTTTCTAAGATCATCATTTATGGTCTTAATTGTTTTTGGCAAGTCTTCTAAACTAGATTTGAGGTAGATTTGGAGATCATCTGCATACATGTGGTAGGAAGAAGTGAGATTTTTTGATATATTATTAATAAAAACAGAAAAAAGAAGAGGAGACAACACGCCACCTTGAGGGACGCCAGCTTCGATAGTAGTCCATGATGAGTAAACATCATCAATACGTATACGTTGTTGACGCCCACTCAAGTAAGTATGAAACCAATCAATCACAGACGGAGATATGTTAAGAGAGCGGAGCATCTGTAGCAGGATGTCAAAATCAACCGTGTTGAAGGCGTTGCTGAAATCTAGCAAAGCAAGAACCGTAAGCTCCTTGCTTTGCAGGCCCAAACGAATGTCATCAGTGACTTTAACAAGTGCTGTACTGGTACTGTGGCCAGATTGGAAACCGGATTGGAATGGATTGTGTAGATTATTTTTGGATAGGAATAGACTTAGCTGTTTGTGTACTAGTCGTTCAAGAACTTTGGACAGGAAAGGAAGTATGGATATAGGTCTGATGTCTTGGAAAGTGATAGGTGTAGATTTTTTAGGTAGTGGAATTAGGTGTGCGTTTTTCCATTGAGACGGGAAGTGGCTGGTAGTGATAGAGTTGTTAAGGATTTTAGTTATAATAGGAAGGAGAAAATCTAATAAAATAACAACCATTCTGCGACTGATGCAAAATATAATTGCATGAAAATTTATTAAATTTATTTTACCAAATAAATATTGGTAAAATAAATTTTTTAAATCAGGTACCCAGTGTAATTCTGTGTAATTCTACTCTCGAATCAGAAAAAACTACTTTCATGTTTTGCATCATTTCATTACTTACCACGGATATTGATATTTGGATCAGTCAAAAGTTCAATCACCTAATTTCCGTCCTTATTCCGTCGTTATTTATAAGGGGAATTACCCAGCTTAAGTTAATTAAATGTTACCTCTAAGATCGGTGGTTCCACAGGTGGGATGATGTCCGAAGACGCCGCAATAGAAGGCTGGCATTCGTGTCGAACCACCCAGATCGGAACCTGTGAGGGAAGATTACCGTGTGAAGTTTACTTGACGCAGTATGAAAATATGAATCATGAAAAAATATAGTACCTACAAGCTGATGCTCGCGATTTAGTTCAGCGTGCAACGGTAATGCTCGTTTTGCAGAAAAAAAAATGTTTATACCTCGCTTCGCAGCAGATGTGGCGTAAAATTAAATGTACGTTAGGTTAGATATATTAATTACGTTTATCCAAAAAAATAACTGAAGGCTTTGTCCACATCAGAAATATAAAACCAAACAATCATCATTTTCGGAGAAACGAGCTTTTGGCGAAGAAAATTTCGATTTACCGGTTGTACCTACGCTCGATTTAGTTCGCGTTGAAGTTTTGAGAATATATGAGGCCTCACATTTAAAATGAAATTGCGTAACAAAAGTTTAATGTAGGATTTAAAATACCTACTACGTCATCTAGTTTCAAGCGTGAAATCAAATTACTAATTAATCAACCAGTATGTTATACAGTATAAAAAAAAGTATCTTAAGTGCTACTATTAAGTAATTGTTCGTAAAATTCTATTAAGATCCGTTTAGCCGTTCTGCCGTTATTGAGGAACAAACATACATCCACCTATCTATCGAAACTTTCACATTCTATTATTAAGTAGGATTAGAATAGATGATGTCCATGGTTTCGAAAATCGTTTACCATTAAAGGGATTCAAGGTTCATTAGCCGTTTTTAAAAAAGCATGACTAAAAAATTCGATCAGAAAATGACTATTCTAGACTCTACGCGGACCAAATACTTAAAGGCCGTTCTTCACTATCGCCGTGAAGCGCCGCGAACAGGCGTGAACGTGAACGTAGAGTTCTTTCGCGGCGGCTGTTTCTTGACTATTGGAAAGATTCGAAAGAGCTGCGAATATGCATCCTGAATCGCGGCACAGCTCGTCTCTGCTCCACCTCAGTGGAACCGTTCCTAAAAACTCGCTACATTTACATGCTTGCTGGCTGAGGCTTGGCAAGCCCGTATAAGCCTCAAGGCTTTACGCTTACGAGTTCGTTATTGTGTTCCGGACAAACAAGCATGGCGGACGTGTCGTGTGCGTTGAAGTTGTGTCGGTTAATACTCTTTAGTTTGTCATGTTTTTATTTCAAATATAATCAAGAACAAAGAAAACGAAAAGTTCGCTAGAGAAGATGGTGGATGTTTCTATTTTTATTTTTTTCTTTACTTCCTTCAGATATATGCATAGATATTTCTCGAAGCATAGGCCCCAACGTGTAAATAAAATACGTCGCGTCGCAAGCCCTTGCCACGTCGCGGCAAGCCTAAGCAAGCCGAGTGGTTTACCCCGTTTAGACGCTTGTGTTTGTGCAAGCTTAACGAGACTTGGCAAGCGTGTAAATGGGGTATAATATACTTACACAAGCTAATAGTAGAGGCGTAACTAGCGGAGAGCGCGGCCTCGGCCCCGCTCGACCCTCCCGGCGAGCGGCCCGTGTGGTGCGGGTTGTTCGTCATGCCGTACACCGGATTGCGGGTCTCTTGCCTGCGACAGGGATAAATTCATTAAGTAATATATTTACTCTTTATTGTACCTACACAATGTTGAGTGAAAAAAGGAAAGGTTACAAAGAAAAAGAAAACAAGGTTCGCTAGAAAGCGATTTCCAGGCACTGACGCGTTGTGATGGAACTTTGACGGCTTGTATTATCAAAGTTTATTTGAAAAGTTAAATTGAGGTAAAACGCGGTCTAAGACTAGAAGGTAGGTACTTATTGAATAAAGTAAATTACCCAAACGGAAATATCAACCTTGTGGCCCCAAAGTAAACATTTATATTAGCATTTAATATGGACACACAGCGGAATTAAAGGGGTATCCTCAATAGAATTACGGTGTATTGTGTAACCACTCTTCATGTGTTAATGTGATTTACTTTAATTGGCTGTCACTTTCTTATCTTTTATTTTTATACGTGTGTGGCGAAAAATTATAAATAAAAAAGTATATAATCATAGAGTTAAAAGCATCAGAGAACTGAACCCACCAGATCAGCATCTCCGGCAGGTTGGTGGTGGCGACGGGGATGGCCCCGGCCTCCCGCATCAGCTCCACCGTGCGACTGTCTCGGTGCGCGCGCTCGTTGCGCCGCAGCCACAAACCCATCGTCCACTTGCGGTTCTTCACCGCCTGGCACTCTTTTGTTGTGAATGGCACTCCTGAAATTAAAAGGAGTTTATAAATACATACATAACTTCACCCCTGTATTCCTTATGTCGTAGGCAGAACACCAGAGGCTATAAGACCATCTAATGTCTCGTTTTACAAATTTGGAGGTATTATAATGATGGAGAGAAACTTGCAGTGATAGGGGGTCAGCCAATAACCCACTAAAAATCTCCAGTAAAACCTCTGTCATAGTATATAGTAAAAAAATAATAAAGACATGGCAACACAACTTTTTTACAAATAGTCGTTGTTGACGGACACTCTAAGCACTGTACGATATTTCGATGCGGCATTCCATTGGTTACAGCCCGTTTTACCGGATACTTCTTTTTTCATCGATGGCGCATGGATTTGTATGAGTGACTTCACATATGCCACAGTATTCAGTATACGTATTTACGGTACAAAAACTTATGCAGTAAAACGTATCCAGTAAAACGGACCATGTCTGATACGGACGTAGGGTATGTGCGTTCGAACGCGGAACGCAGCGTTGCTAGTACAATTTCATGTGCTTGTACAGTCGTATCAATGGAATATAACTATTTGGTTAAACGTCCGTTTGTGGAATCGAGGTTGCTTTTTTGTTTCAAAATTCAATCGCTCTGTATCAAAACTCATTTTTTTTGTTAAACTCATTGTTTCACGTTCCACGGAGCGTTGCCGACTGAATTGGCACGCGCGTTCGGAGCGCGCGCGGCCACGTCGGTACCGAACGCGCGTATCATACGCGGCGTTTGGCGCATTCCGAAAGTATAGCTATCGAACGTCCGCCGTCCGTATGGTACGGACGTTCAGTTTTGTATGAAACGCGCGTTCGAACGCGTGACGCAGCGTTGGCACTTAAAGACTAAGCCCGCGTTGGACCTCAACCTCACCTGATGGTAAGTGAAGATGAGGTCGAAGATGACAGCACACGGGCCTAGGAAAGAACTGGTTCTTCCTATATCAACAAATAATTTTAGGGTTCCATGCCCAACGGGTAAAATACTAATTACTAAGCCCTATTACTAAGGCTGTGCTGTCCGTCTGTCCCCAGTACCTCATGCACCGTTATAGTTATACTATCTTACCCGGGCGCCACACTTAGTTTCAAAGATTTGCACAAATCTTTGACGGCTTTGCAAAGTCATTTGAACACATATTGACTAACCTGCCAGACTTGCTTCGCAAACACTTTTCTCCACAGTATGCTAGTAGACAACAAACAAGATGGACAACGATTTTGTAGACTCAGTTAGCCTGTATTATTTGTATATATGTAATTAATTTTTTTTTATTTGTTATTTTTCGGGTTCCATGTACATAGTTGCCCCTGTAACAACTCTACAAATTCCAGAACGCACTCGCTGCCCCAGTCCATTATATGGCCGCATGCAGTGTAACATGCACACAACCGTCCCGCTCAACAACGCTCGAGCAACTGGACACTGAACAAGTGTGGCAGGCCACGCAAACATTTGCACACATTCAACTTTGAACGCTTTGATGTGTGGAAAAAGACCGACACCGGATGGCAAAGTGCAAAGCTTTGTGCAAACGTTGAATACACATGCAAAGTCCAGCGCCACACATTTGTGCAAACATTTGTTCAAACATTTGTTCAAACATTTGTTCAAACATTTGTTCAAACATTTGAAGCTAAGTGTAGCGCCGGCTTAAGTCTAGCGCCGGCTATAGGCATTCACATTTAAATTAACTTTAGAAGTGGCGTATTTAGGTCTACCATGTTTTTTTTTTTACTTTGAGCCTCAATAATTCAAAACTGTTATAAGAGCCACGATCATGCATGACCACGGAGGAAATATATAGAGGAGCTGCCCTATCCGGTTTTTTCTAGGGACTCAAGTGAAGCTTATGCGCGGGGTGCGGGAGGGGTAAGCGGTGGGTTATGGCCAATCATAGCCAGACAGGCGATGGCATTAGTCACCTAGTAGCGAGTAGTAAAAACCGGTTGAAACATAAGGTTAAAATATTCACATGATCATCACAAAAGTTCAGCTATACTTTACTAGGTGGCTCTAGTTTTTTAACGAAATTTCATACGTTTCAAATCTGTCAGAAAAAACCGCGAAATAAAAGTATTTCTACTTGACAGCAGATAACGCAACCTTTTTTCGCGGCATAAAAATCACCTAGGCAACAAATAACAATCTGAAATTTTGGACACAAATAATTGGAAAACATACAATTTGTAAAAAATAATTATGAATGAAATTATCTTCGTGGTAAGTTAATTTTATTTGGATTGTCAATGTAATTCCTTTATAAAAGTATAGGAAACAAAACTTTACATCGAGAAACAAATGGAGGATTTAATTTTTTTTAATATCTACGCGTGTACATACTTCACAGAAGTCAGCGACGAACTGACGCCAGAGCCTCTAGCGAGGAATAGCTTGCACTAAAGGTGTGACGTCAGGACAACCCAAATTGAAGATGTGCAACTTTGCTTACAGCAGCTCTACTATGTATCTGCTTTGTGTGCATGACGGTAGCGTTTCTTAAATTTATTTAAATTACTGTTAATGAGTCGTATTCGACATTACATTTTCTTATTTTTAAGTCTCTCCAGTGTCAAATACGACGTGAAACGTGACAGCCTCATACAAAAACAATTTTTTTCTCTTTCAGTCACGGCATTAAGAAACACTTAAAATAAGAGAATTCAATGTTGAATCGGACCCAATGTGTAGGTACCTAAGAATGGTTTCTTCTTAGCTTCCTCAGGCGACAGTCCATTTTCAATGAGCTTGTCGGCCTCTCGCGCTTCGCTCATGGCGGTGTCGAAGCAGTCTTCCGCGACGGCATTTAACATCGGGTTTACCTGGGGATGACACACAATTTGATTCTTAGTCTTATTTATTCAATCACTCAATAATCTTGTTTAAATCCAATTTATTATATTAATCAATAAGTTCGTTTGTAAGGTTGTCTGGTAGAAATCGCTCTTTAGCGATAAAGTCGCCTAGGTGCAGGAACCTCCTAAACTAAACTAGATATGCATTTTTAGTTTCTTATTGTTTTACTGTGTGCTCTGAAGTGTAAATAAAAAATATATTTAAATAGTACCTATATTGATTGCACTTTTCCGTTATAAGGATATCTTTAACTAGCCACCGCGCGCGGTTTTACCCGCGTAACTTTTGATCCCGTGAGAATTTTGGGATAAAATATAGTCTATAACCTTCCTCGAGAGTTGGGCTATCAAATGCAAAAAGAATTTTTCAAATCCCACTTGTGGTTTCTGAGATTAGCGCGTTCAAACAAACAAAAAAACAAACTCTTCAGCTTTATATATTAGTATAGATATAGATTTGAATAACGCTGCACTGCTCCTAACCTGTATCAAACAACAGATTAGCGCTTTGATCTATGATCAAAATGACGCAAGATTTTTGCACTTCTACCACACACATTTTTTTCAACCGACTTCCAAAAGGAGGAGGATCTCAATTCGTGTGTACGACATGATTTTTTGTGTTGTACACGACAACTCACAAGTTTTTTGGACAATAATGAATCGATTTTTAATATTCTTATTTCATACTACTTAGCTGTTGCCCGCGACTTCGGCTATACTTCTATACTAATATATAAAGCTGAAGAGTTTGTTTGTTTGTTTGTTTGAACGCGCTAATCTCAGAAACTACAAGTGGGATTTGAAAAATTCTTGCATTTGATAGACCAACTCTTGAGGAAGGTTATAGGCTATATTTTATACCGAAATTCCCACGGGATCAAAAGTTACGCGGGTAAAACCGCGCGCGGTGGCTAGTAATATTATAATATCGTCCTTGAAGTTCAAAGTCAAAATCGATTCAGTTGTTTAATAGCTGTGAAAGCGTTACTGATAGATAAACAGAAAGAGTTATTTCAAAAACTGTTACAACAAAGCTGTCATTCGCCGTTTCACCTAGGTTTTGTGAAAAAGACCTACAAAAATAAAATAGAAAAAATAACCTACAAAAAGTATATATCAAACAGGGATTCCCTACGAAAGGCACACTGGGTAAAAGTAAGGCTGCAAACTGGACGGCAGTGACAGCGAGAGCGACAGCGGCGCGGGCATCGACGCGACGCGGGGAATCTGGGCCGTTCTCGACGCCAGCGGGCGCTCGAGCGATTTGTCGCGGTTTCATACAAATTCAATTCTTTCTATCGTGTCGCGGAAATCGCTGCTCGCGTCGCTGCTAGCGCCGCTACCGCTCTCGCTGTCGCTGTCGCTGCCGTCCAGTTTGCAGCCTTATGGGGGTATGTAGGGTAGGTTTATATGTAGGTAGGTTTATTACATAGATGGTGCCCGCGACTTCGTCTGCATTGAATTAGTATTTCGAATAGGTTATTTTCTTCTCCAAGGTCCTATCTAAAAAAATAAACATGAAGAATCTTCCCCCATACAATATGTAGGCAAAACTCCTAACCAATAACTATCTATTACATTACAAAGGCACATTCTAGGTAAAGCTATATTACTGTAAAAAAATCCATTCGGTAGTTTTTGCGTGAAAGAGTAGCAAAAATCCATCCGTCTAGCCATTATCAGTGTATAATATGTTTAGTAACCTATATATTTGGCTGTTTTTCACGTTCAAACGGCTTAGCCAATTTTTGGTATGCCGTATGGTAGTCCATAAAGTCCTGTGTTGAGTTTTGACACATACACCACTTTTTATTCTGAAGAATTCTACGGGTTCTGCCTTCCAAGAGGCAGAAACGATCAATAAAGAAAACCTAAACGATATTGAGTTCCATTATTTTACGTTTAACTTTTTTACAATATATCTCTGTATGTATGTCGCAGTCATCTGGTTGAATTAGCCACTCAATTGGACGCCTAAACCAAATCAACGGCCTAGGCCGATAGTTGAATGAACTTGAAACACTCAACGTTTAACAACTTGGCGTGTTGGAAGTTGGCTTTGAAGATGGCTGACCAAAATTCAGCCAAGTGATTCAAATTTGGTACAGTTTTGGATAAAGTAATAAAACAAGTAGGTCATGGTAAAATTATCTGTCTGAAGGTAAAGGGGTATAAAGCTATGGTAACCCAATCGCAACGGGTTTCCTTCTTACTAGGTAAGCATCCTAAAATGGTAAGAAAAATCTTTGGCTAGCCGCTTAAAACTGGTTTGTGTATTGACTTTTTCTCTTTGTAATTCTAAATAATGTGAAAATCTTATTATTTTAGTTTATACCTATTTGTCTTTTTATTTTTGACATTTTGTGTTTGTAATTTTTTATTTTATTTTAATTTTCGATCTTTTTTATAATTTGCACCTAATTTTGGAGTTGATTAATTTGACATTATTATCTAATTTTAGTTCAATTTTTATTTTTTTTATTTAATATTTTGCTGTTTTATTTTAATCAATAATCATTAACATTATTATATAAATGCTGTGCGTAACTGTCATCTGGTTACAAACTTAAATCCTTGCATGTAACATTTAATTAGAATAAGAAAATAGTTTGTAATCTGTTGTTATGCCTAATAAATAAATAAATAAACCCCTTGAAGGGGTTTTGAAATATTAAAGACTTACCACTGGATAAATTTAAAGAAACTATTAAACAAAAATTGTTTAGTAAACGCTTTTATACAATATCTGAACATATGGACGATAAAATTCCTTGGTTGTAAATTGTTTTTCAAAAGTTCTCAATCTCCAACTCCATCTCCAACTCCAACACCATCTCCTTCTTATCCAACGCCATCTCTACCTCCTTCTTGTCCATACAACAGCAAGAACGTCATGCTCCCTCAGGCGGCATGGCTAGCGGTAGCGTCGGGTTTCGGGTCACCCTCTTCCCTAAAATATGGTTGAGGAGGGTGATGGCTGGTGCTTGCGTTATACTCGTAAACGGGTGCTGTTAGCGGTGCCAGGTCGCTTTGCTGATGACTATATGACTATGTTACTTTTTTGAATTTGACTCTGACTTCCCCATCTCCATGTCCACGTCCGTGTCTGTGTCCACGACTATCCTCATCTCCATCCACATTATCTGCACTCTCTCTCACCTCTATCGCTACGTCTATCTCTACTTCTATCTTTACCTCTATATCTATGTCTACGTTTTTGTCTAGCTTTTATACTAAAATTCCAAAATATTTAAGATTAACCCTTCGATAGATTTAAGGATAAGTGTTATTATAAAAAGGTTTACTATAAAATATCCGGATGCAAGAAGATGGGATTCCCTTGTTGTAAATTATTGTTGTGTATTTTTAAAAGATGATTGCTGTTGAGTTTCTTGCCACTTCTTCTCAAAAGATCGACTTTCCGAAGTGGTGGTAGATTCAGTTCAGTTTGTAAATTGTTTGAAATAAGAATAGGGGATTTCAACCGACCAAAGAAAAATATATAGGTATATACCTACAATACCGATATCAGCTACCTTTATGGACTTACCTAGCTTACCCTACAACTTAAGTTAAAAAAAAAAATTAAAATATTCTGAAGAAATGAAACCGACTTCAAAATTGAACTAATAAGTAAAAAATAAAAACGATAACTTCTGTCTTAAATAAAGTCACTTTAATATACCAACTAAGTATTCTTTGAAGTCGGTGCCTGCCCGAATTAAAGTAAGAGAAAGCATACAAATCAATCGTTAAAAGGCACCAACTTAAAAAAATACTTAATACCTATATTAAAGTAATTTTTTTAAAGACAGAAGTTATCGTTTTAATTTTTTACTTTTTAGTTCAATTTTGAAGTTGGTTTTAATTTTTTCAAAATATCTTTATTTACGAAAATCATTGTAATTTTTTTATGAAATGATTGATAAAGTTGCGATATCGAAAAGTCATTGTCAGAAGCCAGAGGGAGTTTCAAAGCGAGATACACTAATAAAAAAAATCTTAAACAGATTTTAATAATGGGTGATGTAATTCATAAGGAAAGTTTAGTTATTATATGTATATTTCGTTACGGTTTCATTAATAAAGTACATCTCTACTTAATCAACAATTTATGCAAACAAATTAAACAATACATATTATAAAAGTTTTAACGTCAGTAAACGAAAACAGAACTCTCTGGTACTTTCTACAATTTCTTTTTTATTGTCTTTTGCAAAGATTTTTTTGCAAAGTCTTTTGCTTTTGTAAGTATTTAACCAAAATTTTAAGTTACATCAACAACAACGCGTTGTTTTCCGTGCTATGTCGTAATCCAGTAATGCAAGAGTAGCATAACCCGGTTAATGCCTTAATAATAAGGGCTTACACACTCACTAGTAAATGTCTCGCTCATAAAAGATACAAAATTTTAAAAAACCTGTTATTGCTGTATAAGACTGGTTTTTTGATTCATTAAATAGCTCTTGATGCTGCATTCATTGACATAGTGAAATGTTTCACTTTTCAACCAACTTCAAAAAAAGTAGAAGGTACTCAATTTGTCTGTATGTTTTTTTTTTTTAATGTTTGTTACCTCATAACTTTTGACTGGGTGAACCGATTTTGATGAATCTTCGTTCAAGTTTCATATGATAGAGGATACTTCACAGTTGGTCCCATGTAAATTTCATCGATTTAGTACTTCATGAAAAATTTGGAGATCGTTTACCTTTACGACCTTATTGTATGCTTTTTGTTATACTTCAGCCAAAGTTTTGACGTGAAGTCGGTTTTTTAATTTTCTGCATTCGTTGATTATGATTATTGAAGTTATGATAAAACTGAGAGCGTTTTGAGCCCGTTGAACTCTCTACATATCATAAGCCTCTCATAAGGGAACGTCTGTATGTTCGCAGTAGCCTTCGGATCTACTTAACAGATTTTGATCTGGTTTGCACCAGCTGTTTTAGCTAAATAAATAAATTATTAAGCAATCATATATTTGCCAGAATGCGTGTACTTACAATATGATGTTATATTTACAATAAAATAGTTTCCCACTTATCATACGAACGAACTACGCGAGAAATACCTTCTTCAGGAGGTCCCGCCATTATTACAACACCTTTCTTGAAACAATCGATATTTTTTCACGAAACTTAAGAACGTACAGAATGGATTTAGCCCAAAAGATATTATGTTAGATATTTGTTATTAGGTTGTTGTTATTGGATGTGATTTTTTTTTTTGGGTTGTGGTTTATCAATTATTAAATGTTATTTGTTAAGGATATGAATGTTAATTTATATTGTACTAGCCACCGCGCGCGGTTTTACCCGCGTTACTTTTGATCCCGTGAGAATTTCGGGATAAAATATACCCTATAACCTTCCTCAAGAGTTGGGCTATCAAATGCAAAAATAATTTTTCAAATCCCAAATTCCTGCGCCCCTAAGGAATGTATGTTCCAAAATTCAGCTTTCTACGCCCAGTGGATATGGCTGTAGGTTGTCTGTCAGTCACTCAGTCAGTAACGGAACAGTTTTATATTTAACTAGCTTTTTCCCGCAACTTCGTATGCGCTAAATTATCCTTCCTGTGGGAATTTCAGAAACTGTACAACCAGACACCCATTGAAAGAACCTTAATACCAAGTTTCACATCCGTGCTCTCCAAGAATATTTTTTTTAGTTTGTGTGAAATTGCTAAATTAGCTATTTTAGCGAAAAGTTAGCGTCTTAATGACACACACTTTGTATAATTCCTTTGAAGGATGAGAAATGCAAGTTTTCGATTTTGTTTTTGAATTTATTTCTTAAACTATGCAGTTAAATGCAAATTGTTTTATCTCGTTGTGTAGCCAGAGCGAAATATGTAACGGAGTAAAAGCAAACGTAATATTACTTCTTTAATTTCAGACGGTATAACAAATTTTTATTACGCAAAATATGCATTTTTGGTTTTCGAAAGTAAATGCAGTAAGCAAATAAATTTTACATTTAAAACGAGAACATCCGAATTACGAATATGTTATGTAATGAGCACTTAATTTGTTTGAACTTTAAACAGAAACGATTGCAACGGTTTTAATGATAAGATATTTATATTTTTAATTATCTAGATAACAACCGGATCGATTCGACATGGAAAAAACAGTTCAACTCATATTCAAACTTTAAGCTAGATAAGAAAAGTGTATCTTTTAGCCAGTTTAAAAGAAGTCTATAATTAGGTTATTAGGAAAATGTATAAATCAAATCTATAGAACTCTTTATTAATCATCTCAATGAAATATGTAGAATTTATATACAAAAAAAAATGTGGGCCAAAAAAAAATCACCCTATTGGAAGATGCTCTCATTTATGCAAAGGGCCGCCAATGTCAATATTTCGATATTTGAGGACTAGACAGATGCAGAGGAAGAAGTGGACGATTTTTCGACCAAAATCATAATGAGCGATGAGGCTCATTTCCAGCTCAGTGGGTACGTGAACAAGCAAAACTATCGCTTCTGGGGCACCACGAGTGATGCAAGAGGAGCCACCCGGTCAAAGTGACTGCATGGTGCGCTGTTCACGCTGGAAGAGTGATCAGGCCATTTTTTTTCGAGAATACCTCTGGGCAATGAACATCAGTTTTTTCTGCCGAAATTGAACGAATTAGGACTTAAGGACATGTGGTTCTAATAGGATAGAGCAACGGCACACACTTCGCGACCCAAACCCGATATTCTGAAAGTGGCGTTCCCGGGTCGTCTCATCTCTCGTTTTGGCGATTTACACTGGCCCGTAAGATCACCCGATTTCAGCGTTTCAGGCCTTTTTTTTTCTTTTTTTTCCAGGGTTTTTTAAAGTTTCGTGTTTACATGAACAAGCCCGAGATTCAAGAAGCCCTCAAAGACAACATTCAATACGAGTGCGAAAATCTGTCGTCCAAAATTCTCGCCGAAGTGATGAAAAATGCCATAAAACGGCTATCAATTGTGATATAATCTTCTTGAATTTAGCACTTAAATTCTAAAGGTTCAAATAAACATGATCAAAAAACAGAATCGAAGTTTTTCATTTCGAAAAAAAAGAGCCAAACAACATCGGATGACTTCTTTTAGCCCACCTTAGTTAACATTAAAACATTGATCTTGAGGTCTCTATAATTGTTAGGTTGTCAAAAAGATATTCCTTTCCATAGAAAATTTGCCTTTACCCACCTACATTGTCAAAATTAAAACATTGGTCTGAAATTAGATCCTTATGTCTCCATAGTTTTTTCATATAATTGCAAGGGTGTTTGAAATAAACTTCTGCGTGTTGTAATATTTTTTTTCCTTTTTATATTGTGTTTGCTATAAAATATCATTATTGTAATTAATTACAAGGGCATCCAAGACTATTTTTCCTGTTTAGATGATTTAACCAATGGCTGTGGATAAAATGATGTAAAGCCTTCGCTGCAGCATCTCTACTGCGTAAACGGTAGACAATTCGGTTAGTCATATAATTTCTTTCCAAGCTGGACTGGGAGCGAAAGAAAAACGTAGAATGTGCCAGCTGCTTCTCTTCCCGGGCATACTGAAAAAGTCAGCTAAAGGACAGTTTTGTTGGCGTTTTCGCGGGCGATAGGCTGACCCCCTGTCACATCAACATCTCCAAATTTGTCAAACGTGACGTCAGATGGTTTATAGCATTTGGTGTTGTGTACCCCAAAAGGGATACAGCATGAAGTTATGTGTGTAATTGCGTAAATCAACCGGTACAAAACATGAAGCATTAGCATGAAATCATTTGCTTCTATTCAAAGCTTTCGATACATCCAAGTTTCCACATTGGTCAAGTGCTGGCCTGCATTACAGGGGCTGGACTCCTTTCGAGTCTCAGGCGGGTCAGTTAGGGAACGATTTGTTCTAATGTGAGGTCTCCATTACACAATCTTATTATGCTTACTTTAGGGGCTACATATTTCTTCTATCAGTTTAAGCAATTGAATATTATCATTTATAGGGAGAGCATTTTAATATCAAAGTCTAAGCAGGATTTATGTAAAATAAATAAAGACTGAGTTTATTTATAATATTATACAGGGTTGATTTGTAGTCACCGGCCATATTTTTTTTACACAATAAGTATCATTTATAGAAACGATTTTTGCAAAAAAAAAGTATTTTTTTTTTACAAGGAAATTAATTTATCCGCTATCATATTAACCAAGGCATGGTCACTCTAAATTACTATTAAAATAAAGATGACTACGCGCTACTACACACATTTTGTAGTACTATACTACGTCGTAGTATTATCAAGGAAATGCCGCGTCGTAGTAGCTATGTTCATCAACAGCGACTATTTTTTTATAAGTTTGTGGTTCCATATTTCTACTTTTTTGTACTGAGCGACGCTAAAATAAATATGCAGGTACGTTTATATCGTATCAAAGAAACTGACATTCAAATTTGGCTGGTGACAAAAAATCAACCCTGTATATTCATTATGTATTCTTAAGTTTATATTATCCGTCATATAGTTTCCAGAAAACATTAAACTTAATTTGAGAATATATGACGTGAATATTTAAAATACTTATTGATGTTTACAATATCAACACTTTTCTGGTGGTAGAGCTATTAAATGTAGAGCTAGTAGCACCGATTTCAATGATTACTCTTAAAGATTTAAAAGCCTTTCCATTAACCAGACTGCTTCAGTTATTGGGCCCACTAGATTGATGTCCCATTAGGACCAAACAGTGAATTCAAAACAAATATTATTTTTTGTTCTGTGATACGTCCCATTGACTTTATTGTAGGAAATAATGAGATCAAGTACGGTCAGCAAGCAAACTAATATCAATAAACGACAAAATATTGATTCGTAATAAACATTAATATTAAAAATAATCAATAAAAATTAAAAACATGTTACATTTAAAACACTATAAAATTATGATGTAATAAAATAAAGTATGTAGGTATTGACAATTTTAATGTATGGGTTATTTGTCCAATTTGGTTATATGATGTAGATGGTTGTGGCTGTGACATCTTGTTCCCTAAGAATTAAAAATCGAGTTAATTATAAAAATAACACCAAAAAGAAAAAATCCAATAGGATTTTGAAAACTAAATGGCTGCTGACACTTCCTAGGTATTTTGGCTCAAACAACGGCTTTTCCTAAATATCAGTTTTATTATTGCTATTTATTTCAAACCTTAGTTAAACTTGATGCCTCTGATATTAATATGTAGGTATTTTTACTTTTTGATCCTTCTTTTAAATAAATTAGTTTAATTCGCAAAAATTAAATCATACTGTAAAATAATTAGTTGATATAGTTAAATACAATATTATATTTGTACTCTTAAGATGATGATGAATAATATATTAGAAAGTGTTAAATGAAGCAAAAAAAGTTTCATTTTACAGTATTTATTTTAAACAATGGTGTAAAATAAATAAGTAAAATTCGTAAGCGTAATAATTATATAAACCACTTATCACATAACTAAATTTTCCATTAAATTTAATTCTTTGTAATATTAGGTACTATTATTTGCAATAAGCAAAAATTAAACGCGCGTGCACATATTCCCACAATAAAGTTTAAACTGAATGGACTGTGAATGGTAATAAAGATATTTTTAGTGCTTTCTTTGTCGCACTTGCAAATATCGTTTCACAGTAACAAAGTTCGCGCTCGCTCACTCGAGATAGCCTGATGCAGTTGAACTTAAGTGCAAGTGAGACAGCGAATCGCAAAGTTTCGCAACGTTGCAGTAATTCTTATTCTTTTATAGCAACCCGCCGTCGATACTAAGTGACGTGCATGTAGTCATATTATTTTTTTTTATTCTTTAAAGCTAAATAAATTGTGTGTTTTTTTTATTTTAAAATGAATAATTTGTAAGATCTTTTATTAATTTTTCTTACTAGTTTGCTTGCTGACCGTACTTGATCTCATTATTTCCTACAATAAAGTCAATGGGACGTATCACAGAACAAAAAATAATATTTTTTTTGAATTCACTGTTTGGTCCTTATGGGACATCAATCTAGTGGGCCCAATCACTGAAGCAGTCACAATGCGACTATGCGGTATTTACTCCACCTAGATTTGTCACAATGTGAAGAGAAAGAAACTGGCTTGTTACTTCAACCCTTAGTTTTCTGGTAGATAAAAATGACCATAACGACTCGGGTCGACAAGATAAATATTACCTAATGATTTTATCCTATTATGTTAGCTAAAATGCGCACCATAATAGATAGAATTCCTCGATTCGATTCCATGATTACGCCAACAGAAGCAAAGCTACCATATTTAAAAAAAATAGGTAGGTAGGTACAGAAGGCAGCAGCTGATGAAGCGTTACAAATCTGTCAGTAATTTTTCATTGAATCTGAACTCTGTGCCTTCGACATTAGCCGCATTCGCGACAGCCCCAACAGCGGTGCGAGCACAGAACTTTATCGAATCGTATGTTAACGAATGTTCGTATAGTATGGAGTCGATAAAGTTCTGTGCTCGCACTGCAGCCTCCTGAATGCTATAGCAGATCGCTGGGACTCTCCTATGGTCGCTCGGTGGATAAGACTGCACGCAATAAAATAACATAATATTTACGAATGTGACATATATTTTGAAATTATATTTATGTTTAACTTGAATATTTACAATTTTGACATTAATTTTTATAGTGTTGACATTGTTTTAAATTTGAATTTATGATGACTAAGTAATGATAAAATTGATTTTAATGACTAACATTAGTATTTAAGTTCGCATTGTTACTAACCTTTAATATGGATAATTTCTGAAATAAATGATTTATTATTATTATTAAGTAAAAAATTGGTTGGGAAAATTTTAATGTTTGTAACACTTGATCTGCTGCCTTCTTTACAAACTGTAAGTGACGTTTATTCTAAGGAAAGTCACATGCTAGCCCCGCTGCGCTGGTAGATAAAAGTACTATGTAGGATGAATGCTTCTTTACCAGGCATTAATGGGGCCTGACTTGCAGACGCGATCAATTTAGGGCCGTTGTTGGCAAAAAGTTATACTTTTTCAATACCTATTAATAAATAGGTAAAGTGCTATATTTTCCTTATTAATATAATTGTTTTATTACAATAATTAGATAAGATTTTCATATAATTAAGCTGAGGTCTGTAATTATTTAAAGTATATTTAAAAACAGGTTTTTTGTCACTGATGCCTTTATGATGTTACCAATTGTAAAGTCGTTTAAATGATTATAAGGAAGTATTTAGGAGTATAATGCAGGTATCTTCATGCATAAATGAGAAACAATTTTAATTTTATCGACGAAAAAGTCTTAATATACAAAGATATTGCTGTGTGCTTCTTTTATAGCACCAAATATTTACTAAATAAAACAGTTTGGCTGCGTATACATAGTGAAAGACATAAACATATTAAAATAATGTACATTATTTACATATATTATGTAATGATGAACTATGGCTCGAGAAGTGGCAAAAAATACAAAGCAATAATCCTTGACCTCCATATACCTCGAAGTTACCAAAATAACTTTGATAGTTACAAAAAATCATTGATTCGATGTCTAAATCTGGCTATCAAATACCTACGAGTTATCGGCCTATTCATTGAAATATTATTCATAAAACCTGAAATAATGGTTCGTTAATTCGTTCACAATGCGACCTGCATAATTATTATTTTTGCTTGCACAAAGATTTCGCAATGACTTCTAGACAATGCAATGGCATGAGTAAGGAGTTCTTGCTTCCAATTTATTTTGTTATGTTTATTTTATCGTTGTTTTTTTGTTTGGACTACACATTGTTTATTATCCAGTGTTCTCATTAGTACTTAGATTTTAATGCTAAGCTAATGAAATCTTGAATTTTAAATAAATATAATAAGCCAATGTTTTTTTTTTCAATTTTCGTACCTATGTACTGATATTCATGGAATTTTCCTCATTTCGATTCAACGCTTAAAGTTTTTTTTTTTAACACAGCTTAATAAAAAGTATCTTGGCTGTTTAATCAACATTGGTGTTTTTTATTCTTAAAAATATTGGTTTAGTTTTTTTTAATCCGTGATGCAAATGAAGTGTCCAAAGGGCAAGACTTATGTTTATTACTATAGTCAACTCAAACTCAAATATTCTTTATTTCGTAAGTATTTAAATACATTTGAAATAAGTCAAACAATTTACAAATTGAACTGAATCTCCCACCACTTCGGAAAGTCGATCTGTTGAGAAGAAGTGGTGAAGTGGTAAGAAACTCAACAGGAATCATCTTTTAAAAATAAGAGAAAAAAAATAAACAATAACAATTTACAGCCAGGGCATCCCATCTACTATAAATATACTTATTTTTACTTCTGTATCAGTCACTTATCCCTTGTTTGACCTCAATCTCACCTGATGATATGCGAAGATGAGGTCGAAGATGACAAGCAACACATGGGTTTTAAAGGAAGTGACTCCTCATTAAATATTGCCGGAATACATCACCGTTGGAGTGGTATTATTTGTCGGCAGATTTTATATGAAGGTTAGTCGCTAGCTTGGCGGGCCCTGAAGGGGAATTCTGAACCGCCCCAACGCGGGTAAACTTACTTATTTACATATGGTCTACCTCTTTTATCCGATATATCACAGCCTGCACAAGCTCTTCTGATTTCAGTTCCTTCCTCCGTATTTTTCCCGCCAAAGAAGTAGCACTTTCCGCCAAAAATGCATATTTTTTCTCCAAATCAGGAATTGGATCCTGCCACTTGTCCCAATACCACGAAAACAATAAATCAATCACACAGTCCACTACCATGCGTAGGTACACGAGAATTGTTTTAAACATATTACTCATTCTTACGCGTTTTTTATTAACTCTTTTATTAATTCTTTTATTAATTCTTTGGTTTAATTTCATGAAGGCAAAGGTTTACTCTGTAATTACGAACGTGTGAACCGCTCGGCTAAATCACGCAACTGGCTAGTTCGCCCACTTTACCTACTCTACAAAACTTGTTACTTTACGAGTTGCAATATTAAGACCGACTTTTAAAAAAGGAGTAGGATCAGACTTCATCTGTATACTTTGTGTTTAGAAAGAAAGAAAGAAAGAAAGAAAATATTTATTTAAGTAACTATCGCAATTTCCACAATTAAAACATATCTTATATATATAGCCTAGTTCTTATTATACATAAAAAAGAACGATAGTTAAAAAAAAAGGAATCAGACTCAGCTTAATGTCGATTGATCCAGTAGGAACATCGACGCTGGTTTTCAGTCCGTCCCTCTGTCCCCTAGGTGTTCGGGGAGAGGAAAAATGTACTGGGATAGTCCCACCCTAAAACACTAAAATTTATACAAAACACAAAAAACGTTTTAAAGATTATATTTGTTGGTCGCTTTTCCGACAGTTGGAAAGATATTCCATTTTAACACTTTTTAAGTTACTTAAAAAAGTAGGAACGGTACCTAATTGTTGTTCTTTAACAAAATAAGATTAAAAACTTCTATAAAAATAAAATTTAGATGATTTAATGACTTGTAAATGAACTTGGGATGAAGTTGGCATTTCCCGTAGCTGATGCAGTCGGTATTTAGCTGATAAATTTAAAAAGCGGATTTTTAATGAAGTCAATCACTAGTTGTTTTATTTTAACTTAATAAGTTAGGTATCAATATTTTAAGTTATGTTTTTTTCCTATGAATGTTTCCTATTTGATATTTATTCATTTTTGATTATTGGCCATGAAGCCATTTGCTAAAAATCTCACCTGTTATAAAAAGTTTTTTCTACCAATAGAAAGGTTTTTGATGAAAATAAAAAGATTTATTTCTAAAATATAAGGATTTGGGAGTTTATGATTGTAAGTATGATAAGAATTTTTATTTCCCACAAATAAGGATCAAATACTCTACTAAGGAGTAGAGCTGTGAGAATGTGTACGTATAATTAAATCTTCATAAATATCTGAATCGATTTCAGTAAGATAGTAGGTACTTACATACGTTATTTAAATATCGTAACTTAAAATACTTGTTTACAAAGGACTCGCATAAATCCTTGAACTTAAAAAAAATAACCTTTGCTACAGTAGGTAATCACTTCTGCCTTTTAAAGTTGGAATGTTTACATGTTTAAAACTAAAGGATTACAATAAAACTGGTTTGACTAACAAACAAGATTACCTATACTAAATTAATATGAATCGCATCCACTTCTTTCACTCGTCGTTACAAAGTAACTTTTATAACATCTCTACTTTTCGGCACCTTTCTCTATTATGCAGTCGTGAGAGATGTATAATTTAAATACGATAAAAAAGAATTTTAATGATCGTTATCGCCGCTAATTCGACGCTCTTCGTGTCGGAGTGGTCAATCAAGAAATCTCCCAATCGATTTGATTTTTATCGAATTCTGAAATAATTTTTACTAATAATCATAGAATCTTAATGCACAGAATACTAAAACTGTAACTTCTTGGAACTCCGAAGCGTATAGGACTACCCAATTCTAAATTTAGTTCTCATATATATCCTTAAGTAATGTTTATCTGACGCAACAGTTTTTTTCCGTGTCAATCATATTATGACATCAGCAATAATAAAAAAAAATCTGAAAAGTAGGTAATTCATAATGTAATCAGTAACTTATTAAGCTGATTCCCATTGTTTGTGTTTTCAATAGACACTAAACACGATCGGTATTTAATTTGCGTCATTACTTTAAATCGTCTGTCTGTCGCTCTAGCTTAAGCGGTGAATTCCACTTGTAACTGTTCCAGCAATTTTAACAGCAATCATTAATTCGCTACATAGAGTAAGTAATTTATTTATTTGATAGTTAGAATTACGGCCTAATATTACGTTAACATTCAACGTTATTTAATGGTACAGAAGGCTGCACATCAACCGTTCCAAATCTGTCATTTCTTTTATGGATCTGAACTATATACCCTGGACATTAAGTTAAAAATTGGTTGGGGAAATTTGATAGGTTTGTACCGACAGATCTGCTGCGTTCTGTACTTTGTTATTAGAAATCCAGATGACAGCCTTAATGCATTTGTGATGAAAATCTTTGCGGACACGGTTTGGACACAACCAAAAAGTAAGGGTAAATCAGATGAGTTGTCTTTCACGGCTGATTTTCCAAGAACGGTAACGCAAAGCTTTTCGAGCAGACCTAGCCTAGAGGTTCTCTGGATAAATGAATAAGATACTTACTCGAATAAATAACAAATTATTTTCTTTGATTTCTGACGAAATTTAAGTTTTCCTTGATGGCGCGCCTTTACCACTTTTACGTCACAAAAGTCATAAATCGAACACTTGATGGTACCCACGTGTCATCTAGAATCTTGAATATTGCTAATTATAGAAATAATAAAGATAGGTGAAATCATCAATCGGTGAAATGACAGGAACAATCCTACTCTAAGTAATAAGAAATGGTAGAATTTTCATGAATTTGACTCTATTCCTTCCATTTATCGGGTAGGTAGGTAGGTACACAAGTGAGCTCGCTTTTTTTCCTTCCAAAGAATGACACCCTACTGGCACGCCCCAAAGGGCGATCTCAGATAGGGAGGGGGTGAATACTCCTAGTACGAACCCTGCACGGGAATGAATCCCCGCCTACTGTGACAACGGCTACTACAACCGTACTGCCATCCTTGTAGTTGACAACGATAAAATTTCATAGCGCGTCTAATATTAGTCAGTAATACAGGAAAAATTAATTATTTTCTTGACATATTACTTTCTTCTATGCTGGACTGCGAACAAAGGAAAACAAAGAATGAACCAGCTGCTTCTCTTCCCGGGCATAGGTACTGTAAGTCAGTTAAGGGACAGAGGTTTTATCGGAGGTTTTTTTTGGGCGATAGGCTGACCCCTGTCACTGCAATAGTTTCTATCCATCATTATAACACCTCCAAATTTGTCAAACGTGACATCAGATGGTTTTATAACTTTAAAACCATAAAAAAATTACCTATTTCTTGACGCGGTGTTCCATCTGGGGGTTTGCAAAGTAGAGGACCTCACCGAAGAGCACCTGGGCATCAGTTTTAGTTGATCCATATAATTTTCTACAAAATCAATAAAGCGCTTATAAAGAAGTGACAATTTTCAAACAAAAATAAATGCAAACCAAAAACATAAATACTTTGGTACATAGGAGACGGTTTGTTTTACAGTTCAAAGTTTGAACTTCAAGTTTTTGTGAGTGAAGTCGGTTTTTTAATGCTCTGCATTCGTTATTTATTGGATCGGCAATACAGGTACCTACATACGTGCATAAGTCAGCACTTTCTTTTGACGTTCTTGCGTAAGGTTGCTCGGTCAGTGCGCACGAGTGCAGCCGAGCGAAGCAATGTAGAGTGTGTAGCTTGCAGTAACATAGGTTTGGTAATAGCTTGGCAATAGCTGACGTCTAAGATTTATTGGATTATTAACATTGTCGCACAATAAGACTGCCTGTCTCTAATTTGACTTTATATTATTGGTTTCATTTTTAATATTTTCTACCTACTAATGAATTTGTTATGTTAATGAACTAGAATTTGTAATAGAGTTTTGCCAAATTGACAGCCAATCTTCGCAAGTAACTTAATGCAGAGAAGCCTATGTCCAATTAGGTCCATTGTTACATTTACCCAGATTTGTTTTCATTCACAACGGACTAGGATTCATAGTTGTATACACACCCTCGAACACGCAAGGCCTCTTGTACCGCAGGCAAAAACTGAAGCAGAGCGCAACAGAAGCCGTCAAAATACGCAGTTCTGGATTTGAGTACAACTTAGTTTCATCAACGTCTCAGAATTATTTGCTAGTTGGTTTGTCTAGGTTAGTTTTGTAAAATTTAAACATAAGTATCGTTTTGGCTCACTGCACTGGGATATAAGGGCCAAAACTACGTAAAGCGAGTGCAGGCCCGGTTGCGTATTTACAAAGGCTATACCACTAGAGTGAAAGTGCAAACTGAACTGGCTTAGCTTTTGTATGACAAAAACTTGCCGAAACCCTAATCGATTCTAGTACAGAAATTTACCGAAGTCGCGTAGACTTTGTGAGATAACTTCAATGGAACATTGCAGCAACAAAAGCTATCCCATTTGATATCGATATTTACCGATCGTTAGCTTCAATTTGATACTTAAATGGCAATTGTTCTGATTTTCAAAGATAGAAATAAAATGTGCATGCATTATGACCATCGTTAGTTTGATGACTTAGCGTTTGACTTTTGACCATGTCGGGATTGTCCAGGGTTGACTATAATAGCTGACCAGGTTTATGGCGCTTCGCCGGCCGCTGCCGCGGCACCGCTCGTTTATAACTATATGCAACCTAACATGCTCCTCCTTCCGGTGCGGGAGCCCTTCTCGTAGCTTATCTCTTTCATCGCAATGTATATCCAACAAAGATATACCTACTTTTCATCTTGACAAAAGCTTATCTATTTGAGTGAATATGTATTATACAGTACTAGGTTTTGTCTTTGCATTTCTTTGAAAATTACAAGAGCAAAAGCTAATCCATTTCAGTCAATTTTTTCACTGAGTTCGATTAGGTATTGTCAAGTAATATGCATAAACAAAAACTCCTCTATTAGAGTCTGACTCGTGACTCAAATAGTATAGCCTTTGTATATTCGCGGCCCGGTTTCATACAAATACGCCCGTGCGTAATGCAGTAAGTATTGGCCCTAAAACAAGGATATAAAATAATTAAAACACTCGTTTAAAACTTAGCTGATTTATTCCATATGTAAATATTTCTTAACTTAGGTACAATACAAAAAAAAACAAGAATCAACATTAAAATAACGACTACTATTGTACAAACTTTTGAACAATAAATTCAAAACATGCCAAATATACTTAATAAAGAAAACTTGCTCATATTATGAAACGTTACTAAGATTTAAACTCTACTTATGTCTTAAGTATACTTAGATTTGTCGACAGTTCTATGAACAAGTGACAGGAAATCTATCTTAACTTATGATTGATAAAAAAGGGAAAGATCGCATAACACGGGCCGTTATTTATTTACAAAGGTATCGCCGGCAGTACTTTTCCCTCGCAACGTCCAAATCCGATTCTGGCCCCGCTGTCACTTTGACAGTAGCCGCGAAGAGTGACAGTGTCGCCATCTTGCAGGAATTTACGTTCCTCGCCGTTCAGTAGACGGAGGGGTTTCGTGCCTTTCCAAGATAACTCTAGCATGCTCCCGTAGGTGTCAGAGGACTGTGGAAGATAAATAAAAAGTTAGTAAAAAGCTAAGAAAAAAGAAATATAGGACAGTCAGTCGTGCGTGTCCTGCCATAGTCTTGTTGTTTATACAGACATTTCACTAAAAAAACGGCGCACCATCCCCTTAGAAACAGACAGTTACCGACCGATGGTATGTATAATGAAACACAAAGAAAGAGTTTAAAAAACTATAAAAAATTATTCACAAAATATTAAATTAAATTGATATTTATTTATTATTATTACATCAAAACACTCATATATAATAGACACACTAATTAAATAGAGCCCTTTAGTTGGTTCGATAGGAAATTGTAAAGTTGTATAATCTGTTTTTCAACACACTTGCTCGTAAAGTGAGCGTTATTCTATTGAATTTAGAACTATAAACTGGGCTATAAGTCACGCGTGCATAATATATTATACCCTAGTGCATAATATAATGAATCCTACAAAGTTGAATTGTACCTTTGTGCAAATTACATGCGAGTAAACAGAGCATATTTTATTGGTCCGGGTTATACATTAAATATTTTCAGAAACAACAAAGAGATTTTATACCACTTCAAATCCATATACATTTTTAAATGTTTGCGCCTTATATTAGTAAAACAAATTTGTATATCAAACAAATTATTCACAATTTACAATAATTTGTTATAAAATATTAAAATATTTGCATTTACCACTCCAAATTAAACATTTTCACTTAAAATAGGCTGTATATGCCATACAGACATTGACACATTTGGCCTAAAAAAAAAAAACCTACGCGCATGCGCGAGGTTCGGCGCCATTTTTCAATCACAATTCACAGCTTTGTTATCAAATGCGTTTGTTATTTTATGACCACGTATGTCTGTCTTTTACTCACAAGTGTGTTGAAAAACGTCGTATGTAACTCGTGAGCGTTGCTAATTACAGTCTCGGCCCATTAGCCTCGACTGTAACTAGCAACTTAGCTCACTTGTTACATAATATACTATTATGTAATGAACACTTTTAATCAGAAGACATCTTAAAGATGTCATTTGACGACCACTTTGACGATAGGGTAACACTGTCTGCCTTAGACGCCAGTGGTCGCGGGTTCGATTCCCGCACGAAACAAAAAAAAATCGTCCTGGTCTGGGCGTTTATCTATATGTATTTATATTCTAGGTTCCCTCTAGTTCGTTACATGGTATCCCATATCACAATGCTCTGCTTAGTTTGGCACCATGTAGTTGGTGTGATTGTCTGGCGATTTTATCTTGCTTTGTTAACTAAAGCTGGCGCCTTCAATTTCGCTATAGGGGAGACCGAGGGTGAATTGAAACAGTACCGATTTCTCGGGACTTAAAACCGTTAGCGAGCTGGCAACTGGCAACTATTATTTTTTATTACTTTCCCTAAGGTTCTGCGTGCCGTGTGACAAAAATCGTGAAAAGTACCTAAGTTTTTTTTTTTTACAGCGGGTGTACTTTAAAATAGGTTTTGTATTTTGGTTTAAGTTATGTATGTTTTGAAAGCTCATTAACTCAATATTTATTACTTATATAAATTTGTTACAATTGATTTCCTTGTAGGTATTTGATTTTTGGTAGTGTATTAAATAAAAAATGGACGATTTTTCTTACTGAGGAGATTTGAAACAGGCTGTTTCAACTGTCCTCGTTATCAATTTTATATCAGGTAACAGTCAATAATAACGAGCACAAAAAGATGGTTTTTATTGTTTATTTAATTGAGTGGTTTTGTTTCAGCGTGCCTACGGATTATAAAAGAAAGACTGACACAGACCTGTATGGCAAGTCGCAAAATTTATTTTATTTTTCTGATTTTTTTTCTAATTAATGTTACGAATGGGATGTTATAGCACTTTTAATTTCTTTAAGAGTTAATTATTTTTGTAAGACCTAGATAACTTAGTGATATTAATAAAACAGTTGTAGTTTAATAAATACCTTGAAATTTTATCCAGATTTTTCAGATACTTTTCAAAAATCATATGTTTCAACTCTCCTCGACCCCCGTTTCATCTCACCTCAGTATGAGGGGAGTTGAAACAAGATGACTTGTTAAAGTTAAGTCGATTTTTAATCGCAGTATTAAACGTTTTCAATTTCTTAATGTTGGTCATTCACATGTCTAAAGAATTACCTATCGATTGGTAACAACTAATATCATGCGATTTCCGTGTATAGTTTTTGGTGTATGGAACAAAATGTCAAATTTTTTCAATTCCCCTCGGTCTCCCCTACAGTATGTTCAAAAATAAATTATTTTGATTGAAAATGCGACTCTAATTTAAGTGTTGACTAGAGTTAGGTTTTAGTACGATGGGCGCGATGTAGATAAATAAATACAATTAAACATATGTGTTACTAGTATTGTCTTAAGTTTTCACGCGATTAATCCGGTTAAAAAGTAGTTTTATTTAAAATATGTGTTACTAGTTATTATGATTATTACATTATTGCTTTCATCTTGCATTTATATTATGCAGGTGCGATCGATTTACAAACTATTTTAGAGCGCAATTAGGCATTGTTTATATTTTTATCATTTATAAATAAGGCCGATGACATATGATGCCAACTACGAAATATACACACTTCTATAATTTTGCGTTCACTGCAAATAAATAATCACATGCGATCACAAGATCACGCTGTATTTATAAACAGAAAAAGTAAAACAATATCTGTCCCTTTCACACTTATAATCTAAGCCGCGCGCGAGAGAGACGGGCAGACTTTTCACGATGCGCATACAGTACGACGTCACGCCACGCGCTTATTCACAGACAAAACACACGAGCAATGTGTAAATCTGTTGAAGGCGCCAGCTTTAGTTAATTTAGGTATACCTTCAGTGACTAACAAAATCGATAATATTGTTTTCGCGACTCATAATCTGCAACATCAATTTTGTCAACAAAACAACAACAAAACACTTTTTAACCGGATTTATAACGTATAATACCGTCGTGTAAAATGAAAAATGTAATTACACGCGATAAATGCGGCTAAAGTCTTTTATGTAGCAAAATTGATGTTACACACGAAAGATCTAAAACTAAGGTCTTCATTACGCAACCTCACCTCTCCACTAATGGTGCCGCTGCCCAGCAGGTCCCCGGGCCTGAGGTTGCAGCCGGTGATGGTCTGCTGCGCGAGTTGCTGCTTGGCTGTCCAGTACATGTAGCGGTAGTTCGAGCGACTGATTGTGGTCGCCACGGGGGATGACTCCGCTGGGAGAAACAAATTGAGAGAAGATTACTTAATGACCTTTTTTTATAATAGACTAAGCCCTCAACCCCACCTGATGGTAAGTGAAAATGAGGTCGAAGATGAAAGCACTTGGGCTTAGACAATAACGGTAATATATGGCGGCAGATTTTACATGAAAGGTAGTGGCTAGCCAGTCGGACCCTGACGGAATCCTAGCACCAAGCTGGAGTCAGCGCTCAGTGCTTCATATTTGCTGTTAAAATTATCTCCATCATGGTTCATTATAGAAAAGCATTGATTTGCACCGTGCAGCACTGCGCCGCGCCGTCTCACGGCATACCATTCTATAATGAGCCATGATGGAGATAATTTTAAGAGCTAATATGAAGCGCTGAGCGGTGCGCCGTGCACGACGCCGTTGCCGTGTCACGGCGCGGCGCCGTAGACATGGATCCACGCCCACACTCGAATTAATTGCCTTTTACGATACGCTTATTTTTATTCTAATTATACATGGACGAAAAGATCTCTACGAAAGATAGGCTGATTAAATTATTTTAATATTTTATTAAAGCAGTACGCCATTACAATTACCTGAAAGTAAAACTCTAAGCTTCCTCGCAATCCAAATTCAGCAATAAACATTTTTTAAATCTTTATCTTTTACTTTAGTCAAAATATATCTCGCACTATTTTACAATAGTATATTGTGTAACAAGTGAGCTAAGTTGCTAATTACAGTCGAGGCTGTGATGCAGGCGAGGGCTTAATAATGAGCCGAGACTGTAATTAGCATCGCTCACGAGTTACATACGACGTTTTTCAACACACTTGTGAGTAAAAGACAGACATACGTAGTCATAAAATTTATTTGAAGCAGCTAACAGCTGCTGCGCGTCAGTAGCCCTGTCACATTACACGTACAAACACGCTGTTGTCGCGTGGAGGCGCCGCCGTGCTGCTGCTGCACGTGTCCGCGCGCCGCCGCCTGTCCGCGCGCGCTCATATATTTAATGTATAACCCGGATCAATAAAATATGCTCTGTTTGCTCGGATGTAATTTGCACTAAGGTACAATTCAACTTTGTAGGATTCATTATATTATGCACTAGGGTATAATATATTATGCACGCGTGACTTATAGCCCAGTTTATAGTTCTAAATTCAATAGAATAAGGCTCACTTTACGAGCAAGTGTGTTGAAAAACATATTTAGGTACCTACACAGAAAGTATGTACCTTTACAACTTAAGCGAATCGGTCAATAATATTCCTTCATTGTGATTTCATTATCAAACCCTATAATTTGCTTACTTATTCTTTTAAAAACTAACGTATCGAAAACTAAAATTATTTGTACTTTAATTGTATTATTTGTATGTTTTATTATTATATTCTACGACCCTGAAAATATCACGAAAGTCTAAGAGCCTAAAAAGACTTAAAAACTTTCTTACAAAAAATACTTACGTTTCAAATCAACCTCCAGTTTAATATCAAAATTGAAGTTATCCTCATGCCTCAAGTACTCGAAGGGCGCAGGATCCTGCGGGTAGTTATCCACGATAAAGGGTCGAAGGGCTTCTACTGTCACAACCCAGGGCGATATCGTGGTACCCAGGTTCTTGGCGGTGAAGGGCCCTAGAGGCACGTATTCCCATTTCTGAATGTCTCTTGCTGGGGAAAAAAAGTTTGCGGTTAGCGAATAGCATATTGCATAGGTCTAAATCTGTGTTTTATATTGGGTTATTGATTGTAATGCAAAGTTTTACGAAACTCTAAGTTGGTGTTACCAACCTTCGATCGATGGTAGAATGGATTAGTCGGTGTCGATCGATAATTTTTACTCAGCCCAAAAAAATCGATCGACTTCGAACGACTTGTGTGGAAACACCCTTACATGGTATTACATGTAGAATGGCAGTTTCGCAGTTCATCTGGGGTTAGTCTGTGTCGGTGAATCAACCACGTCACGACGCAGATGTCCAATTTAAGTTTTTTTACTGGTGATCTCACTTGCCTGATGGTGAGTGAAGATGTAAGCACACGAGTTTAGGAAATAACTGGCTCTTCATGATATCCTGTAGGAACCCTCTCCGAAATATTTTCTTCGCCTTTGACCATAGGTCAGTAAAGATGCCGAAGCGTCGAATAAACATTTTAAATGTAAAATATACGATACGCATTAATATCCGGTCAGAAAATCTTTCATATTTTTCTTTTCTTTATTTCAGAAAATGTCTACTCACCACTCCAATCGTTCATAAGCACGAATCCGAACACCCGATCCTCGGCCGCCCGGGCGGTGACCCGCTGGCCCAGGGCCGTGGGGGGCCCGCCCACGAAGCACGCCACCTCCAGTTCGAAGTCCATCAGACGACAAGGTCCGAAGTGAGGCGCTGCGCCTGCTCAATTAAAATGCTATGTTGGGTCAATTTATTTAAATAAATGAATCAGATGATAAATAAATAAATATTTCTGACACTCACACAACATTATCTCGCCCAAATTAAGTTTCTTAAGGAACTTGTGTTATGGACAATAGAAAACTGATATACTTAAGAAATAAATAAACATACATATTGAATAAATAGATATTTTTATTAGAATAAACTTAAATAAACATATAAACATCCATGACTTGACGACTAATATCTGTGTTTATCACACAAATATCCGCCGCCGCCGCCGCCGGGATTCGAACCCAGGATCGACCTCTGGCATAGAAGGCAATGTATGTTACCACTACACCAGCCGATGATTATGTTGCAAAGTTGTTGTGTGTATATAGCAGGTTAAGTAACGATTGGTTGGTTCATTACAATTATGGGGACCACCGATCATTATTTTATCACGACATCGGCACGTTAAGCATTCGACTCCGTGTATGAGATATTAACGACTTTTTTTCTGTTATTTGAAAAATCCATTCATGCCATTTTGTTTGAACAACAAATGAACAACTGTCCGCCGCGACTTCGAATGGTGGCACAAATCTGGGAGGTTCAATTTTCAACAGACAGACAACAATCAACAGGCAGAACTATTTTAATCCAATTTTTTAAGCCTAAATTGAACCATATGGAAATGATATTTTCTCGAGGGGGTTTTTGGAAGTAAAAAATAAAAAAAGCCCCAGACAATCACACCAACTACATGGCCCCAAAGTTAGCATAGCTTGTGTTATGGGATACCATGTAGCGAACTAGGGGGGAACCTAGAATATAAATACATAAATAGATAAACACCCAGACACGGAACATTTTTTTTTCTTGTTCCGTTCGGGGATCGAACCCGCAACCACTGGCGTCTGAGGCAAATAGGTTAACCCCATCGCCAAAGTGGTAGTCTCCAATGACCAATTGAAATGACCAATAAGCCGTAATAACATTTGAATTATGTTACATTCAAAACAAAATGGCATGAATGGGCCTTTTAAATAAAAGAATAATTAATATCTTACACAGATCCTGTTTTATTCCATCTTGAAATCGACCCGTCCTTATTGAAATACCCTATAGCAGTCGTTATTATTTTTTCAACACACTTGCTCGTAAAGTGAGCGTTATTCTATTGAATTTAGAACTATAAACTGGGCTATAAGTCACGCGTGCATTATATATTATACCCTAGTGCATAATATAATGAATCCTACAAAGTTGAATGGCACCTTTGTGCAAATTACATGCGAGTAAACAGAGCATATTTTATTGATCCGGGTTATACATTAAATATTTTCAGAAACAACAAAGAGATTTTATACCACTTCAAATCCATATACATTTTTAAATGTTTGCACCTTATATTAGTAAAACTTTGTATATCAAACAAATTATTCACAATTTACAATAATTTGTTATAAAATATTAAAATATTTGCATTCACTACTCCAAATTAAACATTTTCACTTAAAATAGGCTGTATATGCTATACAGATTTTGCGGACACATTTGGCGGAAAAAAAAACCTACGCGCATGCGCGAGGTTCGGCGCCATTTTTCAATCACAATTCACAGCTTTGTTATCAAGTGTGTTTTTTATTTTATGACCACGTATGTCTGTCTTTTACTCACAAGTGTGTTGAAAAACGTCGTATGTAACTCGTGAGCGTTGCTAATTACAGTCTCGGCTCATTATCAGCCTCGACTGTAATTAGCAACTTAGCTCATTTGTTACATAATATACTATTATACACCACCTTTGTTTAAAATTCGCATTATGTATGAGATAAACTCCACCTAAAACAAGATATTAATCCCTTAAGATTAAAAAAGGTATCTTACAGGGAATAAACAAATACTTTAATCCTAAGGGTTATAATGTCTTTTGATTTTGGAAGGTCAATTGGAGCGAAATTTAATAATAACTACATGGACATGGCTAATGACTAACTAGTTGCTTGCCTAATTAAAAAATATATGGACTTTAAATTTGGCTGTATAGTTTGTGTACCTTTGCATTTAGAACGACTACCTGGAAAAACTAAAAACCGTTGTAAAAAGGGTGGCTGTATGCGACGGTTTCTTTTGCCTTTTGAAAAAGCCAAATAAGAAGTAAAATTGCGCGGTTTTTTAAAAGAAAATTCTTTCAGTTTTTATTTCAATAGTATTCAAATAAATAAAATATATCGAGCTCGAGTGACGATTTAACACCAGAAGATATTAGAAATGAAGCAAATAGTATCGTCGATAATATTTTGCCGTGTAAATCGAAGCATTTGTACATGAAATGTTACGAAGATATCTTTGCTTGGAAAATTAAAAAAGCCGTGAAAATTATTTCGGAGTCATTGCTTTTAGTATATTTTCAACAGTTGTCTGCTACAAAGAAACCTAGCAGCCTATGGACTGTTTATTCAATGTTGAAGACAACAGTAAACAATGAATATACCAAATAGAAATATCACTTTATCTTTACATAACTGATCAATTGTTTCTAATATTACCTACCTTTAATTTCTAAATTATTAATTACCTAAGTACTTGATTTAATTCCTGCGTTTCATTACCTAATTATTTTACAAGGTGGTGTATAAAGTAGAGTAAGCTCCTCGGGGATAACAGTGTCTTAGTCTTGGGCAGTCTTGAATTCCTCGCTTCATTCAGGATTCTTACCATAATTCCCTCACTTCGTTCGGGAATTAACATCTTAATTATGATGCCCGTGACATAATACACTGCTTTATCCCCTTGATGCATAATCTACTATATTATTTATTATTATCCCCCAAGGGATATGACAGAAGTACCTACATAAGTAAGAGTAGCTGGAGTGTAATTTCTTTTCATTGAAGTCGTCGTGGCGCCGTGGTTACTGTGTGTATCATACGATATCACAGGATAAGCAACGTTCGGCGGGGTCGGTACTTGGATGGGTGACCGCCGACCATTCATTTCTCACGACAACTTCCGTGCTTCGGAGGGCACGTTAAGCAGTTGGAAGCCATCCTGGCGCCCTGAAAATTCTGGCATCCACCACCCAGCACTGGGCCAGCTTGGTGGATTATGGCCTAAACCTCCTCGTCACCCAGAGGAGAGACTCATAGCCTTGCAGTGGGTTCATTACAAAGAGTTGTGATGATGATGATGATGAATTGTGTTTTCAAGTTTTGGCCAAGTTCTATTTCTGACAAATTTTGTGATGAAAGTTTTTGCCAGAGTGCCGAGAGTTCAGGCGCGGTCCCAGGGGGTGGGTCACGGGGGACATGAACCCCCCCAAAATCATGAAAAGATGAACCCATTAAAAGAGAAGGAGGAAGAAAAAGATACTTCTGATACAAAAAAATTGTCGTGACCGCCCCCAAAATTCAGTCGTGACCCCCCCCAAAATTCAGTTGTGACCCGCCCCCCCCCCCCCCAAATTCAGTTGTGACACCCCCCCCCATTTAAGTCTGGGACCGCGCCTGCGAGACTTTTAATGAGTTTTTTTGACATACGGACTTTCATTAAGTGTATATCATATACCAACAGAGAATAGTTATTCTTATTGATTTAAGAGACCCCCGTGGCCCTACAATTGACTCTTATGAGTCAGTTTTGCTATACCTAATGAATTTAGTGACATATACCTTCCACTGGTAGAGTTTGTCCATAGGGCCGGTGTATGGGGGTCCCTGAGACGACGATGGAGCTGGAGCGACCGTGGTAGCCGACGGGCAGGTGCTTCCTGTGGTGGTGGAATAAAATAGAATAAAATTTGTTTGTAATAAAAGCATGCAACATGTAATCATAACATGCAGAGAAAGAAAAGAGAATTTGTAAGTCCATCCACAGAATTTTTATTGGCTACGTGATCAATAGTCTCATTTTATAACTACGCAATGGGAAAATACCTAGGCTAGGTAATACCTAAAGTAATTACAAAGAAAATATTTCTTTTAGTAATATTTTCAATAGGTATAGATATTTAAAATATGGTTATTAGAATAACTAACTGGACAGATTTTTTATTGAAAAGTATAAGAGAAAATTAAGATGGTTCACATCACGCCTAGTTGTTTTGCAGTTTTGATTCTGTGAAGTGATTTTTGCGGCCGACTATACCTACCTATACAGGGTTTTTTTTTAGTCACCAGCCAAATCTTTTTAACACAATAAGTATCATTTATAGAAACAATTTTGCAAAAAAAAGGTATGTATTTTTTTACAAGGAAATTTATATATTTGTTAGCATATTAAGCAAAGCAAGCATGGTCACTCTAAACTTTATACTTATACATGTAAGTATTATTTAAACACTGACCACTTTACGGTCTCCATGGTGCAGTGGTATGCACGCTACTAGGGACCAATCGAGAGGTTGCGGGTTCGATTCCCGCACGGAACAAGAAAAAAATGTTCCGTGTCTGGGAGTTATCTATAATGTATTATATGTATTCTAGGTTCCCCCCTAGTTCGCTACATGGTATCCCATAACACAAGCTCAGCTTACTTTGGGGCCATGTAGTTGGTGTAATTGTCTGGGGATTTTTTTGAAGACTTACCAATTGGGCGTCAAGGCGAGCTCCTTGCTCCGAAACATGATACCGACGTTGGTGGCGTGGTGGATAGAAGAGTAGAAGTCTGTGTAGTCGCCGATAGAGGCCGGCACGTGCAGCTGAGCCGCGCTCTGAGGGATGAGCGCCCTGGAAGCGGGGGGGGGGTTAGAATGCGGGGGTCGGATTTTATACTTTTATCTATTGTTATTCTACAGTTTACAGTTATTCAAATATCTAGTCGTATAGTAAGCTCATACGTATGCTTGTATTATAATGAAAAAATAATCATTACACTCTAAGGAACGTGCACAACGACGGTACTGCTGCCTGGTGTCTCAAATACGAAACTATTACTCTTGCTCTGGTATTAAAATTTGCGAAATATAGTTCCTAGCGATATATTGCAGCTTAAATATACCGGGTGTCTGGTCTATCTCCGGCTAAATTAATATGGCCTATAGAGTAGGTTATCTGCTATGTCCTTGGGGCCATTAAAATTTCCAGCCATGGGGTTTTTTTATTTCATTTTTAAACCTTTTTTATTTGGTTTTTTTCTGATAAGTTTCCTTTTCGGTCCGCAAGATGTCTCTTTTGGCATTTTAGTGCTGAAACCTATAGTTATTGCACGTTTCCTATAAGTATTGCTTACGAAACAAATGAATAACTTCACAATTTTTAATATCGCAATCCGAGTGATCCTCCTTGATGGTAAGACATCTTCAAGGTTTGCCTGGCTACCGACCACCTGGCAATGTTTTTTGAACATCAGTGGGCCGTACCTACTCAGTGGGCCGTACCTATTCAGTGGGCCGTACCTATTCAACATTACAATCTCTAACTTTAAGTCTCTCTCATGTCAAACTTAGAAGTTTTTTTTTTTTTTTTTTTTTTAATTCACAAAACTGGTAATAATTAAAAAAAAATACATGAATCTTAGATTGGAAAAAGAACATAACTATTACCTACTAGAAGTGAATACAACTTTCTTACAACTTAAAAGTAACATTAAAACTCATAAGTTATTTCAATTTGAGAATATAAAAAAAAAATATTATTATACAATAATCTGGTTTATAAATAAAATTTATGCTATAAAACTTATTGTAGTATGTGTTTTTTAACCGAGGCTGAAGAATCACCGAAAATGTCAAAATCATTTCTGAATACATTGGCTAAATGAAACATCCGTTGAAGTGGAGCATGTCTACCTATGTTAGTTTTAATCTTTGATACTTCAAGAACTTTTCGATTCACCAATCTGCTACCTGGACGAGGTGTTGATAAGTTAACTTTACACAATAATTTTTCCGAATTAATAGCACCGTGAATAATTTTATGCAAAAATATTATATCTAACGTTTTTCGACGCTTGGATAAAGGGATAACATTATAATAGTGGCATCTCTCTTCGTAGGACCGCAATACTCTGCATTTATTATCGTTATATGTAAGATGATATAAAAACTTTTTTTGAATGCGTTCAATAGCGTTCGAATGTACTTGGTTTTTTAGAATCACTTTTTGGTAGCAACTCTTGAATTAGAAGTCTTCTAACCTCTAAACATGAATAAAAATACTGAAATATATTGTTTATTATTATTTTAAAATTTATTGTGTTATTTTCTATTTTAGGAAATTTTCATACCATTTAATAATTTTGACATTCACGCATTTATAATTACTTCTAGTTTAACAATGATTTCAATAATATATATTATTTATTGAATGTGTTTGAATCCTAAAAGTTATTACCTATAATAATTTTTGATTTGCACGTCTAATTAAATATTTGACCTTACATTAGTATAGGTACTATTCCCTTCAGGATGTAGCTGAAAATCAGCGTTTTGCTCTTCCGAGCAAATGCCAACACTGAGCTACCTCCTATTGCAGGGACTGCATATCGGCACAGTACAGCTATATAAAGTAATTCAACTCGGCCGCATCTTTGGAATAAATGCCTACAGCAGCGCCGCGCTCTGTTCACATGTGATAGGGCTGCCCGCCTTACATTTGCCTACTTAGTGTTTACTTCCATTTTGTTTTGTGACTGCAAATATACTTTCTTTACATAAATTTTCTTTCAATTTACAAATAAAGCACTTTGTAAATTGAATAGGAAGTGTTCAACAAAAATACGTTTTGTGTCAAAAAACCATGTTTACGTTTGAATAACAAATCGGTGTTATAAATTAGCGACCAAAAAATACTTGCGCCTCGATTGAGATCCACGAAAAGATGTATTATTACATTCTAAAGTATAAACAATCCGCATATTAACGTAAAGCTCAATCAACAATTGTTTCGGTATGCAGACATTCACGTCTGGCCGCATGCCGAGCGCATGCCGAGATCGAGCCGCGTAGCTATAGCTCGCGTTTCGTCCGTTTGTATGAAGTTGAATTACTGTAGATATCTGTACTGTGATATCGGTATAAATATTTCAGTACAATTATTAGTGTACTGCTTCATCAAACACAATAAATACCAGTACAAGTTATTAAAATCTAACTTAATTATATCAGTACCCAAATAATGTATACCGGATTAATTTCTGTAGATGTTTTTAGTACAGAAATATTTTAACCTATTTAATTTCTGTACCGAAATGTATAGGTCAGCATATGTCCCTACGCTTCATATGCTTCCACTAAACTATCGAACATTCTACAGTATCCGCTACATTATTTAAAAATATTTTTTTAATATCAATATTAATATTAATACCGGAAAATTTCAGTTAACTGAAAAAAAAACAGTTATGCTACAATAATAAAAAGGTATACGAATTATTTCAGTATGAATTCCTGTAGATGCTGTTATTTTCTTCGACATTTCTTCGCATCTTATCCATGGCGGCAAACTTGTTTTACATCAACCGATCCATCGTGCTGCGCTGATGCTGTCTCAAGTGTGATAGTTCAAGCAATGGAGTACTACATTCCCCACGCTGACCTATCCCTTGAAACCAAAGCATGCCCATGGTTTAATACTGCTTGCCTTTAAATAAAACACTTTTTAACCGGATTTATCGCGTATATTTACATTTTGAATTTTGACTCGACGTTTCGGTGTCTTTTCAGACCCCGTGGTCACGAGCGACTGAAATCCACGGGGTCTGAAAAGACACCGAAACGTCGAGTCAAAATTCAAAATGTAAATATACGCGATAAATCCGGTTAAAAAGTGTTTTATTTAATAGTATGAATCGCGAAAACTAAAGACTGCTTGCCTTGCCGCTGAAAAGCGAAAACGGGAAGCATACAAAGCCTGGGCAAATGCTCGCAGAAGCAAAGCCCTGGATTCGCATGAACTTAAGAAAAGATACAATGCTGCCGCCAAGTCCTGCAAAAAGGTGATCAAAAGAGCTCGTTTTGCCCACATAGGCCGTATCGGAGACAGAATAGCAGCATACCCTTCGGGAAGTAAAGCTTTCTGGTCCCTTGCCAAGTCGGTCGAAACGAACTTTTGTCGCCCGTCGCTACCACCACTGAGGAAACCCGATGGTTCTCTGGCCCACACTGCTAAGGAGAAAGCAGATTTATTTGCTAGTATCTTCGCGGAAAATTCTCGTCTAGATTGCCAAGGAAAAATCCCACCCCAATTACCTCAGTTCGGACCTACAATGGGTACCGTTCACATTCGCCAAAAGGAGGTTCTTAAATGCTTGCTGCACCTAGACGAGAACAAAGCCAGTGGTCCAGACGGTATTCCTGCAGTGGTCCTAAAACGCTGCGCAGCTGAGTTGTCTCCCGTTTTGACGCGCCTTTATCGACTTTTATTGGAATCGGGTAAGGTCCCCAAGTCCTGGAAGCTTGCTAACGTACAGGCAATACCGAAAAAGGGAAGCCGTGCCGATCCTGTCAACTATCGACCAATTTCAATCACCTCCATACTTTGCAAAGTCATGGAACGTGTATTGAACAATCGACTCCTGGCATACCTCGAGACCAACGAGCTCCTAAGCGACAGCCAATATGGTTTCCGCAACGGACGCTCGACCGGCGATCTTCTCGTGTATGCCACACACTTATTGAGTGAGGCCTTGGAGGGTCATGGTGAAGCAATAACTGTATCCTTAGACATTTCCAAGGCCTTTGACAGGGTCTGGCATGATGGTCTCTTAAGTAAGCTTCCAGCATATGGCATACCGATTGGGCTCTGCGACTGGATATCTGATTTTCTGAGGGAACGGTCAATTCGAGTAGTCTTAGATGGCTACTCCTCCGACCAAATGGCAATTAATGCCGGGGTACCTCAGGGATCTGTTCTCTCTGCTACATTATTCTTGCTGCACATTAATGACCTCTTAACACTAGGCATTATTGGTTATGCTGATGACAGCACTGTCGTAGAGAGATACGTATCAAATGCGCGAGCGAGCCCCCGTGAAATCCAGAGTTTAAGAAAGTCAATAATAAGCGCGTTGATTTGACCTTACGGAAAGTATCCGATTGGGGTGAGTCGAATTTGGTCAAATCTTTATTCTCCGCAAAAAAGAGCACCTTCACATTTACGCCCACTTTCCAAAATGTATCTGTCCCCGTCACTGACCATCTAGGGCTTTTAGGCATAACTGTAACATCCAGTTTAAACTTCGGTCAACAAATTGTGTCCATGGCTCAAGTAGCTTCGAAAAAGTTGGGAATCATCTCGATGGTACGGCGGTACTTCGGCCCTGCACAGCTTTTTAACTTACACAGCTCAAGTGCGATCATGCATGGAGTACTGCAGTCATCTTTGGGATGGTTCTGCCAAATATCAACTAGAAGCGCTGGACTCCGTTGACCGAAGAGCCCGTAAACTAATTGACGACGTCGACCTTACAACCAAAAAATTGCAGACCTTAGAGCATCGTCGTAAGGTTGCGTGTTTAACCGTGTACAACAGGATACATTTTGGTGAGTGCGCCTATGCTCTGTTTTAACAAATTGAACCCTCACCCTTTTACCATCGGACTACTAGACGCAGACAGAACTTCCATCCGTATGTGGTAGATATTCTAAAAAGTCGAACTAAGCGCTTTGACAGTTCCTTTTTGATACGGGTCGCCAAGGTTTGGAATGAACTGCCTGCGTCTATTTTCTCTGACCAGTATAGTCCTAGTACTTTTAAGCGTCGAGTGAATAGGTTTCTCATGGATGGACGTGTACCACCTTAGTCTTCATGTTCACTTAACATCAGGTGTCATGGAAGACAAACGTCCCATCCATACTTAATAAAAAAAAATATATATATATTTTTGAATACAACTAATTTAACGGTTTGACGTCATACAGAAAAAAATTGTACAGAAATTCATACCGTATGCAGTCCTTGTCCTATTGCGCTGCTACAGCACACATACTTATCAAACTAACGAGTCATTCTTTATTTTTAATTCTAGTTTTTAAGCTTTATAATTAAGTAAACTATTGTGATATGTGAATTTGTGGTATCAATAAAATTTTGATCTATCTTTTTATCTAATTTGTTTTTCTTTTCCGCTAAAGAAACGTTGGTACACCTACTAGTCGCCCCTAAGGGAATCTCAGAAGGAGAGGAGGTGAATGCTTAATGCACGAAAGGGGACCGTCGGGGGACTCATGCTCGTTAGAAACACATGACCCCGCCAGCCAATCCCTAACAGTGCGGGACTCACCGAACCCAGCGATACCCGCTAAACACCCCCTTTGCTGGTCAATCCCGAGGTGCGCTTTGACATGAATGACAGCCAATCGGAGTCAGAGGCTGCGTGCGGTATCTAATTTGCCATTAGACAAACTTAAAATTAGCGAATCTAATGTGCTGTCCCGGTGGACTCATGTTCACACGGCATCAGGTGAGATGCCGTCAAACGCGAGTTTAATCAAAGTTGAAAAAAATTAGTCCAATGTGCTAGGATTTTAGGGTCACTTTCGAAATTCGAAGACGTGAGAGTTTGAAAATAATATACAGGGTGTCACCAGTCACTTAAGCATGTCATAAGTAAATAGTATGTTTATTTAAAGAAATATTACTTCTCTCTAAGGCTTCCATCTTTGATGGTGGGGTTGGATTCATCCAGCAGGCTCTGTATGGTGGTCCTAGCTTCGACCCAGTGCGGCCGCGTCAGCCCCATGAACGCATTTAGCGTCTCTGCCTGAAAGTTATGACAATTGTTGGATTTATTCACACAGCAACACCTAGCCCTAAAGTACCTAAGTTTATATGCTTGTGTTATAGGTACTAAATAACAGATATACATAATTATACAATATTTACTAAATAAGTGAATACATGATTCAGAATAATGAAAATAAACATGCTCTCAAATATTTTCATCGTGCAGGCAATCGAATAGGTAGGTACGCGACAACAGGAGTTTGTTGGCAGACACTGTTTACAATATCGCCACAGCAGCGGTCGCCGACGCCGAGTGTTTTTTCAACCGACTTCCAAAAAAGGAGGAGGGCTCAATTCGTCTCAGGCGCGGTCCCAGGGGGGGGGTCACAGGGGACATGACCCCCCCCAAAATCATGAAAACATGAACCCCTTATAAGAGAAGGAAGAAAAAGATACTTCTGATACAAAACAATTGTCGTGACCCCCCCCAAAATTTCAGTCTGGGACCGCGCCTGATTCGTCTGTATGTTTTTTTTTGTCTTATGACATCGAATGAATTAATTTTGAAAATTCTTGTTTCATACGATAGAGTACTTCATAGTTGGTCCCATATAAATTTCATCGAAATCGGTTGAGTTCTTCATTCAAAGTTTTGAAACAATATGTATGATTTCGGAGAATGTTTACGTGGATGACATTATAAGCCGGCCAAAGTTTTGACGTGAAGTCGGTTTTTTTAATGCTCTGCGTTCGTTGATTATTTATAAATACTGTACAAAGTGATTTACAAAAGAAATAGGTACTTATATGAGAACCTAAATCTCTTCGCACAGTAACATATTCACTGAAATTAAGATAATTTTCGAAAATTATTTCAATCACTTACGATTTGGCTCCACGCCAAACCGTAATGAATTATATGTTAAGTCCTTCTGAATTGCTTACCGAATGTCCTTTTGGCAAAATCTTCAAAACTGATTTCTCCAGTTCTTCGTTCCACTTTGAAGGGTAGAATAATCACAGCTATTACTGGCAGCAGGGCATAACATTTTAAATCACAGGGTTGGCAAAGCACCGGTGCGGTAAGGTGGTAGTTCTTTTTGAATTTAGCTGCGTGGGGTCGGTTCAGGATAACCATACCGTTCATCCATCAGCGTGTCGGTCGACTAGGTGCTAGAACCTCTTCAGTATAGTCTTTCTAGAGACCACCCTTCATATAGAAGCTGCCGCCAAATATTACCGCTCCGTTGGTGACATATTTCGGCAATATTTTACGAAGAGACAGTTTATTTCTAAGCACGTTTGCTATCTTCTTGGACCTCATTTTGAGATCAAAGTCTAATGCTTTTTAAGTCGAATTGAACTTGGACGGTGGAGGTTATTTAACATCTGGTATCGTTTATGCCCTTCATTAAAAGCCCTTCGTCATAAAACATACCACCTACTTACTTATTATTGAAAACCGCACAATCAGCAGTTCTGGAGTTTATCACGTTCAGGAGACATCACGCAGTTTTATCTTATCAATTTTTAAAATCTGTGAGATATAATCTATCTAGCAAGAATATATTTTTCCGAAAGTCTATTTATCGATTGACATACTGAAAAATAATAACTTACTGGTATTTATTTAATGTTTAGAATCACTGATATCTATAGTAATACTAACTACAGTTAAAATTTATTCTAACTGGTCTGTGTTAATACTACTTAATAGATAATATTGGGTTGGGGAAAAAGTTTCTTCGCATTTTTTAAGAAAATTCAAAACATTTTTTAATATAGTTTATTGACATTTAACTAAAGTATGTATGTACCATTTTGTTCGATAACCTTTTGCCATCTTGTAGGTAGGGACATGATCCCATTGCTATAAAAATTTTGGGACCTCTCATCAAAATACCGCGACAAGTGGATTTGGCAGTCCTCTCTGAAGAGACCGAAACAGGTGGAAATCTGAAGGTGCAAGGTCAGGACTATACGGCGGATGCATTAACACGTCCGTCCCAGCCAAACTCTCTTAATTTTTGCTGGGTGGCTATAGATGTGTGAGGTCTAGCGTTATCATGATGAAACACCACACCCTTTCTGTTGATCAATTCCGGCCGCTTTCTCTCAACTTCTTGTTTTAATCTCATAAGTTGTTCGCAGTAGAGTTCAGAATCGATAGTCTTGTCTGGTGGTAACAGCTCATAATGAATAATGCCCTTCCAATCCCACCACACACACAACATCACCTTATTGCGAGTTAACCCGGGTTTCGCCACAGTCTGTGAAGCCTGACCGGCCTTTGACCACGACCTTTTTCGCACGTTCTTGTCGTACGTGATCCACTTTTCATCACCAGTTATGAGCATCTTCAAAAATGATTCGGTTTCGTTACGTCGTAATAAAGAGTCACAAATGAGTACACGGTTCATTAGGTTTCTTTCAGTGAGCTCGTGAGGTACCCAAATATCGAGCTTTTTTGTGTACCCAGCTTTTTTCAAATGCGCCAAAACTGTTTTGTGGTCAATTCCCAGTTCTTCAGCTACGTCGTAACTACTGATATGTCGATCTTGCTCCACTTTTTCAAAAATGGCATCCATTTTATCCGTAATAGGGCGACCAGAGCGAGATGCATCTTTGACATCAAAATTTCCGGATTGAAAACGCTTAAACCAAATTTGTGCTACTCTCACAGACACTGCACTAGGTCCATAAAAATCGCAAATTTTTTTCGCGGCTTGCGTTGCATTTTTACCTTTTTTGTAGTAAAATTTTAAAATGTATCGAATTTCTTCATTAGATTCACTCACCTTGACAGTACGAAAAACAAATGAAAATCACACATTTTCCTAATTTGAATTTGGAATTATGTTCTTTAAAATTTTAACTTTCAATGATACCAAAACCAGCCAGATACAAATACTATAGCCAAAGAAATTTAATTACAAGTTCATACATACTATAATGCGAAAAGACTTTTTCCCCAACCTATTATTATAATGAGACCAGTTTCATTTCTTGTTTGTTTGTTAGTTTGTAATGGAAAATTCCAAAAATAACTGGACTGATTTACAACATAATCCAGGAGTAGGCTATATTTTATCAGATCGACGGGGTCAGAAGCTATGCTGCTAGTACCTAGGTAGGTAAGTAGGTAAGTCAGTATCTATTAAACACAAAATCGAAAAAAAAAAAACAGAATCTAAACGAAAATCGTTAAAAGAAACATTGCGCAACATTATCAAGTTCCCTTAGAAACAAGATTCACTTCATTTGAATATTTATACAATAATAATGCCTATGAATAACAATATCCATACCTGACTCTTATGCTAAGGAAATAAAGTTAGTTTTCTCACCTTAAAAACATGTTGTTTGTCTTTCAACAAGGGGCCGGTAAACAGGTGGGAGATTACGTTCAAGTCTAAAATCCAGTCTCCGATGGCGACTCCGATGTGCTTTGTAGTCTGAAACATTTGTAGACATAAAAATACTTATTAGTTAATAATTAAATAAACATACGTACAGTCAGGAAAACTAGATCCACTCGTGACGTAGGAAATATGTTCTGTCTATAAGCCCTCAATATATTATTTTGTTTTACTGGATGGGAGCGAAAGAAAAATATAGACTGTACCTACCAGCTACTTCTCTTACCAGGTATTGTACCTACCAGGCACACTGTAATAGTCATTTAAGTGACAGAGGTTTTCAGACGCGTTTTCGTGGGCGATAGGTTGATAGGGACGTGGCCTGTCACTGCAATAGTCTCTCTCCATCATTATAATAGGTACCTCTAAAGACAAACGTGACATCAGATGGTCTTATGACATCTGGTGTTCTGCCTACCCCATGAAGAATACATGCAGGCGTGAAGTTATGTATGTATGCATTATTTCTACAAATAAGTGAAATAGTAGGCCAAAAAATTTCCAATTTCCTACTAAGATAAGAAAAATACATAATAATTTCGTCCCGACCGGGAATTGAACCCGGGTTTCCTGTATACGGGTGCTCTAACCTCTAAGCTACCAGGCAGTTACAGTTACTGACAGGCGCCATCGAAATTATACTAAGCAGTTTTACCAGTCGAAATCAAATTTATTCACAGAAATCATAAATCTCAGCTGAGATGAAACAATGCATTTAACATTTGCATTTTATGATGCTAAAATATAGATAAAAAAATAAAGTGTTTTCGTATCTATATATTTTTTTTCATTTATTTAAAAAGAAAATAACAATTTACAGTAGTTAGCATTTTAAAATAAAGATAAAAATTAATATTATAGAGAGCTTTATACTTTATTCTTACGAATTATGACGAGTCCGATTTCACTGGAGCCTACCAAGCACAATCGATTGTAGAAGTCTTTTGTACTAACACTTTCAAATCAAATCAAATATTATTTATTGCTTCAAAGCTTCAATGTATGGTACAAAAAGGTGGTTATACTATGATACGTTCCTTATACAAAACTGTCTAACAGCATGCAATCTTTTTAGTTGGGTATACAAAGTAATTAATTTGAAGAATATGTCACGCATATAGGTTAAACATCATTGACATAATTAGTCTACATAATATTTCTAAGATTAAATTCATCGTTTATATAATTGTTACTTTGAAGAATAAACTTAACATAAAAGAACTTTGGGTTATTTTGTAACAATTACATTATCGATTAATACTTTTTATGTTCAAAATATTCTTTCAGGCTATAAACTCAAACTCAAAAATTCTTTATTTCGTAAGTATTTAAATACATTTGAAATAAGTCAAATAATTTACAAATTGAACTGAATCTACCACCACTTCGGAAAGTCGATCTGTTGGGAAGAAGTGGCAAGAAACTCAACAGCAAATAAGAAGTCTTTTGACGTGGTACGATGAATTTAAATAACTCAACGTTATTTTCTGTTAGATATGTGTATACAGTAGACAAAGTCGTACCTGATACAGCTGGAGGAATACAACCAGACTTTATTCCGGTAGGACTTCTTTAAGGCTCGCCTGGCTAGCGACCACCCTTCATATAAAATCTGCAGCCAAATATCATCGTTGCTGCGGGCATGAGTTCTGAAAATATTTTATGAAGAGCCAGTTCTTCCTCAACCTTAAAGCTGTAATTTCAGACGCCATCGCCATTTGGTGTGTTGCGGTTTTAATCACGAATTAGAAAAACGTCTGAAATAACTAAATAACGATACTAGCATATTCTTTATACCCAACCATTAACGATTGCAAATAAATACAGGGTTGATTTGTAGTCACCAGCCAAATTTAAATGTTAGTTTCTTTGATACGATATAAACGTACCTGCATATTTATTTTAGTAAAGCTCAGTACAAAAAATAAAGATATGGCACCACAAACTTTTATGCAAATAGTCGCTGTTGATGAACATAGTTACTACGACGCGGCATTTCTTTGATAATACTACAGAGTAGTACTACAAGATGTTTTGTAGCAGCACGTAGTTGTCTTTATTTTAATGGTAATTTAGAGTGACCATGGTTTCCTTGATATGTTAGCGGATATATTAATTTCGTAAAATCGTTTCTATAAATGTTATTATTGTGTAAAAAAAATTTGGCCGGTGACGACATATCAACCCTATATAAAAATAACGTAGGGACTTAATTAATCTCATTGCTTACCTACTTTAGTTACTTCGTAAGAAACACACATCGGGACTTCGCGTCCCTGATTGGATTCTATAAACTACCTAACTATAAACTCTCTATGGCTTCGTGTAGAAAGAATGTGGACGAGCATGCGACATGAGTGAAAAACAAGCAATCAATTACTAATACATATAAGGCTTAACGAACGTCATACACGAATTTTCGTCTTACAGTTTTCAAGTTTACATGCATTGATTAGGTAGGTGCCCCTTTAAAAAAAGAAAACCGGATAACAATCGGCGCTAACACCTGTATCTAGCCTCAATTAAGTTATATCTAAGAAATTGTCTCAAGGGCTCTAAACACTTCAGATATGTTTAACCAATGACTTGATGGTCAATATCGGTGTTCATCACAGATGCCACCAACAAGGACTCGATCCCAGGACCCAGAATTATAACCACTAGATATCCCTTTAGATGAAGAAATCAAATAGGTAGAATCATAATAATCGGTTGAAAATTGGAGAACTTCTACTTTTTTGAAGTCGGTTAAATAGGAAACGGGGATATTGGGAGCAATATTTGAGGATCAAACGAACTTCTAAAGTGAAGTTCGATCCTAATTATGTGAACAGCTTCTTTCGAAGCGATTGAGGTTTACTTTATGTAGTAGCGCCACCTACTGCTAGCCTTTGCACGGATTTTAGAGTCTATGATAAGGGTTCTTTTCTTTTTTTTTTTTTTAACAACTGTCACGTTTCGCTCCCTGTGTCAGCATCCAGTCTACAGAACTCATTTTGTTTAAAGTCAATCTGTCTTATTCCTGTTTGTTCATTTCACTATATTGGGGTTGGGTAAAATACAAATATAAATTGAAATTACTCCATGTTGAAACATATTCATATTATGCTTATTTCAAAGCATAATAACGGGTGGGTTTATATTAAATCGCTTCGAAAGAAGCTGTTCACATAATTAGGATCGAACTTCACTTTAGAAGTTTGTTTGATCCTCAATTATATTTCACAGCTTCTTTCTTTGCGATTGAGGTTTACTTTATGTAGGATGTTTAAAGATTAGTTATAGTGAAATGAATTGGCAGAGTAGTAAGGTAAAACTCTTCAATAGTAAATAAACATACTTATTGAAAACAATTCAACAATGATTAGGCAAATTATTTTTCGTTACAAAGTTTGTTATAATTTCTAGCAAGGACTGAGGAAGAATCCGACCATCCTGCAGTCTTTTTGATAGGTCAATAGAAACTCCTAAATAAATAGCTCTTGATGTAGCAGCATGTCATGTACTATGTGCACTAAAAATATTTTCATCAATACCACTGAGAGTTAAAGTGTTTTTAACCCAGTGACTTAAAGTTTGGAAACCTATATGTTTCTTAAAACTAATAAACAAATTATCAGGTTTCCTTAAATTTTCGTTTTATTTATATACCTACATCTGTAAGGTTTTTGCTGGACAAATTTCTGGACGAATATTAAAAAACGGAAACTTTACCAAGGTCTGTTTACTATTAAATTTAGAGGTTTTTATAAACCCTTTTATAAGTACCTTTTTTAGTTATTAAAATATTTTTAATCTTTGTCACGGATAAAATTTGAACACGATGTTCCGTTACAAGAGCTATTAGTGTAACAGTTTTCTTGGAAAAGAGTCTTTAAGTCAAGGTCTTCATTAGGAAATTTTGTAGGTAAGTAGCTCAATACAACTGCTGGATCCCAGGTAAGATCATACTTGATGTGGTTGGTCTTCACATAACGACTCCTTTCATGAAACTTTTTAACCTGTCATATTGGGAATTTATGTTTAATATTAATGATAATGCAGATCTATAGCTATTAATAGTACCGTACTTAGCACCTTTTTCGAAAATTTCATTTAGAAAATGAACAATTATTGGTTTAGAAGTTTGAGTAAAACTAAAATTATTATTTTTGCAATATTCAATCCACGCCTTGATACCTCCTTCACACTGTCTCGGTAAGAATTATCCAACAAAGATGCCAACATAATTTCAACGGACTTTGAAGACAGTGATCTTTTTACTAACGCTTTCTGAACAATTTCGCGGCAACCAAGGTTAATGTTTAATGAAGGTTGAGCGCAGATCTGAAAGGAGATTTCAGCGAATTAGTATTTAGTAAATACAATCACAACACAACCTTTTAAACAATGGCAACCATAGTTGCGTGGGCCAGTATGGTACTACCACAATACCCACAGACTTTTCACTAACAATTTTCTGAAGAGTTTTTGCATCTGGGTCATTTTTCCAGGTTACATAAATAGGACATTATAAGTTGCATCTGTTTGCAAAAAGATCAACCGATAGTATTCCAAACCTATTTGTTATATTATTAAAGGTATAGTCACTTAGATCCCATTCAGTGTCATTAAACTGTTTTCGTGACAAACTCTCAGCTTCTATATTATCTTTTGAAGTAATATAAGATGTAAAGATATTGATCTTACGCATTTCACGCTATTTCCATTGGTCTCGGGTAATATGATCCATATGTGAAAACTGAACACTACCCATTCTATTTATACAGGTAATGGTAATATCTATTCTTAACAATATATCACAATCGTAACTACCATAATTATGCGAATGTTTTAAGTCCGAAAAAACTGCTTTTAATTCCAGAGTATTAATGTGTAGCGACGACTCGCTTTCCTTCCAATGACCCGCTGCCTCTTTTCCATCACAAAACCCGCCCTAGCCAGTATATGATGCGTCAGGATAGATAGTTTTAGTGTATTGGCCTGTTCTAAGAGGAGAAAAGCCCTCTTCTAGATAATTTAACCACCAAGTAAAATCATCTTTATTATATCTGGGTAAATTCACTACCTGATCATAAGTAGGATTTTTATTTGGTGACAATATTTTAAATTGCTCGAATAACTTTGTGTATTATTTTTTCTATTTTAAGAACTTTTTTTTTTTTTTTTTTGTGGGTAGTTTTAAAATAATTTTCTCTGAATCAAAAATAAACCCAAGGAATTTACATTGTGTTCTAGGAACAAAGCAACCTTTTTTCGTATGCATTATGAAACCTAAATTTATTAAAATATGTTTTGTAATCCAAACATTCTCATTACAATCATCACAATCTTTGCCAATGTAAAATATATTATCTAGATATATTATGGATGAAAAAATTATCCCGACGTAAAAATTCCATGACTGGTTTTAATATTTTAGTAAATACTTATATAAAGAGCGGTGCATAAGTCAAACGTTTAATATTTGAATTCATATAAAACGTTGTTATATTCAAATCGAAGGTACTTTCGGAAAGACTTATCAACATTGATGAAAAAATAACATGTAGCATTGTTTTGTTAACTTATCAGCGGTTCTGTAATCTTCCATTTTGAAGTGTTTTGTAGTAAATTAATTCAAAGATTTTAAATTATGTATGAAGCGATTTTCACCGTATAGCTTGAGCACAAGAAAAAATTTGTGGTAAAATTTACCTGGCTCATGAGAACATACGAATATAGCATTTATTTTTAATAGTTTATCCAACGCTAAAATATAATCTTTATGGCCATGTATTGACCTTGGGTAAACACAAGAGCTACTTTGTTTAGCGGGCAGATATTTAAAAGGTCTTTAGTAACCAGCTATTCACGATAATATTAATGGATCACTCGTTATCTAAGCCCATTTTTGATGAAAATATCGTAAACGTCCATCGCACTGCACCTGGTGGTTTATTTCCGCTGGTTGCTAGTGTTCCACGACCGTTCGTGGTAGGTCCTACGTGGCGGGTACGTGTAGCTCTGCTGTGGAGCTCGAGCCGGCAGCTGTGGCTGCGGAGATGACGTCGTCGTTTTTTGCAATTTGCAGCGTTTCAGCAACATCTCCTCCCAATAGATAATCATCGCAACTTGTATTGGTCAGCGTGTCACGCAGGCATACGTTTATGGAACTCATTATTATGTTACGATGAGTTTTAGTTTCCCTATTCTGGCTATCGCGACAAGCGTAACTCAGCAGTTTTAAAAGTTTTTGCTTCAAAGTTTCATTGAAAATGATTACCATCGCTTGCGATAAAGCTGCCAAGGCGATTCCAATTTGCCCTTTTTTTTTTTTTTTTTTTGTTGATGTATAGAATCTCGTTTGGTAAGAGTTTCAGCCAATGCTGCTTTTGCTTCTAAATTTAATAAAGGGAGCAAGTAAATATTTGCAAATTGCGGGTACAAGATAGTCCTCAACAGGCTTATCTTTAGATTCTTTAGATCTTCAGCCGACAACTGCTGGTTTTTAGACCTCTTCCGGGACATTAATCGTATCAAAAAAAAGGCTGATAATGACGGAGGTAGCTCGGGCACTTCAAATCTTGGATTCGGCGTGCAAGATCGTCTCCACCGCAAATCAGATTAATCGCCAACGGCGATATTATCTGGTAACTGACTAATCAAAAGAATTAATTATATGCATCGAAACTCGATGACTACACGCACATACCATGTGGGTAGTTTTGTGTCAACGACATTTTTTCTAATATTTATTAAAATTATATTAGAGATTCTCCACCGTACATCAGATTAATCGCCAACGGCGATATTATTATCGAGTAACGGACTAAATAGGAGAATTAATTGTATGCATCGAACCTCGATGACTACACGCACATACAATGTGGGTAGTTTTTGTGTCAACGACATTTTTTCTAATATTTACTAAAATTATATTAGAGATTCTCCACCGTACATCAGATTAATCGCCAACGACGATATTATTATCGAGTAACGGACTAAATAGGAGAATTAATTGTATGCATCGAACCTCGATGACTACACGCACATACAATGTGGGTAGTTTTTGTGTCAACGACATTTTTTCTAATATTTATTAAAATTATATTAGAGATTCTCCACCGTACATCAGATTAATCGCCAATGACGATATTATTATCGAGTAACGGACTAAATAGGAGAATTAATTGTATGCATCGAACCTCGATGACTACACGCACATACAATGTGGGTAGTTTTTGTGTCAACGACATTTTTTCTAATAAGTCCCAACACCGTTGGGTTCTTCGGAATTTGTAATTTGATGTCTCAACCTCCTCGAATTATTTTCTTGAGAATTTTCTCTTCCTTCGATGCACAATTTTTACCATTTAAACTTTTAAAATTTAACTAGCTAATTAATATATTTTAGTCGACGTGCGCAGGCTACAGCACGGAAACGCAGAATGAGTTCTGTAGACTGGATGCTGACACAGGGAGCGAAACGTGACAGTTGTTAAAAAAAAAAAAAAGAAAAGAACCCTTATCATAGACTCTAAAATCCGTGCAAAGGCTAGCAGTAGGTGGCGCTACTACATAAAGTAAACCTCAATCGCAAAGAAAGAAGCTGTGAAATATAATAACTCCTACAAATAACAAGGGTTATTTTTAGTAAAACCAATAGGTACCTACCTACCTATAGGTATCTATATTTATAAAAAATATTAGGTTCGTTTCTCGAGTCGTTCATAAGTTGCTTCACTTCTAGATGCACCGAAATTATTTAAAAATGTAAATATATACAAGTACCTAATTGTTACTAATAAACAGACCGGTATAGTTTATTTCGGGCACTGGAATATTTTACTTTATACACTTCTGATCCTTTCAATACAAATAAACTATTTTGTGATGGAATGATATAATGCATCATTTTATGCGAATACCACGCAAAAGCACCATAATTTGTCTTATGCCCGTCTGCACTAAACTTTGATATTTCCTACGAACGAAAAGTTGCATTGCACTAAACTTAGGTCAATGCCTAAAAGCTTGAGACAATGCAGAGCAAGTCAATGATTATCTGTGACCAACGACCATATAGTGTGTGACTTAGTTTAGGCATGTCATAACTACTATAAAAAGTTATTTTGCTAATTCCGCGACTTGAAAATAACTTTTTAATACAGTTGCTCAAAAAGTGGCGTATTGCAGGGACGTTTAGCGTTCGGGATGTGGGCTATTACACACGCGTGCTTTTTCTTTACCTTTTCCGCACTCGTGCGTTCTCTTTCCCAAATGTCAAAATAATGTCTATTAAAAAGAAAAAATCAACCACGAAGTTTTTACTAAAAAAAATTCATAGAAGTTTTTACGATTCATGCAAATATTTCTGAAAAGAAGCTACTAATTTGTTTCAATATCAGATATAATGATTTGATGCAATGAGTTAGGTTAGGTTTCATTTCATTTTATCTCATTAAATTCATTTTCATTTCATGTCAATGCAAAAAATCTAGTAAGGACTTGGCTGTATGGGCATAGTTCCCTTTGCCTACCCAGAATGGGTAAACAAAACAAAAAAAATCTCTGTTTATAATATTTCACGGCTGGCGCCATTTTGTATATTTTATAAAATTGCTTAATTTTTTCGCAACTGTATTAAAAATAGTCGTTCAGTACACGTGCGGAACCGTCATTGCAACTTGTTCCGACTGTCAACCCTCGCCTTCGGCTGCGCCTCGGCTCGTGTAGACATTTGTCGGAACTCTTTGCAATGACAGGCTTTCCGCACTCGTAATGAAATATACTATTTTATAGTAGTTGTCATGGATTTCCGCAAAGTAACGCCGCCTGATTCAATCAATTATGTCATAACTGTTTATACTAAGTAGAGTTTAGTGCAGACGGCCTAACTCTGACTAAACTACGACTCACACAACGCTGTGCTAGAGTTGTAAAAGACTCGAGTCTTGGAGTCCTGTATAATAAGACTTTAGTCTTTTTTAAAGACTCGAGAAATAAAATAAAACTTCGAGCTTTTGTAAAAAGACTTGAGTCCTGCCAAAAAGAACTCAGAGACTGAGTCTTTTTAAAAGACCTCATGACTGTCCACCATATTGTTTAGTAATAAAACAGCTTACTAAAATCTAAAACTTAAAGAACAAATTAGAATGACACAATGTTTCAACACAACTTTTACTTTAAGGTCAATTTAATTTTATTTGCTATAACCGGACTAAAGTGAGTAGGTACCGTAAATAGTTTCCGCGGGTTACGTCCCAACGGGATGACGTTAGTTCCTAAGTCGTTTTTAACAGTGGTGCAAACACCGCACAATATTGGATAATATAATATACCAACTTAAGACTCGGTCTAGCTCAAAGAACTTAAATGACTCAAAAGGACTCCGATGACTCAACGTGACTAACGAGTCTTATCTTGAAAAACGACTCAAGTCTCGAAATTAAGATTAAGACTGGAGTTTCTTACAACTGTGCAGTGTAATCAATCAACGTTTGACATTGACTGATAAAAGCAGATGTCAGTCAACTAACACAATGTAAACAAATGAAACATGCATGCATGACAAATAATTAAGTATAACTTTTCTTCTAATTTATTTACAAATACGGTTTAATTTCGCTTAAAAAGTTAACCTACAACGCATATTTGGCTGTATTATTGAAGATAAAGGTTATCTATCACTAAAAACTCACATTTTGCGTGGACGTGAAGACTCCAAAAGGTAAATTTTCGATCGGAAAGTCCGAATCAGCAGAATATTGTACAAAGCACTTCATGACGACCTCTTTCATCCAACTTTACCTTAGAAATGCGATACAGTGGCTATGTAAATAATGTTATCCGACCGGTTTCTGTGTGTTATCAGACTTTGATTCAGAATTAATTGTCGTTGTGCTTATAATTAGATTGGACCTTTTCCTTGCTTGGTAAGATTCCGATGCTGAGTTAATATAAACAACCCATAAAGACGGTTTATTAGAGATTTTAGAAGGTGTGTTAGTGGTCTGACATTTTCAAGGTCAAGTTCGGTCGGGCGTGTGACACGTGGGTTTGTATGAGGAAGTGGGCCGTTTTATTATTAGCCTATTAGGTCGGTAGCTCGTAGCTCCTTCTTTCCTAGTATCATATTAAGCTCAAAAAAAAAACGAAAAACTAAGGTAGGTACTTGACTTTATGATTTTGTAAGGACGCAAATTGTGATTATGTGTCAACCAACTTCCAAAAGGAGGAGGTTATCTATTCGTGTGTATTTACCCCCCACAGTACCTAAGTATCCAGGTACCTACTTATAAAGAAAAAAAAACACATACTTACTACTTACCTAATTGCGCATTTAATGAATTCCTTTTTAAAGTGTAGTGTTACATAATAGTATATTATGTAACAAGTGAGCGAAGTTGCTAATTACAGTCGAGGCTGTGATTTGAGCCCGAGCCGCAGGCGAGGGCTTAATAATAAGCCGAGACTGTAATTAGCAACGCTCACGAGTTACATACGACGTTTTTCAACACACTTGTGAGTAAAAGACAGACATACGTGGTCATAAAATAACAAACACATTTGATAACAAAGCTGTGAATTGTGATTGAAAAATGGCGCCGAACCTCGCGCATGCGCGTAGGTTTTTTTTTCCGCCAAATGTGTCAATGTCTGTATAGCATATACAGCCAATTTTAAGTGAAAATGTTTAATTTGGAGTGGTAAATGCAAATATTTTAATATTTTATAACAAATTATTGTAAATTGTGAATAATTTGTTTGATATACAAATTTGTTTTACTAATATAAGGTGCAAACATTTTAAAATGTAGGTATATGGATTTGAAGTGGTATAAAACCTCTTTGTTGTTTCTGAAAATATTTAATGTATAACCCGGACCAATAAAATATGCTCTGTTTACTCGCATGTAATTTGCACAAAGGTACAATTCAAATTTGTAGGATTCATTATATTATGCACTAGGGTATAATATATTATGCACGCGTGACTTATAGCCCAGTTTATAGTTCTAAATTCAATAGAATAACGCTCACTTTACGAGCAAGTGTGTTGAAAATAGTTTTTACCTACCTAACACTAAACTTTTTTTTAATAGAAATTTAAAAGATACAAAAGTTTAAGTATGGACCAAAAGATTAGACTATAGTCTACCCATAATCTGTTAAGATTCATGTAATACGGCCCATCTTAGCTCCAAACTATGAAAAGCTTATGTAACGAGGACTTCAAAAGTAAGAAGTTTGTGATGAACACTAGGAAAAGCTCCAATTACCTAGTTATACCTAATTTTGCTCCGACGTCTTCAAAGAATGACGGAACATTTCAGTCAAATTCTTTAAATCTTGATTGCGTCTGTAGGCATAGTTATGAGCATACGGCGTGATTGTCCCATACTTTAGATAATTGGACGTGTATAGATCGCGCCAACTAGATGAGTCCCCGCTGAAGTTGTTGCGCGCGCGACGCTTCGCCCTGGTTTTTTGTGAATATAACACATGCGTGAAACGTCTTGCAACTAGGTTGCACTACTACCTACTTACTTCAGGTGGGACTAGACGTTCTATACCTGCGCTTTTACCTCATGTAAGTAAGTAAATAGTGTTATCTTAGCCAATTAAAAGTTACTATTTACTTATTAATTTTGTTAACGGCTTGGCTATGCAGTATGACATGTGGCATACTGGTGACTGTTCCACTCACTTACTTTCTTGTCAAGACAACAGCAAGAACGTCATGCTCCCTCGGGCGGCATGGCTAGTGGTAGCGTCGAGTATCGGGTCACCCTCTTCCCTAAAACATGGTTGAGGAGGGTAATGGCTGGTGATTTCGTTATACTCGTGAACGGGTGCTGCTAGCGGTGCCAGGTCGTTTTGCTGATGATACAATGACTATAAATACTCTGGTCCCAGTTGGTCATGTTCGTGTTGTGCATCCATAGCTCAATGCACCTACTATGTAAGCAATTTGGTTGTGGCATGACATTGGCTCTCACAATTAGCTGTCTTGTGCATTTTTTTTCATGTCATGATCAATTTGTACAGTCTCTTGGTCTACTGTAATATCTTATTCAATAACTATCAACACCTTGTTAAAGCCGAAGTACAAAATTGTGACGTCATTAAGCGGCCATTTGATGCTCTTATGATGAATAAAAAAAAATCTTTTCATTTTTTATTTTCAACGAGCCGTTAATTGAAATATGCATGGGTCCTTTCTTTTTATGAACTAAGGTTGTGTAGTCGTGTTCCGGATAATGTTATGCTCAAAATCACGGTAACAGTAGGCTTTTCAATTCAGCAGTGCGATCACAGAACTTTATCGAATCGTTTGTTAACGAATGTTCGTATAGTATGGAGACAGTTTTTAAGAAAAAGTTGAAATGTATCCATTGCCGCACGGCCAGCTTAAATAAATGTGTGCCTTGTTAATTTTGAATGTTTGTAAACATGTTGTACTCATAAATATCTGTAAAATAAAAAATTACAATGTTACTCAAAACTTGCATCCGACTCCATACTATACGAGCATTCGTAAACATTCGTTAATATACGATTCGATAAAGTTCTATGATCGCACTGCTGGGATCGACTCCGCTTCAATAAATTATGTCTTTCGGCTCCAACGCCATTTACCAACGGGTGGATCAAGTTCTCTTTGTTATTGGTTTTTATAACATAAAAAAGGCAAACGAAAAATATCTGCAGATTTTGTTATCTATTGGGAGTCGAACACACATACTCTTGTGTCGTCGGTAATCGTCTATGATACCAAATATTTCTTTTATCTCCAAATAACATCCATTCATCGCATACCTAAGGTCTACTTCCGTGCTTTCGAGGCACACTAAATAATGGTAAGAGTTCGTCGGTCACTAGTGGCCTAGTGGGCCGGAATGGTGGCTTATGGTCTAAAATCCTCCTCTTAAAGCATAGGGTATACGCAGGGCTTTGCAGGCGAAAAGGATCGTGCGTGATGAATAAGTAATTTCAAATAGGACTTTCTAGGTACCTATAGGTATAATGAGGTTAAGGTGCAGCGCAGACGCCACACTTTTTGTGCGATCGAGTTTGCGGTCCGGCGCAAAAAGATTATATAAGTAAAAATCGGCGGTTAACTTTTTTTCTTTTTATTCTCAAATTTTGTAACTTGATGTCAATTTGCACCCGAAAGGAGCCGGATACTAATTATTTTGTTTGTAAAACTTTTATACAAACGTTTGTCAAATTATTGTGCGCCGGACTTTTTGCGCGTCGTATGCGTTACTGCATATAATTGCATAGGTTCTATTTTCAAACACTAAAAAGTGCGTCACGGATAGTCTGTCGTCTGCGCTGTGCCTAACATACTCAAAATAATCCCAATGATTTTTCTTTCAAGAAGCGTCATACCACACACACTGCACACCAATCTCAACATCATAAACATTCACATTACCAAATTCTCTTGCAAAAAAGGGTTATTCATGGCAGTATTTATTTAATAAATTAGGTACCGAGTACTTGGATTCGATCCTTACCTCTATGAAACCCCTTGGACAGGATTTTTAGGGGGTTGTGTGGGTCATGCACTAATTTTCCCCTTTAGACTCTATGTCCGAAGTTTCAACCCCCTAAAAATCCTGCCATTCGCCCTGTATAAAAAAATAACCCATTAAAAAGGACAAAATAAAACGCCAGGTAAGCAATAAATGATTATTATTTACAAGGGGCGCACGTTGAAGTCGACGCTGGCGACGCTAAAGGACCGGCGACGGAGGGTCCGACTTTTGATCGGGACTTGAGGGCTGCGGCCTTGCGAGACTGCCTGGAACAGACACCGTATATAGCAGGACTTGCTACCACAACTAAAAAGGTTTCAAACCAAGGTGACTTGGCTAGTTTAGAACGGTGTAGACGGCTGTTTGCAACCAAATTTCGCTTGACAAAAAGTTTTGGGCATGGTTTAGTGCGACTTTGGTTGGCGTCCTTGGTCAGAAGCTTGTTTGTAACGCCGTTTACAACAGTGTGGATGAAACTCGGTGCTGGTTGTAAACAAAAGTCACCTTGGTTTTAAGCTTTAGGTCGGGGCTTTAGGGTCGGGTAGGCCAACACAGCGGTAGGGATGCGGGCGCAGCTCTATATAAAAAATCCCGAGTTCTGACACGTGAGTTTTGAATGAAACCGCGTCACACACCCGAGTAACCTAATATTGGCCCTGAGGTTGCAATCTGGACCGCAGCAGCAGCGAGAGTGATAGCGGCGCGGGCAGCGACGCGGGGAATCTGGGCCGTTCGCGACGCCTGCGGGCACTCGAGCGATTTCTCGCGGTTTCATACAAACTCAATACTTTCTATCGTGTCGCGGAAATCGCTGCCCGCGCTGCTGTCGCTGTCGCTGCTATCCAGTTTGCAGCCTCAGAATAGTCTGACTTCCCCTAAATTTCATGTAAGCGGCAATTCCTAAGCCCGTGCGCTTTCATCTTAATTTCACCTGCAAAAATAATGACGGAGCGCGCGAGCATATAATGGAACCGGCTCATTTTGCTTCGGTTAATTTTCCTTAACCTCATCTGATTGTAAGGAAGCTGAAGTCGGATATTGGCTCCTAATAAATATGACCCAATGCAATTTTCATATGAACAGCCCGCACAGGGGTCAATCGAATATGTGAATCTGGATTGAGTGATCTTTTTTTAGTTTTCAATAAAACCAAAACGTACATTTAATCAAAAATTGTAAAATATCATAACGGAAATCCAAAAATTGGTCACTTTAAAGGGATTGAAGGTTTGCCAAAAATGTGGATCACTCATTTTAGATATTTGGCAAAATAGTTACAAGCTGAATCTAATCTCTGAATCATCCGCAAATACTTAATCTGTGGATGAAATTTTTGTATCAAAAAATTGTGCACAATTTGTTCAAAAATCCAGATATGTAGCACAAGGTGAATCCAGGAATTTATAATGATTTTATTAGATCACTCAATCCTGACGCACATAGATTGAGTGATTCTAGAAATACGGAAGTAGGTTTAAAAAGTAATCTTTTGCATTTCGGATATAATTGTACAAATTGAAATCAAAAGACATAAAGAAATCACATAACAAAACAAATTGAATGCAAACAGTTTATAGGTAAAAAGTTATTGAGCATTTAAAATAATTGAATTTTCTGAACTGAGTGATCCTGATAAACGCATTTAGGTAACTATCCCTATGCACACTGTCTACACAAACTACGTTGAAAATTTGTACAGCTTTGTGACTAAAATATTGCGTTTAATTTATTTCTCTGCATAAACCTATCTGCCTCAGACGCAAGTGGATGCAGGCTCGATTCCCGTCCGAAAAAAGAAAAAAATGGCCCGGGTCATCTTCAATCCCTTTGGAATGACAAATTTTTAAATTTCCATTATGATATTTTACAATTTTTGAATAAATGTACGTTTTGGTTGTATTGAAAACTAAAAAAAAGATCACTCAATCAAATTAGTCGCCTTTTCCGACGCCTTTCGTGTCAGAGAGCAAATTTGTTTAATACACTTGCTAAGGTTTTTGTCCATTTCAAAATTAGAACCATTTGTAATTAAAACAACAATAATACCTAACAAAAACAAAATATGCTAACTTCTGATAATTTACAATATAAGATAAGACTACAGTAAGTACAGAAGGCAGCACTTCAACCGTTACAAATTAGTCAAATTTCTCCAACCAATTTTTAAATTAATTTTGAGAGCATAGCGTTCAGATTCCATTACAATTTTTTGACAGTTTTGTAAAGCTTGATCTACAGCCTTCACATACATCTCATATACTTATTATGTGTAATATCTACTTACCTAGAATTTTTTAAAGTTTATTTTGAAGACTCGATTAATGTCTACACAGTAGACTGGTAGACGGTAAGGACCGCACAGGTAGGCGAAAATAATTATTTCTGCCGTTAAAAAAATGCAAAGAGACTCTACATAGAAGCTACTGCACTACTAGTCAATCATACATTTTAATGAATGCTATAATTGCTTGTCACTTCTCAACAGATCGTACATACTTGGAAAGTGGTCGTAAATAAATATAATAAATAAATATTTCTGACACTCACACAACATTATCTAGCTCAAATTAAGTTTCTTAAAGAACTTGTGTTATGGATACTAGATAACTGACATACTTAAGAAATATATAAACATACATATTGAATAAATACATATTTTTTTATTAGAATGAACTTAAATAAACATATAAACATCCATGACTTGACGGCTAATATCTGTATTCATCACACAAATATCCGCCGCCGCCGGGATTCGAACCCAGGACCTCTGGCAAAATTCGTTTCAATTTCTGAATTGTGACATATTTCATGTGTATAAAGGAGAAATAATAATTCACCTTCGATTTTTTTTTACTTTTGAAGTAATCGGGACACACTATTGCTAGGGGTATTTTCCTCGTATACAGGGTGACTGGTGACTTCAGATACTGAAGAAGAGCAATATATACTCGATTCTAGTCATAATTATGTTATAAAAGTAGGCAGGTACTTAATTTTTCACTAGAATACCTTATAAATGAATAAAGTTTTGTTACTATTTAGTTTACTTACGGCTGAGTCGATCGCGACACGTGACCTGGCACGTGGATCGCTGCCAACGTTACTGTAACCATGCGTTGCGTAATCAATTCTTTAACTTTTGTTTAAGTTTACTCAGTAAATAATTTATATTTATTTTTTCTCTTAATGTCAAACTATCAGGTCCTCGAATTTCAAAAGTGACCCACCAGTCACCCTGTATAATATTTAATACTTGGCCCAGATTCTTTATACAGGGTTATTGGTGACAAATTTTAGACTTTGACTTTGAGATACTGAAGTAGAGCACTCTGTACTCGATTGTGGTCATAATTTATGTCCTTAATAAAAGTAGGTATTTAATTTTTCACTAGAATTCCCTATAAATAAACGAAGTTTTATAACTATTTACTTTACTTATATATGAGACAATCGCGGCACGTGACCCGGCACGCGGATCGCTGCCAACGCTAGTGTAACATGCGTTGCGTAATCAATTCTTTAACTTTCGGATAAGTTTACTCAGTAAATAATTAATTTTTTATTTCTTCATATATTATGATCTCGAGCTATCACGTACTCGAATTTCAAAAGCGACCCACCAGTCACCCTGTATAAAGAGTGGTCATTCAAAAGGGGTACAAACAACCCGCAATCAACAAACGCATTTGTACTTTTTATTGTGTCAACTCGATTGACTTGTGACTAGCCGGGCTAGCATGCGACCGTCGATAAAGACTCGAATCGACAAGATAAATATTAATTTATCCTATCATGTTAGCTAACAACTAACATGCTCACCAAAATTTTAGACGACCGGCTGGTGTAGCGGTAACATATATTGCCTTCTATGCCAGAGATCCTGGGTTCGAATCCCGGCAGCGGCGGATATTTGTGTGATGAACACAGATATTAGTCGTCAAGTCATGGATGTTTATTTAAGTTTATTCTAATAAAATATATGTATTTATTCACTATGCATGTTTATATACTTCCTAAGTATATCAGTTATCTAGTATCCAGAACACAAGTTTTTTAAGAAACTTAATTTGGGCTAGATAATGTTGTGTGAGTGACAGAAATATTTATTTATTTACTTGTTTCGATACAATGATTAAGCCCACAGAATTAAAGCTGCCATATTCCAAAAAAAATATATACCTACTCTTAAGTGCCATATTCTAAGAAAATATCGATGTAAAGGCCGATTTATAGTTGTCGATGATCGCATGCTAGCCCCGCTGACCAGTATAATGCCACTTACTTACTATTGTCCCTAGCTTTACTTGGGTCTGTATGTATTTTAACTTACTAATGTGTCTCCCTAATGAGCAATTTAAGAATTTTGAATGCGGTTTTAGTTTAGGTAAGGGTGGAAGGACACCCAGAACTAAAATAACAAATACCAGCTTGGGAATTTTCTAGAACGATACGAAACTTTCAGTTTAGTAAAATATTTAATAAAATAACTTATACATATAGATAATAGAATAAACATATTAGAATTCCTGTGAAATAAATACATTTAGAAAGCTACATTAACACAAATAAATAAGTATCTAGTATGATATTAAGGCCAGTATTTCAGAACACTGATCAAGTGGGATTCTCTAAAGTCTATATTTCAATACATAAAAAAATTTAATGATGGCTTTACTGTCTTGAACCACATTTAATCACTTCTCAAAATAGAGGCCACATAAATTCGAAAATATTCACATTTAGAATGAATACACTAATGAAATGACCGACCCTCTCAGGAATCCCAAAGTGCTTCATATCTACCTTATAATATCAATTGTTTTAAAAATAAAGTTTAAATAAACGAGCTCATAATATCCGTGAGAGAGTTCTTTTTTATTTCTGAAGACTTCAATATGTTTCGCCAATTATTATTGTTCTTATTTTTTTATTTCTGGTTTGTTGTGATTGTGACAACCCTTGACAATATGCTTTCTCCAGACTGACTTACGGAATAATAATGTGGGGAATTCCTCGCATACGGGCCCTATGGCATGCGTTTCGAAAATCTCCCGCATGCGGTCATAAACAACCAATGAAAACGGTTCCTGTCGTGCGAGCTCTATGGCATGCGTTTTGGAAATGTAACGCACGCCGCATGCGGTTATAAACAACCATTGAAAACGGTTCCCATCGTGCGGGCTCTATGGCATGCGTTTTGGAAATGTAACGCACGCCGCATGTAGTTATAAACAACCATTGAAAACGGTTCCCATCGTGCGGGCTCTATGGCATGCGTTTTGGAAATCTATCGACCGCCGCATGCGGTTATAAACGACCAATGAAAATGCGCCTTAATTGACATTGATGTTTGATTAACGGCTCAAACATATGTTTGCAAAGCACCGGCTACACTATTTAAAACAAGGTTCCAAACCAAGGTGACTTTGTTAGTTTACAATAGTGTAGACGGTTGTTTGCAACCAAATTTCGTTTGACAACGTCCTTGAGCGTCCTTGGTTGGAAGCTTGTTGGTGGATGAAACTTGGCGTTGACTGTAAACAAAATTTGGTTTAAAGCCTTATTTTAAACAGTTTATTCAAGGCTTTACTTGCATGCAATTAGTTACAGGTTACAAATATGTAGGTTATAATTTAAGTTGCCATGACGGAGCATTATTTTGTAAAAAAAAAATCACATCATTTTATGTGCTTAAAATTATTTGTGTTTGTTTACAACATTGTCGACTCTGATCAGCAAATGGAGTACTTTGTTTAGGTTGTCACTTCTTCTGATCTAACATTTGTCTATAAATTGCTATAACTTTGATGCCTTAAATATTATGCTACGATTTGGAATCATTAAATATATTTTAGAAAAAATGTAAATAGTTTTAGGCACTTTCAGTGTTTATACGTTTTTTATTGAAATTATAACCTTTATGGCAGGAAAAATTTCATTTTATATGTTAATATATTAATAAAAATGTATTAGTAAACTGATGTTTTATTAAGTTACATTTTTGAAAAGTGTATCATAAAAAATGTGGCGCACCAAAAATTCCATATCAACTTACTACTTTGAAGAATATAAACTTAACTAGCTTTACACTGGTAAAAATAATTATGACATTGAACAATATTGGTTACTATATTTTATAAAAGATTACACGGCTTGTTTTATTCATTGTTAAGTATGGAACGTACTATTCAAAGGACGGCCATTGTTTTATGCGTCGTATTATAATTAGATAAAAAAATTGTATGTAATACTCTTTGGTCTTTAATATTCGAAAATTGACTTTCTAATATTCTCAAGTTGGTATCACCGTACGAAAATATCTGTGGAACTGTCAGATGCCGGAAGCATTTGCTTAGCGTAGACGAACGCGACTCCCACAGATAATTAAGACATATTATTAGCATGAAGTGTTAGCTTTTGTTAAATGCAATCATAAAATGAATACTTACTAAATACTTTTAAACTAATTAATATAACAATGAACAATTAATCCAATATAAATACAGTTCATCTATTTCAATCAAAATACAAAATACAACCTACTTAAAAATCACAATAGGTTATCAAGTATCTCTAGAGTCTGAAAAACTATTGTTGGTTACAGTACAACATCGAGAACTCAAAAATATAATCCGAAACGTCGCATGTGTCATATAAAGTATGATAGTTTAAAACAAATTATACAGTACGTTATTCTTAAAAGGAATTGTTTTGAAACGTAAAATGCAACAATATGAAGAAAAAAAAATAATAGCTATTGTAAGTAGTAGGTACATAGATTTTTTATGACATTTTCTACATGTTAACAAATTCGTTCTGCAACATTCGAGAATATTGTTTTGGGATTCTACATATCGCTCGATACAATAAAATTAATTCGCATACCTACATATCTATTATGTCATATTTTATTATATGCACCTTTATGTGCAGGGACTAAAATAGAACTGCATATTATATTTTTTAAATTAAACAAAATGGTGTCTTTTTGACAAGAAAATAAAAGAATAACTAATCTCGATAGAATAGACATAAATTGTATTAACATAGCCCTGTAGTATGACACTATAAATCTATGCACTTATAACAATGTATTTTGTTAACAACATCAATGTAGCGCTCAAGTACTTAGATAATTAACTAACACAACATCTTTTATCTACTTTCTACATACATACTTAAATACATATACATTGAAAAATAAAAGACTGCATTTGAAATTTCATTTCAAACGCTCAGTTTTAAATATTAGTACTTAACCCTGCTCAATGTTATTACAGGCTAAACAACCATAGTGATAAAATAGGAGAAAAAAAGAATGTAATGAGACTACCATTACCAAGTATTTTTAGTTAGCCAGGTTTTGTGTTTCTCCTTTGAGTTTGACTTAGAACTACAGTAGAATTTAAAAAAATATTTTAGGCTATAGAATAATTTTTAGCTATTCGAGAATTGACTATGTGAAAGTTATGCACCTTAAAGCGAATGAAGCTGCCAGTATGTCCCAACAAAAAAAAAACAATTTCAAACGCAGTCTTTTCTACACAACTAAACTATGGAATTCGAAATTCAAATAAGTAGGACAACAGTTAAAATTCTTATCTACACAGTGTGGCGTCGATCTGTTGCAGCGAAGGTAAGGCGAGCTTAAGTTTCCGCCGGTAGGACGGATCGCCGGCGAGAGGGTTCTGCTCCAAATATATGGTTTTCAAGTTCTTGTTATCTTGTAAGTAGTCTATCGACTGCCACTCGGATATCTGGTTATTGTTTAGCTGAAAAGTGCATAAAAAATGGTTAAAATGCAAAAAAAGGGTCCAAGCAGCGCCATCTAGGCCTAAATAAAGCATGTTAATTGTTTAATAGATACAACTAATGAACATTCTTTTACTACCTAGTTTTAGCCAACTACAACTATGTGCAGTGGTACTTGACGGATCCAACGAATATACTATACCCTGGCAAATAATTCAATGCAGTAAACTGACAGTCCGAAATGACAAATAGAAAAATAATGACAGTTAAAAACTTCGTAGTATAAGTAGTGAATGAGAGTGATTGAAAATGAAGAAGTCTCAGTCATTCATTTTGCATAAAATTTTAGAGCAATTTATAAACAACTAGCTTTTGCCCGCAACTTCGTACGCTCATAAACATTGTTTATATACAACGTGTAACAAAATGGAGAGATAAAACTTAAGGGTAAGCTTCTATACCATACGTAGAATGTACAGTAAAAGAATTAGCACGATCAGTGCTGGTATAGACTTTCATACAAATTTATTTAATTATTTTAGAACAAAATATTTTGACAACCCTAGTCAACCTAATAAGCTAAAACAAGACTTGTGCCGCAGTCAGTGACCTAATGACCTTTCCCGCACCGGCTAAACTTTAAGGTACCTGTCTTAGTTACCAATCACTTGATTTTTACGCCATCTGTTATCTAATAGATTTCATCAAAAGCTAACAGCTGTTTGTAGGGTAGACACTTAGATATTTTGATCTAAACTTTGAACTTGTTTTTCGGCCGAACCGTAAGGATAACAAATTTATGTTACTGATACTTATAAACTACATCACCAAACATACAATTCCCTTAAGTATTATCTCTTCATTATGTTACACGTTGTATAACACAACCAGTCATTGAAGAACCTTTATGCCAAGTATTACATCCATGTACTGAAGAAATAATTTTTCATAAAAACTAAAAAATCCAATTATTCCCGTTCCCATGGGAATTTCGGGAATTCCTTCCTTAGTGCACCCCTACATCCCCTAGAGAATGTATATTCCAAATTTCAGCTCTCTACACCCAGTAGTTATGGCTGTACGTTATCTGTCAGTCACTCAGTCAGTAACGGAACAGTTTTATATATTATGTTGATTGAATTTGAGGTGTGTACTTTATCTTCAAAGTAACTAAAATGAAAATAATTAATTACCAAACATACGTAGTGCTTTAAAATTTTTACAGTCTTTAGTAATATCCACTTGATAACTTCTTTATTTTTAAATTCCTTTTCTCATTAAAAATGAAATTTCAAGAAGAAGAACCCTTTGCTAACAAAACTATAAAAAAAGACAATTTTTTCTATATATTACGATATTATTATTAAAAAATAATTTCATTCATTCACTTAAACCACATCACTATTTTTTTTCCTAAAGTGGGCACACTGGAACTGTCATTTTACTGCATTGAATTATTTGCCATGGTATAGGTATGAATTGCCTTCCATGACACGCATGTTTATGTATAAGTAGTAAAATCTACAAAAAACTGTTAAATCATCATTATCAGCTGGGAGATGATTGATGAGCAAGCTTTCCATGTGGTTTGTTGCTGCATCGTCTACATCCATCATTTACTGGCATCTTTGGTCCTTCTGCCTCCACCTAACACATTGTAAGATACCTTTCCGTATGTGTTTTAAACTTACTGCCATAACGGCAATCTGTTCTTCGAGCTATCCCTACCCAATATAATAAAAGAGTCTCTTACCCATAACTCCTCCAAGTCGATCATATGCTTCAAGTTCTCAATGACCGTTATCTTATTGAACGAGAGATCCAAGGTCTGCAACACCACCTGGTTCTCCAAGTTCTCTATTGTGGTGATAGCATTCTCCGATATGTACAGCTGGTCCAGCTTCGTCAGAGCTTCCAGGTTCTCAATCTTGATCAGACGGTTCGCTTGCAGCACTAGTATCTCCAGGTTAGTTAGAGTTTCTAGGTTTTGGATCTTCGAGATTTTGTTCTTTCCTAGATAAAGTTGTTTGAGAGATGTCATCCCATCCAGATTTTCGATTTCCTGTAATTTGATAATTCATTTATAAACTAAGGTAGCCTGGAAGAGTTTGTCTTTAGATGATAAGACCACCTATTATGCTCTGTACCTATAACTTTCTTATAAAAAATATTTCTGACTCCATGTGGACAATGAATAATAAATAAATAATCGAACTGGAAAACTGATAAATAGCCTTATACAAAGAGATAATGAAAGTATAATCCTCTAAATAACTTCATAGTATAAAAAAAATGTAAACTGTGGGGTAGTCAACATTAAATATTAACCCTTTACCCGCCAGACTCTATATCAGTTGTCGTGCTCCCAGCAACAAGCACAGTAAATCTAAAAATAAAAACCTATAACAAATAGGGATGTTCAATGGTAGATCGATATACCCGTCCCAGCTTCGCACGCTTCAAATTCAATCTTAACACTTTCAGCTGTTTAAGCTTGAAGAGGTAACAGACAAATAGATATTATTTGATATTAAATTTATAATAGTATGTATTTCGGTAACCAAACGAAACAAAAATCGTTTAAAAGATTTATTGGGTTCCGCACAATATATTAGGCCAAAGATGAATAGTTTTATGACTCTATACTGTGATTAAGTTTACATCTTTTAATGTAGTTAAATCACATTTATCGATAACACGAACATAATAACTAATGCGTAAGCACAACACTAATGGGAAATTCCACAAGCCGGCACTCGCTAATGACATCAGAAGCGGTCGTCTATTTCCGACCGTGGCGCTGGTTGTACTAGCATAATTCGTTTCGAAATATGCACGCTACGGATGGGAATCATCAACTCAGTCACTGACATTTTTACACTTATTTTCAAAGAAATTAAACATATCTATTTCTGTGCAGGACAGTGACGATAAAACATAAAAAACAGTTGTATAAAGTTAAACAGTGTATATAGATAGTGTATTATAGTGTTTTGTAAGACTCTCCTAAAGAGCAAAATAGTGTTTTATAGTGAATAGTGTCACGTACAAGTGTCAGTTGTAAGAAATAGTGTTTCATAATAGTGTTTTATAACAGTTTTTATAGCTTAAAAAAGTGTTTGCTTAATCGTTCGTATCGTTGTAATTTCATTAATTAATAGCCGCTATGATAATGAATCTAATCTACGCACATAGCTCACAGCTAACAATGAAATGAAACTTACGTGATTTATAGCCTAAAATAGCTTGATTTGTATTAGGGTTGATTTGGAAATAAAGAGATGGTTTTGAAGGTCTTGTCATTACCGCACACAGAGAGAGAGATCTCAATAGATAATAGAATTTGTAAATAGTTTTCCAATTGGAAAATAGTAAAATCTAATAAGAATAGTCAAATCTCGTAAGAATCTTATAAGAAAGGTCTAGAAAGATCGAACTGGATCCGAGCGAGACAGACATATGTGTGTCCCGCTCGCACGCTTGAATTACTCTCTCTTGTGCGGTATTCTTGCGCGCTTGCACAAAATCACTTAAGAATGCGCCACACTCCGCTAGCGACGGATTCGCCGAAAAGATCCCGAAGAGAGAAGATCTCCGGAAGAAAGAAGCCTCCGAAGAAACAGTGACAGTCAAGCAACAGTGAACAGTGAATCTCTCAAGCCCGAAGACTCTGAATAGAAGCCAGAAGTCACAAGACAGAATACAGAAAAACAGAAGACTGAAGGCAGAATACAGTAACAGAAGAGCGAGGGAAGAGAAATAGAGTGTACTTGTGGCGTATTCTAGTACACACTCAGTAATAGTGCCGCGCGGCTGGACTTTCACGACCGTGTTAAGTGGTGAATTCGCATTTTCCTTTTGCCCCTCGCATCGATTCCAGCTTACAGAGTGGGTGGATAGCGCATTCATAGGCTACGATCGTTATCGATTCACAGACTATACAGTCCACTGGAGCTATCCCCCACAATTTCTATAGTAACGATCTCTTTAATTATTTTAATTTATTTGTTAAAAAATAGTCAGTTTAAACAGAAATTATTTTTACTTAAGTAGATTTTCGTTTCAGTAAATCTTTGCTTATGTCCCATCCCTATGGTCGGTTATATCCGACAATGGCTCTAGACTTCAATGCAATTTCTAATAATAAAATAAGTAACTTATCTAACTTCTGACATATTTTTAAGGTTTTCTAATTAAGAGAGTTAAGTGTACTAAATTGTAAATGATTTCTTGATTAACCATTAACCAAACATTAATATTTTTTTAACATAATCCAGCGTTATTAAATAAAAAAAGCATATGAAACGAATGGTGGTTTTAACGACAAAATATTTGTCGGTTATATCCGACCGTCGCGGTTAAAGGGTTAACAAATGGATATCTGATTTATAATTGAGGGTATTTTTGTATTAGACTGTGACTTCAGCAATAAACATATTCTTAAAAGTATTTGTGTTAAACTATTATTATAAATAAATAATAATAAATAAATATTTCTGACACTCACACACCATTATCTAGCCCAAATTAAGTTTCTTAAAGAACTTGTGTTATGGATACTAGACAAATGATATACTTAAGAAATATATAAACATACATATTGACGACATCCATGACTTGACGACTAATATCTGTGTTCATCACACAAATATCCGCCGCCGGGTTTCGAACCCAGGACCTCTGGCATAGAAGGCAATGTTTCACTAGTCTCGTCAAATTAAATGTAACCAAAACTTAGATATGAATTTATATTTTTAGTAACAAGGGACAATGAGGTTCAGGAGCAATCTGTTTACTAAACATAAGTATGGACCAAAGATATTTGGCAGAAAAAAGATATTAAAAGTGGCTGATGGGATCACCTAGTGTGATTAGTCTTACGAAATACTTATCCAGGTGCAATAGGGCTATTGTTAGTGACTTGCAGATCACATCCATGCAGAATGTTATTACAAAATTAAAAATAATTTCAGTATGTCATCATCACTTATTACAACATGACAGTTCAGTTTCAAAAAACAAAATACCCTCATCACATATTTACCCTAATCCTGTTATCTCCCAACTCGAGAACATCAATGTTCGGCAGGTGGTTCACGTTCTTGATCTCAGAGATTTTGTTGGAGCTGAGGAACAACTTCCGCAGTTTCAGCAGCTTATCTAGACCAGTGATCTCTTTGATGCGGTTAAAAGACATGTCCAATATTCTGAAAAATGAATAATATTCATAAACATGGCATTCTATTGTTGATGTCCTGTATTTGATTTCTGGTTGTGAAGGATTTTCGTTTCATGAACTTCAAATTAATGGATATTAGTAAAAAATTCTTTGAAGAGTTCAATATGAAGGTTTATATACTTTTGAACTTTATTTATCGAGTATCCATAGTAAGCTGAATTTAGGCTTAATGATGTAGTGTTACAAATTTTATTATTTATGAAAAGGCATATTGTCTTCATCTAACTATTTGTTTAGTAGTGATAAAAATTGCACTCACTCAAGATTGACCAGGTTATCCAAGTTTTCAATCACAACAATCTGGTTGTCGTATAATTCTAGCTCGACAAGAGTAGAGAGTGTGTTAAGACCCTCAATCTTTTTTATTAGGTTCCATCTTAAGTACAGTCTGCAAATTAATAAATATTAATTAAAAATAATTGATGTATACAAAAATAGTTGATTAATATAATAAAAAAAGTTTTTATACAATGAATAGTGCCTTTGCGAGACTTTTGAAAAAAATTATACATCACTAGAAAGTATAATTTTTACCATTCGAAGTGTTAAAGGATTAAAAATATTTCATCTAAGGAATACATGGTTTCGAAAAAGAAAAGTTAATGATGAGATTCAATACATGTTAACACATAATGCATAGAAATCCATACACCTGCTGAAAGAATAGTTTTGTATCAAGGAACACTGGTATTTTCAACATGAAATTCATAGTTTCTACACTATAGATTTTAATTTTAACACTAATTAAGCTTTCTCAATAATTTCATTTCAAGATTGCATAAAATTTAAGCTGCAATTAACAACCTACTTATCTGATATTATAACAATGCTATTGTTAGTTAATATACAATCCATGAGATCTCTGCATGATATTTAATATAATTCTTAATAATGGCTGCTGAAGGTCTACTTCCACCAAGCTCCGTCTCGAGTAACCTGTGGCTATGATTAGCCGACTCTACCCAGAACTAGGTACTTTTTCATAACTTCTTACCTTTCAATTTTTTGTAAACATTCAAGGTTTTCTATTTTACCAATTCTGCCATGGTTTAAGTCCAGTTCCGTGGTATCAGCATCTATTACGATCAAATCCTGAGGATCTTCGTTGTCAGCAGGCGGAGGCGTAGCCGGTGGGGGAGGAGAATCTTCCAGTTGCCGCGTATTTGAATTTGAGGTTATTGCATTAACCAATGTTTGCTTAGTCGGCCTTGCACCCATATGTTCATCTGCAATTTTATATTGATAAAGCATTTATTATAGAAATAACACATTTGAATTGATTCGATATATCTTTACCCTACCTGCCATTTTGGTTAATTTTTAATAATTATGTTTTTAGTAGACGTAGAGAAATCCCTGGGGGTGTAGTCTTGTTTGTTTTAAGTATATTTTATTATATTATTTCAGATTTTGCCGTAGAATATGAACAACAAGAAGGTTCAGTTCAGAGAAACGTAGTTTATTTTTATTTTGTCATGTTTGTTTGCTAATGTCATTGTCTTTATATTGTCAAAGTCAATTGTACCAACTTAATCAACCACGTTGAAGTGCGTTCGGTTATACTGTAAGGATGTGTGTTTTTGGACGCGGTTTTTGCTTGCGGTGTTTTTCTATTTCCACAATGCAACAGTTTTACTGTACTGATTTTATCCATGCTCAAATGAAGTAGGCTAATTTATCAGTTTTGTATGCATTGTTTATTAAGACAGACGAATTACTTCGTCGACTAGGTGGAAAATAATAATTTTAATTCATATAACTTAAAGATGGGACTGACAAAATACCTTACAATGCCATGATATCAAAAATTCAGGGGTCTATTATGCTTATCTACGTACTACGATGGATTTCACGAAAACTTGCATACTATAACAATAACAAACATTTACATATTGTAGCTGCGTCTATGTTCGTCCAGGCGGATTTGCATACATAGGAGAGATTTCGTTCGCTTAAACTTACTGGCGCAATAGGCGCTAAGAATCTGTAAACTTCACAATAAAGAATCTGTCACCATTCTGTTCCTTTTTGCTTTCTTCATCCTTAATCATTTTGTCATAGCTTAAAGTATTTATTAAGAATTTAAACATTTTCGGTCTTGATTTTCTCGGATATGCATCAATTTACGAAAGCAAATATTATTACTTTCACTTTTTAACAACTGTTACTTTTTGGTATGGTGTGGACTAAAATGTACTACTTACTTCTCAATATTGACAAAAAAATAAATGTGTATACGTTATTAATGTTCATAATAAACAGACAGATGCAGCATGGATTTAGAATCTTCCTTTTCCTACAGGTATAAATAAAAAAAATGTTTGTTGATGTTGATAAAGAAAGTTTTACACCCAAATATGTCGCCTAAGATTTGGCCACTGCAGATTCAATGCTCACCTTCATCGTATGAAAATAGTCACCTCACCTTTATGCACAGAATGCAACTTAAATGAGTCCCAAAGCCTTCTGTCGGAAAACGAACAAAACGAAAAGAAGCGTTACTCTCAAAACACGATAGAATTAATCCCTGGACAGTTACTTAGTACCGAGTCTGTGGGCTTGGGTATAACACTGGCTTAGTCACAACAAAATCTTTATTCGCGAGTCCGTTCCGTCAGTTACAATGCCAACTCAATTAATACCGAGCTACTATCGACCGTCAGTCCGAGACGTCAGCGCACCTAGCCGTCCTAACCGTATCTGTGTCACTTGCCATCATCCTACTTCAAGATACAACCTATGGCGCTGCAATCGAATGTCAGTCATTCATTGCATTTAGCGCCCTCTTTAACACTACTACCAACATACTTCCGCTACCATGAAGTCATACAAACATCTTAATATCGCAAACTCATCGTTATCGCCAACACTTCAAATTATATTTTTCGACTGTCCTAGCTCTAATATAAGCCGCATACTGTTTGTAAATGACTTAATGGAAATATATGAGCAAAATATCCCGCGCTCATTGCAAGAAATCTTATCAAATTCGTTCTGCTTTAAACCAATATATGAGTTTATTATCTCTACTTTCGGAGATATATAATAGAGAAAATTATTTCTACTTGAAATTAAGAATCCTGAAATGACACTACACTACCATGGTCAAATCTACCCTAAAAGACTTGGCTTTTATGCCTACAAACTACAAATTATAAACACGAAGAATACGAAGATTTGGCCTATGTGCCTTTTATGAAGATAATTTAAGAAATTGGCTATCATGCCTTAAACCCACGGAAAAGAAGGAAAAGATTTGGCTCTAATGCCTTTAAATAAAATAATATTTAAGATTAATTATAAAAGAACACGCTGTATGGCTCAGATCCATGCCTATCCTACGAAGGATGAATTAAAAATACTACTACTACTACTTACTACTTGATTGTTGTTGTGAATGGCTGTATGGATTCATTCCTTACCTTTTCCATTTGAATAGAAAAAAATATACTTAAAAAAGAAAGTTGTTGTGAACTTGTGAATGTTGTGATATTTCCCGCGTATTTCTCGTCTTACTAAAAGAATAATTTAATTATTTTAGAAACTTAATTCGTGTCTTTGTAACTAATTTATTACCATTAGACTTTTTGTATTTAAATATGGAAGAAAATGACGAGTTAGCACAATTAGAGGAATTGCTAAGCGCAGACCTAGAAAATGTCGATTCAGTGGTTCTCTCCAAAACTGATGTTGATATATTCCAAATTCCTACGAATATAGTACAAAGTACCAGTGGAGATGCGTTGCCAGAGTCCAGTGTTCCTAAAGAAGACGATACAGATTCTTCAGATGACGAAGAAGGTAAAAATTATACAGAGAAAAAATACTGTGACTATGGAAGTCAAGTTAAAGGACTCTTAGACCAAAGGGACAAAGACCAGCAAGACAAGAGAATAGACTTTGAAACTAGACTAAGAGAAACAAATATTGATGTTAAAGTAGCTAGAAACCGAAGTTTTTTGAAAAAAAATGACAACACATCAGAAGCATCTTTCAAAAATAACTTTTGTGCTCCAGAATCAAAAATAAAACCAAATGGTGACATATATACTGATCCGGTATTTGGCATCCGAATCGTTAAACCTTTAATTTCTAGCTCTGCATTCTTAGATAGAATGCAGGGCCGTGAAGCTATCAACATGCTCAGAGTGAAAAGATATGTTGAAAACGAAGACTTGACCAAAGATTGGGTTATAGCAGGAGTTATTGTTAGAAAAAGTGCAGTAAAAAAGTCTCAAAAGGGAAGTCAATTCATGATTTGGACATTAAGTGATTTAAAAGATGATCTTAAGACAGTTTCTATGTTTTTATTCCGTAAAGCTTATAGTGAATTATGGAAGACCATGGAAGGCACAGTAGTAGCAGTATTGAATCCTAATGTACTAGACAAAACCCAAAACAATGATCAAGCCTGTTTAAGTGTAGACAGTCCAGAGAAAGTAATGTTACTTGGACAATCTAAGGACATGGGTATTTGTAAAAGTAAGAAAAAGAATGGAGAGCCATGTACAGCATTTATCAATTTAAGTCAGTGTGAACATTGCATTTACCATGTTAAACAAGAATATCAAAAATTTTCAAAACGACAAGACCTTCAGTCCTCTACAATGGGTAAGGGTTTGACTAATTTACAAAATAAGGTATTTGGTAAAAATACAGTTATTTATGGCGGTAAGGCATATTCCGCTTTACCTAAGGCTAACACCTCTAAAGTAAAAGAACTAGATCAAAATAGACTTATGTCATTAAGTGATTATTATAAGACAGAATCACAAAGTTTTATGACCAATAAAGCGCCATATGGTGCTGGATCATTAAAAAATAATTCGGCTGTATTACACAGTCCAACTGCTCAGAGAGTAACAGATTCTGATAGGCTAAATAAATTAACTAAAGCTTTCCCAACTTCACCTAGTAATCTTGCAGAGAAGGTTGCTAACTCCCCAAAACTTGGACAGAATTTTAGTTTAATGGGAAGCGGAACAATTGATCTCAATATTTCTTACAGACAAAGATCTGTTGAGGTAGCAAAACAGAATGCAGCTAGAATAATTCAGAAAACAGGGGGACTTTCTAAATTAGATCCTCATAATTTAAGGGGGACAGAAGCAGGCAAAAAAAGAGCTTTAGAGAAGCTCAGTAATTCTGATAGCAATGAAAATGAGAGTAAAAAAGGCAGAGTTAGTGATGAGAACACAATGAAACCAAAATCAGTTATGTCAGAGAGATTCAAGAAAATATTAGAAGCAACATCATCACATGAGAATTTAATTAAACAACATGAAGATAGTGAGCAGGAAAAATATTTTAGTAAACAAGAGAAAAAGGAAGCTATGGAAGAGAAAATGCTAAACACATACAAACTGCCATGCAAAGCCGTCAGGTGTGTGAAATGTAAATACACAGCTTTCTCCGCTGCACAGCTGTGTAAAGATGAAAGGCATCCATTGAGGGTGCTGGATACTGTCAAAAGATTTTTTAAATGTGGTAATTGTAGCAATAGGACAGTTTCTTTAGAAATAATTCCATTACACTCATGCAGTAACTGTAAGAGTTCTAAATGGGAGAAGGCACCAATGCTCAGAGAAAAGAAGGCCGCACTTAATGATGGGTTGTCTATTAGAGGTGAGGAGGAATCTTTTATTGGAGGGCAAATAAGTACAGGGAAAAATATTAACTTATTGGTTCCGGAATAAGTTTATTATAACTTGATAATTTAATAAATTATGTATTTGAAGTGTTGAAATCATGTTATAATAAAGAATTTATAAAATTCTATTTGCCTGTTTCATTTTTTTAATACTTATCTTTTTATGGTTATCTAATACATAAAAGACAGAGATGTAAAAAATGGTTAAAAAAAGCATTTAAATGCAAAATGCTTTTCAGATTTACTATTTCAAATGCAAAATACCAAATATTTTTGTATTTCAAATGCTTAAGGCAAAATAGGTATTTTCAAAATAAAATACCTACCTTTTGACCAAATCTCAGAATTTTTTATTTCTTTTAGGTAGTTATCATGGAATTAATAGGTACTACTACTTATTAATTCCATGGTAGTTATTTATCATATTGACATAATGCCAACCAAATAAAAACGTTATAATAGGATGGCACCTAATGCATTATGGCCATATTCATCAGTAAGTATAATCAATCAATTAGGTAATCACAAAATATTTTGCATTTTGAAATGAATAGTAAAAGGCAAAATACATCTCGAAAGGTATTTCAATTAAATCGCATCTCTGATAAAAGATCATATAAAAGAACAAAAAACCGTAGAAATGAGTGGGAGTCGACCCTTGTGTCTATACGTAGCGGAACCCCGTCGCGTAGGCAAAAATGAAATGCAGAGAAAACTATTAGCTCTAGATTTGTTCTATCGATATACATATAAACCATATTTTTTTTACCTAGCGGAATACTTTCTAACAAAAACAGTGATTTCAAACTAACTCATGGCCGCGCGAACAAAACGAAAGATGTTATTGGGTTAACTATAATGCTGGGTTTCCATTGACGAGGAGCGGAGCTTGGCGGCGCCTGTATAGACCAATCTAATACGCTTCGCTTCAATGGAAGCAGCACGAGCGGAGTGGGGCAGAGTTGAACGCATATTCATATAAATACAGCGAGGCGACGCGGAGCGCATACCCACGCGCAGCCTTTTTCCCAACTGGCTGTCGCTCAGTTCTTCGGTCGATTGTCGGTAGAAAGACAATAACATCATACAGGGGGAGTTTAGTGAGTAAAAGTCTCACACTGTTGGGTGTCATCTGGCCGGGGTCTAATCCCCCTGGCAAGTGCCCCTTCGTACTTCTGAGTATTCTCCTCCTCTCCTTTTTGAGCACTTGTACGGTCAATAGGCCTACGGGTGTTCTGAGGAGTACTCTTCTGTGGCTGGAAAAAAAAAACGGAGCGCATACGCACACTTCCCGTTTGCGTTCGCTCCCGAACGGTCGTGTTTGCGGCCGCTCCTGAGTGTTCGTATTGCGCTGCCCTGGTTCCCTCCCTCGCACTCGTGCGGGTAAGGTCCCAAGCCAAGCTCTTTTCGGAAAGTTTTTCTCTCTTGTGGAGGCTGTGTGGTGTCGGGGTCATTCATCTGCCCTTTTCGGGGCGGACCCGACTGCTGCCGGCCGAAGCATCGCTGATCAGGTGGATACGTAACCGTGACAACTAAGCCTGCTCGTCCGCCGTTCACCGGCAATAGGTCCGAACTAAGTTGTTCTCTTTTACAGCGCAGTTTCGTTAGTCTTCTTCTCTCAGCCCAGCATAATGTCTCGTCACTGTACCAATCCTGATTGCGTAGTATTTCGTGGTGAAGCCCTAGACCTTAAGGTCTATTCGGATGAACTTAAGGTCTGGTCGGACAAAATCCACCTTAAGCTTCAAAAGAAGTCCTCAGAACACCGTCAGTTGTCTTCCGATTTCAGCCAGATGTCCAGCGATAAACAATCACTGAAAGCCGAGAAGGATGCCCTTCTCGCTCAAATCGAGTCCTTGCGAGAGCAATTGTCCGCTCTTCCTTAGTTCGTCTCCTTTTCTCAGGGGTTCCAAACCGATTCTCCGGCGTCTCCAGATCCACCTGAGTACGTCGATCCTTTTTCAGATTGCATGTCGGTAGATTCCACCGCATGCAAACGGAAAACTACCCCGCTGGGTAGTGACTCTGACTCCGCTTCTATTGTTCCAGAATCTCCTGCTCCGTTCACCGAGGTTCGCAGAACATCAAAGAAGAAGAAGAAAGATGCTTCTTCGACTTTATCTCCATCCGTTTCAGATGCCTCAGCCGCTGTTCCTGCTCCGCAAAATGTCGCACCGGCGTCTGCTCCTGCGCCTTTTGTTTCAGCGATCCCGGCGTCACAGCCTGCTTCGCAATCAGTTTCGGGTCCGCCGAAAGTCAGTCTCCGCCCCCCGTCTTTCTACGGGACAAGAGCCGCTGGACCGAGGTCTCAGCTCTCTGCGGTAGGCACAATCCCAAGATCCAGTATAGTAAGGCATCCAACGGGTGACTCTATTAAGGTCGTTGTCAGTTCCATATCCGATTTCAGGAATCTTACTCATCAAAATCAAAAGCTCGAGTACCACTCGAGTAAGATTCATGCCGTCCTCAGGAACGTGTCGTTTGAGCTCTCGAACGAGCAAATCCAAGAGGACTTGTCTTCTCAAGGCTTCCCCGTCGAATCTGTGCACAAAATGCACAGCCGCCGAGGCAAGCAGTTGCCACTTGCGCTAGTAATCCTAGCGAAGAGTCTGCAAGGGCAGTCCATTTTCAGAGGCAAGCCCACCGTGTGCAGTCTCTCCAACATCCGCGTCGAAGTACCACACAAACGTGGTTTCCAGGTCAGTGCCACCGCTGCCAATTGTATGGTCATGCGGCGGAAAACTGTTGTGTCAAGTGCCTAGATCCGCATGGGACTAAGGAGTGCTCTCGCACTCCCGAATCGCCCACCGCTCCGTCCTGCGTCTTGTGCAGCCAGTCAGGCCACACACAGCAAACTTTCGCGGCTGCCCCAAGGCACCGCGTGCTGCCAGGGCTACCGTGAAGCCCATCGAGAACTGGGGAGAGCGACCGCAGCCTAGCTCGGACGTTCCTCCAGTCAGTTCAAAGGCCCCCAAGGCCTTTACCTCTATCGTTTCAGGTCAGCGCAGCCGGGTCGCGACTCAATCGCAACCGGCCGCCAAGTCGGCTTCGCAGTGCCAGAACGCAAAAGGGTCTCAAGACCGCATGGCGTTCGGGATCCAGCTCGATCCCATCAACGAGAGCCTGGCTTTCGGCGCCGCTCTCGACGCCAGCCCTAAGGGTTTCAACGGTGCTCTTCCGGTCGTAACCAAGTTCGCTCCCCTTATCAGGAAACTCCAGCAAGCTCAACGTTTCTAAACGTAGTCCTTCTTTCCAGCATTCCTATCTCAGAGTGAGTCTGATCACTCTAGATAACTTCTTAGTTTCAGCTTTGTCATTTCTGCTAGTCTTAGCTTCTGAATTTTTCGCTTTCAGTTCCTTTTGGTGGCAGCCGTCCGGATACCGCTCACTGCGCAGCCTCTTTCACCAATTGGCTGTCGCTCCGATATATGATCGATGCCCTTAATCAAGGTGGGTCAATAAAGGGGGATGTTTATTGGGTATGATCAGCCGGATCTGAGTGAGTCACCACACTGTCTGGGCACTCTATACTCCGTTAGCCACTGGGGTTAACAGCTTATAGAGTGCCCATTCGTCCGTAACAGAATTCATCCTCCTCCCGCTAAAGCTTGCTTTACTGGTTAAAGCTTGTTGGGGGTGCCAAAACTTTCCTTGGCGGAAAAAAAAAAACCTTGCGCATGACAGCGCGGGTATGTGGAGCAGAAGACAGCGGTGCAGAGCGGAGGGCAGCTAGGACTTGTAGTAGTCGTATGGATGTTATATACGTAACGTAAACAGTGTTTAAAATACGTAAACACCTAAAAATAAAAGTCATCAATTATCAGTGGGTGAATTAGGCTGTTTAATTTATTGACATACTTACTGTTTTTAATATGATCAGTGTTGTGTAGGTATTCATAGTTTGTACTTAATTAAGTTTTAATAATAAAAACGTTTTAAATTTTATTGCAAAGTATGCTCCACTTAACTCAACTCCACTCCATTCCGCTCTGCTCCAATTCAGTGGAAACACTCAACACTTTTCACCGCTCTTCTCCGCCCAGCTCCGCGTTAGTGGAAACGCAGCCTTATAGCTAGGAGTGTTATGATGTCCAGTATTAGTATTTCTTTGTGGACTTAGTATCATTTGAAACACATCGATTTCAAAAAGCTAGTAGTATATAGGTTACCTACTGTCCAATTGTTCCATACAACTTCACTGTAGGGTGTCAATGATTTCGATGAGACTCGTAGTTGATATTAATAGATTTTTATACAATTTTTTACACCATTTGCGGATTAAAACCGATTAGTTTCAATCTTAATACCTATACAGTGTTGATTTGAAGTCATTGGCAAAAAAAAAATTTACGTAATACTTAGTATCATTTATAGAAACCATTTTTGCAAAAAAAGGTATGTAGGTATTTTTTTACAAGGAAACAAAGCATGATCACTTTAAATTACGAGTGAATACTATTAAAATAAAGACGACTACGCGGTACTACAAAAATCTTGTAGCACTACGTCGTAGTATTATCAGTGAAATTCTGCGTCGTAGTAGCTATGTTCATCAACAGAGACTATGTATAAAAAAGTTTTTGATGCCATATCTTAATTTCTTGTACTGGGCGATGCAAAAATAAATATGCAGGTAAGTTTATTTATATTGTATCAAAAAAATAAAATTTGGCTGGTGACTAAAAAACAACCCCGTAATAAAACTGTTCCGTTACTGACTGAGTGGTTGACAGACAACGTACAGCCATAAAATGTAAGCTGTCGACCTCCCAAATAAAATAAAATAACTACTGAACGTAAAGACCTGAAAGGAACATAAATTCTTTAGCAGGCTTAGGGGAGCACTAAGGAAGGAATTCCCTCGGGAATGGGAAATATAGAACTTTATAGAAATATAGTGCACGGATTTGATAGTTACCTACTCTTAGTAGCACACTAACTCCTACACCAAGGTACACATAAGGTACCTGCGCATGCACAATGTTTCTCTCTACGACCATTCGTTTAGTATTTTCCAGCTGGAACAGCATTACCCTAGCAGGAATCGTTTTTTCCATTTTTTTGCAAAACGACAATACCCACAAATTTTTACTTTGGCGCTCAATTACAGCACATGACCCATTTGTGCGCCCATTCACAGCTTTCTAGGAGCAACTTTCCAGCTGCACTAATGGACACGCAGTTTGGGTCGCGAATGCTGGCGCGCTCTTGGCAGCGGAGAGGCTAATTCACTCTTCTAGAAAGACTAGATCTCTAGCTATCGTAACTGGTCATCGAGATCTCCATGGCCACCGCGCCATTCTCTTAACTTCAATTGCGCGGCCGTATTACTATTTTCGCTTTGACAATTTTTTTCGTTTGCACTCTTCGATTTTGACTAATTTTGCCGAGAAAATTAGGCAACTCAATTCTGGATTTCTTAACTTGGCGCAAACGAAACTCTCTTGAGCAATCGACGCTCACCGACTGGCAAGCGACCACCCTTCATGTTATATCTGTAGCCATTGTCGCCAATGATTACCGCTCTGGCGCGAAGTTGATGTGTTACGGAAATATTTTGTGAAGAGCCAGGTCATAAAATATTCCGAAATATTTATAATAATTATTTCATTTTGGGGTAAAACTCGCGAAAAATAAAAACACTCAAATATTTATTAAATTTTATTTTTCAAAAAATCACAAATAAAGTTACATGTCGTAAAGACAAAAACAATTAAATTAATACGATCAAGTTCTGCGAAAAATACAAATAATTGTTTTACTTATTAGATAAATAATTAACATACTGATTAAAATTGTTTGAAACTTCACAAAATAATTTATTAACCTTTTGTGAATTAAATCATTGTAATATGTCAATCATAATATTTATATTCATTTAGATACAATATAGTGGAATAAATAGAACTGACACAAATTGGAAGGTGCACTTGTAAAAACCAAGTAGGTAATCAAATAATATTATTATTAAACATTGCATTCAGATAAGTAGAATTATTTTAAAACTTCTATGCCACAAAAAGTTAGTTCGCGCACAAACGCCTATTGCAAATAAAATGACTTTATTTATTGGACACACAAGTTTAACAATAATCATAATAGTAAATTTTAGTGATTCAAATATTTTTAGTTTTTTTTGCATATTTTTTTCTATTGACTTCAATGCCATGATCATAAAAATCTGTAATAAATTAAGTTTAATTAACATATTTCTGTTGAAATATTGCATTTATTATGGATTGTTCGATTATTTACCCATCTTTTAAAACTAAATGGTACAAGAGATGATATCTTAAACTAAGCTTAATACAAAAATACTTACAACTATGAAACTACAGAAGTTGATTCGAAAACTGCGTTTTAATGTTAACAGGCTTAAAAACAATAATTTGTCTACTTTTTAATTGATTTAGAGACAAATAATATATCTTAATTCTGCTTGAACCTCTAATTAACTTAATTTTATAGAATTTCGATTTCCACAGACAAGGCTCGACTTAAAAATAACTGGTTGTGACATTATGTACTTAAAATATGGACTTTTATACCCTGCAAACATCGTGTGGAGTCATTCTATAACAATATTAAAATTGTTTTATTTTTAATAGCAACAAGATAATATATAAACTGTAATCAGGCGACACAAACAAAAAGGATTTTCTTGATTTCAATCTGAAATAAATATTTTATGGACTAAGTAACTTTTAACTTTATTATGTCATGTTTATTCGATATATTTTTATTTATGTCTGTTGCATTTATTTACGTGATGATTCTTTTTTGTCTGTACCCACCAAAAGATAACTTCTATACATTTACAGCAACATAATTGTTGTAGAATAACTCTTCATAGATTGAAAGTTTTGCCTGTGGAATGTCATCAAATAATTCAAACATATTAACAAATAAATCGATACGAAATACTGATCGTTATTCAGGAACTACTAATAGCCAAATCTTAATGGGTTATATGAATGAAGAATGCACCGCCGTAAAGATATATTTCATAAATTGTATCTTTACACAACGGCCATACATTATTGTGTAAGTCATAGACAAAACTTTTATATTATCACAGCTGTTAAAATGCACAAGCAATCAATTAAGTCGTTATTCTTTTTATTAAATATTTTAATTAAAAAAAAAACTGTCCCGCAGTCGATGAGAGATTTTCTGACAGCTCATAAAAAATCAAAAAGGTACAAAAGGCTTCGATAGATGGCGCTTTACAAAAGTCTTTGAAGTTTTTTTAAAAGTAAAATTAATTTATTGACGTCTGTGTCAGTAACTTATCCATAGATGATAGATACAACTTACCTAAATGGGGAGTTTTCTGACAGACTTAACGCCTTCTTAAAAGTGCCATCTATAGAGAATTTTTGAACTAATCTTTGTGAGCTGTCAGATAACTCCTCATTATACAGATATTTCTCAAGCTATTAATTTTGAGAACATCCGCAATGTGACAAGGCATATATTTTTTTATATCTGCAGAAATTGATGAAGTTATTCATTATATTATATTTTTATTTACTATAGAATTAACTCACCATTTTCAGTGAATATGATGAAGGAATGTGACGTTTATATAAAACAATATTTAAGATAACGAACATAATTTGTCCCTTGTTATAAAGCTAAGCAAACATGGCTTTTACTTAATATCTATGTCTTATTGTAAAAAGTAAAAAAAGGTTTGTCTATGACGTTTAGACCTCTTTTGGATAGCAGATTATTAAGTCTTTTTTATTTAAATTCATTGGATGATATTTGAAGTTAGTGATGATTTTCAGATGTTAAAAATATATTTCTTCTTTGAATGAAGACTTATAAAGAGTAATGTTAGCAGTCCATACAGTCTCTGACCTGTCAAAATACTTTTTGTTAGATATGTATATGTATAAACATGATATTGTTATTGAAATGCTGCCTGTTGGTGCAGACTGCAGACTAGGTTTAATTTCTTAGAAACGATATCGGGATTTTCATTTCAAGTGGATTATACTAGTAGTTAAGTAACTTGAGATGGTAAAATATTAAAATCCTTGCTGCGGTTTCTAATATAAGTAATTGATTCGGAAGTAACCGAACATGAGCTATTATTTGCACTATGTGTTGTTTTAATACATTTCATGAGTTGTCAAAAACCTGACAGGTCTGCTATGAACATTACTCTTTGCTAAACAAAAGCCTGTCTAAACATTAGTTAATTAATACACTGGTATAATTGGCTGTGAATTTTCCTAAATTATCGATTTTAATTAAATTAAATATTACTAATTAAAATAAATAATTGAATTGATACAAATAGAAATCGTACAGTGTACAAAATACTCAGTAGAAAAGCTAAGTGCACACTTAACCTAACATGTATATTTTCAATGTTAAGTGTGCAGTCTTAAGACATTGATAGCCCATATTTGGTCCCAGCCTTAAGATATTCAGATTGATACACAAATACAAAATTTAAATTCATTATCAATATTTAGACTTGTGGATTTTAAAAGAATAATCTTTTTTTATGAGAAATTTACAACAAACAAGAACTTAGTACATAATATATGCAGTAAATTAATGATTGCTATAGTTAAGCTTCCGCAAGGCTTTTGATTTTAAATATTTATCTTATTTTGATTATGATTCTGATTAATTCTGAGTTCTAAATGAAATAATACCTTAAATGAGATTTCGAAATTAATGTTACAAGAATAATACTATCTCAGAATTGTGTTAACATTTGAAACTTATCAAGAATCTTATGCGGACATTTTTATTACTTGCGATGTCGAAATTTCTAATATCTTTATTTCATTACAATAAATATTATGAAATTTAAGACTCAATGTAGAGGGCTAACAATATCAGTACATTTATCATCTAATATTTTATAGGAGTCGGGTTTCTTTTTAATTCATATTGCAAGTTGTATCTAATTATGTACACATGTAATTAGATATTATTATATTAATGCAATATAAACTCGAGAATGAACCAACAACGATTTGCAAGACATATTCTATTACTTGCAGAAATCGATTTTAAGTTTCTTTTTTTGTTTATTATTCCTTGTAAATAGTTAAGATTTAATTAAATAAACTGTGTTCAATAGAATATGCCTTGAATTTGTTTCTACTATCGTAAAACCTTTGCGCGAGCCGGTGTGGTATTTTTTCATATTAAATAGATCACATTTCTTTACGTAACAGCCTTTTTTGAGTTTTTTCGTTTTATTTATACATACTAGCTAAAAAATATTTTTATAAAAGACATAGAAAGTATAAATTCATAGAAAATTCTGGTCTTCCTTCCTTTTGAAAACCCAAAGTCAGCCTTTTTGATAGAATGCTAGGCACTTCAGTTACCAGTAGGTTTTTGAGAAACATATTGTTACAAAAGTGGAATTTTATTATGTTATATAAAAATTAGTTATAACGGCAATGTAACTTGAGGCAGATTTTACCTTACCAAGCAAGTTTACATACAAAAAAGCGATATGATCTTTGCCCCGGAACTGTACATAACAATAATTATTATAGGTAAGAATGTAAGAAATTGAAAATATCTACAAAAGATGACCTAGAGACAGGGTAGTATAAATTTTGTCATTTAATAGTCATAAAATACCAGTAATGCTTGAACACGTAAGGCGTACTTCATTATTATTCCATTTATTTTACACTGAAGTTCAATTGTATTATTAATACGTTGTTTTTAACCAATTTAAATAAAAACCTCTATAAAAAGACTAGTTTAGAGAATTTGAGACTGCTCAAGAAGTGTAACAAGATGGCTCGATACAAAGTAATTTTATATATTCGTGCTAGCTAGCTTAAACTAATCAATGTGTTTATGCAAACTGAATTTAATATAATGGTTAATTTTAATTAATTCTCAATAATTTTAGACATTTTTTTTTTAATTGATCATCGTTTCTGCATATAAAAATAGCCTTTAGGTCCACCATTCTTTAAACATTATTAGATCTTCTTTTTTTCATAATGCATTATATTAGATAATACAATTTTTTATTGTTTTTAAATACCATACAGTTTGAGTCGATGTTTGAATGTCTGCACATCAAGTTACCACAGTGAAATCATTAAATACTATTCATTTTTTTATTTTTTGGGGCTATATATTCTAAGTTTGTTTAAAATTCAAGTGCTGATCATGGCTTTAACATAAAATCTATACTAAGAGTTTAAATCTGAGTCTATATTAAATTCAGTTTGCATAACCCAGTTCAATTATTGAACAATTCCTATCTACTCAAGACTATGCCTTGAATTTTTTTCTCTACGCTTCAACTTCTACTTTTTCCTTATCTTCGTTTAGTGGCTCCTCCTCTTTGACTGATACCTCAGTGGTGGAGTTCCATGATTGCAGTTCACCGGATCCGAAGATGACGAAGCAGAGAGCGCCAAATATGTAGGTACCGGCGAGGATGTAGAATACTATCTGCCATTGTTGGTAGGTGTTCTGGAAGGGAAATATTTATTTATTTCATTATTCATGTAACCATAGTTGAACAAATACGATGTTAATTAAAGACTTATATGTGTATAAATTTACAGTTATTTCTAAAGGCTTCCAAGGGACTTGTGAATTATTTAGGTGGATATATTTTTGTGTTAAAGAATTTTTACATTTAAATAAAAGATGGAGTGGCTTAGACATTTACACCACATCTATCACAAATAAAATTTCTTAAAGAACTTGTGTTATGAATACTAGTTAACATTTAAATCTTCTTTTATTAAAAATTAAACTTAAATTCAATCAAATATCCATCGCCGACACTGGCATACGACCTCAGTACCTCTGGCATGTTACCACTACACAAGCAGGTCGTCATGTTCCTATTTACCGCGTATGATGTATTTTAATAGATTTTTAAAGATTTATTATGTTAAAATAAGACGGGGGTCCATAAGGGTGTTACCAAACCAATCGATCGATGATAGAATGGATTAGTCGACGTCGATCGATAGATAATGTTTTTAAGTTTTTGCATTTAAAATGCTCAATTATTCTTAAATAAATGAAAAATGTGATAAATAAAAATTACCCGACCAGGATCCGAACCTGGGACCTCTCGTTTGCCGGACGAGTGCTCTTCCACTGAGCTACCGGGGCCTGGCGGTACGCCTCGAAATTACTTACCACATTTTTGTTTTTACGTTACATTGCTAACGTAGCTCCATCTAATCCAGGCCTGGCTCATTCCGCGCGGTACATCCGTTATTTACCTACAGCGAAGCGCTCCGCCGGCGGATTTCGAATCAGTCGAGTGTCACGCGCGCGCGTTGTAGATACCTACCTACCTAATAGCACTCACAGTAATTATATGATCGAGGTCGCAAACAGTATTTAAAAATGGACATAAAAAGAAACAAATATTCAATTAGATTATGTTTAGATTTGATTATGTTCAATTATTACTAATTATTCGTCGTAACTTTTTTTCACTTTGTACTTTAGGTAAGTTGAAACAATATTTTTTACAAAGGTAGAATAACAGTAATACCTACATCGGTAGATACTTAATTACAAATAAGGAGATTAATTATTCTTCACTAGGCAGCAACCCTAACAGCGTAAGAAAAGATAAGAGGCATGCGATAGAAAGAGACAGAACTTCTAGGTATATAAATTTGCAGGTACGTAATGCTGTGCGAGCTGAATTCCACCGTATCGCGTCGTAGCAAGACTCGAATTTATTTAGATCTTCTTGCGGAGTAATTCTTCTGTACCAACGGTACTATTACTTATTCTGTGCCGAGACGTAATCTATCTATACTAATCACTACATAGTATAAAACAAAGTCGCTTTCTCTGTCCCTATGTCCCTTTGTATGCTTAAATCTTTGAAACTACGCAACGGATTTTGATGCGGTTTTTTTTAATAGATAGAGTGATTCAAGAGGAAGGTTTATATGTATAATAACATCCATTAAATAGTAGAGAAGTACTGTTATTTTTGAGGTTTCTAATGTGATGTCGTAAATAATTACATTTTTTCCGCTTAAATTGCAAACGCAGGCTGAACCCTACGAGTTTTATCAAAATAATGTACTAAGTATTGTACACATTGAAAAGGTCTACAGAAAAGTCCGTGATGGTATATGTCTATCTCTTATGGATAACCCACAATAACTTTTTTTTTTCATTTACTTTTTACGACAAATAATGGCTAATTTTTGAAGCGATTTTAACCAATACAGCATTAATCCTGACCAATTAAATACCTTGAATACATTGTTCATTTAATATAGATCTATATGGCCCTTTACATCGTATGATTTAAGTGAATATTTTTGAAGATATTACAGATTTAAAAATTGCGGGACGTAGCGTTTGCGGCGGTACCGGCGGCGGGCCGCCCGGTGCGGCAAGAGCGTGTATCAGCATTGCACCCGTGCGAAGCCGGGGCGGGTCGCTAGTATAATATAAAGCTGAAGAGTTTGTTTGTTTATTTGTTTGAACGCGCTAATCTCAGAAACTACAAGTGAGATTTGAAAAAATATTTTTGTATTTGATAGCCCAACTCTTGAGGAAGGTTATAGGCTATATTTTATCCCGAAATTCCCATGGGATCAAAAGTTACGCGGGTAAAACCGCGCGCGGTGGCTAGTACCGTATAATGATCGCAGGATATGTTTTACGTCAAAACTATTTCATGAATCATCGCATGGTTATGAGATCCATAATAGGCCCACCGATCAGAAAAAACCAATTCACGTCGATCGATTGATCCGGTAATAACCTAAAAGCCAACTCAGTGCTACTTGGTTCAAACGCCAGGAATCATATATCACTATTATTCAACGCCTAAACCCGCATTTGACAAAAATCTCACCAGATGGTAGGTAAGTGAAAATGAGGTGATGATATATGGCTGCTGGTTTTATATGAAGGTCGCCATTTAGACGACAAGCTTATCCTGTGGGGAAAGGGCACGGTCAAAAAATTAATTCTATTAAAGAAGTTGTATAACTTACAGAATGGTTGGTGAGTTCTCCGACCATGAATGTGGACAGCCAGCCGCCGAATGATGATAGAGTGTTCGCCATGCCGAATATCGTGCCTGTGGACATTCAAAACATATAGTATTGATATCAAGTCGAATAAATTAAATATACTTATCGATATGGCACAAAGATTGGAGCCCTTTTCCGTTGGGACATAAGTCGAGTTCCCTGTTTAAATAAGGAAATTTTCAATGCTGGCTCTATTAGGAACTTTTATTGAGACATGGATATAAAACGGCGTAGTAAGTACATTAAAACCACGTCCCTTTTTTTCAGTTGTAGAACCGCGAAAAATCAGGTTTTTATGGACTTCATTTATTACTACGAGAAAAAGACATAATTTAAGCAAAAATAGAAATTTAATCAAGAATTAAGAAATGTTACATTAATTGAAATGGACATTAAAATTAGAGCAATGACTGAAATTGAGCGTAATTTTCTTATTATTATCATTAGGGTGGTCAACTTGTGAAACAATATTTATTAATCTAATGCCAAACTCCTTGTCGCAAATATCGACCAATCAAATCTCGAGAATTTATTTGCACCAAAGAGTTTGAATTTCGAATCTTAGCGCAAGGCGATTGTGTAAGCATTGAAATGGAGATTCAAACACCAAAACAGTGAATAAAAGGCCTTTTTATTCACTGGTTTGCGTGAATAAAATAGAGTAGGTATGGTATAAAAAACAGTAATTACGCGTTCAGAAATCCCCCATCGAAAACCAATTTTTTTTGTTCCTAACATCTCGTACACCTCTTCGAACCGGGGCCCACAATCATAATTTTATCAACCTCAATATAGTCGAAACTGTTATTTCGTAGACATACATACGAGCCACTACGTTTGATTTTGACTCAATACGTAAATTATGTTTTCTTTTTTCATCAGTGAATAAACCCACGTTTGACCTTTATGGTATGAAAGACGAGGTTGAAGATGATAACGGCTTTAAGCTCACTGGCTCGTAAGAAAAAATTGTCAGAACACATCACCCTCGAAGCGGTGACATTTGGCGGCAAATTTCGTATAAAGATTGGTCGCAGCCAGGCGAACTCTGAAGGGATTACGATACCAAGGCACGGATCAGTCCCCTTTTACGACATATTTGTGTCAAGGGGCGGTAGTGCTCTACTACTCACAGACATATACATAGCTTCACGCCTGTATCCCTTAAGCTGTAAACTGGACGGCAGCGACAGCGGGGCGGGCAGCGATTTCCGCGACACGATAGAAACTATTAAGTTTGTATTGCACCGCGACAAATCGCTCTCACGCCCGCTGGCGTCGAAACCGGCCCAGATTCCCCGCGTCGCTGCCCGTTTGCAGCCTTACGAAGTAGACAGAACACCAGACGCTATAAACTATCTGATGTGGCGTTTGACATTTTGAGGTACTATAACGATGGAGAGAGACTATTGCAGTGAAAGGGCCTCAATTTGTCGCCCACAAATAAGCCAGTAAAACCTCTGTCCCTTACCTGACTCTTACAGTATACCCGGGAAGTGAAGCAGCTAGTATATTCTATGTTCTTCTTTCCTTCCCAATCCAGCACGGAACTCTTTCTTGACAGAACCTTGAAGCTTCAAGATCAATGCCTAAGTGAGTTATTAGTACAGTAAATTAGTAGTACAGCTTCTATGCTGGACTGGGAGCGAAAGAAAATCATAGAATGTGCCAGCTGCTTCTCTTCCCGGGCACACTGTAAAAGTCAGTTAAGGGACCGAGGTGTTATGGAAGGCTTTTTTGTGGGCGATAGGCTGACCCCCTGTCACTGCAATGCCTCCAAATTTGTCAAACGTGACATCAGAAGGTTTTATTACCTCTGGTGTTCTGCCTACCCCATACGGGATACAGGCGTGAAGTTATGTATGTATGTATGTATGTAGTACAGTAAAGTTGTAGTTGTATAATTACCACTAAAATTAGGCGCGATGTCAAGTCCATTGCCGAGGTACCCGGCGGTGACGGCGCCGTTGATGGTCAGAGCCAGCGTGAAGATAGCGATCGACCACACGCGGTCGTGCCCGTAGTACGCTTGCACTAACATGAGTAGACCTGACCGGAGAAATAGAAGAGTTTCATTCCGTGGTTTAATTTTAATATTTATTTCAATTCGGTACCTATAAACCAAGGACTGCATACTGGTATGAATTTCTGTACATATTTTTTCTGTATGACGTCATAACGTTAAATTAGGTGTATTTAAAAATAACAGTACAGGAATTCATACTGAAATAATTCGAGTACCTTTTTTATTATTGTAACATAACTGTTTTTTTTTTTCAGTTAACTGGATTTTTCCGTTATTAATATTGATATTAAAATTTTATTTTTAAATAACTGTAGAATGTTCGATAGTTTAGTTGCAAGCGTATGATGCGTAGGGACATAATATGCTGACCAATACATTTCGGTACAGAAATTAAATAGGTTAAAATATTTCTGTACTAAAAACATCTACAGAAATTAATCCGGTATACATTATTTGGGTACTGATATAGTTAAGTTAGATTTTAATAACTTGTACAGGTATTGTGTTTGATGAAGCAGTACAGTAATAAGGGTACTGAAATTTCACTAGTACTATTTAAAAAAATATTATACCGACATGCAGTCCCTGCTGTAAACACAGTAAAAGTGTAAAATAGCGTTCCAAACATCAATGTTTGACTTTAACGATTAACTTTTTTCTTGTTTTCAAAAGCCATAAGGACTTTATTTAAAAAAGTTAACAGTTGGAACTTAAACTATTTTAATAATACCAATGTTTTATCGTCATCACAAGTCTTTGCAATGAACCCACTGGAGAGCCAATAGACCACCAAACTGACCCAGTGCTGGTCGGTGAATAGCAGAATTTTTGGGGCGTTGAATAGGTTTCCGATAATTCCTAAAGACTACTGCATTTTATACAGCGGCTGGCACCGACTAAACGCGCCCTCCGAAGAACTGAGGTTGTGAAAAATAATGTTTGACGGTCACCCATCATTGTACAGATCGTACCAAACATTGCTTTACCTGCTCTTTACTATGATATACACGGTGACTGGTGGGTTACTTATGAAATTCAAGGACGTGATAGTTTGAGATCATACATGAAGAGAAAAAATATAATAAAAAATAATTATTAATTATTTACTGAGTAAACTTAACCGAAAGTTAAAGAATTGATTACGCAACGCATGGTTACACTAGCGTTGGCAGCGATCCGCGTGCCAGATCACGTGCCGCGATTGACTCAGGCGTAAGTAAAGTAATTAGTACCATAGTAGTATTTATTTATAGGAAAAATTAAGTACCAGCTTTTATTACATAATTATGATCGGAATTGAGTACAGAGTCCTCTCCTTCAGTATCTAAAATTTGTCACCAGTCACCCTGTTTATGCATAATAGCGAATGCGCCATGACGACTTAATCCACAATGATCTACGTTTAAACTATCATAAATATCTTTACATACCAGGCAATCCAACAGCGAATCCAGTGAAGAGTTTCCTAGCAGCAGTGGTGGACAACTTGCCACTTTGTCTGAGCGAGTCAGCTAGCACGGAGGACGCGAGCGCACACAGGTACTTGCCCAGGTAGGGGAGGGATGAGAGCAGGCCGTTCTGTAAAAAATAAGGATAGATAGTTGTGATAACTTGTTATTTGAATAATGAAGATTTACTACATCTATATCTAACCTGTTCAATTTAATTATTTGTAGAGAATGTCAAGTCATCAATATTGATGTTTTAGGTAAATCGTGTAACAAAATGGAGAGATAAAACTTAAGAGTTAGCTTCTATACCATACGTAGAATATACAGTAAAAGAATTAGCATGATCAGTGCTGGTATAGACTTTTATACAAATTTATTTAATTATTTTACAACAAAATATTTTGACAACCCTAGTCAACCTAATAAGCTAAAACAAGACTTGTGCCGCAGTCAGTGACCTTATGACCTTTCCCGCACCGGCTGAAGTTTGTAGTATCTGCCTTAGTAACCCATCACTTTATTTTTACGCCATCTGTTATCGAATAGATTTCATCAAAAGCTAACAGCTGTTTTTTGGTGTTGACACTTAGATATTTTGATCTAAACTTTGAACATATTTTTCGGCCTAACCGTAAGGATAACAAAATTTATGTTACTATTACTAATAAACTACATCACCAAACAACCCCTTAAGTACCTATTATCTTTTCATTATGTTACACGTTGTATAGGTACTCCTAAAATAAGGACGAAACTAGGAAGGAACTAAGGAATGAATGGGGAGTTTTCTGACAGCTCATAAAAATTAGTTCAAAAAACCTCTATAGATGGCACTTTTAAAAAGCCGAAGGCGTTAAGTCTGTAAACTATAATGTAGCTAAGTGGTATCTACCATCTATGGTTATTTATACGTTCAATTTCTGATACAGACGTCAATTAATTTATTTTACTTTTAAAAACGCAGTGTGGAATAAATTCTTCGCCTTCGCCTTTTGTAAAGCGCCATCTATCGAAGCCTTTTGTACCAATTTTGTACAGTTTTGTTTTTTTTTAATGAGCTGTCAGAAAACTCCCCATTGTAAAGGTTGGCAATAGAGTAGAATTAGCTATCGCCGAATTAATAGCCGAACTTTGCTGAAAAAGGCCGAAATCATCATCAAAACCCTTTTCCAATAGCCACGCAGGGCCATGAGTCTCTCCCCTGGGTCACGAGGAGGATAACAAAGATTTACAAATCTTTGGAGGATAATGCCATAAACTTCCAAGCTAGTTGATGGTTGTGTGGAAATTAATTCAGGTTACTTTTGTATTCATCACCACAACCTCGTGCAATGCAGCCACTGCTCTGGATGACGCAGTGCTGGTTGGAGGAAGTCAGAATTTTCACGGTTCCGAAATGGCTTCTGACAAACCCTAACGACTCTGTATACAAGTATACAGCACCCGCGACCGACTGCTTAACGTGCCCTTCGAAGCACTATTTATTAGGCACATAGTAATAGTAATCTCCCAGGAAGAGCAGCTCCCAGATACGACTAGGTATTTAACATGTCTTCCAGAGCACGTAAGACGTCAAGATAAAATTTTTGGTGCCCATCAATCCTCGTACCAACCGGGCTGAACGTTGGTTAACCTGTTATATCTTACGATAAGTTAAGTGTTAACGGGTATGTTGAAATAAATATTTGTATCATTAATTATTCTTAATATTCCGCATACACTCAGATAGCTTACATACCTCATAGCTACGCGTAGGTTGCATACACGTGAAGTGCAATTAAATAATCTATTAACGTTGCAGGAATAAGTGTTACATTTCTATCATTACACAATGTAAGAAGTATTATGTCAAGTCTAGACATAATTGTTTAATAATAATAAAGTCATGTGTAGGTATCTGTTTCATAAACTTTATCGCTAAGTTTTCAACCGACTTCAAAAAAGGAGGAGGTTCTCAATTCGTCTGTATGTTTTTTTTTTATATTTGTTACCTCATAACTTGTGACTGAGTGAACCGATTTTGATGATTCTTGTTTCATGTGATAGAGATACTTCACAGTTGGTCCCATATAAATTTCATCGAAATCGAACGAGTTCCTACTTCATGAAAAAAAATCTAAATATGTATGAATTCGGAGATCGTTTTCGCCAAAGTTTTGACGTGAAGTCGGTTTTAATGCTCTGCATTCGTTGGTTATTACGGTTCTTTGAATTGAAAAATGTAAAGGCCATCGACGTTGATTAGTTGTTTACTCATAGTTTTTGTAAAACTTTAGTATTATTTGGTCGATTTTTGTTGCTAAATAATTGTTTTGAATAAACGTTTCTAATCGGATTCCATCGTATTTTACTAAGTATCCATTTTAAGTTGATATTTTGGTGTCCTTGCGGATACCGTTAACATTGCGGAACATTAGTTTAGGCCACATGTCGGTGTGATTATCTGGGATTTTTATATATTTATTTAAGTGAACCGAACGGAACCAGCTATTCCCTTAAACTGTTACAAAAGTTATGAGCAAGTCATCATTTCCATCTATTTCTCAGTACACATTTAGCTTGATGATCTCATATCAAGTCTTGATTTAAGTGCTTAGAAAACTAATCTGCAGTGCGATCACAGAACTTTATCGAATCGTATATTAACGAATGTTTACGAATGCTCGTATAGTATGGAGTCGGTTGCAAGTTTTAAGCAGGGACCGGAACCGCTTACCCTTAAAGAGGTTTTTGATTGGGTTTTTCATAGACTTGTTTTAAAAAACCCTATCAATTTGGTAACCGTATCGAAGACTTACCCTAATTTATGGGTTACCATATCAATAGAGTTAGCTTCATGTAAGCAGTAAGCCTATCGAAAACCCCATTGAAGGTTACCAATTCAATAGGGTTTTAAAACCTGCAGGCAAATTTAATCTCTAAGAATATCAAATTATCAAAAATATCACCATCTATTCAATCTCGCACTTCGAATTATACTTCCGAATTCAACAGCATGCGCGGAAAGAGATGGAAATAGGCTAACCCTATCACAGGGTAAGCGCATACGAAAGTAGTTAACTTTATTCAAAGTGTTACCACATCGATAGGCTTACCATAACAATAGGGTTACACTTCCATATGGTAAGATTTTGATAGGGTTACCCTATCAATAGGCTTAATCAAATAAAGGGGTTTTCCGGTCCCTGGTTTTAAGTAACATTGTAAGTTTTTATTTTACAGATATTTATGAGTACAACATGTTTACAAACATTCAAAATTAACAAGGCACACATTGATTTAAGCTGGCCGTGCGGCAATGGATAGATTTCAATTTATTCTTAAAAACCGTCTCCATACTATACGAACATTCGTTAACAAACGATTCGATAAAGTTCTGTGATCGCACTGCAGCGCAGCGGTGCGAACACAGAATTTTATCGAATCGTATTTTTACGAATGTTCGTATAGTATGGAGTCGGTTGCAAGTTTTTAGGAACATTGTAATTTTTAATTTTACAGTTATTTAAGAGTACAACATCTATACTAACATGTACCTAAAATTAATAAGGCACACATTTATTTAAGCTGGCCGTGCGGTAATGGATAGATTTTAATTATTGCTTACAAACCGTCTCCATACTATGCGAACATTCGTAAACACACGAGTCGATAAAGTTCTGTGCTCGCATCGCAGGCAAATCTTGCTTCCTATAATTCTTAAGGAAGGAATTTTAAGAGACTAACACAAATTCTAAATAGCCTGTCATACAAGAAATTTAAAAAAAGAACTTATCAAGGAAAACGTAACTCTCTTGATGCACTTATTCTGGCGCCGCGGCGCCGGCCGCTCGTTAGGGGTTGGTCTAGAAAGATATAATTACATCAACTCGTGCGACAGGGCCTGATGGCTTTTACTCAGAACCAGACTGTAATAATGGTCATACTTTTGCGATAAAACATTTTTATTACCCTCTACTATGTTGTCTCGGCGTTTTAGTCGCAATTTATGATCATTCTTAGATGTGTGGTCTTACAAATTGGACAAAAAATAAGGCTAGCTGTTAATGGAGTGATGGTTTGTTTTTGTTTTCTTATTTGCTTTATTAGAAAATTGTAACGATCGTAAATGAATTTGATTTAAATGTACTGAATAATTTTCCTGGCCTTAGTGGACGAATACTTAAATAAATTAACCATATGTACTACAAACTAATAATACGATCCCTTAGGGTACCGCACCAATTTTTTGGCATAGTTAAAATCGATCGACCTCTCCGTCTCTCAAAATGGCTCACCTAGGTCTTGAACCCAAAATCGCTTAACACAGTAGCTATTAACCCACTTAACCCTACTGTGTCGTAAACGACACACCAACTTTGAAAAAATGTTGAGAGGTATGAGGGTACTTGAACTTTTTTTTTTACGTGGCCCTTGGCTATCGAGGAATCGGTTAGTAGTAACGAAGTGTTGTTAGTGTGCTGCAGTAAATTCCTTTTGTGTTAAATAACGACGAATTTCGAGGATTTTACAATAAGTTTTTCAAGGTAAGATTACTTATTATTATTAACACCTTTTTGTTCATATGTGATATAATTACGATAGCTTGATTCCTACAGATTTCTCTACTTGAAACAAGTTGGTTAATTTATAACATATTCACCCTGTAGTTTAGCTTTTTTTTGTACGTGTCGTAAAAGACACGGTAGGGAAATGTGCTACTATAAGTAATACTTTTTATTTTGCTACAGAAAAACACAAAAACCCCTCACTTTGCACGAGATAGTCGAAGAATTAGAGCAAAATGATGAGATGGAAGTCCCCGACTCCATAACTATCATGCCACCGGAAAATTGTAATGCCGAAATTACGGACGAGGACTCTGGAGATGACGATTTTGTGTGCCTTCAAAATCTACCGGGATCTCAACTCAGGGCACCTGCAGAAATTCATCAAGATTCTTCTGACGATAGCGACGATGACAATTTGCCTTTGGAACAGCTTTCCAAACGGCGGCGCATCGACTCTCATCCTGAAAGCTTTTCCTTGGGCTCTATACAACCAGATCCAGATTCTACTCCTTTCCAAGCCGAAGAACCGATTCCATCTACTTCAAGGAGCGTTCCAAGACCGTTAACTTCGAAAAATAGATCTTATACATGGAATTCAAGAGATATTCGACCGATACACAGTATATGGCAAAACGTGCAAGGTCCAGCCAATAATTTGGATCCTATTGATTACTTTGAATGCATGTTTGACGATGCAGTAATAGACGTGTTGGTGAGTTATACAAACCTATACGCTGCGCAAAAAAATAAAGAGGGTAATGTTAGTACCAGTGAGATGAAATGTTTTTTGGCCATTTTACTTTATAGTGGTTACGTGGTGGTGTCAAGGCGAAGCATGTATTGGGAAAATACTTTGGATTGTGGTATGCCTATTATTTTCAACGCCATGTCAAGGGATCGGTTTAGTTTTATTATGTCGAATATTCATTGCTGTGACAATACACAGCTCAACATGAATGACAAATTTTCAAAACTGGAACCACTTTTCCATTTACTAAATGCCAATTTTTCGAAGTTTGCTCCATTTCAAGAATGTTATAGCATTGATGAAGCCATGATACCTTATTACGGTGGACATCCATGCAAACAGTTTATTCGTGGAAAACCCATTAGATGGGGTTACAAGTTTTGGGTGGGGGCAACGCGTCTAGGATACGTAATTTGGTTTCAACCATACCAGGGACAACAAGGCAGCAATCAAAGTGAGTACAAAAGTTTGGGCCTTGGTGCTAGTATTGTACTACAGTTTGCCGATGAACTTCAAAAACTTGATCCTCAAGCACCTTTCCATCTCTTTTTTGATAATTTTTTTACGTCTATTTCACTTATTGAAGAACTTGGTAAACGTGGTCTAAGAGCTACCGGAACAATTAGAGAGAACCGATTGTCAAAATGTCCCTTGCCTTCCAACAAAGAATTTCAGAAATCTGAACGTGGTACGTACAAATATAAATCCGCAAGAGCTGAGAATATAATTGTTTGCAAGTGGAATGACAACAGCGTTGTCACTGCTGCTTCGAATGCTGTAAAAGTACAGCCTGTCAACAGAGTCAAACGATTTTCTCAACAACAAAAAAAGTACATACTTGTAGACCAACCTGCTATAATAAAAGCCTATAATGAGAATATGGGCGGCGTGGACCGTTCCGACCAAAACATCGGCCTTTACAGGACCAGCATTCGGGGTAAGAAATGGTATTTTGCTCTGATCAGTCACTGTCTTGATATGGCCACGCATAATGCCTGGCAATTGTATAAGCAAAATGGCGGACAGTTAGATCACCTGAAATTCCGGAGAAATATAGCTGTAAATCTTCTTGAGAAGAACAAGAAAGGTGAGAGTAATAGAGGAGGACGTCCATCACAAAGTGTTTCTGGGGTATTACGCTACAGTCACAATGGACATTTAGTAAAGTACAGGGAGGATCGGCTGCGATGCGCTGTTTGCCACAAAAGTGCTAATTTCTATTGCCTTAAATGTAATGTTACATTACATCCAAAAACATGTTTTGAATCTTATCACACTCTAAATAAGTAGATTTTGTTAAAAAGGTACAAATAAAATTATTTTTGATATTGTCTGTGCATTTTATTGGGTATTTTTAATTGAAAATGAGGTATATTTGAAATCTACATACTAAGTTAACAAAGTAGTAGATTCCCCTACTGTGTCGTTTACGACACGGCATTTTCCAGCTTTTCTGGAAATCATATATTTTTTTTAATATTTTTCTGCGATTATTTATCACATAAATGTTAGGTATATATAGTTTCAGATCAATCACTGAAAAAAAGTTTATTCAGGGACAAGTGGGTTAAAAGTCGAATGTATTTATTGATCCGATTCGATATTTTGTTTTCAAACTGGCACTAAGTAAGTTGGTCCCGGATAAAAATTAGGTACTAACAAACTATGCATAAAAAAGTGTTCAAGTTCAATATAAAACAAATACAGTACGCAAATAAGTTGGCCCGCGCACTAAAAAGGATTCTGTACGTAAAAGACCTATTTTCGGATTATTTCCTTTGCTCGGCCTTCAATTCTCACTTTTGTTCGAATTTCATTATTCTAGGTCAACGAGAACTACCTACGTACCCTAAAGTTTTCATATTTCGAGCATCCTGTATAAATTCAAAGAAATCAAATCGTTTTATCGCCATCAAAATGCACATGTTTCAAAGCATACCTAAATGCAGGTATTTAATTAAATTTTTCAAGTTACACAGTACGCTGAAACCGTGTCTTCGTGGTGATTTAGATTGGATTCTTCACACGCGCTGCAATGCACGTGTCACTAATGTTTCTTTGTTATTGCTGCGGCGTTAGTAAATTAACTGTAGTCTTGTTCTCAGGCTTGGTAGATTGTTGCTGAATGTCATGTATAGATGAAGGATAGAGATTTGGCAGGTAAATTGCTGTGTGAAAAGGGACTAGGTAATGTATGTAGGTAGTTTATAACTTTTTGAAAGGCTAGGCTACAATTCATTTCGATTAACAGGCTCTATTCTATCTTAATTTTCAAGGTAAAAGATTGTTCCATACAAAATTGAAATCTGATTATTTTGGTTCATCTAAATTTTGTCAATCCTACTTTAGTGTTTTAAATCTAAGATCTATATTCATATTTAATAATTAAATTCACTATTAAACAGCTACGTGTTTCTATTTGTCCCTAATATCTTTTATCAGTGGCGACAAGATCTTTCTTATTAGGATGTTGTGTTATGTTACTTATAACTAATGAATTTCTATTTGAGTAGAAAAAATCCATGAAATATACTTTATAGTATCCTCTGGCGCATAAATAAATTGTTTCAAAAAACTATCTTGTGTGTGTCTCTTTCCATCCATCAAATATCCATCAACCTTCGCCTATAAAAACTATTCACAATTCATAACTTTAACTAAACTATCGCGATGAGCAATGATACATTCATCCATTAGTCCATCAACCTTCGCTACCAGGCAATCAGCACAAATGAAGGGCTCAAAAACCTCCTGTCAGACCAGCCTGTCTAAAAACCGCGGGAAAACAAAAGAGCGAGACACACAGTTAAATGTCCAAGCACTATCCCGCTCTATTGCAGCACTTTTCTGATGCAGAAGTTGGTTCTCTGGTGAGTAATTGAGAGTGCAATATGCAATTATATTTTGTGGGGAAGCTATGCGAAATTTGCCATGTCCGTATATGGAAATTGTTAATGGTTTCGAGAAAAAGTCATTAGTTCGTGTATTTATGGTTAGGGTCTGTATTTTTAGTTTATCACGAACTGTGTCAATGACTCCTGTTGCATTTGATTCGGTTGTTACATGGCCTGACTTTTCAATGGTCAGATAAAAGTTAAGTATCACTCTAAAGCTTCAAGCTCGTTTCAAGTTCATCGTGTTCATGTAATGGGGCAGACTGCCTACTTTTTCCACTAGAGGCGCTGATTACGCTTGACCCATAACAACTATCAAATACTAGCTGTTGCGCGCGGTTTTTCCCGCGCAATTTCGAATCCCGAGGGAATTTCGAAATAAAAAGTAACCTATGTGCTATTACAGACTGTACACTATTACTATGCCAAATTTTATTCAAATCAGTTGAGCCGTTCTCCCGTGATTGAGGAACAAACATCCATACATCTAAACTTTCACATTTATAATATTGGTAAGATAAGATACCTATGGTTAAGTTAATTTTATAGCGATTTTTATAAAAAAATTAGGAATGCATTATTGGGTGGTCATAAGTTTTATAGAAAGTGGATACCTCCGTTTCTCCGAGGATATCCACTGATGTAAACTTTTTTTGAAAGTGTTCATAATATTACGGTTCACATTTTGATACAGAAAACAAATTATTATTATATAGATCTACCACAAAAAAGAACACTGAACAAGCAACTTCGATAACAACTTATTCATTTGACAGTTTGTTATGGGTCAAGCGTATGAAGCGACATCTATTTAGAGCTTTTAGTTTTCTTCTCCATTATAAAAATAATCGTAAAACAATGTTATTTCGCCGAGTAAGTAACAATTTATTCGTCAGATAACTTTTATCCAACGGTCGATAAAAACCGACATCACGTGAAAACTTTGGCTGTTTTTTTTTTCAATAAACACTCATTCGATTACGATGAAATTTATATGGGACCAACTCTGAAGTATTCTCTATCATATGAAACAAGAATTTTCAAAATCGATTTATAATTTTCCAAAATATCGTGTAACAAAGACACAAAAAAAAAAAGAACATACACACGAATTGAGAACATCCTCCTTTTGGAAGTCGGTTGAAAAATCAGGCCATATTTATGTTTATAATCTTCTCGCAGTTTCACACGGTTTTATCAACTTAATATACCGTGATTTGTAAACGTTCTTTCGAATACAAAAATATTATTTCAAAACGATCTCGAAGTTTCTAAAATTTTGTGCGTTTAAACAAAGATACATACTATCAGCACTATTTTACCTATATCACTGGAAAGTAGGTACCTTCTTGCTTAAAATTCTAGTTTTTAATTAATTATAGCCAAAACATTTTGCTAAGAAATACGAAACAAATAGTGTAAAATTATGTATTGCGCGTCCTAAAACTGACCTATATACATTTAGAGACAAATAAACTAAAGACACCGCACATGCTGGACTGGGAACAAAAGAAAAACATAGAATGTGCCAGCTGCTTCTCTTCCCGGGCACACTGTAAAAGTCAGTTAAGGGACGGAGGTTTTATTGGCGTTTTTGTGGGCGATAGGCTGACCCCCTATCACTGCAAGTCTCTCTCTAACATTATACCTTCAAATTTGTCAAATGTGGCATCAGATGGTTTATAGATTCTTGTGTTCTGCCTACCCCATAAGGAATACGGGCGTGACGTTATGTATGTACGAGTATGTATGTTGAGTGCCTACCTAACGTATTTGTTAACACTAGCCAAAGATCATTTTCAAACACTTTCCTGGCAAAGTTAACATTATCATATCGCTACATAAATGCATCATATAAAATAAATTACAAAGTTATAATGACAGTTTAACATTAAATTGATATATAACTGTCACATCGAGCCGGTTAACCTCGCAGTTTAAATCGATTATGTTAAACTTATTACAACGTTGTAAACCGCTTCCCCATTCATAAAGAGGCAGTTTTTTTTTAATAGAACATACTTATGAGGTAAGTAATGAGTGAACTATTTTTAGTAACTATATTGAGATTGTTTATGTGTAAGATGTAAAACAGAAACAATAGAATTAGCTGCAAGGCATAGCGGGTTACTAATAACGATTCGAAACTAATTTCAAACGACTTCCAAAAAAGGAGGAGGTTCTCTATTCGTCTGTATGTTTTTTTTGTGTCTTTGTTACACGATATTTCAGACAATTATGGATCGATTTTGAAAATTCTTGTTTCATATGAAAGAAGATACTTCATAGTTGGTTCCATATAAATTTTATCAAAATTGGTTTGAGCACATCATAGAAAATTTCAAATTTTTGAAACAATATGTATGGGTCCGGAGAATGTTTACGTGGATGACATTATAACGCAACCAAAGTTTTGACGTGAAGTCGATTTTTTTAATACCCTGCATTCGTTGATTATGTATGGAGTTTTTAAGTCAGTAAACATACTGTCAGTGTATGATTTTTTCCTTTCGATGGTCGCAGCTTTTTCCTATGACAGTCCGTTGAATTTTTACTGGAATATTTTATTTATTAGCAGTTTCGCGATGCACAAAAAAAATTAAATCCAAACAATTTTTTTACTTTATTACTATACCATGCGTACACTTGTCATTTTATGTTATGTGCCACAAAACATATCGATTACATACATGTATCACGCCTGTATCCCTTATGGGGTAGGCAGAACATCACAGGTTATAAGACTATCTGATGTCGCGTTTGACAAAGGAGGTATTATAATGATGGAGAGAGGCTATTGCAGTGACAGGGGGTCAGCCTATCGCCCACAAAAACGCCAATAAAACCTCTGTCCCTTAACTGACTTTTACAGTATGCCCGGGATTAGAAGCAGCTGGTACATTTATTTATTGTTTATTGTACACCATAGAAAAAAAATACAGAGTAAAACAAAAGCAGAAACATGGTACAAAAGGTGGTCTTATCACTAATAAGCAAATTTCTTCCAGACAACCTTTGGGTTTGGTTTGGGTTACATTCTACGTTTTTCTTTCACTCCCAGTCCAGCATGGAAGATAGAATATCAAAGATAAAGAATATCGATTCTGTATTTATTTAAGTATTTATAAACAGAAGTAGAATAACAGGTTTAAATAGCGAAGTGGTAAAGTATATAATTGCATATAAACGACTGTTTCCTTCCGTTTGCTAGTTTCTACGAACCTGCAAGGTTTGTATGTAGCGGTGAACTTGAAACTTTTCTTGGAAGTTGGAAGCAATACTTACCAAGTAAACTACTTTAACTTCCTAATACTAAGCATCTTTTGGGTTTACCCAGGATGTTGTAAGCTTTCTCTAGTCGCAGTTTTCCCTAAATCCAATGAGATACATAAACAAACAACAAACAATAACAACTTTATCTAGCCCAAATTAAGTTTCTTCATGCTGGACTGGGAGCGAAGGAAAAACATAGAATGTGCCAGCTGCTTCTCTTCCTGGGCATACTGTAAAAGTCAGTTAAGAGACAGAGGTTTTACTGGAGATTTTTTTTTGGGCGATTGGCTGACCCCTTGTCACTGCAATAGTCTCTCTCCATCATTATAATGCCTCAAAATTTGTCAAACGTGGCGTCAAATGGTTTTATAACCTCTGGTGTTCTGCCTACCCCATTAAGGATACAGGTGTGAAGATAAGCATTAAGTTTCTTAAATAACTTGTGTTATGGATACTAGATAACTGATATACTTAAGAAATATAAACATACATATTGAATAAATACATATTTTTTAATAGAATAAAAACTTAAATAAACATATAAACATCCATGACTTGACGACTAATATCTGTGTTCATCACACAAATATCCGCCGCCAGGATTCGAACCTAGGACCTCTGGCATAGAAAGGAAATATACATAACTATGCAAACTTTCAGATAAATACATGATACTGTGAAGGCAACTTGGACAAAAAACCGTCCAGCCGAAAGTCAGTTTCGACTCCTCAAAAGTTTTATCTTGCACCTAACTGTTTATGGGTACCCGGTACAGATCATCTTTTAATGATAAGGCCGCCATTTGTGCTCTGTTGTTATAATCTGTTAAGTAATTATGTGCACAATAAAGAGTAAATAAATAAAGTGTAGATTAGAAATTTCCTTTTAATTATTTATTGTTAATTTTGTTGATATGTGAACTTAAGGTTGTTATAGAACAGCGCAAGATGGGGGAGAGTTGCCAACTACTAGAAATTAAATAATGCTGGATATTTGCCACATATTCTTACTAGTGTTGCCAACCAAACAGTTTTGTACAGTATTATACTGTTTTTCACTACATCATACTGTTTACTGTTGAACGAAAATAAAGTATACAAAATACTGTTTTCAGCAGAAAAAGTGAACTGCAGTGCTAGCACGGATCTTTTCACGATCGTGTATTTGACATAAACGACGGTTATTTTCGTGATAGCTGTTAACGGTAGCATAGACAACACGATTCCTCACGATTGGTAATGTATCTCGAATCTATCACGAAATTACCGAGTAAACCGAATTCAGTAGCATGGAACTCATAGAAGACGACCTGGTGGCGACTGTCAAAAAGTTTGTAGAGTGAAAATCGTGAAGCCGCCATTTGACTCGCGCTCATATTTTAGTGAAATAATGGATTTTGGATTCGTATTAATTGCCGAGGAAGAGAGGAGGAGATACATTAATTCACAAATGATGTCCAGAAGATTAATACGGGACGCTAACAATCCCTTTGAGCTTGCCGACCATGTCTTTTGTAAGGACTTTGGATTCGCATTAATTGCCGAGGAAGAGAGGCGGAGATATATTACTATGCAAATGATATCCAGAAGATTGATACGGGACGCCAATAATCCAAATAATAAGCTATTTCGCATTAATGAAGACATCGCCACTGTCCTTGTTTTAAATTTACAACAAGATTTGCAGCGGAGACGATCTAATGGATTGCCTGTTCATATAATGGTAAGTTCCTACGTGTATTTTAACTAATATCATTTGAAGAGTTTTGCAGCACCAATACCTACTAAGGGAAAAACGACGGACATTGAAAATTTTTTTGTTGCTTAAAAATCGTGTGTGAGAACTATTTTAGGCAAGGCTACCTTACGAACCCTGCAAACCACTATTTATCTCTGAGTTTATTGACACTGCCTTCAAATTACATATTGGAAGCTAAAGCTAGGAATGAACAAGAGTTACTGGACATGCAGAAAGATTGATTTATAAAGATTTCCCATATCTGTAGCTATATCGCAGGCTATGTTAAACAATCTCTGTTAAACTCCACAATGCTATTCCTAAATCATATAAAATTTTATCATCTATAGGTTACCTACTATAAAAAAATTAAGGTTTAGTAAAAAGTTAACAATTGACCAATACACTTTAATAAGTATATGACACATAATACAAATCCTAATCATTTTGTTTTGTTTTGTTTCAGATATAAGGAGAAACTTTAAAACTGAAGAGAAATGCCTATTACAAATATAAATAAGAAAATAAAGAAACTAGCATACTTAATGGAATAAACATAATATCTTACAAGGATAAGAATGAAGTTTAAAATGTGAGAGAAATAAGTGTGAACAGTGATTTTAGTGTACACAATAATTCTTTTAAAGCTAATACAAAGTGAATTAGGACTTGTGATGTTGCGATTTTGAAAAAAATAATAAATACTTTGATCATTGCATGTTTTCATTATGCCGCAATAAGCAAACTTTAAAATTTAAGTGAACCAAAGAGTTTGCTGGGTTTGGAAACATCATATAACATATATGCAAGCTTTAATTTGCAATCCCCATACCAATCACATATTGAGTTGAGAGGGTTTGTTTCATATTGTGTGCCAGGACCGTACTTTGTCATAACTTGTTTACTAAAAGTTTGTGCCCAACTGTATATCACTCAGTCCAGTCTTACTTTTATTGTTCCAATTTGCATAGCTAGAGTATTTTACAAATATTAAGGTTTCAAAAACCATTCAATGCTCCGTAAACTAGACTACTGCCATACAGAATCTATCATGTACTCCGGACAGTATGAAACTAAATAAATTAATGTATAAATAATAATACCGTTATATAAAGCAATAAGTTAAGACCTCTTAAGGCTATGTTTTGTCTTATGTATACTTGTGTATTTTATCATGTATTGTTTACTAAACTTATTGTATTACTATTAGGTAGCATATTTCAAATTACCTTAATAATTGAACAACTATGCAATGCTCTCGTATTAATAAAGATTATAGATTATTATCGAAAATGTTTTTTATTTGTACAATACACTCATGGAGACCCAGGTCTAAACTTATAGTAAACATGTTTTATGTTCAACCATACACCCAAACCTGCCTTATAAATGTTATTATTTGTTTGGAACCTACTTGCATCAGGAATTTCAAATACTAACCATTCAATTATAAAGTGACCAGGTTTATTTAAGTGTGAAGTAATCCTATAAATTGTTTACTAAGATTTTACCTCACTGAAATGTAACGGTCTGTATTGTCGAAGGTTTTAATTTTAGCATAGAGTTTTATAGCATTTTCAGACAGATTTAAAAGTAAATTAATATGTGAAGTAAGTTGAAATGTGAATGACAATGCCTTTTTATATGATTTCAAGTTGTTTTTCGCAGTTCAGTCATTGAGAAGCTAAGTGTATTTTATTTTTTAGATATCTTGTAAAATATTAAAATAAAAAAACTATTAAAATTGAAAATCTTGCACCCATTTAATTTATCACTAAATTCCCCTCAAAGTGGCCAGACCTTACTTACAGAAAAGTAATACTGAACATGTATATCACTAAGTTCAGTATTATTTTATTGTTCCATTCAGAATAACAAACACAACATACCTCAATCCCCATACCAATCGCATATTGAGTTCAGAGGGTTTGTTTCATATGGTGTGCAAGGACCGTACTATGTCATAACTTGTTTACTAAAAGATTGTGCCCAACTGTATATCACTCAGTCCAGTCTTACTTTTATTGTTCCCATTGGCATAGCTCGAGTATTTTACAAATATTAAGGTTTCAAAAACCATTCAATGCTCCGTAAACTAGACTACTACCATACAGAATCTATCATGTACTCCGGACAGTATGAAACCAAATAAATTAATGTTTAAATAATAATACTGTTATATAAATCAATATCTCATTTTAAATTTCAATCAGTTAAGACCTCTTAAGGCTATAGGTATTTTGTCTTATGTATACTTGTGTATTTTATCATGTATTGTTTACTAAACTTATTGTATGACTATAGGTGTCATATTTCAAATTACCTTAATAATTGAACAACTATGCAATGCTCTCGTATTAATAAAGATTATAGATTATAATCGAAAATGTTTTTTATTTGTAGAATACACTCATGGAGACCCAGGTCTAAACTTATAGTAAACATGTTTTATGTTCAACCATACAACCAAACCTGCCTTATAAATGTTATTATTTGTTTATTAAGATTTTACCTCACTGAAATGTAACGGTCTGTATTGTCGAAGGTTTTGATTTTAGCATAGAGTTTTATAGCATTGTCAGACAGATTTAAAAGTAAATTAATATGTTAAGTAAGTTGAAATGTGAATGACAATGCCTTTTTATATGATTTCAAGTTGTTTTTCGCAGTTAAGTCATTGAGAAGCTTTTTTATAAGTGTATTTTATATTTCAGATATCTTGTAGAATATTAAAATAAAAAACTATTAAAATTGAAAACCTTGTACCCGTTTAATTTATCACAATAAATTCCCCTCAAAGTGGCCAGACCTTACTTACAGAAAAGTAATACTGTACATGTATATCACTTAGTTCAGTATTACTTTTATCGTTCCATTCAGAAAAACACAACATACCTAGTGTATTTCAGATACATTTAATTTTCATAAATATTCACTGCTCCTTATAAGGCTTTAACACTATAAGGTTACTAAACTTAACCATGCTTGTTTTGTTTATAATACTGTATGTATATCTGCGAAAACCTTGAAGTGGCTTTTGACCCATACAATACATCATATTTTAGTTAAGTTTTTCAAAAACAAATAAATAGGATTTGCAGTAATGACAAAACTTCATAAAAGTGGGTATCAGATTTTATTAATATAAACAAAATACAGTTTAAATAAAATGTTAAAACTATAGACATAAAGCTGCTTTATTTATATTATTCATTGGTCCTTTTCAATCGGCTCGATCCAGTAATTATGCCCCGAAAGTATAGTATCTAGTTTAAAGCATAAGCATCTAGTCTTATTGATACCGAGTAGGATTTTTATTAAATGGTGTCTTCTTCAAAAACGAAACTTTCTATTACATTCGTATCGCAGAAGAAGTACTATAAATCACATATTTCTTGTGTTGGAAGAACCGTGTTATGCGCTTTAATGTTTTCTCTTGAACAAGTGGATCGAAGTCAATATTCTTTTCCTCATTTGGAAGAAAAGCAAGTTGCAGTATATTTATCGCTTCCTGTATAAATTGGATCTTCACATATATTACGCATATTATTTATTTGATATTATTCATTTTTAATAAATAATTCCCTTCTTCTTCTTCTTTTGGTTAATTGGCAACCAACCAGCCGTTTACATATTTCCCAAATTAACAAACAACAACAATGGAGGCAACATGACATTTAAGTTTTTAATTTAGTCCCTAATTCAGTTTTTTGTTGCTAGGATACTCGTGAATTAGATTGAAAACCATCATTGATAATTGAAAAACCGTATGGCAACATTGAAATTATGTTTTTATGAAACCGGACCTTTGTTTACTTAAATACACGACATCACGATCGTGATGGAGAACTGTGCTACCGATCATAGACAATAATCGCTTAATTCGGAAGCGTAAACACGATCGTGATAGAAGAACCGTGCTCGCACTGCTGAATACTTTATATGTTAGATTTTAATTAATAATTTGTGCAAGAAGTTCTTAAAATATGCGTTTCAAACATTAAATAAATTGAATACTGTTTATTTTTCCAAAATACTGTTTGATATTCTTTTCAGACTCAAATATACTTTTTTTCTAGAAAGAAAAGTTGGCAACCCTGCCTCTCACTGACCAAACTTTCATAAAAGGAGACATACAATATATTACATTTAATACTCAGACACAATATGACAAATATTTTCTTACTGTTTATCACAGCAGAAATCAAACTTGCACCCCTCGCTTACTGCGCTTAAAAGGCTATCATTAGACGAATAAAGCTAACAAAAACAGGGGAAACAGCTGCTGTCATTAATCATTGTTTGCAGTATACAGCACGTATCTACTGCTAAGTATGTCATACAGTTTATCTCCCAATTGAGTCTTCCTGTGCACCATATTAGGACTTGAGAGATATTGCCTACAATTATTGATTGCAGAATGCGCCGGGCATAACAGGAGTTAACGAGATGAGAAGACGTCTGTCTCCTACGCCTTTCATAATCTTTTAAACTATTGTGTTTATGGAATGCGCCTGTTTGGCAATAGCAATGAATTTCAACGTGTTGAGAGATTACTTTGAATCCAATGATAGATTGAATAAAGTTGTAATAGGAAACGTCTGTATGAAAACCGTCTCAAGAGAACATGAAAACAAGTTTCGCATTGCTATTTGAAACAAAAGAAAAACAGGTTTCTTATTTTTTTTTTACTTACGGAGTCATTTCATCTTACTAATATTATAAATGTGAAAGTTTAGATGTATGGATGTTTGTTCCTCAATCACGGGAGAACGGCTCTATGGCTTTCAATGAAATTTGGCATAGTGATAGTGTACAGTCTGGAATAGCACATAGGCTTTTTATCCCGAAATTCCTACGGGGTTCGAAATTGCGCGGGTACAACCGCGCGCAACAGCCAGTTTTTACTATAGTTTATACTATACGAAACATATCATGAGGCAGTTCAAACATAATAAAGGGTGCGATATATTGCATGCGCGCTATACATCAAACAATGTCTACAATTAGTAATTTGATTATAGAGATTAGTGCTAGTTAAATCTTTTATAACGACAAACAATACCGTTATAAACTTCAAAGTATAAATAAACATAACCTTCTTAGAAAATAGATATAAGAATGGTTTCAAGTGCCGATATCTTTACCGATATACATGTATTTCCCTTATCAAAACTTAAAGGAGTATTAGCGGGAACACTTCTAGGTGATATCATCATATTAATCTAGCTTAGTGGAACTATTTAGTTCTATAATTTTAGAATGATAGAATGAATGAAAACCTAGTTTCAAATTGGTGAAATATCAATTTTAAAAGCTTTCAATTGGACCACGGACTTATAAAAGATCATTTACTTACCATCTAATGAATTTACAGCCTGAAGTAAAATTGATAACGAATAAATAATAAATAACCCTAATAATAAGCATATCAGTTATAAATTATAATCAACGAATGCAGAGCATAAAAAAACCGACTTCACGTCAAAAATCTGGCTGAAGTATAAGGTCGTCAAGGTAAACGATCTCCGAATTCATAAATATTTGATCTAATTTTTTTTCATTAAGTAGGTACTAAATCGATTTCGATGAAATTTATTATGGGAAGTAGCCTCTATCATATGAAACAAGAATCATCAAAATCGGTTGATCCAGTCAAAAGATATAACAAACATTTAAAAAAACATACAAACGAATTGAGTACCTCCTTCTTTTTTTGTAGTCGGTTGAAAAAACATATTTTCTGTTTGTTTTTTTTTTTCACAATCATCACAATTAGTCAATACAAATAAATCGCAATCAACACTCTTGACTTGATGCATACAGATTATCAACAATCTGTAGACAATACAATACAATAAGTGCGTGCTCAAGTATTTCCTGTAAACCTAAGTTATGAGTGCTTTTATTACACATTATCATATCTACTGTCTAGACGCGTGGAAAACTTATTAATATCGAGGCCTTTATCATGAGACATCATAAAGCGTTTTTATTAAGTTAAAAGACTTAAGGCTTTTTTATATTCTACGGATAGGACGTCTTCCATGCCACCTGATGGAATATGCGCATGAAGACTATGGTGGTATACTATTCACTCGACACTTAAAGGTACCAGGACTGTATTGGTCAAGAAAAAGAGATGTACCAATTAATCTTAATAAATCATTTAATATAGGTAGGTATCCTGAATACATGTTCCTGCTATCAGGGTGGACAATGTATGAAGCAAAGACAAAGTCCTTTAGCATACACGTAGGTAACGCATAGCCCAAGATAAAATAATTTTACTAAGTTGAGTATCAGACGACCAGGATTTACGCTAGTGAAACCACTGGTTAAGTAAGCCAATCATTTTATAAAACCAAACAATTAACCGTAATGCAAATACTAAAAGTCTATTTTTGTATAACAAAGCAACGTTCGCATGGTAACTACGACAGCAGACATAAATTAAAAAAAAATATTCGCCTTTTAAACTACGTAGTAAAGCAAATTAATACATTAAAACATTTAAATAAATTTGATTTCATTATAGTCGATACAAGACTTTTATAGACGCCGCGCGAAAAAAATGATAAAACGCTGAGACTCGAGTGACCATGATTCTGATCTTTTTGGGACAGTTCGATTAACTTTTTCTGTTTTGCGAAAAAACTCGTTTATTTTCTGTTAAGGCAATTGGACGGCTCGATTTCTGTTCGGCGTATTCATAAATTTTGCATTGCAATATAAACGCTCGAGATTTCTTTTACGTTCACTTGCTACGTTTTTATTCGAAGCTTTTTCGTATTGAACTGAATAAATGGGACGATAGTTATGCTTTGCTATGAACTAAATAGAAGAAATTGAAAGTTGTTACTTAAAGTTATTATTTAAATTATACCTAGAGCCTCCGCTACGTGATCTCCATATCAAAATCTGCCTTTTTTGTATTGCTTTTCGTAGTTGCTGTGGTTGTGTGGATCCATTTTATTTTAAAGTATTCAAGTATTGTTTAAAAGCATATATTTTTTTATTTCTTTTTATATAATAAGGATAGGGCGTTTTTCTTCCATGCCACCTAATGGAAAGTGCGTATGAATACTATGGTGGTACACGTCCATTCAAGATAAACCTATTCACTTGAAACTTAAAAATACCAGAATTTTAGTGGTCAGCAAAAACAGGTGCCTGCGCTCCACACCTTGGCAATCCGTACCAAAAAGAAACTATCAAAGCGTTTTGTTCGACTTCTTGGTACATCCACTATATATGTACATATAGGGATGGAAGTTCTATCTGCGTCTAGTAGTCCGGTGACAAAAAAGGAGCGAATGAAAGTATGAATCCACTTTTTATAGAAAATTAAGCAGCAAATTGGAATGCCTATAGGAAGGTCTTTAAAGCGTAGCGACGCAGGCATCTGGCATCAAGAAAGAAAAGTCTATGGTTAATAAGTGGCACATCAAAAAAAAACATTCACACGTACTTATATGTACTAGATCAAGGTTTTTGTATATTGTTTGTTATTTTTAAATATGCAATTAAGTTGCAATGGCAGTCTGATTACAAGTATAGCTAAAATACAAAACTAAAACCTACTTGGAACTGTGGAATATCTTCAGAAAAGAAATCATAATAACCTGCCCCAAAAACTTGGAAGAAGTTACGCAGCAAAAAAATTAAACCAGCATATTATAACTGCGTAGTATATAAATATTTAGAATTCAATTTTAAGTATCTTTAATACATATTTATATACATAAAAAATCGAATAAACAAGGCTAGTTGGAAAAAATAATTATTAATAGACAATTTACATAAGAGAACCTTCTAGTTTGTGAAATCTACAACGACATGCGTACTTGTCTGATGCAATGGCTACGCTGCTTGGATCACAACTTTGAAGTATTGCAATCAATAATCTTCGATTACTAGAGAAGCTATTATATTTATAGAAGCTATGATGGAAAAGACCAATTTGAAACTCTATAAAGCAAAAGATTAGGTATTTAAGTTTTTGTTAGTTACATAAAAATGTCGTTATAGGCTGTAAGTTTTAAGACTTAGTAAAACTTTAATAAAATCTCTATTGAAATATCTGAAAGTTCGCAAAATAACCCACCATCACAAAACTGCATATCACAATCAACAAAAAAAGCCATAAAAAATGAAATTTGTATCATTTATCATACTAAATGAAGCAATGACTTTCAACGGTATATTTCACATGCTTAGCGGGATTTCCAAGGCGTGGCAACCTGCTTGCTACTGCTATAAACCTGAGGCTGACTACTTCTGGCTGATGCAATAGGGTGCCAGGCTTGCGTGAGCCTTGTTTATCCTTTGTGACGAAAACTCACCAAGCAACATATCGAAGAGGTAGTGGTACCCATAATTTAAGGAGCACAGCCATTGTTTGTTTATTTTTGTTGTTGGTTTTTTTTTTTGGGAAAATATGCAAGATGGCGGATGAAAAGTGTTGAGAAACTTGACGTTTAAAATAAACTATAGCGTTTCGGCGATTCGTTTAAGGTGGGTTTAAGTTGGTTTTGTTTTAATTGTGGGTTCCTAGATCGAATCAATCAATAGAAATAAATTTTGTCTAGAAATCAGAAATATTTATTACACAATCTAGATCGTGTTATAAGCTATTTGTGAAATTATGAATTATAAGTAAGGAAATAGTAATTGATTAATTATCTTTATTTTAATTCTCACTGACTATAGAAATTAATTGATTCGTCAGTAGATTAATTATCATAACAAGTTTGTTATTGCCAGTAATCTTCAACAATAGATGACGCGAAGATTATATTTATAGCAATTTTATTGTTATTTCCCCAATAACTAGACTTTTTAAAAAATTAATCAAAAATTATTCACAAATCTTTATTTATTTTGGTCACACTAATGATTTAAATTTACATGCAAGGCCACACCAGATTATACCAGTTCAAAATCTTTATGCAAATAAGATTTGATGTTAAAATTTCATAGATTTTTATCGACTCAGCATTGACATTTTATTACACGTTTGATTTGATTATTGATTTGTATTTCAGAAGCAAAAGTGAAGAACATTGTTTATAGGCAGATTTAAACTGTAGTAATATTTAATTTTAAATGCTGAATGTATTGTGAAGTTAAGGCCCCATTTTCAATAGCTTATGTATAATGCACATTTGTGATAGGGAACCGCGTGTCGTTAATGTACGTTGTCTATTGAATAGCAATGCTTATGTCAATTAACGAGCACCAATAGACAATAGAGGTCGAACGTTGCCTTGTTTGTGCTATATGTATAAATTTAAAAATGGTTTGAAAAAATAAGTTTATACATTAATTAATGAACATAAAAAAAGTTCTTTGCAAAGGTCTCTAATATCTACATCAGGTAATATTTTAACGTTATTAAATAATGAAACATCTAAATGTATTTTTTTTTTCATAACGCACTCTGAACCAAACAATTTTTATACGTCGTATCACATATTAACATTTCCTTCAATATTTGTAAGGGGATTGGCAATATATGCAGAGAGATACTACTGCGTGTATATTCATCATAGAACCTATAGTACCTACACTGCTAAAATCACTTAATGATTGTAAAAAAAAAATGTTGGGTGCTTTATTATCGACCTATACGCACATAAGGCACTTGGTCAAACATACCTAATACAATATATAATTTTTGCAAAGATGCATCATTACAAGCAAAAGTTTATATTTAGAAAAGTGACAAGTAAACGTAGTGTAACGATGGACATGGGAAAACTGTCTTCCAACACACGACTCACGCCAAATTAAAATTTAGAATTTTAAGAAACAAAAATTTCATTGTTGCATTAAAACGAATATTTTTAGAATTCATTTTTCGAAAATTGTTTTCAGTACCTCCCTAATATCACTCAAACGGCGCCCCTAAACAAAGGAATTCTACTATAAAGATCGTCACAACAGTTCAAGACTAGAGATTAAGTGGCAACTTTCACCAGATCATTAATTTGTATAAAGAACTAACTAAGCTTTCGTACTAAACCAGATACAATAATCTCAAAACAGTAGCAACTATCGTATATTTACAACTTTTGCACATAAAGTCCCGCCATAATCCCCATAGCATGGACACCTGCGAAACATTGACTCCGCTATGCAAACTATTCTTGTTTTTATTTCCTTAGCTGTAAGGTTTAAAATACCTTGTGTTTTTCGATCGGATGTTCTGTGACGTAATACCAAGGACTTTGCAGCGCTTGTACAGTGAACTTGATCATGGTATTGTGGTTGACCAAGTTTTTTTTACTATAAATAATCGCCTTCCGGTCTATAGTAGTGAGTGACTGATAAAGTCAATTCATAGTTGATAATGGTGATTTGCAGTGATTTTAGTTTTTTTTTTATCTATCACCGTTGAACTGAATTTTATAAAAGGACAAGATTTTATCCTTATAAATTTTACCGAGAGGTACATGGACACCAAAGTATAAGGCATAAACCGAGGAACTGTAAAGTATAAAGTATATTTATCAATTCATGATTAAATGCTATCAAATAAATAAATTAAAGTTGTAAAAAATAGCCAATATGGAACATTAGATCATTATTTTTTTTACATATGTCAGCAAATCTCAACAATGACAGCATCCGTTGACCGAAGAGCCCGTCAACTAATTAATGACGTCGACCTTACAACCAAAAAACTGCAGACCCTAGAGCATCGTCGTAAGGTTGCGTGTCTAACCGTGTACTACAGGATACATTTTGGTGAGTGCGCCAGTGCTCTGTTTGAACAAATTGAACCCTCACCCTTTTACCATCGGACTACTAGACGCAGACAGAACTTCCATCCGTATGTGGTAGATATCCCGAAAAGTCGAACTAAGCGCTTTGACAGTTCCTTTTTGATACGGGTCGCCAAGGTTTGGAATGAACTGCCTGCGTCTATTTTCCCTGACCAGTATAGTCCTAGTACTTTTAAGCGTCGAGTGAATAGGTTACTCGTGGATGGACGTGTACCACCTTAGTCTTCATGTTCACTTAACATCAGGTGGCATGGAAGACAAACGTCCCATCCATAATTTATATAAAAAAAATAAAAAAAAATGGCACCACTACGTTAGTCATTCAAATAAGCTCGTTATTCCAATAAATAAATAAACAACAGAATGACAAACTGGGTCAGTTTGACAGTTATACTTAGTAATTTTTTTTCGTGGTAGGCATTTTGCTTGGCACGGATAGCAGTCTTTTTACTGCATAGTACAGCAATATGGCTTGTGAACTAAGCCACGAGTAAGAGTTTTTTTCGGTTTAAAGGTCAGCTTAGACCTAAACTGTTCATCATCATCATCATCACAACTCCCTGTAATGCACCCGGTGCTGGTTGGTGAATATTAAATAAATAAATTTGCTTAAAAAGAGTGAAAACATCCATACGCCCTCTCAATCATTGATTTCGCAGCTTCCTCCATGTTACCTCCTTTACATATCAGGATAAAAGTGTCCTTTAGTTTTTAAAGGCCATTGATGATCTAGTGTGAAGGAGTGAAGTCGCGAAGTTGTATTTAATTAAAGTTAAAGAGTAATGTATTATAACAACATATAGTGCAAATAATATCTCATGTTCGGTTAATTCCAAATAATTTACTTATATTAGAAACCGCAGCAATATTCTTAATATTTCATCCTCTCAAGTTACTCAATAGACTACACGTATCATCCACTGGATATAAAAATCCCGATATTGATATTCGTCTGCACCAATATTTTAGATATAAACAGGCAGTATTTCAGTGACAATATCATCTTTATGCATTCACATACCTAACAAAAAGTAGATTGACACGTCAGAGACTGTATGGACCGTGAACATTACTCCTTTGACAGGAAAAGTCATATTGTCAATTTACATAATGTTTTAAACCAAGCCTAGGTTCTATTCAAGGTTCCATCCGCCACTTCCTAGAAGTTATTTCAAAAAAACTTACATGTTTAATGTTATAATGGAGTATGCTATCCATGTAGCTGGGCAGCTGGTTGACGACGGTGAAGTAGCCGAAGACGGACGCCCCGTGGGTCACGATGATGGCCCACACGGGGGCTGACGTAAACAGCTTCAGCCAGGGTACTGGAGTGTGCTGGGGACAGACAGATAGACATACATAAATATTTCAATATAAGAATATTTTAATATAAGAATAAAATACAATTTCCATTCTCAAAACTTCAGTTATGCTCGACCAGATATCAATAACTATACTATACTTGCAAATAGTCGTTATGATTTGACTATTATAGAAAGGACGTCCTAAGGGCTTAGGCCCTTCCTTACTAAAGAAACCACATGTTCTTCATCTATACTAATAAAAGAAGAACGGTTTGATGTTTGACTGTTTGTACTTAATAAACTCCATAACTCTGTTTTTCCTGACCACTACAGTCCTGGAACTTTTAAGTGTCGAGAATAGGTTTCTCGTGGATGGACGTGTAACACGATAGACTTCATGCGCACTTTCCATCAGGTGGCATGGAAGACAAACGTCCTATTCTTACAATATAAAAAAACTGCTATGAAAAATATTTAGCCGTTAATAAGTTACATTATTCAGGTGTTAAAAATTCTCTTAGGCTTTTTTTTTGAAATTCCTACAGGATCTGAAGCAACACGGTTAAACCCACGTGTAACAACTTATCTAGGTTGCCTGGCTATTTCTGCCCTTTTGTATAAATTGTCATCATTCTTACATAAACTTGTGTAACGATGTTGGTGTACAATGAAGAATTTTTTTATTTTTATTTAATTTAATTTACAGTTTATTATTGAAGTCGTCGTGGCGCCGTGGTTACTGTGTGTATCATACGATATCACAGATTAAGCAACGTTCGGCGCGGTCGGTAGTTGGATGGGTGACCGCCGACCATTCATTTCTCACGACGGCTTCCGTGCTTCGGAGGGCACGTTAAGCAGTCGGTCCCGGGTGCTGTATACTTATATACAGTAGTCGTTAGGGTTTGTCAGAAGCCATTTTGGCGCCCTGAAAATTCTGGCATCCACCACCCAGCACTGGGCCAGCTTGGTGGATTATGGCCTATACCTCCTCGTCACTCAGGGGAGAGACTCATGCCCTGCAGTGGGCTCATCACAAAGCGTTGTGATGATGATGATGATTACAGTTTATTTTACTCTCGGCATAAATACCGGCATTGCGATGTACACAAGCCTAAGCCAGACGGACATAGGTTTGTTGACTATTAAATGTAGATGTGTGTTCAATGCAGTCTTGGCCTGACTGCAAGAACTTACGAACTATGCGACAGGTATATAAGTTTTCTGGTAAATTAAGGGATATTAGGGATTGACGAAGTGATGTGGGTATAACTCCCGTTGTCGAGATTACTATTGGGACAATTGAAACGGACATTATCATTATGATATGATAATGGACACTTTTTATCGGTGATTCAATCAAAAACTTTCATATTAATATTCACCTTCGCGCTCCCAAGAAACATCGTCTTAAATGTAATATAATAAGCAATAAAAATTTAACCACTTTTATTCTGAGAATACCCCTCCTGATTTGACAGCCATACTAAATAGCAAACTCTATCCTTCTGACTGACTAGCTCATCAAATTTATACGAAAAAACAACCTTGATATCGTTTTATGCAGTCATTATTGAAATTGAAATTCAAAATTCTTTATTGCTGAAAAAGGTGTACCCAATATAAGTTAAGAGTCACAAATTTTACTGTAGGACATCATGCAATATAAATTGAAGCGCATTTTTGCTTATTATAAATAATAATTACGACAATCTAAGCAGAGCTTGTGATATGGGATACCATGACTGTAGCGAAGTAGGGGCGAACCTAGATTATAAATACATATTATACATATATAATACGAATTTACTAAAAGGGCTCTACCATTAAAAATAAATCGTAAATTTCAGTTAAGGTGTTAAATTTCATATGTTTTAGCTTTACAATGAGTATAATTTTGAACAACAATTTTGAAGAACTTGAACTGATTTCAGTAAAAAAATCAGGCTGTTAAACTTTTAACGTGCTAAAACATACAAACTACGAAGATAAATTTTACACTCAAAATCGTAGAAAGCTTTGAAAAAATGCTTTTTATTCCCGTCCCTGATTTGCTACGCGACAATCGTACCTACTCCTAATAAACTAAACATTTTCATTGATTGAATCAGGCGTTACTTTGCGGAAATCCAAGCTAATTCCGCGACTTGTGCTTGCACTAGTGATCCGCACGAAAATCCTGCATCACTAGTGCAAGAACGAGTCGCGGAATTACCAAGGTAACTTCGTTATAGCGGTTTACATCCAGACCTCAGTTTAGTTACCGCAAAGAAAAACTAATTTAAATTTGAATCAGACCTCAGTTCAGTTACCGCAAAGAAAAACTAATTTAAATTTGAATCAGACCTCAGTTCAGTTACCGCAAAGAAAAACTAATTTAAATTTGATTTGTGACTTCAACATCCATAACCGGAGATTTTAATTTCTCAGTCGCTTACACAAGTGATTCTTAACGCTCGGTTAAGCGTATAATAAATTTAAATCAATAGAACAAAGGTGTGATGTGATGGACGTGGGCGCACACTTATGTAAATCGACTGTTTATTACCACTTAACATTTACGTAAGTAAAGTTATATTGTATTGTGTTTATTGCTAATGTAATTTGTAGTTCGCTAAAGTTGGATTTATGGGAGTTGAGTATCTATGTATGACCTGTCAAATAAAGCCTTAGCTTTGTGTCGAAAGAATAGTAACTAACTAATAATAGTTAAATAAATAAATAAGCTACTGAGAAAAAAAAAAACAATTTGAACAAGATTTTATTATTTTAACACGTTTCGGTGTTAAAATAACAGGCACAGTTGCCATGATTTGTTACTTACATGTAAAAAGAATCTTAAAAATATATTGAATTAATTTTGCGCATCAAGCGAATCGGTATCGTACCTATATGTATATAGCTATACTTTTCTAATAAGTACTTTTACACCTATCACTTCTGATCCCTTAGGATTCTCAGGAATCGAAAAGGGAATATCCTATTAAAATTGTTTTTTTAAATCCAACCAATGGTAACTGAAATTCGCTCATTGAAACACACAATCTTCAGTTTTGATTTATGTAATTATAGAGAATCCATAAATGAAATTGCGTAAATTTCAGTAATCTCGCCTCGTGTATGTGATTCCAGTTTCAAGACAGTAACTCTGACCTTGACGTGGCCTTGATTGTTTGCCAAAATTCGTATGGCCAAGCATGAATAAACTGCTAGTATTTCGGCACACACTTTCACAAACGCCATATGTTTTATTTTTAGATTTGATCTTCTATACACGTGACGTTCATGGGAAAGAAAATGTTTCGGTAAGTTTTGTTATATGAGTTTAATTTACCAAATTATTGTACTTATGTAGTATCAGTTTACTATCCTACTGTTGAATACGAACTCATTACTTGACACTTACTTTCGAATAAGGAGCCTTTAAAAATTTCAGATAGGATTTTGGTATTAGAAAAAGTGAATAAGAAAAAAGAGAATGAAACAATAAATAAATTAAGATTCAGCTCTCGACATTTTATTAAAATATTGTATTAGTCGCCACCTAATCACCGATCCCTGAGCTACGCTGAATATGCCCCACACTTCTGCATCATAGGATACTTAACCTATACAGTGTGTCCGGTCACGACCTAGCGATAATTTAAGGTTACAAAATATACCTAATTTCATCGACAAAAACACCCATATATGGGGGTCTACCTCCCCTCCTGTCGGAATGGCCGCCATTTAATTTTTTTTTCATTCTTGTAGATACCTCTGCTGAAAGATGCCGATTCCTCTGGACAGAAAGATCCTACAGATGTAAAAAACTGTTATTTTAAAGGTAATAATAGCAACTATCAAATAAAAATAAACATTATGGAAAATTTTTCCTACAAAATATCTTAAAACCTTCACAATGCTAATTTAAGTGAAAAAAATTGACTGTTTTTTATATTTTTCTTAACATATTTCATAAACTAGCACATTGATACTAACTTTTTTACTACTATCCTAATACTCAAGGATATTTCTTACAAATTGACGTTAAAATTATTGTTTTTAATTGCATAACTCGAGAGTTAGGGCTGTTTGAATATGACCCTTTTGTGAGGTTCCCAAACCCATGTAGAGCTAGCTGCTACATTGAATAGAGTTTATGTGACAAGGACGGAAAATTATTTGTATTATTTTAGAGCAGTGAATAAGTAGGAAAAAAAGTTATGTTTGATCAGCTCAGGTATCGAAGATAAATGTTTGTTAGATAAATTAATAGCGCACTACATTCATGATCCTCGCAAAAGGGTCATGTTCAAACAGCCCTAACTCTCGAGTTATGCAATTAAGAACAATAATTTTAACGTCAATTTGTGAGTAATATCCTTGAGTATTAGGACAGTAGTAAAAAAAATAGTATCAATGTGCTAGTTTTTGAAATATGTTAAGAAAAATATAAAAAACAGTCAATTTTTTTCACTTAAATTAGCATTGTGAAGGTTTTAAGATATTTTGTAGGAAAAATTTTCCATAATGTTTATTTTTATTTGATAGTTGCTATTATTACCTTTAAAATAACAGTTTTTTTACATCTTTAGGATCTTTCTGTCCAGAGGAATCGGCATCTTTCAGCAGAGGTATCTACAAGAATGAAAAAAAAAAATATGGCGGCCTTTCCGACAGGAGGGGAGGTAGACCCCCATATATGGGTGTTTTTGTCGATGAAATTAGGTATATTTTGTAACCTTAAATTATCGCTAGGTCGTGACCGGACACACTGTATAAATAGCAGTTAGAAATGTATGTATGTTACAAAATGGGAACTACTCCATGTTTATGGCTTCGTGTAGCCGGGTCACTGAAGGCGCCCCGGGTTCGAATCCTGTAGGGTTTCACTTCCATATTTGTAACTTATATATTTGTTTACTAGCTGCTTCGCGTCCTTTTCTTGTCGTAGCCTATAGTCCTCATCAAGAATACTTTTTTAAACGGCTATGGAGAGTACAATATATTTTACATTTCAGCTGGAAGTTTAGACGTCTTTTTATAAAATGTGCAAAATTAAAGGAAAGTTCACATTGGTGTAGTGTATGTAAGTTGCAATGTACAAATAAGTTACAAATTACAAATAGGTCCTTAACATTATTTAGGACTCATCAGAATCTCAACTCTTTGTAATGAGTCCACTGCAGGGCATGAGTCTCTCCCTTGGGTGACGAGGAGGTATAGGTAGGCCGTAATCCACCAAGCTGGCCCTGTGCTGGGTGGTGGATGTCAGAATGTTCAGGGCGCCGAAATGACTTCTGACAAACCCTAAAGACTACTGAATGAATGGTCGGCGGTCACCCATCCAAGTACCGACCGCGCCGAACGTTGCTTACCCTGCGATATCGTATGATACACACAGTAACCACAACGGCGGCGCCTCAAGGACTAAACTAGAACTAAATAGGTAAAATTTATGTTAATTAATTGAGCATCTGTTGCCTAGTACCTAACTAGGAATTAACCTGTAATACGGCGTACAGTGCCAACCTCCCTTTGACAAAGGTACTTTTCGAATTGAACAACAAATTTTTAATTCATACAGGCATAAAAAGAAATGAAAGTGTTTTTGTGAACCTCTCTCTGTGTGAATAATTTAATGTGTATGAGTGCACTGCAACTCTTTACAAAAAGAGGCGCAGTTCATGCATTTCATGTTACAATACACCAATATGTACTCGCCTTAAGAGAATATTAACTTAAAAAAGATGAGCCACAAACCTTTTTGTTGTTATCCTGGGGCAAGACCTTCATGAGATAGTTTCTCTCGGTGTCGGAGATGCGCGGATGCTGCGCGGGAGTGTCGTATACCACCGCGAACCACGCCACCGACCACATCACTCCGATTATACCTGGTAGGGGAAAATTTTAAATTCAAAAAGTTTTATTTATTATAAGACCATCGAATGGCCACTTGGCACTTAATGACGTCACAATTTTGTAGAAGATACATTAGTTAGACTATAGAATGGGACAGCTGTTGTTCTTTAATAGATTAAATAAGTAAAAAAGTAAATATTTCTAATATTCACAAGTTCCTCAGATATAAAGCTAGATATACATGTGTTATGTAACCATTTTAATTCGTCTATTCTCTTGGAAATCATACCTTTTGGAAATTAGGTACATAATATTGTCTTAAGTTTTCGCGATTCATACTATTAAATAAAACACTTTTTAACCGGATTTATCGCGTATATTTGCGACTCGCGACCACGGGGTCTGCAAAGACACCGAAACGTCGTCGAGTCAAAATTTAAAATGTAAATATACGCGATAAATCCGTTTAAAAAGTGTTATATTTAATTAGGTACATATTAGAAATATAATAGGCATAACGATCACTTGATGGCCAATATCAGTGTTCATCACACATTATTCACCCCTACTGAGATGCGAACCCAAGACTTTGCAAACCAGTTATCGAATCTTTTACTGTGTATGTAGAATGTGTACGGGTAGCGAATATACAAAGGCTATACTATTTGAGTCACGAGTCAGACTCTAATAGAGGAGCTTTTGTTTATGCATATTACTTGACAATACCTAATCGAACTCAGTAAAAAAATTGACTGAAATGGATTAGCTTTTGCTCTTGTAATTTTCAAAGAAATGCAATGACAAAACCTAGACTGTATAATACATATTCACTCAAATAGTTAAGCTTTTGTCAAGATGAAAAGTAGGTATATCTTTGTTTGATATACATTGCGATGAAAGAGATAAGCTACGAGAAGGGCTCCCGCACCGGAAGGCGGAATCAGTATGGTTAGGTGCGACGACGAGCGCAGCGAGGAGGAGCATGTTAGGTTGCATATAGTTATACACGTGCGCGAGCCGAGCGAGCGAAGCGAGCGGTGCCGCGGCAGCGGCCGGCGAAGCGCCATAAACCTGGTCAGCTATTATAGTCAACCCTGGACAATCCCGACATGGTCAAAAGTCAAACGACTTAACATCAAAATAACGATGGTCATAATGCATGCACATTTTATTTCTATCTTTGAAAATCAGAACAATTGCCATTTAAGTATCAAATTGAAGCCCACGATCGGTAAATATCGATATCAAATGGGATAGCTTTTGTTGCTGCAATGTTCAATTGAAGTTATCTCACAAAGTCTACTCGACTTCGGTCAATTTCTGTACTAGAATGGATTAGGGTTTGGGCAAGTTTTTGTCATACAAAAGCTAAGCCAGTTCAGTTTGCACTTTGACTCTAATGGTATAGCTTTTGTAAATACGCGTACGGGTAGCACAGAAAGCCCAGTTGACATGATGTCGTTTTTAAGTCGAGTTCCTTAAAAGTCATCGTTTTGTTTCACTCAATTTACTCCAAACCCTAGAGGACACCTAAAGCTTTCTCATCAAGCCTTCCATTTGTGAAAACCGAATAAACATTCCTACAGCCTTCAACTGATACTTGAACGTAATACAGCGACCGAAAAGCCTGGATGCTGATTTCGAGTAACGCTCATTTTCAAATCTCTCTTAGTTTAAAAATTAAAAATAGTCAGTCATAACAAACCAACAAGAAAAACATATTATGTAGTGGATCCAACTACGCAGGAAGCAAAAATTTCATGCTAAATTGACCTTTCTCAACCTTGCAACTGACCACGCCCGTAGTTTAAATATAATAATTTTGGCATCGATCAGATAAACATCGTTTCGCATACGTCATTGACATTTCGCTAGATATCCATGTGACGTTGTTCCGTCGGCCTCATTCTCACAGTATGGTCTTTCTGCTCACATAACCTATGGATGCTAGGTCAAGGAAGATGCGGAGGGCTTTTGAAAGAAGGCCTTAGTGGACCAACGGTGTGTGTACTCGCTTGTGGGACTGATAGCCTGGGTTCTATTACCAGCCTAGGATAGCTTAACTAGAGTTTTAGGATAGCTTAAGTATAAATTTATGGTAGCAAGAGTAACATAGTTTGTTTATATCAGGGATTCCCACAATGGTCTATAGCGACCCCCAGGAATCTATGACAATCTGCAAGGGGTCTACGTCGAGGAAAAAAAATTGAAGCGTCAATGAAATGAAAGTGGAGGCTCGCGATAGGTGTAAGTACCATATTATCTGTTTGATTGTCATGAGAGCGCAAATTTATTTCAGAATTACTTCGGAATTCCTTTTACATATTATTTCTAAACCACAGAAAATAACTTTCAAGGTACCTAGTAAGTTTAACCGTAAGTAAACCGATGCATATTGTTATTAACGTTCAAGATAAGAGCATCAAGGGCGAGTCCGTCTCGAGACTACCCAGGAAGCCAACTTGATTAACAGTTCCGGTCTGAAACCACGTGTTTGTTTAGTATAACAGTATTTGCGGCAACGTGCGTAAATTAAATAGAACAAAAGGCCGGCTGTGAACCAAAATTGGCATAGCAACACGCAAATAGATGGCGTAGGTAGGGTTGCCAATCATACTGTTAACACTGCATTATACTTTTTACTGTTGAACATACAAAATACTATTTGATATTCTTTTCAGATCTAAATATACTTTATTTCTAGAAAAAAAAGTTGACAACCCTAGGCGTAGGATACGAAAGGCGCAGTCGACACATGTCGCGATAGTCGCGATTTCATGCTTTTTGTATGACGTAGGTTTGACTGTTACTGGTAACAATAAAATAAGCATCCATATTGTACGTAAGTTATGAGAATAGTAAGATATAAAAATAAAACATTGCACGATGAACATAATAGCACTTTTACGTAAGCATCCTACGTGACTATGAAACTGTCAGTATATCAATACAGACATTGTCGTTGACATATTTATTTAATTATTTATGTACCAACCTAAAAGAGTTATCTTCCAGCAAAACTTTGATTGAATTCTACATAATGACAGAACGACTAGGATCGCTGTTTGCAACTAGAACGTAGTGATTGTATCAACGGTTGCAACTGTCAATAAAACGACGGAAAGGCTCGATATCATCACAACACTTTATGTAATGAGCCCACTGCATGGCACGAGTCTCTCCCATAGGTGACGAGGAGATATAGGCCATAATCCACCAAACTGGCCCAGTGCTGGTGGATGACAGAATTTTCACAGCGCCAAAATGGCTTCTGACAAACTCTAACGACTACTGTATACAGTACCCGGGACCGACTGCTTAACGTGCCCTCCGAAGCACGGAAGTCGCCGTGAGAAATGAATGGTCGGCGGTCACCCATCCAAGTACCGACCACGCCGAACGTTGCTTAACTTGTGATATCGTATGATACACACAGTAACCACGGCGCTAAAAAGACTGCAAAGCTAGACATTATAGTTGCTCATCATAGTTGTATCGACGTGAATATTATAGCCCTACCACCAGAGCTACGTAATTAAACTAATTTCAGTACATCCTGGCCTTTTGTACTTATCTATTTCGTGTCGCATACAAAGTTGAACTACACACTTAGCTTGCACATAATTATTACGATAATGATGTAGATTATTCCAGTTTGTAATGTAGTACATGACAGCTCGTCTGGTGTACACGTTTGTTGGTCTTGAGCCCTTGAAAATTGTCAATTTTATTGTGACTGCCGCATGATATGAACATTTATTATGCAGCCACGCCTGCTAGATGGCCATGTAGCTAGGTACCGCAATATATATTACCGAGATGTAGCTTCGGTATAGTATCCATAGCGGAATCGTAGGTAATAACACAGTACAGACATCTATAATAGTAATTCAACTTCATACAAACGGACGAAACACGAGCTATACCTACGCGGCTCGATCTCGGCATGCGGCCAGTCGCGAGTGTCTGCATACCGAAACAATTATTGATTGAGCTTCAAGTTATATGCGGATTGTTTAATACATCTTTTCGTGCGTCTCAGTCGAGGAGCAAGTATTTTTCGGTCGCTAATTTATAAGACCGATTTGTCATTCAAACGTAAACATGGTTTTTTGACACAAAATACTAAATACTTTTCTTAAACACTACTCCTATTCAATTTACAAAGCATTTTATTGGTTTATATAAAAAAGTATATTTGCAGTCACAAAACTAAATGGAAGTAAACACAAAGTAGGCAAATGCTGAAGGCGGGCAGCCCTATCACAATATGTGAACGGACCGCGGCGATGTAGGCATTTATTTCAAAGATGCGGCCGAGTTGAATTACTGTAGATATCTGTACTGTGGTTAATAATAAATAAAATCCCCAAACAATCACACCAACTACATGGTTCCAAACTAAGCAAAGCATGTGAAACTATGGGGAACCTAGAACATAAATACATTATAGATAAACACAGAGCCCCGAAACTTTTTCTTTCTTGTTCCGTGCGGGAATCGAGCCTCACGATTGCGTAGAAAGTACGTCGTTAGACCACTCAGCTAAGAACTATCCATTTACTAATCTATTTCAAAAGGCTTTGCTTACATCATTTTTGACGGTATTAAAACCTCAAAAATCATGTAAAAGCGAGCATATAAGTTACCAGATGTTAAGAAACCACCATGGATTAAGAAGGCTACCTGCAAACTCAATTGGTGCTTTTTCGATGGCAAGCCTCAGAGCTGGCTCCTACACAGCCTATATCCTAGTTCTTCGCCAGTTTTGATTGACCTAAACACAAAAATAGTATTCTCATAAGACTTACCAGTGAAGTAGAACGCTGATTCCCAGCCGAAGTGCGCGATGAGGAACCCACAGATCGGCATCGTCATGGCTGCCCCGAGGGATGAAGCTGTAAACAAATGAAAATCAATAAAAAAACATGTTCATGTTAAAATCTAGGATTTATCTGCTCTATTTTCTTCGTTGCCAGTATGGTAAAGTACAACAGTAAGTTTTGTCATAGGACTTAATTTGTTCTACCAAATGATGGTACGTTTCTAGCACGTTTTGTACGGACCAAGGTTAAACTATCTTTCCGGAGAGGACGTACTTAACCGCTTGGCAATTTTATATCCTATGCGATGGACTTTCTAGTAGTCAACCGCATAAGTACAGAGGACTATAAACCAGAAATCCCTTTTTAGGCTAGGTGGGCTCGAATCTGATCCCGAGTAACCATCACGAAGTAGTAGATTCTCTTAGGGGTTCTCCTAGCTATGGAATAACCTTATCAAATATCACAAGTTATTCGTGTGGTGTCTTGTGAAGGTTCGGTTGTTTATGTTATAAGGGGTAAACCAACAATATACCTCATGCACACATTAATTTTAGAGATATATTTCCTTATATTGATTTGCAGGCATCAACCTTTTCATGTAACCTAATCAAGATTTTTCTCTTAACTTGTACATATACATAACATACATAACCTCACGCCTGTCTCCCTTTGGGGTAGGCAGAGACAAGGGAACACCAATTGCTTCGATCCATACATACCTCTTTCGCTTCTTCCACGTTCATTAATCTTTTCATACATGATCGCCGGTTACGGGTACTTTTAACTAGGCCCTTTTTAAGAACGTCGCCAATTTGATCGGCGTACGTTCGCCTAGGGCGGCCCCTTCCGACAGCACCATCCATTCTTGCTCTGTACACCTCTTTCGTAAATCTACTTTCACTCATCCTTTCCAAATGTCCAAACCACCGTAGCATACCCTTTTCAATCTTAGTCACTACATCTTCTTTCAATCCGCATCTCTTTCTTATTTCACTATTGCGCACCCTATCACTCAATTTCACTCCATTCTTAACTTGTCTAGACTAGAATTGGAATCGCAACCTTAATGCTCTATTTTATCACAATGTTTATTTGTTCGTATTGTATCTTGAAGTAGAGCACGTTATATTACACGTTTAGTCATAAGTTATAAATGATTGTTTATGGAAATATTTCCAACTAGACATTAAACAACTAGGCTACGGAAATATTTCTAACACTACCGTTTTTCGCTTCCTGTCCTGCCGATAAATATGAATAGATTAAGTTGTTTATCTTTATTTTTAATAGCTGTTTCTGTTAACCTGCGCATTTTCTGACCCCACGGGAATATAAGGGTTTAAAGTATCCTATATGTTTTTCCAGACTATAACCTATATCTGTACTGGGATTGCCAACCATACTGTTTTTAACAGTATTATACTGGTTTGCACTACATTAAACGGTTTACTACATACATACATAACGTCACGCCTGTATCCCTTATGGGGTAGGCAGAACACCAGAGGTTACAAGACCATCTGATGTCACGTTTGACAAATTTGGAGGTATTATAAAGATGGACACAGACTATTGTAGGGGGTCAGCCTATCGCCCACAAAAAACGCCTTCAAAACTTCTGTATCTAGACTGACTTTTACAGTATACCCGGGAAGAGAAGCAGCTGGAAACATTCTATGTTTTTCTTTCGCTCCCAGTCAAGCATGGAAGCTGATTAATTTATATACCGTAGTAATTGCTAGCTCATAAGCAATTAACTAAGAGTTATTAATACGTAAGTACTGATTGAGGCCTTAAACTTGTCTACCGGTATGCAATTAGGTCAAGCGTGAGTCGCAAATATTTCCACGACACCCGCGTCATTATTAAACTGTATGACGAGAATATAATTATAGGACGCGTTTACACTGGTTTCTGCGTATCATGTAACTATTGCCTTATCTGTGATGTAATTGCAATAATGATTATGTTCGATGTTATCCATTTAAGTAACTTTAATTAAATTAGTCACGTATAATATTGTCTTAAATTCGGTACTATTGCAAGGGTTTGGCTAGGTGGCGATAGGATTATTTTATTTCATATTGAATTTACAGCTTAAAGTTTCGTTCGAAAGGAGAATGCTCAAGGGCCATATAAAAAAACTCAGCTCCGGGGGAAAAGAGTTGTATCTTAAAAAATCAATAATAATAAGTAATAAAATAATAATCGGTTATGAATTATGATCGTTATCCTTACTTGCGAACATGTTGCATCGGGGTTAATAAATAATTAATTAAGCTTTTTCTTTATAGTTCACGCCTGAAGAATAAAACTTGCAATTTTTACATTTTTACATTGTTTGATCACGATCATAACCAATTTTTTTTTGAGATACATCTCTTTTTCCCCGGAGCTGGGTTTTTATTGAGCGCTTACCTTTAAATTGAAGATGTATTAAACATATACCCCGTGTTAACACATAGTCACTTTAGTTGCAACTAGCAACGGAATGAAAATTTCCGTATTGATAGCGTAAACGTTTCCCAAAAGTATGTTTTCAAATCAAACTGGTACATTTTTATACTAGCAACTTCAAGCAATCAAACAAAACCTTTAGATTTATTATATCTATAATAAATGCCCGACAAAAACCTAACCATATGTAGATAGACCAAGATTAAGAACTGAATAAGGCCAGTTGTAAATCCATGACAAACCCAGTGCAATGTAAAATCTTCTTTAGTGAGGTGACGCACAGATTGATAAGTAATGCCGTCGTTTTACATTTTAAGATAACATAACAATAATTTGTATTTATTTTATTGACGCATTCTGTCAGTAGGACGATTGAATAACTAAACCCTACAAGGTGCCCATAATACAATGCAAAACTGAGGGTATCATTTTCCATTCAATGTAAGCGGTGAAATAACTAAACATCTTTATTCAAAATCATTGGTTTTGATAAAGATAACCCTAGTCTGTCCCAAAGGAGACACCATGACATCTGCTACATTCCCATTACACAAACATTTTTTTGCACGCAAATTCTTTACAGTGGAGCAAAATTGTATAACACAGTAAACAGAAAACTTAAAATATATTTTTTAAACTTAAGAACCGAAACAAAATTCAAATTAACCAACTGGCTTAAATCAATAGATTACTTAGAAACTGAAAATATTTTTGAAGGACTACAATAGTTAGAGACATCACACTCAATTCCTACCCACACACACACACATACACTAACCCCATACACATACAGACATCTCTCACACACATACTATATATTATTATATATATTAAGATAAAATCTCCTGTCAACTTAATGTAAAAAAACTTAATGTAGCATAATAGTTAGTCATTGTTTAGTCTTAGTTTAAGAACTATTGTATCGTGAACTTGGCACGAGGGAAGAGCCTGGTGATCCCCTAGTACAGGGAAACCTAAATGGGGCACCAGTCTCCCACTTCAAAACCTAACTTGGATTACCTCTTATAATATAGGTATTTTTAAATTATAGTATTGTGTTAGTAAATTCAAATAACAGTAATGGGAATAATAGATCATTACGTACCCGATTTCGATAGCGTATCGAGGGTAAAATTTTTAGAGGGAAGGGGTGTCAATTTTGAAAAAAAAAATGTGCTGAATATTGCAGAGCGAATATTAGAATTCCATTTATAAAAGAAAATATATAATAAATAACCTACACGCAGCTACCTCAAAATTAAAACAAAATATTATAATGAACAAATTTATCGTCCATATTGGTTTATTTTCAATTGTCGACTTCATTATCATACGGTAAAAGTTTAATTTATTTAAAATAATGATGCAGTGGTGTAAGCCACCGGATTCCGCGTGGAACAAAAAATGATCCAGTTTTGGGCGTTTATCTTTATACATATGCATTTATATTCTAGGTTTCCCCCTAGTTCGCTACATGGTATTCCATAACACAAGCTATGCGTACTTTGGGGCCATGTAGTTGGTGTGATTGTCTGGGGATTTTATCGAACTTTATTATTTCTAATTTTATTTAATTAATCGTTACAACTGAACACAATATAATCTAAACTCCATACTATCTCCCCTCCCGAAGTCCCGCCACATATCTAATTCTCCGTCGGAAAGTTCCCGCTCGGGGCAGGTCACCACACTCATACAGCTGACCGAGTGACGTCACACACTGAACTCTAGTTTATTTACTGCCCTATATATCAGTACAGACAAAACAACCATATTTTAGAGAACAGTAATGTAGAGGTGTTGATAAAAGAAAGCCCTTTTGTGTGACCTACTCTATCTTAACTTAAATCTTTCCTTAAACGGAAAAGTTCGTAAAGATATATATGTATACTAGCTGTTGCCCGCGACTTCGTCCGCGTGAATACCGGTTATGGGAGTTGGATAAATAATATTATAATATCGTCCTTGAGGTTCAAAGTCAAAATCGATTCAGTTGTTTAGCTGTGAAAGCGTTACTGATAGATAAACAGAAAGAGTTGTTTCAAAAACTGTTACAACAAAGCTGTCATTCGCAGTTTCACCTAGGTTTTGTGAAAAAGGCCTACAAAAAATAAAATAGAAAAAGTAACCGACAAAAAGTATATACCAAACAGGAATACCCTACGAAAGGCACACTGGGTAAAAGTTAGGCTGCAAACTGGACGGCAGCGACAGCGGCGCGGGCAGCGACGCGACGCGGGGAATCTGCGGGGCTAGCACGCTACCGTCGACAATGATAAATCGGGCCTTTTATCGATATTTTCTTAGAATATGGTATTTAGAGTTAGTAATTTACTAAGACTATGACATATTTGGTTCTGTAGTCTTAATCATGGTATCAAATCGAGTAATTATATCTATTATGGTGCGCATATTAGCTTACTCTAGCCACCGCGCGCGGTTTTAACCGCGTAACTTTTAATCCCGTGGGAATTTCGGGATAAAATTTAACCTTCCTCAAGAGTTGGACTATCAAATGCAAAAATAGTTTTTCAAATACCCATTTGTAGTTTCTGAGATTAGCGCGTTCAAACAAACAATAAAACAAACTCTTCAGCTTTATATGTTAGTATAGATAATAGGATAAAATAACAAAATAATATTTATCTTGTCGATTCGACTATTTATCGATGGTTGCTAGCCCTGCTAGGCTGTTCTCGACGCCAGCGGGCGCTCGAGCGATTTGTCGCGGTTTCATACAAACTCAATACTTTCTATCGTGTCGCGGAAATCGCTGCTCGCGTCGCTGCCCGCACCGCTGTCGCTCTCGTTGTCGCTGTCGCTGCCGTCCAGTTTGCAGCCTTTGTATATATGTATAAGATTATTATAGTATGTATAAGAGTAGGTTTATATATAGGTAGGTTTATTACATAGATGGTGCCCGCGACTTCGTCTGCATTGAATTAGTATTTCGAATAGGTTATTTTCTTCTCCAAGGTCCTATCTAAAAAAATAAACATGAAGAATATTCCCCCACATAATATGTAGGTATAACTCCTAACCAATACATTACAAAGGCACATTCTAGGTAAAGCTATATTACTGTAAAGTTTCATAAAAATCCATTCGGTAGTTTTTGCGTGAAAGAGTAGCAAAAATCCATCCGTCTAGCCATTATCAGTGTATAATATGTTTGTTAACCTATATGTTTGGCTGTTTTTCACGGTCAAACGGCTTAGACAATTTTAATGTAATTTGGTATGGTAGTTCATAAAGTCCTGTGTTGAGTTTTGACACTTACACCACTTTTTATTCTGAAGAATTCTACGGGTTCTGACTTCCAAGAGGCAAAAACGATCAATAAAGAAAACCTAAACGATATTGACTTCTATTATTTTACGTTTAACTTTTTTACAATATATCTCTGTATGTACACTACCTACATTAAATCTAGCAAGAAGCTTTATTTATTAATGATTTAGCCCTATCAACATAGTAAACTTTTATACTACATACCAACTATCTTTCGGATTTATTATAATATTATATGTCAGTCACAGATGTCAGCAGAATAGAACAACAAACAGACAGACACAAAAAGACATTTTTTTCTTTCAAATTCTTACTTTTTTTTTTCATTTCTTAATAACCTTAGGTACATATTTTTTTTGTAAAAATATTTTATGTTCACACGTTATTGTTTACTGTTTTATATATACATATGTATGTAAAGATAGATGCATGGTAAAGATTGATACAAAATAAAAAAATATATAATAAAAAAAAATTACGCGAGCAGGATCGAACCCACGACCTTAGACTCATGGTCGGTCTATGCGCAACTGAGCTATGAGTACTTCTGATCTGTATGCCAAACATCTCCACTATATTCTAGTAAGTTTTAGGCATAACTTTTAAAAATCTATTACAATTGTTTTAGATCCTAGATTTTTTTTATGTCTGCAGAATCTGCTCATCATCCTGGACAACTTTTGTTAAGGCATCATATCTATATTTCTTGCGGTTTTGATGATCCCTTAAGGGTTCTGCATCAGGTGTTCCAGTAACCGAAATAAAATATACCCTATATGTTGCCCCGGCTTCACAGCTATACATCGAAAAAAATTTCATTCAAATCCGTCCAGCGGTTCCAGAGATTAGCGTGTGCAAACAGACAAACTTACAAACAAACAGACAAATTTTTTTTTTCAGATTCTTACTCTTTTTTCATTTCTTTATAACCCTAGATAATTTTTTTTGTAAAAATATTAAATGTACAGACACGTTTTTTTTACTGTTTTATTATATGTATTGATGTATGTAACTCTGTTGCCCGTCTGCACTTAACTCTGCTTAGCATAAACTTAATGATGACATGCCTAAACTACGTCACACATAATTATTGACTTACTCTGCATTATCCTTATCATTTAGGCATTGACCTAAGTTTAGTGCAACGCAATTTTTGTTCCTAAGCACGTCCTATAGACTTAAGTATTAACTCAGGAGCTTTCAAAGTTAAGTGCAGACGGGCATGTGTCTCAATAACTAATCTATACTAATATATAAAGCTGAAGAGTTTGTTTTTTTGTTTGTTTGTTTGAACGCGCTAATCTCGGAAACTACAAGGGGGATTTGAAAAATTCTTTTTGCATTTGATAGCCCAAATCTTGAGGCTATATTTTATCCCGAAAATATAGGCTATATTTTATCCCGAAAATCCCACGGGATCAAAAGTTACGCGGGTAAAACCGCGCGCGGTGGCTAGTGTATGTATAGATTTGGAAGATTTTGTACACAGATCAATTTTATCATGCTGGATCAATATAGTTTACGTTTCCTCCTGGCCGGTGTGATCATCATCAAGCCAACAACAACAAACATACTTGTTTGTTCCTTATAAAAATAAAATTAGCCATCAACCGCCCTTATGAGCTGCATTATTAGGCTGATTTTGAATATTTTATGAAATTGATAGGATTACTCAGCGAATAAAATTAAGAGTAAACGAACATTTGAAATATTCGCCGCAGTTTACCCCACCAACATAATTGAATTTTGAGGAATTTTTTGACAGCTCATAAAGATTAGTTCAAAAAACCTCTATAGATGGCACTTTTAAAAAGCCGAAGGCATTCTGTCTGTATACTATAATGTAGGTAAGTGGTATCTATCATATATGGTTATTTATAAGTTCTATTTTTGATACAGACATCAATTAGTTTATTTTACTTTTAAAAACGCAGTGTGGAATAAATGGCTATATCATAGACAAGACTTCGCCTTTTGTAAAGCGCCATCTATCGTAGCCTTTTGTACCGTTTTGTTATTTTAATGAGCTGTCAGAAAATCTCTCATTGATATATTGTTTGTCTGACCACAAAATTAAACCGCATTACAAAATTAACCTATCTTAAACAGTAAATGCGAGGTTCAAACATTTTACAGTCAAAGGTTTCCTCAAAGTTATTTAATCTTTTAAACCACACGTTTATGTGAATACCTAAATAATATCGCATCATTTTTTATTTGTTTACAGCATTTGGTAATAAAGTCATAAATTCAAATTGTCATACTTGCCAAAGAAATACCTTTTAGCGATTTCGTAAACAGTAAAATTTAACGGTTATTTTTAAATATTGCCTCTTAAAAGTACATGCAAAAGTAACAAATCGATTTATTGAAGAAGCAAACAATGTGCAATATAATATAGCAATAAAACAAATCATAAAATAACCACATTTCATGCATCTTAGATCTCTCATACAAATACTTATTTTTACGCATAACCACAATGTGTTACTAGGTAATCGTTGTGTGGTAATCGTTGTATCGTTGTAGGTAATCGTTGTTGTGTAGTTTCAGATACCATGCCACCAAATGCTGGAACAATATCCCACCACCGATTTGTAATGCAAACAATTTAAGTACATTTAAGAAATTATTTAAAGACTTTTTATTGAACCAACAAAAAGTGGCAGGGTGTCTGAGTTATGACTCTTAGTCGCAGTGATTTTTTGTTTTTCTGTTTTATTTATTTCCCTTATTGCTTTATGATGTAACTTACTTTTTTATTTTATTTTTATTTTTACAATGTATAGTTGTTGGTTTGTTTGAACATATATTATTGCATGATATGTTTCTTTTTGGTTTTGAATGTTTTATTTGTAATTTAATCTTATATTTTATTTTGTATGTTTTTATCTTATCTATCATTAGTTTACAATTTGTGAGGCGGAATTATCTTCTGTTTAGGCTCTGACAGAATAACAGCGTTGTTACTGAACCTAGTTTCGGTATTCAACATTATGCTGAGTCCGGGCCTTTTTGCTTACATGACCTATTTGTTAAATTTATTTTATTTTGTGTTTTCATTTGTTTTTCTTTTGTAAGTAAATAAAGTTTTTATTATTATTATTTCCCTACTTTTTTTTTCACAGCTTGCGCTGGTTTAATCTGTCGTTACGGGCCTAAGCCAAGTAATCACAGAATGTGGTGTGTGTATTAAGTTCTACTCTTCAAGCTGCAGGATTATTATTATTATTATTATTATTATGATATAACACGGTCATAAATGATTTTATTAACACATTTAATGTTACGTGTTATTGACCATGGCAAATAGCTTAAATTAAGTCAGACAGTCTTTTCAAATGGTTTTCAAATCTATACTCATATAATAATCTAAAGAATTTTATTTGTTTGTGTGAACACGATAATCTCTTATATCACAAGTTGGATTTTAAATAATTTTGCCTTTTAATAGTGCCTTTTCGTCTTGATCTTTTTTTCTTCGGAGAAACGGTCTTAAATCTATTTAGCTATGGCGTTGGCCACGATTAGACGTTAGCCTGCAAACTAGACGCTAGCGACAGCGGCGCGGGGAATTTGGGCCGTTCTCGACGCCAGCGGGCGCTCGAGCGATTTCTCGCGGTTTCATACAAACTCATTACTTTCTATCGTGTTGCGGAAATCGCTGCTCTCGTCGCTGCCGCGCCGCTGTCGCTCTCGCTGTCGTCCAGTTTGCAGCCTAAGGGTTTGTCCGAAGTTATTTGGGAACTATGAATATCGGGAAAGCCACCAAGTACTGATAGATAGACAGAGCGAGAGTCTAGTGACTTGCAGGAGGCTTTATAAAACAGGTTATGGCGATGATGTAGAATTGTAGACTACGTAAACATCAGTCATGTTTAGGGCTAGTTTGCGACCATCGATAAATAGGTACTCGAATCGACAAGGTAATAATTATTTTGTTATTTTATCCTATTTTGTTAGCTTACATGCGCAGCATAATAGTTAGAATTGCTCGATTTGATACCATGATTAAGCCCACAGAACCAAAGACGCCATAATCTTAAAAAAATACTTTTTTTTTTATATTGTAAGGATAGGACGTTTGTCTTCCATGCCACCTGATGGAAAGTGCACATGAAGACTATGGTGTTACACGTCCATCCACGAGAAACCTATTCACTCGACACTTAAAAGTTCCAGGACTGTAGTGGTCAGGAAAAACAGACGCAAGCAGATTGTTCCACACCTTGGCAATCCGTACCAAAAAGGAACTATCGAAGCGTTTTGTTCGACTTTTTGGTAAATCCACTATATATGGATGGAAGTTCTGTCTGCGTCTGGTAGTCCGGTGGAAAAAAGGTTCAATTTGGTCAAAAAGAGCACTCGCACACTCACCAAAATGTAGCCGATAAAATACTGTCAAACAAGCAACCTTACGACGATGCTCCAGCGTCTGCAATTTTTTATTTGTAAGGTTGTTGTTGTTTATGAGTTTGCGGGCTCTTCCGTCAACAGAGTCTAGCGCATACGGTAAGTGCCAAATTCTAAGTAGATATCGTTAAAAGGCCCCATTTATCGTTTTCGATGGTCGCATGCTGGCCCCACTGATATCGCTTTAGCTATTCAACAAAAATGTACAACTTGTGCGACAAGGATGTTGCCTTCAATGTTTACTTTGCAAATCTCCTTGCTTGCGAATCAAACCTTAATTTGTAGTTCAAGGGCGTGAAATGGCAATAAAAATGGAGTTCGCACATTTGGTTCCCTTTTTCCTCGACACCTAGACCTACTTAGCTTTGAAGGGCATTTTGTATGCGCTCAGCATTACGCCTTGAGTTTATGCGTAAGTTTAAATGGGGGAAAAAGCTTACATACGGTAAATTTTTTTAGTTCTCTTTTTTCAGCCGGTGTCGTTTTCAGTCATTAAGACTAGACTTTTCTTGCACAAGACGTTAGACGTGAAGGTATCTACTTTTTAAATCTCAATTTTTGTATTTAAAAACAAAATGAAACATAGGAATGTCAACCTTATCTAGTGTCATATAGTAAGCTTGATAGATTGTCTGTATATAAAAAGAGATGTTTCCATTCCATTGTATGTAGGGCTAATATCTGAGCACGAGGGTACTATGCAGAGAATAGGTATATGTTCAAACAAAAATTAATCACTTAATTTCAAATAGACATTGTATTAAAAAAGCACAAAATTTATAAAAAATCGCTCCTCCCTAAATAGATATTCCATTCCTGCATACTTCAAGTGACAGATTTGTACCAAATGACAAGACAGATGACATGACAATGACAGATTTGACAATAAAAAGAGTATCAAAAATGGAGAAATGTAAAGATTACCTTAAATTTTGTGCGCCATTCATTGATTACACTATGTAATTTTTAGATATTTTTATTGAGAACAGCGCAATTTTTGCTACACTTGAGTCAAGTGTTTATCTAATATTCCAATTTGGAAACATGACCTTTCTTCCAGAAATTTAATTGTTTAGAGCAGATAAAACCGCAAAAAGCTGCTAGTGATATCATGAGGGCACATTTAAGTCAGGCGGCGGTCGCATGGTGCGTTTTTTTTACTACATCGCCGGTTTTACTATGGAACTATCCGCTGGTATAGAGTAAAGCCGGCGATGTAACGAAAACAGAGGTGCGTACAGATTGCTACTACTGCAACTGAAATACGCAACGTGCGCAGAATGTTACATTACAAGTTCCAATACAGCATCTGTAAGCACCATTATTCAAAAAACTGAAAATTTACGGATAGCTAATGGTGCGTACAGATTGCTGTAATGGAACTTGTAATGTAACATTCTGCGCACCACCACGTCCAAATACGCTACTAGCAATCTGTACGCACCATTAGAGCAGGCAACGAGCGCTCTCTACTATGGCTCAGTTCGCGCTCGAGAGGCGTCCAAATCATGGGAACTTTTTTTGCAAGTTACATTACTAGCAACTTTGTACACTTATGGTGCGTACAAATTTCGGTGCGTACAAATTACGTTCCGTATTTGAACGTGTAGTGCGCAGAATGTTACAAGTCCCATTACAGCAATCTGTACGCACCATTATCCTTAAACGTGCCCTAAGCCGTAGTTTGTAAACAAGTCGATTACGACTCAAAAACAAACGACAAATTATGAATCAAACTTCAAATATCAATCAATTCATTATTTCTTAGGTTATCAATCGAGCGAATATTTCCGAACAGAGGTCTGTTATGTATTCAGTTTAAGATACTCTTGTTACAAAATGAAAGAACGTTTTGTTCGATTGCGTGGTGGGTTGTAGACGAGTGTATCGTGGCCTTTGCTGATTTTAATGTGGCAATTGACCTTTCTGTGAGGTAATCTTTGCAAACATGTGCAATTTACATTTAATTGATAGGCAATAAAGTTTTATTTTAATTATAATATGGTTTTCCGGATTAGCATGTCGATTTATTGGAAAACTTAAGGATTTTCGATTGCGAAGGCACTAGGTATCTGATGACGGCCTCTAGCTGTCAACCAGGAGCTTTCTCATTAATTTCTTTTTTGTTTTTTCTATAAATTTTGGATATGATTTGACTTGACATTTATGATTTTTCTATCCATAAACCGAAATACAAGTTGACATTGATTATAAGTTGACATTCACTTCAATATTGACATTTCTTTATTTTGTATATTATTATTAATAATTGACAGACATAATATGTTTAAATTTAGAATGTCAACAAAAATGTCGTAATTTCAAGCAAAATAAAAGTTAACTAAATTGAAAATGTAAAGGATATAATATTTTTTAGTTAATTTATTTGTATAATATTTAATTAATCTCAAATGTAAACTTGGTGTAAAAATATAGCATATTAGCTGAAATAAATGATTTGAATTTGAATCTTACTTAAGTATCTATATATCATAAAAAAGCTACAGTGGTTTGGACATTTGGAAAGTATGAGCGAAAAAAGATTTAGGTACCTACGGAAGAGGTGTACAGAGCAAGAATAGATGATGTTGTCGGAAGGGGCCGTCCTAGGCAAAAGTATGCCAATCAGTCAAAAGTACCCGTAACCGGGGATCATGTATGAAAAGATTGATGAGCGTGAAGGAAGCGAAAGTTATATGTCTGGATCGTAGCAATTGGTGTTCCCTTATATCTGCCTACCCCAAAGGGAGACAGGCGTGAGGTTATGTATGTAATAAGGAAAGCTCGAGGGAAACCAGGTAACAATAAGTTGGATTAAAAAAAAAGCATTTAAAAAGCCAGGTCCTTGGGGAGGTGCCAGAGGCTTCATCAGCCTTTCTGGTAAAATAATATGAAAGTATTTAAGTTCCACCAACATCACTTAGGGCACCAGTTTACTATAAAGTGTGTCTAAACGTATTTTACTCTCTAATACTCTAACAACCACATCTGTGTAAAGTAATAAATAAGTATAAAGAAATTTATCATCCCATACATCATTATTAAAGTAGATATCGATCCATCGAAACTTGAATCAACAATTGGATCATCAAAGCCGGGATTACATCCCACCCAACCTTGCGATTGCGCGCGAAACGCTGCACCGAAATAACTTCGCATTTCTCTGAACTAGTAAACCGCAATCGCGCGCATAGCAACCGTTGCGCAAGGTTAACTATAGCAGACAGACGGCCAATCAGCGCGCGGGATTGCCGTGACGTCAGCAGCCACGCCTGCGCGCGCCTCCGCGCCATGTTTATTGTTGGAATGATGCTTTCGATTGAACTGGAACGTGAGCGATCGTTCGTTGCACGCGAAGATAACTTTATCTTAGTACGATCGAGCCCCTTTTCTGTTATCTCAGTGCATACGCACGCACACAAGCAAGCGATGATGCGAAATGAAAGAAGGACCGTTTTGTTTGTGTGACTGACGCTGTATGTCTGTCTAACCAATCGAATTACAATCTCACAATTAATTAAACAAAATATTAAGTATAATGACTGAATTTGAAATTAGAACACGGCTTTCGAATACAGTTTATTTATATTTGGAATTGCGCGCCATCCATGGAAAATTCTAATACTTAACATGGATCTAATAAATTAATAACTCTGGAAATGCTGTTTATAAAATCTCCAATTTCATACATAGGAACCTATTACTATTGTGGACAATGGGTTCAAAAAACACAGTACCTACACTAAATAAATAGAATCCCCAGACAATCACACCAACTACATGGCCTCACAGTAAGCATAGCTTGTGTTATGGGATACCATGTAGCGAACCTAGAATATAAATACATAAATACACTATGCACACGTAAAATCTGTAGGTAGTTTATATTATGTACAAACATTTACCATAACCAGATTTCGAACACACATCTCTATCGCGCCTCTAATAATCACCCACTGCGCCATGCCATGGCGAAATTTCTCACATGGTAATGTCAAAAATTTATTGGCAACTGATTTGCAATATAAGATTACTGGGGGATTCGTGACGGTATACAGGGTCCGCCTATAATAGTCAATTATATTTTAATAGCAGATTAGGAATGACGAGTGGGTGTGAATTACGAAAAAAATAATTTTTTTTAATAATTTTTCGTACTACATTAAAATTTCAAGATTCTTCTTAGTAAGTAAAATTTAAGTTTAATCTTCATTTTATGACTACATACAATAAGATGGAAACGTTTTAATTACTTGCTGTGAAGTTATAAGCTACAGATTAAACTTAAATTTTAACCACTTAGAAGAATTTTGAAATTTTATTTTTTGTAATATGTTCAATAAAAATTTTTTCGGAATTTTCCCACTCTCCGGAATCCACCCACTCATCATTCTAAATCTGCTATTAAAATATTATTGACTATTATGTGGCGACCCTATATATCGTCGTTACCTATCTGCCTTTCCAGCCCTTCAATCCTACGCCTACATGGGCAGGCCTACGCAGATGGAATTTCAAATGGAAATACAAATTTCTTGTAAGTGGAACAATCACTTTCTTGACTTACAATAAATCAATATTATTTTCCAATAAATCGATTTGTAGCCATGACGGTTGTCATTTAGAACGTGCGCGTTACTCAAGTTCCTATTGTGAGAGGTTGCCGTGTCTTATTTACATGACAGACCTGCCTGTCATTTTAACTGAGTAGCTGTCAAGATCGAGACACCAGCATTTTTTTAAAGTTTTTCGCAAAACTTATACTATCCATCTCATATTATCAACCAAAAAAAGGCTTGTAATACGCTTTTAGTTGTTTTACTTAAAAAAAAATATTTTGGGATTAAGAGCTAAGTAAGCATATTGTAAGTATGGCAAAGTAAAGGTTTGAAAATGATATTGTCTTAGGTTTTCACGATTCATAATTTAAATAAAACTACTTTTTAACCGGATTAATCGCGTATAATTTATATTTTACATTTTAACTCGACGTTTGGGTGTCTTTGCAGACCCCGTGGTCACGAGCGACTGAGGTGTCAGGCGTCAGGTTGATAGTGGAAAAAGTTATAGAAAATGGTCACACAAAGTGCAGTCTTATCGCCGGAAAGAAAATTCTTCCAGCGGGGCTAGTATGCGACCATCGACAACGATAATTCGGGTTTTTTATCGATTTTTCTTAAGATTTGGCACTTATAGATTGTATTTTTTTAAGAATATGGCATCTTTGATTCCATGAGCCCTATCATAGTATCAAATTAAGTAATTCTGTCTAGTAAGGTGCGTATATTAGCTAACATAATAGGATAAAATCATAGGTTAATATGTATCTTGTCGATTCGAGTATTTATCGATGGTTGCATGCTAGCCCAGCATACACACATTCATGTATACTGTCTCCTATTGGGGTAGGCAATTGCTACGATCCAGACAAACCTCTATCGCTCCCTCCTCGTTCATTTATCTTTTCATAAATGATCGCTAGTTACGGGTACTTTTTTTGTATTTTTGCTACACGATTATATGGAAAATTATGAATCGATTTTCAATATTCTTGTTTCATATGATAGAGAATACTCCAGAGGTGGTCCCATATTCTAGAACAATTTTAAATTTTTGAGAAAATATGTATGAATACTGTGAAGATCTACATTGACGACCAAATTTTTGACGTGAAGTCGGTTTTTAACCGACTTCCAAAAAAGGAGGAGGTTCTCTATTCGTCTGATATGAATTGATTTTGAAAATTCTTGTTTCATAGATAGAGGATACTTCATAGTTGGTCCCATTTAACTTTCATATAAATCGGTTGAGAACTTCATTGAAAATTTCAAACTTTTGAAAAATTTAAATTTTCATTGAGTCATCTACGTAAGCATTTCGGAGAATGTTAACGTTGATGACATTCTCAACTCAGCTAAACTTTTGACGTGAAGTCGGTTTTTTTAATGCTCTGCATTCGTTGATTATTTATGTTGTTGAACTCGGGGTTTAAAAACATACCAAACGTCAGCAAAAAACTCACCCATCATATTCGACATGAACTTAGAGCGGTCCATAGGCGGGACCCACTTGGAGGCCATCGGCAAGATGGCGGGCCAGGTGGCTCCGAGCAGGAAGCCGAGCAGCACTCGCAGCGACATGAGCCAGCCGAAGCCGGCCGCGGCGGCTCCGGGGGACAGGATAGTCAGAATGCTGGCGAGGAGGGTGCTGTAGCCGAACACTCGTCTGGTGGAGAGGGAAATTGGTTAATTATGATTGGTAAATATAAAATAAAATCCCCTAACAATCACACTAACTACATGGCCCCAAAGTAAACATAGATTGTGTTATTGTTATGGGATACCATGTAGTGAACTCCCCCTTGTTCACTACATGGTATCCTAGAATATCTATACAAATATATAAAGCTGAAGAGTTTGTTTTTTTTGTTTGTTTGAACGCGCTAATCTCAGAAAATACAAGTGGGATTTGAAAAATTATTTTTGCATTTGATAGCCCAACGCTTGAGGAAGGTTATAGGCTATATTTTATCCCGAAATTCCTACGGGATCGAAAGTTACGCGGCTAAAACCGCGCGCGGTGGCTAGTAAATACATAAATAGATAAACACTCAGACACGGAACATTTTTTTTTTCTTGTTCCGTGCGGGGATCGAACCCGCAACCACTGGCGTCTGAGGCGGATAGGTTTACCGCAACGCCAAAGTGGTTATCACATGGTTTGATTGTATCTGGCGCTTGAAAATGACCCGACGTAAATTTTGCGTCGCTTGCCAATTGTTTATTATATATTTTTTTTTTATATTGTAAGGATAGGACGTTTGTCTTCCATGCCACCTGATGGAAAGTGAGCATGAAGACTATGGTGTTACACGTCCATCCACGAGAAACCTATTCACTCGACACTTAAAAGTTCCAGGACTGTAGTGGTCAGGAAAAAAAGACGCAGGCAGATTGTTCCACTCCTTGGCAATCCGTACCAAAAAGGAACTATCGAAGCGTTTTGTTCGAATTCTTGGTAAATCTACTATATAGGGATGGAAGTTCTGTCATGTATATTATGTTTAGTTCAGCTGTGGCAGCACATGTCAACGATTATGTTTATTTCAAGCGCAAATTATGGCATTGTTACTATGCGCTGCTTAGCCAATTAATGAACGAGCGTTGACGACAGACCCAAGTGCGAACAAAAAGGTGTTAAAAGCCTAAGCGTCAATCATCGCTGTCACTGATAACTAAAGATATTGTAATGCATTTTTAATGAAACCCTTTTTGTTTCACTTCCAGTTATAAGCTTGCTAAAGAAAATTTAATTTAGAATAAACAGTGCTTTCAACCGACTTCCAAAAAATGAGGAGGTTCTCAATTCGTCTGTATTTTTTTTGTGTCTTTGTTAATCGTTTTTGAAAATTCTTAATTCCTATGATAGAATATACTTCATAGTTGGTCCCATATAAATTTCATCGAAATCGGTTGTTTCAAATTTTTGAATGAATATGTATGATTTCGGAGAATGTTTACGTGGATGACATTATAACTCGGCCAAAGTTTTGACGTGAAGTGGGTTTTTGTAATGCTCTGCATTCGTTGATTAAATAGATTGGTGTCAATAGAAATAAACTGTTTATTCTTTAAACTGGTGTCAATTTCTATTCATATTTATTTTTAATACGTAAATAAAATTACTCATACTGAAAACCCCACTTTTTTCTTCCAAATGAAACTTATAAGTGGTAGCATTATTACCTATAATAATTCCTCTGAGTAAAGATTTCTACAATAGATTACTCAGAAACTAATTACTTACAACGTGAACGTGTTTAAAACAAACCAAAGAATAATACTTTAGTTATACTCGCATATTCAATTCCAATGTAACTTAAGAATCATCATAACGTCTAACTAAACTATTGCCCGCTATCTCGTGAAAAAATCTCTCGAAAACTCGAATAGCCATTGGAGTATGACAGAATTTTTGAAATTCGACAAGCGTTCAAACTTTATTATGTATGGAATACCTACTAAATCAAATAATATTATTCTACATAATATCTCATCCATCAATGACAGAGGCACGATGGATATTTTTTTTCGTAACTTATGGGAGACAGGCAAAAAAAATTTGATTGTCTTTTGTGTCCATGATTCATTAATCAAATCAATAATAAGAACCGGATTTTTATACTTTACATTTGTCTCGACGTTTGAATTGAGTATCATTTCTGGCGAGCTATACACGTTGCGTCGTTGAAAAAGATCTGTTTGTCCCGCAAACAGAAACAATCTCTACTCTAATAGAATATTCTTCACCCTCTCGAATATTACAGCTCTTTTTAATACAAGGAGCTACCAGTAGACAACTTGCTGAAGACTACTGCGATGATTCCATCGAGACTGAGTGTTGGAAATACTTTGTTTGTTGCGATTCACGTGACTGTTTTACAAGCGACGACATAAAGATCTTACAATATTGGAAAGACCGACAGTCATCGTTCCCATTTTTATCAACCTTGGCTAAAGGGATTTTAAGTACCTATCTACACAGGCAACTAGTAATCATAGTGAACGAGCTTTTCGGCTGCCAGATTCACTATAACGGCAAAAATATCTCTCTTTACTGGAACCATGTCAATTTATCTATGTGAAATCATTTTCGTACACGACAAATACGAAAATTGTAAAAAATAGCAAGCTTTGAACAGTAAACGTATTATTTTAAAGTTTTTATTGAGTGATTTAACCAACGAAAGGCGATGACGATCACGCCGCCATTTTTTGCCACCGATCAGATTTTAGTTCCACGCCGCGCCGCCGCGCGCCGTCGTCGACGATTTTGTCATCGGCGCACTTGTCTACTACGTATTAGAGAGACGAAAAAATATACAAAGACGTTTTTTATACAATACAATGCAAAAGATGATGTATCAATTGTTAGACAATATTTAAATAAGGCATTGTGATTCGAAGTTGCGTCGACGATGAGCAAATATTGACTCTTAAATAATCACTGTGTATAAAGTGATGAGCATATTTTTCCTCCTAGTAGGCCCCTATCAATATGACTTATACAATCCGTTTCAAATGAGAATAGGACTGGCTTAGCGCCATATTGTGACGTCATAGCTGTCAATTCGAACCAGTTAGGTAGAGTCAGCAAAACAATATTATTTAATTTCGATATTAAGATATAAAAACTATTTCGGTTTTTAAATTTCTTCCATTCCACTTAATGATGAAAATTAATTTTCTGAAGAGTCATCCTCGTCGTATAATGTTGGCATGGTTTCCGCGCGTATTCACCACGCATCCTCTTTACTGTCGCGTGTCAATAAAGTTTAAAAACTAATTAAATAGTGAGACAAAATAATCAAATGAAGTTTTTATTTCTATTCGCTATAATACTCTGATAAACAAAATAAGTAAAATAAATAGTTATTTTTACTGATATTTTTTTTTATGCTGACCGTAATTTTCAAGTGATGTTAGACAGATAGATGTCATTCACATTCCTATTCTCATTTGAATCGCATAGTAAACCACTGGTGATTTAGGTTAACCTAATGATATGAGATCAAACTCTTTTCCTAGTGCAGAATGCGGGAGATCTGAGTTCGGGTCCAAGCCGGGATCGATTTTATTTATTATTTTTATCTATAACATCTTTTCTTAGTTGTCCATTTCTCGTTGAATCCCTCCAAAGCAGATAGTAGTTTAGTTGTGTTTTTAATAGCAGATATTCGTGTTTTGTTTTACTTTAATATAAGCAAGTTTTTTTTAAGCAACTAATTTCAAAAGTGCTCTAAAAGTACTAGACCAGTTTTTTTTATTATTCTCAGTCGTACACTCTTGACAGAGTGGTCGTGGTTGCTCTGATGGCGTATAAGGTTGACGGTACGCGTACATGTTTAGTTAATTATTTCGGCTTGAACAGTTTTTCTAGCAATGTCTCTCCATTTTTTTCGATTTGCTGCATTATGAGAGCATTCCATCATGGTAGTCTGAGTGGACTATTTGATAGGGTCTGTCCATCGAATGGGTGATCGGCCTCTAGATCTTTTTCCCTCTACATGACCCTGCACCACCAGTCTTTCGATAGAGTACTCTTTCCTCGATATGTGGCCAAAGAATTTTAATATTCGTAAATGAACAGTCGACGAAAGACGTTCCTTGATCTTTTTTTATGGTTTTGCATTAATTTGCTTAATTATTGTTTAAGATCTGAAAAATATACTAAATAAAATGTCTCGAGTAAAATAAAAGCGTCTGGACGTCAAACGGGAATCCCAGCCCAGGTCTTGGTCGGGTGTTCATTTAGTATAATTTTCAGAACTACTAGACCAATTTAAATTCACGCTAACATTATCTAGACATAGGCTTTTATCACGAGATTAGGAGCTACGTGGGCGAAGGAAGACACGCGGAACTGATAAGTTTGTGGTAGATAAGAAGAAAATGTACAAAATCCATCTCGTGGATGGGCGTGTACCACCTTAGTCTTCATGTTCACTTAACATCAGGTGTCATGGAAGACAAACGTCCCATCCATATTTTATATAAAAAAAAAATAGTCCAATTGGATAAGTAGGAAATGTACAGAATGCGTTACAAATCTGTCAAAAACATTTACTTGAATCTGAACTTTATACCCTCGGCATTAAGTTAAAATTGGTTGGGGAAATTTGACAGGTAGGTAATGTATCACTTGATCTGCTGCCTATCTACCACAAAAAATAAAATAATTTTGAAGCTTGCTTCTTGGATAAATATTCCACTAATATTATTCCTTTTGTGCCAAGCTACCAAAGTAGATCAAAATTATAATAATGGTCTCTTATACTACACATTATTTATACTCGTATTTTTTTTGTTTGCAATAATCGAAACTCGATCTAAAAAGGCAAACTATCGTCTCGATCGCACAGTTGCTATGCGCACGCACGGTTCATTCGGCTCACAGATATCGCGTTACCATAAATAATAATTCGAAAATCAGTTGCGTGTTACTTTTTGTAACGACAATGTGGGTGGTTAGCTTGGATTCAGTCGCCATTGCGTGCCGTTCGCTCCAGATGGAAGAAAATAACTGTCAGATATATGAAACGAGTTTTGTTCGAATTCGAAGAGTACTTTTGAAATTGCTTTATTAGTGACAGACTGTTACGCGCGGTTACATCTTTGTTCTCTCTCTGCTCACCCTGTAGGCAATTCTTGACTAAATTGGTTCGCGCGGTTTTACCCGCGCAACTTTGAATCCCGCGGGAATTTCGGGCCTATGTGCTATTCCAGATCGTGCACTATCACTATGCCAAATTTCAACCAAATCTGTTGAGCCGTTCTGCCGTGATTGAGTTACAAACATCCATACATCCAAACTTTCACATTTATAATATTAGTACGGTGGACTATTACACTACACTCCTCCTCCTATCGACATTTTCTTCGAATATGGCACTTAGAGTATGTATTTTTTAAGAATATGACATCTTTGTTCAGTGGCATCTTTGTTATGGTGCGCATTTAACAAAATAACAAAATAATATTTATCTTGTCTATTCGACTATACTGGATACCGTAGCCTTTTAAAAAGGAATGAATTTTTCAAATCGGTTCCTGTTTTTTTGGGTTTCTCTAACGCAAATAAACAAAGTAAGAACTTTAAAGTTAATATTATTTTTATAGAAGTATAGTCAATAAATCTTCACTACGCTTGATTTTTGCCGTAGAACAGTAAATGAAATGAACCCTAAGGTCTTGTAAGGAAACCTCAAATCCAGAGTCATTCCCGCGCAGTGCTAGGACCTTTATCGTCCTGGCAACAGTGGCAACCGAACATTCATGATGCGTTCTGGAAATATTTGATGACGAACCACTTCCGCCCTAGGCCCGTATGCTACATATTTGACATAGTCGTCACTTATCAAACATGATAGAGAGGACAAACGCCCGTGCTAAAAAGGTCTAGAAATAAAAAAAAAAACTATTCCACATTTAAAAAAATGCGCTCTTTTAGATTACATTTCACAACATAATGAGGAGTTTTCTGACAGCTCATAAAAATTTGTTCAACAAACCTCTATAGATGGCACTTTTAAAAAGCCAAAGGCGTTAAGTGTGTATACTATAATGTAGGTAAGTGGTATCTACCATCTATGGTTCTTTAGAAGTTCAATTTCTGATACACACGTCAATAAATTTATTTTACTTTAAAAAACGCAGTGTGGAATAAATGGCTATATGAAAGACAAGCTTCGCGTTTTGTAAAGCGCCATCTATCGAAGCCTTTTGTACCGTTTTGTTTTTTTAATGAGCTGTCAGAAAATCTCTCATTGTGGTAAACATATTTTTGTTTACTGCAAATATGGGATTATTTAATTTGTCTTGTCATACTTATATGTTGCCAAGTTTCATTGCTTTATCGGTTCAGTCATTAAATAAAATTAAACTTCATTAAAAATGTTTCTATGCTTTGAATGCATATTTACAAATATTAAAACTGAAGTTAAAATTTTATTTGTTCAATCAAACGCGCAAATCACTGAAACTACGAGTAGGAGGTACATTCTTATTTGTCTTTGATATCCTGAAAACTCAGGAAAGTGGGTAATTTTCAACCGACTTCCAAAAAAGCAGGAGGTTCTCAATTCGTCTGTTTTTTTTTGGGTCTTTGTTAGACGATATTTCAGACATTTTTTTGTTTCATATGATATTGGATACTTCATAGTTGGTCCATATAAATTTTATCGAAATCGGTTGAGTACTTCATTGAGAATGTTAACGTGGATGACACTATTAAGTCGGCCAAAGTTTTGACGTTAAGTCGGTTTTTTAATGCTCTGGATTCGTTGATTCTTTGGGGTTTTATTTAATCATAATATTCTGAGCCGATTAAAAGTTTGCGAAAAATCTCACAAAACTGCCAGTTTCTAATACATTTTCAAATATAGCGGTAGTATCTCATATCAACCCTGTTTACGTTTTATTTCTTAGACCTTGTTCGTAATAATTAAAAAAAAAAAACTAATGAATAAACGTCATTGATTTTGATAAAACGTTAATAGAAACATCAATGAAGCGTATTAATCTCAGTTAAAACCGTCTCGACAAGGACTCATTGTTTGCAAGTATCTTCAGTTAACCCAACCGACCCTTCCCATTGATGGTTTCTCGAAAATTCTACGCAGAATAATGGTCCGGTCGCCCGGTCGCGTGTACCTAGGGTTGTCAACCATACTGTTTTTAACATTATTATACTGTTTTTCACTACATTACACTGTTTACTGTTGAACAAAAATAAAGTATAAAAAATACTGTTTTCAGCATAAAAAGCAAAACACTTTATATTAGGCTAGACTTTTATTATTACCTAGCCACCGCGCGCGGTTTTACCCGCGTATCTTTTGATCCCGTGGGAATTTCGGGATAAAATATAACCTTCCTCAAGAGTTGGGCTATCAAATGCAAAAATAATTTTTCAAATCCCACTTGTAGTTTCTGAGATTAGCGCGTTCAAACAAACAAACTCTTCAGCTTTATACAATTATTAGTATAGATTTGTTCAAGAAGCTCTAAAAACTTGTGTTGAAAACATTAAATAAATTGAATACTGTTTATTTTTCCAAAATGCTGTTTGATATTATTTTCAGGCTCAAATATACTTTATTTCTAGGAAAAAAAGTTGACAACCCTACGTGTACCCCGCGATAACAATGTCGGACGGTTAGAGCACCGCCACAGTAATATTATCTACAAAGTATTGTTACTCGGCCGCATCTTTGAAATAAAGAGCTGCACGCCTCGAGCATTTTAATTACATTTGCCTACTTTGTTTACGTCCATTTACTTTTTTGATTTTATATTCAAATTTTTTTTTTTTTTTATATGTGACTAAACCCGCGTTCGGCCTCAATCTCACCTGATGGTAAGTGACGATGAGGTCAAAGATGGAAGCACACGGGTTTAGGAAGGAACTGGCTCTTTATACAATATTGCCGGAACACATTACCGCCGGAGCGGTAACATTTGGCGGCAGACTTTATATAAAGGGTGGTCGCTAGCCAGGCGGACCCAGAAGGGATCCTGCCACCAAGCAATAAATGAGCGACCGAAAAATGCTTGCGCCTCGAATGAAACGTACAAAATCATTTATTATTTAAAGTATAAAAATTCCGCATTCATAAAGTTCAATCAAAAATTGTTTCGGCATACAGACAGTCGCATGCCGAGATCGAGGCGCGTAGTTATAACTCGCGCTTTGTCAGTTTGCATGAGGTTGAAATACTGTATAGATAATATTACTGTGGTTAGTAGCACCGCATGTTGACAAAGGAATACCGTAATGTATTCGCGCGTATGGCTACAACGTGATTTGAACAAATCGGTTTTTAAACGGTTTTCTGCTGTAGGTATAAGGTTAGGTTTATGAACGGGTGACAGACGATTTTGAATTTAAAATGCTTTTGGGATTCGATTTTTGAAATTTACTTTTTATTTCACTGGATTACTCGTGTAGTGTAACGTGTGTAAAATGTGGTAACTTTTGTACTTGTACAACAAATAATAAAAAAGTACAACTTAGTGAAAATAAAGGGTTATTTTTTTGAAGATGAAAACATTTTAAGAGAAGGTTTAGAATAATATGTGGAATCATTTTATGACAAAAAAATTATACGTATATTTTTTTTAAATTGAAATTTTACAATTCTTTTGAGTGACCCAAATTTTCTGAATATTGAAAAATCGGGGCTTAATGTACGTCTTAATACAAATAGTTGGAATTCTTGCTATTTAGTCGTAAATAACAGATTAAACTAAAATGTTGTTATCGTTGTAATTTTTTTTTTTCGTAAATTGAATCCACACATCATTCTTAACCTTCTCCTAAAATATTTTGATCTTCATAAAAAAGACCCTACATATGCTTCAACTATAGTGGACACTAGGTTAAAGCACAATAGCTTAATGTATGTATGTATCAATTATATTGGTAAGGTCTCCTAACTATTTATCATGGACGCGTCAGTACTGTTGGCAAGTATCGCCATTTTGTATCAGCATACGAATTTGGGTCACTTTTTACATACATACATACATAACCTCACGCCTGTCTCCTCTTGGGGTAGGCAGAGACAAGGGAACACCAATTGCTGCGATCCAGACATACCTCTTTCGCTTTTTCCACGTTCATCAATATTTTCATAAATGATCGCCGGTTACGGGTCTTTTTAACTAGGCCCCTTTTCAAAATGTGGTCACTTTTTATGGCGCTTTATTTATTTATAATATGCTTTTCTATATTTCTTTTGTTTCTCTGTTTTACTAGCGATATATTTATTAAATGTATGTCTAGTGCAAATAAATGAATTCTCTATCTGACAAATCGATTTGCTTCAAGAAAAGCAATTTGAATGGACATATTACGTTGGCGTATAAAGCGAATACATTCAGTAGGTGTATTCTACTGAATTAAGCTTTATTATTGCCAATGTTTGTACAGTTTCTTTTTTTTTTCTATACAACTTGGGGTTGTCTGGTAGAGATCGCTCTGAAGCGATAAGGCCGCCCATTGTACCATTCTTAAGTTTGTCCTTTAATTGTTTTTTTTTCTCCTTTTGTAATGTGTGCAATAAAGTGTTAAAAAAAAAATATTATTTATCTACCTATACCAATACGAGTAAAGCCAAGTAAGGTTAATTTTGTCAAGGATACAGGATCAAGTAATTGCGTTTAAAACTACTAACGCCAATCACAAATTAACCTCTAAATTCACTTGTTCTTGTTTATAGCCCCAGTAATAACAACTCTAATAGTCAATCGACACGAGGTAAACAATGAACCACCAGGTTTTGCGAATCAGCTCGGCAATTCTTGTTACAAGATGCTATAGGTACCAGAAATAGGTACGCGTGCGATTTGTGCCACGAGGTACAAGTGAAATTGGAGCCTTGGATAAAATTGAAATACTATTCAAAACTTTATACGTACAGAAGGCAGCCGATCAAGCGTTCTAAACTGATAAAAAAAATGTAATTGAATCTGCACTCTATGCCCTCAAAATTAAGTTGAATATTGGTTGGAGACATTTTGCAGGTTTGCAACGCTTGGTCTGCTGCCTTCTGTACCTTCTATCTAGTATTTGCATTTTGGTATTCGTTATATCAAAACGGAAATGTCCACTTAATTTTTACTAGGAGTAGCCCTACAGCTAGGGTTGTCAACCATACTGTTTTTCACAACATTATACTTTTTACTGTTGAACAAAAATAAAGTATACGAGATACTGTTTTCAGCATAAAAAGCTTGTTTAAAATATGTGTTTAAAAACATTAAATAAATTGAATACTGTTTATTTTTCCATAATACTGTTCGAAAATCTTTTCAGACTCAAATATACTTTATTTAAAAAAAAAGTTGACAACCCTACCTACAGCTCCTGTAGGGATAAGTGCGTCGAAAAAGACGACTGATCGGCATCCCTTGAATTTGAGTCCATCTTCTATAAGAAGTCTATCGCCAAATATCAACGCTATCGTGGTGATGTGGCTCTATATTACGAGGAGACATATTTACTTTCTGAGCCCATGTGCTTTGATCACTTACAACCTTTGGAGATTTCATCAAACTCGTGATTTGATGGACAAATCCATTGACAATACTGTACAAGTAAGCACACTGATGAAATTTTTCTAGCAAAACTTCGTCACAAAAATTACAGACGCTGGAGCATCGTCGTAAGGTTGCTTGTTTAACAGCTACATATCGGCTACATTTTGATGAGTGTGCGAGTGCTCTTTTTGGCCAAATTGAACCCACTCCTTTTTACCACCGGACTACCAGACGCAGACAGAACTTCCATTCCTATATAGTGGATTTACCAAGAAGTCGAACGAAACGTTTCGATAGTTCCTTTTTGGTACGGATTGCCAAGGTGTGGAACAATCTGCCTGCGTCTGTTTTTCCTGACCACTACATTCCTGGAACTTTTAAGTGTCGAGTGAATAGGTTTCTCGTGGATGGACGTGTAACACCATAGTCTTCATGCGAACTTTCCATCAGGTGGCATGGAAGAAAAATATAAAAAAAAACTTTATTCCCAATCATCATCTTTATACTCGTCTCAAAAACAAGTTCTAAAAAAGTTCCGCTCGGCGCATGAATCAAAGTGACGTTTTGAAGCGGTTCCGAACGGTCCCGGGATAAATCATCGATATAATATTCTGATGCATAATTATTGCGAGGGTTAATAACACTCGAAAACCAGAAACGCAGCGGTCATAAGAACCTAATTGTTGTTTGCATATACAGGGTGAGAAGTAAACTTAAACTTAGTCTTAATGTTAAGCAATATGTTAATTTTATGTCGTACAACAGAAACAATTTTCTCGTTCATTTTCAACGTGATTTAGCACCCTAGACGCGAATAAGGGACTAAGTTTGACACGTGCATCTGTCTGTGGCGTCATCGTAGTTCTTAAACGAGATAGGTCTTAATAACTAAAAAAATATGCTAAATAAAAATCACTCTAACAACTGAGCTACCGGGCTCTATACGCCATCGAAATTACTAAGCATATTCTGTTTATACGTTATATTGCTAACCTTTGTTGCTAACATGTTAGCATTACCTAGTAAATACAAAAAAAAAAAACTTAAAGAGATGGGTCTTAGCTTTATTAGTTGGTATTCCAAGCAGTAAAGCTTTTATTAGAAGTAGTGATAGGATCCGATCCAATTTTGGATGTCTTACTTAGTAGCATTTTTATACGCCCACTTTGTCACACATACTCTATCTGAATGCTTTATTGACAAACACTTTCGCGCCCTCCATCTATCCCCCGTCGTTTTGATGAAAAAGTGAATACTTGTGGGTACTCGCTACTGTGCTACTTTTCCCTTTATTTGTACGCAACACTTATCTAAGTAGCTACTTGACCAATCTATAAAGGGGAGTATTTACATTTATGTATGTTTGTTTGTAATGAATAAACTTAAAAACTACTGGATTGATTCTAAAAAAATATTTTATTATTAAGAAGTTTACTATGAAGTCATGTTAGTTTAATTTATGTTGACATATTTGGACTAGATGCAATGTGAACGATGACTTATTTATCTCTCTATTTTAAAGCCATAAACAATTAAGTCATATTTTAATTACAATACACCCTGTGAGTAATGCATTTAATAAACAAAGCGTGCTCAAGCGTGAGGTGATATGATGAAGAATTGGTTTCCTCGAATTCTTTCATATAAATGACAGATTTATATACTACTCGCTGCGCCTGCGGCCACAACGGTGCCCGGTTTGCAGTTTATTATTTCTTAGTTAATAACTTTTATGCCAAAACAAGAATAGGGTACACATATACACGTATAAAAAGTTAAGTTCATCTCATTGTTGGATTTATGAAAAAAAATACAGTTTTTACGAAGATGCCATATGACAAAATTAAAAAATTGCTATTTTTTACATTTAATAATTGAGTTTGAATATCCAGTATAAGAAAATAAGTATTAAATTTTAAAATACTTGTTGAAAAGTTAGACATAAGCGGCTTTTCATAGCTTGCTTCACTTTCCATCAGGTTCGATCGATGTCAAACAAGACTTTAAACACAGGAAAACAAATCTCAAACTCACCTGGCTCCAATAACCTCGGCCAGTCTTCCACCAGGCAGCTCCGTGAGCACGTAGCCCCAGAAGAAGCAGCCAAGCAGCTGATTCTTTTGCTTCGTGTCCCAGTGGTAGCGCGTCTGCTCTATGTGCGCGGGGTGCTGCGACAGACATACATACATAATTAAAAAAAAAAAAAAGTTTCATTCATCATAAGAACTTTACAGATCATTTGATGACGTCATCATATACTTCGGCTTTAATTAGTTGTTGAATAAGATATTATAGTAGACAAAGAGACAAAAAAAGGCGGCGGAAAAAAACTATTGGCATTTTTTTTCAGTCAGAATTAATACAAACAGGTACAGTACAAATTGACCGTGACATTTTGCTAATTGTGAGAGCCAAATAGTAGGTGCAATGAGATATGGATGTACATCAAGAACGTACCTACATTACTTCACTCCTGTATCCTTTATGGGGTAGGCAGAACACCAGAGGCTATAAAACTATCTGATGTCACGTTAGACAAAATTAGAAGGTATTATATGATGGAGGGAGACTAGTGCAGTGACAGAGGGTCAGGCTATCTATCGCCCACAAAAACGCAAATAAAACTTCTGTCCCTTAACTTTTTTACAGTATGCCCGGGAAGAGAAGCAGCTGGTACATTCTATCGCTCCCAGTCCAGCATGTAAGTAGCTGCGGGGATAACGCTGGTCAATTGTGACTAAGTCATATAGGGCCTGTAGGTCTTATTCTTAGGTTAGGATGCCTGGTCATCTAATCGTTTATTACTTAGTGGCCTTATAAAACAAAAAATAAATGTATTATCCAGGACATGTAATTATATATGTTTGTTAATTTTAACACTGAATAAGGGACAGAAATTAATAAAGGTCTCCCTTATAGCATTAAGCAAGCTTCAAAGATTGTTCCCAAGTGTCACCGATACACACAGTAAGCAACTAGGTTTTGATTGACACGGCTATCATTTATCATGTAAGATCGACCATTCTATCTGAAATTGAAATCCACCATCAATCACCAATTGTAGCTATATTAAACTATAATTCTCCAACAAGCTCACAACGACACAAAAACTTTCCCTTTCAACTAGTCAGGCGCCAGTCGATTTGCAAATAACGTAAACGCGCGGCGTCGTTTGTTCCTAATCGCTGCGCCCGCGCCGTGGGTGTTGCTTTCGAAACCCACGCGGGTCCTTCGAAATGTTGGCGAAAATTAGACAGAGAACACGTTTTATTATGCCTATACTAACTATTACAATAAGAGGTGACAACAAGCTTAATTTAGAAGCACTTATGAAACATAGTAAGTTTCTTCTGTTGTTAGGGTTTTCATCTGAATTTTATAATGAAAAATGTATACATATTTGAAATAAAGGATTTTTATATTCGTTAAGTACCTGATTGCCATATCACAAGTTAAGCATAGTTTATATATGTATAGATAGCGTTGGGAGAAAATAATATCCAGCATTATTTATGGTATAAAAGTAATCCATCTCATTTGAGAATTTAAAAAAATATTATAATTACTTTAATGGAACCCTTGTCAGGTACTTGATGAGAACCCCTGTGTACCGACTCTGGGATATTAAGGAGAAAATACAGGCGCCAATTACAACATTAAATACAGACGCCAATAATTACACTCTGTTTTGCCTTTCTTCTAGAGTCATAATAACTAACTGAGCCTTACTTTTAAAATTTCCCGCAACTTGAACCACATATTTTCTGTTTTCGGCGAAATTAAAAGTTTAATTTTCTACAATGAAGAACTTTCATACATTTTTATATCCCATTTCTACTTCTACAAGCATTTGCTTGAAGGACTAAAAAATAGGGAGTCACGTAGTATGTCAAAAAAGGTAACGTATTTTACATGCTCTAGAAACGTTCTATCATTAAAATCGATTTGAAACAGTATGGTAGAAAAGCCTTCGAAAACAATCTTCGATTTTCAAAATTCAAAAAGTTTAGCGAGGGGGCCTTACCTCAGTGACATTATGTGGCGAAGCTGTGACATTCGCGACAGTGTCGTGGACGTCGAAGGTCATCTCGACGATGGCGATGGTGAGGTTGACCCGCAGCGCGTAGTTCAGCATGAAGCCGAGAAGCACCATGATGTTCAGCACTTGGACACAGCTGAGGCATCCTGAGGCAAAAAGAACATGGGTTAAATAAGATGTCATATGTTATCGTCTTCAAATTCAAATGAGATATTATCTCAAAAAACAAAAATACTTGATAATCAACGAATGCAGAGCATTAAAAAAACGTCAAAACTTTGTCTGAGTTGCGAATGTCATCAAAATAACAAGAATGTTTATTCTCCGAAATCATACATATTTTTTCAAAAGTTTGAAATTTTCAATGAAGTACTCAACCGATTTCGATGAAATTTAAATGGGACCAAGTATGAGGTATCCTCTATCATATGAAAAAAACTTAATGACGAATTGAGAACCTCCTCCTTTTTTGGAAGTCGGTTGAAAAAATGTTAAATATTTACTTTTTGAGATAAAAGCATAGGTGATGAACGCTCTATTGGATGGAACCATTTGCTACTAATAACAGCGCTGGTTTTCAGGCGTAGCCCTGTGCACGACATTGCCAGTTTAGCATTTATTAATACAGGGTGGTCCAAACAAGAGAGACCAAACTAGATTTCATAAAATAAACTTGTGACAAGATTAATTAAAATATCCAAATCCCAAAAAAAGGGATCATATGAATATTGTTAGTTAAGTTATCACGATCAATATTTTATCCGTCTTACAAAAATAAAAGTCTGTCAATGTGTGTTCGAGACAGCAAGGCAAGGCTAGCATGCGTCCATCGATAAAGACTCGAATCGACAAGTAATATTATTTTGTTATTTTATCCTATCATGTTAGCTAAAATGCGCACCATAATAGATAGAATTACTCGATTTGATACCATGATTAAGCCCATAGACCCAGAGATCCCATTTTGGTTTTATTTATTTTCAAAAATAAAAGAATGTTTCTTTGAAGTAAAATTTGCTATCTCTATTATTTAGAGAAGGCACTTGCCTACTTTCCCTCCAGGCGGAATTAACAAATTCCGCCCTGTATAACAAAGCTGAATGACCTTTTTTGTGTAACGTGCTAATCTCGGAAACCTTAGAAGTACCTATTTTTGACTTCTTTATTTATTATTTTACATGAAAACTCCTTCAGCAGGGCTAGCATGCAACTTAGCATTTTATCCTATTATGTAAGCTTACATGCGCACCATAATAGATAGAATTACTCGATTTGATACCATAATTAAGCCAACAGAGCCAAAGATGCCATATTCTAAAAAAATACATACTCGAAGTGGTATATTCGAAGATAAAATCGATATTAGGCCCGATTTATCTTTGTCGATGGTCGCATGCTAGCGCCGCTGGCCGAACCTCCCGAACCGTCTTTTCTGACCTTTCTATATCGTACATTACAGAACCCACTACGAAACGAAGACTTCAAGATTTAAGAACAGTAAGTACTACTTCGCGTTACAACCATGTATAAAAAAATGTATGGCCCATATTTATATTAAATATATGAATACCATTTAAATTTAAACGTTTTTTATTGCCCACGTGTTGCCAAAGTGCCACGTGTCGCAGTCCTGTCAGGCGAACGGTGAACCCAACTTGACTAACTGATAATTGATGGTATCTACAAAGGAGCCAAAGATCACATGGTAACAAGAATCCAACTTACCACCCTCAAGATGACCTCGTTTTTTATATGGTATTCCATAACTTCTTCCTATCTTAATAATTTGTACGCCTTACACGTACTGGCTGAATTCCATTTGTGTACGTAACGAATGTTTAGTTAATAGATAAATGGACGTCACCGAGACGGCCTTTGCGGAAGACCTACGCTCCACAGACTATAATGGCATAAGCGAAGCTAGAGATAGAACATATTAAAAAAAATGTCTTTCTTAGAACTATGAATGCGGAAAGATAATTTAATTTTTTTCTTTAATAAAATGGACTACTCATGTACTAACTACTTTTTCGAGGTTTTAGCTATGTGACGTCAAAAGAATTTAAAAATAAATAAAAAACGTGTCAAAACCACGCAGTTTCTATTTGCTTTCGGCATTTTATGACGTTCACGTTGCGTTCTATTTTTAAATTGAGGATGGATTATAGTGTCTAGACTTGGTCAACGGTGCGACAAGCAGAGTATTGTGTTTTACAGCATTGTGGATTGTAAAGACAATAATATGACAACTATTTGAAAAGCACTGGCCAGAAAAAAATGTATTTTATGCTCTTCACATTTTTTTAATTTAGAATACTCGTCAACTTACTTCTTATTTTATTCCTAATATCATAAGTTTTTTAAGTTTTAATTTGAGAATACTCTTTTTTTTTGTAAGCAATGGCAGCTTACAAAAAAAGAAACATTTATAGAATCTCCAACTTTCTTTTTCAGACCGAGTCCGACTGTAGAAAGGTGATGGTTCAATGTATTCATATAGGACACTAGTTCATACGCTCGTTTACATTTCATTAATTACTCGATATTGAAAGTCACACGTGGACGTCTGTAATGTTATTAGCTTATTTCTTTGGACTGATATGTGTAATGTATAATTTTGTTGATAATACTGAGGAAATGTGATTAAGAAAGCGCCCCCGACCGTTTTTGATAAGCATGTCGTAAAAGGCGACTAATACGAGCTGACAGTAAATTTCCTTCATGAAGGTTACAAATAGGCATAACTAGGTATTTTAAATGAGTAAATAAATATAAATAAATAAATATTTCTGACAGCATTATCTAGCCCAAATTAAGTTTCTTAAAGAACTTGTGTTATGGTTACTAGATAACAGTAGGCCAAGCACGAACCACTATAGTTTTGGTTATGGTAATCGTAATCGAATTATTTTCTATGAAAACCATAACAGCGCCGCTACGGTCGTTTAAGGAACTAAAATTCAATAGCACGAACTAACTAATCTCGTAATCGTAATGGTAATGGTATAGTTATCGAAAGCTTAAGTATGAGAATCGGCAGCACGAACTTGCTTTTGACAGATCGTATCGTTTTATTCGACAGCCAGCCCTCGTAACATCACTCACCGAAAAATTTTCAGTGAGAGCATTATCGTTACGGTTGTTGTGGTCAAAAATTGTTTTATTTAAGTGATAATAAGTAACTTTAGTGCCTGAAAAATATGTCTATGTTATCAAGAAATCGTCTGTTACGTAGTTATTACTTTTTTTGGCGTTTAGTAAATAGTCTTAGAGAATATGAAGACGAAATCAGGAGGTAGGTTTCTTGTGTTAAATATAGTTAATTTATGGAAATTCTTACAAAATAATTAACTTTTCTTAACAGCAGAGTTTATTAATTAAAGTATTTTTTTACAGGTTTTGTGCGTTCTCTCTTTTTATGCAACAGGTTCGTATCAACGAATTGTTGGTATGGCTAAATATTTAGGTCAGACCACAGTTAGCAAATATGTCAGAGATGTGACTAATGCTGTCAATGATGGAGAGATATTGAGAGAGTTTATAAAATTCCCTACAACAAGAGCCGAAAGAGATCTAATCAGGCAAAAGTAAGATTTTAATTTATATTTAGTCAATGAGTGACGTAAATGTTTTCTGTCTATTAAAAATGTTTCAAATTCTCTCCACAGATTTTATACACAATATGGAATATGCAGTATGGAAGGACCGTGACACCAGTGTGGACACAGGAGGCAGTGGAAGGGACTTACTGATCAGAGGTAGAGCAATGAGGCGTCAACTGGTTGAAAGACTCAATAGGTTGCATTGAAGGATAATAATATGTTGTAATGCGCCAAAACTCATTAAGTATCAAATTTAATATTTATTACTGTTGAATTGATATTTTACTAAACCTCTTTTCATGTTTTAATAGTTAAATTTGTTCTTTGATTTTTTTGTACTGACACTTGCAATAAAAACATTTTGTAGTTAAGTTTTATTAAATATGTATTAAATATGAGACTAGGTATTATTTTGTTGAATGCTGCATGTACCTATCTTGACAGATGTATAATTTTTAAAGCTGCAAGTGTGTAATTTTGTAAGTACTCAAATAATATGATTGGTGTGGCTATTTTGAAATATAAAATAAATAAACTTACTAAGTTGTAGTTAAAATAGTCATTTATTCAGTGCTTCCGTTACAAAAATATGAAAAAATACAATAATTTCTTAAAATCTAAGTTAAATACAAGTAATATTATACAAAAAATTATTTTTTCTTTACACTAATCCCTGACACATTCCCTTTTATATAAAATAAATCACTTATCTTTACTTTTCTCTTCCATAACTTTCCTAAACATAGTCAAAGCTTTATTCATGACTGCAAGCCTTGCAGTTCTTATTAAATAGGAATCAAATATGAGACTAGGTATTATTTTGTTTAATGCTGCATGTACCTATCTTGACAGATGTATAATTTTTAAAGCTTGCAGTTCAAGCTCAAAATCTCGCTGCCGTATTCTCTCTTTTTCCAGTGCATAGTACATTTTATACCGATCCCTTTCAACCGTTAAATATCTATCACTTCAATCTTTAATTTTAGTTGCTTTTTCTGTACGAGCCTTCTTGGCTAGTCTTCTTGGCGAGTCCACTTCCTAGCTGGAGCTGGTTTTGGCGATAGTTGCTCCTGGCTAGTGCCTGGAAGGTTCCACTCTTCATCCCCTGTAATGTATGAATAAAATATATTTGATTGCATATAATGTAAGAATATGAATATGTTGTGCATGCAATCTTATAAGTTATTCATATTTTAGGACATTTTCTTTACTTATCTCTTATAGCAAATTTATTTGTTATCTACACAACTCAACCTACTTATTTTTTTAAATATTTATAATAAATACTCTTTATTGTCATATAAAGTTTATGATAAAACAAAAACATAAAATACAATGATGATTTAGACAGAAGAAATTGCTTGGAATGATAAGGATTTAATATAATAAAAAATGGGTGCGGTCTATTTGGTAGAAACTTGATACCCCGAAACCTATTTGGGATAACTGACTTCGCAGAAACTTCTTTAGTCGATCATTAATTAGGCATAAAAAATATTTGACATAAATATTTTTAGGCATAATGTGCTTACGACCGAATTTAGAATGGCATACATTTAAGATAGTAGAATTTTTATTGGCATATTTACCTTTGGCATAGTTAAAATTTTGTATAATATCATTTAGCATAACGTTCATTTAGAGTACAGATTATTTGGCATACTTTGACTAGGCATACTATGAAGATCATAGAATTTCAATTAGAATAATATAGATTGGGTTACTTTCTTCTTTAAAAATGCGTAGGTTAGGTTAGGTTAGTTTTGTGACCCAGAAACGAACATGCTCTCATGGGCAAGGATATAAAAACCAAATAATTATCATTAAATCAACTTTTATTTAATACAATTACTAGGCTAAACCTAGGTGTAGCCTAATCACAACCCCCTTAACCACGACCCCTTAACCTGGCTTTGCCATAGTTACCATCGACTCAAGAGTGTATATAAAAAGCCGAGCGTAGCGAGGCGACGATCATCCGAGCGCAGCGAGGTGATCGGCCACCACAACCCCGAAATGGATACACCTAGGTTTAACCACATGTGGCCGGCTGCACCTAGTTTTAGCCGGCTAAAAGTATAAAAGATGATTCTTGCTGTAAGCATTATGCGAAATGATGGTTCTACTTTTAAATTGTTATGGATAAGAAATATATGCCATAAGATGAATCTGGTTTTGAACTTTCTGCGATGTGATGATTATACATTGTGATTATTATGGATACCAAAATTATGCGTACAGATAATTCTGACTTACAGAATTATGGGTTTCAATGTATGCTAAATGAGTTAATGCCCAACGATATTCTGCGAAAAGAGGTTTATGCTATTAGTTGTTATGCAATAAAAAATTATTACTTAAAAAGTTCTACTATAATAGGTGTACCCATAAAAAATATATATAAGATAAGTTTATATGAATAATTATTATTATAAATATACAAAAATAACTGATTAGGTCGATTAATTTATATTTTTTATTATGTTTAAGCTCATAATCATACCTCTATCAAGCTGACAAGAGGGGCTCCTTCCCCAAATCCGTATATTCTGCTGGGAATTCAATTTGATTTGAGTCAACATCTTGTAAGGCCAACTCCACCTCCTGTTGTGCCTGAGAGCCCTCACATAGGTTCATCTGTGGGTAAAAATAAAACAATATCATACCCAGTTTATTAAAATCTATATGTATCTATCTATTTCACCAAAATTATCGATTATACTTATGGTAACATTTCGATTCTTAGAAGAAAATAGAATACACATATGGATATATTATACGAGTCATATATCGAGAACTTTGTTGTGCTATTCAATTCATACATGTGTAATAAAAATAAGTATTATCAGACAGATAATGAAAATTTTCAGTATTAATTTAAAATTAACCTTTCACCACTTTTCCCCCGATCGGCATTCCCCTGTGCCATCACTATTCAATTTTTCTGCGAGTTCTCGCCACTTGTTTGTGGCCCACTGCCGGCCTCTTGGACCGCCACCAGGCTTTGATAAATCCCCATTTCTGCGTAAATAACACGAAAAAGTGTTAAATGGTATCACTTCAATACAAAATTTAAAGTATTAACAGAGTAAAATAAAGAAAATCACTCACCTCTGCATGAAATCTACCATCATATTAAACTGCGTTGAACTAGTTCTCATTGTGGTACGGCTTACAACCAAATAAATACGGGACCTCATAATAGACCCTTTTCATCTTCGAGAGTCATTTTAAATTGTTTACACATGCACATTCAAGCAATAAATTTCACTTCAATTCCACTTGACTTCACGTATTTTTTGTTTTCGATAGGTTTTGTTTATATTAGTTGACGTGACAAACTGCGTACCTACATACCTTCGTTTAAAAATCTTGAAGTGGTTCGATAGGAACAAAAACAACAAACCTAATATTATTATGCCGTAACCATACATTTAAACGGAAGGTTTTATTACGATGAGTGTAAAAGTAAATAAGCTTTCAATATTTTAACAAATATCATAACAATAAAGCAGTTTTTTATTTATTTGTAAATTATTTTGACGCTTTGTGGATTTATGAACGCGCGTGTATAGACTTTTGTGACAATCTATGGACAGCCTAACTTTACCATAGTATCAAATTACTATCGAGCTCACGATCACTTCACGATATTGTTTCATGCTGCCAACTTGGTATCGTAATCGTTATCGAATAGTAAGAAAATACGATTACTATACTATAACGAGAGTGGTTCGTGCTTGGCCTACTGTTATACTTAAGAAATATATAAACATACATATTGAATAAATACATATTTTTATTAGAATAAACTTAAATACGCATATAAACATCCATGACTTGTCGGCTAATATCTGTGTTCATCACACCGATGTCCGCCGCCGCCGGGATTCGAACCCAGGACCTCTGGCATAGAAGGCAATGTATGTTACCACTACACCAGCCGGTCGTCGCATCAATATAGAATGTAAGAGACCTTAATTTTAACAGCAGCTACAGCAGCTGTAGTTAGTAATATTGATGACTGCTCGATTTTTAACATCAGCTATAAGACAGATATTTGTACTATACTAAACTTCCATGCTGGACTGGGAGCGAAAGAAAAACATAGAATGTGCCAGCTGCTTCTCTTCCCGGGCATACTGTAAGTCAGTTAAGGGATAGAGGTTTAAAAGACGTTTTTGTGGGCGATAGGCTGTCACTACAATAGTCTCTCTCCATCTTTATAATACCTCCAAAGTCACCGTTTCGCCTTCAGACTGATATGTCCTCGTGCTCTTAAAACCGGTTGCGCCGCAAAACGTGGTAGTATGGTAATTCGGAGATAAGTCATATTGAGGGTTGCATTGCCGTACGGGTTTCCCAGTATTTTTTTTAATTTGTCAATGGTATGAATCAGCTCTACTACCGTTGCATATCCGAATTGTTGAAAGCGCCAAATGGGATCGGCCTGTGGCTTGAGTGCCATAAGGGCAAGTAAAATTGTTTCGAAGATTTCATGTTTCACAAAGTCAGTTTTTTTGCTAATAATCCATTTATCACCTTATCATCACTGCCCGATAGAAATTGCGGTAACAAGCTAAAACTAGTGTAGTAGTGTCCATGTAAAAGGATACGACTGGGGCGGTACTGCAGTCCTTCCTATTGCCCGCCATAGTAACTGCGTGAAGGCGTAGTTGTCCGGGTAAAGGAGAGAAACAGCCTTGGGTCGGCAACGCATCATTAATAATAATAATAATAAAATCCCCAGAAGCATAGCTTGTGTTATGGGATACCATGTAGCGAACTAGGGGGAACCTAGGATATAAATACATGAATAGATAAACACCCAGACACGGAACATTTTTTTTTTCGTTCCGTGCGGGAATTGAACCCGCAGCCACTAGCGTCTGAGACAGACAGGTTTACCCCATCGCCAAAGTGGTCGTCGATTTATTGATCTTATCATCTTAATTAATGATAACTACTTACCATCAGGTGGATCCAGTGCCCACTTGCCGGCTTTCATGAAGAGTAAAAAAAATTAAGTACCTACAATAAATATTCAGAGCGACATCTTTTACATGTTATTGATATCTATCACATCATAATATGCCGATGACGTAATATGGAGCTAAGAGCGCTTCAAGCACAGACATCTACAGTAATTCAATTCGGCCACATCTTTGAAATAAATGCCTACTGCGCTGCGGTCCGTTTACATGTGAGAGGGCTGCCCGCTTTCAGCGTTTAAATTACATTTGCCTTCTTAGTGTTTACTTCCATTTAGCTTTGTGCCTACAAATATACTTTTTTATATAAATAAAATACTTCCGCGTAGGTATAGCTCGTGTTTCGTCCGTTTCTATGAAGTTGAATTACTGTAGATATCTGTACTGTTCTTTATGTTGCTGGGGGATACTATCTCATCAGCGTTACAATATTCATTAATAAATATTTGGTTAAAACCGCCACGTAAATCCTGTTTTTTCCAACCGGCATAGGAGAGATAAAACTTTATCCATTCCTTCGGGATAAACTTAGCAAAGTTCTCGGTCCAATCACGGAACACAAAGAACAGCACCTCTCCCGTTATCTGTTTAGCGTGTCCATTTCCGAACGACAATTAGTCAGTCAAGTGGTAAGAAGCTTGGAATACTGTTAGCCCGCGCTTGCGCATACATGTGAAACTTGTTGCGATCGTTGCGATTTTTAGTGAGGCGAGTCTGACAGTCGTTCTTTTTTTGAACATAGAACAAGAAAAACAAAAGAGTTGTTGTTAGATTTGCGCCAAATTTTTAATATGAATGCCACCTAATGTAATACTTGAATAATACACTTGAATAATATGAATTTACTTGTTCTTTATTCTTTGTTTATTATGTTACTACATCCGAATTCACTGTGACTTTTAGTATTTTATAAATTTCAAATTATTCTTCCCCCGTATTTTTACAACGTTCAACAACGACATTGTTAATTTATTTTAATTTTTATTATTAATTTTACCTTTTCGTTTTTTTATTTTAAGTAAAGACTAATGTTTTAAAAAATTTGTGCTTATGTTTTAAAATCAATTCGTAATGTTATTTTATTTTTTGAATCAATATGTAATTTTATAATTTTTTTTCTGTTCTATTATTTAATTGTTACTATTCGCAAAACTATACTGCATGCTGTCTTCACCTATAAGTGTGGTGGCGCAAGAATTGTATCACAATGCCATATGTTCTTTGTTAAACCTTGTTTTGGTGACCACTGCGTTGGTGAACTATATAAATAAATAAATAAATGCATTTGGTATATATTTCTTAAGTATATTCACATGGGATCGGAAACAGTGCGGGTAAAACCTAGGAAACTGTGAAGTTTTATCCGCAGAGTAACAGTTCTTTAATAGAAATCGACATTTTATCAATACCCGCGTAGGTTCGGTTCCGCCCCTGGATAAGCGTGCCCCCCCCCCCCGCTTTGTGGTAAACCCCTTTAGAGAACCCTGGCTGGTTAGCGACCATCCTTTATATGAAATCTGCCGCCATATATCACCGCTCCTAACGGTGCTTTGTACTGGCAATACCCAGTATCCAATAAAGACCCAGGTCCTTCTTAAACAATGTGCTGCCTCCTTTGAACAAAAACGCGGGTTTAGATAAAAAAAAATCTATACAGCCTTCACGTGTAAGTCATTTTTTTATTTACAAGTAGAGGTAAATGCTGGACTGGGAGCGAAAGAAAAACATATAATGTGCCAGCTGCTTCTCTTCCCGGGCATACTGTAAAAGTCAGTTAAGGGTCAGAGGTTTTATTGGCGTTATTTTGCGGGCGATAGGCTGACTCCCTGTCACTGCAATAGTCTCTCTCCATCATTATAATACCTCAAAATTTGTCAAACGTGACACCAGTGGTTTGATGACCTCTGGTGTTCTGCCTACCCCATAAGAGATACAGGCGTGAAGTTATGTATGTATGTATGTAGGTAAATCTTGAATATTGATTTCTGTAACCTTATTACAAAGCCTAAATCAAACGAAGCCACAATAAAGCCCTAGCTATTTACGTAACTTCACAATCTGATATTCTCTTATTGAATAATATATTTCTAATATCAATATTACGTGAATTGTCTGACATTTTATCGATGCACGCGCATTACGGCGATTGCATTGGAATTATTGCATTGATTATACCTAATACTTTCTCTCCGTAAATATATTTATCTTAAAAGTGATATTACATCGATTTTTTAAATTGCATCAGTATTTGTTATGTAAAAAATCGATGTCGTGCATAGAAAGTAAAATATTTTTTGTTTCATTAATGTGGTTATAAATAAGTTAGTTAAAGAACTTCAGCTCTGTAATTTATGTAAGCTTAATGTAAGCTTAATAAAAGCTACCTGAGAAAATGTTTAAATATTCTACTAAGATAGAAGTAAATAGTTGGATATTAAACAACAAACTAGCCCGCTAAACCTAATCAACAAAAAACAAGTGAAGCAAACTTCCAATAATTGGTAACCAGTTATTTTAAATTAAGAACACCGCACAATAAAATGGTTCAAGCAAAAACTTGATAGGATCGTTCAATAAACTCTTGACCAAAATTAAATGCACAAATAAAAAAAATAAAAGCGTTCTAAATTTAATTACACATTAAGTTTAACCTACTACCATCGTATTTTTTTTTTTGTAGCAAGCCATGAACACACTTACTTTCTAAGGCCTAAATGTGACAATTTAGACATCTGGTAATTCGATATTTGAATTAACTGTTGCCCTCGTTTTATACAGGTTTGCATTGTTGGCTTTGCTTTGACAAAAGTGTAGGGGAGCTATGCATTTTAACAAACGTGGATTAAATAGTAAAAAAAACTAACGGGAATAAGATTTAATGCTAATTTGTCTTTTATAGTCATATTTTAAAAAGTCGTTATAATTTACATATGTCGGTTAAAGGACAATTTATACAGATTTTTATAAATTGCATTTTATTTAAATACCTTTTTACCGCGGCTATCGCTAATCGCACTATTGTTTATGTAATTGTTTACATAATTATTCATAGTTAATTTTAAGAAGCACGTAATTATGTGATACCCAAGGCTATACGTAAAAACCTATATTTGGCTTAGAGATATCAAAAATATATTGTAACTCAGAAGGAGTGTTCATGTAAAATAATAAATACAGAAGTCAAAAATACTTCTAATGTTTCCGAGATTAGCACGTTACACAAAAAAGGTCATTCAGCTTTGTTCTACAGGGCGGAATTCCTTAATGCCGCCTGGAGGGAAAGTAGGTAAGTCCCTATTCTAAATAATAGAGATAGCAAATTTTACTTCAAAGAATGTTCCTTTATTTTTGAAATGAAATAAAACCACATTCAAAGATTTTCAAAAATTCGCTCGTAACACCCGGAAATGGAACCGAATGCAGAGCTTTGAGTCTCTCCTCCGGGTGACGGAAGAGGAAGTTTAGGCCGTAATCCACCAAACTGGCCCAGTGCTGGTTGGTGGATGTCAGAATTTCCAGGGTGCCGAAATGGCTTCTGAAAAACCCTAACGACTACTGTATACAAGTATACAACACCCGGGACCGACTGCTTAACGTGCCCTCCGGAGCACGGAAGTCGTCGCGTCGTTAAAAATAAATCATCGGCGGTCACCCATCCTAATGCCGGCCGCGCCGAACGCGCTTAACCTGCGATATCCTTTGATATGTGTACTACGATATGTGACTTCTAGCATATAATATAGATTTAAAATAAATTCCACACAGACTTTTTTCAAATCAAATCAAAAAGGTGGAATTCTATCTAATTCTTTGCCTCCGATCCACAAGAAATCTTGGATCAATTTTGAGGATATTTTGACCACACATATGTGGTTCAATCTATACCGTACAGTATAGATTGAACCACATGAAATATCATTAAATCAAATGCATAAAAGTAATGTTATACAATGTTGTTTAGTGCAGCTCAAAAACTTTAGCCAGTTTTGGAGAACCTTGGGGAGGTCCTCGCCCAGCAGTAGACGTCTTCTGGCTGAGAGATGATGATGATAGCTGTGTTTTTATGATTACTAGTTATTTCTCGTAGGAATTTTCGATATAATAAAAAATAAAATCCCCAGACAATCACACCAACTAACATGGCCCCAAATTAAGCATAGCTTGTGTTATGGGATATCACGTAGCGAACTAGGGGGGAACCTAGAATATAAATAATGTGTAGATAAACACCCAGACCCGGAACATTTATTTTTTCTTGTTCCGTGCGGGAATCGAACCCGCAACCACTGGTGTCTGAGGCAGACAGGTTTACCCCAACCCCAAAGTGGTCGTCAAAATAATGAAGCGTATATTATCTTCCTAAATACAGATTTTATCGCATGGTTCCTTTATTGCTTTAAGATTAAAACCAGTCTCATTAAATATTAGTTTCAATAGTTTGTATGGCCTCGTGCGAGCTTAGTCTAGCTCTGCTCGAACATTACGGATTCTAAATAAATTAAACATCGGCCTATTAATGCTTCGTGGAAAATGTATATTTTGTTGTTTCGTTAAAATATCAAACAAAGTTAAAACATGTTATGGTTATGGTTAAATTACATGTTTTTTCTAAAATGATACCTACTTCCTATTATAAAACTTGCAAATGTTCAAAATTCGATGAAATAGCTATTAAGTGTGTTAAAAATCAAAAGTTTAAATTAATGTTTAAATAGTATAAATAAAAAATATCAAAAAAGTTAAGTCTATTCTCATATGAAGCACGCGAAATAAACTTAAAACTTGAGACCGATCTTGAGCGCAGTTGCCATGGTAACACCAGTAAAAATTTTACCTGTAACGTTTCTTGGAAATGACTTCTCAGATTTTGCCATCTTGAACTTGATTTACACACACTTGCAAATTATACCTGTAACAAAAACGGAAAATAAGATTAAACTATCAACAATGATACTGTATTCTTTTTCTAGATAATCGTGTAAGTAAAACTGTAGCTTAGTATGCATGTTTAAAATAACGCGAATTCTTTTTTTAAATTAGGTGTTCCAATAAGCAGCTCTGGGATTCAAAAAAGGTGCCTATTTAAAAAAAAATGGGTTTGCTCTGATCTCTCACACAATTTTTAAGAAGTTTCTATCAAATATAAAGAGGCATACATTTATGTGTCTCAATACAAATCACTGAGTATTCTGCATTTTTTTTTTTTGGAAAAACTGTCCACTTAAATTTAATTTTAATACTATCCATTACTTTTTCTTACATGAAATTATACATGTACTAAAACTCTTAAGTAAAATTGCAATAAGTATGACACATTTTTCCTTTTAATTTGATTGGAATGGAATACCACTATTAGGGCATGTCCTCTAAAAAATAATTAATTCATAAACTACTTCGCAGTTTCAATGATTATGCATGATTCATAGCAAGTGGCATTTATAACAAGTAGGATGATAGGATTTGCATGTTTGATTATACATCTGTTGCCTATTGCCCTACATTTAGACATCATAGAAACTTTTTGATATAATTGAGTATTGAAATTCATACTTTTTTTGTAGGTTTTTTAGTATTTAATTTAATTTTTATTGAATTTATGGAGAACTTGTTAAATTAACTTTCCTAGATCAAATATATTTTGTAGTTAATTCAGTTTAGCTAAGGTTTAATGCAACATGTTGTCAGAACTATTGTGTATGAAATAGATTTTGACTATGCATGTTTTTTTAAATATTCAATATCACTCTGTAACACCAAATTCTAGCAAAAAAAGTATTTTGAATTAAGTGTGAAGTAAGTAACAGTTATTCCATTTTCGTTTGTAAAGGCGCGACTTTTGGCGCCAACGAGTAACGGATGGACGCCGGCCGGGGCGGCGGCGGCGCCAATACCCACTTTATTAATTACTTGCAAGAAAAAAGTAAATTATGAGTTGTAAATGTGAGATTTTTTTATTTAGTTGATAATTACTTTAGCTACTAATAAATAACAGTTTACAATCTTTTATTCAAATAATGATGATTGAATTGATGAATAATAAGTTTTGGAGTTTATTAATGTTTTATTATTTTTTTTAAAACAGATTCTTCAAGGAAATAGAAAAATAAGAAAAAACAACACACAACCTTGTAATCTTTAAAAAGGGTTGATGCTACACAACATTTCAGACAATTTTGAATCGATTTAAAAAATTCTTAATTCATATGATAGAGGACACTTCATAGTTGGTCCCATATATAAATTTCTACGAAATCAGGTGGGTTTTTGAAACAATATGTATGACACTATTAGTCGACCAAAGTGTAGACGTGAAGTCGGTTTTTTAATGCTCTGCATTTGTCGATTATCTTATAAGCTTGTCTATTCTCTTGTTCTTAGGATCATATTTGTTGATCAAGATCGTTCATGAATGTTTTTTTTAGATTTTTTTATTTTATTTTTTTATTTAATAATATGTTTTTTAATTTATCTTTTTGGTTAATTAACATACATAATAGCCATTGTTATGAATTGGTTTTGTAACAAGGTTTCATATGCCCCAAGATTACCTGTGTAAATGTTAGGTTCTCTGTCTTTATTTATTGCATATTTGTGGAAAAGAGTTAATCTACAGTACACTCACCATAAGTAATCTATGTTTTACCTTATCTAAGTAAAAGATACAATTATTAGGTTTTTATACAGTTACTGAAAATATATTTTGTTCTGTATAAATATTCCTTATTTTTGTGTACAATGAAGAATAAATAAATAAATATTTTGCATAAACTTGAAAATGACTTCAGTTACAAATAATATCTTATAATAATTCAAGGAATCATTTACAGGAACTTTTTTGTCCCTTTTAATGTAGTTGAAAATAGGTATGTGTAACCTATTAACACATCTATGTTGACACATAACTGTTTATGTATTTTGTACACAAATAACTAAATTACTAAGTACTTTTTGTAGATTGTTTGCAGATTCATAAGCAATAGAAAACTGGAGAAACATCTCAACTATTCTTGTTTTTTTAATACCTATCTTATATAGTTCTATAGTTTAATTTTTTTTTATACTTGATATTGATTATTTTATCATACCAATTCTTAATAGTTACCCACAACGTTAATTAAAGAGTAATTTCATTCAGCGACTTCCATAAAACATTTCTCAAGTGAGGTGTAAAGAAACAAAATTAGCCATGTCCACTTAACAGTTTACACTTTACAATTATAGCTAACCGTACGGCACACCACTGTAATGAAAAACTAATATTCCATCACTCTGCTTGGCTTATTTTAATATCGATCAAAACGGGAGTTACCAACGTAATAAGGGAAGAAGCACGCTATACCGGCCGACTATTGTATATTGAGCAAGAAGAGGTAATTCTATCACAGACCTTCGAGCTGATTATAAATAGTCATGGGTTATAAACTTGAATTTATGTGTGCATACAACAATGAAAAAAAAAGCAACCGGTCGCATTAGGTATCTAGGTACTTATTTTTATTGCTACATCATTAACGCCTAGACATTATACAGCACCACGTTTCATCAACTGCTAAGAAGTTTTGAGCATAAAAAATAGTATTAATCAAATGCAATGAAATAACCATTTTTAAATTTTACTGCCTATGTTAGAACCTTAATAATTGTTAATATAAAGGTATTTAATTTTAACTTACTCTTTCACTCAAATAATGACGGAAATTAAACAATTCACACTTAACACGAATCAACAAACACAGAAATTATGAAAGATTTTTATCAATAATAAAACTATAATAAACAAAAACTAAAAGGCTTAAACTTAGAAATACAAAAAGCTCTATTAAAACTATCGACAATCCCGCACCATATAAATAATTAACGCCCAACACCGGCGAGCGCAGAAACCCGACTGACTGAATGAGCTATTTGAGTTTGAGTCGAACAGCTATTTACAGAATATCGCACTCATTCAATCATGCTACCGGTTAAATACGAAATACTACGACCTCTGGCTGGCGCCAAAAACTTAGGTTCCACCGAGGAAATAAAATAAAAATATAAATTGACGATCTTTAGGTTTTTTTAATCTTTAAAATACCCATATAAAAATCTTGATAGTTGAATTAAATTATCTTGTACAATAACTATCGAATAGCTTATCATACAAAATTACTTTATTAAAAAAACTTTCATATTACGCGCGGTTTTATGCAAAACAACCGGAAATCCCATAATTCTCAAATTTTTTAAATACCGCATAAGAAGTGATCCCTAATCTAATTTAAAAGAGTTTCAGACCGTAGACAAAACATGATTGATGATCAATGTTCAAATAATAAATTGAGGGTGGTTTAAAATATTTAACAGTTCTTTTCAAGCAAAACTTTTTTCAAAGTACCGTGTTTAATAAATATTAAACTAACGGTATCTCCTTAGTTTTAGTCAGTTTTATTTAGTGAAGTTGTTCTGGTTGCATCTATTTTTAGTTAGTTAAAAAATTTACTATGAATCTTAGACAATTGGTTTTTTATTGATTGAAATTTTATTTGACCAGTTTAATTATAATCTTTTGTAAAGATAAATATTAATATATAAAATAAAATTATACCATGTCTTCTAGTAATTTTTTAACTGTAAAGACCCATGTGTCGGATTTTAAAACGAATTCGGATAAAGATACCTTGAGTGAGGTAAGTCCATATTTATTCATAAAATAAGTAGTGACTTTAGATTAAGTACTTTCATAAATCCAAGGCAAATTAATGCCAACGTGGCTGGGTTTTACCAATTTTTGATAAATTTTGAATCGTTAAAAACGAATTTATCTTTAGATTTTATGAATCACAAGTACACTTTTAGGTATCAGAAAGTGGTACAAGCACTTCTGTCACATCTGAAGATTTACAAAAGCTTGCAGTCATACTTGGACTGAACAGCGCGGAAGATGTCTACCAAGAAAGATTTCGTGTTGATAGGAGGCGTTTGGAAAATATGCTCACGGGTATGACAATAATTTAAAGTTTTAGTTTGCTGTTGTTGATATACTTAAATAAAAATTCCTTTACCTCATTTTAGAGGGCTTGGAAGAGGCTAAGACTGCACAGGCGTTTTTCCATCGAGTAAGTACAGGATTTTCAAACAAACTTGCATTTGTGCTTTTTATTACTTTTTGTAAAGTATAAACTTTAACTATGTTTTCAGGTTATGACCGAAACTAATACTCTCATTAACTGGCCAGCTCGATTAAAAATAGGCGCACGTTCAAAGAAAGGCAAGTAATTTTATATTCATTCTTTGTAAGTTATTAAATATCAATGGTGCTGGTTTATTATTAATCTTTTACTTATTCATCTTTATCAACAAATTATTAAAAATATTATGACGTGAAAATTATTTGTTTAAAATAGGAAGAAAACCTTGAAATAGTTTGGCAATACTGAGTGCTTTGTTTTAAGCCTCACTGATTGATCCTTAAATTCAAACGTTTAAAAAAAAAACGGTGAGTGAGGTGCATGATAGGATTTTAGTATTTGGCGGGAATTATAGTATAACTTTGCGTAACGGCGCCAGCCAGACTGGCGCGCCGCGTCTTTTGAATTTTTGTCTACGTAAATGGTTCATTTCAAGTTAGTAATTCGTGTTAATCGGAAACCTATATTTTTTTATTTTAAAAATGGTTCTTTCTGAGTTAAGTGATAATGTGTACGATACGATAAGAAAATTACGATGTAATAATTTTTCGGATTTAGGATCGTTGATAGGTAGGTTTTGATAAATAAGATAAAATTATTGTGAATTTTACTTAAATTGTGTAAGGGTTGAGGTTTTTTTTTTGTCGTTTATTAGATCCTCACGTAAGAGTCGCTGGACGACCTGAAGATGTGAAAATGGCCCGAGAGAAAATAATGCAGTTACTGGATACAAGGGTAAGTAAATTTATTTCTGTTTTTATAGTACAAACACTGACCTAAATAAATTACCGCTTGATTTTGCAAGTTCAAGAAGTAAAGAAAACAGTTTTTTGTTAGAGTACTGGTGTAAAGAATTAATGTCTATTTGAGGACGACTGCATGGAATCTTAGGTGCTGGAACTAATTGAACCGTATTTTTAACAGAGCAACCGAGTTACGATGAAAATCGACGTTAGCTACACGGACCACTCGCACATCATTGGAAAGGTAAGGGTTATATTTTATAAATCTTAAGTGAGCCGACAGAACTTGATGCGAAAGATCCACCGACATCATTTATATTATAAGACTTCGTAGAATTAATGACGAATTGTCGACATAAGGCTTGAGCTGTTATCTAACGTTACAGTTTTTGGTTTACTTCTTACGTTAAAATGTTCATTATATCAGTGTTTCTTTTTGTTTTAAGTATGATTTTATATTACTTACTGTTGTTATATAAAATCTGTTATATTAAATTATTTTAAAACTTATGAAGGTACCTTTAAAAGCTTAAGTATTAGATAGGCTGAATAGGTTGAGTCTTTGTATTTTTAGGATGAGAAAATTTAAAGACGCTCCAGGACCTGTTTCATTAATTGGTTTATCAAAAAATATATTCCGAGTGTCATGGTTAATTGCTAGGGCGATGTTTCGTTAACAACAAGATATATAAAATCTTGAACCTGATATCGAAGTACCTACAATAAACTAGCTACCTAATGAGTAAAATATTTTTTTTTTAAATAAAAGGATAAATATCAGGAATTCCCATACTTTTAATATGACTTTAGTAGAAGACCTTTTTACGCTCGTTTACTCTGTGTCAACCGATGGTAAGTGAGCTCTAAGATGTCACCACGTAGGAAGGAACTGCTCTTAAACATTGCTGGAAAATATCACCGTTGGAGCGGTGATAGCAGATTTTATGTGAAAGGTAGCCAAGCGAACCCTGAGGGGATCCTATCACTAAGCGGGGTCACTCAAATTAGTCGCTCTTTATGACACTATAATTTACTGGCTTGTAGCGTTATTCTACACCCTAGATTAATATTAACGACAATGATTTACAAATTCATTATTCCCAGGGTGGTCTAACAATCAAGCGCGTGATGGAGGAGACGGGCTGCCACATCCACTTCCCCGACTCCAACAGAACCAGCACCATCGAGAAGAGCAACCAGGTGTCTATCGCGGGAGACATGGAGAGAGTGGAGCATGCCCGCGCCAGGGTCAGGGTGAGAAGCTATTGCAATTTTTTTTTTAATACTTGGTTTTAGGCTCGTATCTTTTGAGGTCGGATGAAATTAATAAATAATAGCTTAAAATATAGCCTTTATATTGTCTTAAGTTTTCACGATTCATAATTTAAATAAAACTACTTTTTAACCGGATTAATCGCGTATAACTTATATTTAACATTTTAACTCGTATTCGGTGTCTTTGCAGACCCCGCGTGGTCACGAGCGACTGAGGTGTCAGGCGTCAGATTGATAGTGGAAAAAGTTATACATCATCATCTCCATCTGTTTCTCAGTCTTCGAGCGTAGCGTTCAGGGTTAACACAAAATGAGCTGACAGAGTCTTGAGTTTCAGGTCGTGCTGTTTGTTGGATGTTTGATTTAATATATTTGAGAATAGGGTCCCAGCTGGTGATAGTTTCCTCAGTCGCTCGTGACCACGGGGTCTGCAAAGACAACGAAACGTCGAGTTAAAATGTTAAATATAAATTATACGCGATTAATCCGCTTAAAAAGTAGTTTTATTTAAAACTAGCTGCTGCCCGCGACGTCGTCTGCGTGAACGCTATGCAGCACCAAACGCACCTACGATTATAACACTGCTAGCGTGATAATATGTAGCCTATATGTTGACCCGACTTCTTAACTATCTTCATGCCAAATTTGAAGTAAATCCATGCAGTACTTTTTGAGTTTATCATACCCCAAGTAGATCATACCCCAAGTATTCTTTTAAAAAAATATTCAATGTACAGTTTTGACTTTCCTACCATTTTATTATTTGTATAGATATAGGCTTATTTCGCTGAGGGTGTTACCGGACCGATCGGTTTTTTTCTGATCGAATTGATCTAGTAAAAACTATCGTTCGATGTTGACTAACCCATTCTACCATCGATCGAGGGCGTCGATCGAGTGCTGTGGCACCCTAAGATATGACTATCAAGTGGAAAATAAAAAGTATACTAAGATATAGGTTAAATTGTTAAGTCTTATTTCAAAATAGTTTCTTGGCATCGCCATTGTATTAATACCCGTAAGGATGGTGCGATGACGGTATGTTTTTATACATATAAATAAATAAAATAATACCAGCATCCTATGGGCTAGGTACCTGATGGTAAGTGATGATCAGCACTCCAGGATAACTAGAACCACTGGGATGCGTAGTGCAAAATATACTATGGTAAGTCCTGATGCCAATATTTGATTTTTAATAAAAAAAAGACAATTTCCGCCCTTTTTCTATCCGTAGATATCAATGCGAAGCAGGTTTAATCAAATATGGACCCTTAACAGTCGGTTTATACCTTACCACAGTTCAAAAGTTACTTAGGTACTTAGATAGTTATCAATGAAGCTTCCTTGCAATATTAATGTCTTGAAATCTAGTTAATTTTCTTCTACGTCACCGAGTTAAAAAAAATATTATTTTTTTCGTCTGCATATACATAAAGAAAACTCGAGTACTGAGTAATCGAATGTTTTTAATACTTGACTACATGACTATCAGACTACTACAAGTGAAGAAATTCACATAATGTCTGCCATAAACATTGACATTTAGGTGTCAAAACCACCTTGGCCCTCTTCACTCTACCGGGTTTTAAATAAAAGTTTAACATCACGTAATACATGCGGGGATAATTTCATCGGAAGCTGTCCTTCTGTTTCCTTTTTAGTTGCGATTAACCCTGCTTTTGACCTTATTTCATCTGATGGTTAGTTTCAGTGAGGTCGTAGACCCATACTTGCACTGGGCTTAGCAACAAACTGGCCATTTTTGAAAGGTTGTTAAAGCCCTATTTGTCAGACGGTTCCTAAAGAAGACTCGGAAGAACGTCATGTAAGGAGGGGCCATGTCAAATTTGAGATCTTACAGCTCGTAGCTAATAGATATTGTGAAACGCTATTTTTTTTCTCCCAGTTTTGTAGGTACCTAACCTAACCCGCCATAAAGGATTAAATTACAAGCTAGATCTTATTTTTTTTATTAAAAGGCCTCCATCAAGCGTACTTGAATAAGATGAAGATGATTTTGATTAAGTCAATTTATAATGTTCCATAAAAATAAGGAATACATTCGGTAGTACACGGCATTACCCGTTTATAAAAAAACCTTATTTGATATTCTATACAGTTCATAATGCCTTTCAAATAAAGTTAATATAAATAAACCTTATCATTAAGGGCCTAATCGTGGGCCTAATTATGTATTTCAACTTTAGTCTCAGGCTCAAATTGTCAAGCTTACTTAGACAGAAACTCTACTTGTCTATAAATTTTTAGGAATCATCTATGCAGAATTATCAGCGAATCTATATTTTGTACATAGGCCTTAATCGCCACAACAATCTCTGTTATTTCTGTTAGAAACTATTTATTTATTTAATTCTCACAGAACCAACAGCACTTATAACTTACAATAGGAAGAATTAGACATATACTGTTTGCAATTTTTACTCACTTTTTTAGAGTAGGTAATCAAACAAAAGTAAACCAAAGAAATAAATTAATTTACAAAATTAGAAATACAAGTATTTATTGATTTTAGAAATTTTGAATGCATAACAATAGTTAAGATTTCAAAACAGAACAATGAGAGGTTTTCTGACAGCTCATTAAAAAAACAAAACGGTACAAATATGGTACAAAAGCCTTCGATAGATGGCGCTTTACAAAAGACGAAGTCTTGTCTGTCTTAGCCATTTACTGCACACTGCGTTTTTAAAAATAAATAAATTAATTGACGTCTGTATCAGAAATTGAACTTATTATAAACATTATAGTATACAGACTTAACGCCTTCGGCTTTTTAAAAGTACCATCTATTGAGGTTTTTTGAACTAATCTTTATGAACTGTCAGAAAACTCCTCATTGAATTGGAAGTCTCCTAATTTATAATCAAAGAGACTTAACATTAGCGAATCGTTCCCAATGAGCCCAATTTGACGTTACCGTCTCAAATTTTTGAGGGTGTAAACGTCGAATACGACCCAATGTGAGAGATTGTTTGACCATTCTCTCTGCAGGCGCTGACGCCGCTGGTGTTTAGCTTCGAGCTGCCCATCGTGTCGTCATCGCAGCCGCTGCCAGATATCAACTCGCCCTACGTGCAGCAGATACAGACCCAGTATAACGTGCAGGTGAGTGCCCACGCATCATCATCATCACAACAGTTTAATCAGGCCATGGGTTGTAAACTACCAAGCTTGTTCATTTCTTGTGGGATGGTAATTTTATCTTGTCCTGAAGTGGCTTCTGGCAAATCCGAACGACCGCTTTGTTGATAAATTGACGACACATTACATTACATGACCACTTGGGCGATGGGGTAAATCTGTCTGCGGGTTCGATTCCCGCACAGAACAAGAAAAAAAATATGTTCCGTGTCTGGTTGTTTATCTATTTATGTAAGTATTTATATTCTAAGTTCCCCCCTAGTTCGGTACATGGTATCCCATAACACAAGCTATGCTTACTTTGGGGCCATGTAGTTTGTGTGATTGTCTGGGGATTTGATTTATTATTTATTATTAAATATTGTGTTAAGTTTAACTAAGCGGCGATCCTGGATTAGATTAGTTAAGAGATTACCTTTTCTTCTATGTCTCTCTACATAATTATGTACTAAAAGGAATGGATATTCTTTGTTGGGACTGATTAATAAATAGGTAATAAAAAAATGCATTTGTGTCAAAATATTTAAATCGTTAATCATAAGTTTTATTTTTAAGTCATTATTGAAATAAAAATGATTGAAATGTCGATTTAGTTGCAAGATACTCTTAAAAAATCAAAATACCACAAATCCTGAAATTTTATAGAAGCAATATCACATTACTGCAAAACTTCTTACTTAATATTCGTGGCGCTATCAGTAGAATAGTGACTGTGAGTTTTCGTTAGGTCTGTTAATAGTAAATTGACAGCCTTCGTAGATAAAAAATATAGGTAAAACTTTTTCTTTCAATTAGAGCTACCTGCCCTACTTTTTAAGCAGGTAACAAGGTTTTAAGCAGGGCTTTTTGGTTCCAAATTCCTGTTTAGAGAACGAATTATCTCTCCATATCATTGTTTCCTACAGCCAGCCAGAGCAAAGCAAGGACTGCATACTGGTATGAATTTCTGTAATTTTTTTTTCTATATGACGTCATACCGTTAAATTAGGTGTATTTAAAAATAACAGTACGTGAATTCATACTGAAATAATTCGTGTACCTACCTTTTTTATTATTGCAGCATAACTGTTTTTTTTTCAGTTAGGTAACTGCAATTTTCCGGTTTTAATTTTAATATTGATATTAAAATTTTTTTTAAATAACTGTGGAATGTTCGATAGTTTATGAAGCGTAGGGACATATGCTGACCTATACATTTCGTTACAGCAATTAAATAGGTTAAAATATTTCTTTACTAAAAACATCTACAGAAATTAATCCGGTATACATTATTTGGGTACTGATATAATTAAGTTAGATTTTTATAACTTGTACAGGTATTGTGCTTGATGAAGCAGTACACTAATAAGGGTTCTGAAATTTTGCTAGTAGGTACCTACTATTTAAAAAAATTATACCGATATGCAGTCCCAGAGCAAAGACCCTTTACTAATACTATACAGGGTGTCCCGTAAGGAATGGACCAACGGAATGGTGGTGATAGAGAGGGGATCATTCTCTAATGGGAACACCAAATTTGATTGTCCTAGGCCTAGTAGTTTTGAAACTATTAGAAGTTAGAAGAAAAATAAGAGATCTTACTTTTCTCCACAAAATATTACACGGGTCGTTAGACTGTTCCTCAATTTTAGAAAACGTCACCTTGAATGTACCCTATAATTATCCACGCCAACGTATCCCCAAACTTCTTGGGGTGCAGACCGCCAAGACAAACCTCGGCTTCCATTCGCCTATATCGAGAATGTGTCGATCGTACAATACTTTTAATATTTCTATAAGTGATCTCGATATTTTCAGCGATCCCATTAGTGTTTTCAAGACAAAATTATTAAAATCTCTTATTCAAAAATAATCACTTGATGTTTTGTCACAAAATATGTACCGTATCATTTAATAATTAACATGTCATATTATGTCTCTTTTGCTTAATGTTATTGAGCTGGTGTGTCTGATTGTGCTAAATTGTAACTGAATGTTGTTCTTAACTACTTTTATTTTAATTATTATCTTTTTTTACTGAATAATCTGAATGTTATAATTATAATGTAATAATATGTTTTTCAACACACTTGCTCGTAAAGTGAGCGTTATTCTATTGAATTTAGAACTATAAACTGGGCTATAAGTCACGCGTGCATAATATATTATACCCTAGTGCATAATATAATGAATCCTACAAAGTTGAATTGTGCCTTTGTGCAAATTACATGCGAGTAAACAGAGCATATTTTATTGGTCCGGGTTATACACTAAATATTTTCAGAAACAACAAAGAGGTTTTATACCACTTCAAATCCATATACATTTTTAAATGTTTGCGCCTTATATTAGTAAAATAAATTTGTATATTAAACAAATTATTCACAATTTACAATCATTTGTCATAAAATATTAAAATATTTGCATTTACCACTCCAAATTAAACATTTTCACTTAAAATAGGCTGTATATGCTATACAGACATTGACACATTTGACGGAAAAAAAAACCTACGCGCATGCGCGAGGTTCGGCGCCATTTTTCAATCACAATTCACAGCTTTGTTATCAAGTGTGTTTGTTATTTTATGACCACGTATGTCTGTCTTTTACTCACAAGTGTGTTGAAAAACGTCGTATGTAACTTCGCTCACTTGTTACATAATATACTAATAATGTATACTTTCAATTCAAATTTTATTATTGAACACCACTTAATTTTCGAATGTTGTATTGCCTGTTAAAGGAGTACATATCAGAATTTGTGTTTTGAACTTTATTTCTTTTAATATGTAATAATATGTTCTCTTTTGGCATATCTTGTCGAACAAATAAATAAACTATGATTTTTAAAATATTTTCCTACAATTTTCATACTATGAATGAATGAATTTAACGTTTACCCTTCTCATGTCGTATCAGGTGATGCTCCGCAACCGGCCGAAGCTCCACGCCAACTTGCTCGTGGTGAAGGGAGTGCAATGGGAAGTGCAGGCCACTATGGAAGCCACCACGCTGCTCATGAACTATATGTGTGGACAGCTCGCCGTGAGTAGTATTGCTTTCATTTTTTATTCATTATACACAATAAAAAATATACACAATATTACTTCCATGCTGGAGCGGGAGCGAAAGAAAAACATAGAATGTGTCAGCTGCTTCTCTTCCCGGGCATACTGTAAAAGTCGGTTAAGGGACATAGGCTGACCCCCTGTCACTGCAATAGCCTTTCGCCATCATTATAATACCTTGTTAGTCAAACATGACATCAGATGGTCTTATAACCTCTGATGTTCTGCCTAACCCATAAGGGATACAGGTGTGAAGTTGTGTATGTATGTGTATGTAATAAAAAATGCAGAACAAAAAACGAAAAAGTAACAAATAAAAAGAAAAGATATAAAGGACGACCTTATCGCCAGGAACCGATTTCTACCAGGCAACCCAAGTATTTATTAAAAAAATAATTTACACACTCGTAAAAATTACATAATATGATGAAAATTTAGAAAAAAAGATACAGCGGTCTTGTTGAATGGAGAGTTAACTAAACATACAGTTTTAGTATGCACTAACAATAATAGAGAAATATGTACCTATAATATATTTTTTGTTATTCTTATTTTTAAGAGGCTTTAATTCTAGGAGAATATATCTCAGCCATATCGCAACCTAAACTTAATTTATAACAAATAATTCTCAATATAATAATCATATTTATGAATCACAGAGAGAGACTTGTTTGTGCAAAAATATGTGACTTAAGTTATTAAACACTTCTGAGTTTGGATTTGATAATATGGTCAAGAATACGCCGACATCTAATCTATTAATATCAACCTATAATATTAGTATGTAGAGAATACACCTAATATCAAAATGAAGTTTTGTTAACAATTGACTCACTCACTGATGAGACTCGAACTTTCCAAAAAATCAGGTTTATTAACTTCATCTTAATATTAAAATTAAATTTAGTCAGTAAATAATTTACAAGCACGGCTAATACCAAAATATTTTGTTAAAACCGACCGGTAGTAAAGGTTAGCGCGCCTCACCAACCAGCTTTACTACAGTAGATTACAAACTAATTAAATCAATAATCAATCATAAAATCTCAAGTAAGATTAAAGCTCTTTCTCCTCTCTACCTTTCCTTATTGAAATCGTGACCGAGCAACGAACCACGTTCATTTGAAATCACGTAATACACGAGGAAATGTTATTTTCCCTATTATAAATTAATTCATAGCATTGGTGTCAGTATTGGCGTATAATACTGCGAATTTGCATACTTTGTTGTGTATTCTGCGCGTATTATGCAAAAAATCGTTAAGGTCAAAAAGTTACATTGTAGTTAAAGTAACACTAGGGTTCAGTTGGTTAAAGAATAAAAATTATGTTTAAGTATGAGGAATTGCATTCTGGTTCTATAATTTGTATGTGAAACAATATTATTGTGCCAAAAAAATATAAAATTATTTGATTTGCAAACCTCGTCCAGCGTTTGACGACACAAAGTGTACCTACTGAGAATAAAATCTTCTCATTTTCAATCGACTTCCAAAAAAGGAGGAGGTTCTCAATTCGTCAGTATGTTTTTCTTTTTATTTGTGTCTTTGTTACACGATATTTCGGACTATGAATTGATTTTGAAAATTGTTGTTTCATATGATAGAGGATACTTCATAGTTGGTCCCATTTAAATTTCATCGTAATCGGTTGGGTACTTCATTGAAAATTTCAAACTTTTGAAAAATATGTATGATTTCGGAGAATGTTTACGTTGATGGCATTCTCAACTCAGCCAAAGTTTTGACGTGAATTTATTTATTTAAATAAGGCTTACCAACTAAATACATAAAATCACATTACATAAAATACATAATTTACAAATATATTGTGGTACATATGTATCTAAATTAAAGGTATGCAATTCTTTTTCAGGAAGAAAAAAATTTTACGCGAGACTAAAATTATAACAGAAACAAGGATGATTTATAAAAAAGAAGTTAAATAAATTTATTACAAAATAAAACAACAATAATAAGTTGTTGTTTTATTGTAAGGTGAAGTCGGTTTTTTTAATGCTCTGCATTCGTTGATTATCATGGAACCATTCAACGGTGATTTAAATTTGTGTTTTTGTAGAACCGTAGGGTAATCTTAGAGCAGCCCCTCCCCACTATCTTCACTAACCAGATATATTTCAAACGCGCGTTTATTCCCAAAAAAATTATAATACTTACATGTTAAAGAAATTGTAATAATAAAAAAAACAATATGACCTTTGTGAACGCCATACTTATGCAATACTGATTCCTAAACGTTCAAGGATTGCCTTAAACTTTTCGGCAACTCTCAATTGATTTGTGACTTAGGTCGGCCGAGGTTAGCCGTGATCTTATTTTTAATAAAGCCAATAAAAAGAGTGATAACCTTACGCATATTAAAGGTATATGACGTAGGTTCACTGTATTTTTTTTATTAGTAGTTTATTAACCCTCCATGTGATCTCAATCTAACCTAAGATCTTTTGTTTTTGAAACATTAAATTGTAAGTACCGGTGACCATAATCCGGTACACTGCCTGTCCTTCTATCAGGAACCCCAAACGGTATTGATATCTTTTTATTTAAATAAGCAGGACGTAAGTTATACTGTGGTTGGTTATAACCGACTATATGCTGTTTTTTATGCTCCATAATATTATTAGGTGTTACCATGTACAGTACAATGAAGTATAATAAATAATAATTGTTAGGCATTTATTCCCACAGCGCTATCTATCCTTAAAGTAAGCTCATATGCCTGTGTCTAGATAACAGATATTCACACCTATAGTATTATTTTTTCGTAAATACAAAATTGGGCCGTTCTTGACGCCAGCGGGCGAGAGGGCGATTTGTCGCGGTGCAATACAAACTCAATACTTTCTATCGTGTCGAGGAAATCACTGCCCGCGCCGCTGTCGCTGTCGTTCAGTTTGCAGCTTTCGAGACACTAACTCCGTCGCTATAGCGCAGCGGTCTTGAACTACCGTATAATCAGAAGTCTTCGGTCGGAGGACTAAGCCACACAAACAGCTTATTAAATCCGAGATTTAAAAAGTTATTATTTAAATGATTTCCGATAGAAAAATTCCCAATAAGACCCAACTATCCCTCTAAACATCGACTCATCAACTATATCCGACATCCGTAGATTAAAAACTCATATAACTAAGATCGATAATCCATTGTTATTCCGCAGAGTCAAACCCAAGTGCAAATGTCACTAGAAATATCCCCAATGCACCACTCCGTCGTCGTCGGCCGAGGAGCGGAACAACTAAAGGCGATCTCCGCGGGAACAGGCACGCAGATAATGTTCCCGGATGCAGAGGACCCGAATGTACCCGCCATTAAGAAGAGCTGTGTCACCATTACTGGGCAGATTAAAGATGTGTATCGTGCTAGGCAGCAGTTGTTGGTGAGTTTATTAATAATAATAATATAAATCCCCAGAAAATCATACCAACTATATGGCCTTAAAGTAAGCAAAGCTTGTGTTATTAGATACCATGTAGATAAATATAAACGCCCAGACTCGGGACTTTTTTTTCTTGTTCCGTGCGGGAATCGAACCCGCGACCACATGGTTGGCGTAGTAGCGTCTATACCGCTGCACCACGGGGACCGTCAGACAATATTTCTTATTTATAAGTGTTAGGGTCAATTGTACCCTACAATTTATAATTAAAACCTTTTGAAACTTGAACTTTGATCAAACATTCCATAATAATATTGTCTTAAGTTTTCACGATTCATAATTTAAATAAAACATTTTTTAACGGGATTTATCGCGTATCCTTTATATTTTACATTTTAACTCGACGTTTCGGTGTCTGCAGACCCCGTGGTTACTGATACGAGATACTGTTCAAATATAAATTCATCAGCATCATCATCACAACTTTTTGTAATTAGCCCACTGCTGGGCATGAGTGACGTGGTGACGAAGAGGTATTAGCCATAATCCACCGAGCTGGCCCAGTGCTGGGTGGTGGATGCCAGAGTAATCAGGGCGCCGAAATGGCTTCTGACAAACCCTAACGACTACTGTATACAAGTTTACAGCACCCGGGACCGACTGCTTAACGTGCCCTACGAAGCACGGAAATCGCCGTGAGAATGGTCGGCGGTCACCCATTCAAGTACCGACCGCGCCGAACGTTGCTTAACATGTGATTTGATGTATGAGACACACATTAACCATGGCGCCACGACGACTTGAGCCCAAATTAAGTTTCTTAAAGAACTTGTTTTATGGATACCTAGATACTAGATAACTGATACACAAAATACATATTAAATAAATACATGTTTTTTGTTAGTATAATATAAACTTAAAGAAACATAAACATCCATGACGTAACGACTAATATCTGAGTTCATCACACAAATATCCGCCGCCGCCGGGATTCGAACCCAGGACCTTTGGCATAGAAGGCAATGTATGTTACCGCTACATGGGATTCGAACCGAATGTAACCACTATACCAGCCAGTCTTCAAAATTTTAAAGTTAGTATCTTTGATTAGCTTAGAATAGCCCTATGGCCCCTGGATAAGGATTTCGTAAAAATTCCAAACGACCCCGATTGGTGGTAGGACCAGGGTCCACCTGGCTAGCAACCACTGTTCACATATAAAATCTGCGTCCAAATATCAACAATTCCGCGGTCATGTGTTCCGGAAATATATTAAATATATTATAAAGAGACAGTTCCTTCCTGAACTCTGGGCTGTTTTCTACGACCTCATCTATATTTACCACCAGGTGAGATTGAGTCATAACGCCTTTAAAAAAACATGTTCTGCTCAGGGACTGCATATCGGTATGGTTTTTTTAAATAGTACTAGTAAAATTTCAGTACCCTTATTAGTGTACTGCTTCATTAAACACAATACCTGTACAAGTTATTAAAATCTAACTTAATTATATCAGTACCCAAATAATGTATACCGGATTAAATTCTGTAGATCTTTTTATTACAGAAATATTTTAACCTTTTTAATTTCTGTACCGAAATGTATAGGTCAGTATATGTTCCTACGCTTCATAGGCTTCAACTAAACTATCGAAGATTCTACAGTTATTTAAAAATAAAATTTTGATACCAATATTAATATTAATACCGGAAAATTTCAGTTAACTGAAAAAAAAATCAGTTATGCTACAATAATAAAAAAGGTACAAGAACTATTTCAGTATGAATTCCTGTACTGTTATTTTTAAATACACCTAATTTAACAGTAGGTATGACGTCATACAGAAAAAAATGTACAGAAATTCATAACAGTCCTTGGTTCCAACATCAATTTTGACGCATTTATCGGGGTAAATAATAAATGTTTGCAATTAGATAATATTAAAGACCAATAAGCATCTATCAGATAGTTAACAGAATTTGATTCTGTACGAGTATGTGAATTAACAATTTTTGTCAATAGAAGACATTCACAAACCTTTTTAAAGCGTCGGATCGTTGCCCCTCGCAACGACGAATATTGCTTAACCCCATGAAGGTTCTCTTTACCTGCATACTCTACCCAGGAGCCACTAGGAACGCCACGATGACTCCACTTTGAATATACCTTAATCCGAAATAAAATTAAAAATGTGTTCCCCAGGGTTCGCTCCCACTGGTAGTTATCTTCGACATCGCAGAAGAGTGTTGCCGCCTCGACACGGAGGGCATCAACAAATTGATGCAGAAATACAATGTTTACATGAGCGTGCGCCGCAAGCCCAAGCAAGGGATCGCTTCTGTCGTTATCAAGGGCGTGGAGAGATGCGCTGGTAAATATAAATGATAAATATTAAAAATAATATATCGACAGTAACACAAAAAATGCTTACAAGAGCCCAAAACCATTTTGAATTGCCGAAAAAACTCATATAACCCTTCAACCATGGTATGTATATTTTTTTAAGAAATATGTTTTGTTTTTTTCGAATTACAAAAAGTTTTTGGGCTCTTTTAAGCAATATGCTTTTTACCGTCGATATGTGTTAACCAATCTGACACACCAACTATGTGGCCCAAAGTACCTGAGTTAGTGTTATGGAAACCCCACAGCGGAACTAGAACTATCCCATAATACACATAGACACCAGAGGAATTAGGGGGTATACATCAGGGGTATACACCCAGACTCGAGTCAGTTTAAGAAAGTTCCTTTCCTAAACTGGCCTGACTGGGTCGCGAACCCAAGACCTCTCACGTAGCAAATAAATAATTTATTCTTCATTGAACTTTTTAACATTTATACCACATTCTCTAGCCTCTTTAAGAACTTGTTTTATATAAACAAGGATACTAGATAACAAATTAATAAACATAAGAAATGTTAAAACTAAATATACTGACTGTTATTTTAACATTCTTGAAAGTGTTTTCAACATACATCTTCAAAGTAGGAAATTTCAAATTCGCAGGTGACATCTACGAATCCCGGCGCGAGCTGCTCGGCGGAAAAGAACAAGAGATCGTCGCCGACATCCCCGAATCCTACATGATCCCCACCATAACCAACACGATGCCAAACTTCGGTATATTCAACCCTTTCTCTCCCTCCCACAACCTCAACTTAAACTCCCCTTGTTCGCCTTATAACCTACATTTATCCGAATTAGCGAGTTTCAACAGTCCTCTATTTAGTCCTGCCACGGGCCCGTACCCTAATCCTTTATCTCCTGTAGCGTTGACTCCTCCGGTGTTCCCGAACTCTTGGATGATTCCTAGCCCCCAACCTAGGGCGGGACAGTTCCACTATCCGAGTATGGGGATGCCGAGTCCTAATAATATGATGAATATGAATCAGGGGTCTTGGAATCGTAAGTTTTTGTTTTTTTTAATGGGTTAATAAAGGTATATTTGAAAGTATAATAATATTAGCTTGTTGATGATTGATTGCGAAAATAACACAAAAGCTATTTATTACAAAAAAGCGCAAAGTTTCTTATCAGACAATTATTTTTTATCCCAACAGCATATAGGGTCGCCATATAATAGTCAATAATATTATAATAAGTTTGGTCCGTAGTTTATGACTAGTGACTACACAATAAGTAATAAAAACGTGCCCATCTAATTGTGTATAGTCATTAAATCTAGATTAATCTTAAATTTTACTCACAGAGAACAATTTTGAAATTTTAATATATGAAAAATATTTAAAAAAAATTTTTTTTTTCGAAATTCTGACCCACTCATTGTACCTAATCTGCTATTAAAATATAATTGACTATGATATGCGGACCCTGTATTTAACATGTATAAAAGAATGGACCAAAGTGTATTCTACTACCTAGTGTTATGCTTCTTATGTTTACCGTACAACATCATTTAAAGAAAATATATTAACATTTCGAAGTACTTATCTGCGTATACATATAGGTTGTACACTTGAAGTTTACATGGCAACTAAATTATAAATAAAAAATAATAATATAAATAAATAAAATCCCCAGACAACCACACCAACTACATGGCCCCAAAGTAAGCATAGCTTGTGTTATGGGATACCATGTAGCGAACAAGGGGGGAACCTAGAATATAAATACATAAATAGATAAACACCCAGACACAGAATTTTTTTTTTATTGTTCCATAACGTCTGAGGCAGACAGGTTTACCCCATCGCCAAAGTGGTCGTCGATAAAATTAAAAATTAATATTGGAATAAATCCTATCTCCAAAACACTTAAATTAATTTAGTTTGTTAGATGGAAAATACACAGATAAGTAAAGAGAATACGCTCTTTAATTAATATAGCTACTTAAACTCAGACCCTAACTAGCGTAGATCATACCTAATAGTTTTCCTTGCTGACCCGACTAGAAAACCATACCCAAGAATCTCTTAACTTGTAATCTCAGCTAACAAACTTTCGTATTCGGGTTCGAGTCCCAGCTGAGATCGATTCAATTTTATCAATAAAAATATATTTTATTTTTCCAGCGTTAAGCGGGCCCGATATGGGCGCGATGCCCCAAAACATGCAATCCATGCAGAATATGATGCTGCCGCCTTACCAACCGATGCCGGCCGACGCGCGCCCTGTGAGTGCTTGTTGTTATGAAATTCCTGCAAAATTTTAATCCCGCAGGAATATTGAAATAAAAAAGACTGAGCACTATCAATATACTAAATTTCATCCAAATCCATTGAGTCGTTTCGCCGTGATTGAGAAACAAACATCCATACTTCCAAACTTTAGCATTTATAATATTAGTAAGATAGCAATATTAAAATTATGACAAGTAAAACCATTCTTAAATAACTGAAAAAATGCTAAATAAAATCACCCGATCAGGACTCGAACCTGAGACCGGATTGCCGGAAGAGTGCTCTTCCTGAGCTTCCGGGCTCTGGCGTTACGCCATCGAATTTACTTATTACTTAGATATTCTTGTTTTTACGTTATATTGCTAACGTAGCTCCACCTAATGGTAAAGCTTTGCTGCTAAGTCCACCCGAGACCACTTTTTTTTACAGAAATTGTAAATCTCAGTTAAAAGCATTGCAATGTTTAATAATATTTTTAAATTTTGTATTTAATGATGTTCAATTATTACGTTAGCAATATAGCGTTAAAACAAGAATATGCTAAGTAAATTCGATGGCGTATCGCCAGGGCCCGGTAGCTCAGTGGAAGAGCACTCGTCCGGCAAACGAGAAGTCCCAGGTTCGAGTCATGGTCGGGTTTTTTAGAGAGTTTTTTTTCCTGGGTTTTTTGGAAGACATCAAAAATGTCTTCCAAAGCAGGCCAGACCAGATGCAAGTCATTATAAGCGCTAGAGGAGGAAACACGACATACTAAAAAGTACAGATAGTCAGCAGAAATTAGACAGCTTCAAACTCAAAGCGTAAAATTTTGTGTATATGTGACTTTTTGCATTATGTATCTTCATTATTCACTTGTGGTGTCCTAGAACTTATGAAAGAGCTGATTTAAAACACAAATTGGACGATATCTAATCGAAATGAACCAAGACATGTAAGGTTTAATAAAGAAAATTTAAGTTACCAAGAATTTTATAGGTGGCCAAGTTTCCGTGTCGGTGAGTATAAAATAAATAAAAAAAGTGGACACCTCTATACAAGTCTGCGTACTTAACATTGTGATTGATGTTTACCTCATAAAGATATTAGTGTATGATGAACTGAAGCAATGTTTGTTTCAGATGACACTGAGCCAAGTGCTGAGCTCGAGCTGCGCGGGGTCGAGCGGCTACCAAAGCAACTTCACAGGCAGCTGTGTCTCGCTCGACACGCACAACACTTCAGGTAAATACACACTGCAGGCATTCAGTTCATTTCATAGCTCCGGACGTCACGCAGGTTAAATACCTGCTTCATTGCACATTTACAAAATAATGAAAGGGAAATAATACATTAAAACAAAAAAAAAACAGTTTTGAAAGGTACACCAGGCGGCCTTATCGCTATAAAGCGATTTCTTACATACAACCTTACAAATGTATGAAAAAACTATATGGAGACATCAGCAGGCAATACCGAACACGTCATGTAGTATCTAGTATTATGTAGGTATCTAGTACCATCACATACGTTTTATCTATCAGGATGAATTTATTGTGAATTCATCCACACTGGTAATTGAACCCGGATCTTCCGCATGCCGGTGCTCTAACTCCCAAGTTACTGGGTACTGGGACTGGTAGACGCCATCGAAATTATTAAGTTTTTTTTTAAGTTGTTGTAACTTTTGTTTACAACCAATTTCGAGTTTCATTCTCACAACGGCGGCGTTTCAAACAAGCTTCCAGCCAAGGTCGCGCTAAACCACGTCAAGCGAAATTTGATTGTAAACAGCCATCTACAACTGTTGTAAACAATTAGTTTGAAGTCTTGTTTTAAACGTCTAGCCGGGGCTACAAATAAGGCTTCAAATATAGGCGACTTTGCTAGTTTACAACAATGTAGACGTCTTATTTTTTGGTGTCTTATTTTTAATACATGAATCTCGCGATTGATTTCCTTCTCAATTAAATAAACTTTATTGCATTTTCACCAAGCTCTCCAGTCTTAGTCCTGCTGGAAGAAACTTTGTGCTTAAAGTTCAATGTAAATTGTATCTTAACTTGTGTGTACATAAATTGTTAAATAAATAAGTACCTAAATAAATGATATCTAGCGGTGTCGCTTTGGAATGACTTACACTTAGAGATCCGCAAAGCTCCCAGTCCTTACACCTTCAAAAGGATGCTTAAACGCTATTACCTCGTGAAACACTGCTCATCGTAACTTATTAATAAGTATGTATATACGTATTATTAATTTGTAAGTGTATATATAAGTAATATTTATGATTAATTTGTATGATATGTAATTATTTGTATGTAGTCTATTTAATGAAATCAGTACCACCGCCCACCCTAATTTCATCAATTCATGTCCTGTCCTAACTGGGTTGCCTGGCAGAGATCGCTTTGAGCGATTAGGCCGCCTTTGTGCAAATGTATTAAAATGTGTATCATAATGTTACTAATGCTGTTGGTGTACAATACAGAATTATTATTATTATTATGTAATGGATCTTTGTGCTTCTCTTAAGAAAGGTCACAAGTTGACAGATTTTACTGAATTTATATGTATGCAATATTCCCACAGGAGGGGAAGGCAGCAACGTGGCTTCCCCGTCGGTTTCTCCCATCAGCAAGGCTCACTCGCACAGCCCCGCCGCCTCAACAGACACCGACCGCTCTCAACAAGGCAAGTTACTACCTATCTTCAAACAAACAACATTTATACCATACCTACTCTAAAAAGCTTATTTTATTCACGCAAAACAGAGAATAAAAAGGCCTTTTATTCACTGTTTTGGTGTTTGAATTTGGAACACAAAAATATATCCGATCTTCATTTCAATGCTTACAAAAACTTCTTGCGCTAAGGCCGGCGCCAGACTTAGCTTCAAATGTTTGAACAAATGTTTGAACAAATGTTTGCACAAATGTGTGGCGCTGGACTTTGCATATTTATTCAACGTTTGCACAAAGCTTTGCACTTTGCCATCCGGTGTCGGTCTTTTTCCACACATCAAAGCGTTCAAAGTTGAATGTGTGCAAATGTTTGCGTGGCTTGCCACACTTGTTCAGTATCCAGTTGCTCGAGCGTTGTCGAGCGGGACGGTTGTGTGCATGTTACACTGCATGCGGCGATATGATGGACTGGGGCAGCGACTGCGTTCTGGAATTTGTAGAGTTGTTACAGGGGCAACTATGTACAAGGAACCCGAAAAATAACAAATAAAAAAAATATAATTACATGCACACAAATAATACAGGCTAACTGAGTCTACAAAATCGTTGTCCATCTTGTTTGTTGTCTACTAGCATACTGTGGAGAAAAGTGTTTGCGAAGCAAGTCTGGCAGTTACCCGGGCGCTACACTTAGCTTCAAAGATTTGCACAAATCTTTGACGACTTTGCAAAGTCATTTGAACACATATTGACGTAACCTGCCAGACTTGCTTCGCAAACACTTTTCTCCACAGTATGCTAGTAGACAACAAACAAGATGGACAACGATTTTGTAGACTCAGTTAGCCTGTATTATTTGTGTGCATGTAATTATATTTTTTTTATTTGTTATTTTTCGGGTTCCTTGTACATAGTTGCCCCTGTAACAACTCTACAAATTCCAGAACGCAGTCGCTGCCCCAGTCCATCATATCGCCGCATGCAGTGTAACATGCACACAACCGTCCCGCTCGACAACGCTCGAGCAACTGGATACTGAACAAGTGTGGCAAGCCACGCAAACATTTGCACACATTCAACTTTGAACGCTTTGATGTGTGGAAAAAGACCGACACCGGATGGCAAAGTGCAAAGCTTTGTGCAAACGTTGAATAAATATGCAAAGTCCAGCGCCACACATTTGTGCAAACATTTGTTCAAACATTTGTTCAAACATTTGAAGCTAAGTCTGGCGCCGGCCTTACGTCAATATGTGTTCAAATGACTTTGCAAAGTCGTCAAAGATTTGTGCAAATCTTTGAAGCTAAGTGTAGCGCCCGGGTAAGATTCGAGATTCAAACTCTTTGGTGCAAATAAATTCTCGAGATTTGATTGGTCGATATCTGCGACAAGGAGTTTGGCATAAGATTACGCTTAATTTCAGTCATTGCTCTTATTTTAATGTCCATTTCAATAAATGTATAATTTCTTATTTCTTGATTAAATTTCTATATTCGCTTCAATTATGTCTTTTTCTCGTAGTCATGGTATAAAGTATAGTATGCAACTCCTGAATAAAGTACGAACTCGTACTACTCCGCTACGCTCGTGATTCAATCGTTAGAATCCTTCACTTGCTCGTGACTCATCTACAGCCCTCGCTTTAAATCCGTCCTTTATTCACTAGTTGCATAATATTCGGAAAACTACAACAGCACAACACAACAGAGTAGATAAATGAATGGATAAATATAAACCAAAAAATTCAAATAAAAACTAAACGGTTTACGTTTACAAGCAAATCAATAAAACAAGCAATTATTTTACCACATACAATAAAGCATAAACATCAAGAGACAGGAAAATAAAAAATAACAAAAACACGTAACAGGCTGACTGATGCCAAATGTTTGATATTGAAGGAGAGCACTCTGTTCTCGATTCTGATCATAATAACTATGCGATAAAATGTACTTGATTTTTCCCTATAAATAAATAAAGAGGTTTACTAGGACAATTACCGTCCGTGAAGCCTATTTGTAATTTATTTGTTCGATCACTTTATTTGTATCGTTATATATCTTTTTTATTTTAACTTTTTGACATATAATGTAAATTAATTAATTAATCCGGTATTTAACTCACAATCTGATTACCTAATGTTAATTATTGCTTATTTTTGTATTGCAATGATGAATAATGTACTTATTATTGTATAGATTTTACTGACAAATTTATAATTTCAAAATATTATTTCATATGGCATTTCAGCGAATCATAGCTGTACTATTAACACTTAAGGCTTGCTTGCACACAATTATAATACCTATGATTATGAATAAATAAATTGATTGATTGAAAGTATAACAGCAGTAGCATGTATTAATGACAGAGTTAGCAAACATAATATCGGACATCCCTCTGTCGGAGCGTCGCGCGCCGGGCTGCGAGAAGAAGACGCTGGAGACTCTCAACAAAATGTCGCCGCTCTCCGACTACAGGAAGATGAAGGCTGAGGCCAATAAAGTAAGTGTACCGTTCATTTTAAAGCTATTGCATCGCTTCTATCGCGGGCCTTGAGCGTGGGGACCGAATCCAGAAATTCCGTAACGAAAAAAACCTAACACCGGCACAGCGGTGATACTTTGATTTCATAACTTTACATGCGGGCTTTAATAAACAATCAGCGCCATCTACTAGGAACTTGTGGAACTTCATATTAGATCAATATTTACTGCATTAATAAAATAAATAAATAATTATAATTGCATAAGTTGATAAAAAATGCTATGCAATAGCTTTACCGCGGCAATCTCCGAGTGCCACACATCTTTTTTATTGTATCCAAACGTTTTCCATGCTTGGGGGGTTCGCTGTTTCATACCCGGGGGTTTCATACTAGTGGTATGAATCGCCTAATAGCGTTTTTGACCTTGTCGATTCATTCCACTGTCAATAAATTATAACTTATCAGTCGTGCACAAAAGCGTTACGAATATGAATTTACTAATATTCATTTAACGTAAAATTACCGCCAGAGCAGTTCTACGAAAAAAGTACGAACGAAGTTGCTTCCATGCTGGACTAGAAGCGAAAGAAAAACATAGAATGTGCCAGCTGCTTATCTTCCCGGGCATACTGAAAAAGTCAGTGAAGGGACAGAAGTTTTGTTGGAGATTTGTTTTGTGGGCGATAGGCTGACCCCCTGTCACTGCAAGAGTCTCTCTCCATCATTATAATGCCTCTAAATTTGACAACGTGATATCAGATGGTTTTATAACCTCTGGTGTTCTGCCTACCCCGTGAGGGATACAGGCGTGAAGTTATAGTCCAGTCATTTCGTCCGAAAAAAAGGCAAATAAAAGAAAATGAATTTGCGCTTCTAATTTTTTAATATGTTGTAGGGGATACCTAGAAAAGCTTAACTTGAGATTGTCGACCAAGCTTTCCTAGGAGCTTTCGCCGCCATCTTGGAAAACGCTTAAAATTTGTTTCTCGGCAATAACTCGGCTATCCGATGAGATTCGAAAATTTTTGTAGATACTTTTTGTAGCTTTCTTTGTGCTCTACAATAACGCCTGAATCATTTTTAGCGTATCATGCATCGTTATCGAGATATCGATCGATAAAGTCAAAAATTTAGGACACAATTTTTGTTTTTTGCTTTTTTTTCTTTGGGTCTTAATAAATATGAAAAATTGTGGAATTCAAACTTGTAGAGCATATTCAGACCTACAATTTCCTTCTTGGATTTTTTTATGTTGGACAAAAATTACGATCTCCAGCGCGCCGCAAAGTCGGTGAATCCACGCTCAGCGTCGAGCGTGTTGAGTTTTTGCTGTGCGTAGTGTAAATCGAGGGTTCCGATATTCTGGGCAAAAATTTCGATATCTAGTTGTCCTAAATTTTTGACTTTATCGATCGATATCTCGATAACGATGCATGATACGCTAAAAATGATTCAGGCGTTATTGTAGAGCACAAAGAAAGCTACAAAAAGTATCTACAAAAATTTTCGAAATCTCATCGGATAGCCGAGTTATTGCCGAGAAACAAATTTTAAGCGTTTTCCAAGATGGCGGCGAAAGCTCCTAGGAAAGCTTGGTCGACAATCTCAAGTTAAGCTTTTCTAGGTATCCCCTACAACATATTAAAAAATTAGAAGCGCAAATTCATTTTCTTTTTTGAATGTACGTAATGACTGGACTATTATGCTTGTATGTATGTATGAACAAAGTGATTACCGATGGTTGCTATGAATCCCAAAATTTTCTTTGTTTACTGTCGCAGTGACGTATAGCCTGTTGTGTTATAATATTCCATACAGAAGGTAAATATAGACGGTACATGGATACTTTTGTATTCAGGGGTTTTTAGATTTTCTCAGAAGCCATTTCACTGTACTTTAAATGTAGAGACCTTATAATCTTTTTGTGAGTAATTTAACTGTAAAACTATAAATCACTATAAACTAATTTAAACTGAGCCTTATTTCTCTTCACCTCTGTAATGCGTACTACACACTTCAATAATACAATTTAATTCAATGACGTATTATTAATACGTCATTGAATTAAATTAATAACGTATTCCCAGTACCAGGCCATTTTGAGAGCCTTGTTTCAAGCGTATTAATTAAATAATACAGGGTTGATTTGAATTTTTTTTTACACAATAAGTATTATTTATAGAAACGATTTTTGCAAAAAAAAAGTAATTATTTTTTTACAAAGAAATAAATATATCCGCTTACATATTAAGCAAACCATGGTAATTCTAAATTACCATTAAAATACAACTACGTGCTACTACAAAACATCTTGTAGTACTACGTCGTAGTATTGTCAAGGAAATACCGCGTCGTAGTAGCTATGTTCATCAACAGTGACTATTTGTAAAAGTTTGTGGTGCCATATCTTTATATTTTGAATATGCAGGTACGTTTATATCGTATCAAAGAAACTAACATTTAAATTTGGCTGGTGACTACAAATCAACCCTGCATTTAATGATTATTTTCCTCTTGCCAGGCCATGCGAGAGCCTATCAACAACAACTACCGCGTCCCCAACACGCGCTGGTCCGGCTACTACTTCAGTCAAACGTCGCCGTCGCCGCTCAAGCTCAACCCGGACAACCAAACCGTGAGTTTATTTCACTTTAATAAACTATTTAAAGACCTGGAAATATATACTTAATAAAATCACACAACCAGCGGAGCTATCATGCAACCATCGAAAACGATTAAACGGGCCTTTATATCGATATTTTCTTAGAATATGACACTTTAGATATTACATAATTGATAAGAATATGGCATCTTTGGTTCTGTGTGCTTAATCATGGTATTAATCGATTAATTCTATCTACTATGGTGCGCATTTTAGCTAACATGATAGGATAAAATAAGATTTAGGTATCTTGCCAATTCGAGTCTTTATCGATGGTCGCCTTGGAAGTACAACAAGTCAACAAAAATTTGTCAGTTTTTAAATTTCAGTGCTTCAAACTAGAGTGTAAAATTTTGTGTAAATGCGACATTTTGCATTATCTTCGTTATTCACTTGTGATGTCCTAGAACTTCGAAAGAATTAATAAAAAACAAAAATTGGACGATATCTAATCGGAATGAACAAAGTCTTGTAAAGTTTAATATAAAGAAAATTGAAGTTGCCAAGAATTTTATAGGTGGCCAAGTTTCCGTGGCGGTGAGTATATGTTTTACAACCGCCATATCTTTAACTATCTACTCACCAAATTAACCACAGCTTTCGATAGGAAATGTTAGAAAAAAAAAACTATTTTAATACATATTGTGTTGATTTAAATGATTTTGACTTTTTAAAATTAATAGTTTTTAAAATTAAAGTTTTCTCATACAAAATTTTATTGGTTGCCTCTAAACTGGAACAACTCTATTACTCTGAGCGCAGGTGCGAATATCGCCACGTGCAGTGGGCAGACAACATTTTTTATAGTTTTTCTCAAAGGAGAAAAAAAAATTGTGTGTTATTTATTAAGATTTGTATAAAGTCGTAGAACAAAATGTTGTTGAGATTGATGTAGAGAAGCTGCCTGCAAGAGGTTAATGGGCTAATTTAAATTTAAATCAATCAAATAAATGTATATTTTATAAGAACCATACCCACTCAATTACTCACCAAATTAATAACTTTTACCGGAACCCTTAGCCGGAGAAACAATGGAACCGGTCGACGCTGGTGCGACCAAACATCGTCGAGACCAACGCTACTCCGCCGCAGAACTCCAACCCGACCAAGCAATGCCGATATATGCAGTTATACCAGCTGCTCAGTGAAAGCGGCTTGAATAAGTATATCGGTGAGTAGAAACTTCCAATATATAGGGTCGCCACATAATAGTCAATAATATTTTAATAGCAGATTAAGAATGAATTAAAAAAAAAAGTTTTTTTTGAACATTTTTCATAAATTAAAATTTCTAAATTCTTCTAAGTGATCAAAATTTAAGTTAAACTGTAGCTTATGACTACACAGCAACTAATAAAAACGTTTCCATCGTTGTAGTCATAAAATGAAGAATAAACTTAAATTTTACTCACTGAGAAGTAAAAATGCTGGACTGGGAGCGAAAGAAAAACATAGAATGTGCCAGCTGCTTCTCTTCCCGGGCAAACTGTAGAAGTCGGTCAAGGGACAGAGGTTTTATTGGCATTTTTGTGGGCGATAGGCTGACCCCCTGTCACTGCAATAGCCTCTCGCAATCATTATAATACCTCATTAGTCAAACGTGACATCAGTTGGTCTTATAACCTCTGATGTTCTGCCTACCCCATGAGGGATACAGGCGTGAAGTTATGTATGTATGTATGTATGAGAAGATTTTTTTATTTTTAATTTATGAAAAATATATTTAAAAAAAATATATTTTTCGAAATTCACACCCACTCATCATTATTATTCTGCTATTAAAATATAATTGACTATTATATACGGACCCTGTAGATCTGAAAAAATATACAAAAGCCTGATTTTTCGTCAATCGTCGATTTATAGTTATCTGACGAATAGAGTATTACTCGACAGAGTCAAGTTGTTTTATGATTTCTTATAATTGTGTGATAATGAAATAAAATCGCAATAAACTTGAGACAAGCTTGAAGCGTGTAGCCTTGGTCACGTGCCGTCGAAATCACTTAGTTTTTCTTTTAACGTGATGTTGTATGTAATGTAATAAATAAATAAAATCTCCAGACATTCACATCAACTTCATGGCCCCAAAGTAAGCATAGCTTTTGTTATGGGATAACATGTAGTGAACCTAGAAAATAAATACATAAATAGATAAACACCCAGACACGGAACATTTTTTTTTCTTGTTCCGTGCGGGAATCGAACCCGCAACCACTGGCGTCTGAGGCAGACAGGTTTACCCCATCGCCAAAGTGGTAATGTAATTTAATAAGCTTGGAAAAATTAAAGCACACAATCTTTTGCATTACAATGCTTTTTGTTGATGGTTTGTTTGTTAATTTAAACGCGCTAGTTTCTGAAACTACCATTAAAAAAAACTGGTTTATATTCGGATATTAACCAAAAATTTTACTTTAGAATTTTATTAAGAAATTCTTCCTGGATCAATAGCTACGCGACTAAAATTGCTTGATTACCTTTGTACTTGTTCAAGAGCATCGTCGTGCTAAGTAAAGTAAATACCTACGTGGTTGATTACGTATGCAGGGTGACTGGTGGTTCACTTTCGAAATTCGAGGATGTGATAGTTTGAGATCGTGTATGAAGAGAAAAGATAAAATAAAACATAAATATTCATTATTTACTCAGTAAACTTAACCGGATGTTAAAGACTTCATTACGCATAGTTACGCTGGTACGGACGTACGCACGGCGCGCAACACAGAATAAGTAGGTATAGACGGCTTCACGAACGGCCGTCGACCAAGTTAACTGAAAAATTAAGTACTTACTTTTATTACATAATTTTGATCAGAATCGAGTACAAAGTGCTCTCTTGCAATATCTAAAATTTGTCTCCAGTCACCCTGTATATTTGCTTTTCATCTGGGTGTACCTATTACCTATGTATTTGTGTTTACTAGGTACAAGAATAAAATTTGAGTAACAAGAAAATAGTCGTGAACGCAAACCCTGTGGGTACTTAGTACGTATGAATAAGATTGTAATCATTTATCTCACAGATCTATTCAAGAAGCACGAGCTAGACATGTCGACATTCGCGTCGCTGAGCGAGGCGGACTTGTCCGAGATCGGAGTGACGGCATTCGGCGCGCGCAGGAAGATGCTCCTCATTATTGCTGGTAAGACATTCTTCTCATTCATCATCATCACCATCACAGCTCCGTGTAATGAGCCCACTGCAGGGCTATGAGTCTCTCCTCTGGGTGACGAGGAGGTTTTTTAGTAGGCCGTAATCCACCAAGCTGGCCCAGTGTTGGTTGGTGGATGTCAGATATTTCAGGGCTTGTGACAAACCCTAACGACTACTGTATACAGGTATACAGCACCCGGGACCGACTGCTTAACGTGCCCTCCGAAGCACGGAAGTCGTCGTGAGAAATGAATGGTCGGCGGTCACACATCCTAATACCGGCCGCGTAGAGCGCGCTTAACCTGCGATATCGTGGTGATATGCACAGTAACCACGGCGCCACGACGTCACTTCTTTTTACTCATTACGTAGAATGTAGTATCGAGCCAACTGAATCATTGAAACTGTCAGTCTTGTAACGTCTACCGCGTATAATGCACTTAGGACATTTAAGATAGGTACTGTACAAATTCTGTACTCAGTAAATGTCAGTGTCGAATGAGATGTTAACAAGTTCGTCACCACGGAGACCTATCTTCAAGCGAATTTCGACCTATTAGCATTTAGAGAGTTTGACAAAATGAGCTTATTACCGCTGTGATGTAAGAAAACTAACGTCTTTTCAAGAAGCACTAATATTGTTTGAAAACCAGGATCAAAGTTGCTCGAGATAAATTGGGTTCTTTCTTAAATCATAGAATGGGGCCTTGTGATGTAATAAAGGAATTTCTGCCAGCCCTTTTTTAAGTTTATTATTTCTATGAACTAATCAAATAAGTTTATGTACTGGGTATAAATTGCCTAACTATATATTTCTTTTTCCAAAGAACTCCGAAAACAAGGGAACGCCTACAAAAACGCAAATTCCGGTGCTGAGAGGAAGCTCGTGAACTCCCCTCCGTACAACACAACTGCCATCACGCAACAAGACAAGTGGTAACCAACGACCACCAACGTCAACATCTCACGTTACGTAGCTCTTACTTCGGGCAAGTTGAGCCAACACATGCAAAATCAAAATTGAGTAAAATTAGATGATTCTTTTCATATAAATCTGTGTGAATTTATGGATATTTAAATTGACAAACACAGTAAACAACCAACTTTGTAACTTCTACTTTGCCTAGTTTAGATTTTGTATACTACTTCTAAGTGAAGCTTAACTTTAAGACTGATCATAATATCAAATCAAAATACTAAGACTGATTCTAAGACTGCTCTCAAAGAGTATAGAGAATTAACTAAATTAACTAAAATTATAAAATAAAACTCAGATGGAATCAGTAAGTTGATCTCAAATAACATTTTAATAGACTGATGTATAATGATATTATGTTCCTAATAAATCTTTAGAACACCTTCTTTGATCATAGTTCTTTCGGGAATTGCGTATTTTTATATAAATTTTATTTACAATGTTATATCATAACAGCATAAGAACTTTGATCAGATATCGTGTCTGTCACACGGAGCAATTTAAAGCTACGCTCGTTGATTTTAAAAATTTTATAAGATTTTTAGTGTTAAGTGTTTTTTTTTATAGATTTTTTATTTGATAGCTAAAAGCAAATAGACGTAATTGATCTCTATTGAAGGACAATTGTTGAAGTAAACGGGCCAGCGCTGGCAATGAAGCGCGTTAGTTAGGTAACCGTTAACATTAGTATTAGGAAGCATGTTTTAACTTTTGATTTAACCCAGCATCTATCGCATTCAACAATATTTAGGACTAAGTCGAATGTATTGTATCTTGATTTTATCGTTATTTAAATCCGTTTGATGTTTTATAATTGATTATTATTTGTCTAATAAAAAAGCGTGTCGCAGATTTTTAAATTATTTAAGCATTTTAATCAATTTAGCCAAAACAGAAATTTCTTTTGTTAACATATTTGCTAAAATATGATTTTAAAAGGAAATCAGTATTGGCGAGGGACAATTTTCTGAATAATATTTAAAAATCATTTCATCAAAATATGTATAGCTTGGACCGCACTAAAGTTTGACTTAATTTTAAATAAGACTCTTATAAATGTACATCATACAAACTTTATTACAGCTAAACTTGTTACAGTAGGCTCGAGTCACCGCGCCGCTGGAATATTTTAATCAGTTAACATTTTACTTTATTTTATAACTAATCGTTGTGTTTGTAGAATTATAATTAGGTGAAGTGTGTATGCATTTTGATTTTAACGAAATTAACATACTAATTTATTGTGAATTGCATTTTTAGTTTTTATACTTTTAGGCTAAGTTTTATATGAAAAATGATGGTACGTCGATGTTGCTTATAATCCTGTTTTAACCATTAAATCAATAACAGAGATATAAGCAAATTTTAGAGATTTTATTTTGAAAAAAGCTATGTAGCGTCTTATTCATTTTTCGCATTGATATGTCATTTTAAGATCAATGTAATTAGTTTTAATCATGAACTTGTGATTGATAAATCTTTTAGAATATGATTATGAGATGTTGAAGCTTGTTCCTTTTTTAGTGTTAAACACTGATGAAGTTAACCAATATTAAATTAAGTATTTAGGCAATTTGTAGAGATTAAGATGTTGTTTGCATCTGTAATGAGTTAGAAATATCTATGCATTTGCTAATTATAAAGTTTAAATACGTTTTGCACGATTGTTTTATGTTTTTCTTATCAGATTAAAGAGTGGGTTAATTTCTCGTTGAGTTTTGTTTTATTTCATTTCACTTCTGATAAACTAGAGATATTGATGAGGGATAAAAAATATGATAAGCATCGTAACCAATGTGAGACAAGAAATACCTACTTAATCGCTTTTCTGAACATAATACTTTCAGGTTTTCCGTTCATTAGTTAATACGTTGTATAAGTAGTTTGGGAAAGAAAAATAATTCACAATGTCGGTAGTCTTACAAAAAAAATATTTGGGATGGCGTTGATTCCAGAGGCATAAATGCTACTTGCAGTGATTTGAATAAGTATTCAATCTCAATATAAGGTTCTTTTTAACATTTCTTTATATATTTTCTAATATAAGGTCAATAGGGGCATTTCCGACTAAAAAAATGCAAACATAAAGTTTAACTATTTGTACATTCATATGTTACTAAATAACTACACATCTGAATAATTCATTTTATAAAACCATTGACTGAGATTGATCTTGATGTATTCTTCAGTTAAAATACTTATTATATAGGTACAAAAAAGATTAATTTAGCAAAAAAGTCAGAAATAGTTGGTTTTACCCCTCTGTGAGGCAATTCCGACTATTGAATATATTAGGATTTAGATAAGAGCAACGAACACAAAAGTGAGAGAAAAACCAAGTCGATGCTTTGTAAAAGCAAATTAATACTTTAAATTCAATACACAACGGTTCAATTTACCAAAACACTATCATAAACATTTTGAAGGGGCAATTTCGACTGTTCTCTATAGACAATAGTGATGAGACTCAAAATTCGATTAAAGTAGTCGATAAATGAAAGGATAAGAAAACTAAAAAATGCACTTAGATTCACAAATGTTGGCAACATTTGAGATGACGCGTCCGGGCTCTCTGCCGGAAAGGGCCGTGCGGTGTCATCTGTCAATTGCAAAGAAGAAAAAAAAAGGAGGACGTTTTGTTTGGGCGCGGTCAGAACTAATATCTCAAGACAATAAGTTCCAAGATTATTGCTTCGTAGCAAGATTCGTAATCCAAAGTTGATTATTTAAATTATTAAATTGGAAACTGTGTTAAATTTGGTATAAGTATACTTTATATTGTTTAAAAAAAACAGTGAACGTGTGGGTAAAGAAAATGACAAATAAATGTGATTTATATACTAATATGTGGTCTTATTTTAGGTAATAGTTATCATCAGAAGTAGATTACCTGCTTGCACTATGGGTAAACATAAAAAAAGGCGTAGACGTACCAAATCAACATCGTCTAGCAGTTCAGCGAGTAGTGGAACAAGCGCCAGTACGCCGCCATTACCGAGGGAATCTCGTAAGAGGAAGAATGGAAAACGGACAACCAGGGATAAAGTACCCTTAGCTACTCCTGTAAGTCACTCCAACCAAAGTTCTCTCGCCAGTATGATACCAGAGTTTGACCCATTATCGGACGACATTAATGCGTGGCTATAATACGATCATATGCGAACACTTTCTCGTGGTCTGATGAAATGATTCGATATCAGGCGTTAAATAAGTTGCGAGGTTCAGCTAAAATTTGGTATGACTCACTATTACGTACTGATAATAACTGGCCTCTATGGCAATGGCGTGATTGGCGTAATAAACTGTCAAATAGTTTTAAAATACAAAGGAACATGTTTGAGTTATTAAAAACAATAATAGAGAAAAAACCGGTGGAAAACCAGTCTTTATATGAATTCTACTTTGAACAGAAATGTAGGATTGACCGCTTGAATTTAAACTTTACTGATATGGATGTTATTTCGATTATTTTGGGAAATATTGGGGATAATAATATAGAAGCAAATAGTTTCTTATCTTGTGATCAATTAGCTAGTTTTCTTCATAGTCGTATCTCTAAACCTAAGAGATTCATTTCAAGTTCACGTGAAACGCACCTAAAACCACAAAACTCTCAATCTATTTCCATTTCATCCGCTATTACATCCGCTATTACTAAAAGTATTCAAAGTAGCAATCCAAGTCAGGGCTTTCCGTCAAGTAATAATAATCTTAGTGATAGGAAATCAATAAAATGTTATTCTTGTGGAGGCAATCACAAGAAAAACCAATGTGATGTTCATAAGTGTAATTTTTGTGGCCGGCGGGGTCATTTAGAAGCATCATGTTTTCACAAAAACTCTTTAAAGAGAGAGAACAAAACGGAATCAGAAATCAAATTAGTAACCAATTCAAACTCTCGCGACAAATTAGTGAAATCAATTAAAATTAACTCTGTTTTAGTTCATGACGCATTCATTGATACAGGCAGCAGTTGTTCGCTGATCTCAGAGTCATTAGTTAATCGTGAGCGAATAAATTATTTTGATCTCGCCTCACCAGTAATTTTACAGGGATTTTCTAAACATTCAGTAAAACAAGTAAGTAAGTTTATTAAAGTTACTTTAGAGGTTGATTCAGTATGCGTTAACAACATAGAATTTTATGTTATTGACGAATTAATAGGATGTGATATTCTGATAGGAAGAAATTTCACGGAACGGACAGACTTGATTTATACTCGTATAGGTGACATATTACGATTCCATTACGCGCATAAGTTAACAGATCAGTGTAATAAGATCTCAGAAATAGAACTCGATGCAGATTCACACCATGCTGATTTATTGAACCTATTAAATAAATATTCGCAATGTATTGCGAACAACATAGCTGAGTTAGGCACAGTAAATAACTTCGAAATGGTTATAAATGTAACTGATTCGCGTCCAGTAGAGTGTAGACCTTTCAGAACTTCTCATACTGATAGGCAAATTATGAGACAAATGGTAGATGAATTACTGACGAACAATATAATACAAAACAGCAATTCCCCATATGCTAGTCCAGCTCTTTTAGTGAATAAAAAAAATGGTGAAAAACGTTTATGTATTGATTACCGTATACTGAATAAAATTACTATAAAGGATAAATATCCTATGCCATGGATTGAGGACTTGATTGATAGACTTCAAGGTCATAAATGTTTCACTAGCCTAGACCTAAAAAGCGGTTATTATCAAATTAGAATGAGTCATGATCAAAATTCTATACAAAAAACGGCATTTATAACGGAAGACGGTCACTATGAGTTTCTGAGGATGCCGTTTGGCTTAGTGAATGCTCCTTCATGTTTTCAAAAGATGATGAACAAGGTATTAGGCAGTTTAAGGTTCGGTAATGTTATTGTTTACCTAGATGACTGTTATCTTGTTACGCAAACGGTAGAAGAGAATTTAATTGTTTTAGAACAAGTATTAAAAATCTTTGAAAAATCCGGATTGACACTTAATTTAAAAAAATGCCACTTCTTCAAGAATGAAATTGAATTTCTTGGGTATAAAATTAAATCTAACCATGTAATGCCTAATGAGAAAAAGTTAGAAGCTGTTGAGCGTTTCCCCATTCCCAAGACTGTGCATCAACTTAGACAATTTCTAGGATTGATTAACTATTTTAGAAAGTTTATAAAAAACTGCGCAATGTTATCGGCGCCATTAACGAAACTTTTAAAGAAGGATGCAGCATGGAAATGGGAAAATGCCCAAGATCTTGCCTTTCAAACATTAAAAGAAAAATTAACTTCTGATTGTGTTCTTATGATTTTTGATCCTTCAAAAGATAGTATCCTCTATACTGATGCTAGTAGGGAAGGTATTGCTGGAATACTTATGCAGCTAACGAACGAAGGTGAGAAACCAGTATTCTATTATAGTCGACAGACCTCTGACGATGAGAAAAGGTTTCACTCTTTCGAGTTAGAACTTCTAGCTATCGTTTCGTCACTACAAAAGTTCAGGCTGTACTTATTAGGCACATCTTTCAAAATTGTCACAGACTGTAATGCGGTACGTCATGCTTTAACTAAAAAAGATATAATTCCTCGTATAGCACGCTGGGTTCTTTCGACTCAGGAATTTTCTTTCGAAATAATCCATAGAGAAGGATCGCGTATGCAGCATGTTGATGCTTTAAGTCGGAATCCCGTTGACAATGGTAATAATACCGAAAGCGAATTAGTAATGTCCATAACTGAAGCTGACTGGCTGTTATCGGTCCAATTACAGGACAGCAATATAGTTGAAATAAAACGAAAGTTAGAATCAGGGGACGCTGAATATAATAGTGACATATTTAATAATTATGAGTTGTTAGGAAATAAAGTTTACAGGAGGACAAATCAGGGTCGGAGATGGGTAGTTCCTAAATCTTGTATTTGGCAAATTATAAAAAGCAATCACGATGACTTAGGTCATTTTTCTGTTGATAAAACGGTTGAGCGTATTCAGTACAGTTACTGGTTTCCACGTTTAAGACATAAAGTAAAAAAATGCATAAAAAATTGCCTTAATTGTATCTATTTTAAAAACAAAGCAGGCCCTAAGGAGGGAGAGTTGTACCCGTTACCTAAATACGCCCAACCTTTTCACACTTTGCATATGGACCACCTTGGCCCATTTATAGAGACTAAACATAAAAATAAATATTTACTTGTAATTGTAGATGCATTTACAAAGTTTGTTTTTATATCTCCCGTTCGTACGACTAAATCATCTCAAGTAATAACAGAATTAGACAAGATTGGCAAAACTTTCGGAAACCCTAGAAGAATAATATCTGACGCAGGCACTGCATTTACCTCTAAAGAATTTAATAATTATTGTAACAGTAAAAATATTAGATTACATGTAATAACTGCCGGTATGCCTCGTTCCAATGGTCAGGTCGAAAGGTTTAATAGAACGATCCTTGATGCTTTAAGAACGTTAGGTGCGAATACTACTGACGATAATTGGGATCAGTGTATTAAACTGTTGCAACAAGGCCTCAACAGTACCACGCATAAGTCTACAAAAGCGGTACCTAGTGAAGTTTTTTTTGGATACCGTTTGAGAACCGATAGCGATTTTTTGACGCCTGATAGCGAGGATTTTACGGATGTGTCAGACCTACGACGCAAAGTAGATTTAAATATTAAAGCCAATGCAAATAAACAAAAAGAAAGTTTTGACAAGACACGTACTAAGGCTAAAACGTACGAAAAGGGCGATTTGGTGTTGATTAAAATCTTGAGTAAACATAATGATGGCCTTAGTTGAAAATTAATGCCATCATATAAGGGTCCATTTCAAGTTCAGAATGTCATTGGTAATGATCGCTACGAAGTGACAGATTTAAGAGGAACCGAAAGAAGCAGTAAAATGTATACGGGAGTAGCTGCAGCAGAAAATATGAAGCCCTGGATTCGGATCCATGACTGGGATTCTGAATAACTGAAGGTACCGTGTTGGCAAAGTACTAGACTATCTAATTTTTATTGTGTTCAAATTGCAGAAGACTTGAACGAGTCCAGATAAAATGCAATAAATGCCATGAGTTAAAATGGTACTCTTAAGTGAAGCGAAAACACTCTTTAAGTGCTAGCTGTCTTTTCTGATCAAACCGATGGAACAGGTCATACTCTTCTTAAGTGTAGCGAAATGCTCTTTGAGAGTGAGTTACATAAGATCTGAGGAATAAATCGGTCAACGGAAATAGTTGTATTAAAACTATAGTCAATAATCTCAAATAGTTGTACGAGAACTATAGCAAATTATCATTACTGTATGTAACTTAGAGGCCTACGTCCAGCAGTGGACTAGCGCGTGCTGAGATGATGATGATGTAATTTAGTATGTAATCTACTCAATTTTATTTATTATAACTATATGTTTAATTTCAGAATTTTATCTAGACTCGTGAGGTGTCAGGGTCTGCCACCATGCAGAATGGCCGTGTTGGCAACATTTGAGATGACGCGTCCGGGCTCTCTGCCGGAAAGGGCCGTGCGGTGTCATCTGTCAATTGCAAAGAAGAAAAAAAAAGGAGGACGTTTTGTTTGGGCGCGGTCAGAACTAATATCTCAAGACAATAAGTTCCAAGATTATTGCTTCGTAGCAAGATTCGTAATCCAAAGTTGATTATTTAAATTATTAAATTGGAAACTGTGTTAAATTTGGTATAAGTATACTTTATATTGTTTAAAAAAAACAGTGAACGTGTGGGTAAAGAAAATGACAAATAAATGTGATTTATATACTAATATGTGGTCTTATTTTAGGTAATAGTTATCACAAATCAATTAAATAATCAACAAAGTATTCTTCTATGAAATTAGTAACTTTAATAATTTTTGATATCTCATAGTGTACGTAGTTTAAGCAATAATTTAAATTACCTACATGGGAAGTGTCGATACGTTGACATCACTAGTTTTTTGCATTTTCATATTAATTGTCTGTGGCAATTCCAACTACCAATTTTAGTCGTAATTACCTCGTGTCACATTTTTGTGGGGCATTTAAAACTGTGTAAATATTCCTCTTAAAACGTATCGTAAGCAAAAACCAATAAGAAAAAAACAATTTATGGTAAACAAGGTCAACACTCACCGTGAAATTGGAAGAAAATAAGCCAAAATTAATTTAAAACAAATAAAAATCTGTAACAGCTCTTTCCGACAAACACTGGTTAAAATGGCGTTTGTAAATAAAAACATGGTGGGAAAGCAGCATGACGATTTAGCTGCGCCATTTATGCAATTTCGTAAAACTTGGGTTTTCTCCTACATGGACATAGATGGGGCTTTTGATCAACTGTTATAGAATAAAAGTTATTGAGTTTGGTTGGAATTACCCCTCAGTCGGAAATGCCCCCATTGACCTTACCTTCAATATAGAAATGCACTTTAAATGAGGATACTTTTCATGAACCATTGTCTCAATGCGTCAGCAATGGAGAAGAAATTGAAAATTGAAAGCTCTACGGAAATAGATGTCTTTGTAGCTATACCAACGCTTGAGCTATACCAAATGAACAAGTTGCAATCGTAGTTGTTTGTTCAGTACGGTGTCACATTTCTTTAAATACCAATTGGATTCTCAAAACCCACTCAGGGCTGAGGTCTGCAATGCAGGAAAATGCTAAATTCTGGGTGATTGGCCAACGTTTTTTTCTTAGCCAGCGAAATAGCAGAATACCTCTGCGATGACATGGCCAGCCACCCGGACGCTCGCCTTTTTGTGCGGTGCATCTTTATAATACCTTATTAGTTTTCTTTTAAATGTGAACTTAACCAATCATACCTACCACATTTCCCCTAAAGTAAGTACAAATCAATTGGATCCATCATTTTCGCTGAGTATCATTATGGAAACTGTGATGTCAATTTTCGATAAAACTTATGGCTGAGAAATTATGCATTTCTATTTTTTTTATAAAATTACTATCTAATAACAGTTGTGTAGGTAAATATTAAACTCCGGTAAGTCACACCCATACTCAAAACTGAACTATGAATGACACTAAATTTGAAATTTAGTTATCATTTTGTAATTTTTTTCCAAATCGCGATAAGTCCCCAAAAACTCAATAAAAATAACGGTCAAAATTGATGGTTTATTTCAAACTCCGGTACGTCCATTGACAAGTGTATATCAAACTTAAGCACGTCCGCATCAACCAATCAGAGCAAGGTATGGCGTCCAAGATGGATGCCAGTTCGACGAATTGTGTTGAGTGAAACGTTTTGCTGTCGTACATTTTATTGAATATTTGTGAAAAAATGCAAGAAAATTCCGTAAATATTTGCGTCGTCGATCCAGACAAAGCACGGAAAAAGACTGTGTCAAATGCCAAGAAAACACAAGCCGAGAAGAAAGCTAAAAGGTAAATGAAATACCGGTAAAGTAGTTGTGTTTGTTGAACATGAAAATCAGGGTTGTACTAACTTTGGCACTGAATGGCTTCAAATTCCTCAACTGCAATATTATGCAAATATTTTACAAAATAACATAGAAGTGGTTGGCGATAGGGAAGAATATATAAATAATTCCGAAGATTATGCTATGGATGAGGTCCTAGATTTTGTATAATTAGGTTTTACTTAATAATAAAACATTTTGAATAAACAATTTTTGTTTTATTTTGAACTCTTATAAAATATTATGAAGTAGCAGCCCTGAATATGAACTGTTGCAATGAGATTTGTCAAACCTAGGTAAGTCCAGTAGCTATTCTTCAAAACCCGTTAAGTCCACAACAGTATTTTTCATACTCCGATATATTTCGTTAGTACAAATCAAACACAGATATATCCAAACTTTAACATGATTTTATTAAGTACGCTTTTATTTAAATCTTATTTTAATATATTCTCATCCACACAAACTCCAATCGAAATCGTCATTTACTAAAATCTTAAAAAAAGAAATTCAACAACAGACATAAACACGTCGCCGGCGCCACGAAAGGGCGAAACGCATCGTTCAAAATGTCACAGGAGATTCGGATACAAAAAACAAAACCCACATTTTAGACTATTTATGGTTGGAACTTTTTTGTTATTGATTCGATTTCCGTAAATCGAAAACCGTTATATTCTGCGAAAGTTCCTCTTTAAATGACTACCATGTAATTATTTTTGTAAGTGTATTTCACTGCAAAAAATGTGGTTTAAAATTATTCGCCTTTTCGTCGCACCTAGAGATACGCCAAATTTTTGTTATACGTAAAGGTTAGGACAATGAAAGATACAATATTGTATGTTCAAAATTAGCTAAGCATGAGGACTCCAGCGTTAAAAGTTTATTAAATAAGAAAACATACATCAATTAAGAAAAAAAATATTTGTGGGTAGGTACTTTTGTTTTTCACGACATTAATATAATACAATTAAATGTTTCAATAATACCATGTAATACGTAATTTAATCTTTTTGCTTGTGATAGTTTACTGCATAATACAAGTAACATGTGTAATAAAAAATACAATTCTTTAAAATAATAAATTTTAAAATACTTAAAGATAAGTAAAACTAAATCTAAATTCAATACAATTATTTATAAAAAAAGCTAAAAGATTAATGCTATTAAAAAATGTTACGTAAAAAAATATTAATAAAGTATGTATATCAGAAATATAAACAGCAAATATTTCTATAACAGTATAAGTCATTTCTTATCATGAAGTAAATTTTCATAGAAATCTTTGTATTCTTGGTGTCTCATAATAGGTGTGTCACCAGTGCATAAGCTCATTAAATCATCGTATTTTGCTTTAGAAATATTTTTTTGAGCAAAGTTGAGTTGTGTTAACGGCTCTTTAAGGTACTTCGTCAGAGTTCTTTTAATGGTTATGGATCTGTATTCAGAATCAGTGTGACTTGTTTTAAAAAAAATTGAGGTTGGGTGTTTTTTGTCAACCATGAACTCCATAACTTCTGTCCAATTTACTGTACCAGCCAGGTTGTCGTTGCGAAGTTTCAATACTTTCAAGTTATGGGATAAAAGTTTGTAATCCATGAAATCAAAGTATTTAAGCGGGCGTACTATATACGGATGGTTAGCTCTTGCCATTTCAATAATAGGATATAACTGTGTTGGTAAAAATATGTCTCCAGCTTTTTTTAATGCGTAATTAATAGCACTATGGGCTGAGTCACCCTCATTTTGTCCATGATTTGTAGCAAAGAACCTTAAAGTTATTGTTTTTATATATTTTGCACGATTAATCTCGTATAGTAAAGTCGAAGCCACAATGGAGTTTTTGTTTTGGCCAACGCAACCATCCGCATATAAACTAATTGTTGTAGTTCCTTCAACGTCATGTTCCTTAAGAAAGATACTCACTGCTGTTGAAATTTCTGATGACCCACGCTTGCTTTCAGTTTCAGTCCACGTAAAACAGTAACAGTCACGTGAAGATATATTGTAAACAGTAAAATTATACTGATTAAGGTGCCTTTTATAAAATATTGCCCCTCCCTTAGATATAGGTAAAAATATTACTTGCTGTAAATCGAATGTAGCGCAAATTAAGGGAGAATTTACAGTTGACGCCTCTTTTTTATCCTGTTCTTTAAGAAAACGAACTGTATTCTTCTCGAGACTGTGTTTATCGAACTTTTCCTTCAAAATATTTCTTTTTTCATCCGAAGCTTCATGATAAGTCGCACAAATACTGCACTGGTCTTTTTTTGGTCTATGAAAAGCTAAATTCATGGACTTGAATACTTTTTTGTAAGTAGCAATACTTGGAATATCTCGTGTGGAATATCCTGGCAACTCTTTAAGTTCACTAATAAGCATATTATGCAGTTTCTTTACACTTAAGAAAGGATGCAAATATTCTTTGGTTGTAGTACATCGGCAAAAGTGAGCTTCGACTCTTGGGAAACGATTTATATGTAGTTTTATTATGTCAATAAGTTTAGCGTCTCTTTCCCGAAGACTCTGTACACGACCTCCACGAGTATCACTTTTTTGCATTCCTATAGAGTTAATACCATCCAATGCATTTCGAACAAATTTCTCTGAGACAGCAAGGGTGTTCAAGAAAAATTTTCTGCATACCTGGTGCTTTTCTCCATCCATGGTCAGATAATACTTAAGCGTTCTCTTGCGTCTTGATTTTTTTCCATTAGGCATTTCAATTCGTTGCCTTGGCGCATTTTGAGTAACATGGCGTAAAATGAAATCTCTTTTTAAAACATTTTCTTTAGTTCTGTAAAACTCAGTCAAAATTAATTTTCTGTCAATATCTGTAAAAATATGACACTGTCTATTGTTGACCTTACATTGAGATACGTCGCAGTATTCTCCAACAGTTTTTGCAGGCATAGTTTTTTTTGAAGATGGGGCTATGTATTCCTGACCCGTATTGCGTAGTATTTGGGCCCTTTTGCGGCTGTCACCTTTTTGTTCATTTTCTAATAGGTACTCTCTTCTGGATCCTTCAACATAGTACGCCGATTGAACGTCGTCGTCGAACGTCTTATCAGGATCAAATAATTCTGTTGCTTTCCTTTTAGTTAGACTGTTATTTCCTTTATGTATCTCACATGAAATATCTTCCTCAAAGTGTTTCCAACATAGCAGAATACTGCATCTAAAGCATGAGCTGAAAACATCTTCCCTACAGCCAGGAACTTCGCAAGATTGTTCATGATAAACATTATGAGGGTTAAAACTATTGTTATTTATTTCTTTGTCTGAATCTGCAAGGGTTGTGACGATGCCATAACTCAATTTACGATCATAACGCATCTTGAATTTAGTTTGACGTGTGTCGATATTATTTGGTGGAACAAGTAAGGTAACTCTTGAGCGTTAACACAAATGTTGGATTGATCTTCCCATGTAATTATGACTTCTATCCTAAAAAAATGGTTACGATTTATTTTATGACAGACGTAAGGCCGTGTATCGACGACAGCGACAAGCGGACCGTATCGCTAACGAATCTCTCGCTCGTTCCTCACACCGCTGCGATCGGGCGATTTGCTAGCGATTCGCCTCGCTGTCGCTGTCGTCGAAAAAAGCCCAATAAAAGGTAATAGTTATAATGAAGGTTAAGGTGTAATAAAGTTAAACTAAATTAAAATGGTATCCAACATCTAGTTATTCTTAAATACAATACTTATTAACCGGATTTGTCGCGAATAATTTATATTTTGATTTTTCAGCCGCTCGTATTACGAAGTCTGCAAAGACAACGAAACGTGACGTTAAAATGTAGGTAAAATGTACATCGTCAGTTAAAAATATTTTTATTTTAGATTATGAATCTTGAAAATTTAAGGCTACATTAACTAGTTGTTCTGTTCTTTTCAGAAAATATACGCTGCGATTACGTTATAAAAACTGGAAAAAAATCTTTGACATGGAACAATAAAAATTTACTTATAATCTTAAATATTATTTTGCATACTAAAGTTCGAAAATGTTCGTGTTTTTAATATTAAAAATAACAAATACAACTAGATTATCAACTTAAATATGCGTCAAGCTATGATGTAGTAATATTATTAAATTCTATAGATTTTTCAAAACATAACCTCAAAAAGTAGGGTTAATTATAATTGAAAAAAAAAGCTCTTAATACACTTTTTTCTGAAAGGTATTTTCGGGAGTTTAATATAAATAATAATACTTAATAAATATACTCACTTGAGTTTTGAAGACATAAACAAATACGTATTTAATTACAACACAAATTTAGGCGCCACTGGAAAAAAAGCAGCCAATGACAGGTCGCGACGAAAAGGCGAAAGTTGAATTAGGGCCTATAAACGCGTCGTTAATTTTCGCGGCAAAAAGACGTATTTCAAGATGCGTTCTTTGTGACATCTCACTAGAAAAATTTTAAGTTTCGCCGAAATTTTATTTTCGTTGTTTTAAAACATAGATTTACGATTTTTTGCGACGACCTAGATCTCGATAAAACGATCATTTTTGTATACGAAACTCATTTTTGACCATTTTGTATGAGGTTCGCCCTTTCGTGGCTTGGGCGACGTCTGTTATCTCTCATCTTTCCCTTATAGTGGACTTACTGGGATTTGATATATACCTACACAGTTGTGGATCAAACGTATTTGGCACCTTCCTCTGTTGGAAAAATAGGCAGCTCTATACCTATAATCTATAATATTACCTACCATGTGCTGTCTTGCTGCCAATAAAAAAATTGTACCATTGGATTTTGCTGATACTGATAAAAAATTCTATGGATTTAACCTTCGCTGGATATACCTACCACCTACTTACTTAAAATCTTAAATCTCTAAAAACTATATAATCTATAAATAATTTGTGTCAGTGTTATTGAAATAACAAAACAAGGCAAGTGATCACGTTGAGGGTATGTAACTTTACCGTTACCTAATTTTACACACATCAAAATGAATGCGTACCTAGATACCTTCTTATTAATTTTCATAACATAAGTATCTCTTCACAATATACCTACTTTGGCGGAACTTAGGCGAAGGTTTCTTCAATAAAAGAGGTTCAGAAGGTAGAATGTGGAATGTATTTTAGTAGTAAAATGTGCTATTTTTATACAAAATTATCAAGGTCATTTGAGTAAGACAACAACAAGTGTGTGAATAATAAAGCAACACAAATTAGGAGAAAACGCGCTTCAATACACGCGCGCTGCCGCGTCTCCCCGATTGTATAAAAGGAGCAGCGTCGCCGCCGCTCGTTCTTTCCATCGGCGGCCGTCGCGTGAACAACACGTCGCGCTGGGAGCGCGCGCGTGGCTTGAGACATCCAAACGGCGGCGTGCGTGTGCCGGCGTGCGGAAACATTCGAACGCCGTGTGTGTGACCTGTGCTGCTTGCTTCTAAACTAAAAGTTCTTTTCAGAACTACTTCATAATTATTCATTCAATATCTGTGCGTTTTATTTACATCCTATACCAATTCTGTCGTGTGCCTTGCTGCCTTCTTAATTCATATGATAGTTCTTTTCAGAGCTGCTTCATTTTCATTAAGTATCTGTGTTTGTTTTATTTAACTCCTATACCTATTCTGTCGGTAGCCACACTACTTAATCATCATGTCTGAAATGTAATCTCAAAGAATATTCTCTTTACGACGATACAAATTATTTATAATTTCAAATAAGTTGCTTTAAATGGAACGAAACATTCAAAAATATACAGCGAAAGCCACTATCAAAAAATATTTTATTAAGTTCTTGTAGTTATTCAAGGAATATGTCTGCTTTTGTAGATAATAGAAGAAGCTTTTAATATTATAAATATTTTGTTACCACAATTATATAGTACGACTAGGTATGTTCAAAAATAAACTTAAGAAGGTTAAGAAATAGGTATAAATAATAGAAAAAACTTAAAAATAGAGCATGAACGTGCTTTAAAAAGCATTTTGTTTTGACAATTATTTATGTGCAATTGTCACTGTCAAGTTGTCAACCTTCATGCATGTTTTCATTCATTCAACCTTCCTTCATTCATTACTTTGTTTTGTAATTTTGGGTATTTCGCAATATTCAAATAATTAGCAATGGGTAATGCCAGCGCAAAAGCTGTTGAAATTCAGGTGCCAGAGGCACCGGCGCCAAGTAATGTAGAAAAATCTAAATTAAAACCATGCTGCGCTTGTCCAGAAACTAAAAAATTGCGAGATGCTTGGTAAGGTTATGTTTTTTCACGTTTTCGTTTTAATATTATGAAATATTTTCATGATATAATATGTTATAAGGATGCTTCGATTAAGATTTGTATTTGACCGTGATTTGTAAAATTTGCATTTGTAATGTTTCATGACCTTGATTTTTCATGTTTTAAGAGTCTATTCTAATCAAATCTATTTATTAAATTTTGTGTAACTGTTTATTATTTTCACTTCAGCATGTCAATCTTTTTTTGCATTAAAACATTCCTTTCTTACAAACATGACAAAATATAACACCAAACTGTTTTTTTCTAGTATCATTGAAAATGGAGAAGAAAACTGTGGCCCATTAATTGAAGAGCACAAAGCTTGCATGAGGCGAATGGGCTTCAATATATAAACAAAGATGTCAATCTTTGAAGTTTCCTCTTATCAAATTTTAGTCTAGAATATACCAAAACCACCAGCTAATTTAAACTAACCTAATGACTTAATGAAACATGATGCTTTTACCTAAGTTGTACTTATTTATCTGTTATGGTCTCCTATTTTTTGTCCAAATTAATAATTGTGTCATATAAGATCTGGATTAATAAGTAACATGTAGTGAAATAATTTATTTTAGTAATATTAATGTAAATAAATGTTAAGTTATTTCTCCAAGTGTTTTTTTTATTAGAACTATTTAACTTCCTTTATTAATAAATAAATAATCAATAACACAACTGACAGAAAGTAAGCTTTTTATATAAGCTTGTATTATGGAGACCTTATGGCAAAACAAGGGGATATCTTAGTTAACGCCCAAACTCAAGCCGGTTTTAAAAAAAAATGTTTATGACCTGGCTGGTACTCAAATCCAGGACATAATACACTGCAGGCAAACACTCAACCACTGCACCATAAAGTGATAATATGTATAAAGTGCCTGCTTTGATATTCGTAAATATTCCGTCAACCCCTCTAACTCTAATTCAGCTCTGGGAACATATTTATTTTCTTTTACCTCCTATGTATTAATGTTGAGTATTAACATAACTGGCCCAAGCTTGGTTGTTTTACAAATGTTTCTTGATGTTTTCAGTGCAGTTGTTATAGATGAGCCCGTTACGTCCCCTTTCTAACTATCAGGTAAATGTGACTTGAAACATTATCAAGCTGTTGCTGAAAAGTAAATACTTTTTTTTTATGAAACCCAGACTTTTATGCCTTAAAATCTTATGATTTTGTGATTCATTATATTATATAAAAGACTTTACTTTTTTCTGTTTAAAAATTTTTTTTCTCTTTAAAAACATTTAACAATAGAGTTATTTAAACTGCAGCAAAACAATCAAATTGAATCCACTTCATGAAACCTTTTATTTAGTTGTCTTGTATGAAAATGGTTTGCTCTAGATGTGATAATGATATGGGTATACAGATTTATATTTCAGAAAATACTTAAGACTAACACTATTTGTTTCCATAATTTTCTTAAAAATTTAACATTTATTTGCTGGTTTTATTGTCATATGTCAAAGTGCTGCAATTATTCACTTCTAACACTTTTCTTTACCTATAGTAGATGATCTTTGCGATCACATAACTTTCCTGTAGTGCAATGAATGTCATTTATGTAGTTAAAGCGAAGTCTATATTATTACATAATATTTTATTTACTGCTCTGCTTTACTCTTATGCTTTTAACACCGGGAAGTTGTATAAAGGCCATACTACACAAAAAAAAGCATTACGTACAAGAGGTAGGAAATCAATTCAATTCAAACACTTTTATTGCCATTTGCATAGAATGGTGAAATATTTAAAAACATGCAGTAATATAGCAATATTATTGGTGCAATATGGGCGGCCTTATCACTTCAAAGTGATCTTTTCCAGGCAACCTTAAGATTAATCTTAGAATTTAAAAAGAAACGTAACATAGCGTCATTATTTTATAAATAGTACATACATACATACATAACGTCACGCCTGTATCCCTTATGGGGTAGGCAGAACACCAGAGGTTATAGGACCATCTGATGTCACGTTTGACAAATTTGGAGGTGTTATAAAGATGTTATGGTCTCCTAATCTAATCTGGTTCTCATATAAATAGTATTAATATATATATATAAATAGGTATAGGTAAAATAATATATTATAATAAATACATAGATAAATATAGACCTATAGGATACATAAAAGTAGGGATAAATACAATAATTTAAATAGATTGTCCAAAATATACTATACATAAACACTTTTTCTATATCATATGTGATAAGTGTGAGAGATAGAAGTTTTTCAAATGATATTTGAAGGAAGCTATTGTTTTGGCTTGGTGGAGTTGATTTACTTTTAATCTGGTTCTCATAAAATTACATATAAGTACCTAGGTATATTGTTTATATTTGGTTATATTGCTTTATTAATCCTTTGATATTGCACTATCACATAAACAGATTTTTTAACTAATTACTTAGTGACCTGTGATCTGCGGTGATTGCAATTAAGTATCAATATCAACTATGTACTTGTAAAGGTTAAAATGCATGTATAAGATTACAGATTAATAATCTTAATTACGAGTATTTGGTACAGCCGAAACAGCACCACTGCTGGCTTTCACCAAGAATATTCACAACGATCGCAACATCGCCTACATTCGTCAAATTTGGCCTTCTTTAACAAAAACCCAACCTGTAATCTCTGGTATTTTCTAAACCTCGTATTTACATCTGATGCCTCATTGAACTCCTGAACCTGAATTATTCAAAGCTTTTGTGTGTACCTGCTTGCAGTGGGCAAGCAAAGTTTAGCCATTGATTTACCTACCTATATTTAAAAAAAAATATCTCTCCACCATTATAATGCCTCCAAAGTCAAACGTGACGAAGGTTTTATAACATCTGGTGTTCTGCCCATCTAGTTTGTCTTTCATATAAATTCAAGTTTTTAAAGGATACTATCGCCACCTAGTTGACAAGCCTCGAAGTATCTCAAGTTCATATACACTAGCTAAGATAACCTGATTTTTCATTTTGCCTGAAAAAAACATTGAGTAGAGTGTAACTCCTCCTGTCTTTACAGCGAAGGAATACGAGAACTTACGTGATGTGTTGGTGTTTTTTGTTGAGTAGTGACTCTGATATGTTTGTTTGTGTGATATTGACACTTAGAAATGCCTCAAAAACTGTGCTGTGTTTCATCTTGTGCTTAAGCACTAATTGATTGTATGTTGTGAGGAACATAATGCGAAGATTAAGTAAATTATTATAAAAAAGTATTTCTTTATGTATAAAAGATTGGTGCCATGAAGTCAACAATTTGTTATGTGGTAAAACAGTAGATTGGGATGGAGAAGACATAATAAAAAAAATGGATAATAATTTTGTGTGTGGTTTTATTTTGACCACGATTTCCTTCAATAATGTAATGCGCCCTTTTTAGATCACAAAAACCACTGTCATTTTTATGGCAAATATCGGAGAAATAAAAGGGCGCAAAGAATTAAAATTTTAAATGATTTTTAAAAGTAGCTAGCACTACATTTTTTGGTCATTCGAATGTTCGATTTAGTTCGGGGTAAGAGCGCTAGATGGCGCTAACGTACTTTTCAAGTCATAAACGGTCATCTATACTTTAGTACTTATTCTTATCTATGGTTCTGCCTCTCCCATACCCTTATTACGGAAGTTAATAAATAAGTTTCCTGGTCGTTTTATCCCCTAGAAGTTATTTATGTATGTATGTTGAAATTTTTCATGAAGTGCTCAATCGATTTATCGATTCATCAGTGCGATCACAGAACTTTATCGAATCGTATACCTATTAACGAATGTTTACGAATGCTCGTATAGTATGGAGTCGGTTGCAAGTTTTGAGTAACATTGTAATTTTTTATTTTACAGATATTTATGAGTACAACATGTTTACAAACATTCAAAATTAACAAGGTACACATTTATTTAAGCTGGCCGTGCGGCAATGGATAGATTTCATTTTTTTCTTAAAAACCGTCTCCATACTATACGAACATTCGTTAACAAACGATTCGATAAAGTTCTGTGATCGCACTGCATAATTGTCCGAAATATCGTGTAACAAAGAAACAAAAATAAACATACACAAGAATTAAGAGACTTCCTTTGGGAAGTTGGTTGAAAAAAGAAGGATGAGTTAATTCAACTTTTGAAATTTGTACCCAACAATAAGCATTGTTTTTTTAACATACATACATAAGTACATAACTTCACGCTTCTATCCCTTAAGGGGTAGGCAGAACACGAGAGGTTATTAGACCACCTCTTTTGTGACGTCTGACAAATTTGGAGGTAGGTATTATAATGGTGGAGAGAGACTACTGCAGTGACAGGGGGTCAGCCTATCGCCCACAAAAAGTCTCCAATAAAACCTCCGTCCCTTAACTGACTTTTACAGTATGCCCGGGAAGAGAAGCAGCTGGCACATTCTATGTTTTTACTTTGCTGGAAGACAGCATAGAAGAAGTTTTTTTAAAGACTTGATTGTGAATGAATAACTTTTTAAAGATTTTATAACAAAGCCAAAACTTTAAATTTGGATAACCTTATAATTCCTGGTTGATAAATAAATATATTTTCACTTGCTGCGCACTTTCCATTTCATTTCTTTTCATACCTGTGAGGTTAAAAAATGATATCTACTTAATGTTTGCTGGATAAATTAATCCTAATACAGAAACTTGAAAACATTGGAATTAGAGATGTCCCAATAGATCTTCTTGTGTCATATCTCTCGAATAGGACACAACGAGTTTGGATAGGCCAGTACACCAGTAATGATGCAAGCGTTTCATGCGGCGTGCCCCAGGGTCACGTTTTCGGCCCTACATTGTTCTTGATCTATATCAATGACTTATATACCTAATATACATTTAAAAAATGCCAAAATATTCTCGTATGCCGATGACACGGCTATAGTATTGTATGGCAAAACATGGCAAGCGGTCGAACTTAATGCAGAAGTAGGTATGAGACTGGTAGCTCAATGGCTGCAATCTAACTACCTCACTCTAAACACGTCAAAAAACTGTACATAAATTTGTACTACATCTGTTTTAGCGCAAATAAAAGATCACAGCCAAACGATCAGTTTCAAATAACTACACATACCTGCAACCCTACAAACAATATGAACTGTAACTGTGCAAAACTAAATTGAATCAAAACAACACAATATCTGGGTATAACGTTGGATGATAGATTATCCTGGTACTATCAGGTAGATCAGGTCGCTAACAGAGTAAGAAAACTCATATGGCTCTTTAGTGCATTGAGGTGACGTTCCCAGGAAACCAAACTCCCCCAGAAACCTTCTCAACGAAATATATCTCGCTTTAGTACAATCAGTTTTAATGTAAGTAAGTACCTCATTCCTCAATGGGGTGGGGCAGCCAAATCAAAAATCTAATAGATTTGAAACGTGCACAGCCAGCTCTGATAAAAATCATGCATTTTAAGAAACGTAGGTATCCCACAGAAGGCCTAGTAGTAGAGCTTTTATATTTCACCACATAAAATTTCATGCAAATTTTAAATACAGTCACATCCCTATTTACTAAATATAAATTTATAATTATTAGGTTTTTTTTGATAGTTGATTAAGGAAATCTGTTACTTTATAACATCATTTTACAAGTTGCCATTTTGTTAACATTTTTTAAAATTTAATTTGTGGTAACATTTAAATTTCTTTAGGTAGAGCGATAGATATTTTAATACACATAGCATAGCACTGCCTGTGAAACAATTCAAGACGTGGCTGCGTATTGTAGACTGGGCGATTTCCGTGTCGTGTTGGTCTTGTTATATCCTTTGATTGCGTAAAATAGTGGCTATTATTTCCAATATTTTCAATATGTTAGCTAATTTAAATAACGGTTTACATGGTTTATCGGGTGCTTTCCCAAAAATTGCTCGAATCCATTTCTTTTGTATTACGAATGCTTTATTTATTTCAGTAGAGTTACCCCAAGCAATTAGACTGTACCTAAGTGTGGACGCGACATATCTGTGGTAAGCCATTAGCACAGTTGATAGCATACATGTCTTACGTAGTTTTCTTAATACATACACGCAGCTATTCAATTTACTACTAACATATTATTATATTGGTTGAAAAGTTCGCGGCCTGGCCATTAAAAAAAACTTTTGTTATTTTTTCTGCCGTCATTTTGAACTGTCATTATTCAATTGTCAGCCCGCGAATTTTCAATTTGATAATTTATTTAAATAAAATGTTACGAACAATATAAATACGTGTGTAGAACAAATTTTCACTAATGGAGAAATTTGAACAACGTGCTGTGATTAAATATTTGCTTAAAAAAAGATTAACACCAAAGGAGATCCATGATGACATGCAAACAACATTAGGGGAATCTGCCCCGTCTTATACCACTGTGAAAAAATGAGTTGCAGAATTTAAACGTGGACGAGAGAACATCGAAGATGACCCTCGCTCTGGCAGGCCAATGACGTCTACGACCGAAGAAAACATATTGAAAGACCGTAGATTGACTATCAGAGAAATTGCAGACACTATAGGCATCTCATATGAACGAACGCAAAACATCATTGTCCATGAACTCGGCTTTTCTAAGGTTTCGGCTAGGTGGGTCCCCAGATTGCTTTCAGTAGAGCAAAACGACTGTTTGGAGATGTTCGAGGCTGATCCACAAGGTTTTCTTGACAGATTTGTGACAATGGATGAAACCTGGGTTCACCACTATACCCCAGAATCAAAACAACAATCCAAACAATGGAAAAAATCAGGTGAACCAACTCCGAAAAAAGCAAAGGCAATTCTGTCGGCTGGCAAGGTGATGGCATCGGTGTTTTGGGATGCTAAGGGTGTCATTATGGTGGACTACCTTCCAAAAGGCGAAACAATAAACTCTGCGTACTATAGCACCCTTCTGCGCCGTTTACGTGAAGAAATTAAACAGAAACGCCCAGGATTACTGAGAAAGAAAGTGTTGTTTCACCAGGACAACGCCCGAGTCCACACATCTGTCGAGTCTATGGCTCAAATTCGTGATTGTGGTTTCGAATTGTTGCCACATCCAGCTTATTCTCCTGATTTGGCACCTTCGGACTTTCATCTGTTTCCAAACCTAAAAAAACACCTCGGTGGGCAGAAAATTTTAACGAATGAAGAGGTCGAAGCCGCTGTTAACCTGTATTTTGAAGACCTTGAGGAATCTTTTTTTAAAACAGGTATGGAAGCTCTGGAAAGCAGATGGAAGAAGTGCATAGAGCTAAATGGAGATTACGTCGAAAAATAAAAATATTTTTGTATGTACTTTATTCTGTTTTCTTGACTAGGCCGCGAACTTTTCAATCCACCTTCGTACATGTTGTTTCCAATTCAAGTTTCTGTCAATTTGGCACCCAAGGAATTTAGTTTCTTCTACTTCTTTAATTTTGTGATTTTGATAATGTATGTCAATTTTACTTAATCTTTTATGTGTATTAAATCGTATAAAGGGACTTTTGCCGATGCCCAGAATGGCTTCAATATTGTATCTAGCTGTCTTCAAACAAATATGCTTAGGTACCCTAAATGTAGACAAGACCAAATTTATACCTTTTTCCTTAAAAAACAGACCATGCCGATGCACTTTGTTTAACTTACCACACTTACAAAACCTTAACTGCGCTCTGCGAGCACTAATATACACAAAACTACATCTATTAAACATTAGGTGTTATGATTGGCAACAAATTAAACAGAATACGAAAACTTATAGTGGTCTTCAAGAATCTAAGGCAAGTGGCGTACAAAGATCTTCTTAAGACAGTGTACCTGGCACTTTGTCAATTGACAACCACTTTGGCGATGGGGTAACACTGTCTGCCTCAGAGGCCAGTGGTCGAGGGTGCGTTTCCCGCACGAAACAAGAAAAAAATTTTTCAGGTTCTGGGCGTTTATCTAAGTATAATGTATTCATATTCTAGGTTCCCCTAGTTCACTACATGGTATTCCATACCACAAGCTCTGCTTAGTTTGGGGCCATGCATTTGGTGTGATTGTTTGGGGATTTTATTTTATTATTTTATAGTCACTCATAATCTACTGTCTCACTATCTGGGGTGGCGCTGCAAAAACAAACTTACTTAAAGTAGAGAGCGCAACGAGCTGTCTTGAAAGTAGGTAGAACACTACTTAGATTATTACCATTCAACTACTGAAGTTTACAAAATTGCAGAGGTCCTTACAATTCGACAATTATATGTTTTACAAACGGTTCTCAAACAACACACATTGTTAAAATAAGGCCATACACTTGGAGCTAGTAACAGATCTAGCAAGCTCAGCTTTCCTGGCAGCCCTGCGAAGGATGTCAGCCCGCCGCGCAGAAGTTCCCCATCATTTACACAGCGACTGTGAAACCAACTTCGTCGGTGCCAATCGAAGCGTACAAGAAGAATACGAGAAACTGAAACAAACTTTTCAACACACTTGCTCGTAAAGTGAGCCTTATTCTATTGAATTAAGAACTATAAACTGGGCTATAAGTCACGTGTGCATAATATTATTATACCCTAGTGCATAATATAATGAATCCTACAAAGTTGAATTGTACCTTAGTGCAAATTACATGCGAGTAAACAGCATATTTTATTGATCCGGGTTATACATTATATACTATTATAGTTGTCTTTGTTAGTTCCACTTAACGCACTAGATGGCGTTGATTGTCTTTTAAATCGCACTTAAACCGAAATAAATAAAATTATGTATACTTGTTTTAAGATTGTTAAATTGTTCTCAATCTCAAATAATAAAAGTGGTTCCCTATAATATACATACGTATGAGTGGTTTCATTAGTTTTGTATAATATTTTCAGAAACAACAAAGAGATTTTATGACCACGTATGTCTGTCTGTCTTTTACTCACACACAAATGTGTTGAAAAACGTCGTAGGTATGTAACTCGTGAGCGTTGCTAATTACAGTCTCGGCTCATTATTAAGCCTCGACTGTAATTAGCAACAGCTTAGCTCACTTGTTACATAATATACTATTTGATAATAGCGCCATTGTTATGTTATAGAAAGTTAAGTTAGGTTTTTACTTTTTTGTTATCAGTTTCCTTCTCAGGTGCTAGATTTGATAGGTATAGACGAGGAGGATCTATATGTATCAACAAGTACTCCCACTGATATTTTAAGCTGTTGAGGGATTAAACATACGATTTTTACTATGGAACCATCCTACGATTTACCGTTTTTGAGTTATTTCACTTTATAGGATTTTACTGTAAACACGCAGTTTTCACTAGTTTTTGTGAGAAATAAAAAAAAACCTTCGCTTGCAAAGTTTTTTTAAGTTAAACCAAAATATCGCACTTAAAATGCGTCTCCTGTAAATAAAAGTCCTAGTAACTTACTGTGCAGATAACATCATAATAAAGTACCTAAATTGTTTAGGCTATCTAACAAGGTACTTATAAAGATATAAAGTAACTATTGTGAGGGAAAATGTTGGTTAAAAAATGATAGGGGCCGTCTTGCAGATAACGAGTTTGTTATGAAAATAAGGTTTAGAGCAGGGATCGCATTCTCCTATGGCATGAAATGGCGTGTAATAATGGGAGAATAGATTTGTATTGTGCATGGTATGCAAAACTTTAAATACTGATATTCCAAGGCATCTCGTAACTGCGTAGAAGTCACATTAGTTGTGTCTTATCCTCTTCGCCTACTTTGTTTGTACACACGTGGCGAAGATTCTGATTTTCCGTCTGATTTTCTGGCTATCAGTCTGATTTTCCTCTCTGGATAGAACCACTCTATCTTAGCCACCAGTCGGTACACTGGGATCCCAATGCATCGGGAAGTCGATGGCCTGGATAACGTCGCGTGAGTTCTTGACGTGCTGCCCAGGATTCTTTAGAATTCAGGATTCAGGATTCGTTAGAATAGGCAGCCAAAGCAAATCCGTAAATCCTTCCAAATTTTTAATATTGCTACGGAGAGATGAAGTTCTATGTGTGTGTGGTCTAAATTATCGGTACTCAGATATTTATAATTGGCGACCATTTTGACTAACTATTTAAAATTACATTAGTTTCGCATTATGCCCGAGCTTATTAAACTATACGCAAGATTCGCGTCCAAATGAATGAGGCATATCAACGTAGAGTGAGAAGCCGCTTATCTAACGTGACGACGGTCTTTCAAGGTTTCATCGTTTATGACGATATGTTAGTTCCAGCCAGAATTTCTCATTATCGAGCATATTAGGTTTTAGGGGGATATCTATTTTGATAAAAACAGTTTCGGAAAAGTATTAATTTGATTTCTTATAGCCTTGCCTTAAACTACCCTAAGGATCTAGCATAGCGTCCTGTGAAACTAAGTGAACTTACAGAGGTATTAAAGGGCACTTTAAATAAGGAAATCTCGCTACTTGTCAGTCACGCGCAAACAATTATCACATAAATCACGTTACTCTCAACTCTATTTTTAATCTTAAATCATTATCTCATTAATTACTTATTTTGTAGAAATTGTTCGTCTGGTTAATATTCGCCTTTTATCATTGTTCTGCGCTGAACGTTCACTGTGACTGAACTTCGGCAAGGTTAGATAATTGTATTATCATTAAACAAAAAATAAGTTATCATTTTAAATATTTCATTGTGGTTAGAAAATGCGTTTTGTGAATATAAGTGGTAGGAGGAAATTTGAAGATGACCTTTCGGCTCCTAGTTCTGTTCAATCAGTGGAAAGTTGTGAGTAAGTACCTACTGACCTTTTCTATTAATTTTAACCGAATCCATATTTTTTATTCAATACCTCGTTGCACATATTCCCATTAGACATGAGAATAAGTTATTTCTTTAAATAATATTTTCTTGTATTTTTTCCCAATGTATAAATTTGAGGTTTTAATTATAACTACCTATAAGCAAGTAACTATATTTTATAACAGAAAAAAATTGTCCACCGCATTTTAAAGATAACAGTGAAAATTATCCAAAATAAAACTGGCAGATCCAAGCAATTTTTTCGTGTCTTTGACAATATTCATACAGTTGATGGTTTCAATCCTGTTTATAATGTTTTTATATTTATAAAATATTCTGACACTCGCACAACATTATCTAGCCCAAATTAAGTTTCTTGAAGAACTTGTGTTATGGATACTAGATAACTGATATACTTAAGAAATATATAAACATACATATTGAATAATATCCATGACTTGGTGGCTAATATCTGTGTTCATCACACCGATATCCGCCGCCGCCGGGATTCGAACCCAGGACCTCTGGCATAGAAGACCGGCCGGTCGTCAAATAAAGAGCTATTATGATTGATAATAGGTTATATTAACAAGGTTAAGGTTATATTAAGGGCTAAATCTCGTATATTATTTATGCTGCAGTCAACTTAGTACATATTATACCTCTGCAGATGATCTACGACACTTATCTTTCAAACCGTATAAGGCATCAATAAAGAAATTAATCATTCTGAACTAGGTGGAAATATCTTTGTTTACGGTTAGAACTGTCTTTGTTTGTATTGTATTGCTTGGGCAGTATATTTAGTAGGTAATTGTTTTTTAAGCTGTGAACCTATAATAAGAGCGTTCGTTCCGTTTTTCCTTTTGATATAGGAAACCTTCTTAACAAGCAAATAGATTAATTACGGACATAGAAACAACCCAGATATCACGCCCTAAGCATAGTACCTTTCTAACGGTGAAGCAATGTCGTACCTAGATTATATGTTACCTCTAAATTGTTATTTTTATTTATTTGCAACTTCCAACACTTATTATGAAATGGCTTTAATGCGCTGAGTTTAAAAAGCAACTTTGATACATAGTCAGTACACATTTTATCGAGTATAGCACTTACCTATTTTATATTTCATTGTGTAGACACTAGGAACGTGTTTGGCAGAAATTAAGAAATCATTGACCTCAAATAGTCTTATCAACAAGATAACTTTAACTATTTAATAAGAACCTTGGTTTAAAAGTTCTCGCCTATCTTCTAATTCTAATTGTTTGCGGGACATTCAATCTCTATCACACTGACGCCTAACTAAAGTAAACGCCAAATCTCTAAAAATATGTTATAAATATTATTTATTTTATATCTGAGTGTGAAATTTCAGTGGGTAGTCCCGTCCAGTCCTTTATTGCTGAAAGATCTGTCGTCTTCACAAAATTTGACAGTTCATCGAAAGTATGCTTAGGTAATCGAAAAATCGCGTTGGTGATATACCTACTATAAAAGAAATATTTCTACATATTCAATTTAGAAATATTAAATACATATTCAATTTTAAAAAATCTGTAAGACGATTCACGGGCTATTTGAATGCAGCGCAATTTGGGCACACAACAGATCGTTTATATGGTTATAAACTTATATCTTCCCTTTTTGGAAAAAGACACCTCAAATAGTTTCAGTATTTTTACGAAAATTTTATGTTTGCTTTTTGCACAATATAATAATTTTTTTACGATGTTATTAGAATAAATGAAAATTATTGGTACCTATAGGGATAAGAATTTAAGAGTCAACTATAAAAAAATGCGAAAAAATGAAACGAGCAAAATTTATAACAATGAACGGTATGAAATATTAGACAATAGTGCGAATGAGTTACTAAGTGATCGAAACCTCAAGAAAACGAGTTGGTTGGTTTGGTGCGACGACGAGCCTAGCAAGGAGGACTATTTTATGGTGCGTACCTACAGATTGCTGTAATGGAACTTCTAATGTAACATTCTGCGCACCACACGTCCAAATACGCAACGTGCGCAGAATGTTACAAGTTCGATTCAATCTGTACGCACCATGAGGTTCCATATAGGCCACACTTAAACCATAGAGTCGTCGATTTTACCTAATATTTCTTGTTCCCCCAATCTCTTTTGACCAGTGACCATATGCGATTTTTTAACCCTACTTATTGGATTATATGGTTGCCCTATTAAATACTAAGAAAAAATCTTAATTACTAGAAAAAATCTGTACTTTTCTGCAGAATATGCCTAAGAATACCTAAGTGGAACATCAGATTCAACTGGGCCGTAATTTTACGTTTTTACAAGCGTCCAAGTGCTGAAATAACCACAAACCGCTCAATCGGCTCGATGTTGCTCAAAAACTAGTATGTGCCTAATGTCGTTTTATTATCTATGGGATTTATATCGATATATTCTCAAGTGTTCCAGTCAGTAATCGTTTTCATATTCAAACGAACAAAGCCATTAAAAAATCGGAGTATCTATCTATACTAATATATAAAGCTGAAGAGTTTGTTTTCTTGTTTGTTTGAACGCGCTAATCTCAGAAACTACAAGTGGGATTTGAAAAAATCTTTTTGCATTTGATATCCTAACTCTTGAGGAAGGTTATAGGCTATATTTTATCCCAAAATTCCCACGGGACCCAAAGTTACGCGGGTAAAACCGCGTGCGGTGGCTTTTACCAAATATATAAACGACCACTTTGGCGATGGGGTAAACCTATCTGCCTCAGACGCCAGTGGTTGCGGGTTCGTTTCGAGCAAGGAACAAGAAAAACAAAAATGTTCCGGGTCTGGGCGTTTATCTATAAAATGTATTTATATTCTAGGTTCCTCCCTAGTTCGCTATCATACATAACACAAGGTTTGCTTACTTTGAGGCCATGGAGTTAATGTGATTGTCTGGGGATTTAATTTATTTATAAACACTAGAAATGATCTTTATAAGTATTTGCCTACTATAATCAATTGAAATAGTTTTGTGTTATCCACTCGCTAATGATGTTTGGTAAATAATGCCACGCGCCATTGCTACCGCTGCCAGTGTGTGAGTTTGATAAAATATGTGTACGAACGATCTATTAATGGTTTTATCAAACTTTGGCAATGGATAGATGTTAATATGTCTAAGGCTTACACATAGGGCAAACTCTGAAGTAACGAAGTATGACCGGCCAAGGAATAGCCCTAGCGTGCCGGCTTTTTAACACCTACCATGACGTCACAGCTGATATTTTATGATATAAAATACAAACCGGTTCAAAGACACCGATGCCGCTGATGAAATCGATTATTAAGAACGATATTGATATTTTGATATCGTTTTTCTATCAGACATGCGCGACTGAATCTAGAGGCGACCAACCTTGACGCTTGGTCGGGGTTCGAACACGCGAAGTACATGCATTTGCGTTGTCTATGTAGATGTATGTCTGCGGTCGCTACCGTCTCTCGTACGAGGCGATTAATCCGAGGAAGTAGGAACCCTTGATAGTGGTAACACTACAGGTTCCGTATATACCTAAACTGGATTCGAAAAAGGGCCACTATTCCGAATGACCCCTGCTTGGTTGTAATACCCCTTTGGGATTCGTCTGGATCACAGTACAGATAGGTATCTACAGTAATTCAACTCGGCCGCATCTTTGAAATAAATGCCTACAGCGCTGCGGTCCGTTCACATGTGACAGAGCTGCCCGCCTTCAGCGTTTAAATGATATTTGCCTACTTTGTGTTTAATTCCATTTAGTTTTGTGACTACAAATATATACAATCAATATATATAAAACTGTTCCGTTACTGACTGAGTGACTGAGGTACTGAGGTACTGAGTGACTGAGTGACTGACAGACAACGTATAGCCGTAACTACTGGGCGTAGAGAGCTGAAATTTGGAACATACATTCTTTAGGGGATGTAGGGGTGCACTAAGGAAGGAATTCCCGAAATTCCCACGGGAACGGGAAATATAGGACTTTTTAGTTTGTATGAAAAATCTTATTCCTTGAGTGCACCGATGTGAAACTTGGCGTAAAGGTTTTTCAATGTGTGTCTGGTTGTGTTATGAAAGGAATTCCCGAAAATCCCACGGGAACAGGAAATATATGATGTTTTAGTTTATATGAAAAAATCCCAACCCTTGAGTGCACGGATGTGATACTTGATATAAAGGTTCCTCAATAAGTGTCTGTTTGTATTATTGAAGGTATTCCCGAAATTCCCACGGGAAGTGGTTGGACTTTTTAGTTTATATGAAAAATCTTATTCCTTGAGTGTACGGATGTGATACTTGGCATGAGGGTTCTTCAAAGAGTGACTGGTTGTGCTACGAAAAAAAATTCCCAAAATTCCCACGGGCACGGGAAATATATGATTTTTAGTTTTTATGAAAAAAAACTAATTCCTTGAGTGCATGGATGTGATACTTGGTATAAAGGTTATTTCAGTGGGTGTCTGGTTGTACAGTTTCTGAAATTTCCAAGAGAAGGGTAATTAAGCGCATACGAAGTTGCGGGATAAAGCTAGTATGTTTATAAACAAATAAAATACTTTGTAAATTAAATATGAAGTGTTCAACAAAATACGTTTTGTGTCAAAAAAACATGTTTGCGTTTGAATAACAAATCGGTCTTATAAATTAGCGACCGAAAAAAACTTGCGCTTCGACTGAGACGCATAGTAACGCAAAGCTAAATCAATAATTGTTTCGGTATGCAGACACTCGCGACTGGCCGCATGCCGAGATCTAGTCGCGTATGTATAGCTCGCGTTTCGTCCGTTTGTATGAAGTTGAATTACTGTAAATATCTGTACTGTGCCTGGGTCGTCACCTTTATATAAAATCTGTCGCCAGATGTCATCGGTACAGTGATGTGTTCAGAGAGGTATTATAAAGAGCCAATTCCTTCCTGAATGCGTGTGCTGTATTCTTGATCTTAACTTTACCTATTTATTGAGTTTTAAGTGAGGTTAAGTTAAGGGGAGACTAGGTCGCGAGTTTAGTTTAGTCGATCAATAAAAAAATAGATACTTATTACGGCTATAGGTAGCCTACAACATCTTGTAGGTATATGCTATCATTGGCAATACATTATTGGCCCAAAATTTTAATATATACTTACTCTTCCAACATTTATTGAAATATGTAGCCATGTTTATTGTTTTCCTTATGTATCTGCGCAAATATTAATACTGGTCATTAATCAGGCAGAAGTCCAGTTATCAGATGATGAAATCGACGAGCATTCTTTCATCACACCAATGTTTGCTACAAAGTTATAGATTGAACCTCTAATAGAAAGTATGTTTACCTACTTAGGCCCTACGTCAATAATTAAGTAGATTTTGTTATCTCGCAGTTGTTGGTTTCTCAAGTGGTTATTCAAAAAATCAATGCTTCGTATACATTTTGATTTTCTTCAAAATACAAGAAAATTAGTCAAAAATAATAAATAAAATGAAAAATAATAATAAAACTCAAAAAAAGTCGTTTTCTAATTCATATGAACTACAGTGCGACCGGTGGGAGTTTGCGTTCCTGACAGCTGTCAAAATCAAAGCTTTTTTAACCCTTCGAATCGGAAATAAACTTTTCAAGACACTTGCTCGTGAAGTGAGCCTTATTCTATTGAATTTAGAACTATAAACTGGGCTATAAGTCACGTGTGCATAATATATTATACCCTAGTGCATAATATAATGAATCCTACAAAGTTGAATTCTACCTTAGTGCAAATTACATGCAAGTAAACAGAGCATATTTTATTGATCCGGGTTATACATTAAATATATGAGCGCGCGCGTCCAGGCGGCGCGCCTGCAGCAGCAGCGGCTGCACGGCGCCTCCAAGCAACAACAGCGTGTGTACGTGTAATGGGACAGGGCTACTGACCGGCGGCGGCGCGGCGCTCGGGGCTCCGCTGAGCGCGCGCGTCCAGGCGGCATTCACTTAGAGCCGAAGCAGAAGAAGTTTTGTCCTGGCCTTGAACCACAACCGTCGATATCTAGCATTAATTATTTAATGCCAAATCATTCCAGTGATTTGTCTATGTCGCCGACATACACTCAGGACGAGCTGGCACTTCAAATAATAATGTAGAATATAAGTTTGTTAGTAATCATCATTATTCGGCTCATTATTAAAAGCCTTCGCCTGCGGCTCGGGCTCAAATCACAGCCTCGGCTGTAATTAGCAACTTAGCTCACTTGTTACATAATATACTATTATTCAATGGACATAAGGAGCTGTCAGGAACGCATTCCCACAACGGCCACACTCTATAATCAAACCCAGTAAAATCTGCATCAAAGCTTATCCAGAAAGCTTTCATGCCCATTGGATAATTGTCTAAGGTGATGACGCCAAAAATGCTTTTTAGCTGTCCGCTTATCCAGGATATGGTCTATCTGATCTGTCTCAATTTCATCCTACAAACCTTACTAGTAGGTATTTGGACATCTCGAATTCGCGTAGGTTGCGCACCCTGCACATCGAATGCCAAAAGGTTAATTTCTTGCATCATCGTATTATGTCTATTGTTCAGAGCGCGTGCGAGCCAAGCCTCAGAGACAGAAATAGCACTGGTACGTCTTTAATAGGCCAAACTGCATCTATTTTAAGATAAATCATCTGCCGATTAATCACTCTGACGTAAGTAATAAACAAAAGGAATGAGTGGATAACAAAGAAAATATAAATACACTTGTGGTAGGTTATTACGACCACTTTGGCGATGGGGTAAACCTATCTGCCTCAGACGCCAGTGGTTGCGGGTGCGATTCCCGCACGGAACAAGAAAAAAAAGTGTTCCGGGTCTATACAATGTGTTAGGGTTCCGACTTTTGATATTTTACCTACGTGATATACATCAAATTTCATCGACAAAAGTCACCTTAGGGGGGGGCGCACCCCTCACCCCTCGTGATGGGGGTGATTTAAAAATTTCGTTTCTCTGGTTTGCTTTAAGTTCGTAAAACCATTTTTTTTTCATATTTATTGTGTGTATCTTGTTGAATTACATCTCATTTTAAAGCTTATTAAATTTACCAACTTTTGATACCACATTCACTAAAAAGTCATAAGAAGAAAAGAATTAATTTTAATGACTTAGAAAAAAAATCTTACTTTTTTGTAGTATTTTTTTAGTTTTTTGTCATTAAAAAAAAACGAAGCCCTTAACAATGCATTTTTTTCTTCTTAACTAGTACTATTTGAGTTTATCTTTCTAACGATGCCAAAATTTAGGCCCGGTTCAGTAATTAGTTAAAAGGAAACACGAAATTAAAATATCAAAAGTTTATTTTACTAAGGTAATACGTCCTAGTTACAAAATTTAAGTACTATCAAGACTCGCGAGTTAGAGCGCGCGCGCAATGCGGTAGCAGGTTGCTTCAGGTTTTCGCCTGACTGCCTCTGCGCTCGCTGCGTTGGCGAGGGATGATCAGGGCGAGGCCCGTGCCGAAAGGCTAGAGCGCACCAATCACGTCGCCCCGCGCATCGTACGAGTCGAAACATGAATCTCTTTCAGTCTAATAGTGAATGAGATAACAATACTAAGGTACTGGTTAGGATTTCTACTTGCTAATCAGTTGTCCTTCGTTTCTCGTTGCGATTGCTACAAAGTTTTACTTTCGAATTTAGCTAAGTACTACTTACTCGATACTATGGCAGTTAATTATTCACCAAGTGAAGTGGCCGACATTGTATTTATTTATGGATACGCCAATGGAAACGCTGCGGCTGCTGTTCGGGAATATCGAATTAGATTCCCTACAAGGCGCATACCTTCTGCTCCAACTTTTGCAAGCGTTTTTGCAAGATTGCGCACTCATGGAATCCGACAGCCGCCTAATGAACGTGCTGTTGTGGGGAGACCAGACATGGAAGAAGAAATCATTGAAATGATTGCCAGTGACCCGCGACTTAGCACTAGAAATATTGCCAGAAGACTTGGGATTTCGCATTGGTCGGTGTGGCAAGTTCTACGTCGGGAAGGATTACGGCCGTTTCATTTTCGTCGAGTTCAGAATTTAATTGAACCAGATTATGCTGCTCGCTTTGTGTTCTGTGCGTGGCTTAATAGGAAAGTGAGACATGATGCAAACTTCGTACGGCGAATATTATGGACTGATGAAGCCAAATTCACAAGAGCTGGGATAACCAACCACCGAAACCATCATTTGTGGCTTAATGAAAATCCCCATGCTGTGAGGCCCGCCTCGTTCCAACACGAATTCTCAATCAACGTGTGGGCAGGCATTATTGATGATGAGCTGCTAGGTCCCATCGTCTTACCAGACAATCTTAATGGTGAGAGATTCTTGGAATTTCTAAGAGGGGATTTCCTACATGAGCTACCATTGGAGTACAGACGTGAACGCCGGTCTTTTTATTTGCAAATGGATGGAGCTCCTGCCCATTTTGCCCGGAATGTACGAGCATATGTGGATGAACACTACACCCCCTGGATTGGAAGAGGAGGAACAATTGCCTGGCCGGCTCGTAGCCCTGATTTGACACCTCTAGATTTCTTCCTGTGGGGGACCATGAAACAGCGGGTTTACCTAGAGGTGCCTACAACAAGAGAAGAGCTGCTGCAAAAAATTATGACCGCAGCTGATGAATTAAAAGCCGACAGAGCTATGATTAAAAGAGCTACACAACAAGTAGCATTAAGGGCTACTTCTTGTTTATTAAACAATGGTGGTCACTTTGAACAATTGTTAAATTGACTTAAAATCGGCAAAACTAAATAAAAAAGAGATTGTAAATTTCGTGTCTTTTATTTTGATGTCATTTTAGCTTAGCAGTTAGGACTGTTTCTTTGAAGTTAAACTGTCGTATTCTGTATCGTTAGAAAGATAAACTCAAATAGTACTAGTTAAGAAGAAAAAAATGCATTGTTAAGGGCTTCGTTTTTTTTTTTAATGACAAAAAACTAAAAAAATACTACAAAAAAGTAAGATTTTTTTTCTAAGTCATTAAAATTAATTCTTTTCTTCTTATGACTTTTTAGTGAATGTGGTATCAAAAGTTGGTAAATTTAATAAGCTTTAAAATGAGATGTAATTCAACAAGATACACACAATAAATATGAAAAAAAAATGGTTTTACGAACTTAAAGCAAACCAGAGAAACGAAATTTTTAAATCACCCCCATCACGAGGGGTGAGGGGTGCGCCCCCCCCTAAGGTGACTTTTGTCGATGAAATTTGATGTATATCACGTAGGTAAAGTATCAAAAGTCGGAACCCTAACACATTGTATAATGTATTTTATATTCTAGGTTCCCCCTAGTTCGCTACATGGAATCGCATAACACAAGCTTTGCTTACTTTAAGGCCATGTATAGTTCGCGTCAGGTAAAAAGAACGCTGGATTACCTACATTATGTTTATAGAACGGCGTTCTTTTTACCTGACGCGAACTATAGTTGATGTGATTGTCTGGGGATTTTATTTATATTTATTTATTTATTATTGCGTGGATCAGAGGTAGTGGGTAAGGAGAAATAGTCTAGTGTACGTACTAGACCGTCTCGTACGCGCAGGTGTTTGGCTCAGGCTGAGCGCAATCCGCCGCCGGGGTTCGCGGATATTGCCAATGGCGATACCATGGGCTCCTCTTATGGCGGATTAGGTACACCTGAAGGTTTTTAGTAGGTCAGTTCGGCTTTATGCCAGATCATCCCCACATACCTCGCCGTTGAAAAGTTGGGTACAGGTCTGCATTTTTTCCTCCAGAACAAATGTAAGGTAAGGAGCAGTTGGCGTTCCTTAGTCTCTGCTTACCCCAAAGAGAGACAGGCGTGATGTTATGTACTTTATATATTGTTATGGGGAAGTATGGCCGGCAGCGTACCTGCCAATGTTCTGATAATTTCCACCGCTAGATGGTAAATTTTGATGTATTTCGAGAAAACCATAATATACGGTATAATTATTGGCTTGATCTAGCAGGTGATGGGCGGTGATGCTCGTTTATTACCTAGAAACAATATTCCAAAATAATGCTTTTCATTTTACTCAGCACTCCAAAGTCTTGTGGACAAAACCATGGACGTAAACCGTAATAAGTACTGAAAAAGTATATTAATGAAGTATCTTAAGTATATCCTAAGGGCTAGACTTGCTACTTTGATCAACAATTACCCTTGCGATCATGGCGATAACCTTATTTACTAGCCCAGAATTTAGGGCTCGTGTGGCTTGATTTAGCTGACATAGCAAATAATACGTAAAATTACCCGGTTTGTTAACCTAGGATGTTGTTTTCAAAATAATAATAGAAAATTATATTTTGTTTTCCGAAGATCCACATTTCCTGGGCTTACCTGCTAGGTTTAGATACTATGGTTATTGCAAGTTTTACCGTGCCCTATGTCTTAAGGAAGTTAATACGTAGGGTAGAAATTTAAATAACTTGTAGTTTTAATTCTTACCCACATTTTTTACCACTTTATTACTTACTCAATATACAAAATCAAAACAAAGTAAATGTGCGTACCATTAGGTATAACAACAAAGTATTGCGTATTTTCGATTAGATTCAACTTTTAATTTGTACCACACAGTACGTAAGCAAATAATCAATATTGTAGAATCGAGATAGTTTCAAACCTCGACATTTGACCATCATAATCGCTGTAGCAAGGTTTTCATATAAGGAGATAATTAAAAGTGAAATATTAATTGATTTTGTTTATTATTGTGCAGAGTGTTCGGCAGTCCGGTGTCGGATCTTTCGGACTGCGAATATTGCGTGGAGCGGAGGCAGCGGTACAAGAAACATTTCCAGTAAGTTCATGAATTCTTTGCAATTATTTACGTAAACAATCTTTTTATCAACTATTAGTAATGATTTTCTATGTCAATGCGAATTTGCCAAACTTGTTACCTACTTCTTAATTTAATGTAGGTTATGTTGTTTGTTTTGTTTATAATTTAACTAATGGCGAGATTAGGATCTAGGTTATGAATTAAATAACGATGTTTACAATTATCTGTTAACATATAAGGTGTTATACACATTGCTTTAAGTTACTTAACGCTGGCTGACTGTTTGGTTAAGAAAGAAGTGTAGGTCCCAGTGACCACCACTCTCACTTCTTTCTTAACCAAACATTATTTTAAAACAATTTTCATTTAATTTAAATCTGCCTTGTCATCGTCCGTTTACTTATAAATTTTTAATCACTACTGCTTCTTAACCATTATTATAAGAACTGTTACATTTTCAGCTCTCCCAACATATCGGGCTCGACGAACACGGCGCTGAGCTACCAGAGCGCCATGGACCGGCTGGAGGCTACTCCGCTTCTGGCCTGCTCTCCGCCGGACTACAAGACCAGCTTCCATGACTCTTCTGACACCCTGGTAAGTCAAAGGTCTAAAAACTCTTGCAATTTTGGTGCGATCATGCGCTTACAGGAATCAAAACGCTAGAAAAATTATGTGTAGTCGTATGATAAAATTAAGTACTGAATTACTTACTGAACACTTACTGATTAATAAAAAACGCTAATTGATACCTAAGTTTTATATGGTTCTATATGGATTTTTTAAATTGAACAATTTTTAACAATTGAATTAAGACCGAACATTGCGTAAAGTTGTGGTTGAAACTTGAAATATGGAAATTTAATTCTATTGGCATAAAGCTAATTAAAGATAAACATTGACGACATTAAACGATGTCGTTACTACTTAATTTTTGGTGCTTGATACCATATATAACGTGTAACAAAATGGAGAGATAAAACTTAAGGGTTAGCTTCTATACCATACGTAGAATATACAGTTAAAGAATTAGCATGATCAGTGCTGGTATAGATTTTCATACAAATTAATTTAATTATTTTACAACAAAATATTTTGACAACCCTAGTTAACCTAATAAGCTAAAACAAGCAGTCAGTGACGTTATGACCTTTCCCGCACCGGCTGAACTTTGTAGTATCTGTCTTAGTTACCCATCACTTTAATTTTACGCCACCTGTTTTCGAATAGATTTCATCAAAAGCTAGCTTGTAAGCTGTTTGTAGGGTTGAGACTTAAATATTTTGATCTAAACTTTGAACTTATTTTTCGGCCGAGCCGTTAGGATACCAAATTTATGATACTGTTACTTATGAACTACATCACCAAACATACAATTCCCTTAAGTAGGTATTATCTCTTCATTAAGTTACACGTTGTATTGTAAAGTTATGCCTGCATTTATCTGGAAAATTATACGTAACAACGCTGCGTCACGCACGCATTTATACAAAACTGCTACGGACGCCGTAGCCACGCGCGTACGGTACGGGCTTACGGCACGCCCTACGCGCGCGTGGGTCGTGTAGTACACTCTAGTACATCGTAGTGTGAGGTTAAATACTTATTCCATTGACACGACATTAATTTAATTTTACAAATAAATTGCGACGCGCGTGCCGTACGCGCGTACCATGAGGTACGTAACCTTACGCGCGACGCGACGCAGCGTTGGCACTAAGCATTCTACCAGTTATAAACCTAACGTACAAATCTTTGCTAGATTAGGTACAATTTTGCGTTGCGTGAAAATAACACGCTTAAATCTATATCTATATACTTATAATAAATCTGTAGACAGGTCAATTCTGTACATGAAATATATTTTCAAAATAACTATCAGGGGGTGATTAGTGAAATGTTGGAAAAACGGGAGAAGTTACTTATTTTTTTAAGCTTCCATCGCGTGTGCAGCCTTAATGGTTAAAGCTACATATAAATCATATCTGACAGAAATATACTTCATAAAATTATATAAAAAATATCCCAGAACAGTTTATGTCTATATTTTATGGTTGACTCACAATAACACGTGTAAATCCCGATAGGTTAGCAGTTCGGAGCTTTCTGATTATATTTGTTTACTCTTACGTTTATAATACTCTCACTTATCCCTAATTTTAAAAAAATAACATTATTACCTATTCAATAAAAAAATAATTATAGAAATCGGCATAGAAACACCAAACTTATACATGAAATACGCTAATAACCCATCGCGCGTGAATACTGAATGATATAAGGATTATTTTTCCGTAACGGTTGCCGCGCTCGACGCGGCTCGCGGCGGTAGGGTATAAAAAGGCGGGAGGCGAGCGCAATAGTTTATTTGAATTTCTTTTGTTGTTATTTTATAAAATAGGTATTAGTTGTTTTGGTAGTGTTTAAATATTCGGTCAAATTCCAAATTTTGACTAATTTATGTTCAATTTTTTTTTTGTATTTTTCAGGTAAAAGCGTAGGTACTTTTATTAATTATTGTAGTTATAGGTATAGGTAGATAGCATAGCACAGGCGTTTCAGCTTTATTTTCATTTCTTTTTCTGTTGTAAGTTGTACATATTTCTGGGTATAATTCTATTTGGATATTTTAGTTTAAACAGGCACTTTGATTTCCAATTTAAAAGAACGCAATTCCCAGTATCGGTGTGTTTTGCAATGTCAATTAATAAGGCTCAAGGGCAGACTTTTCGTGTTGCTGGAGTAGATCTCGGTGTCAGTTGTTTCTGGCATGGTCAGTTAGTTATACGTCGCTCTTTCCCGGGTTAGCTGTTTTAGAAATCTTCATGTTTACGTGCCGGACGGGTCAACTTTCAATATAGTTTACTCGGAAGCTTTCCGCTGAAGTATTTTCGTTCCATAGATACTTAAGCCTCATGTGAAAGTGATCTAAACAATTAATTGTCAAATATTATAAAATGTCAATCGTTATCCCTACTAATATTATAAATATGAAAGCGTGGATATTTGTCCAGCTTTCACGCAAAAACTACTCGACGAAGAATGAGAGGTACTAGAAGTAACATACGATACTTTTTATCCCGAAATTATCGCGAGCGGAGCCGCGGGCACAGCTAGTTGAATAATATAATTAACTAGCTTTATCCCGCAACTTCGTATGCGCTTAACTACCTTTCTCGTGAAAATTTCAGAAACTATACAACCAGACACCCACTGCAAAGAACCTTTATACCAAGTGTCACACCCATGCACTCAAGGAATAAGTTTTTTTCACACAAACTAAAAATCATATATTTCCCATGCGCGTGGGAATTTTGGGAATTTTTTTCGTAACACAACCAGTCACTCTTTGAAGAACCTTCATGCCAAGTATCACATCCGTACACTCAAGGAATAAGATTTTTCATACAAACTAAAAAGTCTCACCCCTTCCCGTGGGAATTTCGGAAATTCCTTTCATAATACAAACAGACACTTACTGAGGAACCTTTATATCAAGTATCACATCCGTGCACTCAAGGGATGGGATTTTTTCATACAAACTAAAACATCATATATTTCCCGTTCCCGTGGGAATTTTGGGAATTCCTTTCATAACACAACCAGACACATATTGTAAAACCTTAACACCAAGTTTCACATCGGTGCACTCAAGGAAAAAGATTTTTCATACAAACTAAAAAGTCCTATATTTCCCGTTCCCGTGGGAATTTCGGGAACTTTTTTCGTAACACAACCAGTCACTTTTTGAAGAACCTTCATGCCAAGTATCACATGCGTACACTCAAGGAATAAGATTATTCAAACAAACTAAAAAGTCCAACCCCTTCCCGTGGGAATTTCGGGAATTCCTTCCATAATACAAACAGACGCTTATTGAGGAACCTTTATATCAAGTATCACATCCGTGCACTCAAGGGATGGGATTTTTTCATACAAACTAAAACATCAAATATTTCCCGTTCCCGTGGGAATTTCGGGAATTCCTTTCACAACACAACCAGACACATATTGACAAACCTTTACACCAAGTTTCACATCGGTGCACTCAATGAATAAGATTTTTCATACTAACTAAAAAGTCCTGTATTTCCCGTTCCCGTGGTAATTTCGGGAACTTTTTTCATAACACAACCAGTCACTTTTTGAAGAACCTTCATGCCAAGTATCACATGCGTACACTCAAGGAATAAGATTATTCATACAAACTAAAAAGTCCAACCCCTTCCCGTGGGAATTTCGGGAATTCCTTCCATAATACAAACAGACACTTATTGAGGAACATTTATATCAAGTATCACATCCGTGCACTCAAGGGATGGGATTTTTTCATACAAACTAAAACATCAAATATTTCCCGTTCCCGTGGGAATTTCGGGAATTCCTTTCATAACACAACCAGACACATATTGACAAACCTTTACACCAAGTTTCACATCGGTGCACTCAATGAATAAGATTTTTCATACTAACTAAAAAGTCCTGTATTTCCCGTTTCCGTGGGAATTTCGGGAACTTTTTTCATAACACAACCAGTCACTTTTTGAAGAACCTTCATGCCAAGTATCACATGCGTACACTCAAGGAATAAGATTATTTATTTATTTATTTATTTATTTATTTATACTTTATTGTTAACCTTATATTATAAAATTACAGTACATTCAAAGTGACTGAGATTACACAATTGGCGGTCTTATCGCTGGGCAGCGATTTCTACCAGACAACCATGGACATAGGATAATCGTAAAAAGGAGCTTGGGGTTAAGGCATACTAGTTAATCAATAAAAAATAGACTACATATCAATATAATAGACAAATAAATATATACATACATATAAATATATATATACTACTATTATATATAAATTGTATACATATATGCACATCATAGTACACAAATTAATGATTAGCTTACTTCAATAGCTGACAAGTAGTGGGATTTAAGTCGTTTTTTAAAACATAGAAGTGATTTTGCGGATTTAATGTTTAGAGGAAGTTCGTTCCACAAGCTTACTGCTCGAACCATAAATGATTTGTGTAGGTAATCCGTAGAGTGTATAGGTGTACTGAGCATAAGGTTGTCAATTGACCGTAGAATACGCTCATGTTGAGAGTGACGAAATTTGAAATGCTCGTGAAAGTAGCGCGGTGCAGTAGGAATGAACAGTAGACGATACAGTAGACAGAGAACATGAATATTCCGGCGAAAGCGAATAGGAAGCCACTTGAGTTTAGCGCGGTATTGAGACACGTGATCATATTTGCGTAGTCCAAATATAAATCTTATACAGAGATTTTGGAGGCGCTCAAGCTTATTGAGTTGGTCTTCGGTGACATCCAGATAGCATACGTCTGCGTTGTCGAGAATAGGTAAAATGAGAGCATGTGCAATCGATATTTTGGTGGAAAAAGGAAGGAGATTGCGTAGGCGCTTCAGCGAGTAGGTGGCTGCAAACATCTTTCTGCTTAACTCATCTATCTGAGGTTTCCAGGATAGCGTACTGTCAAAAATAAGACCGAGGTTTTTTACGTTTTTGCTGTAAGCCTCTCCATTAAATATAATTTTAGGGCAGAGTGACCAATCTATGCGGTTGATAAGTTTCTGGCTACCAATAATAATTGCCTGGGTCTTTGATGGGTTTACGATTAGGCCGTGTGCAGTGCTCCACGAAAATACTTTCGAGAGGTCGTTATTTATTGTATCGATACTAGCCGGCAAATTTTCCAGGCTAGTCTGTAGATAAATTTGTACATCGTCTGCATACATATGGTAGAAAGAAGATAGCTCTTTAGAAATTGTATTTATAAAAATAGAAAAAAGGAGAGGAGACAACACGCCACCTTGTGGGACTCCTGCCCGTACTTCGGCCCAAGATGAAACGGTATCGCCGATAACTGTACGCTGCCGTCGTCCACACAAGTAAGAATGAAACCAGACAATGACCGATGGAGATATGTTAATTAAGCGCAGAAGTTGTAGCAAAATATCAAAATCAACAGTGTTGAACGCATTGCTAAAGTCCAACAACGTAAGAACAGTTAGCTTTTGGTTTTCCATGCCGATTCTGATATCATCAGTGATTTTTGCCAATGTTGTAATGGTACTGAGGCCAGATCGAAAACCAGATTGATAATCATTTAATATTTTATGTTTGTCGAGAAAATTAATAATTTGTTGGTGAACAAGGCGCTCGAGAACTTTAGATAGAAAAGGGAGTATAGAGATGGGTCGGATATCTTTAAATGAACTAGGTGAATTATTTTTTGGCAAAGGAATTTCATACAAACTAAAAAGTCCAACCCCTTCCCGTGGGAATTTCGGGAATTCCTTCCATAATACAAACAGACACTTATTGAGGAACATTTATATCAAGTATCACATCCGTGCACTCAAGGGATGGGATTTTTTCATACAAACTAAAACATCAAATATTTCCCGTTCCCGTGGGAATTTCGGGAATTCCTTTCATAACACAACCAGACACATATTGACAAACCTTTACACCAAGTTTCACATCGGTGCACTCAATGAATAAGATTTTCATTAATAAGGGAATTCCTTCCTTAGTGCTCCCCTACATCCCCTAAAGAATGTATGTTACAAATTTCAGCTCTCTACGCCTAGTGGTTATGGCTGTACGTTGTCTGTCAGTCACTCAGTCACTCAGTACCTCAGTACCTCAGTCACTCAGTCAGTAACGGAACAGTTTTATATATATTGATTAACGTTACATTATCTCCCAATAGTTTATCTCCATTTGGTAAGTCAATTACACTGTTAATTTAGAAACATTAATCAGGTTGTGATATTTGATAACTAGCTCATCTATAAACGATGTTTAGGCAGTAATTTGTTACCATTTTCTTCAATAAAATAGATTTATTTTGTTTGCGAGGTTAGGTTATGTAATTTGACTATACGTGTAGGGCTATTAGTGAACTGCCTGCGTCTATTTTCCCTGACTAGTATTGTACGGGTACGTTTAAGCGGCGAGTGAATAAGTTTCTCGTGGATGGACCACCTTAGTCTTCATGTTCACTTAACATCAGGTGTCATGGAAGACAAACGTCCCATCCCTACTTTATAAAAAAGAAGTTTTTTTTGCAGAATTTGTCGACCTCATCTTCACTTACTCTCAGGTGAGATTGAGGTGAAACACGTGCTGAATAACTTATAAAAAAAGACAATTTGATAAAGAATGACTGTAATAACCAACATTTTTGCTTCTGGAATGGATTATATGAATTTTATATTATTCATTTCAGAAACGGCAATTTGCCAATTTTGAAAACTAAACAAATTATTTCCACTGTTTACCTAAGTATTAATTTGATTGGGCTATTTAGTGAAGCAATTTTTTGCAGCATCGATAGATATCATGTCACGTGTCGCGCAATGCTTATTTACTGTTGAGTTATCATGACTAAGAGCCAATTTTATTTTTTTAGTATACTTATCTCACACTCGCGTACCAAGCTTTATCGTCATGTGACGAAATATTCATGAAGCCTTCTTGCAAATCTTTGACGATACAAAACCACTTTTTTCAATAGGTAATCGTTGACTCATTTCCTGTACGGACGGTCGTCATTATAAGTAGAGCGCAGATTTTTTGTAGAGTCTTCGAATGATTATACTTAATCTTTATTGTGTCAGTAATTATCTAGTTCGTGCCACTGGAAATAATATTTTCGTTTAATTTCAACTCTTTGTAATGAGCCCATTGCAGGGCATTAGTCTCTCCCCTGGGCGTCACAGGAGGTATTGGCCATAATCCACCAAGCTGGCCCAGTACTGGGTGGTGGATGCCAGAATTTTCAGGGCGCCAAAATGGCTTCTGACAAACCCTAACGACTACTGTATACAAGTATACAGCACCTGGGACCGACAGCTTAACGTGCCCTCCGAAGCACGGAAGTCGTCGTGAGAAATGAGTGGTCGGCGGTACCCACAGTAACCACGGCGCCACGACGACTTCGTTTGAGTTCTAATTTCTACCTAACTAAATTTTTATATGTTCTGAAAGCTAGCAAAAGAGCACCGGATCCATTAAAAGAACTTTTTTTTTGGTAGTATCCATTGTCTCGCAAACCTTATATAAACTCAAATAAAAAGATAAATACTTATTTAAAACTAAATATTTTATCAAAGTCAAAAGGCAAAAGAATCTTTATTTCGTAAGTATTTAAATACATTTGAAATAAGTTAAGAACACAATTTACAAATTGAACTGAATCTACCATCACTTCGGAAAGTCGATCTGTTGAGAAGAAGTGGCAAGAAACTCAACAGCAAAAGTCTGCCGCCAAATGTTACCGCTCCGGCGGTAATGTGTTCCGGCAATATTGTATAGAGAGCCAGTTCCTTCCTAAACCCGTGTGCTTTCATCTTCGACCTCATCGTCACTTACCATCGGGTGAGATTGAAGTCGCGGGTTTAGTCACTTATAAAAAAAAAAAAAAAGATGGGTAAGTCAGAGTCAGAGTTATACTTGCCCGTACAGGATCGGCTTAGAATTCCGCCCCTGGATAAGCGTGTCGTGAATGGCGACTAATCCGAGTGACCCCAGATTCCGTCAGGGTTCGATTGGCTAGCGACCAACTTTCATATAAACTTTGCCGCCATATATTACCACTCCTGCGCATTTCGCTTACCACCAGGTGAGATTCAGGTCAATCGCGGGGTTATATCTTATGAGGCCACATTTTTACAAGGCTGCCAAAGTTTACAAAACTAAAGTGTCATAATAAGTGAACATGATATCTCCAAAACTTTAATGCTTGTTTATTTTAAGCTATTGCATAGCTTCTATCGCGGGCCTTGCGCGTGGGGACCGAATCCAGAAATTCCGTAACGAAAAAAACCTAACACCCCCACTCCGACCAGCACAGCGGTGATACTTTGATTTCATAACTTTACATGCGGGCTTTAATAAACAATCAGCGCAATCTACTAGGAACTTGTGGAACTTCATATTAGATCAAACATTACTGCATTAATAAAATAAATAAATAATTATAATTGCATAAGTTGATAAAAAATGCTATGCAATATCTTTACCGCGGCAGTCTCCGAGTGCCACACGTCTTTTTTATTTTTGTTCTAAAATCATTAATGTTTTGGATTTTTGTTTTCAAAATATTTATATGTTTTATTTTTGTATATTATATTTCTTAAATTTATAATCAGTAGGTAGGTATCTACTTATCCGGTTTAAATTGCACAAGTTGATAAAACTAAGCAAGTATGTATTCGTTGGGGTTAAATGGTGGTGTCGAATTTAGAATTGCGTGTTGGGAAAAAGCAGATGAAACTAGATAATTACTGACACACTAAAGATTAAGTATTATCATTCAGAGACTCTACAAAAAATCTGCGCTCTACTTATAATGACGGCCGTCCGTACAGGAAAGATTAATTATCTTTATGTATTGAGCAACTTTTGACCCGAAACTTCGTTTTTAGTTTAAATCTTCGATAGCAAAAATATGTAACTACGGTACTGATAGTTTTTTTTTTATTTAATTGTCAAACATAGACACTTTTATACAAGGCGGGCTCTCAATATGTTAAGGGTTCAATATAATAATGCGTTCAGGATACTGATGAGCTTGCCACGTTTCTGTAGTGCATCGGGGATGTTTGCCGAACTGCGAGTAGACTGTTTTTACGCTACTATGCGGAAACGGTGTGCGTCCTTGGTGCGCAGGGTGCGTGGCAGCTCCAGCGGTGTCCTGAAGGCATTCTTATCGAGATTTGATAGTCACTACCTAAATCATTGTTGCATGACGCAGGCATTAAGAAACCCAGAAGTTTAGGGGACTGACTTGCTATTTAAAATGAAATATATTATCGAATTTAATGATTATAATACTTGACATTGTTTATGACGTTATTCTTATTTATTTTTATTTATGACTAATTGATGACAAATTGTATTGATTACTATTATAGTTTATTGATTGATTGAATAAAGAAATAATTAATTAAATGTTATAAATTATGATGTGAAAACTAACGTAGATTTAAGTTGTACAACTAACAAGTGGGCTAAGTTGCCACAATAAAGAGATTTATTATTATTATTATTACTTTTATTTACACCTAAAAGGGTTGAAAGGGGTAGAAAGTTTGTATGAAAAACCAAAACCCGGTACCTATTTGAATGACTTGTAGCCCAATTTTATAGTTGATAACTCAGGGGTGAACATAGGTAGGTAGGTACTATTTTTGATGAAGTTTGTATGAAAATAATGAACCCCTTGACCTAGTACCTAGCGAATTATATATAACTTGAAACTTCACTACGAAAGTTTTCAAAGTAAAATGTGGTCTTAAACAAATGAAAATTAAAAAATGTGTTAAATAAAAATCACCCGACCAGGACACGAACCTGCGAGAAGGTTTGCCGGAGAGTGCTCTCCCACTGAGCTACCGGGGCCTGGCGGTACGCCTCGAAATTACTTCATACATTTTGGTTTTTACGTTATATTGCTAACGTATCTCCATCTAATGGTACTTATAGCTTTGCAGCTAAGGCCACCCGAGATCAATTTCTTTACAGAAATTATGAATCCCAAGTGAAGCATTGCAATGTTTAATAATATTTTTGGGTTTTTGCATTTAAAAAGCTTAATTACTCTTAAATAAATTAAAATAAAAAAATGTGTAAAATGAAAAGAATGATTTTTATGTTTTTTTTATATAAAATGTGGTCTTTTTTTCAGGGACCGGCGGATTTGTCGAACAACACCATCATCACTGCTTACAAAAAACGTTTCGAGACGCCGCCGCAGAAATCTGAAAAAAGAACCCAAAGTTCCCTAGTTACTATGTAAGTACCTAAATAATTGTGGATTTAACAAACCGGATTTTCGAAGGTCTGTTATTGCAAATAATGGATTTTTATTTCATGTAAATTCTTCGATAAAGTTATAAATGGACATTCTATTTTAAGAACTTAAAGTTGTTTTTTTTGTGGTCGTTTCTTAAAATGTAGCCGTAGATAGGGCACGAATTAAGATAAATCTAGCGTTTTATAAAGCATCTGACTTAAAACTCATTACTCAGGTGCGATAATATTTGGTGACCTTTTATCGTTTTACTCGACAACTTTTTGATGATCGATCTTGAGACTAATGAAGTTGTCATAAAGATGGAACATATGGATTAAGGAAATAACTGTATTAATACAGTGTGAAACACACACAGCTGTGTGCCATATAGGTAACTGTCTTAAAGAGTTGCCGTGTGGGTCGATTAGCGCGTGCCCATCATATAAAGCTTGCCGGAAAAATCACTGCTCCGTTAATGATTTAATGTTTTGCGAAAAGCCAGTTTCTTTCTTATCCCGTGTGTTGTCTTCACTTACCTACTATTAGCTTTATTTTGACACGTACTGTGGCGATTGGGTAAACCTATCTGCCTCCGACGCAAGTGGTTGCGGGTTCGATTTCCGCCCAAAACAAGAAAAAAAAATGTTCCGTGTCTGGGTGTTTATTTATGTATGTATTTACATTCTAGGTTCTCCCTTGTTCACTACATGGTATCCCATAACACAAGCTATGCTTTCTTTGGGGCCATGTAGTTGGTGTAATTGTCTGGGGATTTTATTTATTCCTGTCTGATTTAGATTCTCAGTATGGAACACGATAATGGGGTCGTCGCTGCTGACGATGGCGTGGGGCGTGGAGCGCGCGGGGCTGCCGGCGGCGCTGGCGCTCGTGGCGTTCATGTCGGCGCTCTGCCTCTACACCGCCTACGTGCTGCTCCGGGTCAACAGTCTGCACGGTGAGCTGGCTTGCTTGTTTAGCCACAAAAATAATAAATTACGCAAACTGATACGCACAATTCTCGAACCAAAGCGAACTTGTGTCAAGCGCCGACCTATGTTGGCAACTTTTTGCAAGCGGCCTTGTTGGCGGCAAGTCGAAAAAGTTTGACGGCGGGCATATTGACGACGTAAAATGAGGGGGAACTGAGTACTTGCGCGCCATTCACATCACCATTTACATTTAATAAATGTTTTATTATATGTCAATGTTGCGCACGCAACATGTCGGCGAGCAACACGTGCGGGCATATGTTGGCGACATGATCCTTTTAATATAGCCCGCCTGCAAATGGTGCCGACATAGGTCGGCGGCTCGGCACCCTCTATGATAAGTCCACTTAGTGGATCTATGGGGAGCCCTAGTATACACCCATACTCGAGCCAGTTTGAGAAAGTTCGGTTCCTAAACTGGAATGGCTGGAATTCGAATCCAGGACCCATCACGCCACCGCAGTCGGAGTCTCGTCCACTGCCCCCGAGGTCGCTTTTCTCTCATTTGACATAATGTAAAGTGATGTTGAAGATGAGGTTGTTACTTACATGTTTATAAAAAAAAATATTCTTCACTCGAAACTTACAGGAACCAGGACTGTCATGGTCTTGAATAACAGGCTGTGGTGCTTGTTACATGGTACAGAGAAAGATGGAATTCTCTGGCTGTAAACTGTTATTGTATAGGTATTTTTAAAAGATGATTGTTGTTGATATTCTTGCCATTCTTCTCACTTTCCGAAGTGGTGTTAAGATCAGTACAATTTGTAATTAATTAGACTCAGCCCAGAAGTGGGTTCTTAAGAAGGCTTTTGATGATGTTGTGGGAATCCCTTGCAGGCGGGTCTGACTTTGAGGTGCCTTTTATCTGACTATTCCTTAAGTTATACTGTCTTTGAAATCATTAAGTAGTTAATCCCCCGTAGGAGGCTCTGACTTCAGGCAATTGTCGTTGGAATGAATATACAGGGTTGTATCATAGTCACCAGCTTTTAATATTTATTTTCTTTGATACGATATAAACGTACCTGCATATTTATTTTAGTATCGCTCTGTACAAAAAATAAAAATATGGCACCACAAACTGTTTTACATATAATTGCTGTTGATGAACATAGTTACTACGATGCTACAGTTCATAGATAATATGTAGTACTACAAGATGTTTTGTGGTAGCGCATAGTCGTCTTTATTTTAATGGTACCTATTCATTCATAATTTAGAGTGACCATGCTTTGCTTAATATATTCATTTCCTTGTAAAAAAATACATCCCTGTATAAAAAATTTGGCTGGTAACTAAAAAACAAGCATGTGTTTTGAATCCGGGCAGGCGGGGCTGAGTGCGAGGTGCCGGCGCTGTGCGGGCGGCTGCTGGGCGGCGGCGCGCGCGCGCTGGCGCACGCCTTCAGCCTGCTCGTGCTGCTCGGCGCCAACATCGTCTACTGGATCCTCATCACCAACTTTTTGTACTTCACCGTCAATTACTTTATGGGTGAGCTTTTAAACTAATTCCATAGGGTTCATTAGCGCGTCACCTCTTGCAAGCAGCCTCTCCAAACCAATACCAACAACATTTGTTTTATTGTCTTAAGTTTTCGCGATTCATACTATTAAATAAAACACTTTTTAACCGGATTTAACGCGTACCTATATTTACATTTTAAAATTTTAACTCGAAGTTTCGGTGTCTTTGCTGGCCCCGTGGTCACGAGCGACCAGTCGCTTAAATCATACGCATAAAAAATATACGCGTTAAATCCGGTTAAAAAGTGTTTTATTTAACATTTGTTTTAAGGCTTTTTTTACAAATCTTGATAAATAACACAATAAAAGAAAAACAAATTTTTGCTTCCTCTGTATTTTGTAAGTCACCCCGCACCGGCGCGCCCCGCCGCACGTGGCGTGACTCAAGGTGCGTGGCATCAGTATAATAGAATAACGCCAGTAAAGACACAATAGATATTTTTTGTATGAGGAAATTCGATTATTTAAATTATTAATTTAAAAATTCGTAGAACAAATGTTGTTGGGATTGATGTGGAGAGGTTGCCTCCAAGAGGTGATGTGCTTATTAAAATTGACAGCCCGTTCACACATGGTCTCCGTTTTACTATTCTGTTTTACTGGATACGTTTTTTTTCATCGATGGCCCATGGAGTCGTATGAACGACTTCACATTTGGCACTGTATTCAGAACACGTATTTACGATAGGTACGAAAACGTGTCCGATAAAACGGAACAGTAAAACGGAGACCATGAGTGAACGGGCTGAAGTGAAACCCTGTATGTAAAGTAAATTCGTGGTTAATTTTAACGCAGACGCTGAATGAAAGTCGGTGTTGCTGTTGATGAGTTGCTGATTCAGTTCCGGAATTTTCTGATGATACTAAGTATTGAAATAAAACTTGATGCATATTTTATTGTTTAGTGTATTATTTGTGTTTTTAAGTTTTGAAGCTGTGAAGAATGATTTCCTTGATTTTTTTTCTTCTGATAACAAAGATTAATTGAAATTGTTTTTTTAACCAATCTCAATTAGTAACCGGTCTTAGCACACCGTTCAATTCTTTTTCAAGAGTAATAACTTCTGTCATTTTCTTTATCATAAAATCCCCTCATTTAAATAAGAGAATAATACTTAGATGGGAATAATAACAATTGACTACTGCTAGCAATTTTCCAGCTCTAATCACTTTTAATATTTTTAGAAAGTTCTTGCGAAATAAATGAATTGTTACTTATCAAGATAAAAATTTGTTAGTCTTCCTGCTATAAATAAAAAACCGTTTCGTTTCTAGTTTGTTATATTTCTTCTAGATCTATCATCGCCCTCGGCCCCGTCCAATACAAGCGTGTTGTGTCCCTCCCAGACGGTCACAACAGACTCGCTGCTGACGCCGGTGGCGCGTCACGACTCGCCGTACTGGGGGCTGCACACCACCGTGCCTGTCTACGTCGCCATCATCATCTTCCCGCTGCTGAACTTCAAAAACGTGTCCTTTTTCACGAAGTTTAATTCGCTAGGTGGGGTTATGTAGTTCCATAGATGCAGACACTTAAAAATACACTTTAACCAGATTTATCGCATATTTTATAATTTTCCTCAATGTTTCCGTGTCTTTACAGTCTCAATGTACTTAAAAAAGTTTTATAGGTAGGTACTTACGCGACAAATTCGTTTAAAAGTGTTTTCATTTAAAATTACGAATCGCGAAAACTGAAGAAAATATTAAATATGTACTTAGAGATGCTTTTAAAGTTTTAAGTAGGTTAGTGATATTTTTTTTTATTGGACAAAAATTTCTTCACTTTGTGTAACATCACAATAGTTCGTGATTAAAACTCTGTTAAACGCCGACGACCAGTTCTACTTGCATCGTCAGCGTCGGAATTGCAACAATTGGTCACTGTGATGCATGAGTCGTTTAAAAGAAAAGGTGTGAAAGTGAATGTTGGAAAGACGAAAGTTATGGTTATGGAGAGGAATGAAGATATGACGGAATGCAATATTATGATAGGGGACGAAAAAGTGGAACAAGTGAAAGAGTTTGTTTACTTGGGGTCCTTGTTTACAAGAGATGGGAAGTGTGACGATGATATTGAAAAGAGGGTAAAAGCTGGAAATTGTGTTAATGGCGCCATAAACTTGATAATGGCAAGCAAAACTATACCAAATTAGGCTCGTCTTGCCTTACTTGAAGGAGTTTGGCGCCAAAGGAGGATTAATGCTGTGGAGATGAGAGCTTTGAGGAGTATGTGTGGACTAAAATTGAGTGATAGGGTGCGCAATAGTGAAATAAGAAAGGGATGCGGATTGAAAGAAGATGTAGTGACTAAGATTGAAAAGGGTGTGCTACGGTGGTTTGAACATTTGGAAAGGATGAGTGAAAGTAGATTCACGAAAGAGGTGTACAGAGCAAGAATGGATGGTGCTGTCGGAAGGAACCACCCTAGGCGACGTTCTTAAAAAGGGCCTAGTTAAAAGTTCCCGTAACCGGCTTCATGCATAAAAAGATTAATGAACGTGGAGGAAGCGAAATAGGTATGTCTGGATCAAAGCAATTGGTGTTCCCTTGTCTCTGCCTACCCCAAAGGGAGACAGGCGTGAGGTTACGTATGTTTGTATGTATGTATGCACAATAGTTCGTTTCTTGTAGTGTCTAATGTGTAACTATTATTACACTAAAATTACTTTTAACCGAATGTATATTGTATATCTCGACGTTTTGGTATCTTTACAGACTCCGAGGTCACGAGCGAGTTTGTCTAGGTATCGAAACGTTGAGTTAAAATGTATTTGTATACGCGATAAATCCGTTTAAATTGTCTTTCATCTAAGCGAAAACTTGAGGTTATATTATATTGTTGATATGTCCACAGGAACGCTCTCCGTAGCCTACCTGCTAGTGTTCGTGACAGTGAAGGGCGCGATGTGGGGCGTGAACATGGGCAGCGGCGTGGCGGCGGCGCGGCCGCTGCGCGACGCCGCCGTGCTCAGCGGCATGCTGGCGCTGTCCTTCTACATACACAACATCATCATCTCCATCATGAGCAACAACGCGCGCCCGGAGAACAATGTGCGTTGGACTGACCTTGGCCACTAAAGTAATGCCACGCTTAAAGCATCAATTCGCTGCTGCTTGCCTTTGTGCCCATGTACATAATTAGACATAACTTGATGACGCTCGACGCTGACGCTTACAGCGCAAGGTGAATATGCTTGGAGCGTTGCATTTCGTGGGCCTCGGATTACCGTTGAAAATACAACTAATTCAAAACACCCATGGAACGACTCGCATCGACCAATAATTGCTTTTTTTTTTTTATAAGTGATTTGTGCGTTTGACCTCAATCTCACCTGATGGTAAGTGACGATGAGGTCGAAGATGAAAGCACACGGGTTTAGGAAGGAACTGGCTCTTTATACAATATTGCCGGAACACATTACCGCCGGAGCGGTAACATTTGGCGGCAGACTTTATATAAAGGGTGGTCGCTAGTCAGGCGGACCCAGAAGGGATCCTACCACCAAGCAATTTTATTAAATTTTATTATATGCCAGTTCTTTGATTACTCGCTTGGTCATTTAATTTTTCCGATGATTAAAACTAGCTTCTTTCCAGGGCCGCGATCTGACGATAGCGTTCGTGTTGGTGACGCTGACCTACGTTCTAGTAGGAGCGGTGTTCTACATCTGCTTCCCTCTAGCGAAGTCCTGCATTGAAGATGTAAGTACCTATACTAATTACGGATGTTACAGATACTCTGTCATGATCATCATCATCATCACAACTCCGTGTAATGAGCCCACTGCAGGGCTATGAGTCTCTCCTCTGGGTGACGAGGAGGTTTAGGCACTCTGTCATACGTACCTTGATTTGATAAAAGAATTAAATTATCCACGAAGTATAGCGGTAATAGAGCTGGTAAAAGATAAAAACATGACATACAACATACACATACATAAGTTCACGCCTATAAACCTTATGGAGTAGGCAGATCACGAAAAGCTATAAAAGAATCTGATGTCAGTTTTGACAAATTTGGAGGTATTATAATGATAGAGAGAGACTACTGCAGTGACAGTGGTTCAACCTACTACCCACAAAAACGCCAAGAAAACCTCTGTCTCTTAATTGACTTTTAAAGTATTCCCGGGAAGAGAAGCAGCTGCTACATTCTATGTTTTCCTTTTGTCCCCAGTCCAGCGGATAAAAACATGACATAGCCTATAAGTACCTACATGAGTTCTAGCCATTTAGGTATGATATCTTCAAAGGATATAGAGCTTCTATTCCTGAGTCTATTGAGAGCAGTTTTCAAATAACTTTTCAAGCGTATAGATGCTTCCTGATCAGGTTGACTTGCTAGCTGCTTATTAAATTACTTACATCTGATTCGCCTCGTCATCTAAAAGCTCATTCTGTTTCAGAATATCTTGAACAACTTCGAAATGCATGACTTGATGACAGCGTTGGCGCGGATTCTGCTTCTGTTCCAAGTAAGTTAATTTTATTATTGGCGCTCGAGAGAAATTCCCACAGTTTTTATTGTCATCATCATATTTCAGCCCAGTTGCATAAAACCTTACAAAAAACTTAAAACACGCTAGGGCAGAGATTTTCTAAAACGTTCAACGGCACTTCAATCTTAGAAATGTTTTGAGGAAAAAACCGGAGCTCAGTCACCAAACATCTAAATCTTTAAGAATCACCTTATGCATGGAGGAAAATCATATGAAGATGTCCCAGAACAAACTTGGACTTGGAAACAATCTTTTCTTAACTGGCTCGAGAAAATTGTATTTGGAGATATTATGGTACTTATAGACATCATGAATCATTATAGAATCACGTTTTAAGCTGGAAAAGCTTATTTTGTTCGCGTTATTTCACATGCTGATATTTTATTCCTCAGGTAGTGACCGTGTACCCGCTGGTGGCCTATATGCTGCGTACAGAGGTGGCGCTGCTGCTGGGCACCGCGGGCGGGCGCGGCGCCACGGTGGCCACCAACCTCTGCATCGTGAGCGTGTGCATCCTCACCGCCTGCCTGTGCCCCAGCATCGGCACCATCATCCGGTACGTAGATACAAACCTCCATGATTTACTGTACAGCGTCTATCACTGCAGTGAGACTGTTTTGTTTTTAATTAGAATCTAAGCCCGCGTTTGAGGAGATGACATCGCATTCGCTATTCATAAAATATTGCCGTAACACATCACCGCTAAATCGGCGATATATGGCGGCAGATTTTGTATGAAGGATGGTAAATAGTAAAACGACGCTGGGGGAGGCCTCCGTCCACAAGTGTGCGTCTCTCGGCTCATAAGGAGATAATGATCGCTCATTATCCACCAATGTCTTGGTGTTGTCTACAACTACTTCTTCGGCTTTAAAAAAACGAAATGAAAGTAGAACCCTAGTGAGACCAAGAGGAAAAAAGCCGGAAATAAAACTCTCGGCACACTTTTGTAAAAAGTGCTTATTATTTGGCAGAAGTACAGCTCTGCTATGACATGAACAAAAAAAAGAAGACAGCTATTCGTGCTTGCCATCAATCCCACACTCTTTTATCATATAAAAAACCTTTGAGTCTATAGTAGCCTTTTTTGAATAATGTTTCTTTGATAGTTCTTTTAAATTTATTAAACGTTAGGGATTGAATTGACTTAGGTATTTCATTATAAATACGTACTGACATTCCCATAAATGATTTGGTGCTTTTAGCCAGCCTTGATTTAGGAAACGCTAACTTACGGTCGTTCCTTGTCCTTACAGAATAATTTTTATCATGATTAGCTATCACAGTTTTAAATTTATTACTATTCTTATAAATACATAATGTTTCATAAATATATTGTCATGCAAGATTGGTAGGTATCTTGAGCCTTGCAGCAATGCTCAAGATACCTACCAATCTCTTTAATTAAACTTTTCTCTTAGAGATTCTCTATTTCCAAGTTTATTTCGTTTTAGTTAAACCCAAAGATAGGTCTTTGGTAAAACCAGTCTTGAGATATCGAAAAAAGTTATCGGCAAAATGAATCTACTTTGGGTATTTCAGTTTGGGTAAAAAATTTTTCATTTATCCCTGTCGTCAGCTACACGGGTGCGGTGAGTGGGCTGGTGCACGTGTTCGCGCTGCCCTCGCTGCTGGAGATGAAGTCGCTGCAGGTGCGCGGCCGCCTCACGCTGCCGAAGACCATCTTCTACGTCGCCATCATCCTGTTCGGAGCGGGCAACTTGCTCATGCAGTTCTTTATTAGCGAATAAGCGCTTTTTGTCTGGGGTTTTTAAGAGAAAATTGGGGATTCAATATTGCCGGGCTATTCTCCTAAACAACAGCGGCGAGTTATATAATTAGTATTCACTTACATCATAACACGACACCAGCACTCGTCGCTGATGACGGCGTGAATAAAAGCTGTTGTTCGTCGTTTCTTAAGGTTGTGGTATTCTGTGAGCTTGACAACGTAATGTTTGCCATCTCCGTTACGCGGATAGCCCTGCTGTTTCTTTCACCAACACTTTTACTCAAACGTTAGTATCAGGGATGTTCCTCAAGGAGTCCTTCATCAGGGCTGAATGAAATTAATCGAACATCGCCGACACTAAGATGTCAGTAAAATCCACTTATTAAATAACTGATAATGATAATTATGAGGTCTGAATTTAAAACTTCAATTACTTGAATCTTGATCTAGGGAGTCTTAAAATTTCTAAGTTTTTCAGACATTGTATTAAGTTGTCACGATTTATTAATAGTATATTATGTAACAAGTGAGCTAAGTTGCTAATTAAATCTAAAATTAATTAGCAACGCTCACGAGTTACATACTACGTTTTTCAACACACTTGTGAGTAAAAGACAGACATAGGTGGTGGTCATAATAATTGTTCTTCTTTCGAACTAGAACTTGACATTTTAATAAGATTTATTTGAAAAAATCACGCACTGACACACTTGATAACAAAGCTGTGAATTGTGATTGAAAAATGGCGCCAAGCCTCGCGCATGCGCTTATGTTTTTTTTTCCGCCAAATGTGTCAATGTCTGTATAGCATATACAGCCTATTTTACGTGAAAATGTTTAATTTGGAGTGGTAAATGCAAATATTTTAATATTTTATAACAAATTATTGTAAATTGTGAATAATTTGTTTGATATACAAATTTGTTTTACTAATATAATAAAAATGTATATGGATTTGAAGTGGTATAAAATCTCTTTGTTGTTTCTGAAAATATTTAATGTATAACCCGGATCAATAAAATATGCTCTGTTTACTCGCATGTAATTTGCACTAAGGTATAATATAATAATACTTATATATAATAATATATGCACGCGTGACTTATAGCCCAGTTTATAGTTCTAAATTCAATAGAATAAGGCTCACTTTACGAGCAAGTGTGTTGAAAATAATATAATATAGATTTATTAAATAGTTAATAAAACACTTTTTAACGGGATACCTATGAAAACATGACCCCCGGACTGTAAATACACTGAAACGTCGAATTAAAATGTAAAATACAGTGTTCATTTTAATTAGCGCATCACCTCTTGCAGGTTGCTTCTGCATATTAATCCCAACAACATTTGTTCTATGACTTTTTAACATTAATAATTTTTAAAAATATAAGTTTTCCCATACAAATAATATTTATTGTCTCTAAGCTACTCTATTACTCTACTCGTTACTCTATTTACACTGATGCCACGCACCTAGCGTCACGCCACATGCAGAGGGCGCGGGGATGCGGGGTGACGCGGCTAACTACAGAGTAATAAATAAGAGAGGGAGCAATAATTTGTTTGTCGCTTTTTTGTGTTATTTATCAAGGTTTGTAAAAAGTCGTAGAACAAATGTTGGGATTGATGTGGAGAGGCTACCTGCAAGAGGTGATGTCCTAATTAAAATTAATCCTGTATAACCACGCGATTAAATCCAGTAAAACAGTGTTTCATTCAATCAGGGATATTAGTTGGATATAAATTTGTATTGAATTTCAAAATGGTGAGCTGCTATCGCCGTAAAGCGCAGTGAACTAGACACAATAGATTATTATTATAATAACGTCTATAAGCGTTCACCTAGAGTGCGGCCTTTGCAAGAATGCGTTCCTGACAGCTCCTTATGTCCACTGAATAAAGTTTATTTCCGATTCGAAGAGGAAAAAAGCTATGATTTTGATAGCTGTCAGGAACGCAAACTCCCACCGGCCGCACTATACTACTTACCCTCCGAAGCGGTAAGGAGCTACGTGGGTACAGGTTTTATAAATGAAAATATAAATTACCACTAAAAGTTATACCTACCGCTTATATTTTTAAAATAGTAGGTACTGGTACGGTGAATAAAATTATAACAGGTCCCAAAAATAAAACTAATGTTCAAGTAAGCTGTAAATATATAGAGATTTAATACTTACTGTATATTTCTAAGTAGATATTAAAGAGATTCACTTTTATTTGTAAGCTTACATAAAAAATAAGAATTCCCAATGTACGAAGTAAAATGAGCCGTTGGTTTGGTTTATATTTAGCGAGGTTTTTCCATTCTATACTATTATGTATTCTGTGGTTTAGCTGTAGAACGTTTTAAATTTAAACCTATCGTGCTATGTACATATTTATAGTCTATTTCTACAATATCACAACTGTCTAGTCATAGTTTAATTAAAACTTGTGTTACGTAATAATCTCTTTAAAATATAAAATTAAATCGTAATTTATAATTAAGTTTAAACAGGCTTATTGGTAACTAGGCCGATCTTTGAAGGTGATATAGGTCATTTGCTATCATTTGAGCCCAAATCTTTTAATCCCAAGGTGTTCCATTTTTAAAATATTTCGGTTCATCCTTTTTTTTCTGAAAATCCAGTTTTACTTCTTCAGACATCGATTTAAAAAAAACGACTTAATGGTCCAATTTCAATTCAGTTCTCAGTTTTGGGTAGGTTTTTACTTTGTCATTATTAAACTTAAATAAGATTGTTTCAATATGAATCCAAACAGAAGCTACAGAACGTTTTATGAAACAAAAATATTTTTTTGGGTAATCGTTTACAAACTTGCACTTTTTAAAAAAAACATCTACAGCTCTTTGGCTATCCAACGAGGTAAAACAAATAGCATTTCATTGCACAGTTGCAAAAAATAGTGCAAAAACAAAATCAAAAACCTTCATTTTTGATTCTCCATGTTTTCTCATTCTGAATCCAAACAAAACATTATGGTTTTATAAAACCTGCTTCTGTTTGGATTCACATTGAAACAATTTTATTTATGTGTAATAATGACAAAGTAAACACCTATCCAAAACTGAAAATCTAATCGAAATCGGACCATTAGTTTTTTTACAATCGATGTTTGAAGGAGTAAAACTGGATTTTCAGAAAAAGAGGAAAAATGGAAATATTTAAAAATGGTACACTTTGGAATTACCTGATTAAGGCTCAAATGATAGCAGATGAACTCCCCTATACCACCTTGACTGATTCCGGTCTAATTACCAATAACCTTGTATATGTGTACATATTTATAATATTGCTTTTTTTGTTTATATGAATAAACGGACAAGTAAAACTAATTGTTTCGAAGTTTTATTTCGTCATATCCACATTCTGCAAACGCTTTTTATTTACCAACTAATCTACTATTTGTTTGGAACTTGTGTTTGACCTCAATGTCACCTGATGGATAGCAATCATGAGGGAGATCATGAATACCTACTGATTGAGGAATAAACTGTGGTTGTGCATTGTGTGTCGGGTGGATGTAGGATTGCCAACCATACTGTTTTAAACAGTATTATACTGTTCTTCACTACATTAAGTATAGGTACTGTTTATTGTTGAAAATAAAGTATACAAAATGCTCTTAAATAAAAATCACCCGACCAGGAATCGAACCTGGGATCGTTTGCCGGACGAGTGCTCTCCCACTGAGCTACCGGGGCCTGGCAGAACGCCTCGAAATTACTTAGCACATTTTTGTTTTTACGTTATATTGCTAAAACGTAGCTCCATCTAATGGTATAGCTTTGCAGCTAAGACCACCCGAGACTAATTTCTTTACAGAAATTGTGAATCTCAGTTAAAGTGAAGAATCGCAATGTTTAATAATATTTTAAAGTTAAAGGTAGCCGGGCATTACAACTTGCACACCGACTCCATACTATAGGAAAATTCTTTTATATACGACTCGATAAAGTTCTGGGATCGCGCTGCAGTATCAATTGCTTGCAACTCTTATAAATATTATAAATAAATAAAAAAAAATAAAAAACTTGCAAATGACTCCACACGAGGCAATCCTAATAAATCATACGAAAAACTTTTCTAAACTGGTTTGGGTCTGGGCCGCTATTTTAGCGAGAGCCATGGTAGGAATTTGCACCCGTCCCGAAAGCAATACCGTCGCGAGAGCCGCGGTAAGTATTTTTGATCTAGATACATCTCACCTGATTTTAAGTGAGGATGAGGTCGAAAAAGACAGCACGCGGTTTTAGGAAGGAACTGGTGGCTCTTCATACAACCGCCAGCAATGACATTAAGCTACATGATTTCGTAAACAATACAAATAGTGTTAACTAGCTGTTGCCCGCGACTTCGTCCGCGTGAATACCGGTTATGGGAGTTGGATAAATAATATTATAATATCGTCCTTGAAGTTCAAAGTCAAAATCGATTCAGTTGTTTAGCTGTGAAAGCGTTACTGATAGATAAACAGAAAGTTATTTCAAAAACTGTTACAACAAAGCTGTCATTCGCAGTTTCACCTAGGTTTTGTGAAAAAGACCTACAAAAAATAAAATAGAAAAAGTAACCTACAAAAAGTATATACCAAACAGGAATACCCTACGAAAGGCACACTGGGTAAAAGTTAGGCTGCAAACTGGACGGCAGCGACAGTGAGAGCGACAGCGGCGCGGGCAGCGACGCGACGCGGGGAATCTGCGGGGCTAGCATGCTACCGTCGACAATGATAAATCGGGCCTTTTATCGATATTTTCTTAGAATATGGTATTTAGAGTTAGTAATTTATTAAGACTATGACATATTTGGTTCTGTAGTCTTAATCATGGTATCAAATCGAGTAATTCTATCTATTATGGTGCGCATATTAGCTTACTCTAGCCACCGCGCGCGGTTTTACCCGCGTAACTTTTGATCCCGTGGGAATTTCGGGATAAAATATAACCTTTCCTCAAGAGTTGGGCTATCAAATGCAAAAATAGTTTTTCAAATCCCACTTGTAGTTTCTGAGATTAGCGCGTTCAAACAAACAATAAAACAAACTCTTCAGCTTTATATATTAGTATAGATAATAGGATAAAATAACAAAATAATATTTATCTTGTCGATTCGACTATTTATCGATGGTAGCTAGCCCTGCTAGGCCGTTCTCGACGCCAGCGGGCGCTCGAGCGATTTGTCGCGGTTTCATACAAACTCAATACTTTCTATCGTGTCGCGGAAATCGCTGTTCGCGTCGCTGCCCGCGCCACTGTCGCTCTCGCTGTCTTTGCCGTCCAGTTTGCAGCCTTTGTATATATGTATAAGATTATTATAGTACTTATGTATAAGAGTAGGTTTATATGTAGGTAGATTTATTACATAGATGGTGCCCGCGACTTCGTCTGCATTGAATTAGTATTTCGAATAGGTTATTTTCTTCTCCAAGGTCCTATCTAAAAAAATAAACATGAAGAATCTTCCCCCATATAATATGTAGGTATAACTCCTAACCAATACATTACAAAGGCACATTCTAGGTATATTACTGTAAAGTTTCATAAAAATCCATTCGGTAGTTTTTGCGTGAAAGAGTAGCAAAAATCCATCCGTCTAGCCATTATCAGTGTATAATATGTTAAGTAACCTATATGTTTGGCTGTTTTTCACGGTCAAACGGCTTAGCCAATGTTAATGTAATTTGGTATGGTAGTTCATAAAGTCCTGTGTTGAGTTTTAACACTTACACCACTTTTTATTCTGAAGAATTCTACGGGTTCTGACTTCCAAGAGGCAGAAACGATCAATAAAGAAAACCTAAACGATATTGAGTTCTATTATTTTACGTTTAACTTTTTTACAATATATCTCTGTATGTACACTACCTACATTAAATCTAGCAAGAAGCTTTATTTATTAATGATTTAGCCCTATCAACATAGTAATCTTTTATACTACATACCAACTATCTTTCGGATTTATTATAATATTATATGTCAGCCACAGATGTCAGCAGAATAGAACAACAAACAGACAGACACAAAAAGACATTTTTTTCTTTCAAATTCTTACTTTTTTTTCATTTCTTAATAACCTTAGGTACTTACATATTTTTTTTGTAAAAATATTTCATGTTCACACGTTATTGTTTACTGTTTTATATATACATATGTATGTAAAGATAGATGCATGGTAAAGATTGATACAAAATAAAAAAATATATAATAAAAAAATTACGCAAGCAGGATCGAACCCACGACCTTGGACTCATGGTCGGTCTACGCGCAACTGAGCTATGAGTACTTCTGATCTGTATGCCGAACATCTCCACTATATTCTAGTAAGTTTTAGGCATAACTTTTAAAAATCTATTACATTTTTTTTATGTCTGCAGAATCTGCTCATCATCCTGGACAACTTTTGTTAAGGCATCATATCTATATTTCTTACGGTTTTGATGATCCCTTTAGGGTTCTGCATCAGGTGTTCCAGTAACCGAAATAAAATATACCCTATATGTTGCCCCGGCTTCACAGCTATACATCAAAAAAAGTTTCATTCAAATCCGTCCAGCGGTTCCATAGATTAGCGTGTGCAAACAGACAAACTTACAAACAAACAAACAGACAATTTTTTTTTTCAGATTCTTAAACTTTTTTCATTTCTTTACAACCCTAGATAATTTTTTCTGTAAAAATATTAAATGTACAGACACGTTTTTTTTACTGTTTTATTATATGTATTGATAAATGAAATTCCATGATAATAAAAATTATTTATTAAAATCTCATTAAAACTCAACATACAAGGAATAGTATTAAATTCGACATCAAAATGTATGATTACAGCTTTAAACACCATGCACGATATAAAAAATATAAAATTTGTAAATTTTTGGTCAAAAATTATTCAGAAGATTTAGCAAAATTTTTACAATTGATTGCTTAACTATGTACATGTATACTTCACAAGGCTCGACTTAAAAATAAATCTCATTTTCATAAAATTAAAAGGCCGTATTAGATATTGCACAGTTTTAACATGTTTCTTTAAACACCCAAAGAAGACATTATTTTACTTATTTATACAAAATAAAACAACAGGAACAATAATTAGAACTTATAAAACATAACAAATACATATGTAAGAAAACAAATCGATATAACAAGTATATAAAACAATATTGACTCGACTTTGCGATATGTTCAGCAGCTTTAACATCCTACAGAAAGGCCAGTTTATGTGATAACGGTAGGCGCGTCGCGGCCGGTGTACTTCTGAAGGTCCGTGATCTTCAAAGCCACGTCGATGAGGGGACGCAGCATCACTTGAGCGTCACCTAAGACGTTGGTGGCTTCGTACGAGTCTATGTATAGCCTGGAATTGAAATAAATTAACTTAGTGTTAGGTTTATTGAGAATTGTCCTCATTTTATTCAAAATATAAGTGATTATTTCCTTTCGCATTTAAAAGTGAAAAGATTTATTTTTTATATTGCTGATGTTGCTTCTTTCATTTTATTATTGTGTTCACTGGTGTGTTGTATTTTGAGTGTATTAACTTGATATAATTTTCGAGACAGTGTGAAAGACAGTAACTCGTATAATACACAGAGAATGATTATTTATATACTAAAGAGGTATGGAAGGTAGCGTCTAAAAATGTAGTGTAGCGTGTAAAAATGAAAACTTAACATTAAATTAAGTATTTATAAGCAGACAAGACAGATGTTTCCAGTAAAAAAAAAATATCTTAACATTCTAGAAGATATTTTCCAAATGTTTAAATATACGTAATATGTTAACTATGGGGTGCTGGGGCGAGGACACTAAAAAATTTATTAATGCTATCGGCCGTCGACTAAGGGAAAAAGAATGCGATCCTAGGGCCGGGACATTTCTGGGGCAAAGAATTGCCATAGCAATCCAGCGTGGTAATGCAGCGAGCGTCATGGGCACCTTTGCCCCGGATATTGCCAAGGGCCTTTTTGATTAGTTGCCTCCGCCACTAATGTTTGTTATTTAATCATAAGTTCATTCTAGTATTATTTTTTTTTGTTGTAAATTTTCAAATTTTGTGATATGTTAACAGTTTGTTTATTATATACCAAAGTTATTTTATGTCACAATAAAGCATTATTTGGACTTGTGTGGGTATATTCACCTGACAGTAGCCCCCGAGCTGCCGGTGCCACTGAGGCGCACCACGATGCGGGAACCGTCCTCGAATATTATACGTAGACCCTGCAACCAAGGTCCTACATTAGATCTAGAAATATTTGCCACTAAACTTTACTAAAACTACGAATTAAAAGTATTAAATTTTTTTGTTTAAAACCAAAACCTCATATACTGTTTCAAAATGTATTAATATAATGTAACTCATTATTATTGGGGAACAAAGGCTGCATTTGTCCTGAAATACGGAATCAGGAACTAAGCGGATGAAACCATGTAAATTTTCATTGCATACATACATACATACATAAAATCAGATTAAAAAAGCATTTCCTTTATAACTTTTCAACCGACGTCCAAAAGAAGGAAGTTCTCAATTCGTGTGATTTTTTGGACAATTATGAATCGGAATATTCTTGTTTCATATGATTGAGGATACTTCAGGGATGGTCCCATAAGCTCTGCATTCGTTGATTATATTATAGTTTACTGAAAGATAACTAGAGATTTTTAGTTCCACTCACCTGTTTCATAGCCACACTCTTATCAATAGGGTCCATATACGAGAAGTTGTCTCCTAACTTGACGACGTAGGTCTTGCCCCCCGCGGCGTGCTGCGAGCCGATGAAGCCGGGGCTTGTGACGGCGGCTTCCAGAGCCGACATCATGGCGTTGCAGGGCTCGCTAGCGCAGTCTTCGTAATCGTATCTGTTGGCCGATACAAATTAATTTTAAAGGAAGGAGGTGAAAAGGTCTACTATAAGATGTCCGAATGCAACAAAATGGAATATCCTGATGGATTTTTAAAACATGATTGCTGATGACTTTCCGAAGTAGTGGTAGATTCAGTTCAATTTGTAAATAATTTGACGTGTTTCAAATGTATCTAAATACCTACGAAATAAAGATTTTTTTTTGACTTAATTTACTTACACAGACTGATCAAGTATGGCCCCAAAGTTAGCTCTTATACAACGTTATTTTTGTTTGTAAATAATTTGACGTGTTTCAAATGTATCTAAATACCTACGAAATAAAGTTTTTTTTTGACTTAATTTACTTACACAAACTGATCAAGTATGGCCCCAAAGTTAGCTCTTATACAACGTTATTTTTGTTTATACCTGCAAACCATCGATAGACTCGAATCGACAAGATAAATATTACCGAATAGTTTTACCCTATTATGTTAGCTAGCATGCGCACCATAATAGAAAGGCCCCAAAGTTGCCACCATGATAAAGCCAACAGAATTGGCTCTTGCCGTATTCTATAAAAATACATACTCTAAGTAAATATCGAAATAAAGGCAATGCATGTTACCCACGGAGGAAATATATAGAGGAGCTGCCCTATCCAGTATTTTCTAGGGACTCAAGTGAAGCCTACGCGCGGGGTGCGGGAGGGGTAAGCGGTAGGTTATGGCCAACGAGCATACAACCAGTGGAGAGTGCGTGCGGGGCTACCGCGGTCTCTCAATTTTACCTATATGTAGGGCATGCGACAGAATTTTGAATCAGTCACAGCAACTGTAGGCTAACGTACGGACGTCCCGCGCTCCTGATTATAAGCAAATTAAAACTCGAAATAATGCCTAGTTGTGCAATTAAATGGTGTGGAAAGCCAACTACGACTTCAAGCTACACAAAAGATGGGGTATCATTTCATATTTAAGTGGATTTCTACTCTATTTATTCAATTTGATAAAAAAAAATAAACAAAATAAAATATTTTCATTTCTGAAATGCTCGCGTTGATGACTTTCTTGCTATCTCTTTCTGATACACTGTTTTGCATATTAGCAGTTGTCTCTTTTTATTTCGATAGTGCTGTTCGCAGGATTGCTACGTTTCATATAGATATTTTATAATATAGATACTTACCTTATGTTTTTTACATTGTTATTGCTTTATGTATTTGCTCTTGGGTTTGAATGCAAATATACAGAAAAAGGATTAAGTTGAATACAAAATACTGGTATGAAATATAGATAAAAAATATATATTTCAAGCCTACAGTCCGAATAGCTTGATTTATTTTGACAAAGGTGGATTTTAATAATTATTGTAGTTGTTATCTTTTGGGATGGTTGAAAAATGGTTTTATAAAGGGTGTCCCAATAAATAGTGTCAACTGGAAGTTGAAATATAGATGGATCCTTAGAGTACCCGAATCACGAAAAGGTACATTCGCAATTTTTTTTATGGTTTTCTATTTTTATTTTTATTTCTGAGAATTTCAACCGAAATGACATTCCACCTTTATGAATTGCCATTTAATATTCAAAATAATCAAATCCATCATTTTAACGTAATGATTTTAATGAAAAATGAATAAATAATGTTCGGTTACAGATTTGGGTTATAGTAACCCCTTAGGGCTATAGTAACATACGCTAAAAAATCATTATACCTACTAATAATAAATCAAAGCATAATTTATGTGATAAAATGTGATTTGTTTTTAATTCTAATAAAGGCATACGTGCGTACCTAAAAATAGTGAATCTATAAATGGCCGTTATAATAATTATTCCAGTTTTTAACGATATCGATATTTTTTTTGGAATCCCTAGTGAATCTGATGTATTTTGGCTGTCGAGTCCTCGCCCAATGACAGCGGGGAAAGGATACCTCTGCCCCCGCCGCTTTTTGGTGACTTGGTTATAGAACAAAGACGTGCCGACGCGCTCTCCACTGGTTTTATTCTCGTTGGTTATGGCCAATCATAGCCAAACAGGCGATGGCAAAAGTCACCTAGTAGCGAGTAGTAAAAACCGGTTGAAACATAAGGTTAAAATATTCATCATCAAAAAAGTTCAGCTATACTTTACTAGGTGGCTCTAGTTTTTTAACGAAATTTCATACGTTCCAAATCTGTCAGAAAAAACCACGAAATAAAAGTATTTCTACTTGTCTAGATAGCTAGATAGCGCAACCTTTTTTCGCGGCATAAAAATCACCTAGGCAACAAATAACATTCTGGAATTTTGGACACAAATAATTGGACAACAAACAATTTTGTAAAAAATAATTATGAATGAAATTATCTTCGTGGTAAGTTAATTTTATTTGGATTGTCAATGTTATTCCTTTATAAAAGTATAGAAAACTAAATTTTACATCGAGAAACAATGGAGGATCTAATTTTTTTTAATATCTACGCGTGTACATACTTCACAGAAGTCGGCGACGAACTGACGCCAGTGCCTCTAGCGAGGAATAGCTTGAACTAAAGGCTGTGACGTCAGGACAACCCAAATTGAAGCTGTGCAACTTTGCTTACAGCAGCTCTACTATGTATCTGCTTTGTGATGTTACCACTACGACCGGCCTGTGTAGCGGTAACGTACATTGCCATCTATGCCAGAGGTCCTGGGTTCGAATTCCGGCGGCAGCGGATATTTGTGTGATGAACACAGATATTAGCCGTCAAGTCATATGTTTATTTAAGTTTATTCTAATAAAAAAATATGTATTTATTCAATATGTATGTTTATCTATTTCTTAAGTGTATCAGTTATCTAGTATCCATAACACAAGTTCTTTTAGAAACTTAATTTGGGCTAGATAATGTTGTGTGAGTGTCAGAAATATTAAAAAAAAAAGGCCCAATGTATTGTTGTCGATGGTCGCATGCCAGCCACGTGAAGACAGTTTTTTCAGAAGCGTAATCGATTGCAATCTTTTTTATACAATGTAAGCTTAACTCAATAACTACAGTACATTAAATAATGCTTCATTTAGCTTTTCCACCAGTGGATAAGCGTGTCTTCAAGGCGACTAATCAGAGTGGCTTGTTGATAGTCCCTTCATTTTCAGTTCTCATTTTCACTCACCATCAGGTGAGATTGAGGTCGAACGCGGGCGCAGTCAATAGTTAAAAAGAAGTTTCATCAAACTTGTCAAGATGCGGAAGATTTATGCTACGCTCGACTACTTTGTCTCAGCGGAACGAGGACTGAATAGCTCATCTAGTAAATTCCAGTCATACACCCCCTTTAGCACCTCTTCCATCCTCGGCCCTGTGTCAACGAGTACATTGCGGCATTCATAATCGAGAGTGACCATGCTTTGGTTCATATGTCAATGCCTATTATAATTTCCTTGTAAAAAAATACATACCTTTTTTTGCAAAAACCGTTTCTATAAATGATAAATAAATATAAATAAATAAATAAATATTTCTGACACTCACATAACATTATCTAGCCCAAATTAAGTTTCATAAAGAACTTGTGTTATGGATACTAGATAACTGATATACTTAAGAAATATATAAACATACATTTTGAATAAATACATATTTTTTATTAGAACAAACTTAAATAAACATAAAAACATCCATGACTTGACGACTAATATCTGTGTTCATCACACAAATATCCGCCGCCGCCGGGATTCGACCCCGGGACCTCTGGCATAGAAGGCAATGTATGTTACCGCTACACCAGCCGGTCGTCATTACAGCTATGTATTCTATGGTATCTTTATTTGCGCAGCATGGTGACGATTGACGTACCATCTTGCTCACTCGTCTATTGCTGTCTCTGTTTAGTTGTTTCTACGTCATCGGTTGTTTGCAGCTTACCTAGTGGTGTGCGACTCACCTAATAAAGCAGTTCCTGTCGTAGAGGCCCGAGTGTTCTTTTAAGACATCTTCCACCCCTAATTCTGCTAGTTTTAAGGCAGGCAAGCGCGGCCAACACGCCCGTGCCGAATCTTTAAATACCTCTTCGTACTTACATTTTGTTCAATATGTCCTTCAATGGTACCTTACCTTGTGTGTATATGGCATTCAAATTTTTGTTGACGTCTCTTTCTACAGCATATTGCTTATTCATCTGTTGCTGTCCCTCTCTAGTCTTTTCGTTGCCGGATCTATATTGTAAACTCTACCCTAGTTGCGCTATCCTTCATGTCAAAAGCTGGATAAAATTCTGATCAATCTGCAGTGTTCTTTTTACGACACGATTAGAATAGCAGGATTCTAAAGCAGCTTAAAAAGCTTTTGCCAGAGGTCCTGGGTTCGAATCCCGGAGGCGGCGGATATTTGTGTGATGAACACAGATATTAGTCGTCAAGTCATGGATGTTTATTTGTTTATTTAAGTTAATTCTATTAAAAATATGTATTTATTCAATATGTATGTTTATATATTTCTTAAGTATATCAGTTATCTAGTATCCATAACACAAGTTCTTTAAGAAACTTAATTTGGGCTAGATAATGTTGTGTGAGTGTCAGAAAATATTTATTTATTTATTTAAACGTGGTAATCAGAGTGTAATTTAATAATACTATATCCCTAAAGCTTACCTTGTGAAGTAATTCCTGCCGTAGACGCCCCAGTGTTCCCTCAGGAGGTCTTCCACCCCTAGCCCGGTGTCGGCGAGCACGTTGAGCCAGGCCAGCGCGGCCCAGGCGCCGTCCTTCTCGCGCACGTGGTCGGAGCCGGTGCCGAAGCTCTCCTCGCCGCACAGCACCAGGCGACCCGCGTCCATTAGGTTGCCGAAGTATTTCCAGCCTGGAAAAATTATTCCGAAAAGTCGAACTAAGCGCTTTGACAGTTCCTTTTTGATACGAATGGAATGAACTGCCTGCGTCTATTTTCCCTGACCAGTATAGTCCTAGTACTTTTAAGCGTCGAGTGAATAGGTTTCTCGTGGATGGACGTGTACCACCTTAGTCTTCATTTTCTCTTAACATCAGGTGGCATGGAAGACAAATGTCCCATCCATAATTTATAAAAAAAAAATATCATGTTGTTTAATGAATTTACGGGATTCTTATCACGATTTCCCATTTATTTTGCTTTTTTTCCCATTGCGATGCTGCTTCCATGCTGGACTGAGAGCGAAAGAAAAACATAGAATGTAATATCAAAACAATTGAATCATATCCTGGTTGCCTGGTAGAGATTGCTTCCGATAAGGCCGCCATTACATATCTTTTTTTAATGTGTCTCAATTTTTTTATTTTTTGTAAGGCATACAATAAAGTGTAAATAAACAAATAAGCTCATTTTGGCAAGCCCTCTTAATGCTACTAGGTCGAAATTCGCTTGAAGATAGGTTTCCTTAGTGACGAACTTGTTAACACCTCATTAAACACTGACATTTAATGAGTACAGAATTCGTACAGTATCTAAAATGTCTGAAGTGCATTATACGCGATAGACTTTATGAGTTTGACAATTTCAAACGAATTATAAGCAAAATGGGTCATGAATGTTCAGTTGGCTCGATAGTACCAACTGCTTCTCTGCCCGGGCGTACTGTAAAAGTCAGTTAAGGGACATATTGGCGCTTTGGTGGGCCATAAACTGATCCCCTATCACTACAGTAGTCTCTCTCCATCATTATAATACATCATGATTTGTCATACGTGACATTAGATGGTTTTATAACCCCTGGTGTTCTGCCTACCCGGCGTTAAAGCATGAAGTTATGTATGTATGTTGCATGCGCAATGATCGTGGTAGGAATTTCTTGAACACTTTAAATTATAGTGATAATAACCGCGACAGTTTAAAACAGTTATTAAGAACTTATTGTCTTGAGTTATCAATTAGAGAAAAACTAAAAGATTTGTCATACACATTATATGTCGACGTTTCGGTTTCTTTACAGACGCCAGTCGTTCGGGACGGTGTTATTTTTAAAAATGAAATCCATTTGCAAAAAAATACTAGATATGGCATTTACAATTCATCTAAAATAAAACCCCTTTAGATTTATGATTTATCGCATAAGCGGCTCGCTCGTGACTAAGAGGTCTGTAGAGTCCACCGAAACTTCGAGTTAAAATAATTTAACTTGACGTTAATATATTAAAAATTTAAGTGGCAAGTTTTTTCTCCATTTTGAAATCGACACTAAATGTTCCATCTCAAAATATAACTTGATAAGAGAATCTATCTAGTATTTGAAAAAAAATCATACAAATAGGTACTGAAACTTAATTTTACCAAATTAACAATGAGCAATACGTTGATTTACTACCGTTATTGTAACTGTCATTGAAACAATGAATTATAAATATTGTGATCACTTTAAACCACGACCATGAGTTTTGATTTTCAACTATTTCGGGAAAAAGTTCTATAACCTGTTAACTAAGTAACATCGATTTTATTTAACTTAACTTCTTTTTAGGTACCGTAAGGTTTGTGTGCGCCTTGTAGTTAGTGAATAAAGAGTTTATATAGCGCAAACCTACCTTATGGCAGATGTTAGAATCAAGTTTGAAATATTTAAAAGAAAGATTGTCTGTCAGTGATTTTTATTCATTTCATTTTTTTTTGTTCTAAAGAAAGATTAAGGCCCCATGCCCTTTTAATTAATGTTCTTCATTGTGTTTTAAATATAGTCATTATACCAGAATAAACAAGTGCTCTCCAATAAACAAATTTTCTCTATTTAATGAATAATCTGCTTCTCAGAGCGACCGCCTCCCGGTGTTGCTGTACCTAGTTATCGTTGAGTTCTTGGGCACCCTGCACCTATAATCTTCAAGAAATAGCTACAAATCCCTCACCTGTGGGTACTTCAAAGAAATCGACGCCCTTCTTGGCGGCGACGCGGTCGACGGCGGCGGCAGTGGGCATGCTTCTCGCGAACCCGCCCGCGCCGCGCCGCGAGAAGTACGGGATAAGGGCCAGTCGGTCCGCGAGTACCGCGAGCGAATCGGATGGCGTCACGAAGAAAGCTTTGCGGCCTAGGATCATGTTACGGTCGCCTGCGAAACAAAACATATAGTTAAATTAATAAAAAAATATTTATTGATCTTGTACAGAAACTGCTGATGCAACTATACACATCTATAACGAAAAAAAAAAACATTATGATTCATATTTTTTTGTGTATTTAATTTCCACCTTACACAAAGCACTTGAATATATTCAGCTCTCCAGCTAATTATAAAATGTAACTCCGTCATGAGACGTAAGTTTCTTATCAATTATGTACATTATTCAAATATATTTAAGGTAGCTTCCATGCTGGACCGGGAGCGAAGACAAAACTTAGAATGTGCCAGCTGCTTCTCTTCCCGGGCATACTGTAGAAGTCAGATATGGGACAGAGGTTTTATTGGAGGTTTTTTGTGAGCTATAGGCTGACCCCCTATCCCTGCAATAATCTCTCTACATCATTATAATGCCTCCAAATTTGTCAAACGTGACATCAGATGGTTTTATAACCTCTGGTGTTCTGCCTACCCCATAAGGGATACAGGCGTGACCTTATGTAGGTATGTATTTAAGGTCTGTGGATTTTGTCAATGATAATAAATAAACAATGTGATTTAAATATTAGTAATTATAGTTCGGCCGTTCAGAGAATGCGTTCCTGACACCTATCAGTTAGTCATGACTAGTGATGGGCACAACATAACACTGAGTTCGTTACCGTTCCTCCAAAATGAAATGCCGCGTTATTTTTAAGATTATTTTCGTTTTAAATTGGCGGAATCATTTAAAATTTGTATTTTAGTAATTTAAGTGCAAACCAAGAAAAGGTAATATTAATATAATAAAATTGTTTTATTTATTTTTTGTTACAAAGTTACAATCTGTATTTCTATGCAATAAAGTATATTGAATTGAATGTGCGTACAGAATATTAATCAGACTCCGATTCGCTTGAGGAGGTAGTTTCTTCATCATCATCTTCGCCTACATGTATAATTATTTTATTATCAATAACAGTTTCAATCCTAATATCTCGGTCAAAATGTTCCATAATCAGGTTTTTATTCTTTCAACAACCTTTGTCCAGTCATCTCTAGTGACTTCCCCGCAGGCTTCTTTTAATAAGGTCAACATCTTTTTTGTGCTGAATGGCGGGGAAGTATTGTGGCGGGCGGCGTAACCTTTTATTTGAGCCCAGATTAGCTCAATCGCGTTATATTGGCAATGATACGATGGAATTCTTAGAACGCGATGACCGTACTCCAGAGCCAGTTCATCGATTTCGTATCGCACATTTGCCGCTTTATTTTCTTTAACTAATTTAATTAGCTCTGCTTTTAGCATCTGCATATATGCCTTTTGCTTGTAACCAAAAATTTTTTTCGCGCATTCAGTTTGGTTTTAGTTTTATTTTTTAATTTAATAAAAGTTATCTTATAGTCCTGTAAAGTCGGTGATGATACACTCCGGTATGTATGACCGGAGCCGGGCGGACGAACTAGGGCGACCGCTGTGCGACGAACACGCTACCCGTGCCGAAGTACGTAGCGCTACGCTCCAGACGTCCGCTTCCCCGAAGACAGTTGCGCCAGCTGGATGGATGCTTCCCACCAGTAGACTGCCCACGAACCCGAAGTACCGCAGAAAGGGAGAGCAAGTTGATTTCTTAAATGAAACCGCCGTGTACTCCAATAAACCTTTTATTTCTAGACACAGTGTTAGGCATATACAATACTGGGTATAGTCATATGAGTAGTATAGTCTTATGAGTTAAGCCTAATTACACTGATCTAGAAGACACGATTGTGATTTAATAAAATATGGAGTACAGTCTTCTTTCTTGCTGACTTCTTCTTGCTTGATCTTCACTTTTCGCCGAGTGGACACGAACTGAGCTCCGTAGCGAGCCTCCCGCTATTTATTCAAAACCCGGCCAAAATAATTCCGGCATTCTGATTGGCTGGCGGATTCACACGTTCGAGCCGAATTACGCGTTGATTTTTACTATTAGTAAGATTTTGTTCTAGATTCTATTACAAACCATTTAACTTCTATTCAAGAATAATATATCAAATGAAAGGATTAAATCTACTCTAACTGGATATAGAAGTCATTGTTACAAATATCCTAATACATAAAACTTCCTAGAACAAAAACTTCTGATTATTATCGTTTACGCTTACAAGTGGTTAAGAACATAAGACATCATATCTAAGGCAAAACGGTTCCTAATGAAAACTAAACTATTTCTAATAATTTTCAACATAGGTATATAATCAGAATTCAATTACTGCAAATCATAATTCTTATCAGATTATAAATTCAAACAATTTAAAACCAAACGTAAAATAAGACCGTAATTTCTCTCAATATAAACTTAATATCAAACTTGTCTTACAAATAACTATCATACTTTAGATGTACACTATTCGAACATTACTAACATGAAATAAACACAAGATTTATCGTAATTACGTAATAATCTAACAGTATAAAACCATGCCAAACTTTGTTTATTAATACCTAAATAAGACATTTAACCATATTGTTTTATACATAAACACGTTCCTAACATTCAAATATATCAATACAGACATCAATTTACCATAGAATTACCTAAAATAGTCGAAAACCAGATTATCAATATATCATACCTACATACATCGTAAATTATTTCGAGAACATACAAGATAGTTTCTAATTCGATACCTACTTCTATGATTGTCATACTAGAAAGCTCTAGATTCATAAAACACTATTCAAAGGAACGTAAATTACCGCCAAAACATCATAACTTAAAATATACCTATGCCTGTACGCTCATACAACATTACATTCCAGAAATTTCTACTATCTCGAGCGTCTCTACTGTTATAAGAACATTCTAGTTTACCTACAAGCTATAGATTTATCTAACGTAATGTTCTCGCAGTTTTTTTTCATATGCTACTCAACGAAACAGACTAATCCTACTGGCGAGAGGATTCAAATTCACAATCAAATTACATAGTAATCTTATTGGAAATATGATAGGTAACCTATGTTCTATGAAACCTTAAATTATCTTGCGTCGCTGACAAGTCCATTATTTTCAAATTCTTAAAAAGAAAAACGAAACGTATTATTTCATAAAGTATACCTGTTTAAGAACAGGTTACGATACTGTTATTATTAGCACAGCACTACAAATATAAAGCTTTGACATAACCTTGTAATAGCGCATTATAGATTTTGAAAAATATTGTTTACCAAGTTATTGGACACTCAGTTTGGCACAAAATTATAAAACTCATTAATTATTGATATAATAATGTTGTTTTAATGCTCATCAATTTTTAAAACGGTAAACAACCAGCAAAAATATTTTTTATCGTAACTGCAACGCCATTACAAAGTTACGTCGTCAGTTCAATCGCGATGTGTCAGGAACGCATTCTCTGAACGGCCGAACTATAGTTATTATTATATTAATTTTATAATAACCTATTTGGTATGGATTTTATACTAGTTTTAATACCCAGCTCCGCTCAGATGCAGTTAGGCTTTTAGCTCTTGCTATCTTTGTAGTTATTTTTAAAAATATATTTTTTACGACTTTATTGACAAAAAACCGTAATAATGTGATGAGGCGATGAAAGCTACTCTTATTCGTCTGTTGCAAACCAGATCAGAACTTGTTTTCTAATTCCAAAGATTACTCCAACATGTTCCTTTTTAACCCCCGGCGTAAAAAAAAATTAAATTCAAAAAGTTTTATTCATCTTAGGAATTTCACAAAACACTTGATGAAGTCAGTCATCACATACTTCGGCTTTAACTAGTTGTTGATAGTTGTTGAGTAAGATATTACAGTAGACCAAAAAAAGAGGGGTTGTTATAAGTTTGCCGTGTCTGTGTGTGTGTGTGAGAGTTTGTCTGTAGCATCATAGCTCCCGAACGAATGAAGCGATTTGAACTTAGTTTTTTTGTACTAAAGATAATTTACATTCGAGTGTTTTTAGACATGCTTGATGAAATTCGGTTGAGCCGTTTAAAAGTTATAGGGGAAAGTGAGGAAATGGCGAGGGATTTAAATATTAAATTTAATTTTATGGTAGGTACTTAAGTAGACTTTGAATCTGAAAACGCTTTATGAGCCCAAAAGTGTAAGAAAAGCAATGTAACAAGTGAAAGTTAGAAACCATAATTTATTTACTTTATCAATGCGGTATTTTTGATATCATCAAAAAAATATCCATATTTGATGGAAAAATCATATGAGCCTGTTGCAACATGAAAGATAAACGATGCTCTTGGTACTGTTTCGGAACTATTTTTATGAGTTTCTCACTCATGATAGACACAAAGATGTTTTTATTTTAAAAGCATAAGGTGTTAAGAAGAATTTCCCAAAGAAGACTTTTCCGTAAAATAAAAAAATAAGGACTGTAAACACAAAAATTTGCAGCGATTTACTAAACATGTTAATAATCACATTTGACTCGGAAGTCGGCAAGTTCCTATCCTTCTGAAATTTTAGATGCATTGAAGTGGTGTCACCGATGATAATGATCATTGATGAATAGTATATTATGTAACAAGTGAGCGAAGTTGCTAATTACAGTCGAGGCTGTGATTTGAGCCCGCAGGCGAGGGCTTAATAATGAGCCGAGACTGTAATTAGCAACGCTCACGAGTTACATACGACGTTTTTCAACACACTTGTGAGTAAAAGACAGACATACGTGGTCATAAAATAACAAACACATTTGATAACAAAGCTGTGAATTGTGATTGAAAAATGGCGCCGAACCTCGCGCATGCGCGTAGGTTTTTTTTTCCGCCAAATGTGTCAATGTCTGTATAGCATATACAGCCCATTTTAAGTGAAAATGTTTAATTTGGAGTGGTATTTAAATGCAAATATTTTAATATTTTATAACAAATTATTGTAAATTGTGAATAATTTGTTTGATATACAAATTTGTTTTTTCAATATAAGGCGCAAACATTTAAAAATGTATATGGATTTGAAGTGGTATAAAACCTCTTTGTTTTTTCTGAAAATATTTAATGTATAACCCGGATCAATAAAATATGCTCTGTTTACTCGCATGTAATTTGCACAAAGGTACAATTCAACTTTGTAGGATTCATTATATTATGCACGCGTGACTTATAGCCCAGTTTATAGTTCTAAATTCAATAGAATAACGCTCACTTTACGAGCAAGTGTGTTGAAAATGTATCTTCCAAAATTGTAACGTAGTGGATTTTTATTCGAACTTAGCAGATTTGAATTTCCCGCGAAATGCTTTGCTCTGATTGGTCAACATTAAAAGTGGTTTTTAGCAAATAGGTAAATGGAATTTCCTTAAAGTACTTAAAGTAATTGTTTTCAAAATGTATAACGGAGACGGTGAGGTGATTTAGTATAGGTGAACTCCCTCTCCCAAGCTAGTTAAACTTATTTCTCACCGCTCTCCATCTGTTTAAAGATACTCAGGACCACAGAACAGTTAAAAAAGGTTAAAACTGTTAAAAACCTTTTTTAACTGTTCTGTGCTCAGGACTCACCTTGAGCAATATTAAATAAATCTGTGATATATCAGTTTTAACATCTTTTATTCTTATATCATAATACCTGCTAAGTAGGACCTACCCTGCTACATCTCAGATAAGTAGGATCTATGGTGAGTCTAGGGTGTTTACGCTCAGAGTATCTTTATTTTTATGACCTGTGTTTTGGTAGGAGTGTCTGGTTATCTACAACTTAAGCAATCTTCAGTCCGGGCACAAACTGAACACTCCCCCCAGAACACAACGTTACAAAATAAATTAATAGCGTCAAAGAATATTTAAATGACAAAGAATTGAATTAATTTGAAATTGCAATCATAATATACAGATATACAGGGTCCACTTATAATAGTCAATTAAATTTTAATAGCAGATTAGGAATGATGGGTGGGACTGAATTTAAAAAAAAAATATTTTTTTTAAATATTTTTCATAAATTATAATTTCAAAATTCTTCTCTGTGAGTAAGTAATTTAAGATTTATCTACATTTTATGACTACATACAATTAGATGGAAACGCTTTTATTACTTGCTGTGTAGTCATAAACTACAGATCAAACTTAATTTTTGATCACTTAGAACAATTTTGAAATTTTAATTAAGTAAAATATTTAAAAAATATATTTTTTTTTTCCTAATTATGATCCACTCATCAGTCCTAATCTGCTATTAAAATATTATTGACTATTATAAAGCGACCCTATATATAGGTATATATATTTTTATATAATAAGACGGTTGACATTATAAGATAAATATTTTTAACATTGACCTTATAGAATACTTTTTGACTCATTTAAATATTGAATTGAATTTTTATTTGTGTTTGATTTATTGTGTTATATTTTTTTTTTTTGGTTGAATGACATAGTAATAATATTTTAAATTTATAAAAATGAAGATGTTGTACTACTTCCTCTAAATTTGCACGCTGAAATGACAGCAGTATTATATATTTATTTTGTAACTCTTGACTACGCATGTACTGGCAAATAAAGATTATTTATTATTATTAATAAATGTTACCGTCTCCGTCAAAAGCGGCGCCAAAGTCGTAGTCTCCGTTTTTGACAGCGTCCACGAGGTCCGCGGCGTAGGTGAGGTTGGGGTCGGGGTGCGCGCCGCCAAAGTCCTCGAGGGGGACGATGCGGCGCACGTTCTTCTCGGAGGCTCCTAGCTCGTCGATGAAGATCGCCTTCACGTAAGGGCCCGTAACTGAGGAGGGGAAATAGAGGTAAATTATGGTGAGGTTTTTAAAAAATAATAATTAAATTCTAGCATATAAAACGATATTATCCACCTATTCATTACTGTTCCAAACAGTAGCAACATGCTTTTAAAATATCTATAAACATAAACAAAAACAAAAAATGAAAAATAATAATAATAAATGTGAAATTATCATAAGACAGATATTCCATTATTCAAGATCCAATTCAAAATCCATTAATTCAAGGAGCAGTTGTTTTGATAGACGATTCCTTTAAGGGTTGTACTGTTCGTTCTTGTTTCGGTAATAAAATATCGAATGTCGGGTTTTCCTTGGCGATTTCGTTGCACTGACGAGCCATCTCTACCAAAGGATTGTAAAAGGAGGTATTGTTTTTATATATTTGCAAACCAAAAAGTCCTCGCAAATACAGTACTAACATAGGTACCTATATCGTTTTTTTTTATATTATGTACCTATTTTGGTGTACGATAAAGACTTTAGAATACGAGGGTGGATTGAAAAGTTCGCGGCCTAGTCAAGAAAACAGAATAAAGTACATACAAAAATATTTTTATTTTTCGACGTAATCTCCATTTAGCTCTATGCACTTCTTCCATCTGCTTTCCAGAGCTTCCATACCTGTTTTAAAAAAAGATTCCTCAAGGTCTTCAAAATACAGGTAAACAGCGGCTTTGACCTCTTCATTCGTTAAAAATTTCTGCCCACCGAGGTGTTTTTTCAGGTTTGGAAACAGATGAAAGTCCGAAGGTGCCAAATCAGGAGAATAAGCTGGATGTGGCAACAATTCGAAACCACAATCACGAATTTGAGCCATAGACTCGACAGACGTGTGGACTCGGGCGTTGTCCTGGTGAAACAACACTTTCTTTCTCAGTAATCCTGGGCGTTTCTGTTTAATTTCTTCACGTAAACGGCGTAGAAGGGTGCTATAGTACGCAGAGTTTATTGTTTCGCCTTTTGGAAGGTAGTCCACCATAGTGACACCCTTAGCATCCCAAAAAACCGATGCCATCACCTTGCCAGCCGACAGAATTGCCTTTGCTTTTTTCGGAGTTGGTTCACCTGATTTTTTCCATTGTTTGGATTGTTGTTTTGATTCTGGGGTATAGTGGTGAACCCAGGTTTCATCCATTGTCACAAATCTGTCAAGAAAACCTTGTGGATCAGCCTCGAACATCTCCAAACAGTCGCGAGAAATCGTGAGTCGAATTCGCTTTTGCTCTACTGAAAGCAATCTGGGGACCCACCTAGCCGAAACCTTAGAAAAGCCGAGTTCATGGACAATGATGTTTTGCGTTCGTTCATATGAGATGCCTATAGTGTCTGCAATTTCTCTGATAGTCAATCTACGGTCTTTCAATATGAGATCACAAACTTTATTGATGTTTTCTTCGGTCGTAGACGTCATTGGCCTGCCGGAGCGAGGGCCATCTTCGATGTTCTCTCGTCCACGTTTAAATTCTGCAACCCATTTTTTCACAGTGGTATAAGACGGGACAGATTCCCCTAATGTTGTTTGCATGTCATCATGGATCTCCTTTGGTGTTAATCTTTTTTTAAACAAATATTTAATCACAGCACGTTGTTCAAATTTCTCCATTAGTGAAAATTTGTTCTACACACGTATTTATATTGTTCGTAAAATTTTATTTAAACAAGATATCAAATTGAAAATTCGCGGGCTGACAATTGAATAATGACAGTTCAAAATGACGGCAGAAAAAATAACAAAAGTTTTTTTTTTAATGGCCAGGCCGCGAACTTTTCAACCAATGTAGTAGCTCGTATCTCCGGCGTATTGCGTCCAATAACCATTTAGTTTTACTCTTTCATTTATAAAATGGAAGCTATGTTTATTTATATTCATTTATAATATTTAATATTGATTTATGGAGATTGCATTTAGCCTGGCATGGTGGGTGGGCTGGTTACGCTATACGAGTTCGATTTGTACCCAGTTTGGAGTAGCTCGGGTCTGCATAGTATGATATCCAGTCGTTTTGATGCGTCGTCTTCCACTTTTAGTATACATATGTAGTTGGTGTGTTAGTTAGCATAGATTAATCTCGTATATAATCTCTTATTAATAACCTAAATAAACTAGCAAGGAGATAATAAGATAATCTTAAGTTCTCTGCCACAAAATTTAACATTTTGAAATCTATGTTCCATGGAAAAATATCCTAAAATCCATGTTAGAATGATAGATAGAACTTATAATTAGGTAATGTTTTTATTTCGATCGAATTTGGATGTTATTATGTTATCAGACATATCATCTATTTTGATGTTTTTATGTGTAGGTGCGACCTTCACGTCATACACACATACAAAGGTAACCTCGTTAGTACAGTGAGTAGACATTATAATTAATGCAAGTCATTTGAAATGACGTGAACTCGCAGATCGATGATCAAATGTTTTTTTTTTATCAAGCCATATCTGTTATCTGCTGATAAAATGAAAACCAATAAAAATCGTAAAAGAGAGTGAGAGGTGTTGGCCCCCTTGATAACAAAACGAAACTTTGATAGAAACTGGAGAATGTGATATTGTCATTATACAAAAATATAAGATAAAAATAAATTCTTTCAATGAATTGAAAAATAAAATCTAAAATTCGTCGATAAGTAAAAACTAGGGATGCAACGATACCGATGCCGATATTTATTTTTATTATTGTGTATACTTATAACTACTCGCCTTTCGGCGGAAAAGACCCGACAATCGGACCAGTCGGTCGGGGATCAGGGCAAGAGAGACAGAAACCGGCGAACGATTCGGGCAGTCTCGAGCAACACCGCTTTTTGCATGCGTGCTGGAAGCGAACCGCCGCCGAATCCCAGCCTTTCAAGGTTTCTGACCAAAGTGGCTGGGGTCAAACTGTTTGCGGATAATACAACCGGGATGATTTCGGTGGACATAACTTCCCACATTTCGGTCACCTCGTGTGCAAGGTCCAAGTACTTGCGTTGCTTTTCGGTCTCGGCCTTCACGAGGTTCTCGTCATGTGGTATAGTTATGTCCACCAAAAACACCTTAGACGACGATCGGTCCATTAACACGATATCAGGTTTATTCGCTAGAATAGTCCTGTCCGTGATAATGGGCCGATCCCAGTAGAGCTTGGCGCTGCCGTTTTCGAGAACTGGCTCCGGCGTGTACTGGTAATAAGGCAGTTTCTGATTTATGAGACCGTATTTCAGAGCGAGCTCTTGGTGGAGAATCTTGGCTGCTTGGTTGTGTCTATGCAGATACTCAGTGTTAGCAAGAACCGAACAACCCGAAACCACATGTCTGAGGGACTCGCCAGGTTGGCGGCACGCCCGACATACGTCCACTGTGCCGTCCCTCATAATGTACTTCCGGTAGTTGTTCGTCTTGATAACCTGATCCTGTATCGCAAAGACAAACCCTTCGGTTTCCCCAAAGAGGTCCCCGAAGCGCAGCCAATGCACGGAGGCTTTACGGTCCACGTGTGGCTCGTGTAGAGCCTTGTAAAACCTTCCGTGCAGCTCTTTCTCTTTCCATACGGTCTCACGATCAGAAATGCTTAGTACCGCCGGTGTCTGCCATGTCTCGAGGCCCAGATTGAGAGGGGTGAGTCCTTTGTCACACGCTACAACCTCTCTATGCATACCCACGTCCGCCTTCGCCATAAAATAGGCTCGGAGGCTATATATCTCCCGATTGTGCAAGGTTTTGGCGCTAAGTAGGCCTCTTCCTCCACACTTCCGGGAGATATACAGCCTCATTACTGACGACCGAGGGTGATGCATTCTATGGAGGGTCATAGTAGTGCGGACCTTCCGATCCAGGGCATCTAATTCGGTCTGAGTCCATCTGAGTACGCCAAAGGTGTACGAAAGAACGGGCATAACCCATCCGTTAAACGCTCGGACTTTGTTGAGGCCTGACAGAGAACTAGTTAGTACCTTTGTCAAGCGCTCAAAAAAGACTTCGCGTGCAGACTGTTTTACGCACGCTTCTTCGACACCGATGTTCTGTGACATACCCAGATACCGGTATGTTTCATTTTCGGAGAGAGCTCTCAGGTTAACGGGACCTAGGTCAACCCTCTGAGAACGAGTAATCCTTCCCCTCTCCACATGAACAACCGCACACTTGTCCACTCCAAACTCCATTTTGATGGAGCTACTAAAATCTGTCACGATTTTTAGTAGTTCCCCCAATCGTGGAGCCGTTGGAGCTAACAGCTTGAGGTCATCCATGTAGAAAAGATGGGATAACCGTATGCCCCCTCTACGAAACTGAAAGCCTGTCTCTGATCCCTCCAGCAATGTGCTAAGAGGATTCAGAGCCAGGCAAAACCAAAGTGGGCTCAGACAATCACCCTGGAATATTCCCCTACTAATCTGGATTCGGTCTTCCGCAGCCGTCATTCGCCTGCCTTGGAGACTGAGCATTGTGCTCCATTGTCTCATACATCGCTCGAGAAATACTCGAACTGTACCGTCGATTTTGTACAGTTCAAGAACTCTCAAGAGCCATGTATGAGGCACGGAGTCAAATGCTTTTTTATAGTCAATCCAGGCTGCGGAGAAATTGCGACGGTTGCGTTTGACCAATTTGCCAACGACAGCGTCCACGAGAAGGAGTTCCTTTGATCCGCGGCTACCAGCCCTACATCCGTTCTGAGCATCAGATATAACGCGATTAGCATCTAAATGCTGGCGAATCTTGGTGCTCAGAACGGAGGTAAGTGTCTTGTAGGTGGTAGATAGACACGTTATGGGCCGGTATTTCGATGGATCCGCGGTATCGTTGGACTTAGGAACTAAATGAGTGACCCCAGTAGTGAGGAAGTTCGGGAGAGCTCCAGTGTCCAGGGCTTCCTGGAATTGACGGGCCAAAGTTGCATGGCACAGAGAAAATCCCTTGAGCCAATAGTTCTACAATCCGTCAGGGCGCGGACTTTTCCAGTTCGGACTCCGGCGGATTGCAGCACTTACGTCCTCCTCTGATATGAGGACTTGACTCATAGGGATCACCTCCGCACACGCTTCCTCAACCCTATCAATCCAAGGACCCTCTCCGTGCTCAACTGGGCGCTCCCACAGGTCGCGCCAGAAGTTAATAGCTTCGGCCTTATCCGGTATGCGGCCAGTCGAGCAGGGTTCGGAACTCTCCAGGGATTTATAGAACTTCCTCTGGTCACTCGAGAAGAGGCGATTTTGGTTGTATCTCTCAACCCTTTGGGAGTACCTCCGAATACGCTTCGCCCATGCAGCGATCTTTTGCTTCAGCTCGTCGATGCGCTCTGTCAGTTTTCGGGTGAAGTCCGGTTTGGTCAAGTTAGTGTCCATTCCGGAAAACTCCCTCCTGACAAAACGCACAATCCTTGGCCTGGTGTTGCCCGAGCTGAAGCAAGTTAGCTTGCCGATGAGGATCCTGGCTTGTTCGATACGACGCTCAATCCTCCTCCTCCAAGCTGGTACAGCGTTACTCCGAGGAGTAGCACGTCCAGCAGTTGGACTTGGAGCAGCCATGGCGCCAGTAAACCGACATACCGCCATAGCCGCTCCAAAAAGGATTGAGTTCGTCTCGACAAGATCAAAGCTGCTCTCCAAATGTTGGGGCAGCATCTGATTAACGGCCTCAACGACTTGCCTATTACGAAAACTGCATGGTAGTCTGGGAAGCTTCGGCCTTCCTACCAGGGGAGTATTACGTACTTCCTCGATCGCCTCCTCTAGTAGTCTTCTCGTGTGCTCTAAATCCTGGGAAGCCATGTCAGTGGCGCCTCCCCCTTCCACCGGGTTATTTTGGTCTGCCTCATCTCCTGCACGCTGCTCTAAAGCAGGCTCTTGCACTGGAGAGGCGACACTCGCAGTGGTTGGGGGTGGCACCACTGAGAAGGCTTCGTGTCTCAGTTGTTCGAGCTCAGTGGGAGCGAAGATGTTGGAACGCATAATCCACCGAGCTCTATCCGCAAGGTTTTGTTCGGCGACGGTTAAATGAGGCTCCAGCAGCATGAAAGCGCGGTGCATGCGTGCTCGATACCCCGTTCTGCCCGTTTCTGTCTCTCTTGCCCCGTAATACGCTCGCATGAGGTTGGCATTTTGTTGTTGCGTCCATCTCATGCGCCGTCCTTCAGGGGCGGGCACCGATTGCGGAGGCTGTGATACCCCTGCCGGTGCCAAGCTCCCTGAAGGCGATGATGGTGGTGAGGACTGGGCTGGTGGTCGCCTCAGTCTCTGTGCGCTGGCGGCTCGCGTGCTGCCGCGCCCAGCGCCAGCACCAGACGCGCCCCGGCGGCCCCCGGGTAGCGGCCCTAAACGTTTATTCCTATCTGTATCCATCATCATAAAAGATCCAGAGCCACGTTAGCCACGCCAGTAATTTCATGTTCGTGTGTCCGCCCCCCACGTGATAAGATGGTCTATCAGGACGTGTGGTTGTTTGGGAGGCTTTTAATTAATTTTTATTATTATTATTTTTGACGATCATCGGTATCGTAATAAGTATTACGATTCATAACGATTCTTAAAACTAGGTTGATGTAAAAAAAAAAACGTGAAAAGGAATGCAAGACAGCATAGATGTTTGCGCTGGCAACACTAATGGCAGCATCTTTCATATTTTAATGCTTATTTAAATGCACCCAATGCAGAGATGGATACAAGCTATTCAAGTTATTGGAGAAAAAACACTGTATTTCCTAATCTGAAAAAATTGGCCCATAAGTATTTGTCCATCAAACCAGCAACAGTGGATTTAGAAAGATTGTTTTCCACAGCCGGTTTAATCCATACTGATATAAGAAACAGACTCAAACCAGATAATTAATTTTTTTTATGTTTTCTTAACAAGAATTTAAAAGAAATTGATTTTAATTACGACATTTAGGTGGTAAATTGTGCTTAAAACTTAAGTAAAGTTGATTTTACTCAATTGACTTGTTTTATTAGATGTAAATTAAATAATCGTAATGCATTCGTTATCGTATTCGCTATTACGATACATTCGCAATAATAGCAATATCGTTGCATCCCTAGTAAAAACCGTTTGAATATTGTTCTCGGTTGTTTGAGTTTTAGATTTTTAGAGGGACTTAATTAACAAAATACGTATTTAGTTTAGGGTACCTACCGTGATATGATGACTAAAGCTAATATGACGTTTGGTTCTGAAGACCTTTTCCTCAAAATTTAGGCTATCCAATTGGAGTTTTGCGCATTCAAGCAAAAGAACTCTTCCTTTTTCATATTAGTAGAGGTTGTATTCTCTTACCTCCATTCATAGAATCGATGAGTACATTGAAGGGCTTCCTCTTCTCCGTGCCCTGGATGAGAGCTTTGATCTTGGAGAAGTCGAAGAGCTCCTTCATGTACGCCACGTAGCTCTGCACGCAGTCCACTATCTCTACCACGAACGGAGCGCCTTCCACCTGCGAGGAAGATGCAATGTTTTTAATGTATTGTTACCTCAATGACAATATTACATCGGCTATACCTATAAATTAGAGACATAACTGAGGTTTTTTAAGGAGAAACCCAATTATTAGCTAATTTTTGATTTACCCGCGCGAAACCGAGGTATACAGCTGACAGCCGGACACACTGTAAAACTCGGTTACGGGACAGAAGTTTTATTGGGGCCTTTTTTGTGGGTGATAGGGTCACCCCCTGTACCTACAATAGCCTCTCTCCACCATTATAATGCCTCCTAATTTGTCAAACGTAACAACGTGTTCTGCCTGCACCATAAGGGATACATGAGTGCAGTTATGTATAAAAATATTGAAGGCGTAATTTCAGGCTGTACGTGACGATCTCGTTTACAAACTTTCATCTTTAATTTCAGCTACTTAGGTTTTTTTACGATGTGGCTTTTCTTTCGTTAGCTCTTGTCTATGCCCGTGCCGAATTTCATTATCATTGATACTGTGATTTAGAAGTGAAAGCTCAGCAGAGAGACAATTACTTTCGCATTTTATTACTAGAAGGGATTGGGATTAAACCTATTAATGCAAGCATCTTTTCAACAATATACAATATAAATAAATAGGTCTGCTTCATAGAGCAGATGAGCTTAAATTAAGTATTTTATTTATTTTATTCCAGTTCAATCCGTTCGTCATTTTAAGTCAAGTCAACTCAACTCAAATATTCTTTATTTCGTAAGTATTTAAATACATTTGAAATAAGTCAAACAATTTACAAATTGTAAATTTAAAAATCGGAAAGTCGATCTGTTGAGAAAAGTGGCAAGAAACTCAACAGCAATCATCTTTTACACATTGACCCATGAATGAGTTGGTGATCTTCTGGTGTGTGCACATCATCACTTTGCTATTAGGCAGCAAAATTTATATGAAGTCACTAGCCAGACGGATCTTTGGGATTCTTACCACCAAGCAATGATTGCATGGAATAGTCGACTTTTACGTGTCCATGCGAAAGGACACCCCTGGGGTGGTCCTACAGTCCTTCCTATTTTAGCCAACATAGTAACTGCGTGAAAGGTCAAAGGGAAGGAACAACCAGTAAGATTACAGGAACGAGGCTTCTGGAACAAAAGACATCTGAAGCCTTGGGTGGGCATCATTAATTTTACCATCTATACTAATCTATAAAGCTGAAGAGTTTGTTTTTTGTTTGTTTGAACGCGCTAATCTCAGAAAATACAAGTGGGATTTGAAAAATTATTTTTGCATTTGATAGCCCAACTCTTGAGGAAGGTTATATTATCCCGAAATTCCCACGGGATCAAAAGTTATGCGGGTAAAACCGCGCGCGGTGGCTAGTCTTTAATATATGGCCCTTGGCCCTGGATATTACATACCATCAAGTGGATCCAGTGTCTGCTTGCCGGCTTTTATAAAGCCTAAACAAATAACATACTTATTCATTGGTGGCACGGCTATTCATCACTGACCCAAAAGTAAATAGCAGCACAATTTATTTTGTGTTCTAATAGGGACAAATAAAACATACATGCAGAACTGCACACTTGTATCCCTTATGGGGTAGGAAGAACACCTGAGGCTAAAAAACGTTTGACGAATTTGGAGGTATTTAATGATGGAAAGAGACTATTGCAGTGACAGTCAGCCTCTCGCCCGCAAAAACGCCAACAAAACCTCTGTCCCTTAACTGACTTTTACAGTATGCCCGGGACGAGAAGTAGATGGCACATTCTATGTTTTTCTTATGCTCCCAGTCCAGCATGGGATTACAAACTATGGAACATGGAATTACCAAATAAAACAATCAGCATAACTGTAATAAATGTGTAAAATATTTTAGCTCTTTACCTCAAAGTTGTATACTCCAATTTTATCAATGGGGCAGACAATGTCCGGTACAATCTTGTACTCCTGAATCTTGGTGGTGAGAGCGTAGATATCATTAGTGGTGCCATCTGGCGCCGGGCCGCCGTTACTGCAGTTGAACTTGATGCCGAAATCATTGTCAATGCCACCGGGATTGTGGGATGCAGTGAGAACAATTCCACCTGTGAAATTCATATCATGTTTTTGTGGGGATTTAAAAACCACTGATGAAACCTTAAATGATCCCGATCACAAGAGGATGGCCTGTGAAAGAGTTGATCCACCAACGGGCTCGCATGCGACCATCAACAACAATAAATTGGGCTTTTATATCAATATTTTCTTAGAATATGGCAGCTTCAGTTTTGTCAGCTTAATCATGGTATTGAATGGTAATATTTATCTTGTTGATTCAAGTCTATTGATGGTTACATGCTAGCCTTGCAGGACCCTCAACAACCCTTGGCTAACAGCTGGCTAGGCTCCCTTGTTGTTCCTATCCTGATTCGCTTAACTGTCATAGTAAACCCGAGTTGGGTTCTCAATAAAGGTATGGTTTACAGGTACAATTACAGTAACCATAACTTTTCCAGCTTTAGCATTGGGCCGGCCATGCTTTAATAATCATCAAGAAGTTTGCAATAAACAATAATGCCTGATTCAGATCCAACAGAGTTTTAAATTAATTAAGTTATAAAAGAGTCAAATACATATCACATTGAAAACCTTTGTAACTGGATGATTAGTATTTAATAATGTAGGCAATTGTAATAGGTATATAAACACACATCTAAAATCATGTAGATACTGGGTACTCACCTAATGTTGAATATTTACGAATTATGTGAGATACTGCTGGAGTTGACAGAATACCATTTTGTCCAACTAGAAGTTTAGCGACCTAAAAAGAAAAACGAAGTACATAATTAATCAAGCGATAAATATTAGGTAATCCTTGAAGATAAATAGGGCCACCTTACCCCATTGCCGGCGGCAATTTTAATAATTTTATCGACTACTTCTTTAACTAAATATCTTCCATCACCTCCGACAACTAAAGTAGATCCTGCGATACTCTGTTTATTAGCATCTAAAATACTTTGAATAAAGTTTTCCGTATAGTTCGGTTGAAGAAAAACTTTAACTTTTTTACGCAATCCACTTGTTCCCGGCTTTTGCCCTTCATAGGGGTTTGTTTTCACAGTTACGACGCCAGGCATTTTTAATTACAACGAAAACTATTATATTAATAACTGGTTCGGTCGTAGCGTAGCTAACCAAATCAAGAAACGAAGTTGATAATAAAGTTCGTAAGGTCAGTCAGCTATCTTATTCAAACACAACTTCACATCCAGCTGATCGAAAAACTATTGAATGAATAGGATAGGTACTATACTATAACTAAGTGATTGATTGAACTGTCAGAGCAAACAATGTCAAGCAAGGTCAGAAATCAATGCGTTCGTATTTTAATAATTAGTGAATTAAGGACCTAGTTGTCCATTAAATAAATGTGACAAGAGCCATGTTACATTAAAACAAAGTGATTTTAATCTTATATAAATAAAATAACTATTATATCGAAATCGAAAAGAAATCAGAGTTGTGGTTGTTTAAAATTAAACCAAATTATGTCTTTTTTTTCATGAGTCAGAAAGCAATCTGTCATTGCTTGTCACTCATTCATTCATGCAATTCATTTCATTCATTCGTGTCGTGAATTTGCAAACCCAGAAATCATTGGTCTTCTTTGAGTTTGTTTTATTTATTTCTATTTTCCAACAAGGATTTTCATTAATCACTGCGTTGATGTGTAGTTGTTAAGTTAGTTTAGGATAAGCTTTGAAAAATATTTAGGTAACGAAATTCTCAAACCTCGTGTATAAAAGAAACAAGGTGCTTCACCTTGAAGCACGATGGAGAACCTTGATGACAGCAACAATAAAAATGTGTCCCTCAGTTTGATCGCTGGATATGGAGGTTCAGACTCTGATTCAGATGATACCGAGGCACCTCACTTCAATCTCGGCCGCGTTAGTGAGATGGTTCTTAAAAACAACATAATCAATGCTTGTGCTCATGGTCCTTTGTCAAAGCGTACCACCGATAGGGAGGATGAGGAAACCATAACTTCAAGACACATGATAATTGATGGCCCTGATAGTGGTGTTTTGGAATATGAAATCACTGAATACAGAGATATAGAAAGTGACTCAGATTCCAGCACATCAGACTCCAGTTCCTCAGACTCAAGTGATAGTGATGCAGATTCAGTTAAAGATATAGAAGAATTATCTAGCAGGTATCAACTGTTTCCATATATTATGAAGTTAAAATTTTACTACTAGGCTTGCTTACATTGATCTCTCATTGAATAGTCTCATAAAGTATTTGATTTAGTCTGATTGAATACATTTTTAATTTATTAATTATTATAGTGATGAGGCTGCTGGACAAAAGGGTGTCATTCAGCCTCCTAAGGTTCGTGGAGAACTTGATCTAGATGACTTGCCTCCAATTGAAGACTTGGCAATCAGTTTACCTCCTCAAGAAACAACTAAAATTGGAACTATTGCCAGCATAGTTGATAGATTGGGTATGTATTATTGATCTCTAGAACAATAAGTTTCCAATAAGATATTTTTTCTTTATGTCTAGTTTTAATCCCATAAAAATCTAAGTGTTGGGTAAAGTGGAAAATATCATATTAATAGTTTATTAATGTGAGATTTGTTGTAAGCACATTGTAGGTTTAGCATTCACACCAATCTAATTCTAAATACTTAGGTATCAGACTCTGTATATTACTGGCTTTATGAACATTAGCCTGTTCGGTGATTTACTGAACATTTATTTACTTTGCAATTTTGTTTGATGTAGGCATAAACCTACTTAATTACCTATGTTAATAAATTTGTATCAATACAATTTCATTTTATATTATTTAACAGTTTTACATTCAATAAATAATTGATAAACATTTTGAACAGTTTTTTATACAATAACATTTAATCACAATACTTGCCCCATACACAACAAGCCTGTGTCTGGTTGTCTAGAAAACCAGCAACTGTTGCACCTGAATAAGCTGCAGCACATAGGGTCCTAAGAAGGTGTAATAGCAGCGGTGTGACACAGTTTGTATTGAGGCATCTCCTCCATTATTTCAGTTCCAGTGTTAGCTAAGCTGGTTAAAAAGTTCTGATATTGAATACCCTTCTTGTGATATATATCAGCCTATAAGGGCCACCCAGGCTATTACACTTGTTAAGTGAGCTTTACTGTTCCACTCAGTACTTACTAAGGTAACACACGCAGACAAGGCTGGGTTTGATTTCTGAAACAACATTTCTAACATGTTTGTGGTAGATAATTTAAAAAAATTCTTTATTCAAAATTATATGACCTACGTACATACATTAACTTGGAATAAGTCAAATGATGCTATGATGAATAAAACACAAAGAATCTCGATAATAATAATAATAATGCAGATTCTTTGTTCGAGATTATATCTGATGCTTCTTGTGCACGCTTTCGTTGGCAAATTGGTTAAACACAACCGTCGTAATTTTTCCATAGCCATTGACTACAAAAAAGCATTGAAAGTCGTCGTGGCGCCGAGGTTACTGTGTGTATCAAACGATATCACAGGTAAAGCAACGTTCGGCGCGGTCAGTACTTGGATGGGTGACCGCCGACCGTTCATTTCTCACGGTGACTTCCGTGCTTCGGAGGGCACGTTAAGCAGTCGGTCCCGGGTGCTGTATACTTGTATACAGTAGTTGTTAGGGTTTGTTAGAAGCCATCTAGGCGCCCTGAAAATTCTGACATCCACCACCCAGCACTGGGCCAGCTTGGTGGATTATGGCCTATACCTCCTCGTCACCCAGGGGAGAGACTCATAGCCCTGCAGTGAGCTCATTACAAAGAGTTGTGGTGATGGTGATGATGACATTGGTTTTGTTTGGCTCTGAATCCTGTTAGCACATTGCTGGAAGGATCAGAGACAGGCTTTCAGTTTCGTAGAGGCGGTTATCCCACCTTTTCTTCATGGGTGACCTCAAGCTGTTAGTTCCAACGGCTCCACAATTGAGGGAACTGCTAAAAATCGTGACAGCTTTTAGCGGCTCCATCAAAATGGAGTTTGGAGTGGAAAATTGTGTGGTTGTTTATGTGGAAAGGGGAAGGATTACTCGTTCTCAGAGGGCCTAGGTCCATTCTCAGAGACCTAGGTCCCGTTAACCTGAGAGCTTTCTCCGAAAATGAAACATACCGGTATCTGGGTATATCACAAAACATCGGTATCGCGGTAACAGGCGTTAAACAGTCTGTTCGCGAAGTCATTTTTGAACGCCTGACAAAGGTACTAACTAGTTCTTTGTCGGGTCCCAACATTGGCTGCACTTCGGGGATCTTTTTGGGGAAACTGAAGGGTTTGTCTTTGCGATACAGGGCCAGGTTGTCAACACGAACAACTACCGGAAGTACATTATGAGGGGCCGCACAGTGGACGTATGTCGGGCGAGCCGCCAACCTGGCGAGTCCCTCAGACATGTGATTTCGGGTTGTTCTGTTCTTGCCAACACTCAGTTTCTGCATAGACATAACCAATCAGCCAAGATTCTCCACCAAGAGCTCGCTCTAAAATACGGTCTCATCAATTAGAAACTGCCTTACTACCAGTACACGCCGGAGCCCGTTCTCGAAAACGCAGCGCCAAACTCTACTGGGATCGCCCCATTATCACGGAAAGGACTATTCTAGCGAATAAACCTGATATCGTGTTAATTTACCGATCCTCGTCCATGGTGTTTTTGGTGGACATAAGTATTCCGCATGACGAGAACCTCGTGAAGGTGAGACCGAAAAGCAACGCAAGTACTTGGACGTTGCACACGAGGTGACCAAAATGTAGGAAGTTATGTCCACCGAAACCATCCCGGTTGTAATATCCGCAAACGGTTTGACCTTAGCCACACTGGTCAGACACCTTGAAAGGCTGGGATTCGGCGGCGGTTCGCTGCTAGCACGCATCCAGAAAGCGGTTTTGCTCGAGACTGCCCCAATCGTTCGCAGGTTTCTGTCTCTCTTGCCCTGATCCCCGACCGACTGGTTCGATTGTCGGGTCTTTCCCGCCGAAAGGCATGTAGCTGTAAGCATACATAATAATAAGGCAGGGATTTGGCAGTAGTTCATTTCTAGCATGCATGCAAAGAACGGTTTTTCTTGACACTGCCTGATTTGATCCCCGAACTACTGTTCAGACCGTCAGGTCCTTTCCACCTGTAGAAGGCGTGTAGCACCTAAGATACCCAATAATAATAAAGCTCTATTTTTCTCTAATACAATATTCAGAACATAATATGTAATGATCTCAATTACATACTTAAATAACATTGCTTACTTAAAATCATTGTGTTTTTTATTTTACAGTGATTATTCGAGCATTCCCTGAAACTCCAGCTGTAGACCTGGATAGCGTTTTATTTTTAGATAATGGAGCTAAAGCGCTTGGAAAAGTGTTTGATGTGTTTGGACCGGTAATTAGCTTTTATTTTTATTCTTATTCATCTCATCCAGATACCACCTTGTCAATGCCAGATCTTTCCTAACCGCGATTATAGTAAGGGCACCTGAAGCTTGTCTATTTGATTTTCTTAAAGGTAGTTGTAGTTACTAAAGTTTATTATGTTGAGTTATTCTGCTCTTTTATTTGAGAGCTAACATTTATAAATAATAGGTATATAAAAAAAAAAACAAATCCTTACCACACATCATCAAATGTATGTTTAATATATATTTTTTTCTCTGTGAGTCTTGATATTTTCATCAGGATTATTTTTTACCAGTTAGAAAAAAACATCAAAATAGTTTTATAATTAATGAGATGATCGGATAAAAAACATACAAAAATATCATAAAGATGGGAAAAAAGTTTCATTAAGTTTCTAAATACACCGCTAGCAACGCCGCGCTGCTTAGGAAATCCAATTTAATTATATGTTTCCTTTTGCAGGTAACAGAACCCCATTACTGTGTGAGATTTAACTCATCAGAGCATGTCAAAGAGAAAGGCATTGTTATGGGGATGGAGGTTTTCATTGCACCGAAAAGTGAACACACTAGCTATGTCTTCCTAACAGAACTCATGAAGTAAGTGTCTCCCACACTTGAGTATTATCCTTAATTCAGACGTCTTCCACACTCGTTGTAGTATTTTAACCAATTTATACAAAACCACATTAATGTAACGCCCACACCTTCCTGATGAATTCCTCTGTTCGAAATGGGTCTGGTACTTTTTGAGTTTGTGATCTTGAAACTCGATTTTATAACATTGCTAAATAGTCGTCATTATCTTGATTAGAGTAAAAATACAAAGCTATATAAAGTATATGGTATTTACTATTTGATACTCATGCATTATCGAAAAATGTCTTAGAGAACTGCATTGCGTGACTTCAAATGTCCTTTCGTAGCCAACCTCGAAAAATCCATAAACTTCAAAATTAATTATATTAGCAAAGTAAAGGCTTACAAACTTCTTTTGTTTTATCTTTCTTTTTTACGGATAATTTTACTATCAAAGTTATTTCAATCTCATCAATTCAAAACGATTAGCATCACTTAAGAATACTGAATTTTATTGAATTTTGTATAAAGTTATTTATTTATTTTATTTATTTACACCTTATTGCCAATAAAAAAAATACAAGGGTGACAAAAAAATAATGACAAACACAAATTTTGGACACTGCGCCCTTATCGCTCCAAGCGATTTATACCAGGCAACCCGTTTACAAAAATCATAACATTAACATTATGAAACAAAACAATGAGGGCAGTACTTAAAAAAGATAAATAAAAGTAAAATAGGTACCTATGTAAGTAAGTAAAATATTTGTACAAATTATGAAATATATTATAAATACACACAATAAAGATAAAGCAAAATAAAACTACATAGACAATACACACATGTAATAAATTAAGTTCCTAGATATTGAAATTAACTACAATGTACTGTTTTTATTTAAGTTATTAATTAATTTGGTGCTTTTATGTGTTGGGACTGGAACAACATTTACAAATTGTGTATTTAATTCCTCAAACAACTTATTTATTTCTTGAAACTTGTATAAAAGTTGCTATACTGCACTTAGTGGTATCTCTTTCTTCTCTCTTTGGTTTAATAAATATTTGATATCGCTTTGGTGGCAAATATCATTAAATAGTTTGCATTAAAAAAAACCATAGCATTTCAGCGCGCCAAAGTCGTTATAGTTATAGCAAGTAAAACATAACTTTATTTCTAGCAAGTTACTATAGTGCGGATAATACGAGTAATCTATACTTATATAATAAAATCGAAGAGTTGTTTAATTTATACGCGCCATCTGTCTCACCGGGTTATAAAACAAAATTCGATCAAGACAATCTAACTAGATCAAAACTTCCGCGGGTTCAACCGGTCATTGTTACTTTACTTGGCAAATAATTCAATGCAGTAAACTGATTTTGTGAGACAAAATATTTTTTTTCCCAATTTGAGGATATTATCTATTTATAAAAAAAAACCATTCGTTCACACCACATCACTATTTTTTCTTCTATGAAGTGGGCACACTGGAAATGTAATTTTACTGCATTGAATTATTTGCCCGGAATATAGTAATGTAGTAATAATAATGTAATTTTTTTTTGTGTTTTATCAATAAATAAATAGGCATAAATACATAGATCAGTTATGGCTGTCCATGCGCGATTAAATTAATACATCGAATTCCATTAATTATATTTTTAAGTTTTTGCATTTATAATAATGCTCAATCATTATTGAATAACTGAAAATAGACAAGTTTTTTTCCAATTAACTTACATACATAACTTCACACGCCTGTATCCCTTTTGGGGTTGGCAGAACACCAGAGGCCGTAGAACCATCTGATGTCATGTTTGACAAATTTGGAGGGATTATAATGACGGAGTCAGTGCCAGGAGTCAGCCTATCGCCCGCAAAAACATCGATACAACCTCTGTCCATTAACTGACTTTTACGGTATGCCCGGAAAGAGAAGCAGCAGGCACATTCTATGTTTTCTTTCGCCCCCAGTCCACCATGGGACATTTTATTTACTTATCTGACAATTAAATTAATTACAGGGTCAGAGGGTCGGACGCCTCATGGATGAACGACATCGAGCCGCCCAGCAGCCACATAGACTTCTCGGACGACGAGGCGGAGCGCTGCGCCAAACGAGCCGAACGAAAAAACTGCCAAGAGGAGTGCGAGAACAGCGGCGAACCCTCCGTCAACCCCAAGAAGGACAACAAGAGACAACAGCGGCCCTCAGAGTCCAGCAGTCGCTTCGGACACAACTCCAACCGAGGACGCAACCCATTCACAGCCTCGCGGAGAAACAACATGAATATGGCGCCTCGCTTCGCGCGACCTTGTCCCATGAACATAGACATGAGGACGCCACCTCCGCACCCTGAAGACTACTCCCTACCTCCGCCGATATTCCCGGTCAACGCTCATATTCGGCCGCCTAACCCCTGGAACAACTTCCACTTCGGCGCCGGCCCTAACATGCCCCGCCACGCCCCCCCGCCGATGATCCCGCCCCCTTTCGCCACATTCGCCAACTACTTCACCCCCCCCGGCCCTCCACCCCAGTGGCAAAACGGACCCCCCCCACCCGGAACTTAAACGCACACTAGCTGTTTAGAAATAGTTTTTTACTAGCTCACATGTGAGGGTTTAAACTTGTTTACGTCTTAAAGATTATCGTAATCCAAAGATATCTCTCCCCATAATTCTAACTCCAAATAATATAAGATTTATATAATACGTAGTTATAAGTACCTAGATAGTCGCAGAACTTACGCAGCGTGGTAACATCCAAATAAAAATTATATTTATATGAAATAAATGATTATTGTGGTATGTCTTGTAGTTTTTATTTGGACTTGTTTTTAAGAGTCGTAGCTGCCTACTTGCAGCCTCTACTACTTCTACTGGATTCTTAAATACTTCGCTTCTTAAATAATGGACTGTATGCTTTTTACAAATATATTGAAATCAGAAAGATACAACTTTTCATGTTCTGTCTCGACACACAATGTCATATAAAAAAATAGGAAACTTCAACTTCAAAAACATATAAAAACAATTCTATATAAAAAAGAACTCTCGCTGGCCAGCCTCTCTTACGACCAGCCGAAATCTCGAAAGCTCTTGTCGTCGTTAGACCCTTCGTTCGATTGTACATACATACATACATTACTTCACGCCTGCATCCCTTATGGGGTAGGCAGAACACCAAAGGCTGTGAAACCATCTGATGTCACATTTAACAAATTTGGAGGTATTATAATGATGGTGAGAGACTATTGCAGTGACAGGGGGTCAGCCTATCGCCTGCGAAAACGCCTATAAAACTTCTGTCCCTTAACTGGCTTTTACAGCATGCCCGGGAAGAGAAGCAGCTGGCACATTCTATGTTTTTCTTTCGCTCCCAGTCCAGCATGGAAGATTGTGTGTGAGAAAAAATATTTTAAATTATAAATTTCCATATACAGGGTGTCAATGTTATGACATCATTGGTTCAGAGTTGAAAGGTGCCACTAAACATAAAAGTAGGTAATAATAGTTATATGGCACAAATCAGGGTTTTTCTTACAACTGACATTCACAAAGTAATTTCACTGCGCCTTATAATTATCATTACTTTTTATAACATGAAATGTAAGTCACCGTGTAAGCTGCTTTGCTGTGTGTGACATTATCTTACTATAATCAGCGGCTTTGTCAAGTGCCCATTGATAAAGTGTTTTATCATCTATCAACTAAGGCTCAGCGCACACAACTATAAAAAATATAAACCTTAATAACTCGGGAGTTACGGGAAACTCTTGCCTGCGTCTGCAGAGGACAAAGTATTTTTTCTTGTTATTAAATTACCTATGTCTCAAGTTCAACTTGGTAAGGTTTATGGAAAATTGTTGAATTTGCACTGCTGGTGCGTAATCGTGCGAGTCATGCTAGGGCGTTATAGTTACATTCAGAAAAAGTTTACCATGTCGATGATGGCGCATGATTGGCCTGCAGGGTAAAACTCAGCTGAAACTATGGATATGTCACAACTAAAAAAGTGGCCTTACAAAAAACCCTTTACGTTTCGTCTCGCACCAGCGCTGTGTGTAGTGGATTTGTTAATTTGTTAAGTGTCCCATTTTTTTCTGGTAAAAGACTAAAAAGCATTCATGTAGACTATTTGGGGACAAGTTTTAGTCCATTTCACTTCAGTTTTTTTTTTTATGTAATAAAATTTTATCAAATACATATCTACGTCGAATTCGCAGGGTTATCTCTTGTGTCATCGCCTCAATGTCGCAAACCCAAAAATGACCTCTGTTGATACCCTGGGACTATCTACAGGAGGACTGGTGACAAATTTTAGATATTGAAGGAGAGCACCCTGTACTCGATTCTAATCATCATTATGTTATAAAAGTAGGCACTTAATTTTTCACCAGAATTCCCTATAAATAAATAAAGAGTTTTACGAATGCTTCACGGCTCGACGACCATTCGTGCGTACGTCCGTGGTAAGTGGTAAGTACATAGCTCGCAGGACGGATGCCCGTTGGGGCAGTAAGGTTCTCGAGTGGCGGCTACGTACTGGTAGATGTAGCGTGGGCACGCAAGGTATTCCGACGATTGGTCAAAATAAACGGTAAAAGCTGGATGAGGGCAACGCTGGACCAAGCGACGCCTTTGTCCAGCCGTGGATGACTCCTGGCTGATGATGAAACCACGAAGCTGGATGAGTGCGCGCGACCCATAAAAATGGTACAATCGGCTCTTTATTGTACCATTTCATCTAATACTATTTCAGAGAAAAAGAAATCTGGATTTGAGGGTGTCGCAACTTCAAAAAGCTAAGCTTAGTTAATGTTAGCACTATAGCTGCGCTAAATAAGGTCAAAGTTAAAAAAAAAACTATATTTCGTAGGTATTTAAATAACTACACTTGAAATAGTCAAACTGTTTAGAAATTGAACTGAATCTTCCACCACTTCGGAAAGTCGATCTGTTTAACAGAAGTAGCAAGAAAATCAACTTAACAGTATGGATATAAATAAAGCATCTGTGCATACCACCCTATCAATAATTGTAATAAATCAGCTACAATAGAATGTAATGTATTTACTCACTATCGCAGTGTGCGAATAAGTTCGAATTTCTTATTTTGCGTTGTACAGAAGTTTAGTGTAAGACTTCGTGTCATTGCGTGTGATGTGTGAAACTGTTTTTAGTGAATAACATCCCAATGGATGAACGCGCTGCTATTCTTATCACACCAAATACAAGAAGTCGCACACTAAACATCTGTAAAACTCAATAAGTTTTTTATCGCTACATATTAAATTAGCAATTTTGTATAGAATATATTTTCTTATACGTACCTACAAGGATTTGAGTTCTCGCACACATTCGATTATATCGCTGTTCGGGCTAAGAATTATAATGGGTTGGAATAAGTGTGGTATAGTTTTAAAGGCTTTGTTCAAGAGAATGCCATCTAAAATAAACTGTGTATGTAAATAAATAAAGAAAATATATGAAATGCAATTCATTTTGCAGCACAGCTAGGTATCGCCAGAGGTAAGTTATACCCGGTGTTCTTTTTGATATCCCATAACTTTGAGGTTTTATTACGTACTAAAAAACAACACTTTTTGCCAAAGAATATGTGGTTCAAAAGTGCATACTTTCGAAGATGTCATCAATCTTAGTAATGAGTTCATATATTATCACCCTTGTAAAATCTCTTTAACATTCATTCAATAGACGCGTGTAACTGAAGCCATACAATAAACAACAAAATATTTTAGTTGCATACAATTTACAACGCAAAACGTAGTCATACTTCGCTTAAATATATTTTACGTAAGATATGTTTTGACTTAATTGAATTATTTTGTATGAAAAATAAAAACAAAAAAAAAAAAAATTGAAAAATTATGCACATGTTATTTGATTCTATTACATGGTCCCATTAATAACGAGACAATAAGTTTTGCGAAAAATGTGTCTTGAAGCAATTTATATTATAATTATACCATAATAATTTATACTAAGTAATTTATGCATTGCGATGAAAAATATTATGCGACAATAAGGGCTCCCGTTCCGGAAGACGTAGTTTTGTCTTTTTGTCAAAAGAAGTTAAAAGTAAAGGGCGCTACACATGGCTGCTATAACCTTAAGATAAGACATCGCTTTTTAAAACACATCAACCCCAGCAACATTTGTAGAAGTTGCCTGCAAGAGGCTCTAATTAAAATTAACCCTAGAGTTATGGGAAATGAAGCCGAACACCTAGTATAGTTTCGTATATCCAACGTGTGTTTTAACTCTTCTAATTTACAATCAAACACGAATTAAATTTTGTGATTTCTTTATTAAATATTCCATTGTTAGAAATTAACTAACGATCGAAATTTATTAATGTTAAAATAATAAAAAAGTTCAGAATAATAAAAGACTACATCTAAAAAAATACTGTTCACGGACTATGCAGAACTAAATGTAATTATAATTTTCTGCTGCCCAATAAATTGACGACTCGTCAAATGATTAAAATAATTTTGCACTCACATGATCACAACGTAAAATGATTTACATTTCACAATAATAAAGGAATATAAAAAAAACACGATTCACAGTTAACTTATGAACTAAACAAAGGTTGGCCACAGTATTACAAATAAATAACTACGAACTATCAGCGAGAGGTTAAAAAAACTTCACTGATTCAGGCGTCATTTATAATTATTAGAACTAATAGACTGTAACGCTAACATAAAATTACGTGAACTGTATAATTTTGTTCCAGCTGGCGCGACGGCGAACGCCATTAAAATATTACGCATTATTGCATTTAATTTTGAAGGATTGCATTACAAAATTTAACGAACTATCTAAACCTACATTATTTCACGACATTTTTAAACACACAATAAACTGAACATGTAAATGCAACCAAATCTTTAGGAAACAATCCATTTATAACTTTGATATTGCCAAATTGACAAGTACTCGAAGTATAGCCAAATATCATTATTAAACATTAAAGATTCTGTACTTATGCAGGTGATAAGATACCATAGTTTAATGTGAATAAGTGCTCTCATTCCAAGATCGCCAGTTTTATAATAGACTTTGGCTATATTTACGAGTCTTTCGGGGAAAAAATCACACCAAACATAACGATAGCACAAAAAGGCCTAACTTTTCAAATAGGCGAAATTTAAGTTTAGAAGGGCTTTCTGATCATTATACTTCAATACACGATAATAATCATAGATATAATTATAAAAATACAGATTCTTATACAAATAATTAATAAGCTTAGCTTGCCGTGAGACTCATTCCATTGTAAAGCCTCTTGGGCGTACATACAGGGTGTTATGATTTGGTATCATTCAATTATATGATACTTTACAAGTTCGACCGTAAGGAAACGCCCTGTAATACTATGACACAATATAAAAAACAAGCATACCTAAGACAGACAGCAGTCTTTAGAAGAATACATTTAAAAATATGTCAATTAAAAATAAAAAAAATTGTAAACCATACACTACTTGTGATTACTCAAAGATGCATTAATTTGATCGAATTTAAACTTAAACTTATAAAATAAAGTTACGTTATTCTACTAAATGTTTGAAGGGTTATCATAATTTTTGTATTGATTATATGTTAGGAACTACGACATATCCTACTGTACATCTTTATTATAGAAAATAATTATTTTTTAAAATTGATGATCTCTTAATACTTTCAAGGCATCAATAAATCTTTATCAATAAAATAATAAGGAACAAAATAATTGTGAGTTTGATCTATAAAAAAGATAGTTATTCATTAGATCCAATCGCTTACTGTTTTACAGTATACATTCGATTGATTTACATATAATTCACACATTTCTGGGGTTATATTTATATATTGCATATCAATTTATTATAATATTATCATTCTAAGATACGTTACTCATTGCTTTTACAGGCAAAACCATTAGAGAAATATAAATATGTTATTATTACATATGTCCAAACAATATGATTCTGCTAAAAATATGTAGCTTATATCGTATCACTTTGTTCGAATGGTGTTGCCGATACCTTATTATATAATATTTAGAATATTTAAAGTTTATCTAAGACACTACTGACTACAGGCTAATATTCACAAAGATTGATACAGAAAAAATGGAAAGGCATAATAGCATGTGCTTATTCTACATGACTATTATTATATAATAAGAATTGATTTCATATATTATAAATAACATCAAACACTGCCAATATATGTTTCAATGAACTCACTTGAGTTTCATTGCATAGTAAATGTGATAAAGTTCATAACCTACCTAGTGTATGGATATGGACTTGCAAAATATATTGAGTCTTTTTTTTCGTGTTAAGGTACCATCAATACTTTTTTATGCTTATTAGGAAGATAATGGCAAAAACGTAAAAGTTAGTGGGATGCATGGATCATGGAAAACCAAGTTAGCAGCAAAGACCACCAGGCATAATCAACGCCTACACTAGCTTGCACATTTTTATCAAGAATTGATAATAAAAACAGCATTGCAAAGTATTTTATTGCATTTATAAAATATCCTTACGGTAAGTCAGATCAATGTGTTTTACTTTAACATATAACAAGCAGGGAAAATGAAAGGAAGGGTCCGATCAAGATTGTTCTTGAAAATTGGAGAAGATTGTCAGGATAAAGTACTTATTTTACGTTTAGAGTATCATTGTGTTAAGGTTCTTGCAATTATTTAAAAATCGAAGGCAGCTTCGATTGATATAGAGGCTGAACTTTAAACCTTTCGATTTTCACATTAGATAATAATGCCAACCATTGTATCACGTATTTGATCCTATGGTATTCATTCTCTGTAGCTTAGAGCCTTAAAGTCATACATAACGGAATTATGCAGTTTGGATATTGCATTTATTCGTCTGAATTACTTAGAATAACAATCTTGTTATAAAATTTAAAATAGGAATTGTCATTGATATAAGCAATTTAGGTATTTTTTTATCTCTGTGTTGATTTCAAATACCTAAAACGATAAATATTTTATGTAAGTATTGTTTCTCAAAAAACATTGTAAATACCGCTGTCTCTATGTAGATCATCGCAAAATATTATAAATCTATAAAATGTATTCCAATGTTCTATGTGGAAACTGTTCCTAAAGTATATCATATATTGTATCAGTCACTTATACGGTTACTACATCTAGAGTGGAGCATTATGGAAGCATTAAACATTTACTATACACAAATATTAATATTTTCACATTTTTAAAAACACACAGACAAAAATTGAGTTAATCTGCTACGCTACATGTTACCTACACAACTATGACAAATGTATTTTATTATATATTTTAAAGCACTTTTTGTTTTGCGTTTCATAAGAATATAATGGTGTTAGCATATGTTTCCTCACATAGAACATTGCATGTTTGTGACGAGTTATTTTGTTCAGTAAGATGACACTACTAACTAAAAGAATGTATTTTACTTTATATATGTAAAGCATTTCTATGACCCTATGAATGAAAGATGCTAAATTACGTACAGCTTACTTCAATACGATACATTTGTTTTTCAGTAGAATAAATTACACGATTGCAACCAATCTAAATGCATTCTTGACAGTCATTTTGTTTTCATATTACTCATTACACGTTTTATTTAACATTGTGAAATGCACATCATCAATCATTGCAGTAGCATCTCTCATCAATTTTATAATACAGTTTCTGTATACAGTTCTTCATAAACGTCAGAAAATTAAAAACCGGAAGACTTGTTAAAGCACTACTGAAATAATGCCGATTGCATTTACTTTTTGCTGGAACATTTATAGAAGCATGTCACAGTAAATGCTACCACAATGGTCTATACTTGCCTGCCCTCGGATAACTGTTGATGCGATAAAATTAACCGAACAAAAAAATAAAAAGAAATTTATCATCATGCCTCATGCATTGATTTCATGAGTCAAATCGTCGGCCACATCAAACAACCTGTACCAATAGGTAAGTAGGTCACTGTGGTTTCTTAACAAGCATCAACTTCTGTTGTCCGTTCGGCAAATTGGCCACGACGAAGGTCAGGAACCTGACGTCGTCGGGCTGCGGGCAGGCAGTGGGGCGACGTACTTATGACGAGTTCTCCACCGGTCTTATCGTACAGTCGCCGACGGTCGTGATCGGGGTGATAGTCACAGATCCGGGGGTCGAAGTCTGCACTTGTACCTCTTGCTGCTCGGGCTTGTCTTCTTTTTCTTCGTTATTAGGTGGGAGTTTCACGATTTGGCAGTCGCCGACGGTCATGATTTGGGTCTCGACGGCGACGGGAGGGACGTTTTCTTCAGGTTCGATTCTCGAGCTGTCGTCATCGTCGGAGGAGGAGTCGGAGACGTCGATGGCGCGGTCGTGCGAAGTTTCCGACATGTTGTGATCAGCGTCGACATTTCTATCTGGATCCACACTTGTCACACCGAAACTGTAAGCCATGGGGTTGTACATCATTTCCGTCAGGTAAGAGAAGTCTCCGAAAGGCAGGTTGGTCGCGTTATAGTTCTCGTTGGGTCGTCCGTCTGGAAAAGATAAAAATAGATTTATTCACTGTCACCCAATGTTCCGAATTTATTAGCTTGTTAGGTTACTTGAGTCAGTGTTCTTTTTACAATGTCTTTTTATTGAAATAACTTTATAAATAACGAGTACGTAATTATTGGAATTTCTAATTAAAATATTGAGGTTCCTAAAATGTATAGCTAAAACAATTTATATTTGAATGGTTAATTTTCGAGATCAGTGCATTCATATAAAGAATAAACTTAAAGCTTTATTGTAGAGTATAGATATAAATAAATAGACATTGTATAAAATTGAAAATGTTTGCTATAAAGAATTCGGTATAAAAAAAAACAGTGTTTTAATATTGTAATTTCTTGTTTCATTCCAAATTTAAGAAATAATTTCATTAAAAAGACTCGCCAAAAGGTCAACTGAATAGGACAAGTTAAAAATGGGCTAAAAGCGATCCAGCGCGATTGGTTAATAGGACAACTTAGTAAGCAATCAACACAACATTATGTAAATGTTAAGTACAATTATATTCGTGCAAAAATACCCTCACCATCACTGCGCTAGCTTATTAGTCTACTTATGTCAATGTGTTAAATCATATTATTGCATGCATATTTTTGAAACATATAATTCATTTATTCTTTAAAGTAAATAATCCATATAATTATTTTCAAACAAATGGGTACAACTTGAATGCTTCTGCTTTAGTCATGACAATGTATTTGATTTAATAGGTTAACAACCTTAAACATAAACAAATTTACAGCTGACAAAAATATACCATTGTTGTGTGAATTACAGAACAAAAATGTCTATTTATAATGCATTACCCCGTAGCCAAAAATCTAAATTTAGGTCCCCATGCGGCCAAATGATAAATTTTGGGTATACTAACGAAATTTCCGTAATTCTTCGAGTCCGTAAGCATCCATTGGTATTGTCATATTGAAATCCATACCTATGGAAACAGGTTGTTTTAAAATGTGTAGATGTATACAGCAGGTATTCATTTTCTTCTTATAAGAATATTTACGGTAGCCACAGTCTCTATGTGCTACAACTGGTTTATGTAGGTACATAATTAAATATCAATAATCTGATCGTTTTATCAGATTGCAATATAGTATGAGTTACTTTGAGTGCTTAAGGACGCGTTTCCGCAAATCTTCAAAATAGGGTATTTTCTGGTACATACTGTGATAAAATGGCGCAAAGTTTAGTATAATTACAAATACTAATAGATAGATAAGACTTTCATCTCCATTAATGATATAAAAATAATATAAATAAATTTGTTTTTGTGGCTTAAAAACTAATTTTGCGATGCCTCGTCGCACGAAAATGACGATTTTAAGCCAATTTACGGTACCACTTTTGGTATGAAAACACAAGTATTTATGAATAAAAAAAATACTATTCGATGGTTGACATGTTCATTTTTGATAATACGCATTTTTTTCTTTGAAATTACTACTAAAAACCCTTTAAAAAAAAATAAAACCAAACACGTAATTTTCTTCATGTTTGTATAAATGCGTAAATCTTAACACACTGTGGTAAGGGTTATTATACTTTAGCAAATAATGTCAATATCATTCCAAACAAAAACTAGATATCTTCAGTCTGCGCTCAGCCGCTGTCGAGAGTGGACCTGTATCGCTTTTGAGTTATTTTTCGTGCTAAGAAACATCGCTGTACATACACAATTTATTACATCAAACAAGTCTCGATACTTGACGCTCTCTGAACTGAGTTGAAAAGGTAATAATATAATTTTATTGAAAAAAAAAAATTACAAAACCTTTTATGATTAGGATTGAATTTGGAAACTTGGAATCATTATGTTTGTTAGGACTAAACCTTATCTCCAGTTCTGGTAGTGGGGTCTGAAGGTATACCTCGAGGTGCTACTGGTACTCCTAGACGGGTAAACCTAGGTATATCGAGTTTGGGCTCATTTTGATTCGAAGGAAGAGACCTTACCACCAGTTTTGGTAGTAGGAGCTGAAGGTATACCTCAAGGTGCTACTGGTACTCGTAGACCGATAGAGCTAGGCATGTCAAGTTTGGGTTCATTTTGATTCGCAGGACGAGACCTTACCACCAGTTCTGGTAGTGGGGCTGAAGGTATACCTCGAGGTGCTACTGGTACTCCTAGACCGATAGAGCTAGGCATGTCAAGTTTGGGTTCATTTTGATTCGCAGGACGAGACCTTACCACCAGTTCTGGTAGTGGGGCTGAAGGTATACCTCGAGGTGCTACTGGTACTCCTAGACGGGTAAAGCTAGGTATATCGAGTTTGGGCTCATTTTGATTCGAAGGAAGAGACCTTACCACCAGTTTTGGTAGTAGGAGCTGAAGGTATACCTCAAGGTGCTACTGGTACTCGTAGACCGATAGAGCTAGGCATGTCAAGTTTGGGTTCATTTTGATTCGCAGGACGAGACCTTACCACCAGTTCTGGTAGTGGGGCTGAAGGTATACCTCGAGGTGCTACTGGTACTCCTAGACGGGTAAAGCTAGGTATATCGAGTTTGGGCTCATTTTGATTCGAATAAAGAGACCTTACCACCAGTTTTGGTAGTAGGAGCTGAAGGTATACCTCAAGGTGCTACTGGTACTCGTAGACCGATAGAGCTAGGCATGTCGAGTTTGGGTTCATTTTGATTCGCAGGACGAGACCTTACCACCAGTTCTGGTAGTAGGAGCTGAAGGTATACCTCAAGGTGCTACTGGTACTCGTAGACCGATAGAGCTAGGCATGTCGAGTTTGGGTTCATTTTGATTCGCAGGACGAGACCTTACCACCAATTCTGGTAGTGGGAGCTGAAGGTATACCTCGAGGTGCTACTGGTACTCCTAGACGGGTAAAGCTAGATATATCGAGTTTGGGTTCATTTTGATTCGTAGGACGAGACCTTACCACCAGTTCTGGTAGTGGGAGCTGAAGGTATACCTCGAGGTGCCATTGGTACTCCTAGACGGGTAAAGCTAGTTATATCGAGTTTGGGTTCATTTTGATGCGTAGGACGAGACCTTACCACCAGTTCTGGTAGTGGGAGCTGAAGGTATACCTCGAGGTGCCATTGGTACTCCTAGACGGGTAAAGCTAGTTATATCGAGTTTGGGTTCATTTTGATGCGTAGGACGAGACCTTACCACCAGTTCTGGTAGTGGGAGCTGAAGGTACCATATTTTAAAAGAACTGAACAGGACACAAGGAACTGAAATCTATAGGCGGTCAGATTTGGTGGAATCGGGTTTTCATATTTTAAAAGAAATAATAAAATTTATGGACAAAGGATAATGCAAGTGATTGGGCTCCAAAAAAAAAGTCATTGTGCAGAGATGAGATGAGAGTCAGATTATAGATTAGACACATGTCATTCATTCTGTTAGGACGCTAAAAAAATTAGCCCTGGGAAAAAAAAGATATGACCAAAAATACATTTTGCATTTAATAAAATAAAAATCGTTTTCTTTTATGATACAGAAACTGAACGCCCGTAGATTTCTACGAGTGTATTCGTATAACCTTTACAGCCATTGACTACGAAACGAGTGAATATTGTAAATAAATACGATTATTGGTAAAAAAAAGTGCTTGTGTGATCCTTATAAGTACCTAATGGGTTGGCTACACAGTAGTAAACCGTGATTAGTTCGTCTCTTTTCTTAGTATAGCGACTTCCCTTCTTATTATCGTCGAGCGAGACAGCAGTGCGCTGTCACTAAAGAGATGTTATTAATCTGTCTCTTTTCTTACTATAGCGAACCTTTTGCGGCACTGGTTCGGCGACATTGGAAGCACGGTTTACAACTGTGTAGCCACCCCTTTTGATTTGATTTGTCTTTTTTCTTACTTTAGCGATGTCTCTTATACGGCACTGGTTCGGCGACATTGGAAAAGCAGTTTACAAATGTGTAACCACCCCTTATGAAATAATGGTATGTATGGTTTATCTAATACTGCCATTTAGAATAAGCTAATGTGTTGGTATAAGTGGTTATCGTTAATGAAAAAAGTAAGACTTTTAAACACATGATTTATTATTTCATTCATTACCATTGGTAAGAGTTCTTAAACATAAAATAAGTACTATTTTTGAAGACGTTATTCATTATTTCAGCACAATTAAACAGACATCATAAATTATAAAAGGAATAGTACTTTTAAACACATGATTCATATTAACAATACAATTAAATATCATAATCATAAAAGAAGTTCGACTTTCGAATCGAACCCCGAAATGTTTCGAATAAAATGGACAATGCGCGCTAATAATGTGCTCCGAGAAAGAGATAGAGAGCGTTAATGAAATCTAGTTGTAATAATTATAAAACCACTATTAGACTTTATTAATCACTTATAGCAACATACTAGCTTATTCTAAACGGCAGTATTAGATGAACCATACATACCATTATTTCATAAGGGGTGGTTACACATTTGTAAACTGCTTTTCCAATGTCGCCGAACCAGTGCCGTATAAGAGACATCGCTAAAGTAAGAAAAAAGACAAATCAAATCAAAAGGGGTGGCTACACAGTTGTAAACCGTGCTTCCAATGTCGCCGAACCAGTGCCGCAAAAGGTTCGCTATAGTATGAAAAGAGACAGATTAATAATATCTCTTTAGTGACAGCGCACTGCTGTCTCGCTCGACGATAATAAGAAGGGAAGTCGCTATACTAAGAAAAGAGACGAACTAATCGCGGTTTACTACTGTGTAGCCAACCCATTAGGTACTTATAAGGATCACACAAGCACTTTTTTTTTTACCAATAATCGTATTTATTTACAATATTCACTAGTTTCGTAGTCAATGGCTGTAAAGGTTATACGAATACACTCGTAGAAATCTACGGGCGTTCAGTTTCTGTATCATAAAAGAAAACGATTTTTATTTTATTAAATGCAAAATGTATTTTTGGTCATATCTTTTTTTTCCCAGGGCTAATTTTTTTAGCGTCCTAACAAATATGAATGACATGTGTCTAATCTATAATCTGACTCTCATCTCATCCCTGCACAATGACTTTTTTTTTGGAGCCCAATCACTTGCATTATTCTTTGTCCATAAATTTTATTATTTCTTTTAAAATATGAAAACCCGATTCCACCAAATCTGACCGCCTATAGATTTCAGTTCCTTGTGTCCTGTTCAGTTCTTTTAAAATATGGTACCTTCAGCTCCCACTACCAGAACTGGTAGTAAGGTCTCGTCCTACGCATCAAAATAAACCCAAACTCGATATACCTAGCTTTACCCGTCTAGGAGTACCAGTGGCACCTCGAGGTATACCTTCAGCTCCCACTACCAGAACTGGTGGTAAGGTCTCGTCCTACGAATCGAAATGAACCCAAACTCGATATACCTAGCTTTACCCGTCTAGGAGTACCAGTAGCACCTCGAGGTATACCTTCAGCTCCCACTATCAGAACTGGTGGTAAGGTCTCGTCCTAAGAATCAAAATGAACCCAAACTCGACATGCCTATTTCTATCCGTCTAGGTGTATGTACCAGTAGCACCTCGAGGTATACCTTCAGCTTCCACTACCAGAACGGGTGGTAAGGTCTCGTCCTAAGAATCAAAATGAACCCAAACTCGACATGCCTAGCTCTACTCGTCTAGGAGTTCCAGTAGTACCTCAAGGCATACCTTCAGCTCCCACTACCAGGACTGATGGTAATGTCTCGTCTTATGAACTCGAACTTGACATGCCTAGGAATAGGAATTCCAGTAGAAGCCCTCGAGTGTACCACCAGCTCATCAGGTTTGATGGTGAGGTTTTATCGTTACGAATAAAACGAGCTCAAACTTTCCGAGCACTTTAATTAATCTTACCCAATTTAATCGTTTTAATAAAAGAATTTGCAAATATTTAAAACTAAAGTATCAAAACTGTTCAAAACCTTTCGTCTTTTTCACGGCACGCTTGTGTGCGTGAATCTTATACATGTAGTAGTAGAATTCGATACCTAGCCTTTTCGGAAACGCATCCTCTAGATTTTATTCCTCTAAACTCTTTTAATATGACTTTAATTTGATAACGATGACCCTTGTAACTTTATTCTATGTTTAAATAAAATAAAAAATAAATAAATAAAACATAACCTTTATTTTTGTGCTTTATTCACTCGGCGACTAAATTATAAAATTACATTGATTAAAATTGGACTCTAAAGTGGTGCATTTTACTTCGTTGTCACGGTATGCAATGTTTTTATTATTTAAATATGCAAATATATACTTACATACAATTTATAAATTAAACGTCAAAATGTTAACAATTGATTATTCGAAATATGTTTATTGTAAACCTACAAGTGATTCAGTGATTTATTACTCATAAAATAAACAAAAAATCCTCTTTGTACTGCAATTGTTTAAATAATGAAACATAATTGTAGCACATTATTTAAACAATAATTTGAATCATTTTCCTCATCGATACCTTAATTCGCAAACCAGCCTACTCCTTTTTGTCGAAATTACAATTCTTTGCGTAAATTGCTATTCGAAAACCAGCCAACTCCGCATGGATTGGCATGGTCAGATTTTGATCTAAGGAACTGGATAAGTGCTAACTCCAAAAAACGGCTGTAATAATGTAATTAAAGACCATATGCGACTTTACGTTATTAAAAACTAGGTGTTGTGCACACTCAATTTTGATTCCCGCGGGAATTTCGGGATAACAAGTAGCCTATGTGTTATTAAAATCCGTTGGGTTTTTATAACACAATTGAGGAACAAACATCCATACATCCGAACATTGGCATTTATAATATCAGTAAGATAATAGCTTACAGGATTATCTACCAACGGGATTTTTGTTTTTATTTTTTGTACCCTGCAAGAAATATAGCAAAGTTTTTAGTGTGTCCTGAAAAATTTACTCCAATGGAGCTGGCTAGTTTGCGAATTAAGGTATCGTTATATTTTATATGAAGCAATAAGTAGGCTGTAAGTTTTTTTTTTTTTGCATTTAATTATAAACCATATTTTTATACCCAGTATTTTTGATGGATAATCGAAAGACTAAGCTCCTTCGTGAAAAAAGTAAACAAAATAATGTTTTAATTCTGTCTGCAAATTTCTAGTTTCACAATAAATACGTTTAAAACTAATTTACTCGCGCACATTATTGTATTTTACATTGGCCGTTTTTACAGATATAGTGATCATGGGGGTGTGTTATAAATCCAAAACATAAAATGTAAAATACAATACGCGCTTTGTCAAAAGTTTTTTTCATGTCTAAAGCTTTCAGAAATGAAATGATTTGAACACTACTAAAATATAGGATTTTTTGTCACCCCTATGGAGATCACTAGCCGTTTGAGTCACTATCAACGCTTTGCTATTAACATTACAAGCTATATGCTTACTTTAGGGCTCTGTGATATACAGTGTCCTAAAGCTATGGGACTTCAAGGGAAAGTCTCTTAAATATCACAGATTCTGTTAAAGTATCACTTTAAATATTAGTACCTCAAGATTTCTTAAGAATTACTTGCTTCGTCTGGGAATCCAATCGAGTTAAATTTGAAAGAAATAAATCCTGTGTTTATGATGCGAATTGAAAGAATGGGTAAAAAATAATAATTCTGCTTAAGTAATTATAAAGAAAGGAAGAACGTGAAATTTTTCATTTCAAACAATGTAGAAAAGTGGACTTGGAATCTGTAAATGCAGAATTATAAAAAATTAAAATCATATAAAGTCTTCTTTGAGCAAAATATCTACGATATCTAAGCTACAGAAAAGGCTGCATGTCAAGCGTTCCAGACTTGTCATAAAATTGTAATTGAATCTGAACTCTTTGCTTTGCACATTCCTTTAAAAATTTAAATTTAACAGTTTAATCATATTTTAAAGTCTTTGCATTTAAAATGCTTAATTACTCTTAAATAAATAACTGGGATTCACAATTTCTGTAAAGAAATTGGTCTCGGGTGGCCTTAGCTGCAAAGCTATACAATTAGATGGAGCTACTTTAGCCATATAACGTAAAATCAAAAATGTGTTAAGTAATTTCGAGGCGTACCGCCTGGTCCCGGTAGCTCAGTAGGAGAGCATTCGTTCGGCAAACGAGAGGTCCCAGGTTCGAGTACTGGTCGGGTGATTTTTATTTTTATTTAACACATTTTTTCATTTATTTATTTATTTCACAGTTTTGCAACGCTTTATCTGCCGCCTTCTGTAGTTGCCCTTGATGTCCCACAGCCTCGGGAGTATATCTAGCAATATATGTTGACATGTCGGTGTCTCACCGGGTCTGGGCATGAGGTAGTTCTTGGGCGGGCGGCCACGCTTCCTCTTCAGCAGCAGCTGTTGTCCCGAGGGCGTGAGCGCGAGCTGCGCGGGAGACGCCGGCAGCACCGACCCGCTCGTCAGCACGCAACCTTCCATGTCTGAGGAGGGGGCGGTTGTTAAGTAAAACGGAGATTTACAGATAAAATATCTGAATAATATGGTTGCTTGGAAGAGATCATCTTTTATTTCTTAGTTATTTAACATATATATCTCACACCAACAACATCGGCATTAAAAAATTCTTAAGAATAATTTTAATTACAATTTTGTGGTTCTGATACAAATGTCAAAATTAGGTATGATTAGCATTTTTTTTTTAACAAATGGTATTAATTAAAACAATAAAAAAAAGAAAAATAAATCAATTCAATAATACAATTCAGAGTCAAGATTATAATTGTCAAATATACAATGTCGGATCAACGGGCAAAATATGTCCATGTCCATAACACGTCCAAATATTCATCGACACGCAAAGAAGAAGAATAAAAAAAAAAGAACTATATAAATATAAAAATCAATGATTATTCTTATTTTTTTAATTCAAAAATCATTATTCCATGCAAAATGCCGCGTATAAATAAGCGAAACAGCAATAACAAATATCAAATTTATTACAAAATACCGATAGAGAGTCATTTTAGTCCGATCATTTAGACCGATATAGTATCTTTTGATGATAAGGCCGCATTTCGTGCTCTGTAACCTTTGTCATATTGTTACTATGTATAAATTGTGTGTGCAATAAAGAATAAAAAAAATATATGTTTGCTTAATAAGAGATCTTCTTATGATGATAAGGCCGCCAATTTTGGTCTGTAACCTGTTTCATATTGTTACTGTCATGTTATAAATTATGTGTGCAATGAAGAGTAAAATAAAATCCTCAGATAATCACACCAACTGCATGGCCTCAAAGTTAGCAAACCTTGTGTTATGAGATACCATGTAGTGAACTAGGGGGACCTAGAATATAAATAATCCTGATATCGTGTTAATGGAGGATCGTCGTCCAAGTCCCTTATGAAGAAAATCTCGTGAAATAAACTGTTGTTTTGCCTACAAACAGTAGAATTGGCATAAAGCCGTGTCTGAAATGTAAATACATAACTATATTGTTTGGCAAATTTCAAGATCAGTCAGTAAGCATACTGTCAGTTTACAAACGTTCGTAGCTGGTAGAAATTGTCAGAGGTAATTTTCTGTATCATGATAAGTTAGTATTTCTTCATATCATTAATTTGCTAATAAAATAATGTAGATAAACAAACAACTAGTCCAACAAATGGTATCCGTCTTAAGGGAAGCCAAATGGACTTGAAGGTAAATAGAGGTATTATTCTTACCGAGCGACATTTTTGGCGGTCTGCCGCGTCGCTTCTTGATCTTGGGAGTCATCGGGATGGGCGTCTTGCGCGGCCGGCCGCGGCCCCGGCGCGGCATCAGGTCAGACTGCAATAAGTAAAGTGAAATAAGTAAAGATAACTGGTAACTGCGCATATCATATGATATCGCAGGTTAGGCGACGTTCGGCGCAGTCGGTAAAAAGATGGATGACCGCCGACCATTCATTTCTCACGACGACTTCCGTGCTTCGGAGGGCACGTCAAGCAGTCGGTCCGAGTGCTGTAAACTTGTATACAGTAGTCGTTACGGTTGGTCAGAAGCGATTTCGGAACCCTGATAAATCTGACATCCACCAACCAGCACTGAGCCAGCTTGGTGGATTATGGCCTATACTTTCTCGTCACCCAGGGGAGAGACTCATAGCCCTGCAGTGGGCTCGGAGTTGTGATGAACGAGTAAAGTTGGATGAAAGTTTTATCGGCACGACGTTCACACCGTAAGATTACCTCTACGCCCTGCCTATTAGCACTTCAGCATTGTCACTCTTTGGGCGATTGTATTTCATATGCTTTAATATCTTATTGAAGTGATTGGAGAATCTTTATATGACTTACGTATCTTGATGCAATCATAAATTAATAATGGCAAACAGCATTGGTCGCAAACTTTAGTCTCAGACGTTATTATATGGGACGAGATATGCTTTTATATCGCTGTAGAAGGCAGTATGACGTCACCACTGGGAGGAAACACGAGGTGCCTGTGACGTCACTCACCGGCTATTATGTTTTCTAAGCTCGTGTGTTTTCATCTTCAACTTCATTTTCACTTACCCTAAAGCGAGATTGAGGTGAGCTTAGTGTATTAGTCAGGGTTTTCATACATACAAACACAACTTCACGCCAAAAAAGTTTTATAAAAGCTTTACAATTCATCCAAAATTGTCACATAATGCGTTTCATAAAACAATTGTAGTGACAGGCGGTCTACTGACAAATGTCACACAGATCGCATTGTCCTTTATGAAACGCCTATCATGTGCAAAATTACCAAGAATTGTAGAATTGTCGTAACAATCCGACAGGCAAGCGAAGATTTGTCAACGACTTACAATTGCAATAAAGTAAGAAAAATAGTAATAACGGATTCAAAATAATTATAATGGTGGCCAGTGTACATAAAATTTAATTGAATTGAACGAGCATTTAGAAAACTTTCTAATTTTTCAAAATTTGTTTTTTTTTTCCATATAAATAAAAACTACGGTAAATACTTGTAGAACTTTATGCATTTTTGCTCACCAAAATTTGAACTGGCTTTCCAAAGAAGTGTGCTAGTACAGTCATGTCAACGGAAAACTTAATCTCTTACTATTTGGCTAAAGTTCGATTCAAGGAGTACACGCGGGAGCTAGCCACGTCGTACGTAATTACGCAGCGTTGGCCCTAAGTATGCCAATTTGATCGACTCACGTCTAAGATTTTTTTCAACACACTTGCTCGTAAAGTGAGCCTTATTCTATTGAATTTAGAGCTATAAACTGGGCTATAAGTCACGTGTGCTTAATATATTATACCCTAGTGCATAATATAATGAATCCTACAAAGTTGAATTGTACCTTAGTGCAAATTACATGCGAGTAAACAGAGCATATTTTATTGGTCCGTGTTATACATAAAATATTATCAGAAACAACGAAGATGTTTTATACCACTTCAAATCCATATACATTTTTAAATGTTTGCGCCTTATATTAGTAAAATAATAATGTAGAATATAAGTTTGTGAACTGTACCTTCAACAACTGCTTCAAATAAATTTTATGACCACGTATGTCTGTCTTTTACTCACAAGTGTGTTGAAAAACGTCGTATGTAATTCGTGAGCGTTGCTAATTACAGTCTCGGCTCATTATTACCTCGACTGTAATTAGCAACTTAGCTCACTTGTTACATAATATACTATTATCTACTCTCATATCATAATATTCAAAATATAAAACTCAGAACGAATTTATATTGACATACTTTTTAAAATAGTATAACGAAATGAAATTAAAAAATTAAATTATAACACACTACCTCGAACAATACAATGTTATAATAATTTTTTTTTCATTTCGATACAGATAACAGACCATAGATTTCATTTTTTTATCTGTGTCCTGCGAGCGCCGCGCTACGTTACATTCTGTGGCCGCGCGGCGCGTTTTGGCGCATGCGCGATAATGGCGGGAATAAATTTAGGCGCCATAACAAATTTCCTTGCAATTCGTTGTTTCACTGTATAATTTATTGTTTTTTTATTAAAATGTCTAGTGAGTATGGTGAAAGTGAAGAAAATTTGACGTCACCCGACATTTTAGAGACTGCGGCAGCAGTCAGTCTTAATTTACTACCTGTAAAAGTCTCAATCTCAATCTTTTATTTAATATCTTCAGTGTATGAGATTAGATAAAGTAGTGTATGAAACTGCACATAACTAGGTATTATGTGACAGTTTCATAATAGTATATTATGTAATTAGCAACGCTCACGAGTTACATACGACGTTTTTCAACACACTTGTGAGTAAAAGACAGACATACGAGGTCATAAAATAACAAACACACTTGATAACAAAGCTGTGAATTGTGATTGAAAAATGGCACCGAACCTCGCGCATGCGCGTAGGTTTTTTTTTTCCGCCAAATGTGTCAATGTCTGTATAGCATATACAGCCTATTTTACGTGAAAATGTTTAATTTGGAGTGGTAAATCCAAATATTTTAATATTTTATAACAAATTATTGTAAATTGTGAATAATTTGTTTGATATACAATTTTGTTTTACTAATATAAGGCGCAAACATTTAAAAATGTATATGGATTTGAAGTGGTATAAAACCTCTTTGTTGTTTCTGAAAATATTTAATGTATAACCCGGACCAATAAAATATGCTCTGTTTACTCGCATGTAATTTGCACAAAGGTACAATTCAACTTTGTAGGATTCATTATATTATGCACTAGGGTATAATATATTATGCACGCGTGACTTATAGCCCAGTTTATAGTTCTAAATTCAATGGAATTAGGCTCACTTTACGAGCAAGTGTGTTGAAATATAGTATTCCAGGTGACCTGCGAAGAAGACTCTCTAGCTGCACTGACCAGGCTGCCGTCTGCGGCGGCGGGCGGCGGCGCGTCGGGCGGCGGCGCGGCTCGCGGCGGCAGCATGACGTCACCACTTGGAGTGAACACGAGGTGTCCAGACTCCCGGTGCGTGGTGCGCACCATGCCGGACATGACGCACGACTTGTCGCGCGAGCGGTTGCCGCCATCGCTGCACATGTCCACGGTCGGGTCCTCCTGGGGGACATGCTTTAGTTACAGCCTATACATAACCGATATGGTAAACAACATCTTTTCAAAGTGATGATAGTTGGTAATTCGAAAATACCCCACAAAAATATCACTTGTTTGAATTGTAGAAGAATCCAAACAAATGATATCTCAGTATGAAATAATTAACGAATGCAGAGCATGAAAAAAACCGACTTCACGTCAAAACTTTGGCTGAGTTGAGAATGTCATCAACGTAAACATTCTCCGTAATCATACATATTTTTTCAAAATTTTGAAATTTTTTGAGTACCTACTTCAACCGATTTCGATGAAACTTAAATGGGACCAATTATGAAGTATCCTCTATCATATGAAACAACAATTTTCAAAATCACTTCATCATTGTCGGAAATATCGTGTAACAAAGACACAAAAAAAACATACAAACAATTAAAAACCTCCTCCTTTTTTGAAAGTCGGTTGAAAAGAAATCCAAGTACTTTGTCATTTCATTTATCATCATTCTTCAAAAAAAGAAGAAGTACATTCTAGAGTCTGAATGTTTTTTTTTATGTTTATTACCTGATAACTTTTGACTGGGTAAACCGATTTTGATGATTCTTTTTTCATATGATAGAAAATACTCATTAGTCCCATATAAATTTCATCGAAATCGATTGAGAACTTCATGAAATATTTCTTTTTTTTTTTTTTCAAATATGTATGAATTCGGAGATCGTTTACCTTGACGACCGTATACTTCAGCCAAAGTTTTGACGTGAAGTCGGTATTTTTACTCAATAATCTCTTTAGATCTTTAAATAATGTAGGTACACACTCGCGTATCATACGCACGCAAGTGAATGTGTAACATTCAAATTACGTCTCACCTGAAATTTATAATTATGCTTACAAACAAAAATTTCAATGGTAAAGCTGCGAAATTTGCTGCGTAAACATAATGACGAAAATGATGGCTTCTGCCAGTACCCGACAACTTTAACAAAGGTTAGAGCGCCCGCATGCGGAAGATCCGGGTTCGATCCCCGTTTGGGACAATTTATTTACTCCGAGCTTTAGCCCGCAACTTTATACGCACATAAACATTGATAATCTGTTCTATTGTTAAAAGTTACTATCGTTCCAGTAGGAGCTTCAGAAATTCTTTCCATAACACATCCAAACACCCATTTAAGAACCTTTTCACCAAGTTTTACATCAGTGCAATCAAGGATTAAGATTTTTCATACAAACTAAACCGTTCCTGTAGAAATTTCGAGAATTCCCCTACACACCCTAAGAAATGTAGGTATGTTCCAATGTTATGTTATGGCTGTGCGTAGTGTGTTAATCACTCAATAAGTAACACAACAGTTTTATATACCTATATTAATTTGCCTTACAGCCCGTTCACACATGATCCGTTTTACTGGATACCTTTTTTGTATCGTAAATACGTATACTGAATACTGTGCCATATGTGAAGTCGCTCATACAACTCCATGCGCCATCGATGAAAAAAAAACGTATCCGGTAAAACGTATCCAGTAAAACGGACCATGTGTCAACAGGCTGTTATCAATGAACTAGCCACCGCGCGCGGTTTTACCCGCGTAACTTTTGATCCCGTGGGAATTTCGGGATAAAATATAGCCTATAACCTTCCTCAAGAGTTGGGCTATCAAATTTTCAAATGCCACTTGTAGTTTCTGAGATTTGCGCGTTCAAACAAACAAACAAACTCTTCAGCTTTACGACCGGCTGGTGTAGCGGTAACATACATTGCCTTCTATACCAGAGGTCCTGGGTTCGAATCCCGGCGGCGGCGGATATTTGTGTGATGAACACAGATATTAGTCGTCAAAGTCATGGATATTTATATGTTTAGGGTCTGTTTCACAATGTACGGATAAGTTCTACATAAGTTCCAAATAAGCTATTTATTAGTTATTGGTAGGATAAACACTATTTTTGCGTTTCACGACTGTCAGATAGCGCTATTTGTCACATAAAGTCCATCATAAGTTATGAGTCCGATGAAGTGGCAAAAAACAATTTATCTGAAACATAAGTGTATAATCTATGGAAGAGATTTTTGTTTGACAGATGTAAGACAAGAAAACGTTGTGTTTCAATAATATGATGGACGTTTTTGAAACTCTTGAAAATGAGTTTGATGAATATTTTGATTATAGGGGGTTTAAAATTAATTTTAGGGGTTTTAATTGGGGTGGCTTTTTTAACATTATTAGAATGGAAAGTTTTAGGGTATATTCAAATTCGTAAAGGACCTAATAAATTAGGGATTTTAGGTCTTTTACAACCTTTTTCAGATGCAGTTAAATTATTAGTTAAAGAAATTACTTATTTGAATTTATCTAATTATATTATTTACTATCATTCTCTTATTTTTAGAATAATTTTATCATTAATATGCTGATTATTAATTCCTAATATTTTAATTGTATTAGATTTAATTTAGGAATTTTATATTTTTATGTTGTACAAGAATTCACGTCGCTCGTGGCCACGGGGTCTGCAAAGACACCGAAACGTCGAGTTAAAATGTAAATTATAAATTATACGCGATTAATCCGCTTAAAAAGTAGTTTTATTTAAATTATGAATCGTGAAAACTTAAGACAATATAATCTCCTTTATGTTTCAGATAATTGTGTGCCGGATAAAATATGATTGTAAAACGCGCAGTTTCTTATAATAATTTATGTGTTACATAGCTATTTGGTACTTTATCCATACATTGTGAAACAGACCCTAATTCTAATAAAAAAATATGTATTTATTCAATATGTATGTTTATATATTTCTTAAGTATATCAGTTATCTAGTATCCAGAACACAAGTTCTTTAAGAAACTTAATTTGGGCTAGATAATGATGTGTGAGTGTCAGAAACATTTATTTATTTATATATTAGTATAGATAGTTAGGCTCACCCGCTCGCAGATCTTGACGTGCACGCGCAGTTTGTCGGAGCGCGCGAAGGAGCGTCCGCAGCCGCCGCACGTGAACGGCCGCTCGCCCGTGTGCGTCAGCTTGTGCCGCGACAGGTGCGACGAGCGCTGGAACCTGACGGGAAATCACGTTGCGTTAGGTTGCCTCCAAACAGACTACGGCGTGTTACATTACGTAATATTATTGACTGCTTACATATTGCCTGATTGACATAATTATACATATGGAAATGTCACCTGGGTCAATGTAATAAAGCTGACAATTCGATATATGCCACAAAGCGACAATTCGACAATTATTCGGTTTAATAAAACCGACAGGCGACAAAATTGTCATGGTAGAAAATTTACAAATATAGCGGATTGTCGCGACAATTTCACATATTTCTGTTTAAGAAAACTTTTTAAGCGACAGGTGACAATTTGTCGTGAAAATCTTGTCGAATCTGCAGTTAGAGCACAGAACTTTGTCGACTTGTATCTTTACGAATGTTCGTATAATATGGAGACGGTTTGTTAGCAATAATTGAAATCTATCCATTGCCGCACGGCTAGCTTTAATTAATGTGTGCCTTGTTAATTTTCAATGTTTGTTAACATGCTGTACTCTTAAATAACTGTAAAATAAAAAATTACAATGTTACTAAAAACTTGCAACCGGCTCCATACTATACGAACATTCGTAAACATACGAGTCGACAAAGTTCTGTGCTCGCACCGCTGCTTTATAAAACATAAAATTGTCATGACATGTTGACATATTTGTTGTTTTGAATGAAAGAGTTTATTTTTTAAATATGGTGCTTACGTCGAGTAGTGAGAGTAGGGAATATTTTAAAGTAGAATCAATAACAGATTTTTGCTTTAAAGAAAAATTTCGGGTATGTAAAACTACCGTAAAATATTTGATTAATAAAATTGGTCGACAACTTGAACACGACACAAAAAGAAATCTAGCCTTATAAATAAATTTTGTGTGCTTTGTATTGGATGGGTTATGGGTCACAGTAACATACATATAATTGGTGATGCCCATGGTTTAAGTAAAGCTACCATACATCATTGCATAAGAAGGGTATGTCAAGCTGTGTCTACTGATTTACTCGGAGAAGAAGTTCGGTGGCCTGGTTATTGATTATAATAATAATAATTGATTTAAAATTTAGATTTAAAACGGTAAGTTTATTGTGCAATTCCATTTCAAACGCAGAAAAAAAAACAATTGAAGTTGAACCAGTGATTGATTTATTCTTCTTCTTTGGTTACATCTTTTCTATTTTACCCACATTAAGGCTTCATAAAATAAAATTATTTGCAAATATGTCAAAAGTCGACATATTTGTCACGACAACCCGACAATTGTCAGCGACAATTCTTAAATATAGTTAGACTATGGTTTTTTGACAAATGTCGAGTTTTATTAAACGCTTTCTACAACGACATATATGCCAAGATTTCACCTGTCGATTTTTGACATATTTGTCACGTTTGTTAAACAGCCTAAGCGTGACAATTCTACAATTATGTCGGTTTTTGACATGTATGTCGAATTGTCATTTTTACTTAACATTCTGTTTTACTTACTATATTTAGTTTTACTTTTTGGTAAGTTATAGAGATCGGCCGTATGAGTCAGTTTAATGTGGGCTGTATTTTCACTTCAGTTTACTTTTCTTTCGACTATGTTAGCCGTATTTTGATTCATATAGTAAAAAATTATTAGTACATTTCTTATATAGCCACATATATTATAATATACTGTAAATTTTAACATTTAATTAATGACATTTTCTTTATAATTCCAGTTTTGTCTTTATTACACAACTAATTTATTTTTAATCGTATTACTTATTCAGACCTAATTTGCATATCTATTTTTATTTGTTTGCATATTTTTAAAATCTCGTATATTCTACATATAATTAAGTAAATAATAGGTACAATAATTTTTTTATATTAAGGATTATCAGTTATGAGGAATATCAAGAATGGGTGGTGTTGTCGGAAGGGGCCGCCCTAGGCGAACGTATGCCGATCGAATTGTCGACGTTCTTTAAAAAGGGCGTAGTTAAAAGTATCCGTAACCTACGATCATATATAAAAAGATTAATGAACGTGGAGGAAGAGAAACAGGCATATCTGGATCGGAGCAATTGGTGTTCCCTTGTTTGTGCCTTCCCAGAGACAAGTGTGAGGTTATATTGTCTATATTACCTGAGCTCGCAAACGTCGCAGACATGCGGGCGGTTGTCTTGGTCGTTGTGTGCCGAGTCCGACACTGAATCGCTTCCCGAGTCCGTCTCTTCCTCGTCGTCTTTGCCTTTCTCGCCTGTAACACAGAGATAATCTGTTTTAAATCACTGATAAAGCTCAGGGAATAGAAACTGTACTATAATAACGCTTTTTAAAATTCTGGTAGTGATCTTAAGTCTAAACGAATGAAGTTGACCGACTTAGAATCGCCCTCTGGCGTTAAGCGTTTTATATAGACAGATGAATTATAACATACATACATACATAACATCACGCCTGAATCCCTTATGGGGTAGACAGAACACCAGAGGTTACAAGACCATCTGATGTCACGTTTGACAAATTTGGAGGTATGATAAAGATGGAGAACGACTATTGTAGTGACAGGGGGTCAGCCTATCGCCCGCAAAAACACCTTTAAAACCTCTGTCCCTTAAGTGACTTTTACAGTATGTTCGGGAAGAGAAGCAGCTGGCACATTCTATGTTTTTCTTTCGCTCCCAGTCCAGCATGGATTTTTTTTTATAACATATATTAACACAAAATCATCCAGCCCTAAACCAAACACATAGCTTGTTTTGTAGGTACTAGACAACCGATACAAGTAATTTGTTTTTGTTTCCGTCACCCAGTCTAATGCAATAAAAAAAACATTTCTATGCACGGAAATATTTGTATATTTATGCACGCCGCGACCACCGGCACCTGAGGCAGTGATTCCTTAGCATATAATCCTATTTTATTTTTTTATTATAAATAATAAATAAATAAATATTTCTGACACTCACACAACATTATCCAGCCCAAATTAAGTTTCTTAAGAACTTGTGTTATGGATACTAGATAACTGATATACTTAAGAAATATATAAACATACATATTGAATAAATACATATTTTTTATTAAAAAAACTTAAATAAACATATAAACTTGACGACTAATATCTGTGTTCATCACACAAATATCCGCCGTCGTCGCCGGGATTCGAACCCAGGACCTCTGGCATAGAAGGCAATGTATGTTACCGCTACACCAGCCGGTCGTCGAATTATAGACTAAGCAACACATTTGAGCTCAATCTCACCTGATGGTAAGTGAAGATGAGGTCGAAGATGGGAACTTAGGAAAGAACTGGCTCATCATAAAATATTGCTAGAAACCGAACAGATCTCCACTTGAGCGGTAATATTTGGTGGCAGATTTTATATGAAGGGTGGTCGCTAGACAGGCGAGACCTGAACGGATTGTAAAGCCAAGGTGATTAGTTGCTTTGTACGACACGCTTATCCGAGGGTGGTAGGGCCATTCTAAGTAAGGGCATTCGATATATAGGGTCGCCATATAATAGTCAATATTTTTTCATTTTTTTTTTTCCAAATTTAGACCCACTCATTATACCGAATATGCTATTAAAATATAATATATAATTGACGGACCCTGTAGAAGGCAAAGCCACGTTCGCCACGGTCGATATGAGAATGCCAGTAATAACTATTAACGCCGGCAGTGTAAACTTTCAGCAATCAATTACCAATACATGCATCTATTTTACAGTTCTGAAATTATAGTCTGGCTAATGAAAGTAATCTGGCGAATTTAAAAAAGTCCCATCATGGTAGCCCCGACTATAGCATGACACATATGGACTAAACAAACTTGATACTTGATTATTTTTTTTATAAAATTATTGTAAAAAATAGCAATATTGGTACTGTCCTACTTTTTGATGAGAAGTATACAATTAAAATAATAGGCAACTAGTATTAATCAGGCTTAAAAATAAATAAATAAAATACAATAATTATTTTTATTCATCGTAATCAAAATCTGAATCTAGCAATTATATATGGAATGAATCGTCAGAGTCACTGGCATCGCTGTTTCCTACATTGAATAGAATAGAATAGAATATCATTTATTCGCAGAATATGGTAGAAAAAAAGTTCTTAGATCTAAATGTATTGTACAGCATATTCAACCGTCTCAATATCGGTGTGCAAATTTTTGTCCTCTTTTCAATTTAACAATTCAAGTTAATTATATTACTTATGTACTTATTTTTAATTATAGTTGATTATGAAACTATCAATTTTTTTATTCATTTACAAAAATGAAAATTCCAAAATCTCAATTACCAACACCACCAACAACCATTCGATTGACAACAGTGACACCAAAATAAGTTGCCGTATAAAAAGTTTGCAAAAACCCCCACTGTCTACTTTCGTTAACCAGACTCTATTTATATCTAACAGTGTTGTGAAGACAGCAATACTTACCATCAGAATCGTCATGATCATTGTTGGACGTCGGTCGCTGCAGCATCGATAGCTGCACTACCTTGATACCTCCCGCTTGCTCCGAGTGGTTGGCCGGGCCTGGAGACAGATAACGTCGTTAATGGTTTAGAGGGACCCGGGTAATGGAAACCGACAGTAGAATTATTGACGAACATATTCATATAGATTTTATTTCATTTATTATTTTATATGGATGAATTGTCGTCAGTTTTTATAGGCTGGACTGAGAGCAAAAGGAAAACAGAATGTACCAGCTGCTTCTCTTCCAGGATATGCCGTAAAAGTCAGTAAAGGGACTGAGGTTTTATTAGAGTTTGTGAGCGATAGGCTGATCTCCTATCACTGCAATAGTAACTCTTCATCATTATAATACCTCAGATGGATTTATCACCTCTGGTTCTCAGGTTATGTGTGTTAGTATGTATCTATACTCTATACTAATATATAAAGCTGAAGAGTTTGTTTGTTTGAACGCGCTAATCTCAGAACCTACAAGTGGGATTTGAAAAATTCTTTTTGCATTTGATAGCCCAACTCTTGAGGTAGGTTATAGGCTATATTTTATCTCGAAATTCCCACGGGTTCAAAAGTTACGCGGGTAAAACCGCGCGCAGTGGCTAGTATTATATAAACTACTTATTTAAGCGAATTCTATGGCATATGATTATGGATAGTCTGTCGATGACTACCACTATAGATACTTAAATTATATGCACACTCACTCGCACTTTTACCGTACGAGATCCCGAGATGCAAATAAGGTACAGACTGCAACAGAATTATGTATACCACCTTGGACGATCGAGCATATGCATACAGTGTGTGCGCGGGAGACTGGGTGGTATACGTAATTATGTTGCAGTCTGTACCATCGTCGTATGAAACGGCAGAGACAAAAGCAAGATCACAGGGGACTTGAAACTTGCTCAGTTTTTAAGATAGTGTTATAATTTTTTATATGCCGATTTTTTTAACGAAGCATTAGACCCGTATGTTAGATTTCGCATGAACATAAATTGAAGTTGTATATGGAAAAGCGATGAACTGCGTTGTGAGCGCTACGATACGTTTGGTGTGAACAATCCCTTAAAATGTCATACGCGATATAACCCGACTAAAATGTCTTTTATTTATAGAAATATTCAAGATAAATATTTTTTGTTTCTCTAGAGTTACTGATGTCTATTGTTGGTCGTAATTACCTACTTGGCATCAGGAAACACGTTTCCCTTTATCATAAATGATGATGTTTGTGTCGTAAAATTTCTCAGTGTAAATTAATGGACAAGCAAGAAATTAATAAATTTGGGAACTTTACGATATGAACCCAAACGAGGCAAAGTTTTAGAAGATGACATGGTTCAGGATAAAAAACTCATAACCTTATATTTGTAAATATATAAACTTGCAATTATTCATACATTCGAAAGGACAATAGCAAGTATCTACAATCTACTATTATATAAAGTTTACTTTTATATAAAGCCTTATTATACCATCAAATATCAATGTATCTGGAAACACTTGGGTCAGGGTTCAATAAAGCTTCAGCTCCTTTATAAACCCTGGTGCTACATTAGTTTCATTTAATATTACTATTAAATAGTTAAAAAAGTTTATCATACTATATTTCTAAGGAGACTTTTGAGCTTTTAAGCCTATTTTAACACGTAGTGAAATATAGAAAAAAAATCATTCTCATTGGATTCAAATTAAGAATACCGTGGAAAAAATCAATACTGTCTAAGATCCCCCTACGGTGTCGATCTTTATTTAAACTCTATTAACTAGAAAAATCTTTTAACAATCTAAACAACCATGAAGTTAAATTTAGGGCAAAAAAATAGGATAAGGATTCCATGCACGAACTCTCCCTCAGTTTGTATTGTCACTACACATTTTTTACAACTTCCTTTATAAACGAGGATTGCAGGCAGGTAGTCTTTTGTTGAGACTGGCCGGTTCAAGGTCTACAATGTTTGGACAAGTGCACTCAATATTTCGTTATTTATTGACGATTGTAGTCTCGTGGTCGTCGGATGAGAGAAAGTGGATGAACTTGTGTTTAAACGTTGACGTATATTTGAATAGATTTTAAGATAAGATAAAAATAGTTTTCATAGCGAAATAGGATCTCGGGTTTAACATCTTGGCTCTTTTGTTTTTAGTAAACATGTAATATCTGTCGTTTTGGAGGCAAACCTTAACCTTTTGGGCCTTAAGTGTCGGTACAAATTTTCTCTAACACACAGAACACCTAAGTTCCATAGCATCGACTTGGATGCTACCACAGAACGTGTCTCTAAGGCGAAAACCTCAGCGGCTATCTGTTATCTTCTAGCTCTAGGTCAAAAAAGTTTTCTCCTACATGTGGGTAAAGCGTCGGATTGACTAGGTAAAATAAATCAATCTATATTGAGCAGTCAACGCTTAGCTTTCATAACTTGGACCTTAATTACATCAATTTAAAATCATAAATCGTTAAAATCTATTGTAAAAAGCGGGTACACTATAAACGTGAGAGATGAGAAAGAAAGAGAATGCATGGAGTGGGCTGAAATAGTGCACATAATATTAGGGACATAGACTGAATTAACTGGGATATATTTTATCTTGAAATTCCCATGAGATCCAGATTTAAACTATAAAATTAACTCTTTCCTGATGTTGAATAAATAGGCGAATAAACCATAGTATAATAAGGATTATTACCTAATAAACAAGATATAACTAACAGTTTCAAATTCATTATCTCATTTCCGTGCAAGAAAACAAAACGGCATTAGTAAAATAAATTACAAAACATCAACCAAGCAATCGCACAAACAAACAAGCAATAAAATAAAATATAACATAGTAGGTAATAGGCTTTTTGTAAATTGCATGTGAGAGTATTACTAGAGCACCGACCGCTGACCCATTGTTTTCTTGTTCAAAGCACAAAACACGCCATTATAGAATATAATTTGCATATAACCATTTATCTTACGCAGCTATCTCGTACAGATTTAACTTTATGTCAGTCTTATTTCTCTTACGTTACGAGTGTATTTCTAATAATACAGCCTCAAATTATAATTGGACTGTACGATTTGTATGGGGTTTTTGAATTAAACCTTTTTACCAGTATGTCTTCTAAAATGGAACTTGGTTTTTTTTTTAAATAAAGTCATGTTTTCTTATGACGTACTTTTTAGTTTTACTAAGCGAACTTTTGACAATTTATATTTTTAAAATGAAATTGTTCGTGTAAGTAGTCAGAAACGGAGTCTGAAACTCGGATCTACATATCTTCGAAACCAATTCAATGCTGACATCATCATTTGATTTGCTAATTATATTCATTGTGTTAACTTATGCCAAAATACCAGCAAGAACTTTGACCAGCAGGCAGATAAAAAAAAAAGCTTTAATTAAAGTTATAATAATTTTATGGCAACACTGTAATTAACACAGAAATCCTTAATGGATTCCGACTTTATAGCCCAGCTTCAAAAATAATTAATAAAAAAACGAGAAAAAAATACATAAAATCTAAAACGAAATGTCTGTTGCTGGACTGAAATAAAAATATCTGGCGATAACATTTTTTATTATTAAAATAATAAAAAATACAAATACCAGAGCAATATTCTCAGTCTGGCATTTTTATTAAAGTTTACGTTCAACATGAATATTTATGAACATAATTTGATGAAACAATTTATTTTACGATATTTTATATACTTATAAAAATATGTATTTAGGGACCGAATTATTCTAGGTATATTATGATTTATGAACTCCTAAGAAAAGGTCACTTTTGGTAAAATTAGCTATATTTTATCCGTGAACTATTAAACTTCTCACTAAATATTATAATTGATTCTTTTATAAATTTGAATTGATTGAATTTTAATTGTTTTTTTAATTAATTATACGTGCGTGGAGACGGCACGTACCTAACTACTGTCCTTATGGTGCAAGTTGCATAAACAATGGTTATTTTTGTAGCAACTGTTCAAGTATGAGTAATTAAGTTTTTTAATTATTTTTTTTATGGAAAAATGTAAAACTATAGTTTTACTTTACCATTTTATGATAAGATTGATTTTTCCTTTTTTTTATAAGTGACTAAACCCGCGTTTGACCTCAATCTCACCTGATGGTAAGTGACGATGAGGTCGAAGATGAAAGCACGCGGGTTTAGGAAGGAACTGGCTCTTTATACAATATTGCCGGAACACATTACCGCCGGAGCGGCAACATTTGGCGGCAGACTTTATATAAAGGGTGGTCGCTAGCCAGGCGGACCCAGAAGGGATCCTACCACCAAGCATGATTTAATGTCTTCATTACATTTAACACAGAATATATTCTAAATTAGGTGTCATTTGTAAATTATTAATACAGAAATATCAACATTCGTAACGACATACCAAAATGAAAACCTGTTTGACCATTTAAAAATATTATATATAAAATACCAATGTATAACGAATGGCGTGCCAAGACGCCGACACCTTTTTCGGAAAATTAACCAATTTATAATGTTTATTAGAAGTCATTAGAACGTAAACAAACTAGATTAATAAATAACTAATTAAGCAACAGAAACATACGTTCTCGAATGTTAACACTAATTAACTGATCTTGTATTGGATAAGTTTAATTTAATTAGGTAAATAAAAAGGCGTCACAAGTGCATTTATGCAGTCTCGTACTATTTTGCTCTGAGATCAAATCACGTGATAATATATTTACATTTTCTGCTTCTGTACAGTCACTTGCAATAATATGTATACATTTTCATTGGGCTTTGAGCCTTATTACAGCGGAATAAGTTGCAAAGTGTATGCATATTATTGGACGTGACTGTACAAGGAGCCTTAATCAAAAACCCAGCTCGAAGAACCATTAAGGAAAAAGGTTAAGTTATGTTTAAAATCTGAATTTGGGTATTTTATTACAAAAAAAATACAATTAAAGTAATAATTACGCTGAGAAGTGATCTATTTTAATTGTGATTTCATTTTAATTGTTAAAAAATATTGCGTTATTCCAACCAAATGTAGTAAACATATTATATCAAGTATTTATATCGTTATAAACGAACGTATTTTTATCATTATTTTAGGTATAAATGCTATGTGTAACATTCTTTTTATTATCTTTAACAGGCTTATTATAATTAGTTTTAAGTGTATTTGTTATAATGTGCGCTTACGCTACGCAAAGGCGTCATCATGAGAGAAACCCAATGTTATTCATTATAAGTGGCAATGTCTTCTAGGGTTGTCTGGAAGAGATTGTCTGTAGATGATAAGGCCGCCTATTGTGCACTGTACCTATTATATTGCTACTAAAGTTATGTGTTACTCCATGTGTACAATGAAGAATAAATGAATAAATGTGGTCTAAAAAAAATTTAGCACGTAGGTTAGCATTTCAAAGAATATTGCCATTTACATATACTGTTCAGGAGTTTTACCACCGAGCAGTGTCAATTTCATTACCACTATTTATTTTAAGTCGACCCTATCTTTTGAACCGACTTCCAAACGAAGGAGGTTCTTAATTATAGATTTGGAATTTCGTGTTTAGAATATCAGAGATGGACCCAAATAAATTTCATCGAAATAGGTTTAGTACAATTTAACGGCAAGAAAACGGAATTAGAATACATGCATTTACATTGATGACCTTATACTTCGGCTAAAGCTTTGAAAAGGATTTAAAAACGTTAGTGAAGTCGGTTTTTTAATGCTATGGTTGATTATTTATAATACATTTCAGTGTTTTAAGAACTTAACAATTTATAAACAAGAAATTTATAACTGCGCTCTATCTACGCTTTCGTCTTTAGATATAACAATCAAACTAGTTTATCAAATAATAAATGTATATTCGATAATTCTATTATTAGCTCCGAATAGACAGTAATAATTATTTCTAAACAGTTTTCTTACAGTTTAAATAATCACAGCGAACCGATAAAGTTATAGTATCTCAATTTAAAAGTATTTTTTACACAAATATTTATAATCGAGAATATGACGTGGCTGGCGGAATGTTTTTATTTTTGTAATAAAATGTTCCTTCGTTATACAGCCGAAGCGAGTTATTTTTAAATATCAAAGATAAACAATGTTAAATACAATGCAGTTGTACTGAAAAATATTTAGTCGGGAACGAAAACACGTTTATAAAATGACATGAATCTTTAAATGTTGCAATATTTGTCTATGGAATATATATTTTTTATTTATTTAAAAGTAATGCTATAAAGGGGTTGTGCCCCTTTGGGTTTAAGATAAATGTTGTACAGCTTTTATTACTTTTTCACGAGCCTTCACTCGGCGGGGTGGTAAAATATTTTTATTCGCACCCTTTTTCGTTGTATGTGTGCGTGTCCCGAATTTATTTTTCCATTTATATCTGCATTTGAATCATTCATTAGAAGGGTTCCGATTTATTTAACAAAATATAATAAGGTTCATGAACTATCGAAAAAGCCGGTTACTTGGCATTATAAAAATATACTGCAGCGTAAACATATTATCTTAATCAATAAAATATTTGAAACGATGACCTTTACAGCGGACGAAATAAACAAAATATATTTATTTTTATCCACTTATTTCTGTAAAGCTGTTTCTAAGAAACATGTATTTTTTTGAATTTTCTTCCCAATATTAATGGTCAACTAATAAGCGAAGTGAAGAAGCGGCATTTTGAACTAATAATATTAAAAAAATAAGATTTGACAAACTTTATCACAAAACGAAAAAACTTATCTGAAAAATTAAACATCATCAATTTCTGTAGTATCAAATGTAACTATTTAATGGAGAATTTAGATTTGAAAACCAGAGTTATGCGTTTAAGTTATTATATCGCCCAAACTTAGACTAATAAAGAATATTGTTCTTAATAAATAAAATTCGAAATGAAACACTTTCATTATTTTTTACTAGCTGCTGCCCGCGACGTCGTCTACGTGAACGCTATGCAGCACCAAACGCACCTACGATTATAACACTGCTAGCGTGATAATATGTAGCCTATATGTTGACCCGACTTCTTAAGGCGAGGATTTTCGACCGCAGTAGGCATTAACGCTATATGGGACTGCGTGGCGGGCAGTCGCGTAAATGAACACGTCAGCGCACAGAAATGTCACAGTATAATTAATAGCAGTAATATAGTAGCCTATACCTATGGTGTGCCTTGTTATACGAAATTCGTTTCTACGATGACTAAAACTTATGTCAAGGATGATATAATAGAATCTATATTTTTTATTTATCTGGATTTAGTATTGCGATACCTATACTTACTATTTTATTTTTTATAAATATTGTAATTGCCATTTTATAGATGAAATCTTTTTAAATTTATATCCTTACTGAATTCTGTTGTGAAAATCGTGCTATTTTGACTTGAAAGTATATCGTGACGTTCATTTATAACTTTCATAAATTATTTGTTCCAAAATTCATTAAAATCAGATAAGTAGGTAGTTGAGATCTTTTACGTAAGCTTTTATCTCTCTCTCATTCCAATCCAATAGGGCTGGTGTTTGAAAAAAAGTAGGGTTTGGGAGCTATTTTCATTACTAATTTTCTACAAATTGGTCGGATGGTTTGGCTGAAATAAAGGAACAGAAAGATAGACTTTCGCATTTATTATTTAGTATGGATCCGTTATTTAGTCACTACAACACGAGTTAATTTCAGCTAAATAATGTAGTGTGAATGTTACAAATAATTATTTTTTTTATGAAATGAAATTCAATCCACCCCTTCGGAATGTGCACCTGTTTACACGAAGTAGTAAATTTGTAGTAGTTAATTATATCAAAAAAATAGTAATGTATGATTATATTCTTAAATGTCTATGTATCGTCATAATGTATTAGCCGTCTAATCTATAAAGCCGAAGGGTTTGTCTGTTTGAACTTTGAACTAGATTATTCGTGAAAGAATATAATTTATATCTGATCGGTTCTTTCAAGATGTTACTAAGTTGATGTATAAAGGTCCAAAACACTATATTTTTAAAAAACATAGCATATGAAAGTTTAACCACAAAATACATACCTAAAAGGTGACCAATTTAAACTAACTTTTAACACTGTGAAATTATAACTATCTGGAATCATAATTTCAACACACAGGAAAATTGGTGGTAGATGCCATCTACATTCCCTTTCAAGAACGAAGTAAGTACTTTTTATATATTAATAACTAGGTACATCAAAAGAATTGTAGGTGGCAGCATTACTCAAAAACATATTTGTTGAAATTATAAAGATACCAAACTAATTTGATATCTGGAACTTTTGAAAGTCTATTTTACTCGTGACGAAAATAAATACAAGAAGGTATTTTAACGGACAGACATTTTCAATCCATTATTTTATTTGACGTTTAAGTACAGGCAAAGCAATATTATTTGAACGTAACCCATTCAAACAAATTAACTAACAAATTAACTGATATTCTTTTCGATATTAATAACTAATACCCATCTTAATCTCACCATCAGTGCTAATGTCTTATCAGCACTCATCAGTACCTATAAATTACCATTAGTACCTATCAGTAGTTACCCATCTGCACCGATAAACACCTATGAGAAGCCATCAGCACCTATCAGTACCCATCGGAATCCAATAGCATCTCTCAGCATCCTTCATTACCCATCAGCACCTATCAGCACATCTGAGCACCCAACCTATCAGTACTCAACAGCATCTATCAGCAACCATCATTACCCATCAGCACCTGTCAGCATCCATCAGTTACAATCGTCACCTATCAGTAACTATCAGCACCCATCAGCATCTATCAGCACACATCAAAAAGAACACCTCTATAATATACAACTTTGCATAGGTGTTCTTATATAATATTATATATCCCATAACTTTGAGGTTTTGTTCCTTACTTAAAAAATAATACTTTTTGCCAAAGAATATGTGGTTCAAAAGTGCATACTTTCCAAGATATCCTCGGTCTTAATATAATGAGTTCTAAAATATCACCCGTGTAACATCTCATCCACTCAATACACGCGTGTCACTGAAGTCATACAATAAACAACAAAAACATTTTAAACGTTGAGGAAAGTTGCATACAATGTACACCGCAAAACGTCGCAAACTGTACCTACCTGTGCATAGCGATAAAAAGGAGTAGAAAACTCCACGTTGTCATACTTCGCATAAAGTTATTTTTGACTTAATTGAATTATTTTGCATGAAAAATAAAAACCAAAAGAAAATTGAAAAATTATTCACATGTTATTTGATTCTATTACATGGCTCCATCAAGACCCTAGAGTTATGGGAAATCAAGCAGAACATATTGTACATAATATACATGGCAATTTTTTTTAATGTCATTTGGGGGTAAAGTTTTCTTAATAATAGAGATAGCAAATTCTACTCCATAAAACATTCCTTTATTTTAGGAAAAATTAAAACTGTATTCAAAGAGTTTTCAAAAACTCTCTTCTTCACCCAGGAATCGAACCGACTTAAATCTAAAAATGAAGATTTCATGGTTTTCCTTTCAATGAATTAACCTAGTATGTGAGAGAGATTTTATTCTTGTGATTGGCTCTAACGAACCACACAATAAAATTACAGGGTGTCATTTTTACAGATTTTAGTCGGTTTGAATCCCAGGTGAAACGAGTGAATTCTTAAAAATCTTTGAATGCGGTTTTATTTCTGTTCAATAATAAAGGACAGTTTCTTTGGAGTAAATTTTGCTATCTCTTCTTTAGTGTACTTTCCCTCCAGATGGCATTAAAAATTACACCCTGTATATTTATCGATGTGCACCTATCAGTATCTACGTTGGAATTGATGTGGAGGGGCAACCCACAAGAGGTGATGCGTTAATATTAACCCTGTATACGTACGTACAACGTGTAACATAATGAAGAGATAATACTTAAGGGGATTGTATGTTTGGTGGTGTAGTTTATAAGTAACAGTAACATAAACTTGTAATCCTTACGGTTGGTTCGGAAAACAAGTTCAAAGTTTAGATCAAAATATCGAAGTGTCAACCCTAAAAACAGCTGTTACCTTTTGATAGAATCTATTCGATAACAGATGGCGTTAAAATAAAGCGATAAGTAACCAAGAGAGATACTACAAAGTGTAATTTTGTGCCTACTAAATTAGACGACAACAACGTCTCGGGAATGTTTTTTTCGGTAGTATCTAAGTGCAGAATATTTTTAAAACTACCTTTTCACCAATATGTGCGTTTATCACGCGGTTTACCAATTTAAAACTCTACTGAAATAATAGATTTGCACGTTCGAACCGACAACACGTTAATTTTAACTATCCGTGAGAGTATATTTTCTTAACCTTAAACTATGATGCATCACTGACAAGGATATTTAACTTCTTGTTTATTCTCACACACTTACAACTATCATCACCACCATACAATAAAGCTTGAAATAAATTTTAAGTAATCCAGCATTCTGCATAATTTTTATAGTCTATGAAATAGAAAGTTCGATGCCCTTTGTCTGCCGCGGATCGCTCGCTCGCTACTCCCGGGCTCTCACGTTTAAGTGTTACGTATTTTAAAAACGTTTAATACTTAGAAGTCGCACTGTTTGTGGTTATGAACGGATGCTGAGGCTCGGTAGCCTTCTATTTCTAATACTTAACAACATACATGATCGAAATACATTTACGACTAAAATCAAAAATGTTATCAAATTAAGCATAAGTAATCATAAATTTAAGAGAAACGTAAAACAAAACATTAATTTAGGTACTCTCAATAAACTATGATATCAAACTTGTCATACAAAATCTATCACATTTCTTTAGAAATACGCTATTGCACGAAACTAATATGAAATTATTACAAATCTATCGGTAGGTATTACGTGGAAATTCTTTCGCACGGCGTCAAATCGCAACTTATACCTAATGAAGAGAGACTCAAATAGACAATCAAACTTACCCATAATTCTAATAAAAAACGAAGAAATATCCTCTCTCTCTTACATTCAAACTTTCTAAGAATTATAATAGGAAACATATTCGGTAAATACCTATGATTTTGTAAACCTCAAACTATGATACAATACTTACAGCTTCTTGTACTTCTTGTATTCTCCCATACTTATAACTATCAATACATACGACAACAAAGCTTTAAATTAATAAAATTAGCAAGTAAGTAAAGTCGTTTTCATAAAAGATAACCCGTGCATAGCTCTTATAACAAACACACAAGGTGTATTATCGCTCAAATCGCGGGACTTCTTTCGGCGTCTCGTCGCGAACTTGCGCCTTTCGGAATTATACCCTTTGAGATTTACCGCCCGCGCCGCCGCGCGCTGCGTCGCTTCAAAGCCAAACTAAAGGTTGTTCCGTTCAATACTTATTATGAACAAATTCTCAACTCAACAAAATTTTTTATTTAAAAAAGTTAAAGTACTGATGACTAACTAATTATTGTTTTTAGTTGCGGTTGTTTCAGGCAGCTGAAATTATTTTCAAACGCTATAGGGAAAAATATCCTAAGTATACCTGTCCTGAAACTTTATTTTTTTATGAGGAATCTTTATCTTTTATTATTATTCTCTTTCTTGAGAAACAAAATGGATTAATTTCTTTATTTAAAATGTGTGAAGCGTAAAAATAAGTTACGTAAATTAACAAATAACAGTTTTTAATATTTTGATATTGAACAAACAACTTAAAAACTATTGAAGTGATTTCACGATTGAAAACTATTTATTTGTAACAGAATAACTTAACAATACAAAAACATAATATAATGAAGTCATTTCACTGTATTATGAAATAAATTGGGTACTAAGATTTTGTTTATCATATCGCTATAGGTGCGGAAAAACCCTAAAAAAATTAGGTACTAGAGAACTGTTTGGTTCGGTTATTAGTAAAATTAATAGAAATTTATTTCAGTTCTTTCATGTCCGTTTCGAAGTGTGCACGTCAGTTGCTATCGCTATTTTATTCGAAGTTTTCTTAAAATTTCTCGACTTGAAAGTATTGGAGAAAGTATTGTTATACGACATGTGTATTCAAACAACAAATGTTACGATATGATTCTGTATGTTGGAGCCGCTAGTAACCACAGCATCAACGAAGCTCGACGACTTTACAGGCAGCGGTTTGTGGAGTGCAGGCCGGCAGCTGAACAGCAGCGCCACTTACCCGGCTATGGCGTGTTTCGAAGCATGAGTCTGCGGCTCAGCGCGCCGTTTCTTTTCACGCGAAACCCAGCGCGGCCACCTTCGCGTTCCGAGAACTTAGAAGAGCAAGTCTTGGATCATTTCGAGGAGGATCCGAGGAGCAGCACTGGACGAGTCGGCGCTCTTTTGGATGTCAATCACATGGTGCACGCTTAGTGATGATGGCCAACATCGTTATCATTCCCGATGGACGCAAGAGCTGATACCAGCGGATTTGTGACCTCCTCGGTTAGGCTTTTGTCGGTGGCACAAACGTCTTGTGGATGTGTGTGTATTGAAAAAGAAGGAAGAAATTGTGAGCCGTTTTTTTAATTCTGGCCAAGTGTAAGGGAAACCCTAGATACAGTTGTGAGTGTTTTTACGCAGAGTGAACTGAATGTCGATTGAAATAAGTGCGATACTTGCCATAAGAGTTTGTCAGATATTACAAATTTAAGTCGTAATAATTATAACAAACACTCTTTATTGTCATTCAACGTAGAAATAATTATGTACACAATATTTAAGCGATTTAAAAAACTTTAAGCGATTTCTTTCAGGCAACCCGATTTCTTCCGGGCAACCCGTTTATTATTAATAAATAGAAACTTGAAATTTGTAATAACATGTTGTTTTATTTGTTTTCATTAGCTCGGTAGTGTGATAAAAATTGTGTCATTCAATGTGCCAAACGATAGGTAAGTAACAATCAGCTGCGCTGATATCCGCGCTACTCGCAGTGGGCGGCCGCGGCGGCGCGCGCGGCGTATCGCTCGCTCTTTAGCCGGTGCGGGAAAGGTCATAAGGTCACTGATTGCGGCGCAAGTCTATTTTTAGCTTGTTAGGTTGACTAGGGTTGTCAAAATATTTTATTGTAAAATAATTTAAAAAATTTGTATGAAAGTCTATACCACCACTGATCATGCTAATTCTTTTAATGTACATTCTACGTATGGTATAGAAGCTAACCCTAAAGTTTTATCTCTCCATTTTGTTACACGTTGTATAGAATAATAATCCTCCTTTTGTTTTCGTCGGGTGATTACGTAAGAAAAGATTTATCGCAAAAAAAATTATATGCTTTTTTGCACTTGTTGTCTAATAAACTTAAAAAAAAATATCAGAAACAAGTTTTTAGCTCTATATTCAGAAGTAATAATTGTTTATAATACTCCTTTAATTTATCAATCAAAATATAAAATGTGACTTAACAAAAATTAAATGATTAAATTGTCGTACTGTTATGTGTACGCTATGGTCAAAAAGACGATAAATTACGCGGGAAAATCGGGAGCAAAAGCGACACAGGTCCTACCTCCATGACGCCTCGCGTGGTACTGAATTGTATCGCACCGTCGTCTTTATTATATTATATTATATTAGAAAAAATAGAACGGTTTAAGAAAGAAATTATCCAAATAAATTAATTTTATGCTACATTACCAATATTATGACAAGTTTTTGTAAGTATAAGTTTGATATTCTCTTAGAATATCGGAAAATCACTTAAAATTTTCATCTTTTTCGTAATTTTTTATGATCGAGTAAAGTTTTCAGTATCGTGTTTTGATCCACAGATTTATAAAATATATTAAACAAACTTCAACATATATTTTTATCCGATCCAGACAAACAATATTGGCCGGTTGTAATGAGTTTGAAAACGCATAGATTTCGCGAATGGGGCCCTTAACTATCTTCATGCCAAATTTGAAGTAAATCCATGCAGTACTTTTTGAGTTTATCCCGGAAAGACAAACAGACAAACAGACAAACAGACAAAAATTCTAAAAACTATATTTTTTGTTTCTGTTTCGATTGTAGATCATACCCCAAGTATTCTTTTAAAAAAATATTCAATGTACAGTTTTGACTTTCCTACCATTTTATTATATGTATAGATAATTTACACTTTAACTCGACGTTTCGGTGTCTTTGCAGACCCCGTGTTAGTCGCTTGTGTCGCAAATTGTCGATAAATCTTGTTAAAAAGTATTTTATTTTTTAGACTAGCTGTGTCGTGCGGTTTTGCCCGCGCTATTCGAATCCCGCGGGGATATCGGGAATAAAAGAAGCTATGTGCTATTCCAGACTGTACTCTATCACTATGCCAAATTTTATCTAAATACGTTATCCGTTTGACGACCACTTTGGCGATGTGGTAAACCTGTCTGCGTCAGACGCCAGTGAAAAAATGTTACATGTCTGGGTGTTTATCTTTTTATGTATTTATATTCTAGGTTCCCCCCTAGTTCGCTAAATGGTAACCCACAACACAAGCTATGCTTACTTTGGGGCCATCGATAAATACTCAAACGACAAGATAAATATGATTTTGTTATTTTATCCTATCATGTTAGCTAAACTGCGCACCATAATAGATAGAATTACTCGATTTGATAACATGATTAAGCACACAGAAACAAAGATGCCACATTCTTAAAAAATAAATACTCTAAGTGCCATATTCTTATAGTGAGATTTTATTTATTTGCCCGTTGAACTATTCTCTCGTGGGGCCAACATAAATCCATACATCCATCCATCCAAACTTTTCATTTATCATATTAGTAACATTATGAATTGTGAACACATACGACAATATTAAGAAAAACCGAAGTAACATAAATTAAAATCATTCATTCTTTATAAAATCCACCACCTTGCACCCTCGACTCACCCGGTGACGTGACCTTATTTTGTCGCTCCGGCTCCTGCTTGCTGTCCTCCTGGAACCGGACAGTCATCTTCTTCTTCTGCCGCAGCTTGTCTTCGTCAGGTGACATGATGCAGGGCCGCTTCTTCGGGCGGTCTTCGTCCAACTCGCGCTTCACCTCCGCGTTTGATAGTGGAGTTGAGGAGGTGGCTGGTGGAAGATGGGTTTTTATTTATTTATTGTATGATTTATAAATACATGGAATTGCATACGTGGAATTTTTGAATAGCCTTGGAGGGAAATCACAATAATTTGGAAAATAAATAAAAATGAATTCAAAGATTTTCGAAAATTCGTTCGATGTGGGAATTGAACCGACTAAAATCTGTAAAATTGACACCCTGTAATTTTATTGCAAGAACGAAATCTCTCTAACATACTAGGTTAATTTAATGAAAGAAACACCATGAAATCTTCATTTTTGGATTTTAGTCGGTTCGATATCTGGGTAAAGCAAGCAAATTGTCGAAAAATCCTTGAATTTAGTTTACTTTCTTTTCCAACGAATCTACTCTCCAACCTTTACGCCTTAAGCCTTATACAAAAAATATTATCTATGTATCATAACAAAAAATGTAGGTAAGCCCTTAAGTGACTTTCCATAAAAGCGCTACCTATATGTTTGCTTTCTGGATTAAAAGCTTTGGATTTATTTATATCTACAAGTATATAAATATTAACATCATTTCCTCGTTTATTCAATTTGCTAAATAAGTGATTCGATATTTTATAGAATTTTGGGTCTCTATACATTGCTTCCATGCTAGACTGGGAAAACATAAAATGTACCAGCTGCTTCTCTTCCCGGGCATACTGTGAGTCACGAGGTTTTATTGGCGTTTTTGTGGGCGATAGACTGACCCCTGTCACTGCAATAGTCTCTCTCTATCATTGTAAATACGTCTTTTGTCAAACGTGACATCAGATAGGGTATAGCCTCTGTTGTTCTGCCTGCCCCAAAATTGTAATTGTATGTATGTAATTAACAATTCAAAATTACTTTTAAATTGATAAAGACGTGTATTCATAGAAATCCTTTTGAAAAAGCTGTATTTTTTTAATAAAACCGGCCGATATGTCTTCTTAAAACGAAGTTCTATTTATTTATTTTTATTACATACATACATACATAACGTCACGCCTGTATCCCTTATGGGGTAGGCAGAACACCAGAGCTTACAAGACCATCTGATGTCACGTTTGACAAATTTGGAGGTATTATAAAGATGGAAAGAGACTACTGCAGTGACAGGGGGTCAGCCTATTGCCCACAAAAACGCCTTTAAAACCTCTGTCCCTTAACTGACTTTTCCAGTATGCCCGGGAAGAGAAGCAGCTGGCACATTCTATGTTTTTCTTTCGCTCCCAGTCCAGCATGGAAGCAATTGATTTTTATTATTTAGCAGAATACAATTTGACATCTTCAGAATCACAGTAGATGAAGTTCTATCGTGAGACGTGAAGAGGAGAGTTTTAATCTCATATCTCTTAGAGCACGTTTAGAGACAGGCGGCAAGTCGCGCGGGGCGGCGTGCATTTTTACTACATATCCGGCTTTACTGTGGAAGATCTAAACCAGTGATTTCCAAAGTGGTCTATATCGACCCCTAGGGGTCTATGACAACGTGAGGGGTCTACGACTGCGAAAAAAATTTAGGGGGTTCATGAAATGAAAATGGAAATCCATGACATCTTTTTACTTACTTTACATTTTGTTATAATATAAAGACATATACATTATCTATAAAAGTACGTACCTAAAAAGTAAAATATGTTTATAAATTTTTTTAAGTTGTAGGATGTATGCGATATAAAAAAAAAAAACAAAAAGTCAATATCAGGTAAGTAGGAGGTCTACCCAAAGCCATAAAACATAGCGAGGGGTCTACGACGCAAGAAGTTTGGGAACCTCTGATCTAAACTATCTGCTGGTTTAGAGTTAGGCCGGCTATAGAATGAAAACGCACGAAGCCCCGCTCGACGCACCGCCTAGCCTGTCCTAAAACGTGCCCTACGCTTTAGACGAATTAAGGGTAATGGTGTTCCTGTAGTTATCTTAAGGTTCTATAACATAAAATGGTGACCGAAACATTTACATCAACATTAACTATAGCTCCCTCCATTTAAATTAAATAATAATAACATCTACGTTACTCTAATTGTTAGTAAAAACGGGTATATAAAATTAACTACTGTTAAATATTATTACATATTATCTAGCAACACTACCACACATTTTTTACTTACTCGACTCGACATTTCTTTGACTAGTATCCCATATTTATTTACACACCCCCACAAAAACACAACTACAATTGATTGCAATAATACTACACATACATTTGTATACCTCAGCCTTCATAAAAGAGCGCACTGAATCATTCATTTTAATCGGACTTCTCGCTCGCACATACAGGCCAATGAGTAATAGTAAAAAGGGATGAAGGATAATGAATGACTAACGGCCGATTTCAATAACTTACGGGAGAGTTAAAGTAATGATAGAAATTCCCATACTGTCTTGTGTCAAACCTGTCTCAATCTGTCACTTGAACATAAGATAGTGTAGGAATTTCTATCTTTACTTATACTTTTACTTCTTGGTAAGTTATCTAGACCGACCCTAAGTTCGCACGTTTGTAATGGCTCAAGTATAGTATACTTAGGGTTGTCAACTTTTTTTCCAGAAATAAAGTATATTTGACTCTTAAAAGAATATCAAAAAGTATTTTGAAAAAATAAACAGTATTCAATTTATTTAATGTTTTAAACAAATACTTTTAGACGTGTTTGAACAAATTATTCATTAAAGTCTAGCACTAAAGCTTTTTATGTTGAAAACAGTATTTTATATACTTTATTTTTGTTCAACAGTAAGCAGTATGATGTAGTGAAAAACAGTATAATACTGTTGAAAACAGTATGGTTAGCAACCTTAAGTATACCCATAGCTTTGCATTAAAAAAAATCTATTGTCTATGGTAAAATGTTCATAGACTCGCCTGGTCGCACTGGTACTCCCAGGACGAGACTAAAAACTTAATTCGCTTATCGAGTGACGAATCTAATTTTATTTCCTTTTAATTGGGCGTTTAGGGCAACCCTAGCCATATATTTTTTGAAATCAGAAGGATAGAACGGCCCTTTCATGTCATAAATGAGATAATTCGTAATTTAGTTTCTTTTAGCTAAGCTTTGGTCTAGATTAAAGAAACAGTCATTTGAGTAATACTATTTAACACTCGATGCAAAGAGAGGTGTGAGCAAGTATGATAAGAGTGTCTTTTCTCTCAACTATTAAATCAAACTAAAGGGAGTGGATTTCCATACATTTTGGGAAACTCAAGAGCGTTCTCAGAGTTGAGTGTGTTTTATTAATACGGGTCTGAGTGTTTCATAATAGCTTTCAAGCGAATTAATCGAATTGAGGGTATTTTTTTCAGTCGAAATTTCCGTTTTTTGATGTGTTTTTTAGTTTGATTTCGACAAAATGAAAGCGACATTATAATAGTGACAGGATCTCGGGCAATATTGAAGCCATGTTTTCAAACTTTTGGTTCTATATTAAGTTTGAGTAGCATTTTATATACCACTCACTAAATAAGAGTGCCATGATGATCATCTTCAGAGAAGATTTCAACCAATATTAAAACTAAGAATTCGAAATTTTTGTACATAGTTAATCATAGTCTCATTTTCTATGATACTTATCACTTTTTTATTTACTAGCACACTACTGTCAAACTAATTGTCTTAACTAAACTAAAAATTAAGCTTCCTAGTACTGTGTAATGCAAACTGACATCAATACGAAGCTTAACTAAGGTAATGCTGTAAGCATTGTAAACGTATGACTCACGTACTTCGCATCGTGACTCAGTTTAACTATTCAGATTATAATCACTTTAAGCGACGAAAATTAAATCAGTCACAAGAGGTCGGTCACCGATTCACCAGTTCTGGGTAGTGGATGTAAAAATGTCCAGGGTGCCGAAATAGTTTTAGACACACCCTAAGGGTGCAAACTGGCAGCGTGAACGGCGCGGGCAGCGACGCGAGGAATCTGGGCCGTTCTCGACGCCAGCGGGTGTGAGAGCGATTTGTCGCGGTGCAATACAAACTCAATACTTTCTATCGTGTCGTGGAAATCGCTGCCGTCCAGTTTGCAGCCTAACGACTACTGTACAAGTAGTATACAGCAGCCGAACACTGTTTAACGTGACCTCCGAAGCACGAAAGTCGTCTTGCGAAATTAGCGACCAACCAGCGGTGACCCATCCTTTTCCCGGACGTTGCTTAACCTTCTATATACATTCTCATATATTTCTATATAAAAAAGAGGTTTGTAATGATAAAATGCAATAAAAAAAAAATGAAATGCAACACTAAAAGCCACCATTACACTCCCCATCTGTCAAATTCCCTGCCTAACTCGGCAACACAGCAAAACAAGTCAAACTCTTTCCCTTACCTCGCTCTTCAGTGCTGCCAACCGCTGTTGACCTCTCGTTCTTCCTGGCTACCTCCATCTCTCTCGCCGCCGTTGCCAGTATGTGGTTGATGTCTGTGTAAGTCACGAAAGACGGGGATGATATTCGTCTGTTGCCAGTTATGAAAATACCTAGTCTCCTACGCTCGTCTCCTCTCTTTCATCCCTACTTTCGTTGATCATGTGATATTAAGGTGCTATGTGTGGGATTTTGGAATTTGCTATCGCTAAAGGGGCGGAGAAATGTCGAGTCGAAATATAAATAAACGCGACAATTTATTATCGGAATAACTCTCATCAAAATCAATAACTGCGCAATGCAAGTCCGAATTACGAAATCACGATACCTACAAGTTCAAAAGCATAGAAGTACCTATCAAAGATTACAATAGCGACATATGGAGTCCCGATGGTCGCGTTAACAACTTAATTCGACAACCACAATACAGTAAACCTGAACAGCGATCATTGACAAGCCTAGAGTGTTTTTTGTAATTGAATGAAAATGAAAACTTATTATTCGTAGTAGGTAATTTTATTCACTTTTCGAAACGTCAAACGCTGGATGAGGGCGGCGCGGGTCCGGACGACATGTCGAATCCTGGGGGAGGCCTCCGTCCAGAAGTGTGCGTCCGCAGGCTAATGAAGATAATGATCGCCCATTATCCACCAATGTCTTGGTGTTTTCTACTACTACTTCTGTTTCACCTTTAAGAAACGAAATGAAAGTAGAACCCTAGGTAGACCGAGAGGAAAAAAGCCGGCGGAGCATAACTCTCGGCGTTCTTTACTAAGGCTAAACGAAGTCAGCCTGACTGAATGTAGTGAGGTCCACACAAACCCATCTAAACTCCATACGTCACTACAGTAAGCTCGCAAACTAACAACATAAATCAGTACGATTTCTTTACAAACGTCGTTATTTCGTAATTCAAAGTTCAGAAGCGGAGTTTACAGAAAGTTATTATTACTATTTATTTCTCCGTCGTTAATTACATCACGTCACTGCTGGAACGGGAGAGAAAACCTATCCTTCAAATGTATATTCATTATTGCCATATTGTTTTATCTAAATAATTCGATGTTCAGTAGCGAAGTCTACAAAAAGACTTATGATTAATATTTATTTATCCATCGTTATTTACACCACATCACTGCTGGAACTGGAAATTAAACCTATCTTTAAAAGGGTTTCTCCATTATTTCCTTACTGGGCAAATCTAGATAGAAAATCATAGAAGGAAAATCGATGCAAAAAGACTTCACCAATTCATCTGTTTCTGCTAAAAAAGTGCTGTAAAAAACCAAATCTCGCATCAATCTCACCTGGCTCGAGCTCATTGTTCCCCACAGAGGACCTCTCAGTCCGCCGAGCTTCCTCCATCTCCCTGGCAGCAGCAGCGAGGATGTTGTTGACGGCGGTGTGGGTGGTGGGGGGATCGTCTCTGCGCCGGCGGCGGATCTCCTCCGCGCGCATCATCGATTGTTGGTACATGTGGATCTAGGAGAGGAATTGTTGTATTTACTGTAGTGTCATAAAATTGGAGGGGTTTGAAAGTGATTTGCTTAGGTTATTTCCAGTACTAGACCAATTCCTACGTGGGAGGTGGTTGGGGCCGTGATAGCACGATTTCCTCCAGTAAAAAAATGGCAATTTCCGATAATAAGTAACCTTTTCGGGGAATGTTAGCTTTATTTTATCAAGAAATTCCTATGCTAAATAAGCAGATTTTGACGACAATTAATAATAACACCAGTAAGAGTTTAATAATGGTATGTAAAAGAAGATAATATTAACTATTCATGGACTACATGAATAGTTGCTCAAAGGTTAGCCTGCAGCGTGAGAGTGCTAGGTTTGAGTCTCGGCCAGTTACAGAAAAGAAATTGCTAAACTGGCTAGGGTCTAGTCTAGTTGAATACTAATATTGTCTGAAGTTTTCACGATTCATAATTTAAATAAAACTACTTTTTAACCGGATTAATCGCGTATAATTTATATTTTACATTTTAACTCGACGTTTCGGTGTCCCCGTGGTTACGAGCGACGGCGTCTGCAAAGACACCGGAACGTCGAGTTAAAATGTAAAATATAAATTATACGCGATTAATCCGGTTAAAAAGTAGTTTGAGTTGAATACTGTATACCTCTAAAGGCTAAAAGACTTACTTTGTAGCTAAATAGTAGGTGTGCCAGCCTGGGTTCTTTATTTTATTGTCAGAAAAACTCGAACGAGATGGAAATTTTACAACTTTGTATATTTTTAAAAATAATAACAATCAAAACTACGACAAACCAGAATTTCAATCTATGTATAGACTAAGGCTTGAAGCCCTTAAAAGGATGTAGTACCTCAAAAGGGACTAATCCGAACGCTCGCCAAATCCCTAGTTCCCCTATTTGTAAAATATTACAAGCTTATTAAAAGCCAACTCTAAGGCTAGACAGATAGCGATCAATTTAAGTATTTATACATTTTTCGAACGCATCTTCGCCGCATCATAGCGCATCGATTTTGTACGTCAGAGCTTTAATGAAGGGTGTGGTCGGTATCACTGAGCTAGGAGCACTCGGACATGGCGACATACTAATGCTTATACCTATACTGTTATTATGGATAATGCTGACGCTTTATGTTGGCTGTGTTCCTACAAAAAAAGTCAAAGATATGGGTTGAAACGCTGACTAAAATTATTAAAACTTCCTTTTTAAACATTTTTATCTATACGCTGATATGATAAGCCTAGCTGTTGCTCTTGCTCAATAAACTCCTTATGGATCAAAAGTTAGATACGTGGGTATACCTAAATAAAGGACTAGTGACCACAGTAACAAGAAACGGAAAGGTAGTCGAGTCAAATTGTAAAATCCGATTAAAACATACTTTATCTACAAGCTATTTTCCCTCGTGTATCTCCATCACGTGTGGTTGATATAAAAGTACCTTTGCAATGTGTGATGCACTACCTGTATGCGAAATAAAAGCTAAATACGTCAAGCTACGTAGCTAAAGTAAGAAGCATCCTCATTTCACGTTTATAACAACAGCAAAAAGTTTATAAGTCTGCGAGAAAATACTTTTTATTAACGTATTTATTTGCAGCGAAAAATTCCGCTAGCAGAAAATTCCCATCAAAAATTTTCGTACTAATTAAAAAAAACTTGCGAATACTTTTTAACATACAGGGTGCAACTTTGTCGTTATAAAATCTAGATTATTTTTATCCGACAGAGGCTTCATTACGTTAATTGGCAATACTGCTAGACTAGTGTATACAGGTACTTTCTCAACACAAACAACGAGATATCGATCTGCAGGCGAGGTACGCAGCATACGTGTGCTCTGAGTTTACTACTACTTCGATTCAACTACAGCGGTCGTATTTATTTAGAATATTAATGTGAAGGTGTTCGTGGTAATATTTAAGGTTTTGTCTTTCATAGTTTTCTATTTATTATCAGAAGCCAGGTAGACATCTACTTTTAGGGATTTAAAAAAAAAGTATAGTTAATAAAGGGTGTAAATAAAAAAATAAGTGACTACCGTTAGGCGAGATTTTGATGACTAGTACTTAGTAGATATTTTTTTACACATGCAAGTGTATAAATATTATTTATTTTATATTCATTCATACACATGAAAAGTTTTATTATATTTTATTGTTATATAAAACAGAAATATACAAGAATTTCTCATTAATAAGTCATCAATTGCCCTCATAGTAAACATAACTATTTATTAAGCATTCAAAAGTAAGACGGGTAAATGAAATTGAAGCTTACTTCAATATTACTGTAGATACAATGACACTGCCACATTGAAGTATAATTCCCAATATACTAATAACACATCAGCTCATTCATTAAATGAAACGGCTGACAGGTGTCATATCATTGAGTATAATGTCAGCGTACAAGGAGTGCAATCATCAAGCATCTGTTTAATGCGCTTGAGTTGACGGCTCACTTGTCTGTCGTCACTTCACGGCCCTTCGTTGCATTTAGGACCTCAGTCGTGACCTTTCAGTTGCGCGCTTTTTATGTACTTCTGAGAGCCCCCCTTAAGTATGAATGAAGCTTTTTTCGTAAGCTGTAGATGCGGAGTTTTGAAATTAGCATTATATATGAGTACCGCTTTTAGTTAATTCTGAAAATAAGTCTAACTATAGGCTATACTGGCCATTTTCTACAAAAATATTTATTTATACAAATTAAGGCTTGCCCGGTTAAGTTTACAATACACTTAAAAGTAATATTGAGGTAGGCCATGCGACTGAAGACATTTTATTAATTGTTAATGATAGGCCAGTTAATAATGACGTGTATTATTAAAAAAATATAAATGGTCTTGCCCTTCACTAATCACATAGCTGTTTAAGCCCTAGGCAACGTAGTTGATGGGTTTCAAAACTAATAAATATATTTTGTAAACCCACAAACAAAAATTTTCGTCACTCTTTCAGACATCGAACATTCGACCACTGCCTATCGTCTGAAACAGACAGTATTATCCCATCGCCACGCCATATGTCATTCATTGATCATAATAAAACATCCTATTTTATTTTTTTAAATCTTGTTGCGTATATTTTTGTCAATTTCTTAGTTAATTTATTCTAATGCACTAAACCCTTGAAAATATTGGTCATAAAATTATTACATATTCATGGGAGATAGTTTAGAATTTTAAGTAGGTATAAAGATTTGACATACGTGTGTATCAAACACAAAATAAGTGATTCGACTATGTACATCATAAGTTAGCGTGACAACATTATAAAATATATTTGAAATTAAAATGATGATCATAAGAAACTATTTTCGGAAAGAATATAATCATCGGGTTAATTTGAACACCCTACTTTATTAACTTACTAGCCACCGCGCCCGGTTTTACCCGCGTATCTTTTGTTCCCGTGGGAATTTCGGGATAAAATATAGCCTATAACCTCCCTCAAGAGTTGGGCTATCAAATTCAAAAATAATTTTTCAAATCCCACTTGTAGTTTCTGAGATTAGCGCGTTCAAACAAACAAACTCTTCAGCTTTTTTTTTAAAAGTGACTAAACCCGCGTTTGACCTCAATCTCACCTGATAGTAAGTGACGATGAGGTCGAAGATGAAAGCACACGGGTTTAGGAAGGAACTGGCTCTTTATACAATATTGCCGGAACACATTACCGCCGGAGCGGTAACATTTGCTTTATATATTAGTATAGAAGTATAGATTGGTGTCACAAAATTAGGGACATGACCGGCACATGTCGACGGAAGATTGCCAGATCACATCACAGTCGTCGAAACGGTGATATTTGGCGGCAAATTTTATATGAAGAGCGGAAGCTAGCCAGTGAGACCCTGAAGGGATCCTGAAAGTATACTACCACGAACCGGGGTCACTGGGATCAGTCGCCTTTTACGACACGCCAGGGGAGTAGGACAATTGTAAGCCGACCTTACAAGGACATTTTTATCAACAGGACAATCTTAACTTGTCATTATGTATGACAGGCTGAATCTCTCAACTGTTGAGCGTTTCTGTGGTCATCTAAATTAATTAATCGTAAGCAGATTAAGGCTGCAAACTGGACGGCAGCGACAGCGAGAGCGATTTGTCGCGGTGCAATACAAACTCAATACTTTCTATCGTGTTGCGGAAATCGCTGCCCGCGCCGCTGTCGCTGCCGTCCAGTTTGCAGCCTCAGAAATAGTATGGATTTAAGTTTAAACGTGTCAAAACTTTGCCTTTGAAATTCTTAAAGAGACTTTAGGAACAAGCACGCATGAGCTTATGTACCATACTGGCCTTAGTTTGTAAGCACCATGGACATCAGAAATATTCACCATCCATATATAAATACTGTTGATGTGTTCTACCAGTGTTTAAAAAAGAGCTTGACTCTTTGGCTCGTATTAATTAGATTGTCTCACCCCTTAAAATGGTAAAGTTCATATACGAATGCAGAGCATTAAAAAATCCGAATTCACTGACATTTTTAAATCCTTGTCAAAACTTTGGCTGAAGTATAAGGTCATCAACGTAAATTTCTCGTTTCCATACATATTTTTAATTTCTCGAAAAGTACTCAATCGATTTCGATTCATATGGGGACCACCTCTGAATTATCCTCTATCATATAAAAAAAACGTACACACTAATTGACAACCTCCTCCTTTTGGAAGTCGGTTGAAAACTTAATATCGATAAGCAAAATATAAAATTAAAACGGGCTTTCGTTTCAAGTGCTTCGGTTAAGGTAAAACACGAGTGGCATTATTTGTGAGTTGAATTTAATCAAATCATTCTAGGTTCCCATATTGCGGCATAATTTAAGATCGAATGATACACGATAATAATAAGGAAAATGGCTGTATAAACATAGTTAAGTACGATTTAGTTAAGATTAATTAAATCACAATACTATCTGTTGTAATTGAAAATGACATACATAATGGTGGCTTCGACGACCGCTTTGGCGATGGGCCTGTCTGCTTCAGACGCCAGTGGTTGCGGGTTCGATTCCAGCACGGAACAAGAAAAAAATTATTGGTCCGGGTCTGGGTGTTTGTATTTTCAACCGACTTCCAAAAAAGGAGAAGGTTCTCAATTCGTCTTATATTGCAGACAATTATGAATCGATTTTAAAAATTCTTAATTCATATGATAGAGGATACTTGGGTGGGATGGGTACTTCATTGAAAATTTCAAATTTTTGAAACAAAATGTATGATTTCGGAGAATGTTTACGTGGATGACACTATTAGTCGGCCAAAGTGTTGACGTGAAGTCGGTTTTTTTAATGCTCTGCATTCGTTGATTATCATTTGTCTAGGTTCCCCCCCTAGTTCGCTACATGGTATCCCATACCACAAGCTCTGCTTAGTTTGGGGCCACGTAGTTGGTGTGATTGTCGGGGGATTTTATTTATTTATATATTTTTACTTAACCCAAATTTGACTTCAACTGATGGTAAATGAAGATGACAGGGCACGGGATAATAAAAGGAATTCCTTCATAATATTGCCGGAACAGATCACCATTGATGCGGTGATATTTGACACCAGGCGGTGTATACGGTATACGGGTGGTCGCTGAATGGCCAGGCTGACCCGGAAGGACTTTTGACGTCTATGTCAAAAATTATGGATTTTCTGTTTTAAATTATACATAAGTAGTACTTACTCAAGCTTAAAGAATACCTACCAAGCTTAAGAGGCTGGTTTTTTAATCATAATAATACATTTCCGAAAAAAAACCGGTAAAATAACATTAGATCAGAAAACATAGAATATTAAAGGTTGCCTGGAAGAGATCGCTCATGAGTGATAAGGCCGCCTATATTGTCATGAATCCTTTTACGTATAATATGTTTGTATCTTTTGATTATGGCAATAAAGTGTATTTGTATTGTATCTTACAGATGAATTCAAACTAAATTCAGAAAAAAATTTGAAACTTTTTAATTCAATAAAGGTTTTGCGAGGCCTCTCTTTTTACTCAAGTAGGTATTTATGGGACAACTTATATGTACTTAACATTTAGTGAAATGTAAATTTACGAAGCTAAGTTAAATATTAAAAACCGGAACGAATAAGTTTTAATTACCTATTGTAGGAGACAAACGCGCATGTGGTTCATTTATGTATTGAAATGAAAATTACCACCCACGGACACTTAAGTTTTGCCGATTCTGCGAAGTCAGATGGTAAGTCCCAGTGATAATAGGTGCCTGTGGTAGTGATAGTACTGCCTACCTTGATATAAAATGAAATGAAAAATTTTATTCATCATAAGATCATCGAATCACAATTTTGTACTTCGGCTTTAACAAGGTGTTGATAGTTATTGAATAAGATATTACAGTAGAGACAAAAAAAGCCGGCGGAAAAAAACTCTTGGCACTCTTTTTCAGTCAGGATTATACGAATTAATACAAAAAAAGGTAAATACAGTACAAATTGATCATGACATGGAAAAAAAAACAAACACAAGACAGCTAATTGTGAGAGCCAATGTAATGCCAAAACCAAATTGCTTACATAGTAGGTGCATTGAGCTATGGATGCACAACACGAACATGACAAACTGGGACCAGAATATTTGAACAAGAATGGAATAAAATAGTAATTGTATCATCAGCAAAACGACCTGGAACCGCTAGCAGCACCCGTTCACGAGTATAACGCAAGCACCAGCCATCACCCACCTCAACCATATTTTAGGGAAGAGGGTGACCCGATACCCGACGCTACCACTAGCCATGCCGCCTGAGGGAGCATGACGTACTTGCTGTTGTCTTGACACGAAAGTAAGTTATATACTTATATCATAATACAGCAATGCTATTCCCCGGCAGCATTAAAGAGTTTGGTGGCGCCTAGACAGCAGCGCCTTAAAATATCACAATGTAACGATCAACCTTTCTCATCATTTGCATACTACGTATTGTTAAGTCAGGTAATGTAAAAATAACTGCCTCTAATAATAGTTATAGAACGGGTTTTTGCATATTATTTTCGAAATTCGCATATATGTACCTATATCCCCTGGCAAATAATTGTAATACAATGCAGTAAAATGACAGTTCCAGTATGTCCATTTTAGGGAAGAAAAAAAATAGCGATGCGTTTTAAGTGAATGAATTTTTTTTTATATAACTCTTTAGGACTTAGACTTAGCACAAGTTTTCGCGATTGATTCATCTTTTTAACCCCGTGGTCACGAGCGACTGTCGTGCAAAGACACCGAAACGTCGAGTTAAAATTTAAAATGTAAATATACGCGATAAATCCGGTTAAAAAGTGTTTTATTTAATTTGGATATTTTATAGGTACTTTCATTTTATCATTTCTAGAGTGGAGATGCTTTACGTCACTTATAACAAATAAATAAAATAAAATCCCTAGACAATCACACCAACTATATGGCCCCAAAGTAAGCATAGCTTGTGTTATGAGATACCATGTAGCGAACTAGGGGGAGCCTAGAATATAAATACACAAATAGATAAACACCCAGGCACGGAACACTTTTTTTTTCCGTGCGGGAATCCAACCCGCAACCACTGGCATCTGAGGCAGATAGGTTTACTCCATCGCCAAAGTGGTCGTCTAACTACCAATTTTATTTCTATTGTGACCGTTTTAAAGCATCTTTTATGTCTAGTAATTAATAATTTTCGTTAAAATAACTGTAAAGACGTGCAGAGCTCAAATTCTCTTATTATTTATACAATTGTTTAAAATTTTATTCTTAACGAATGAAAACGAACCATTCCATATCAATAATTCTCATTCAGTACTACGTAAATTTTATGTGATATCATTATTTTTCTTTTTGACATTTCGACCTGTCAGTTTACTGCATTGAATTATTTGCCAAGGTATATTGACCAGCCGACATTCATATAAATGTAGTATATTGTACTTTATTAAGTCTATGTTACGTCAGTCGCATGTTACTTTACACTTTTGTTACATCTTACGTTTCATTTTGACTAACCTTCACGTAGAATTTAGAAAACAAAGAGATTGAGTAAATAAAGTAAAATTGATTAAAAAGAAAAGAAGTATTTAAATCTGATTTTATCACGGTTAATATATCGTGTACAATGTCTTATTATTTTATCAAAAGCAAACACACAATTCAAAATAAGTAATCAGTAATATTTTGTTCACAAATTTCAAGATAATGTGGGATTGGCTTTACTTCGTTTATTTTTGATATATTTTTGTAACGCCTATAAGTAGGTAATATGATAAAAACAAAAAAATACTTTATCTTTTCTTATTTTTTTTAAATTTTACTACCCATTATCTACATTTAAATATTTATCTTGTATTTTCGTACTGCATGATAATTTGATATTTGTGTAATATTTCGTAAATACCTATTTGAATGTCATGTCAATACCGATAAACATAAACTTGTAAGTATGAATAAATAATGTAAAAATAGCTTTAATAATACGTAAATTACATTAAATTTTACCTCAGCCTATAATCAGTTACATATAACAATAACTTTCAATGTTTACCTTGAACTTAATCTGTAATCTTTTTGTCTTAAATAATTCTTTAACAAGATTGCTTTTTAAGTGCCCCGCGCTCTACTATATAATTTCTCCTTTTAAAGTAGTTATATTTTTATACTTACATAGTATGGTATGCAACAAAAGCGAACATTCACGAAATAGTACCTACGAGTTATTATTTATATAATTACATGAGAACTTCGCCATTTACTTCCTAATAAACAATTCTCACTCTAACTCCGAACATAATAACGATCAAAATAACATGACACTTCCAAACAATAGAGATTGGAATTAGAAAAAATAATATTCAGTCTATTTGTTCACAAGTTTTATTGTTTTTATCATTAATTATTCAGCCAGTCCCGATTGAATAAAAAAACTATTTATTTTAATTGAGTGCGCAACTGTTTTATTTGCTGTAATATTTCTATGAGAATAACTGTAGTGGCGGGTTGCGTGCTTAAAATAGCGTATAATTTTCAATATTTTCTCTGAGTTCCGCTTATGCTCGTAAGACCAAGCCCTATTATAAATTACTTTTTATTCCATAAGTTTTAATAAAAATATCAGAGCTCATATTACAAACAAGAAATTTTATTTATATGTATAACTTAGCAAACTCGTGCGTTCTTGGTGCCGATATTAAAAACCGAAAATAAATAAGTGTTATAAATAATGCATGGCAAATTTCCTGTTCTTAAAGTTAATTCTTACGCCCGTTTCTTTGAACTTCAATGCGAGGGCAAACCTATAGTAACCCGTTTTTACAAGTCAATAAATTATTGTTAAGAGTGTGCATTCAAGCATACATGCTCTGACTATAACACTATATAGGCGGCAGAAAAAGGTTAAATTGTTTTTTTTTTCAACCTCAACATCTTATTATTTAACTGTCTTTATGTATGTATATTCGGAGTAATCTTTGTAACTATCCAATCTGATGTTAATCTAATTTACATCAGTGTAAAAGTAGTTCTTAGAGATTTTCTAAGCCATGAAACATCACGAGCCGAGTTACCTACTACAGAAATTGATATTAAAAGCCACGTCGAATTTGAACAACTTTAGTGAAATATATTGATATTGCGAGTTGGAGTGATTATTAAAATAGAACTAAACGTATAAATATATCGTATAATATAAATATTTATAGGAATATCATCGTGACGATGGCAATAAGTTGATGATTACAATCACTATGATTCAAACCGACTGCATCATATGTAAGTATAGTCACATCGCCATTACTAAATATAATGTAAATAAAATATGATGGTTAATGACCCATGTTTTGCAGAATATTAAACATGAATATTTTGAATAAATCTGAATTAATTTTGTCCTTCTATATACATCTATATTATATTCGAACAGACTTTAAAACTTTATAAAATGTCAAAGAGCTTTGAACATTCAGAAAAAAGTTTTATTTATAAAATAAAGAACGTAAAATTACATTTAAAATTTTAATACAATTATGTAGAAATACTGAGATTATTTTTATGTAAAATACTCTGTAGGTTTTATGTTAATGATTATGGTAATGATACGGACTGGACCATTATAAGAAATTGTAAAAAAGGTTGATTAGAAAATACAGGTCATGGGAAAATTTTAGCTTACGTTTTAGACTTGCATACTTTGATGTCGGTGTATTCATATTATACATACTTTGTTGCACAAATGGCTATATAAAATAATATCTATTAAAATAAGTGAAATTACGTGTTGCATGTTTAATTATGCTGTATCTCCTTATACCATGGGAATTTCTAGATAAAATATTTTTTCTTACCTTCTAATTTAAATTCAGAAGTTACTATTTTTAAATACAAATCTCTCCTCTTTATACAAGTAGTACTAACTTCATCTGCGGCGGCAGTATTTAAATCGGCTCATGGGAGCTTAAAATACGGTCTACCTGTGTAGGTACGATATTTCTTTTAATTTCGTCTTTTAACGAACATCTATGTTTAGACTGAAATCCAGCGTCCATAATATTTTAGCATCGATTTAGTTTATAGTATTTTTTATCATAGGCTATGCCCCGCATTTGACCTCAATCTCACCTGATGGTAAGAGAAGATGAGGTCGAAGAGGACCGGATTTATCGCGTATATTTACATTTTAAATTTTAACTCGACGTTTCGGTCGACGCGCACGTGACCACGGGGTCTGCAAAGACACCGAAACGTCGAGTTAGAATTACGCGATAAATGCGGTTAAAAAGTGTTTTATTTAATAATATAAACTTTCACATTTCAACTTTAATATTAGTTTAGTAATTAGGTAAGTAATGTAATTAATTCAAGAGTGGGTATGTTTCGATATTGGGAAGAGCGAGACAAAGTACTTCAGGTTTTTCTTGTTTTATAAAAAGGAAAAAATGACCAAGCCCGCGTTCGACCTCAACCTCACCTGATGGCAAGTGACGATGAGGTCCAAGATGAAAGCACACGGGCCTAGGAAAGAACTCTTCATAAAATATTGCAGGAACAAATCGACGCCGCAGCGATTTTATATGAAGAATAGTCGCTAGCCAGTTTGGTTCTAACGTAGGGTTGCCAACCATACTGTTTCTAACAGTATTATACTGTTTTTCACTACATTATGTTTACTGTTGAACAAAAATAAAGTATACAAAATACTGTTTTCAGCATAAAAAGCTAAAAACTTTATATATGCTAGATTTTAATTGATAATTTGGGCAAGAAGCTCTTAAAATATGTGTTTAAAACATTAAATAAATTGAATACTGTTTATTTTTCAAAAATACTGTTTGATATTCTTTTCAGACTCAAATATACTTTAATATATAAAGTTTTACTATAAGATATCCGGATGCAAGAAGATAGGATTCCCTGGTAGTTAATTGTTATTGTGTATTTTTAAAAGATGATTGCTGTTGAGTTTCTTGCCACTTCTTCTCAACAGATCGACTTTCCGAAGTGGTGGTAGATTCAGTTCAATTTGTAAATTGTGTGACTTATTTCAAATGTATTTAAATACTTACGAAATAAAGATTCTTTTGACTTTGACTTTAATTCTAGAAAAAAAAGTTGGCAGCCCTATTCTAACGTGATTCTACCAACAAGTGGGGGGGGGGTCACTCGGATTAGTCGCCTTTTAATTCACGCTTATCCGGAGGCGGTAGGGCTCTATTTTAAACCGACCCTACACGGACCTACATTCATACATCTCATTTAATTAAAGGCAAAGTTATTCTCAAGTTGTATTGATTTAGATATGTAGATACATAGAAAGGTAAGCATTAAAAGTAAGTATTATAGTATTTCAATATGTTTGAACATATATCATTAAACGAAACATGCTACATTACAACAGTTGTTTAAATTCATAGAAAGAAACTTGAGAAAATGTCATATTCAACATCCTGTTTTGAACAGACTATTCCGCCCGCCTTTTTGTCAGTATCTAGTATTTTTAAACAGAAATATTCCATATTAATCTAATCTTAGTTTTTTAAATGAAATTATGCCTAACCATTGTCAGACTCACATTTATAATCATGACTTTTAGTGACAAGAAAAATGTTCTGTGTCCGGGTGTTTATAATGTAATTATAGGTTCCCCCAGTTCATTACATGGTAAAATATCATATCATATCGCTAACTATGCTTACTATGGGGCCATGTAGTTAGTGTGATTGTCTGGGGATTAATGTGTTTATTCATTAAAAATAATTTTGGTGTGTGTATTATAAAACTAGATAAGAATGGCCCTATTGCTAGTAAACTCTACTAAGGTAAGTATGATAGGGCCATGTACATTAAATCTAAAGCCAAACATCATCTTCTGTTCCCAAAATTCTGGGTTTTTGAATGTGTATTTCTTTAAGGGCCTTAAGGGCCAATTCTTCCGAGACCATCACACTCTTGCTTTGGTTTCATCATCACTTACCATCATCAGAATGTCTTGACTCCTTAAGAGGTTTTCCAGCTGAGTTGGTGTAACATAGGGTACTAATAATAACAATTGTTATATTAGAATGACAATTTACTAAAGCACTGCCGCACCTTCTTTTCCATATAAATAAATTACTCGAACAGTACACACCCAACTATTTGTTAATTATATATAGCTAGCTACACATGTTTGTATATTTTGCAGACAACACATGGAATATCCTACCATAAATAATAACTTTGTATAAAACCAGGATTAAACCTAAAACCTTGTGGGCCACAATATACACTATACTGCAAAGATATTGAAAATAATTGTGTTCTAATATTATATTTATAGACAAAGTTCCTAAGTTTTTGGGAACCATGCTACCCAAAACAAACATTGTCAAGTTATTAACTTAACAATGTTAACATCCTGAGTTAAAACAAACATTTCAGATAGAAATTATACATTTTTACCTCATTATCTTACATTGTTAAGTGCATTGAGAGACAATCTTTAATCCATTGTTTCATAAAATTGTCTTTTATAAGAAAATTATCTTAGTTTGTATAGCAAAAATGCAGAATTATTAAATATTTAATATAAATTAAATTATTAAGCTTTTTTCACTGTTTGAAAACAGTCAGAAATTTCTTTCTAACAATTTAACAAACAAGGTCATTTTTATATTAAAAGAACCTTCACAAATTTATCCTAATTTAAACTAAATTAGGCAGTAAATTTTTCAGACACTAAAATATTTCACAAATAATTTTACTATTTTTCAAAATAAATCTTTCCAAATTACAAATTAGTTTTGTGAAAAATAAGTACATATTAAAGTATGAAGTACCTATAGTTAAACATAAAGTAAAAAATATATAAAAACTGTGACATTAAAAATGGACACAAGGTTGATACACTTAAAATATCTTGTTTCTGTTTTCATAGTATGAATGACCGTTTCATGACAAATGCAATACAAATAATGTATAAATAAAATGGAATAAAACTTCAATAAAAATGAATTGCAAACAGACATAGATATGACCTTGTAGCCGGTCGTTGACCAGTCACAGCTATATGTCAAATGAGACTTACAGTTAAATATATAGAAACTTGTATTTATTTAAAACAAATTCATTGCTTATGAGAAATACAAGGGTAAATTTGGGTGTTTTATAATTGAAAAAATATACCACTGTTTGCAGTTTCACCTCCGTCAATATTACCGAGAAAGAATCTTGGTTGAATTAATTTTGGTTTTATTTAGTTAATATCAATCAATAAGAACTAACTTTTTTTAATAAACTGATATTATACAGAGTTTTGCACTATCAGATTGAATTCTCACTTATAATTTTTAGACACTCCCAGAAGTTTACACAAGAATTCACAGGTGATATACAATGATGATTCATAGAATGTATGCTATAGAAAATATTATTTTGCAGATTGTGCAATATTACTACATGTATGCCTATCCTCATTTACATTCGAATTTTTACCTACCAATGTTTTCATTCAGAAATGAAAGCTGATTTGCCTGTATGACTCAGCTCTACTGCCTCCGGAGAGAACTCTAGTGGTAGTACTTGAACTCAGTAATCTAATTCATTCTTGCAATTTAAAAGGACTGCTTAATAGTCCGTTTTGCTGGTATTCTTTATTTTAACAATGATGTAAAAATACATTTATACAAAAGTCTCAGATTTTAATTAGTTGTTGTAAAAGGTTATTTGGCAAAATGGGTAGAAAATTATAATCTTACCTGTTTCAAACGTTCAACATCAGTGCGGGCTGGTGCAGCTGGATATGTCTGTGGAGTTGGTGTGGGAGGTTGCACGGGCTGCGGTTGTGGCTGCGAGTATGTCGGGTACTCCAAGTTGACATTCAGCATCTGAGCAGCATTATCTCTAGCCTCATATGCTAATCCTCTGATCTCAAGCTCAGATGCAGTATGCATTAAAGACTGTAGGTCCATCTCTTGAACATCTACAGATCCTTTATACATAAACTCCACCAGCAGGTTAATCTCGGAGAATGGGATCCCCTTTAGGATCACAATGGGATGCTGACATGGGTTGTCCCTAAGAAAAACAAGTAATTCATTGTTTAAAAGATGCAATCTTTGAAACTATACAAGTATATTGAACTTATTACTTGTTATATTGTAGATATTGCATCTCTGATACAACAAAAGTAGTGATATAAATATTTAGCTAAAGAAATGCATACTCTTTACATTAAAACATATTTTATACACTTTAAATGACTGAGAATTAATAACAATAAAAGGTAATCTTATCTCTGCTTTGCACCAACCAATGAATAAAAATAACTTACTTCACATAACAAAAAATAATGATGTCATGTTGAACAAATGAACCAGGAACATAAAAAATTCAATAATAAGAACTGTTGCAATTACTCATGAGACTAATTTAGGATTACTATGAAACTTACTTGAAAATTTGCTCGAAATAAGGGCTACATGCTGAAAGCACGAGCTTATGAGCCTTGAGAGTGCCATCTCTGCAGGAGAGCGTGACATCCGCGAGTGCCGACGACGAGTAGATGGTGGTGAACAGCTGGCTGAGGTTCTGCAGGTGGTTGTTCCACTTGAGGTGGAACGTCTTGTCGCTCACCAGGCCCTGCATCTGCACCCACACAATAATACACTTTAACACTGATCACTTTAACCACATTCGATGGTTAATCGACAAAAAACTAACTCCCCTACGATCGCCACATAAAATTATAATTAATACAACTTATTTTTAGAACGATGCCCGTAAAAAACACTATACGTACGCGGTATGACAGTGTAATATACTATAGTTACGCGCCGCCGACTGAATTTAGTTAGAGCTATAAAATTTTATTTATATTATTCAACAGAACAGATTTTATAACAAAACCCTTTACGAAATTAGTTTCTTACCTCGAATTAACGTTACCCACTTCCTAATTTTTCACAAACGACACCGAAACATTTCACAAAATTTTTAAAATAAAAATTAATGTTACACAGAAAGAAGCCGTGTCGTAAAAAACAGAGTGGGGCACGCTGTGGCCCCCTCCTTGCCCCGGCCCCCTCGCACACAATCAATATACGGAATATGAGAGCGCGGCGCGCCCCCTCGTCCCCCCCGCATGCTTTATTATACCGTAATTAATATACAACTTTATAAATGTATATTGTAACATTTATACTGTAGAACACTTTGCTACACAGAATAACTTACCGGTTTAATATTTAATACGATTCAAGACTTAAATTTTAAATGATAAATATTCAAATAAACACGTATTTTTAGTATTTAGTAGGTACTTCATAGTTTTTTTTTATGACGGTAGCAATTAAGTAACTGTTGCATATTTTTCTATAAAAAGGCTTGCTGTTGATATTTATTTGCTATAGTCCATAAATAAACACTAATTTTTAATAGCTTAAACCTAAATACCACACAAATTATCTAAATTAACATTACGATTATTATAAAAATAAATGAACCAGAAACCTTTCTATATTGTATAGCATACTACCCATGCAGACTGTTATTTCTTTTTGCTTTTATTTGATTTATTCTTTTCTTTGGAACGACCGTGTACAGCTCTAGACTACCTACATGGACGATGCATTCTTTAGCGGCTTAGTGTGCGTTTATGCACGATCTTAGTGTGCACAGTATCGATTGATGCTGCGTTTGCGTGTTGGTGTGAACACGGCTATGTGTGAGTAGGGCTATGTGTGTGAGTAGGGCTATGTGTGTTTAATTAAATCTATTCAGTAACAACAGTAAAATTATATGAATTAACTATATCGCACCTTTAATAATAAACTGAAATAATTCAAAATTTAAGATTGTTGGGAAAACGCATTTAAAGTTTTAAGAGTGTGACCAGGTCTACATTATTGCAAATAAAAAGAAGAGTGAATACTGTACAGTGATTTACTTTAGTAGTATACGTAACTAATGAAATTATCTATCCAACGGTATATTAATGGTGTTAATATTATTAGTATTATTTAAAATACAGGGATTTAAAAAAAACATTGAAGACTTAATTCGTTTTATGATTAAAATATTCAATTGTATCTAATATCTCGTGCGGTATAAAACATGTTAATGCGCTTTAATATTTAAACTTTTTTTTAATGTGCTTGCTTATTTAGATTTAATGCATTATCAATTTATTTAAAAGGAAACGTTTTGCTTTATTACTTATAGTAGATGTTTAATATTAAAGGACCGATGACGATTTCAAAGAAAACCTTGTCTGCTAAGGAAGTTGTGGGTTAATATAAGACAATTTAATAATGATATATTTTTTCATTTGTACTTTTATTGTTGAAACTAGTTTGGGGATGATAACAATTTTCGCAAAACTGTTGCAGGTATAGGTATTTCCTCTATCTTCTTCTGGGTATTGGTAGTGTATTGTCATAGTTCGGCACAAGACTTATTTCAGTGTAAGATACAAAATTTCGTTCATCCAGTAAATTATCAATTTTATTTTACTATTTTTGGAAAACTTACAGCTAGTTATAAATATATACAAAAACTATAGTTTAAAAACGGCCGATTAAAAGTTTTTAATTTTATTGGAAGCTCATTATATTGATTATAAGTTATAAGGCATCACTAGTTAAGTATATAGTTAGTGAAGTCTTAAAAGTAACTAAAGCAAAACATAATGTAACTAAAACACCTATTCAAAGCAGTATCCATGCTTATTGTTAATACTAGGTATATTATGTATACGTACCTATACTACACTTATTTGAAATGTGAAAAGGCTTAAAACAAAGTAAAAAAATAATATGACTTGGTCTCAACAAAGTCCAAGCTTTTAACGGATGAGCTATGCCCGTTCTTTTGTACACCTTTGGCGTTCTTAGATGGACTCAGACCGAATTTAAAGCCCTGGCTCGGAAAGTCCGTACTGCAATAACCTTCCATAGAATGCCTCCGTAGAATCATCTTTGATCGTCAGTAATGTGGCTGCATATCTCCAGGAAGTGTGGAGGAAGATGCCTACTTAGCGACAAAACCCTGCACAACAGAGAGATATGTGGCCTCTGAACCTATTTTATGGCGAAGGCGCACGTGAGGCGCACCCCTTTTGAATCTGTGCTTCGAGACATGATAGACACCGGCGGTGCTAAGCATTTCTGATCGTGACACCGTATGTAAAGAGAAAGAGTTGCACGGAAGGTTTTACAAGGCTCTACACGAGCCATACGTGGACCTTAAAGCCTCCGTGCATTGCCTTTACGCTTCATTGGCGCTTCGGGGACCTCTTTAGGATACAGGATCTTTACGATACAGGATCAGATCATCAAGACGAACAACTACCGGAAATACATTATGAGCGATGGCACAGTGGACGTATGTCAAGCTTGCCGCCAATCTGGCGAGTCCCTCAGACATGTTGTTTAGGGTTTTTTGGTTCTTGCTAAAACTGAATATCTGCATAGACATACCTAACCAAGCAGCTTAGAGAATCTTGTCTCGATCAAGAGCTCCCTCTGAAATACGGTCTCAGGAATCATAAACTGCCTTATTACCCGTACACGCCGGAGACCATTATTGAAGAGGGTAGCGGTTTGCTGGGATTGGCCCCATTCTAACGAATATCGTGTTAATGGACCGATCGTCGTCTAAGGTACTTTTGGTGGACAGTACTATACCGCATGACGAGAATTTTGTGAAGGCCGAGACCGAAAAGCAATGCAAGCGCTTGGACCGTGCACAAGACGTGACCGAAATGTGGGAAGTTATGTCCACCGAAATCATTCCGGTAGTAATATCCGAAAAAGGTTTGATCCCAGCCAAAATGGTTAGACATCTTGAATCGCTCGGATTGGTGCAGCGGTGGTTCGCTTACAGCACGCATGCAAAGAGTGGTTTTGCTGGAGACTGCCCGAATCATTCGGCGGTTTTTGTCTCTCATGACCTGAACCCCGACCGACTGGTCAGAATGTAAAGTATTTTTTAACTGCCGAAGTAGTAGTAGTTTTTAAAGTCGAAAACAATATTATTTATAATTTTACTTAGAACGTTATTCTTATCCTGTTTAATGCATTTCGAAAAAGATGGCGCATTTAGATTTCTCACTTTAAGGTGCATCAGATTTTGTGATTAGCTCCACGATTCTTCGAGCTCTCCATGACGACGTCATAACAAAGAAAATTTATAGGTATCCGATTGACCTAAAAAAAAGAATCAGTTCAAATATTTAGAAACAAAATGAACTAAATACGAATACATCATAAAAATTTGTTTATATTTAACAAAAAAACGTAGCAACTCATACAAATTCGTATAACATCAAATACTCTTTAAACATAAACTGAATCAATTCTGAATATAGCAATTTCAAATAACACTTTTTAAAAAGAAAATGCAATAACTTTGAAATATTCACTTTAATATTAAAATTCAACCAAAGCGAGCACTTAGCTGTTAATCAGAAAACGCACTATTAGGTGTTACACAGCCCCGTACACGTCGATCCAGTAACTTTGTTGGTGTAACACTGAATGGTGTCACTTTTTGACTACCCTACTGGTTCACTCAGTTAAAACGAAAGAGACGGGTGATCTATTATCTCACTTCTACTTATGCAAATCGAGTGTCTGTAAGACTGATCGTAATCTTTTCACGGTTTTAATGCGTTTTATGATGAAAACTCAAAATACCTATTTTTTGAGTTATTTCGTTTTATTATTAAAGGTGCGATATATTCGGGGTAGATAGATAGAAGGAAGAGAGCGCATGAGCAAAGGAATGAATATTAAATGGAATATTTAGGTAAGTAATAAACTTTAGGAGGTAGCTGGAAGGCGAGTATCGACTTGGTCTTGGCATGGTAGCGTGAGAGGATAGTTAAATACCTGCTACGGCATTTAATATTCTTTATCTTTCCTTAGTTAGATATTTAAGAATCCTAAAGACTGATAGCTTTTATAATATAATATAAGTACCTACTTAATAATAGGTGTGTAGGTATTCCTCTTAGTTTATTAGTAGAAAAAGCATATAGTACCTTTTTACCTTTATAATAAAACTTGCTTACATTACACTTGACTTGATGAGTTAAGTATATGCACCATGTATTAATACTTAAATACTGTACCAGTTGTAAGGTCATACATCTAGTATTTTTTTTAATTACCTATACGAATTCTTTCTAATTATTAAAATCCTTAAAACTAACACATAGATAATACATCTAACATATGATATAAACCTAACATAAACCTACACATAAAAAAGACAAGTTGTCTGAATCTAATTTTAGTTATGGTGTACTCCGCTAGATGTCCAACAAAAAACCTTCAAAGAATTGTCAACATATTATTATTTAGAATTTATTTGATAAGAATATTCTATTTTTTTGTCAAATGTTTAAAATGTTTATATTATATATATTGGTTTTTATTGGTGAAAATATAACATGAAACAACTTCCTACCTACACTGCGTTCACGTTAGACAAATAAAAGACAATAATATAATATTTTTATGAGAGCATCAGAAGTTATTTCTTTGAAGTATCCTTGGCATGTCATGTCACAACCTTTTTATTGTACATAAACCTTTTATATTTTAAAATAACCTTTTTAAAAAGTCTTTCTGCATTTATTATCTATAGCAAAAAATTACATTGTTTGGTACGGGCACGTTCAGATATTAAGCCCGACGACATAGTCGATCACACAATTTAGAAGAACTCAAATCAACTACCTACTTAAATACCACATAAATAAATAGATGTTTTATACCAATAAATAATCTTACTCTTACTAATATTATAAATGTGAAAGTTTGGATGGATGGATGTTTCTTCCTCAATCACGACAATGGCTGAACGGATTTGGATAAAATTTGGTATAGCGATAGAGTAAAGTCTAAAATAGCGCATAGGCAAATTTTTGTCCCAACTTTTCCGCGGGTTTAGAGTTTGTGCGGGTAAAACGGAACAAAACAGCTAGTTGGAAATAAGTTAAAAGCTAATTATACAGTGACAGTACAAAGTGAAGTACTTTTTTATAAATTAAAATAGCACTAAAGATACTTTTTAACCGGATTTTATGACGTTTATATATTTCTGACTACGTTGAGGAAAATATAAAATCCGGTCAAATAATATTTCATTCATTGAATCGTTGAAACTTAAAATATCCCTGAACAAGTTACAAGGCAGTCGCCACCTTTATACCTAATACTCAGAGGAAACAACATTGACATATTACAATAAAATAAAATAACTATTTTTAGGTATAACTATTTCCTCGTCTTTTGATCTTGTCAACGATTCCTAAATTGACCAATAACCGTAAAACAGTAGCAAAGTTGACAGACAGTTTGATAGATATTATCTGAGTGGGTGCTTCGCAGCCGCATGAGGTACTATCCGAATAACCCCATTTTGAAACAATGTCGGTAAAGCGACCGACTTGTGTGCGGATCCTATTAAGGAACTTCCAGGTTGGGTAAGGCTGGTCGAATCCCTGTGCCAGGTTCGGCTCGTTAAACTTAGCCAGAATATGGCCTAAGTTATCCTCATCTCCAGAGTGGTAAGCGTGCTTCTTCAGGGGTCAGGTGGGTGTATTTGTTCTAAGAAAGCTGTTTCGGTTCTTAAGATGGGCTGCCGCCGTGCCCCGCCGCTGCCGCCGCCAGTAAGAAATGCCCATAAATGTGTCTTGTGTTTTTTTCTTGTATAGATTTTTCCGTTGCGCTAGCTATTTCTCGACGGATGCTAGGTGCAACAATTCCTGATAGATGGTATAGTTTTTGGAAAGAAGTTGGCTGCAGTTTGAGGCATGTTTAAGGCAGCCTGTTATTGTACGACAAGTTTCATTTAGTTCAACGTCGACTACCTTAGAGTGAGCAGACTAATGCCATACTTGGCAGGCATATTCACCGGCGGTGAAAGATAGCGCCAGGCCTGTTGTGCGGAGGACTCATGGAGCCCAGGCGGAAACCATAATGGCTATCGCTTAGGAGCTCGTTGGTCTCGAGATTTGCCAGGATTCGATTGTTCAATACACGTTCAATGACTTTGCAAAGTATGGAAGTGATTGAAATTGGTCGATAGTTGACAGGATTGGCACGGCTTCCCTTCTTCGGTACTGGCTGTACGTCAGCAAGCTTACAGAACTTGGGGACCTTGCCGGATTCCAAAGAAAGTCGATAGAGCCGCTTCAAAACGGGCGACACTAGCTGGACACTAGCTTTTTTGTCGTCTAGGTGCAGCAAGCATTTAAGAACCTCCTTTTGGCGAATGTGAACGGTACCCATTGTAGGTCCGAACTGAGGTAATTGGGGTAGGATTTTCCTCGGCACACTAGACTAGAATTTTCTGCGGAGACTCTATCAAATAAATCTGCTTTCTCCTTAGCAGTGTGGGCCAGAGAACCGTCAGGTTTCCTCAGTGACGGGCGATAAAAGTTTGTTTCTACCGACTTGGCAAGGGACCAGAAAGCTTTACTTCCCGAAGGGTATGCTGCTATTCTGTCTCCGATACGGCCTTTGTGGGCAAAATGAGCTCTTTTGATCTCCTATTTGCAGGACTTGGCGGCAGCATTATATCTTTTCTTAAGTACGAGCGAATCAAGGGCTTTCGCTTTTCAACGGCACGGCAAGCAGTATTAAACCATGGGTGAGCTTTGGTTTCAAGGGATAGGTCAGCGTGGGGAGTGTAGTACTCCATTGCTTGAACTATCACACTTGAGACAGCATCAGCGCAGCATGATGGATCGGTTGATGTAAAACAAGTTTAAGATGCAAAGAAATGTCGCATTTCATCCCAATCTGCTGACTTGTAATGCCATACTCGCCTGGAGCCTTTTGGGTGGTTGTCAAGTGGCGAGTACAGCGATACAGATTTTACCACACAGTGCTCGGATGTCTCTAAAGGTGCAGTGACCGACACCGAATATCTGTCAGGATCAGTTGTCAGCAGAAGGTCCAAGCAATACGCAGTGTGGCCAGCAACGTCGGGAATGCGCGTAGGCTCGTTGACAAGCTGTGAGAGACCAAATGTCAGCGAAAACTTAAAGGTCGCCCTACCAGCATGATCAGTGTCCTGATACGGGTATAACCACTGCCCGTGGTGAGCACTAAAATCCCCCTGGAACACCAACTGGGCTGTGGGAAAACGTTGCTGAATCTTATCTGCTGTATTGCCAAGGTATTCCATGAGCCTCGTTGTGAACAATAGATACTTGCGTAAACCACTTGGTCTAGGCCGGTATCTATGTGAACCCACATGACTGAATGGTCCAGCACTTCCAAGTAACGGAGTTGCTGATAACAGATCGCGTCACTGGCATACATGCACATCCCGGCATGCGGGAAAAAAAGACTCCAGGATATAGCGTGGGTAACCAAGGCATGCCGAGTCTGACGGATCGCAGATCTCCGTCTCCGTTAGAAAGAGTAGGTGGGGTCTCTCCGTCTCAAGATGGTGGTGGACATCGTTCAGATTGGAGTGCACTCCTCGGATGTTACAGAAGTGCACTTTGAGGGAGCGGAAGTGCAACCGCTGTTGAACCGTACTCTTTTTATTAAGAGTTCGGTTTGCGTGTCTATTTCTTAAATGGAATACACATGATTGGGTTTCGGTAGGATTTGGCTTCAAAGCATTAGCGTTGTAGAACGCGTCTAGCGCTTCCAAGGATTGTTCTAAAATAGTATCTGCTTCTTCGAAACTTGGAGTTTGGGCTGCTAAGACTAAATCGTCTGCATTAAGGAATTGTTTGGTATCTGTCAGGATGGGTTGGACATCTGTATGAATGTTAAACAAGGTTGGGCTCAGAACACTACCTTGCGGGAGGCTATTTTTAAACAACGCCACCGGCTTCTACCATTGCCTAGAAGAATCTAGATGAAACGGTTGCATAACAATTCACGGAGGATAGATAGAAAAATCATTTATTTGCCAAAAACAGTAACACACAATTCGGAAATATTGAAAAGTACAAGAGTAAACCAAAATCGAAAATGAAAAGAAATCGCAAGTAAAACTATTTTTAAAATAATATTAACAAAAAAAAAACGAATTTAGTAACATTACAATAATTTAGTAATATTATTTATTAATATTATTTTAGGAAACCAATATTGTTTTTAAAAAAGTGAGTTTTTATTAGGAGCTTTTTAATATTCATTGTGCCATAGGCTGCCATCAAGTCAACAAATACAACACCGGTAACTCTTTGAGCTTCACAGCCATCCTCAATGTGTTGGACTAGTTGCTGGTGTTTGACTGGTGCAAGATTTTCGACTTCTGAGACCTGCTTGTTCAGGAATGATTTTCGTTCTATTATAGGCTTCAGTCTATTTAGTAGAAATCTTCCGAATAATTTAAAGGTGTGGTGTGACATAGTAGGGATATTCGGCGGTAGCTTTTTGGGTCTGAAGGATTTTCCCAGCTTTAAAGAGAGCCGTGACTTTTACCTGTCGCCAGAGCTTCGGGATTCTACATTTTGTAAGTAGTTCAGCATATTTAGAAGCCACTTCACTGCTTTTGGTCTAAGATGTTAATGTTACTCTGTAGTTATATTGTCAAAGCCACAAGCATTACCAACTATAAGTGATTTTATGCAATTGATTGAATCAGGCGTTACTTTGCGGAAAGCTATGACAACTACTTTAACAAAGTTACCTTGCTAATTCCGCGACTTGTACTTGCACTAGTAATGCAGGATTTTTGTGCGTTGGTTCACCGCCCTCCCTCCCTCAAACAAGAAGCAAGAAATGCAATGAACACCACTGACCTCTATATTTACCACTGGACTGGCTGTTCCGTAAGTTTGACAGCTATTTTTTTGTGCCTATTTGAAGCGCCACTAGCGAGTAGCGAGTGTCCGCAGAACAAATTTTGACGTATATTGCAAGTGGCCGCCAGAGAAGTGCTTGCTTATTGTTAAGTGATTTTATATTTTTTAAACATTAATTCGAATTTTATGTTGTTATTGTTATAAGCATTATATAAAAGTTATCAAGAATGAGGACATGTGTATATTGCAAGCGACTAGTTTTAGTACCAGGGACACTCGCTACGTCCGACAGCGCCAAAATGGCGATTATCAAACGGGCACAAAAGCACTTTGACAGCCGCCAGTCCAGTGGTAAATATAGAGGTCAGTGAATGAACACACACTTGGAAACTGTAACTCACACCACAAGCTACCACCGACACGTGTTTCGCTTCAAACAGAAGCATCTTCAGGGTACAACGGCCACCCTTCGGTGGTCGTTGTACGAAAATCGAAGTGGACGAAAATCCTGCATCTTCTGCATCAAGGTAACTTTGTTAAAGTAGTTGATTTTATGCAATTATTAAGTACAGACGGTGTTTTCATTCAATTGAGTTGTACTGGTTTACGGTGACTGCGCTGGGTAAGTCGCTTTGTAAGGGCTATCTGTGAGTTTATTGATAGTATTTAAATTAACTTTAGAAACGGGATATTTACCATGTTTTTCATTTATTTTGAGTTCTCGATATTTCGGCACTGTTACAAGCGCCATGATCACGACGGTATACAAATGAAAAACGACGGTAAATAAATGAAAAACATGGTAAATATCCCGTTTCTAAAGTTAATTTAAATGTTAATGACCATGCCAGTTTAAAAACTTATATTATTGATAGTAGCCCATGCTCGTTTATTATTGTGATTCATATCAACATTCATCACGAGATAAATCTATTTAGTATTGCGTCCTTCTTGCACTAACTGAAGCAGCTTTTCTCCGGATAATAGTGTATCTTTGCATATCTCGGTCTCCGTGATGCAGTGGTATAAACGCTTCTGCGCCAATCGTGAGGTCGTATTACTTTGTAGTTGCTCGTAGTCGTCTTTATTTTAAACTGTATTCATTCATAATTTAGAGTAACCATGATTTGCTTAATATGTCAGCGAATATATTAATATCGTTGACCTATACCTTTTTTTTCAAGAATCGTTTCTTTAAATCATACTTGATGTGTGAAAAAATATGGCCGGTGACTAAAACACAGCCCTGTATATCTATTTATATTCTAGGTTCCCTCTTATTACGCTACATGGTATCTCATAATAGGAGCTTTGCTTACTTTGAGATCATGTGATTGTCTGGGGATTTTATTTTATTTTTTATTTATTATTTCTGCAAAGGGATCATTTTCGAACAGTTTTCGTAAACGCTGAGGACCTCAGCAGAAACGCGATTTAATCCAGATATATATTATGGTCGGCAGCCTCTTAGGATATTTTGGCCTGAAGATTTGCGAATGATCTCAATAAAGGAGTCAAAGTTCTACGAAACCGCTGGAAGCTTTTAAATTTTTCTATCAACGTGAATAGAAAAAGCATCCCAGTTGGCTTTACTAAAGTTCGACGTCTAAATTGACCATTTTAGGTCTGATTGCGCTATTAACTTGTAAAGCGCTCGTGCGAACTAAGGCTTAGAGGTTGGTCCAATTTAAATGGTTGGTTCGGTGGTTTATACACCTACAGATGACATGGTGCAGTTTTGAATATCAATTGTGATTATCTCAATATTGTTTAGGTTAGGGCAAGCAGGTTAATGTTTAGTCCAGTAAAAATAGCACTGCCACCGTATTTTGCGTGTAGAATTTAGGCAAATAGCAACATCCTTTGTATGAGTGGACGTTGATGTTGTTTGCCTCAATTTGTTTCTTGACCACAAAGCACGTCACATTGAGAGTTATTAGATAGATTTTAAGGAGCACTGACTTGATGTCAGAAAACCCTTCGATGTTAATTGATATAATATAAATACGCGTACAATATAAATATAAATACGCATAATTTTAATACTGATTTAGTCTCACTTGACTGGGAAGCTGTAATAAGGGAACGATCTGTGGATGCTATGGTCATTAAATTTACCTCGATAATACTGGAACTGTACGATAGACATGCTCCGGTTAAAAATGTGCGAATAAAGTACCAAGGATCCTTGCCTTGGATCACAGATACAATCAAGTTCATGATTAAGTTGCATAATGAAGCCTACAATAGGTAAAAAAGAACCAACACAGAAATACATATCGGCAATACTAGGTATAAGGATCTCAAAGAAACTTGTAGGTCAAAGCATATGCTTTGAAAAGTGAGCTTATTATAATGACTGTGTAAATTCAAATGTAGGAAACAGTGCGCTATTGTGGAGAATAATAAAAGAAAAGATCTTCATAGACCCAAGTAAGTGTGAGCACCTACCTAGGACACTTCGATAATCCTAACAGTATCAATAAACACTTTTTAGATCTTCCTGACTACAACGAGGAGTCTACTTTTGAAACCCGCCTTTTTCACTGCGGCCGGTTTCAGAGATGCATATTTCCAAGTATATCATGTCAGTGAAGTCAATCAAATGCAATCGGATATGATGGTGTGACTAAGAACATGCTTTTGCTCACATTCTAAGCATTTTTGAGCATAAAAAAAATGTGGAAGACAGGTTTAAAGAGGATGTTGAATGTAGTTCTGAGAAGAACTTTTGTGGTTCTGTAAAGAACCATTGCCTCTAATTTAAGTTGTGGGAATCATTGTGTTGACCTGCGCTACTCTTTTGTCAGTCGCCAATGTGGCTGATTATTTATAGTAAATTATTAGGCCCGCTGCATTCCGGGTACGGTGCGTTCAGGTTCAGTCAAATTAAGGTTCGACGAACAATGCAAAATGTCACGGCATGGACGACATGACGTCTGTCAGTACGCTCGTCAGCTGTTTGTCATAATACTGTTGTGTTGTCTGTCTTGTCCGCGCATTTTGCTTGCAAGCGAGTGGCGCAGACCCAGTCAGAACGGGCGAGTGTTCGTGTGGCGCAGTTAAAATTTAGATATCGTCTGGCATTGACGTTATTGTGTTCTACGAAATATTTCGATTGTAGTAAACAAACAGTACCTCAAACTTATATTCGATATCAGTAAAATCATTTTAATCTGTACTTAACCACTATTCTTCACAAGCTTATCTGATCAAGATTGAAAAATAATGGAAAAAGCACCTACCCTTACGATAAACAGTCCTAATGTGAAATATACAGAGGACTACATTTATGCTGACTATGATTATGAAGAGACTTTAGTCACCAGGACGGCTAACGAGATCGTGGTAAGTTGTATTTCTCTTATACACTAGCCGCTGTTTGCCGGCCGGCATGTTATTGATCTGTAGATTTGTCTGGAAACGTATGGAACCATGCCTTATGTTGTGTTTTGTTTGGCGTAAACTTTCTGTAGTTTTAGACTTTTTGTGATAAAACTACATGAAATTAAAACGAATTGATGAAAATGTAACTGCAAGAGCCTATACCTATGCTTAAAATAATATTGGTGATCTGGTGGAACTTATTAGAATGAAGATAAGTTAAAATATTTACACACAGAATTGAGACCAAATGAGACATTTCTGTATTATTTATAGACAAGTTTTTATGGTTTATCCTCCTTATACAATGCATTAATATCAAGTGTTATGAGGATCACAGGGAAAAACAAAATGAATTCATAAAGAGTCAGAAGCAAATAGGTGTACAATAGGTATAATTTTTAGCTTGTTATGTAGCAGATATACTTATTGTTGAACCTGGTCAATGGATTCCAGAATCACATTGATTATGAATGAATTTTAAAAAACAAATGTTGAACTTCATTGAGACAGTTACTTTCCCGCCCTTCTGCATACCTGACCACATTCTTATTTACTAGTTAGACTTTGCTTAATTCTAATTTTAATTTAAATTGTAACCTCAAAATAGAGAAAAGATCTGCAATTTTTTTATACAAAAATACATTTAGCATATTTTTTTCGAAAATTCAGAACTACTGTAAGTTCAAACAAAGTCTGAACTTACTAGTTCAGACTTTGTTTTGAAAGAATCATCAGTAATGTACACACATGTTCAACTTAGTTTACAGTTCCTGTTGGTGACCTCTTCACATTGTTTAACAAATATCATACTGTATTGAAAGAATGATTGCTGAGTTGAGGTGTCATATTACTGTAACTTGTTGGTTGAAGGAAGATTTTCAATGTGTAATCAAATCTCATTAGCAGGTCTTTGGCCTTTGTCTTTGGTAAAACTGGGTCAAAAACTTTTTCAACATTTCTGCTAGCATCAATAGATGGCTATTGAATAACATTAGAAGTGGTTGCATTACTCCGTAAAAGTTACTGCTTTATTTTGAATGACATTCCCATGTATTCTCCAGCTTTATGGATGAAACAGTATGAAACTGGTACTATTCTGAGCAGTGGTCAAAGAGGTTCTGGTACATGCTCTTCCACCTAGCAATGGAACCAATAGCACACATCAAAACATTTTTGTGATATTTAGGCCAATTCTCTAAATGGTTAGATATGTTCATTTTGTTTTATTTAGTCGGGTAATGAGGAGCAGGCAGACAAGTAAAACAAACATGGACTGTCAACACACTAGCATTTAATTCAATTTCATAGGTCTCGTGGTCACACACAGCCACAATAATCAACATAACAAGTTTATAAAGAAGTTCATGACATTTACAAATCACAAAGAAAATACTCAGCAATCAAACTCAAATATTCTTTATTTTGTAAGTATTTAAATACATTTGAAATAAGTCAAACAATTTACAAATTGAACTGAATCTACCACCACTTCGGAAATTCGATCTGTTGAGAAGAAGTGGCAAGAAACTCAACAGCAATCAACTTTTAAAAAACAGAAAAAAAATACACAATAATAATGAATAGTGGAGCTTTGCTAAGAACTTTATACATGTATGATAATTTTTAATTACTGTAGTGCAGGGCCCCTCTTCCCTGGTGATGAAAAGGTTTAGGCTGTAAATCACAGAGCAAAGAATAGCTTCGGACAAACAAATAAAAACAGCTTTATAAGTATCCACCTGTAAGTGGCTTCTTAACATGCCTGCTAAAACATGGAAGTCTAGGCGCCACCAAAACATATACTAAGTATCTATACTAACTTAATTGTTTGTTTTTTTGTTTGTTTGTTTGTATGCCCTAATGTCAGATACAGACTGATGAAGATGAAGCAGTTTTCACACAACACTTATCCTTAAATCGATTGAAGAATTAATATTAAATATTTTTGGAATTTTATTATATAAGCATTCACATTGACCCATGAATGAGTTAGAGACTTTCTGGAGTCTTAAATTATATTTATACATTAGACTCAGAGGTACTAGATAAAAACGTAGACGACGAAACGTTATACGACGACGTTGATTCTTCAGAAAATGAATTTTGAGTATTAAGGCGAGGATTTTCGACCGCAGTAGGCATTAACGCTATATGGGACTGCGTGGCGGGCAGTCGCGTAAATGAACACGTCAGCGCACAGAAATGTCACAGTATAATTAATAGCAGTAATATAGTAGCCTATACCTATGGTGTGCCTTGTTATACGAAATTCGTTTCTACGATGACTAAAACTTATGTCAAGGATGATATAATAGAATCTATATTTTTTATTTATCTGGATTTAGTATTGCGATACTATTTTATTTTTTATAAATATTGTAATTGCCATTTTATAGATGAAATCTTTTTAAATTTATATCCTTACTGAATTCTGTTGTGAAAATCGTGCTATTTTGACTTGAAAGTATATCGTGACGTTCATTTATAACTTTCATAAATTATTTGTTCCAAAATTCATTAAAATCAGATAAGTAGGTAGTTGAGATCTTTTACGTAAGCTTTTATCTCTCTCTCATTCCAATCCAATAGGGCTGGTGTTTGAAAAAAAGTAGGGTTTGGGAGCTATTTTCATTACTAATTTTCTACAAATTGGTCGGATGGTTTGGCTGAAATAAAGGAACAGAAAGATAGACTTTCGCATTTATTATTTAGTATGGATCCGTTATTTAGTCACTACAACACGAGTTAATTTCAGCTAAATAATGTAGTGTGAATGTTACAAATAATTATTTTTTTTATGAAATGAAATTCAATCCACCCCTTCGGAATGTGCACCTGTTTACAAGAAGTAGTAAATTTGTAGTAGTTAATTATATCAAAAAAATAGTAATGTATGATTATATTCTTAAATGTCTATGTATCGTCATAATGTATTAGCCGTCTAATCTATAAAGCCGAAGGGTTTGTCTGTTTGAACTTTGAACTAGATTATTCGTGAAAGAATATAATTTATATCTGATCGGTTCTTACAAGATGTTACTAAGTTGATGTATAAAGGTCCAAAACACTATATTTTTAAAAAACATAGCATATGAAAGTTTAACCACAAAATACATAAAAGGTGACCAATTTAAACTAACTTTTAACACTGTGAAATTATAACTATCTGGAATCATAATTTCAACACACAGGAAAATTGGTGGTAGATGCCATCTACATTCCCTTTCAAGAACGAAGTAAGTACTTTTTATATATTAATAACTAGGTACATCAAAAGAATTGTAGGTGGCAGCATTACTCAAAAACATATTTGTTGAAATTATAAAGATACCAAACTAATTTGATATCTGGAACTTTTGAAATAGAGTCTATTTTACTCGTGACGAAAATAAATACAAGAAGGTATTTTAACGGACAGACATTTTCAATCCATTATTTTATTTGACGTTTAAGTACAGGCAAAGCAATATTATTTGAACGTAACCCATTCAAACAAATTAACTAACAAATTAACTGATATTCTTTTCGATATTAATAACTAATACCCATCTTAATCTCACCATCAGTGCTAATGTCTTATCAGCACTCATCAGTACCTATAAATTACCATTAGTACCTATCAGTAGTTACCCATCTGCACCGATAAACACCTATGAGAAGCCATCAGCACCTATCAGTACCCATCGGAACCCAATAGCATCTCTCAGCATCCTTCATTACCCATCAGCACCTATCAGCACATCTGAGCACCCAACCTATCAGTACTCAACAGCATCTATCAGCAACCATCATTACCCATCAGCACCTGTCAGCACCCATCAGCATCTATCAGCACACATCAAAAAGAACACCTCTATAATATACAACTTTGCATAGGTGTTCTTATATAATATTATATATCCCATAACTTTGAGGTTTTGTTCCTTACTTAAAAAATAATACTTTTTGCCAAAGAATATGTGGTTCAAAAGTGCATACTTTCCAAGATATCCTCGGTCTTAATATAATGAGTTCTAAAATATCACCCGTGTAACATCTCATCCACTCAATAGACGCGTGTCACTGAAGTCATACAATAAACAACAAAAACATTTTAAACGTTGAGGAAAGTTGCATACAATGTACACCGCAAAACGTCGGAAACTGTACCTACCTGTGCATAGCGATAAAAAAAGAGTAGAAAACGCCACGTTGTCATACTTCGCATAAAGTTTTTTTGGCTTAATTGAATTATTTTGCATGAAAAATAAAAACCAAAAGAAAATTGAAAAATTATTCACATGTTATTTGATTCTATTACATGGCCCCATCAAGACCCTAGAGTTATGGGAAATCAAGCAGAACATATTGTACATAATATACATGGCAATTTTTTTTAATGTCATTTGGGGGTAAAGTTTTCTTAATAATAGAGATAGCAAATTCTACTCCATAAAACATTCCTTTATTTTAGGAAAAATTAAAACTGTATTCAAAGAGTTTTCAAAAACTCTCTTCTTCACCCAGGAATCGAACCGACTTAAATCTAAAAATGAAGATTTCATGGTTTTCCTTTCAATGAATTAACCTAGTATGTGAGAGAGATTTTATTCTTGTGATTGGCTCTAACGAACCACACAATAAAATTACAGGGTGTAATTTTTACAGATTTTAGTCGGTTTGAATCCCAGGTGAAACGAGTGAATTCTTAAAAATCTTTGAAAGCGGTTTTATTTCTGTTCAATAATAAAGGACAGTTTCTTTGGAGTAAATTTTGCTATCTCTTCTTTAGAGTACTTTCCCTCCAGATGGCATTAAAAATTACACCCTGTATATTTATCGATGTGCACCTATCAGTATCTACGTTGGAATTGATGTGGAGGGGCAACCCACAAGAGGTGATGCGTTAATATTAACCCTGTATACGTACGTATAGAATAATAATCCTCCTTTTGTTTTCGTCGGGTGATTACGTAAGAAAAGATTTATCGCAAAAAAAATTATATGCTTTTTTGCACTTGTTGTCTAATAAACTTAAAAAAAAATATCAGAGACAAGTTTTTAGCTCTATATTCAGAAGTAATAATTGTTTATAATACTCCTTTAATTTATCAATCAAAATATAAAATGTGACTTAACAAAAATTAAATGATTAAATTGTCGTACTGTTATGTGTACGCTATGGTCAAAAAGACGATCAATTACGCGGGAAAATCGGGAGCAAAAGCGACACAGGTCCTACCTCCATGACGCCTCGCGTGGTACTGAATTGTATCGCATCGTCGTCTTTATTATATTATATTATATTATATTAGAAAAAATAGAACGGTTTAAGAAAGAAATTATCCAAATAAATTAATTTTATGCTACATTACCAATATTATGACGAGTTTTTGTAAGTATAAGTTTGATATTCTCTTAGAATATCGGAAAATCACTTAAAATTTTCATCTTTTTCGTAATTTTTTATGATCGAGTAAAGTTTTCAGTATCGTGTTTTGATCCACAGATTTATAAAATATATTAAACAAACTTCAACATATATTTTTATCCGATCCAGACAAACAATATTGGCCGGTTGTAATGAGTTTGAAAACGCATAGATTTCGCGAATGGGGCCCTTAAGTGGAATGAAAGTAATCAAAAACGCAGAAAAAAATAAAATTAAACAATATTATTTTGCTGACTCTCAACTCGCCGAATCGGTTCGAATTGACAGCTATGACGTCACAATATGGCGCTAAGCCAGTCCTATTCTCATTTGAAACGCATAATGTTCTGTGTGCAGGCTCGTCCGTACCGGCGGTCGCTGAGCATCCGCACGGGGCGGCGCGTGGGCAGGGTGGGCGTGATGCTGGTGGGCTGGGGCGGCAACAACGGCTCCACCTTCACCGCCGCCGTGCTCGCCAACCGCCACCAGCTCTCCTGGAACACCAAGAATGGGAAGGTTGATGCTAATTGGTGAGTTTAGATTCCCTTACTTTTTCAGTCGTAGACCTGTTGCCATGTTTTATGGTATTGGGTAGACCTTACCTGATACTGGTTTTTTTATTTAGTAAGCATCCTGCAGATTAGAAAATGTAATTAACTTTATAGGTACTTTTATGAATACTATGCAGGGTTGATTTGTAGTCACTGACAAAAATTTTTTACACAATAAGTATCATTTACAGAAAGGATTTTTGCAAAAAAAAGTTTTTTTTTTTTATAAAGAAGTTAATATATCCGCTAACATATTAAGCAAACCATGGTGACTCTAAATAACCATTAAAATAAAGACGACTACGCGCTACTACAAAACATTTTGTAGTACTTCGTCGTAGCATTATCAATAAAATACCGCTTCCTAGTAGCTATGTTCATCAACAGCGACTATTTTCAAAAAAGTTTGTGGTTCCATATTTATTCTTTTTGTACCGAGCGACGCTAAAATAAATATGCAGGTACGTTTATATCGTATCAAAGAAACTAACATTAACTGGTGACTAAAAACAACCCTGTATATATTTTTATATTATAAGATCATGGATCCCCAATTTTTATTAGCTGATGTAGACCCCTTGCAGTTTATCATAGACCACTTTTGGAATCACTGGTTTACAATCTACTTAAATCTATCAATCAGCACTGTCAATTACCTCTGTACAAACGGTGGTAAATTAAATTTATAGGAAAGTTTGAATCTATTTCAACTTTTATAACAACATTTCTATGTTTAAATTAGCATCATGGTCGTTTTACCGAACACATGAGCACTCCGTGGAGCAGAGCAGTAGTCAAGTGTTCAGTAGAGGCGTGAGAGCTTATGGGTTTGAGTCCCAGCTGGTTTAGGCTTAGGACGTCTTCATAATCAATTTCCAGCTGGTTACATGGACAAACACCCTACCTGTTTCATAAAAAAAAATATATATAAGTAAATCTATTGAGTTAAATTAATTGTGATTATTATAAGTAACACACAGATCCAAAATGAAAACGCGACGTATTTACGATATTATATGATATATACCAACATATTTTAAATTAAAAGACCTCTAAATTATCATCATTGTCTGGCATCTAGTTATTCCACCACTGTGGATGCCGTCGTGTTGTCGAAGGCCGTCCAGGTTCTATCCAGAGGCCTTTGGATGAGTCCGCCCTGGAGCACCCGTCCGGGTATTACTGCCATGGCCACAGTTTTTTAAGCATTATTGTTTTAAGGAGAAATCTCAGTGAGCTAATCCTGTTCAAGGCTTTAGTCTGCAACGGATCATTCATCCTTCAATACTTCACAATGATGTTCATGATCATAAAAAGCTATAAACCAACATGTTTACTTTAACTTAAACATTAATATAGAGCGCTTTCCGTAAGTAAGCACGGGCATTAAAGTTAATGCTTTACACCAATTCAGGCTAAAATTCTCCATAGTTTCAATGTTTTTGACTGTAATGGATTAGTTTTTCCTTATGACACTCAACTAGATATGACATCAATAAAATTGAATTATCCTTATTGTCCAGTGCCCAATTTGTCGGTTGTGATGCGGATTCTAATAAACAACAGCTCGTATTAAAAAAGCATTTTAATACGAGGGTGGATTGCGAAGTTCGCGGCCTAATATAGATAGAGTTGTCATATGACGTAGGTCACACTAAAAGTTTTGCGTAACTTAAAAAAAAAACACATTATCAGCAAAATATTGTGTTTATTGCTTTTCAAAATACTCTCCTTTACATTTAAATATTATTTCATGTGGTGAAAGCATTTTTAAAACAAGAGGTCCACAGATCTGAAGGCATATTTTCTACTTGCTGATTGAACGCTATCACTATCTCTTCGAAGTTGGTAAAAGTGTAACCCTCATCAAGTCTTTGATTTTGGGGAAATACAGAAATCACATGGTGCTAGGTTGGGGCTATGTGCTGGATGGGTGACGAGTTGTACTTTTTCGGAAGCTAAAAATGACTTTGTTTGCTGGCCGTGTGTGAAGATTATCATGATGTAGGGGAACGCGACATTTGGATCGTCATTCGCGAACTTTTTATAACACCCTGGGTAAATAAATGATAGAATACTAATCGGCATTCACACACTCTTTTGATTTAATCTTCAAGTGGAAATGAGCTACGGAACCCGTAGTTGAGAAAAAAAAACGCGATCATTTTTTTACCAAAGTTTCTCGTTTGCGTCACTTTTGCCAATCCCCAATAGTCCTCGAATTGTCTCATAGGTAGTCCGCGGGTTTTCTTCAATTAGCCGCTTAACAGTAGCCACATTATTTGTTGAAAGCCGCCCTTCACGAAATTCGTCCTGTAAAGAAACCCGACCACTCTCAAATTCAGCAAACCATCGCCTTACGGTGCTCAAACAAAGTGCTTCTGTCCAATTCTTCTCCAAACTTCCAATTCTGGCATTTTGAAGACGAGAGCGGCACAGTCTTGTGGAGAGAAAGAGAGAGAACTTAGATAAAAGAATACAAAGAAAATATCTGTTTTTTTTTGTTGAGTATGGGGTGATGGATCACCTCCTGTCCTTCCGAAGGTGAAATTTTATATTTCTATAGATCCTGCCCTAACAATATTACAGACGTAAAAGTTTGTAAGGCTTCTTTTATTAAAATGTGAATTATAGAATAATGCATTCCTAAAATAACGCAAAGCTAAATTTTAAAACGGATATTCCGACATTCAGTAAATTTATCTCAGAAAATCAAAAAGGTATAAATAAAAAAAATACTAGGGAGTGTTATACAAAGTGCCTATTGGGAATTGCGTGGTCGTATAATAGCACTTCAATCATGTTAAAAGATGAAGTGGTTTGTTACCAATATTACGTATGCAGCTATAAATGGACGCTTCCTATATTAGCTTTTAGTCACCTTGAGATATCGACCGATTATACCTATATTTATTATGATAATGTTAAAATACTAAACCGTTAAAAAGCTTTCTGTCATCGATGAATATCATGATGGCGGGATTTCTCAGATTAGCCTTAATATATTTCACTTATTAGGTACACAGGTACCTTCTGTGTACTTTTACATACTTCTCCTGAAAATCTGTGAACGTCCGTACAATGATATTTGCAATATTAGGTACACCCACCATCCTGACATCAAAACCGCGGGTGTACTGTTATACAGTGTACCAAGTTACATATGTTGGTTAAGTATATTTGGTACCTCTTGTGTAGGTACCTCATGAAACAAGTATTGATCAAAAAGAAAGATTTCTCAGAAATTCAAAACGTTAAAACGTGCGTAAAATAGGTATAGCATTAGGTATTAATCTGCTATATTTAAGTCAGTCAACATCAGAATTTACACGGTCACGCAAATTAAATATTATCGTTGTGTTAAAAGATCATTGCTTAATCGTTTTTCGGCTTACATGGCTGCAAAAGAAATCCATGGCGTTTTGTCCAATGTTAATGGCATTTCGTTTGCGTTTATACTATAGGGTAAAACACTATTAATTAAACACTCTAATAAATTTATTTATACGATAAAGTTTACCTAGTTTACACGTGGAGATATATTCCATGACGTCATCTTCCACAGTGTTTCCAAAATGGAACGAGAACGATATCAAAATATTTATGATTAGTCTCACATACTAGTCATAAATCTTAGTTCTTGCATTGTTTTTGAAACACCCATAAATGATATATTTCTTTCTTCCAAAATGCAAATATTATAAATCACGTTTCGTGTACCTACAGGTTGGGTTTTTGGATCAAGTTCAACAGGGATTTCATTATTAACATTTACGCTGGCTTCCATGGGCTGGGTGCAAAATAAAAGCATATAATGTACCAGCTGCTTGTTTTCTCGGCCATACTGTAAAAGTTAGGGAAGGTACAGAGGATTAATTGGCGTTTTTGTAGGCGATAGGCTGACCTCCTGTCACTACAATAGCCACTCTCTCATTACGCACCTCCAAATTTGTCAAATGTGACTTCAGATGTTTTTAAAGTCTCTGCTGTTTGCCCACCCCATAAGGGATAAAAACGTGACGTTATGTATATACCCACAACCAGAATCGAGATTTCTATTTTACATATATGAAAGAATTACTAGTAAACCTATACTAATATTATAAAGAGGAAACCTTTGTATTTTTGTATGTTTGTATTGAATAGGCTCAAAAACTACTGGACCGATTTCAAAATTTCTTTTACCTTTACTTAGAGGGATTCTTCCGAATCCGTGTAGGCTACTTTTTATCCCGAAAATCCCGCGGGAATCGAAAGTGTGCGGGTAAAACCGCGCCCAACAACTAGTAAATAAATAAAACTTTTGATAAAAAATTAAGATTCCACTATTAGAGTATCTCTTCGAGTTGAGCGCTATTTATTATATTTTTATTATTCTATTTATAAATACGGACACCGATGTTCAGCAATAACCACTAGACCTAAAAAGCTGCCATTTGGAACAAACATGCCTTAGTAGGTGTAGCGGTGCACTAAAAAATATATTCCCGAAATTTTTACGGGAACGGGAAATATAATACATTTTAGTTTATGAGCGTACTAATTCGCGGCTAAAAGCTCATGACTGTGAAGGTATTTTGAAGGCTGTGCTACCATCGCTTCCCCCTATTTTCCAGAATATTTTCGAGAGTGAATAATGCCATAAGCAGCAAAGATTTCCATGTAAAATTTTCGGGCACAATACGACTAGCAGGGCGTAAGGTGCGGCAAATATACCTACAGAATTTGCTTCTTCTTAGACTAGACCGAATCTTTTAGTGGTAGACCGAGGTAATTTATTTAGTAACATGGTCTTACAGTTGCTATTTGTGACGACTTAAAAATTAAATCAAATAAAGAATTCCTGCAAATCTGTCATCACCAAGTAATACTTTGTTCTTGAACAAAAAATCATGTTAGATAGATTGACACCAAAAACAAGGTAAGAATATGTTGAGTTTATTCGTTTATTCAGCTGGTAGTATTCGCAGTGTGATCACACGTTTAAAATTAAAATAAGTTTAACTTTCAGTACAGTATTCGTATTCTATTCGTATTCTTCTTCTTGATTCCATAAACCAGAACTAGTTGTTTTTGGCACAATTAGGCGCCTCTATTTAGGTATTATTTTAAATTATGAATCTTGAAAACTGAAGACAACCTAAGACAAGTAGAGGAGTAATCCTGGCATGTTCCACCAGGTTCGGGTCCATCACGCAGGCGTCGACGGTGCGGCTGGGCATCGACGAGACCGGCAACGACGTTTACATCCCCATGAGCCAGCTGCTGCCCATGGTGCACCCCGATGACTTGGGTAAGCAGACCACCTCAATTTACTTACATCACAACTCTTTGTGATGAGCCCACTGCTGGGCTGCTAATAAATAATAACATCCACAGACAATCACACCAACTACATGGCCCCTAACTAAGCAGAGCTTGTGATATGGGATACCATGTAGCGAACTACGGGGAACCTAGAATATAAATTCATATAAGTATCGATAAACGCTCAGACCCGGAACATTTTTTTTTCTTGTTCCGTGTTACCCCATGATACCCCATCGCCAAAGTGGTCTTCAAAGTGGGTGAAGAAGAGTGTTGGGGCTTCAATGATACTCAGGTATGGTGGACTGTATACTTGTTATATTAAACAAAGAACTATGTACAGGGAATCGCGTTTTGAACTTATATAAACTAAGACAGAGCGCGAGCGCAGTCAGTGCGGAACCAACCTCGTACGCAATAATCCACCAAGGTAGCCCAGTGCCGGTTCAGAATTTCCAGGGCGCCGAAATGGCTTCCGACAAACCCTAATGACTACTTATTACGTACAATGCGTTTCAAATAAGAATAGGATCCACTTAGCGCCATATTGTGACGTCATAGCTATCAATTGGAAACCGGTTAGGCAGAGTAAGCAATTTTATACATCATACTAGCCACCGCGCGCGGTTTTACCCGCGTAACTTTTGATCCCGTGGGAATTTCGGGATAAAATATAGCCTAAAATATACCTTCCTCAAGAGTTGGGCTATCAAATGCAAAAAGAATTTTTCAAATCCACTTGTAGTTTCTGAGATTAGCGCGTTCAAACAAACAAACAATCAAAAAAACAAACTCTTCAGCTTTATATATTAGTATAGACTAGGTTTTGTGAGTTGCGCGGCGCGCAAGCGCACCGCGGTGGGTTAACTGTAGAGACTGCGCGTGCTGGCTTAAAGTGGCAGTCGTAGATATTCGTCCCGTATTCGGTAGCCATGTCTGAGCGCTATACTTGTTCCTTGGTGCAGCTGTTTGGTCTGAGTCGCTGCTGTCTGGGTGCGGTGTCGCTGCCTATAACTATTAGTGCGGTGGGCTATCATACTCCCTTGGTGGAAGCACTTTCAGTCGTTTAACTTTTCATTATTTATTTATTTACTCTTTATTGTACAATAATACAAATGGGGAACAAACGACATGCAACAAAAGGTACAAAATTATACATTATATAATGAGATGAATAAATTTTCTGAATAGTCATTGTCGTCGTCGTATAATGTTGACATGGCTTTCCTATGCATCCTATTTAATTTCGCGCTTAAACAAACTTTAAAAACGAATTAAATAAGAAATCTTAAACAAAGTTTTATTTCTATAAGATCAATAAAATAAATAGTTACTATTCTTATAGATCCTGGGTTCCTAACCTGGGGGTAATTACCCCCGCGGGGGTAAATCGACAAATTTATGGGGGTAACAAAGAACCTAATGATGGAAAAAAGAGAGAAGATCCCGAATTTTTTAAATAAAGTATTATAGAGTAACGTGTCGCAACGTAGAAGTGGTGGGTATCTGAACCTTTATGAAATTCATAGCTGGTAGTTAGAGAATCCTCACCAGATGATAGAAGATCGGTCGCATCACATGTTTAATATAAAGTTATGGTGTGGAATGTACAATGGTGCAATAAATAGGACTAGTAGAGCTGCATCCAGTATTAAATAGCCAGACTTGTTAGCAGGTAAGCTCGGGACGTTTCGGCGAACTTTAATAGTAGTCTCCCAAGAACTCCAACCGATTGGGCGATTGGTGATGTGATTTTGTAGTCACCTTGGTGACTAAAATCCCTTAGGTTTTTTTATTGCGGGTATCTTAAAACGGAATTTATGACAAACCAACCTAGAATGCAAGCGAACTGTGCAACAGAATTAACAGTTTAGGTCAAAAAATATCGCAGCTATGAATATAAGTGAAATGAAGATTTTTTCAATAACTTTCTGGTTTGGTTTAATTTATTTCCATAGTGATTTTTTTTTCATAAGAACACCTTAAATTTTGAAAGGAATTTATTTTAAAAGTCTCAAACATCTACTTGGAAATCTTCATCAACATCATTCAGCCAGGAGACGTCCACTGCTGGACATAGGCTTCCTCTAAGGTTCTTCACACAAATTGGTCACAAGCTGCCCTCATCCATTGTTTACCGGCAACTTTGACCAGACCGTCGGTCCACCCTTGCGGGGGTCTACCCACGCCGCGTCTCCCAGTACGTGGTTACTATTTGAGAACCTTACTGCCTCATCGGCCATCCGTTCTACGAGCAATATGCCATGCCCATTGCCACCTCAGCTTTGCAACTCTTTCTGGCTATGTCGGTGACTTTAGTTCGCCAGCGAACCCCTTCATTTCTTATTCGATCCCACAAGGAAACGACTTTGAGCTTGTTAACTAGGCCCACAGTTAGCGCCTATATCACAAAAGCATAAAAATTCCACCTTGGGCGAATGTGTGGCAACGGTGGTTGAAAAACTGATCACCGGTAGCGATGTTTTTTCTAAAACCGAAAACTAAGAATTATTCGAAAATGTTACTCTAGAGACGATATGTCTGGGAAACTGTACCTACCAATTCGTTGGGGGTAAAGTCTGATGTTCTTATAATTCACAGGGGTAACAATATTAAAAAGGTTAGGAAACGGTATAGATATTTTTATGGATATTTGTTCCTCAATCAAGGCAGAACGGCTCAATCCATTGGGATGAAATTGAGCATATTGATAATGTACAGTCTGGAATAGGCCTTTCTACCGACATTTCCGCCGGATTAGAAAATTGCACGGTAAAAAAATAAAGCTACATTATACATACAAATGAATGAATAAAAAGTATGTATGTACGAGTAGGAGTTGCTTATATATATACATGTATTTATACATATACATGTATTATATATAATATATTTATATTCTAGGGTATGTTTACTTTGAGGCTATGTAGTTGGTGGGATTGTCTGGGGATTTTATTTTATTTTATTATTTATCAACCCCAGCCTTTTTTATTCTTTAATCATCAAACGATAAAGAGTATTTAGCAAAAGTTTCCAGTCCCCCCCTTTTTTCCCCTCGGTCTTCCTTTAATACATATTTAAAGTCGATTTTTTGCTACCTTTTTTATATTGATGTAAGTGACCCTACACCTACTTGTTCCACCAGTGATCGACGGCTGGGACATCAGTCCGCTGAACCTGGCGGAGTCCATGGTCCGCGCTCAAGTACTGGACTTCGATCTGCAGCAGAAACTTCGCAAGGAGATGTCTGCCATGAAGCCGCGACCTTCTATCTACGACCCGGACTTTATCGCCGCTAATCAAGTGAGTCTCGCTTTGAGGACTGGCTGTAGATCCGTATTCCATGGCATATTTCTTTTTAGCTGTACAATACATACATACATAACTTCACGCCTGTATCCCTTATGAGGTATGCAGAACACCAGAGGTTATAAAACCATCTGATGTCACGTTTGACAAATTTGGAGGCATTATAATAATGGAGAGAGACTCTTGCAGTGACAGGGGGTCAGCCCATCGCCCACAAAACAATCTCCAATAAAACCTCTGTCCCTTAACTGACTTTTACAAAGTCAAAATATTCTTATTTATTTAAATACATTTGAAATAAAGTCGTCGTGGCGCCGTGGTTACTGTGTGTGTGTATCATACGATATCACAGATTAAGCAACATTTGGTGCGGTCGGTGCTTGGATGGGTGACCGCCGACCATTCATTTCTCACGGCGACTTCCGTGCTTCGGAGGGCACGTTAAGCAGTCGGTCCCGGGTGCTGTATACTAGTAATACAGTAGTCGTTAGGGTTTGTCAGAAGCCACTTTGGCGCCCTGAAAATTCTGACATCCACCACCCAGCACTGGGCCAGCTTGGTGGATTATGGCCTATACCTCCTCGTCACCCAGGGGAGAGACTCATGCCCTGCAGTGGGCTCATTACAAAGAGTTGTGATGATGATTATGAAATAAGTCAAACAATTTACAAATTGAACTGAGTATGCCCGGGAAGAGAGGCACCTGGCACATTCTATGTTTTTCTTTCGCTCCCAGTCCAGCATGGAAGACTGTACTGGGATTTGTACAATAATGAGTACCGACGATGATGTGTTTCCGTAATGTTTTATTTATTTATTTTATTTTATTTATATAATAAGCGTGCTGTCATCTGCAACCTCATCATAACTTAATCAGGTTAGGTTGAGCTCAAACGCGGTTATAGTCATCGATTTAAAAATCTTATTATTAGATGTCTTATTATTCGGGTAGATTTTTATACTTGAAGAACTTCAGAGAATCCTTCTATATTATAAAGAAACTAGCTTTTGCCCGCGATTTCGTCCGTTCAAGGGTTCAGTTATATTGTATTGTAACATATTGTAGACGAGCGCTAAGAAAGGAAGTAAAATTGCAAGGACGAGGTCGCGGGCAGAAGCTAGTTACCCATAAAATTATCTGGGTGTCTAGACCGGCTGGTGTAGCGGTAACATACATTACCTTCTATGCCAGAGGTCCTGGGTTCGAATCCCGGCGACGGCGGATATTTGTGTGATAAACAAATGTCAAGTCATGGATGTTTATATGTTTATTTCAGTATTCTAATGAAAAATATGTATTTATTCAATATGTTTATATATTTCTTAAGTATATCAGTTATCTAGTACCCATAACACAAGTTCTTTAAGAAACTTAATTTGGGCTAGATCATGTTGTGTGAGTGTCAGAAATATTTATTTATTTATTTATCATTAATCGAAATAAAGAGTGGTTCAGGCAGTTTTTTTAACCGATCCAGTTTCGATAATTTCCGATCACTTTTCGGAAATTAAAAATGACGGACTTCTATACTGAACTTTAATCCGTTTTCACCCCCATGTTAAGAATCAATAAATCAAAACGAAATAGATAAAGCATGTCGGTTTTAGAAACGACTAACACAGTTTATATTTATTTTTTCCCTTCAAGGTTTAACATAATGAAGAGATAATACTTAAGGGAGTTGTATGTTTGGTGATGTAGTTTATAAGTAACAGTAACATAAATTTGTTATTCTTACCGTTCGGCCGAAAAACAATTTCAAAGTTTAGATCAAAATATCTAAGTGTCAACCCTAAAAACAGCTGTTAGCTTTTGATGAAATCTATTAAATAACAGATGGCGTAAAAATAAAGTGATGGGTACCTAAGACAGATACTACAAAGTTCAGCCGGTGCGGGAAAGGTCATAAGGTCACTGACTGCGGCACAAGTCTTGTTTTAGCTTATTAGGTTGACTAGGGTTGACAAATTTTTTTGTTTAAAAATAATTAAATAAATTTGTATGAAAGTCTATACCAGCACTGATCATGCTAATTCTTTTACTGTATATTCTACGCATGGTATAGAAGCTAACCCTTAAGTTTTATCTCTCCATTTTGCTACACGTTGTATATTCCCTTAAAAAATCACACGATCAGCTGATTGATTGAATTTTCATCCTTAGCTTTATGTAAAAAACAGAATGTGAACTTCTATACAATTAAAAAACTAGTCCACTGCACCTGAAAGTAAATTCACGCACACATAGATAACCACATACGTGACTCTCGAGGGATCTCACGGTGCGATGTATGGAAAGATACTGAGGTAACGTTTGTATGTGTGTGGTGTTTGGTTACGGATGACGTTTAGTTTCAATTGACAGTGCCTACTTACCTATGTGAGGGCGATCAATACGAGTTACTTTATTGTGCTCGGAGTTAGGTCAGGTTTCTTGTGTGTATTGATAAATAAGATTTTTAATTATGGGAGAGTTTCATATAGATCTGAGCTTTTAGAGCGTCTTTCGATTCAATTTGAGCAATTTGCTCAAAACTTCGTTCCTAAGGTTCGAGCACAAGTTGGGTCAGATTTTAAACTTCTAAAACTGGCTCTGGTCGGAATGTTTACTAGGATACCCTGTCTCTGTAGTGTGCTGCTACCGCTGTGTAAATAGTTAAAGTCAAACTTAGTTTGGGTAACAAACAAAGAATACAAAATTTCTATAGGTACATAATTTTGAAATGTTATACCACTCCATAAATGTGTTCTTACGTTGCTAGATTTCTTAACTGAATTGATATTTTAATTTTATGAGAGTTCTCAAGACAAAACACACACAAGACAATTGAATTTGCTGACAGAGTGGTACTCTTATCACTTCGTTGCAACTTCTACTAGCAAGTTTCCCCGTGTCATGATATCGCACACCTAGATCTAAAGGGGGTCAACTCAAAAATCTAGTTTTTTGAGTTATGCACACCATCAAATTCCTTATACAAATACCTATCGACCAATTAAACAGATTTAAATTTATGTTCCTTACGCTACACTAGATGGCACAAAGTGTCCCTTTTGTTGAACGAGCAAACCCCGCTCCTTCCCACCAAAACAGATGCATCCCCAATTGCGATCGGAATTGCAAGCGGAGGGGACGTGCTCGTCGTCAACAAATTGGAGTTATTTTGAGTTGTCAGGTACGTATAGTTGAAATTTTAAGCAGTGTTATTTTGAGTTGACGCCTTTTAGATGGTTATGGCTGAGTAAATGATTACAACATTTTGAGTTGAACCCGTATTGCTGGCAAGGTAAGTACAAGTTTTATTTTTATTTTGAGTTGTTGCTATACTGTTGAAACATTTTTGAATTTGTAGTTGATTCTGTTTTGTTGAGTCAAATTTTAAACCGCCATATTTCTTTAAAAAATAATGTAAATTATTATTTTTTACTATTACTGAATACAATCTTTTCGTCTTAGTATAATTTTATTTTAGTTCAATTATTTACAGAGTTTATTTCCTTTTTACTGCTAAATTTTAAGTTAGATCTCTTTAGATGGATTCCGTTAAGTACCTATAATGTTACAACATCACTAAGACATTGAGTATTATATTGATGGCTTTTTCAATTAATTTGGCGCACATTAAGGAGTCTGCCCACTACACCGTACCACACTATGAACGCTCTGTGACCGTGATAGGAACGTGTAGTGTAAAAAAATATTCTTTATAGGTATATAAATGTATGAGACTAGACCGTTCCGTTACTGACCAGTATCGTCAAATGCCATGCGCGGAGCGTTCGTATTTGTCGGGGATAATATTTTGCCATAATATAATAATAATGAAGTAAAATAATCATTTCTTATTTCAGGAAACAATGAATCGTGGACGGTTTTTAGTAAAAATGGTAGAAGAAAAGGATAAGGAAAATATCACTCATCTAACGCAACATGGAATCTTAGAAGATGACTTAAAGATGTCATCAAGTGATGAAGCCTTATCTAAGAATACTCGTGTCGTCTTATCCGAGATTGACACATCTATGTCGTGGGCAGACAAACAAACGAAAACGTCAGACGTCCAGACAAAAAAAATCTGGTGCCCGGAACTATTATATTTCACCAGTCCGGAGCGATGAAAGTAACATTGATGACTCTGATGAGGATCCCAATTTCCAATTGGTTCACAAAAATAAGCTACCACCTAAAGTCGTACCGCCATCATCATCTAGTTCACCTAGCAGCAGCAGCTCGAGTTCATCGTTATCTTGTAGTTCGTCAGAAATTAAATAGAAAAAAACTTTAGCAAGAACTGAAAAAGAAAATGACAAGAATAGGAGAGATGGTACAATCGTAGCAGTTTACGACTTACAAGCCATATTGCAGAGTCTTAAGGGACAAATATCCCTTTTCTTTTATAAATCCAGGATCAACTATAGTAAAAGAAATAATTATTCTAGTGTACTATTTAAGTATTTATGATTTCAATAACGCTGATCTCATAGTGCCATTATTAGTATGTAAGCTACATTCATAGTTTATAGTTTTAATTTCTCAGACTGATACCTCCTAAAAATATACAGAGATATCTCGTTTATATTTGAATATTATAAGCCAAAATGATGTGATTTTTGATATACCTTTAAGATTGTTTTTAATGGAAGTTTCCTAATTTTTTATGTTTTCTTAAATAATAATTTCTTAATAAATATTTTTTATTAGATATTTTATAATTAAAAGGACGGTCATTATGTATGTGTATGTATTTTTCGTTATTATTAATAAACAATGTAAATTGATTTTCGTACTACTAGTGTTTTCTTACTTATTTATTATCCAATAAACCCCTACTGCTGACCATAGATCAATCGATCAGTTGCACTAACTATAAATAATAAAAAATGTTATTGCATTTTTAATTTATATTGCCTCTTCAAAAGAGAGCTAACTAAAAACTTAATTCACCAACACAGGGTCAATTCAAAATAATAAAACAAATATACAAATAATGTTAAGCAATAGGGAAATAAGTCTAAAATTCCAATTTTCAGCCCTGAATAATGATTAGAACACGAAATCTCTACAATATATTTATTCTTGCTGCATATAAAAAACATAATTCTACAGAGACCACTCCTACAATGCACAGGGACAAAGGAATCAGTTTATCGTCTTTTCTGACAAAAGTGATTTTTTGAGTTAATACCTCTTTAGATCTAGGTGTGCGATATGACTGCATAATTTTTGCTTCACGTTTCATCCATCATAGTACCTCTCACATAGGACCATTCTCGTAACATTGTAACTTCTAGAGAAAAAGCTCTTGCGAATTTCAACAATACTTGTTACCATGGCAACAGGCGAGCACATCTGTTGCATACGACAAGGTAGGATTAATATTACCATGCAGGGATAGAATACGGAGCATAGAATGGGCTATTTTTGGTCATAAAAATATTGGTTTTTTGAAATTTGAATCACGCATATTTCGTAAAAGAAATTATAAAGTTTTCAAGGTTTCAACTGGCAGCCCAGAACCTAAAAAATATATTGGACAGCCTTGGAGTTGCCTAAAATAACACTATCCTGAATAAACATTTCGTAAAAAAATCGATTAATTTGATCGTGCCTGGTTAAAATGTATTTGAAAGCCGTAGAGATTACTCACAGGATAATGTACGGAAATTTAAGGAATGTATGACTGCTTTAAGCTTTAATGACATATATGATAAAAATGATGCTAATGAAGCCTTTAACAAATTTCATGACTACTTAACTTTGTTTTATGAACTTTGCTTTCCTAATATAACTATAAAAACAGTAAAAAAACCATTGAAAAATAAATGGCTGACAAAAGGTATCAGACGAAGTTGCATAAAGAAAAGAAACTTATATTTGAAATACAGGCATGATCCCTCTACAAAAAATTATAATAAATCACAATACCTTAGATATGCTAAAATTCTACAAAAATGTATATGGGCATCACAGGCAAAAACAAGCTTAGAATACATTAGTAAATCAAAAAATCGCTGTAAAGCTGCCTGGAATATAATTAACAAAAATATTGACACAAATGGTTCCTCCAAATTTATTAAAAATCTGACAAAAAATAATATACAAATAAATAATCCAATAGAAATTGCAAATATATTTAATGAACATTTTATAAATATTAGCACCACCTTGAATCTAACCCAAAATGAAACTAAATATCAGTATACTCCACCAAAAGTTCAACAGAGCATATATTTAAGTCCTGTGCATCCACATGATATATACAAAATTATAAAATCTTTAAAAAATACTAACTCTGTTGGATATGACGGAATAAATACAAAAATTTTGAAAGAATGTGCTCAGGTGCTAACAGGTCCTTTGGCGTATATCATAAATCTCTCACTCAAGGAAGGTTGTTTTCCAGATCGGCTAAAATTTTCTATTGTTAAACCCATACATAAAAATGGCAAGAAAGATAATCCAGACAATTACAGGCCAATAACACTTATACCGGTACTTTCAAAGATTTTCGAAAAAGTTATGTGTACCAAACTCTACAATTTTTTAACAAAGTTTAATTTACTTGAATCAAAGCAGTTTGGTTTTAGAAAAGAAAGTAGTACAACATTGGCTGGCTTTACTCTTATAAAAACTATAACCGAGTCTCTTAATGCTAAAAGAAATGTTGCAGCTCTATTTCTTGACATGAGCAAAGCATTTGACCTAGTTTGCCATAAAACTCTCCTTAATAAACTAGAGTCGTTAGGAGTAAGAGGAAATGCACAGAGATGGATTGAAAGCTACCTAAAAAATAGGAAACAAAGAGTAGAAATATTGCATATCGAAGGTAACTATTTAAAAACTGAACATTCAAAATTTACATTACAAAACTCATACGGTATTCCTCAGGGTAGTGTACTCGGACCGTTGCTGTTTCTTGCCTTCATAAATGATCTTCCCAATGCTACGACACATGAATCGATACTATTCGCGGATGATGTGACGCTTGTAGTAAAAGCAGATGACAAAATTACCCTTGAAACAGAGGCAAATAAGGCTCTACACTCGGTGATACTTTGGCTGAAAAATAATAATCTGAAAATAAATATGGCTAAGACAAACATAATACAATTTAAAGCGTCTAACTTGCATCAGCCAAATCTTAATATTAATTATGACAATTTTGAAATAATGAATGTTAAAGACACAAAGTTTCTAGGCTTCACGATCGACGAACAATGTGACTGGAAATCACATATCAGTAGAATATGCAATAAAATTGATAGTTTCATATATGTATTACGACGGCTTTCGCAAAATACAAATAAACAAACGGCTAAGTTAGCATACCACGGCTACGTATCATCCCTACTGCGATATGGCATTGTATTGTGGGGTAACTCGGTAGATTCCCACAGAGCATTCATAACTCAGAAAAAGTGTATACGGGCAATTTGTAAAGCAGACTATACAGACAGTTGTAAACCATTATTTAAAGCTAATAAAATACTGCCTTTACCTAGCCTCTACATATTTGAAATGCTACTTTTTGTGAAAAAAAATTTAAACCTCTTTCAATTACAAAAACAATTCTATAATTATAGAACTAGAAATAAAATAAAGTTAGACAACAAATTGTATATGCCGCAACGCCGCCTGCAATGCTTTAGTAGGAATGTGTATTGTATGGCAATCACCATTTATAATCACCTCCCTGATCCATTTAAAAATCTAACGACGATGGAGTTTAAGCATAAGGTGTTCAGGTTATTGATGGAAAAGTGTTATTATAGATTAGATGAGTATTTAAATGACGATAACCTCATTTTATAATATTGACATGTTACGTATTGTTTTAATCTTATATAATGTAATGTAAATGTTGACTAGCACTTCTCTCTTTTTTTATTGACATGTACCTAACTTCAGTAACTGCATATAAATAATATTTGCACGCCTGTATCCGGCAGTTTGTGAACTGGACATTATTGTAATAACATCTTTTTGTACACACATTCTGGCAAATAAATGATTATTATTATTATTATTATTATTATTATAAAACTGATGGTTTGAACTATACGAAGTCAGTTGCTTGAATAATAATAATAACGCTTTATTGTGCAACTATAAATATACAGATAATCTACAGAAAACAAATTTAGGGTTGATACAAGAGGTGGTCTTATCGCTCAAAAAAAGCGATCAAAGCTTTAATGTGGTATAATTTTGTTAAGCTAAAAAAAATGTAATCAATAGGAACCTAATACAAAATTATCATCTGATTATAGACTTACAGTACAGTTACAGAAACGTCAAATGGAAATTTCCTAACTCAGTTCCTCGACCATACAATCGCAGTGTCATCTTTCGTGTCCCGTGGCGGGATATTTACAAATAGCCATCATTGTGCCGCGATCACATGTCACGACTGTCAACACATGTCAGCCAACTCGGTGACACGTTTTCACGCCGAATTTGTAAACAAAGTGTCGCGTGTGACCCGTGGTGGTGTCGGGTGGTTTCCTCGTACTAGATGTTTACCCAATTGCCTGAAAAGGAGGGCTGATTTTCAAATGTAGAGTTGATGTGGAAATTAAGGTTTTGGTAGGTTGGTTTGGACTATAGTTATGTAGGAGTTGAGTTAAATAAATATGATAATGGAACCTTTAAAAAAAATTCATTAAATTAATCTTCGCATCTCAGTTCTTACATAACTTCACGCCTGTATCTTATGGCGTAGGCAGAACACCAGAGTCTATAAAACCATCAGATGTCACGTTTGACAAATTTGGTGTATTATAATGATGGAGAAAGACTACTGCAGTTACAGGGGCTCAGGCTATCGCCCACATAACACCAATAAAACTTTTAACTGACTATTACAGTAGACCTTGAAAGAGAAGCAGCTGGTACATTCTATGTTTTTCTTTGGCTCCCAGTCCAGCATGGAGGAATCGATCAACATTTTTCGTAACTCATTATTTCCGAGATATAAATACATTTATTCACAAGCTGCAGCACCCGGCTCTAACCTTTAAGCTTTAAGGATTTAAGCTGTAGCTGTCTTCGCAGTAGAAGTCTTATCAAAACGATATTTTCTCCGACATTTGACAATTATTCATTGACAAAAATCGTTACTACTATCTTCGTAGGTAATGTTTTGTGATGTTTCATAGCCTATAGTAAGTCCTAATAACTACTATTAGACTGATTCCAACCAGACCGAAGTATGATTTGACTCCCAAAGATTGCCTCGGTTTGACAGACAGACCTTTTAAATTTTGTAAAATGTAGAGATTACGAAAAGCCTAGACTGCCGCCTTAGATATCAGTGTTTACGATTATTAATTTATGATTACGTCTGCTGTGAAATAAATCTAATACCTCCAAATCCTTTCTATTGTGATAATCTGATTTATTATCTTAAAGAACCTCCTCTTTTCTTGAAGTTGTTTGAAAATCAATACCTTAAAACTAATCTCAGATTTCAAGTTAAAAGGTTTCTAAGTTACCTAAGTAAAACTGTGCATCGAGAGTACTTTTGTTTTATCTATAGTTACGTACAGACTTTAGTTTCTTGAAAACTACATCGATTTTAGATTAGCTTGAAGAACTAAGTGGTGCTATTAGAATAGAATAGTAATGAGTTTATTGACGTAGATAGAAGTATGCTGTATTTTGAACATTTTACTGTTTTTAATACAACCAACACGTAAAAGTCCTTCGAGCACTTTTAAGTATTCAAAACATATCTCATCAGAAAAAGATCCAGAAAAATTACTCAAACAATTAAGGCCCCCTTGTAGCGCGGTGTGTATTTAATAACAACTCTTTATTTGTTGTACAATAAAGAGTTATTATTATTATTATTATTTATTATACGCAACACAGTCCCAGCCTTGATATCGTTAGGAAAATTCGCCGACATGAGCAAGCGCAAATACAACTATTTAAAAACTATAACTATTTAAAAGTTTCTTTAGCCATCGATTAAGAGAAGTATGCTTTATTTTTTTATGTAACTTTTACATGAATCCTTTATGACGTTTCATAGAAATATCCGTTTGAAACTGTAAGTTAGTGTTTAGTCTGTGATTATTTTCATCGAACAAATTTTCATGAATCGTTTTTCTATCTTTACACATCGCTTGGTTATATGTTCAATTTTTGAGATATTTTTTTTTCAGGCACAACATGAACATATTACTTGGTTTATAATCGTTCAAAACAGGGTAAAAACGCTGCATACCTACTCGCATTAAATACATTTTTTGTTCCAAATTAAAATTTTAAGTTTAAATATTGTTTAGATTTTTTTTTAAACTTTAGTGTTTCAAATACAGTTAATTATCAAAGTCCGGCTTAATCTCGTAAAAACATTAGCTTAATTATTTACCCGTACGTTTCCATCGAGTTGCTGGCCTCGCGCGCATACTAGGTAACAGTTAGTGCCAACGCTGCGACACGCGTTTGAACTAGGGCATCGAAAACCGGTCCGTTTTCAGGAACCGGGTTTTCCGGTCCCAAGTTCATGCCGGAACCGGGTTTTTCGGGTATCAGCTATATATTTTTTAAGTAATATTAGGAGGCTACGATTTTAAAGGATTTGTGGTTTCAATGATAATGTTGATGAAATAATCTTAAATTATAATATAATAGGTATTTATTGAGTATCTTTTGGTAGCAATCACTTTTGAGTGCCATTATTCATTGACGTAAGGTAATTACTTAATCTAAACATTTTAAATAATCAGTCCTTCTTATTTGGTAATCGCAGTAAAAAGCTTAAAAGTAAATAATGAAGTCTTTGCAAGAGCTTCTTTTTAATAAAATAAAAAAACAAATATAAAGTCTCACTAGCTAGGAACTAGGAGCATTAATTTCACATGAACAGTTCTTTCATCATCATCATCACCATCCACAGCCTGTAGACATCCACTGCTGGACATAGGCCTCCCCCAATGTCTTAAACGTCGCTCGGTCCCGCGCCACCCTCAAGAGTTCCTTAACATTACTTAATTATAAATCAACAAGAATAATAATAACAATATAAAATAAACTTCACGAATACTATTGCCATAACATTCATCAACTTTTCTATAGGTACGTTATTTGTTCTAAGTTTTATTCATATAAAAGGAACGCAGAAAAATTATTGCGTCGGTTTTGTCACTTAAAGATGAGCGCAGCCTATTGCAAACTACGCCAGCTGATGAACATATTCGCTCCAGCTCTACACTTGTAGGCGAAATAGTTTTTAGGTGCTCATAGGCCAGCGACAAAAGGCGACCTCGTTGTCTTTCCCCACCATTCTCAAATAGAGCCATTTCCACCCTCACAGTAGTTTTTAAATCATGTTGAAAATCTGTAGATTTGGTATTTGTTGTAGCTATACTCAACTCTCTATTAATTCCTCTTAATTCGTTAGGAACGATTCACACAATCCAACTTCCTGCGGATCTTGACTGACAAGTTCCATTTCTTCAACAGATATATTTTGATTACCGTTTGTTCGAAGCAGTAGCTTTACAATCTCGTGCAACATTTCATCACTTGTAGGCCGGGAAAATATAGCTGCATCTTCGTCAATACTCGCAAAATAAATTTGTAGTTCACTACAAAATGCGGTGAATACTGTTATTTTGTTTTATAAAAGATAAAAACAAAGTTTTTATAAAAACCGAAAAACTCGAAAAACCCGGGTTTTATATTTTAAAAACCGGTTCTTTGCGTGATGCTCCAACCCGGGTTTTCCCGAGTTTTTCGAAACTGGAAGTTTTTCATGCAAAACTGAAATGTCCGTACCATACGCAAGTTCGATACGGACGTTCGGAATGCGCCAAACGTATGATACGCGTTCAAACGCGCGTACCGTACGTCCGTTATAAGACCATCTTATGTCCTCTGTAGTGACAGGGAGTCAGCCTATCGCCCACAAAAACGCCAGCTAAACCTCTGTCCCTTAACTGACTTTGACTGAAGCAGCTGGCACATTGTACGTTTTCATTTCTCTTCCAGTCCATCATTTAAACCTTAATAGGTATCGAGGATGGACAGACCGCAGTGGCTACTCCATATGCGATGGAAAAGTCTTTTATTCTATTCGAATAATCGTCACAGCGACAATTTTATCAAGCATTGAGATTCTATATTAAAATCCACTATTGAGTCAATAAAAAACGTGAAGAACGGACTCCGTAGTACCTACCTACATAATCAACAATCAAAAAGCATCCCGTTATTTCTATAAGGCATGTCATAATGTAATGACGCGTCTCGTTATCATGATAACAAGTTATGTGTCGTGCATACAATGCCGGCGGTTGGGATGTTGGCCTGTAATTACTTCGGCGAAGTGTTCCTTTTGGTAAGGAAGTTAAGGAAGTTTTTTATATCGTCTGAACACGTTTATATAAGGTTTCAAATTAGGTTTATAATTTAGTGTAAAAAAAATATAACATTATGTGACACAAACGAATAATGAAGATTCTTATAAAAGACTAGCTGACCCGGCAAACGTTGTTTTGCCAAATAAAAAAAAAATAGATGTTGGCCGATTCTCATAGATACCGGATAAGCACAAAAAATTTCATCAAAATCGGTCAAGCCGTTTCGGAGGAGTATGGCAACGAAAACTGTGACACGAGAATTTTATATATTAGATAATCATTGAAATCGAAGTGCTTGAACCGACTAATATAGTATTTTTTCAAGAAAACAGAGGAAATGAACACTTAGTCTACAAGAAAGTATATTAAACATATAGATGGTAAAAATGCTGAACTGGGAGTGAAAGAAAAACATAGAATGTGCCAGCTGCTTCTCTTCCCGGGCATACTGCAAAAGTCAGTTAAGGGACAGAGGTTTTAAAGGTGTTTTTGTAGGCGATAGGCTGAACCCCTGTCACTACAATAGTCTCTCTCCATCTTTATCATACCTCCAAATTTGTCAAACGTGACATCAGATGGTCTTGTAACCTGTGGTGTTCTGTCTACCCCATGAGAGATACAGGCGTGACGTTATGTATGTATTTAACTTCATCTTGAAGTACATACCGACACAGTTATTACAGAGCTCATTCCGGATTAACATGTAGGATTCATTTGATTCTATTTTTTTCACCTGATAGGAAGTGACGATGTAGTCGAAGATTGGATCACCCGGGCTCAGGGCTGAAACTGCGTTGGTACAGAAGGCGGCACATCAAGTTTTACAAATCTGTCAAAAAAAAAAATTTGAATCTGAACTCTATGCCCTCGACATTAAGTTAAAATTGGTTGGGGAAATTTGGCAGGTAATGTAACGTTTGATCTGCTGTCTGTACATAGGCGCGGGTGCGGTTATTTACAAAAGTGTGCCGTCGCGTCGCTTGTCCTCGCGGCCATTTTGCATTGAAGGGTTTAATTTCGTTGACTTGACTTATTATAAAATAACTTTTAAAACGAGGAGTTATCATAATCATACTACGCGATTATTTGGTAAATAATGAACCGATTTAGAATTTTTTTTCAATTCTTTACATAGAGGACACTTACTTTCTGAACAAACTTAAAATACGCATGTAGATGACGATGACGATGAAATACTTCAGCCAAAGTTTTTGACAAAGATTTCAAAATTTTTGTGAAGTCGATTTTTTAAAGCTCTGCATTCTTTCATACATAACATCACGCCTGTCTCCCTTTGTGGTAGGCAGAGGCTAAGGAACGCCCATTGCTACGATCCAGACATACCCACTTCACTCAGCATTCGTTGATTATAACTCCCTACTTACTCACTTAACCACCTCGCAGGCGGACCGTGCCACGAACCTGATCACGGGCACGAAGTACGAGCAGTACCTGCAGGTGCGCGCCGACATCAAGAGCTGCCGCGACAAGAACAAGCTGGACCAGGTCATCGTGCTGTGGACCGCTAACACTGAGAGGTAGGTAACTACACTCGAAGACACATCCGCCTGACCGAAAAACTTCCGCCTAAATTCATTTTTGCTTGAACTTGAAAAATACAATAGATATTAAAACAGTTCAGCGCCGCAGCAATATAATGCGATTTTTTTTAAAGTGGTCAGGCGGCAATAGCCGCGGCTGTATATCGGGACTGGGGATAATCTTTCATATTAAGTCGTTACTAAAATATGTGTACAAATAGTTCTTAGTAAAGACAGGCATACCGGGTAACCTACTACGTTTACTAATCAGGGGATGTAGGAAGTTGAACTTTTGGTATTTTGTACTCAAAACTGGACTACTTATTTTCAATAAGTTATTATTTTTCTGCAACTTCTGTGAATGAAGAAAAATGGAAGTTTTATTTTCTTAATTCACAGAAATTCACTTTAGCACGTAATCAAATCTGCTCGACGACGTCCTTAAATTTACATCACACAACTGACACACTAAACTTGGCATAGTTTGTTTCAAAAAATATCGTGGATCAATCAAAGCCTGTCCAGTCAAAATGTGTCAGAAATGACTTTAATGATGTTTTTAACTTTAATTTGTTACGTTTTTAAACGCATGTGACTTTTTACTGAACAGTTGTAGATGTATAATATGTTAAAGTTTTTTAAAGCTATATTCAAGACAAACAAATAGGTAATAGTTTCATTACGCTGCATGTTATCAGAACTCCAAAAAGACAAAATATTCATCAATTGTGTAGTAGCATTCATGTATCAATAAATAAACACTAACAATAAGTAAATACAATTAACATTTCTACTAATTAATGTTAATTTTCTGGGCGTCATACACAATTTTTTAGATAGATAGATAAAAACGTTTATTGTTACTAAAATCACACACTTACATATAAACTTAATATTAAAACATTTCTTAAAACTACTTAATCTAACTCAGTGTGTGTTATAGCAGCGCAAAAAGCCATAGCTCAGCGTCCGTATTTGCTTAAAAGTAATACGCTGATATTCTGCTACAACTTTAGGAGGTTAGGTTATAACTTTAAATAAAGCATTATTTGGTTAAATTTGTACAATTGTGCAATGATTATAATAAGAATTTGTCCGATTTGAAGTTAATACTAAATATATATGAAATTGAATTAGTACATGTTAGTAATAGAATATGCATAAAGTCACAGTATTTATTACCCCTTTATCTTTATTTCTAGTTCTTAAATTCATGACGGTACCTAGTTCCTTAAAATATTCCTTATGTCTTTTACGCACAATAATATTTCGAATATGAACAAACTCGGAAATGTAAGTGACTTTTCCTATAAAATGAATTCGTTGTTTCGCAGTAGATCCTGTGAATATCAATCGAAATTGCAGGTTAAGCAAGATATCCGTTTTTATACGATCTGTATTAAAACGGCGTATGTCGTGTTTCATTCAAGGACTTCGAATCCGTCTATTTAGCCGTAATACTAATACGTAATACTGAAAAGCATCTTCCGGAGACTGCAAGATTATGTTGTGCTACACTAGAGCTGGTTAATAGTTATTTCGTGGGATTTACTGCTACAGCAATAACATTTTTATCATCTTCTGTATAAGGTGATTGCTTTTGCGTAATCAAAGTCATATGTTTTGCATGATTTTGTTGAGCAGCAAACATTTAAAATAAAAAATAACACAAAATTAAATACCTTGAAAAAATAGAACGATTTTTGAACATATAAGGTATATTACGTATCTATTGGACACTGGTATTTACGGGTCGAAACACATCGAATTTGTATGTATTCATAAATAGACAAACGATTGTGAAACCATGACTGTTAAAGGAATTGAAACGTCAGAATATGTATAAAACAAATTTGATGTGTTTCCCGTAAATACCAAACTCCAACAAATAAAATGGAACACAGTTACCTAAGAATGTAAATTTTAAATTAGATTTTACCCGAAGTTTTGGCACCGCTTTTTGGCTGCGGGGAGAATAACGTTAAAAAAAGTGCCAAAACGTCTGTCTACCTATTTATTAAATTTAAAATATGACGAGTAGAGTAAAATACGCGAGTTTACTCGCTCAAAAATAGTGTTTTAACAGTATGCATCACTTGGTATTCCGTAATAAATGATCATGAAACGAATTAAATCTATAAACACACTAAAAAATGATTACCATTCAACAAATGAAGAAATGAATCATGTACCTACAGAACATACATTTTTTTAAGAATGTTATGTTCCTCAAATGCAAAATATAAAAAATTTTTTCATTACACATATTTTTCAATAACATGTTATTTACTTTGACTTTATTCTACCTTTGCCTTTACAAGCGATACTTCGTTTTGCAATTACAAATCAACCAGTATTTTGCTAAATTTATCAACAACAATATAAGAATTTATATGAAAAACACAAAAAAATTATTTGCCTTAGCCTTAACATACAATTACAAATTCCAATGAACTATTTACTTAAGGTTTATTGCACTATGAAAATTATTGAAACTGAACATGTAACTAAAACCTCATGAAAAATTTATAAATGCATACCTTTCATTGAAACTAACACTGCATCACAAAAAAATATGTTTTATTACCTACTAGGTACAATAAACACACACAAACTAGCAAGAACTTATTTAATTTTGTAAACAAATGCAATCGTCATTTTCAAATTCCAAACGTCGACTTCTATTGAGTTCAATTTTGCAAAAACCAGTCAAGCCTTGAACTTTTTATCAGGAATAAGAGATGGCGGGTTGAGATTAAAGAGTAATTCAAGTTATTTAGACCTTTGTTTTAAAATTCTAAATATAGCTTAGAGATTTTTGTAGGTACTAAAATAAATAGGTTTTTTCAATAGAAATATACGTTTTTTTTCTGTGAAATTTTATTAAAAAATGTTCTTTCAAAGAATAACAATCAATCTGTGTAAAAAAAACTCAATTTCCCATTTTTGTGGGTTGACATGTTATCGCATATTTGCGTCCAATTATTTTAATGCAATGATTTTTCATGTTTTTTTTGTGTTTTATTTAAGTAACATATTTATTTTGTTCCGAAATCGTTATCGAAATCGTTTAGTACTAGCCATCGTTTAGGAGATAAAAACTCATTTTTCGTCGCGTTTTCTATCTTATTGTGTGAATACAGTATGTCAAAATTATCATAGAGTAATGACCGTGGTTGTTTTGTGAATGGACTTCTAAATATACTTAGGGGTCATTGTACCTCGCGATTTTGGTTTGCAAAACAGGTATTGCTAGGTATGAGCTATTTTTTGTTAGAAACACGTGCTGGACGGTCTAGGTTCTAAGTATGTAGAGGGATACTGGTAATTTTGAACACAACTTTAGAATTTACAAATTACTTAGAATCGTAAATGTTGACAAGGAAAGCTTTTTAATAGTAATTTGAATATGAATAGAGATAATGAACTAATAAGTTTTGTTTAATAATTTGTATAACGAGAAATGGATAACGGCTCTAAATTTAAAAAATAAACACTTGCGCGATTTAATAAGCAAACGCGCCATACTGCAAAAATATCATGTCTATTGTATGGGAGCCTCCTTAAATATTTATTTTGTTCTCCTTTTTTCTATTTGTTGTTACAGCGCAACAGATATATATCACCTGTAAAAATTTCTACTAGTCAAAGAATCACGACTCCTGAGATACAAATTGGTGACAGACGGACAGCGGAGTCTTAGTACTGCGGTACCGTTTTACCCTTTAGGTTGAAACCCTAAAAATATAACTTAAAAGTAAATAATAAAATCCCCAGACAATCACCAACTACATGGCCTCAAAGTAAGCAATGCTTGTGTTATGAGATACAGGGGGGGGGGGGCACAGGGGACATGACCCTCTCCAAAATTATGCTAAGATGATCTCCTTAAAAGAGACGAAGCTAGAAAAAGATACTTGTGAATAGCAAATAAAGCAATTATTAATTAATAAAACTTTAGCTATGACCGCACCCAAAATTCAGTTGTGACCCCCCCCCCCAAAATTTTAGAGTGCGACCGCGCCTGCTAGGAACCTAGAATATAAATACAATAGTATAGATAAACGCCCAGACCCGGAAATTTTGTTTTTGTTGTTCGGTGCGGGAATCGAACTCGCAACCGTCTGAGGCGTCTGAGGCAAGGACTGCATACGGGTATTAATTTTTTAAATAGTAAAATTTCAGTACCCTTATTGGTGTAATGCCTCATCAAACACAATGCTTGTACTAGTTATTTAAATCTTACTTATATCAGTTATAATTATATCAGTACCCAAATAATGTATACCGGATTAATTTCTGTAGATGTTTTTAGTACAGAAATACTTTAACCTATTTAATTTCTGTACCGAAATGTATAGGTCAGCATATGTCCCTACGCATCACATGCTTCCACTAAACTATCGAACATTCTACAGTATCCGCTACATTATTTAAAAATATTTTTTAAATATCAATATTAATACCGGAAAATTTCCGTTAACTGAAAAAAAACAGTTATGCTACAATAATAAAAAATTTACACGATTTATTTCAGTATGAATTCCTGTACTGTTATTTTTTTAATACACCTAATTTAAAGGTATGACGTCATACAGAAATAAAATGTACAGAAATTCATACCGGCACGCAGTCCCTGGAGGCATATAGGATTACCCCATCGCCAAAGTGGTCGTAAATTTTTAAATATGTTTAAGTTTGTTTGTAAGTAGCTGTTTCACTCGGTTTCACCCGCACAATTACTTATCTCGCGGGAATATAATGAAAAAGTAGCCTAGTAGGTACAAACATCCATACATGCATTCAAACTTTCAAATGTATAGCACTAGTAAGAAATAATTAATTATCTGTACAGAAAATATTGAAAGGGCGGATTCGTCGGTGGTTCGCTTCCAGCAAACATGCAAAAAGCGGTTTTGCTCAATGCCCGAATCGTTTGCCGGTTTCAGTCTCTCTTTTCCGACTGGTCAGCCAACGTGTCCTTTCGTGTAGATTTTGAATTGACAAATAATTTGACGACCGGCTGGTGTCGCGGTAACATACATTGCCTTCTATGCCAGAGGTCCTGGGTTCGAATCCTGGCGGCGGCGGATATTTGTGTGATGAACACAGATATTAGTCGTCAAGTCATGGATGTTTATTTGTTTATTCAAGTTTATTCTCATAAAAAATATGTATTTATTCAATATGTATGTGCAATGTGCATATATTTCTTAAGTATATCAGTTAACTAGTATCCATAACACAAGTTCTTTAAGAAACTTAATTTGGGCTAGATAATGTTGTGTGAGTGTCAGAAATATTTATTTATTTAATTATAAATTGTGTGAATGTCGAAAAAATGTAGTTATTCATTTATAAAATCTTTCTAACACCATCGTCGTTCCGTAGATTTTGCGAGCAGCGGGCGGGCGTGCACGACACTTCTGACAATTTGGAGCGAGCTCTGCGCGACAACGACTCGGAGATATCGCCGTCCACCATCTTCGCTATGGCGGCTATTGACGAGGACGTGAGTATAATTCAACAATATCTTTATCCAGGGTAAGCCCTCTGCTGCGCAAAAGCCTCCTTCGGGGTTCTTCGCAACGAGACTAACTAAATAATTGCGTACCTCATAGCTCGTAACTTGACAAAAATTAACCGAAATATATACCCAATAAAACTGCATTTCATTTCGGTTACCGTTTCATATTAAAACCTGTATGAAAACCAATTCGTTTCGGCAGTCGAAGCTAACGATAAAAGTTTCAAACGATTAACCTTTTAAATGAGTTCTTAAATCCTCTCCACACCATAGATCGTCGGTCCACCTAAAGTGAGTGGCTGGAAATGGTTGTTGATTTGGATTAATAGTTATCTAGTACAAATCTACTTAATTTACTATTACCTCTATTGAACCTCTTAAAGATCGTGTGTTATTATTACAGTATAAAGGATAAATCAAGTTAAGACGTACATAAACTTACAGTATTAGAAATAAACTAAAATAAACATGCTTATCACATGATTGTCACATACCTAAATATCGATCCCCACCGGGATTCCAACCCAGGTTCTCTGTTATCACACTATGATTTATTACAAGTTTAGTGTTTCTATAAAGATAATATTTACACTTTTTAATTTTGGGTAGCTGCATCCAAAATTGTGTCTGGCGAGATAGTTAAAGAAATTTGTGGCAACACCCCCAATTTTTGGAGTGGCGTTAGATTAATTTCTATATGTAAACAACGTGTATAAGACACGTGTATGGCATACAAGACTATGGCATCATTCCGCTTATATTATAAACGTCACAGTTAAAGATAAACGGACGGGTGCTTGTTATTATTTCACGATGCGACCGCTCGGCATACTGCGGCGAAATATTATTAGTATACAACCTGGAATAACACATAGGATATTTTTAGCTAGCCAACGGATTGAAGATCTTACTTGGTCACTAAATATTGCGTTCAATTCTCTAAAGTATTAATAGACTGGCTTCATTACTATATCAATTTTAAAATTTAAAATTGAGTGATAGAGTGCATGCAATGGTGTAATAAGAAAGAAATGCGGATTGAAAGAAGATGTAGGGATTAAGATTGAAAAGTGTATGCTACGGACCTTTAGAAAGGATGAGTGAAGGTAGATTTACGAAAAAGATGTACAGCGGGGCTAGCATGGTACCGTCGACAACGATAAATCGGGCCTTTTATCGATATTTTCTTAGAATATGGTATTTAGTATATGTAATTTATTAAGATTATGACATATTTGTACTTCTATTCTATTCTATTTGGTCTTTTTCTTAATCATGGTATCAAATCGCGTAATTCTATCTATTATGGTGCGCATATTAGCTTGCATAATAGGATAAAATAACAAATTAATATTTATCTTTTCGATTCGACTATTTATCGATGGTTGCATGCTAGCTCTGCAGAGCACGAATGGATGGAGATGTCGGAAGGGGCCGCCCTAGTTGAACGTATACCGACCAAATTAGATACGTTTAAAAAGAGCCTTGTTAAAAGTACTCTTAAGAGCAATTACCCGATCCGAATTCGAGGAAATAAGAATCTAGAAATCTTGTATGAAATGACGGATGCGGGATGTAGTGCGTAACCGCTCTAACCGGCGATCATGTATGAAAAGATAAAAGAACGTGGAAGGAGCGAAAGATTGGATCGTGTTGGGCCTAAACTTTTAGCCCTATTAAATTATATACTAAGCAGAGAGCACAGATAAATCCAGGTATATGGTAGAATGGTATTATTAAAATTTGTTTTACAGTGAAAAACTTATGATCAAGTGACACAATAACATTTGTAAAAAAATAAGACATAGAACGGTTGCTATTTAAACATAATAAAACTGACATGACAACAGTTCTATTTATAGCCAGTTTTGCTTCGCTAACAAGTATACTTATAATAGTATAAATATCACATTAAATATGTATATTCAATAGATCGTAGCTATTAGCATTCCATAGTCCCTGCCTTCCCCAAAGGGAGACAGGCGTGAGGTTATGTTGTCATTATTTTATCCATGGCTGGCATGGCTATTCTAGGCTACTATTGACTCGATTGTTTCTTTCTCTTCTCTACAATATTAATTAACTGGCATTCATCAGCAGCCCGAAGAGGTCCACTGCTGGCCATAGGCCTCCCCAATTAACTGGCATTAACGATCTGTTATTCATTTTAATGCGTTTCTCTATATTATATGAAATATAATAATGAAATCAAATGAAAATTTTTTTTTCATCATAAGATCATCGAATGGCCGCTTAATGACGTCATAATTTTGTACTTTGGCTTTAACAAGATGTTGATAGTAATAACATATTACAGTAGACCAAGAGACAAAAAAGCCGGCGGAAAAAAATTAAATAAATCGTTGTTAAGACAATATCAATAAACCGTGTCCATTATCCCTTCCAGTGCAGCTACATAAACGGTTCCCCACAAAACACGTTGGTCCCCGGCGTAGTGGAGCGCGCGGGGCGACGCGGGGTGTTCGTGGTGGGGGACGACTTCAAGTCCGGCCAGACCAAGGTCAAGTCCGTGCTCGTGGACTTCCTCGTGTCCGCAGGTAGGTGGCGGTCATATGTAGCGACGCTCTTCCATGCCGGGCTGGGAGCGAACGAAAAACATAGGATGTGCCAGCTGCTTCTCTTCCCGGGCATACTGCAAAGTCAGTTAACGGCGATATGCTGACACCCTGTCACAGCAATAGTCTTTTTTCATCATTATAATTCCTCCAAATGTGACATCAGATGGTTTTATAAGCCTCTGGTGTTCTGCCTACCCCATAAAGGATACAGGCGTGAAGTTATTATATTTATGCACCTACTGTAGTGGATGTGTTCGTGGAGACGACTTCAAGGCCGGACAGACCAAGATGAAGTCGTGTCCGCAGGTGTGTTTCTGTTTCATATTATTGTTGAAAGATACAGCTTTTCAGGAAATCTAGAGTTGCCTGATGAAATTTTCTATATACCTACTTAAAGATTTTTACTGTCGCATAAGATAAAGATAGTTTTGGAGAGAAATCTCCGTAGAATATTTTTGTAGTGCAACAAAAAAGAAACTGTCAGAAAAAAACAATTTTTGGGTTTTATTGATATTTCAAGATTTTTTGAAGGATATTTTGGAGAGGGTGTACTCTTTGGGGCATTATGTGTTCCGTGTGGTAGTAATTTTGTTTGGAACCCTTTACAATCACAAAATAACAGCTCTGCCACTACTTACCAGTCACCCTATATGTATGTATAAAGTACCTGCGAATTGATTATATTTTGACTGTAACTTACGACAAAATTTATAGTTTACATAAGAGCGCTACCACACCATTCGATCGATCGTCAATCGATGGTAGAATAAATTAGTCGATCGATAGTTTCTACTAGACCAACCCGATCAGAAAAACCGATCGACGCTGATCTGGTAACACCCGAACTGCGAGACAGTTTAAACCAGTGATTCCCAAAGTGGTCTATATTGACCCCCAGCGACCTCGGACACACTGGAAGGGGTCTAAGTCAGCGAAAAAAAAATTTGGGGGTCCATGAAATGCAAATGATTCTTTAATGGATCTCAAGATACGCTGATAGTTCTTATTTACATACATACATAACTTCACGCCTGTATGCCTTATGAGGTAGGCAGAACGCCAGAGGTAATAAAACCATCTGCAGGCGTAGCACGGTTTTCATAAGAGATAAGTCACACGACAAGACATAATTTTGTCACAGTCCGGTAATTTGTCTTATATGACAGCACGGGCACACGATGTGACAAAAATGCTTGCCGCGACATATCTTTGTCTTGACGTTTATACAAAGAACGAGTTTAACAACTTTAAACCTCCAAATGTAATTTTTTAGTTGGTGAATTTTTTGTTTTAATATTATTTTTAAGTTTTGTGACCATGTCAAGTGCCAAAAAGCAGTACCGTTGAAGTCTTAAAAGAATCTGATTATAATAATTGATAGACAAAATTGTTATTCATCATCATCATCATCACAACTCTTTGTAATGAGCCCACTGCAGGGCATGAGTCTCTCCCCTGGGTGACGAGGAGGTATAGGCCATAATCCACCAAGCTGGCCCAGTGCTGGGTGGTGGATGCCAGAATTTTCAGGGCGCCGAAATGGCTTCTGACAAACCCTAACGACTACTGTATACAAGTATACAGCACCCGGGACCCACGACTGCTTAACGTGCCCTCCGAAGCACGGAAGTCGTCGAGAGAAATGCATGGTCACCCATCCAAGTACCGACCGCGCCGAAAGTTGCTTAACATGTGATATCGTATGATACACACATTAACCATGGCGCCACGACGACTTCATAATTATTATTATGAAAAAAATATCTCACACCCTCCGAACCGCAGTGATAAAAAATGTTTGGCGATGTGTCAAATTGTGACAAAAGTAAACAAAACGATGCCGCCATGCTATTAAATAAGAGATAGAACTTGAAAGAAGTCTTAAACATTTGTCAAGATGTGTTTGTCACGCATTCTAGATAAATTAAACTTGCCCCGTGCTGCTGTATAAGACTAAGCAATTATGTCGCTCAAATTGTGATATAATCTGTGACACAAGTCTTGTCTTGACAAGCCGTGCTACGCCTGCTGATGTCACGTTTGACAAATTTGGAGACATTATAATAATGAAGAGAGACTATGGCAGTGACAGGGGGTCAGCCTATCGCCCACAAAAAAGCCTCCCATAACACCTCGGTCCCTTAACTGACTTTTACAGTGTGCCCGGGAAGAGAAGCAGCTGGCACATTCTATGTTTTTCTTTCTCACCCAGTCCAGCATAGAAATTATTTTTATTTTATAATATAAAGACATAACATACCCATGTTTAAGTTTTTAACACTCAACTGCGCTACAGTATTTGAAATTTACAAAAAATCCCAAACTGAAAAATATGTCATAAAAAAGTTGGAAACTTCTGGTTCTTTCTAACTAATGAATGAACGGTCAGGTATGAAGCCGCTGTCCATCGTGAGCTACAACCACCTCGGCAACAACGACGGCAAGAACCTCTCCGCGCCGCAGCAGTTCCGCTCCAAGGAGGTGACGTATCGTCACACTAACATTCATTCAATAAAACAACACCACTATACAACAAACTATACAGCAGTGCGAGCACAGAACTTTATCGAATCCTTTGTTAACGAATGTTCGTATAGTATGGAGACGGTTTTTAAGAAAAAAATTAAATCTATCCATTGAAGCACGGCCAGCTTAAATAAGTGTGTGCCTTGTTAATTTTGAATGTTTGTAAACATGTTGTACTCATAAATATCTGTAAAATAAAAAAATACAATGTTACTCAAAACTTGCAACCGACTCCATACTATACGAGCATTCGTAAACATTCGTTAACTTACGATTCGATAAAGTTCTGTGATCGCACTGCTGGGTTGATTTTTCGTCACCAGCCAATTTAAAATGTTAGTTTCTTTGATACCATAATATAAACGTACCTGCATATTTATTTTAGCCTCGCTCAGTACAAAAAATTAGAAATATGGAACCACAAACTTTAAAAAAAAAGTCTCTGTTGTTGAACATAGATACTACGACGCGGCATTTCCTTGATAATACTACGACGTAGTGCTACAAAATGTGTGTAGTAGCACGTAGTCATCTTTATTTTAATGGTAATTTAGAGTGACCATGCCTTGGTTAATGTGTTAGCCGATAAATTAATTTCTTTGTATAAAAATAAATACTTTTGTTTTGCAAAAATCGTTTCTATATATGATACTTTGAAAAAAAAATTTGGCCGATGACTACAAATGAACCCTGTATATTACACACATAGAAATAACCTTGACCTATTTCGTAGTATAACAAAATATTAGAGACAAACATTAATTTATAGAAGCCTATCTAAATGTGATTAACATTTAATCACATTTAGAATTCTTATAAGTACTTACTACCTCTATATTAACACTTAAATGAATGATATATAAAATGAATACAACATACAATATACAATTAGATTTAATGTGATTATATTAGATGTCAATAATACGTATTTATTAAAATGAAACATTCTATTGCGAAAAAATACACGGTTAGCTACTTATATTGTCTTAAGTTTTCACGATTCATAATTTAAATAAAACTACTTTTTAACCGGATTGATCGCGTATAATTTATATTTTACATTTTAACTCGACGTTTCGGTTTCGCAGACCCCGTGGTCACGAGTGACTGAGTCGCAATTAATCCGGTTAAAAAGTAGTTTTATTTAGCTACTTATTCTTAATACGCGATTGAGTCCAGACAACAACTGATATACGTTCTGCTAATTTGTATGACAAATATTTTGACAAATAAGTGCCGACAGTCTTTCAAACGGATATCTTATTCTCGTCGCCTCGCCTTAATACGATGTAATGCCGATTTTGCAAACGTTCTTGCCTGTCATATCCTGAGGTTCTCAATTCGTGTGTATGTTTATTTTTATATTTTTTTGTATCATTGTTACACGATTTATTTGAACAAATATGAATCAATGTTAAATATTCTTGTTTTATGTGATAGAGGGTACTTCAGAGGTGGTCTCTAAATTAAGTTCTTTAAAAAATTTGTAGGTTTACGGAGAATATTTACATTAATGACTTTATAATTTAGCCAAAGTTTTGACGTGAAGTTTTTTTTAACACCCTGCATTCGTTGATTTTTGTACCTAAATTGAATAAAATATTACTATGAATTGTATTTGTGTGATTGTAGATATCAAAGAGCAACGTAGTAGATGACATGGTGCAATCCAACTCTATACTGTACGCGCCGGGAGAGAAGCCAGACCACGTGGTCGTCATCAAATATGTTCCGCAAGTCGGTAAGCTACCATGCCACCACGTTAATGCATCTATAATTATATAAAAAGACGCGTGGCACTCGGAGACTGCCGCGGTAAAGCTATTGCATAGCATTTTTTATCAACTTATGCAATTATAATTATTTATTTATTTTATTAATGCAGTAATGTTAGATCTAATATGAAGTTCCACAAGTTCCTAGTAGATGGCGCTGATTGTTTATTAAAGCCCGCATGTAAAGTTATGAAATCAAAGTATCACCGCTGTGCCGGTCGGAATGGGAGGTGTTAGGTTTTTTTCGTTACGAAATTTCTGGATTCGGTCCCCACGCTGAAGGCCCGCGATAGAAGCAATGCAATAGCTTAATAATTATTATTAAAGTTTTTGCGTCTTTACATTCAAGCGTCTATTCACGATGGGTTCTCTGCGAGCTGCAGGCCCTAACTATCCTACCTCCCGCCTTCTACGTTGTATGTGTGAGCGAGACGAAAGACAAAGATGCAGCAATATCTACTATTCATTCACTGACTAAATAATATATATACTCTGGCAAATAATTCAATGCAGCTTCAATGCAAGCCTATACAGCTGGTGTTATGGAGAACACAGCGGAATTAGGGAGCATTCTAGTATACACCCAGACTGAGTTAGAAATAGTACATTACTGCAGCGGCCGGAAAGAGAGTCATTGAAGGACGAACGTGTGAATGTGGGCCGTGTGAGCCACACATACATAAGTCCATCAATGCCTAGTTGCAGCCAAGGCTTGTATAGTACTTTTCTCAAATAATGCGCGGAAATTTAACTAAGTAGTGCATTTCACAACTTTTATTTGAAAATACAAATTAATGTGGATTTTCCGGGAATTATATTGGTTTTTTTTTCTATGTGCAAGCCAGTTCGAATTTTAAATTAAACTTTTGATAAGTTACCTCTTTGGTCGCCATGTTGCGGAGTAGAAGATCTTTCTTTTTTGAAATTACACGACAAATATGATTTCACATAGAAATTTATTTGGCCGCTGCTTGCCCAGTACAGCAAGTTTGATTTATCTCGAAGAAGTTTGTCAAAATAATGCTCAAATATCCAAGCATGTTTATGAAAAGTTCATTTACTAAACTGGCGCCGCCGTGACTCGAGCCCATGACCTCTCTCGCCCCAGCTATACAAGGTATCTAGATCAATACTCGATCAGTTCACCACGCTAATGATACTATGACCAAAGATTTAAATCCATAGATATGCCCTTTCACTCAAAGAACTCACGAAATATTGTCATTACTGAAAGAGGTGCATTTACAAGTCTTGTGACAATCTCTAACGAGCGCTTGTCGTGCATGTTCACATAGATTATTTTGTTTTGTTTAAAATATTTACATAAAGACTTAATTATGCTGTCTTGTTCTTTTCGGGGGTGTAAAAACACAAGTCGCAATACAAACAAGGATAAAGGTGTTACTTTTCATGCGTTAGTAATTATTATATAATTTAATGCATTTCTCGATTTAGTCGGGCACGGAAGAATAAGTAATCAGATAGTTAATAAAAAATCAACTCAATACTTAATGTAACCTATTAAAATCATATTAGAAAATCTTTGAAGTTTTTATTTTACCTTACAAAGCCGTCGTATTTTCTGGCTATTTTATGGAAATAGAAAAATATATTGGTTTATTTTATTCACATATTTTTTATCATAACAGGTTTTAAGTAATAATTTTCTTATTCTTAATTGTTGTAGACCATTAAAAAATATCAATGAAAGTAGCAATATTCGCGGGGAACATATTTCTAGCACTATACCAATATTAACCCAATACATCGTATTGGGTAAATAACTGCAAAATTATATCGAATATTTTAGATATAATACACTGAAATTTCCAAGCAATTCGTAGGATACACAGGGTGACTGGTACACTTTCGGAATTTGAGGACGCGATAGTTTGAGGTCATACTTAAAGAGAAATAAATAAATTTTAATTATTTAATGAGTAAACTTAACCTAAAGTTATAGAATTCATTACGCAACGCAGGTTACACTGCTACGGACGTACGCACGGTGTTATCAACACAGTATAGGTAGTTAGGTATAGACGGCTTCACGAACGGTCCTCGATCTAGTAAAACTTTTTATTTATTTATAGGGAATTCTGCTGAAAAATTAAGTAGTAGGTATTTAATTTAATTATAATTATTATGATCAGAATCGAGTACAGAGTGCTCTATATCAATTTCTAAAATATGTCACCAGTCACCCTGTATACTGGGCACTTAATTTTTCACTAACATTGCCTATAAATGAATAAAGTTTTGTTACTATGTACTTAACTCACGTCTGAGTCAATCGCCGCACGTGACCTGGCACGCGGATCGCTGCAAATGCTAGTTTAACCATGCGTTGCGTAATAAATTCTTTAACTTTCGGTTAAGTTTACTTAGTAAATAATTAATATTTGTTTTTTATTATATTTTTTCTCTTTATGGATCTCAAACTATCACTTCCTTGAATTTCAAAAGTGACCCCGTATATCAGGTGGGGAGCAAGAAAAATAATAAAAAATCTAAAATGCGCTAAGTACATGTATTGTCGCACTCATTTCTAACCAAAGGCTAGAATTTCATAAATTAATCTGTATAAAAAATATGGGTGGGTTAGTCTTTCCTGCTTGCGATTTGTTTGATGTTTGTCTAAAATCCGAAAAATTTATTCGATCCCATATAAAATAAAAATCAACTCCCTACTTTCATAGCGAAAACAAACAAAATTCTATGAAATTACATAATGTAAGAGTCTTTTTTTACCCAGTAATATATTCGAAACATTACATACACATTCCCAAGAACGGCCCGCGACTTTTAATCATAGAGTTTAAATAATGAAAGTAATAATTGATAGTTATATAAATGTAAGACTTCATTATTTACATAAACAAACACAAACAACAGAACGCAAAAAATTAAAAAGTAGGTGTTTTTTGCTGGTACTTAAGTTAACAATCCTGTAGGTATGTTTTTAATAAATAAACGATTTATAAATATTTATCTTTATTTTTATTACTCTGTAATCCTTTATAACTGTTTAGGCGTGTTTCTAGCGTAAGTTGCTTCTGATCTTATTCTATGACGTTTGTTGACGTAGACGCGCCGTGCTTGTGTGAGTAAAAATGACAACCTTAAGACACGTACGGGCAAATCTATGGATTTAAATCTTTGACTATGACTATTTTATTACCCACGACGGAACGGAGACGGTATATGCGTTTGGGGTGAGAGGGTGTTTGTGCAAACCAATGTTTCTATTTATCTCCAGAACCACTGGTCCGATTTTAATGCGGTTTTCAGTAATCGCTTTGGATTTGATTGGTGCATGTTCTTAGATAGGTGTAGCGGTAACAACTCACCAGGGGGCGCTGCAGTAAACATTTGTTTGTAAAAGCCAATGTTACCGTTTATCTGCAAAACCATTGGTCCGATTTAAATGCTGTTTTCAGTGATCGCTTTGGATTTGATTAACGCATGTTCTGAGATAGGTGTTACGGTAACAATTCACCAGGGGGGCGCTGCAGTAAATATTTGTTTGCAAAACATTGGTCCGATTTGAATGCCGTTTTCAATTATCGCTTTGGATTTGATTGGTATAATGTTCTTAAATAGGTAATGAGGAACGAGGTGTTGTGTAATGTAATGTATGGTACCTATATTATGCTCTTTAAAAAGTTTGAAATAAAAAACAAAATAAAAATTTTGAAAAACCCACGACGCGACGGTTAAAAAGTAATTGAAAAAGAATAAAATAATTTAAAATGCCCCGACTGAAATGATTTATGTGACGAGAGATAATTAACGTGAAAAGCTTTTTTAAAAGTTCACTTGATCTTACACAAAGTCGGTCATATTATGAACAACATACTATTCGTTTTCATAGCACTTCCCTATGCTTACCTATTCGGTTCTCGAAGATGTAGATGTCGCAATAACATAGGTATTCAACTCCCTATGAACTTTATAAGAAGAGCAAGAAAATCCGTCGAGGGCTGCCATCAATATTTTAAATTTCAATATAAAACTACAAAACGAATTCATTCAATGGCAGCCATAATATGATGTTAATGTTGTTCATAATATGACCGACTCTGTGTAAGATCAAGTGAACTTTTAAAAAAGCTTTTCACGTTAATTATCTCTCGTCACATAAATCATTTCAGTCGGGGGATTTTAAATTATTTTATTCTTTTTCAATTACTTTTTAACCGTCGCGTCGTGGGTTTTTCAAAATTTTTATTTTGTTTTTTATTCCTTTCTTGTTCAAATACTCTGGTCCCAGTTTGTCATGTTCGTATTGTGCATCCATAGCTCATTGCACCTACCTTTCCGCCGGCTTTTTTTGTCTCTTGGTCTACTGTAATATCTTATTTAAAATAAATATCAACAACTAGTTAAAGCCGAAGTATGTCATGACTGACTTCATCAAGTGTTTTGTGAAATTCCTAAGATGAATAAAACTTTTTGAATTTTGGAGGCCGTTAAAGCTTTTTTTTTTCACCATTTCCGCCAGGCGACTCAAAACGCGCCATGGACGAGTACGTGTCGTCGATCTTACTGCACGGGCGGCACACGCTCGCTATACACAACACTTGCGAGGACTCGCTGCTCGCGGCTCCGCTCGTACTGGATCTGATCCTGCTGACTGAGATGTGCGGCAGGTGCCACTACCGCGCCGATGATACTGAAGGTTAGTACATACATACATAACCTCACGCCTGTCTCGCCTTGGGGTAGGCAGAGACAAGGGAACACCAATTGCTGCGATCCAGACATACCTCTTTCGCTTCTTCCACGTTCATCAATCTTTTCATACATGATCGCCGGTTACGGGTGTCAATGAAACAAGAGCGTTAGCTTACGACAGGTTTATTCCTCATTAAACATGGTAGGAGGGTAGACGCACATTGACATACACCTGACATCTTCCCTCCAAAAAAAAATACAAAAAAAAATCACAAAAAAAAAATATCTATAACATTATTAGAAATTTGAGAAAACAATTATAAACAAACATAATTTTTAATGATTATAAATTTATGGAAAACACAATGATAAAGAGTTCAAGTCAATTGTCATATGTTATTAATTTTGTTATAATATTTAAATATGTGATTGCATAATTTTAATTATTAATTATTACTTTTGACTAGGCCATTTTTCAAAATGTCGCCATTTGATCGGCCATTTGATGTACGTTCGCCTAGGCCGGCCCCTTCAAACAAAACGATCCATTCTTGTTCTGTACACCTCTTTCGTAAATGTATTTTAACGGTCTTCTAGAGAAACTAATTAATTATTAAATCATAAATCATTACCATCAATTTCATTTAGATGATTGGAACTGCAGGGTGTTTGGTGGCTAGGTGCAAAGGTAAAAGGAGGTGATAAACGAGGTATTTTTGAACATTTCTAGTCATATATGTCTTTGACGAAACTTGCTATTGTTTATTTTATTTTGGAAAAGTGCCTATACGAGTTAATAGTTCTTGAATAAGCGTTAGTTTGTATACACTATCTTTTGTTTCTGATATTTTAATGTGTGCCTGACCAAATAAAACTACTTTAATGTGTTAAAGTTCTGCAGATTCTTATTAAACAGCGACATGCTTGATGACATGCGACATGACAACGCTAGCGTAACCATGCGTTGCGTAATCAATTCTTTAACTTTCGGTTAAGTTTACTCAGTAAATGATTGATATTTATCTTTTATTATATTTTTTTCTCTTCATGGGTGATCTCAGACTACCACTCAGTGTTAACTCAGAGATTTGGCAAGCAATGTGAATGACTAATACCTCTTAAGAAATAACAATAAATGGGCATGTTTTTAAAAATGTTTGAACTATTCAAAGATTTTTTTTTATGGTACTTCTAAATTATAATCGTATCATAAATACACAAAAGAATAGTTTTATTTGGTCCGACATACATTAAACTATCGGAAACAAAAAATAGTGTTTACAAACTAACGCGTATTCGGGCACTATTAACTCGTATCTACCGAATTTTGGGTATTTTTCCATAATTCCAAAAAAAAAAAGCAATAAAATAAAAATTTCGTCAAAATAAAATAAAATATCTCGTTTATCACCTCAACCTTTGCATCTAGCCACCAAAAAATTGTCTGTTTATTATAAATTTTAATAGCCATACAATATATTTTTTTAGAATGTAGTTTCAGTTTTTGGGCAGGTATATAAAGAAGGACCCTATATACACTTGACGAGCGTCTAAACCACAGACATACATCTACATAGGTAACGCAAATGTTATGAAACCAAGTGTGCCGACTTTCTGACACCTACTGTGACGTCACAGCTGATATTTAATGATGGGAAATTACCGATTCAATCAATTATTAAGAATTATGTCGATATTGTGTTGTAGATTTTCTAAAAAACATTACATACTCGCGGACAGAAGGTAGCGGCGACCAATCTTGACGCTTGGTCGGGTTTCAGACACGCGAATTACATGCACTTGCGACATCAACCGACTTCAAAAAAAGAAGGAGATACTCAATTCGTCTGTATGTTTTTTTTTATGTTTTTTACCTCATAACTTTTGTTTGGGTGAACCGATTTTGACGATTCTTGTTTAATATGATATAGAATACTTCCCATTTGATCCCATATAAATTTCTTCGAAATCGATTGAGAACTTCATGAAAAATCAATTTTTTTTCAGAGATTTGAATTCGGAGATCGTTTACCTTGACGACCAAAGTTTTGACGTGAAGTCGGTTTTTTGATGCTCTGCATTCGTTGTTTATATTATCTATGTAGATGTTGACCTGTATCCTCTGCTGTACAGAGTACGTGGGTCTGCACGCGGCACTGTCCTCGCTGGCGTACCTGATGAAGGCTCCGCTGGTGCCGCCCGGGGCGCCTGTCATCAACGCGCTGTTCAAGCAACGCGCAGCACTAGAGAATCTCATGCGCGCGAGTCTCGCGCTGCCGCCCACTCACCACCTACAGTTCGAACATAAGGTCGGTCGCGGCTCGAGACCAAATCAATTAATACTTCTGACATTCACACAACATTATACAGGGTACGCATAGCAGATAAGTTATGATAAGTGGGTCTAAATTTCGAAAAAATAATATTTTTTTTTTCTTAATTTTTTATCAATTAAAATTTCAAAATTGTTCTCTGTGTTCTCTTAAATTTTACTTAATATTAATCTAGATTTTATTACTATACACAATTAGATGGACACGTTTTCATTACTTGTTGTGTAGTTATAACCTACAGATCAAACTTAAATTTTGATCACTTAGAAGAATTTCGGAATTGATTGAATCAGGCGTTACTTTGCGGAAATCCATGACAACTACTATAAAAAGTTACTTTGCTAATTCCGCGACTTGTGCTTGCACTAGTGATGCAGGATTTTCATGCGTAGGTTTTTCGGAACTTTAATTTATAAAAAAATATTTTATTTTTCGTAATTATGACCCACTCATCAGTCTCTGCTATTAAAATATTATTGACTATTATATGGCGACCCTATATAGCCCAGATTAAGTTGCACAAATGGTTTAAACAACATGCTGTTGTGGATAACAGATAAACACGCAGCCTGTTAATAAAAAAATTGCCGACCACTTTGGCGATGGGTAAGCCTCACACGCTAGTGGTTGCAGGTCACACAACAAGAAAAAATAAATGTTCCGGGTCTGTGCGTTTATCTATATATGTATATATCCCACACAATCTACAGCGCTAGGGATTCAAAGCTTTTCGTTCATTATGAGCCTTTTCGTTATTATAGACTATATATTTCACCTCAATCTCACCTGATGGTAATTTAAGATGAGCTCGACCATAGGAGCTTAAGAAAGAACACAATGAACACGTCACCGCCGGAGTGATAATATTTTGTATGAAGGTGGCCGCTGGCTAGTCGGAGGGTCCTTCCACCAAGCTCGGATTAATCGCCTAATACGACAAGTTTATCCCGTGGCGGTAGGGATATTTATTATTTAAGCCGAAAAACTTTCAATTTTTCCCTTTTTATTTAGTGGCAAATACTTCAGTTCCCGTTAAAATTGCTTCAAAATCGATACAGCATTTTTGTTAATCTGCAAAGAGAAAATATAACATACAGGGTTTTTTTTAATCATCGGCCATTTGATTTTTTGATACGATAATTACGTACCTGAGTATTTATTATAGTAATATTCACAAATAATCGCTGTTGATGAACACAGCTACTACGACGCGGCATTTCATCGATTAATACGACGTAGTACTACAAGATGTTTTGTAATAGCGCGTAGTTGTCTTTATTTTAATGGTATTCATTCATAACGAGTGATGCTTTGGTTATTATGTCAGTGACTATATCAATTTTGCAAAAATCGTTTCTATAAATAAAAAAAAAATACCAGACAATCACACAAAATACATGGCCCCAAAGTAAGCATAGCTTGTGTTATGGGATACCATGTAACGAATTTGTAACGACGACCACTTTGGCGATGGGGTAAACCTGTCTGCCTCAGACGCCAGTGGTTGCGGGTTCGATTCCCGCACGGAACAAGAAATAAAAATGTTCCGTGTCTGGGTGTTTATCTATTCATGTATTTATATTCTAGGTTCCCCACTAATTCGCTACCTGGTATTCCATAACACAAGCTATGTTTACTTTGGGGCCATGTAGTTGGTGTGATTGTCTGGGGATTTTATTTATTATTTTATTTATTTTAACTAGGGCGGAACCTAAACTATAAATACATATTTATAGATAAACACTCAGACACGGTTTTTTTTCTTGTTTCTTGTTCCGTACGGGAATCGAACCCGCGACCACTGGCGTCTGAGGCAGACAGTGTTACCCCAGCGCCAAAGTGGTCGCAATAAATGATACTTACATAAAAAAATTGGCCGGTGACTAAAAATCACAGCCCTGCACATGAAGTTCCACTTCTGCGAAAGATTCCGCATTTTTTTTATATTGTAAGGATAGGACGTTTGTCTTCCATCATTTGTCATATAGGTGCATTCGTTTATACTCAACGATGGTTGTTGGATACAGGTGCCGTTCCTGATGTCTGACTTGCGGTCAGGCCGCATGTTCGCGGGGCACCCCCCCAGCAAGAAGCTGAAGCTGGGGCAGGAGAACGGAGACCAGTAACTCACTACCCGAGGCTACCTGTCCGGTGACGCCAGCGAACTTGGAGACACAACTCAACAGTGCAATCACAGAACTTTAGCCACTCGGTTCGGTTACGAGTTCTAAGCAACATTGAGTTATTTATTTTCCAATAATTTAAGGCGAAGATGCAGCGTGTTTTTACTCTGAAAAGAATATTCACAAGAATTGAACATGTAACCAACAGATGTGTAAAGTTAAAAACATGATTTATGAAAATTGGCTCAAAAAAAAGTCACAAACATAACACTAACTTACAATTTCAAACGGATATTGCTACATGCCATCATGGATTCATGTAAAAGTTACATTAAAACATAAAGCGTACTTCTCTTAACCGATGGTAAAAGAAAAACTTTTAAGTTGTTATAATTTTTGAAAAAAAAAAACTAATTATATAATTATAAATTATAAAATTATACGTATTTACGCTTGCTCACGTCGGCGTAGTTCGTAATACCTACACACCGCGCTAAAAGAGGGCCTTAACAAGATACGCATGTATTTATACTTGTACACCAGTGGGTAGATTTCAATTGTTGCTTACGAATCGACTCCATACTATAGGAACATTCGTACACATACGAGTCGATAAAGTTCTGTGATTGTACTGCAGATGAAACTTCAAATTTAACGATCACATTTTTAAATGGCGTTCTTTTTTCATCGATTTATTTAACACAACTTTTCTTTAATTGAAAAAAGGTTAGTCATTAATTAAAAAAAAAAAACTTTAGTCTCGCGCTGGTAATCACCGCACGTCAGTGATTTTTTTTTTCATTCTACGTTACGTTCATTACCTAATCTATTTATTCATTTTGGTGTATTTATTACATGTTTTCTTAGTTGAATCTCATAATGGATCTTAGTTTTTAAGTAGTCTTCTATGTAATCATTAGTCTTGATTTTATCCCATATACTAATTTATTTAGTCGATTCTCTTTCAGTTAACAGTGAAGAAAAACAGTGTTTATTTATTTTACGTTACATGTGATATAATTATCGTTTGTGATATTTAAGGAAAAGAGAAAAAGTATAGAAAAAAGATTTATTTTTATTATTCAATTGTTTCACAGATAATATCGTGATTATGTCATATATTTTATGAAGTTATTGATTATTTGTTAAGTAAGTGTTCGATATGTAAGAGATGTTCTAAAAAATTTTGAGATGCGTGTACAGTAATACCGTATTTCAATCTAGTAGATTAATCAAAAAATATAAAGGCGGTATTGACATACCTGTAGTAAAATTTTCTTTGAATCAATTTCTAACCTTTTACACGTTTCTATAAAATATACAAAATGTAGTGTTCTCGAATTTAATAAATAAATTCTTTTATTAGTAAATTTTCGGTGTGTATTTAGACACCAATTTATATTCCCAAGATTCTTAAAAGTTTGTAATATTTTTAGATTTGAATGTTGTGATTGTGAAATGATCTAATTTTAAAACCTCACATTATTATATGTGTTCCTATGTTCCGTGTCACGAATTCATGGATTTTCGTAACAATTTGCCAGCAGTATTATTTCATGCATTTGCTATAGTAATAGAGTTGATTTCAAATAAGACTAATATAGAAAACAATGTACTTAATATAACACGAAAATTTCTTTATGTTAAATAAATGTATTTTGTATTCTCAAAGCCTGTTTTATTCATTTTATCCTTGTTCAATGACATATACAAATATTCCTTTTGACATTCTCTTTAAGTCAGTGTCTAAGATACTCTATCTTCATATACCTACCTATACATTACTGCTCTTCGTGTGACCGAATTTGGCTTGGCGAGCCTATTATACAGGATCCATTTATAATAGTCAATTATATTTTAATAGCAGATTAAGAATGATGAGTGGGTATGAAATTCAATAACAAAAAAAATAAAAATATTTTTTATAAATTAATATTTGAAAATTCTTCTTATTGAGTAAAATTTTAAATTTAAACTATTTAAAAATTTACATACAATTAGTTGGAAACGTTTAACTACTTGCTGTGTAAACAAAAGATTAAACTTAAATTTTGATCACTTCGAAAAGTTTTGAAATTTCAATTAATGAAAAATATTTGTCAATTTTTTTTCTTTTCCGTAATTAAGACCTGCTCATTATTCTTAATCTGCTATTAAAATTAAATTGACTATTATAGGAGGACCCCATATACATTATGTCCAATATTAGTTTGGATTCGCCTAAACTGGAATCGGGGAGGGCCCAAGAGACGGAAACCGGCGAACGACTCGGCAATCGAGCAATCCGCTTTGCAAGTGTATTGAAAATGTACATCCGGATGGCTGGACCATTTGGCGTATAAAGCTGGCTCTTACATAGATCGATAAACAATCGTAGGTGACTGCAATCTGCCTACATTTTATCGTTTGTGACTGGTTAGTTTATTCAAAAAATCAAAAAAATGGTGTCCAGCCAGCCAGAATTTCGTAATTATGAGCATCTCGGATCTCAGCCCCAAGACGGTTTTGAGAACCCAGTTCTTATTAAAAGTATAGTGACTGGATATGTGACTGCAACCAAAGTTGTTTCATTCAATTTGATACGATACTTTTCGAGAAATCACAAAAACAAACTGTCCAGCCAGCCATAATCCGGTCGGCTGGACCATTTTGTTTTTGTCGATATATCAATAATTATAACACTGAAAGCAGCTAATTTAGAAAAAATCCTTAGTGACTGGATATGTGACTAACATTATATAGCTATAAATATGAATTATTCGTGCATTTATGAGTTATTGGCAAAAAGATTTTGTTGACACCTGTCAAACTTCCGGCTGGCTGGACCACCCATTCCAGCACTTCTGAAAGGCCTTCGCAGTCGGAATCTTATAAAACGGTTAGTGACTGGGGCGAAGAACACAAATCTTCGTTTGTGACTACTCTAAATGCAGTCAATCAAAATATATAAGCAATTATTTTTATGCCATACTATGTAACTGAGGGTGACCATAATTTTTGGTTGAAACAGGGATTAAACGTGTTTAATAATGATATTCGAGTACTTTTAGTATTAAAAGTTGTAAAATGTATGTAATGCAACAAAATAAAATAAATATTATACAGGGTTTTGAAATAATAGTGTAAAATATTTTAAGGGGGTATTAGGAACAGGGTATAGATTCGATTTATGTAAAAAAAAACATTTAGAAATTTTACTAAGTAGGTAGTAGGGACCTACCTTAACAAAATTTAAGTTTAAGTTGTAATATACGACTACTAGCAAATAATAAAAACGTAAAACAATATTAAATAACAAAGTACCTACCATTTTACGTGGCACGGTAACTACACGCCTATGACGTATAACAGCTGTTTCGCCCGCTCGGTCGTGACCGGGAGTGACCTCGCGTCAAGGTACTTAGCAGAATTTTGAAATGAAAAAAAAAAATTTTTTTTTGTACGTAAATCGTGTCTATATACACATTTCTTAATGACCCCTTAAAATATTTTACACTATTATTTCTGAACCCTATACATACTCACTTATATATACTAACCAAGCTGTGTTAAGAATAATTTCCCAAACTTCAACAATTAAAATTAATTTAATAAAGGAATTCTAAAAAAAGTATTCTAAAATTTGGTCACCCTAATTCAACAAAACATGTCAAAAAAACAATTGCTTATATATTTTGATTGACTGCATTTAGAGTAGTCACAAACGAAGATTTGTGTTCTTCGTCCCAGTCACTAACCGTTTTATAAGATTCCGACTGCGAAGGCCTTTCAGAAGTGCTGGAATGGGTGGTCCAGCCAGCCGGAAGTTTGACAGGTGTCAACAAAATCTTTTTGCCAATAACTCATAAATGCACGAATCATTCATATTTATAGCTATATAATGTTAGTCACATATCCAGTCACTAAGGATTTTTTCTAAATTAGCTGCTTTCAGTGTTATAATTATTGATATATCGACAAAAACAAAATGGTCCAGCCGACCGGATTATGGCTGGCTGGACAGTTTGTTTTTGTGATTTCTCGAAAAGTATCGTATCAAATTGAATGAAACAACTTTGGTTGCAGTCACATATCCAGTCACTATACTTTTAATAAGAACTGGGTTCTCAAAACCGTCTTGGGGCTGAGATCCGAGATGCTCATAATTACGAAATTCTGGCTGGCTGGACACCATTTTTTTGATTTTTTGAATAAACTAACCAGTCACAAACGATAAAATGTAGGCAGATTGCAGTCACCTACGATTGTTTATCGATCTATGTAAGAGCCAGCTTTATACGCCAAATGGTCCAGCCATCCGGATGTACATTATTGAAAGCGAACCTCCGAAGAATCCCAGCCTTCAAGGTGTCTAAGGGTGTTATCAGACCAATCGATCGATTTCATCGATCGGGTTTTTCGGATCGGATTGGTCTAGTAAAAACTATACAGGGTCCGTCTATATTAGTCAACTAGCTGCTGCCCGCGACGTCGTCTGCGTGAACGCTATGCAGCACCAAACGCACCTACGATTATAACACTGCTAGCGTGATAATATGTAGCCTATATGTTGACCCGACTTCTTAACTATCTTCATGCCAAATTTGAAGTAAATCCATGCAGTACTTTTTGAGTTTATCCCGGAAAGACAAACAGACAAAAATTCTAAAAACTTTATTTTTTGTTTCTGTTTCGATTGTAGATCATACCCCAAGTATTCTTTTAAAAAAATATTCAATGTACAGTTTTGACTTTCCTACCATTTTATTATATGTATAGATTATGTTTTAATAGCCGTTTAAGAATGACGAGTGGACGGGAATTTCAAAAAAAAAAAAATTTTTTTTAATCATATTCCATGAATCAAAATTTCAAAATTCTTCTTTTTGAGTAAAATTTAAGTTTTATCTACATTTTATGACTACATGCAATTAGATGGGAACGATTTTATTACTTGCTGTGTAGTCATAAACAACAGATTAAACTTAAATTTTGATTAAGTAATCATTTTTTTTTGTTTCATAATTTTAAACCACCCCTCATTCTTAATCTGCTTTTAAAATATTATAAATATTGACTATTATAGACGGACCCTATATATCGATGAAATTTCGATCACCTCGACTAATCCATTCTACCGTCGATCGATCGATTGGGGTGGTAGCAACCTAACCAGTGTGGCTGAAGTCAAGCCATTTGCAGATATTACAACTGGAATGATTTCAGTGGAAATAACTTTCCACATTTCGATCACCTCGAAATTACAACACGGCAATCTACATTCTTGATGAAGTTGAGGCTAGTTCGATTGGTTGGAGTCCTCACTTTGAAATGAGAACGAATTTTGACAATGCTCATAAATAATCTTGCAAGTAAAAAAAATTTCGTGTTATAGTTTCAGCGACAGTGAGAATTACAGCTTGATGAACACTTAAGAGCCGCTACCGCAAAATTTGGGTTTACTATATTTTATGTGGAGGTACAATACGAAGAGCCACTTCGATTCTAATAGCTACTGACGTGTTTAATTACAATATTATCGATTGACATTGCGGGAAAAAAGATCGTTTACAATAAATAAGCAAGTACTTCATCGTTTAAATCCATTTTTATTGTCATTCATACCAAACAAAATACATCTCGCATTTATCACCCGGCAACAATTTTTCATGTATTGGCACATCTGTTATTTAGTCTGTGTTTGAGTAATTAAACACTAAAAAAATACGTTTGGCACTTCAGAACACTTGATCGTCCGTCTCATCTAGGAGCATTTCGAAAATCTTTACAAAATTGTCCAATCCTTCCTTGAAGTTTTCATCGATGCTGTCATCGTGTTCTTCGTTGAAAGAAGCGTGTGCAAAGTCGATCAACTTCACGACAACCCCGACTTTTGGCTTCAGAGATTCATTAGCTAGCTGGTGGAGCGTCGCTCGGTAATCCATCTTCATCTTCGATAATTTACTCTCGTAATTATGATCGAATGAATGATTTTTTTTTAATCGATCTAAAGCTTCTGTCCACGAAGAGGTAATTGGGGGAGGTGGAGCGAATCCCTGCTGTGATATGTGCGTGACGGGGAAGGAGTTGACTTTTTTGAAGACAGGCCCTTTCGGCGATAGCTGCCCGCTGAACGTCAAGTTATCTAGCGAGTGAAGGGAGTGGATGGATTTTCTTCGAGGAGTCGGTCCGGAGCAATGAGTGCTGCAAAACAGAATTTAAATATTAAATGCACGATGTAGTTAGTAGATAAAAGTCGTTTTTAATAAAATTTTATGGCTCTTCATTAAATTTAACATTTTCTCTCGAATTTTCGGTGGACTTTACAAAATCCATGATGACTAGCGAATAGTCTTGTCCGATTAAAAACATCTTTTACTTATTTTATTACTAAGTATATTTGTTACTTAAAACCGCTGTTCAAAATATGTTATTCTAAAGTAAAAAGGCCACCTACATTGTTAACGTAAGTTTATGTGTATCATTAAAGTGCTATAGTATTTTATCTTGCTATCTACAATCACTGGTTTCGAGCGGAGTAGCCGGATTATATCGTACCAACGGCATTTAACGAGAAAATGCCCGCGAGAACTCAAAGTCAAAGAATCTTTATTTCGTAAGTATTTAAATACATTTGAAATAAGTCACAATTTACAAATTGAACTGAATCTACCACCACTTCGGAAAGTCGATCTGTTGAGAAGAAGTGGAAAGAAACTCAACAGCAATCATCTTTTAAAAATATACAATAACAATAACAATTTACAATCTTCTTGCATCCGGATATCTTATAATAAAACTTTATACTTATCCTTAAATCTATCGAAGGGTTAATCTTAAATATTTTGGAATTTTATTATAAAAGCGTACACATTGACCCATGAACGAGTTGGTGATCTTCTGGAGTCTACTATTATATTTATACATTAGGCAATCAAGTACTAGACAAAAACGTAGACATAGATATGAGGTAAAGATAGAAGTAGATAGATGTAGCGATAGAGGTGAGAGATATTACAGATAATGTGGATGGAGATGAGGATGAGGATAGTCGTGGACAGAGACTGGACACTAACACGGACGTGAACATGGGGGAATGGGATGGAGATGGGGAAGTCAGAGTCAAATTCAAAGAGTAACAAAGTCATAAAGTCTTCAGCAAAACGACCTGGCACAGCTAGCAGCACCCGTTCACGAGTATAACGCAAGCACCAGCCATCACCCTCCTCAACCATATTTTAGGGAAGAGGGTGACCCGATACCCGACTCTACCACTAGCCATGCCGCCTGAGGGAGCATAACGTTCTTGCTGTTGTATGGATAAGAAGGAGATGGCGTTGGATGAGAAGTAAATGGAGATGGTGTTTTCAACATTATTTTCACTCTCGAGAGATCAACTTAATAGCTTTTGCTGTAACTGGACTAAATCGAATAGATAGGTTTTGTGGGTTACGTACCGACGGGATGACGTTAGTTAGCCGTTCTTTAACAATGGTGCTAACACTACACAACTTCGGATAATATAATAAATCAACTTAAGTTCATAATTTTGTTGAGCTCAAAGAACTAAAAAGACTCAAAAGGACAGGGACTCAAAGTCGTAGTATTGAAAAAAAGACTCAAGTCTCAAAATGAAGACTAAAAGACTCGATTTTCTTACACCTCTAGGTGTAGTTTGATGAATTGGGCCAAGGTGATCTTGCCTGTCCTAAGAGGCGACTACGTGGAAGAACAGCTAGGACCGAACTCTAAATGTTGGGGCATTAGAGGTTTAAGACGGAAGTGGTCCAGGGAAGCTGCGCAATGAAACGCAAACAGGAGAAGGAGAATGGAGATGGGGTAACAACTTTACATAGCATCACATTTTACTAGAACGGAAAGTAAAGGATCGCTGTTTGTACCCACATAAATGTTGTCAAGTTATAATGTAAACCAAATTGTAGTACAATAAAGTAGAATAAGGTATTCACAATAAAGAATTCTGTATTTAAATGAAATTACTTTTTAATTCTGTATTTTTTGTATAGCACTAAAGAAGCACCGGTGCGTTCCTCAGGAGACCCCGCGGCCTCTTTGTTAGTGTGGACGGTGGCCATTGGGGGTTAAATTAGTGGGTAAAAACCCGACATCATCCCCAGGATGTCGGGAATCTTTCGAAAATTTCCCCAGTTTGATAGCTATGTAGTGTATTACCTGGCGGGTTGCGGCGCGGGCTCGGCCGCGGCGTCGTACAGCAGCAGCAGTGAGGCGGCGGGGAGTCGAACGCGGAACGACGGGCAGTCGTGCTGCAGCCGCCACAGCGCGCTGAGCGCACTGCGCAGTACTGCTCGCCTGCGACCCGCCCAGTGGCGGAGTGCTGATCGAGATAATATAAAATTACACTCACTCAAATAAAACACTTTCAAAGTGGATTTATCGCGTATAATTTATATTATACACTTTAACTAGACGTTTCAGTGTCATTGCAGACCCCGTGGTCAGTCGTTCGTGACCACGGGGTCTGTAAACTTTGAGTTAAAATAAAAAAAACTTTGAGTTAAGTTAAAATTTGAGTTAAAATATTAATTATACCACAGACATACATCTACATAGGTAACGCAAATGCATGTACTTCGCGTGTCCGAACTCCGACCAAGCGTCAAGGTTGATCGCCGGTAGATTCAGTCCGCGCGTATGTATGTCTGTTAGAAAATCGATATCGTTCTTAATAATCGATTTCATTGGCGGCATCGGTGTCTTTGAATCGGTTTATATTCCCATCACTAAATATCTATATATGATATAATATAATATTTTAAATTATGAAAGTTTGAGACAATATTACACAAACTGATACATTATGTGGCGTCAAAGTAGGTTTGTTTCTTGTATTAAGCAGTTTAGAAAATAAAGTTTTTTCACTAGCTCTGCTGGGATTCGAACCCACGCCGCAACACTCAACCATTGCGCCACAGAAGCGGGCGCCCAACAGTTCAATATCAAACGAAGTTAGTGCGTATTTGACCATAATAATTATGATTTTTTTATGTGAATTTCTTTTATGTTAAACTTTTTGTATAATGACTGTTTATTTTAAAATATAAAAAAAGATACTAGTACAAACTAACTTTAACCGCTTTGATAACTGTGATTTTATTCATACAACACAATATTATTTATCCGAAGAAAATAGTACAAAATTACAACTTAATTAACAACATGACAACAATATTATGACTTGTCAATATTTAGCCTGAAAAATACTATAGAAACTGGCAAAAGTTTAATGCTGATAATAGGCATATATGTACAGAAGTCAGATCAAGCGTTACATTATGTGTCTTTCCCCAACCAATTTTAACTTAATGTCGAGGGCCTAGAGTTCAGATTCAAGTAATTTTTTTTATAGATTTGTAACGATTGATGTGCGGCCTTCTGTACAATCGAACGAATTGAATCATGAGCCAACATAAGCTCATTTTGGCAAATCGTCTAAATGCTGGTAGGTCGAAATTCGCTTGAATGATTCCTTGGTGACCCATTTCATTCGACACTGACATTTGCTAAGTACAGAATTCGTACAGTATCTAAACTGTCCTAAGTGCATTATATGCGATAGACGTTAAAAGTTTGACAGTTTCAAACGAATTACCAGTAAAATGGGTCATGATTCAGTTGGTTTGATGGTACATTATATGTATTATAGGTATAACTGGCGACTGAAGAAGTCGTCGTGGCGCCGTGGTTACTGTGCATATCAAACGATATCGCAGGTTAAGCGCGCTCGGTGCGGTCGGTATTAGGATGGGTGACCGCCGACCATTCATTTCTCACGACGACTTCCGTGCATCGGAGGGCACGTTAAGCAGTCGGTCCCGAATGCTGTATACTTGTATACAGTAGTCGTTAGGGTTTGTCAGAAGCGGCACCCTGAAATATCTGACATCCACCAACCAACACCGGGCCAGCTTGGTGGATTACGGCCTAAACCTCCTCGTCACCCAGAGGAGAGACTCATAGCTCTGCAGTGGTCAATGAGTTGTGATGATGATAGGTATAACTTGGTAGTTGCTCACCATCAACGACGGCCGTTCCCTGCAGTTTCTTCCCGTGTTGCTTCCCGAAGGCGCGGCGCCGCCCGCTGGCGTCGAACACCTGGTACCCCGGGATGCAGAACGCGAACTGTTCCTTGCAGAGCGCGTACTTGGCCTTCTCCGCCGCGATCTTTTCTGTCGTTGCTTGCGAGTCCCAAGTTTTTCGGCCTGTAGTTTGAGAAATGCATATTCAAACAACATAATCCAGCACAATAATTTTCTTAAAGAACTACTTTTATGGATACTGGATAACAGATAAATTAATATACTTAACAAATATTTTATGTACATTATTATAACCGCATATTGTATGTTCATACATACATAACTTCACGCCTGTATCCTTTATGGGGTAGGTAGAACACCAGAGGCTACACAACATCTGATGTCACGTTTGACAAAATTTGGAGGTATTATAATAATGGAGAGACTACTGCAGTGATAAGGGGTCAGCCTATCGCCCACAAATAGCACCCAGAACCGACTGCTTGACGTGCCCTCCGAAGCACGGAATCGTCGTGAGAAATGAACGTTGTTTAGCCTGTGACTGTGACAACGTGTGATACACACAGTAACCACGACTAGTTTCAGGCTCTTACGCATATGTCCTCCTGCAGGGGTGATTGCAGTCAAATAAACATTTAAAAAAGTAAGTTAATACAATAGAAACTTCTCAGTAGAACGTATGCCGATGCAAAATGGCGATACGTCAATGAAGTATTTGCATTGCAGCAAACCACTGACTATCAGTTACTGCCAACTTACGTTACTCAAAGTCAAAGTCAAAAGAATCTTTATTTTGTAAGTATTTAAATATATTTGAAATAAGTCGAACAATTTACAAATTGAACTGAATCTACCATCACTTCGGAAAGTCGATTTGTTGAGAAGAAGTGGCAAGAAACTCAACAGCGTTCCTCAAGAAGCAAGGAACTTTCAGTTCGGTGATGGTGGTGCACCCAGGGGTTGAAAGCGTTGAAGCGTGTCGGTGTTATTTTGTAATGCGGGTTATATTGTGTGTATTCGTTGCATTCCTTGAGGGAGGGAGGGCAGTGACCCAACGCACAAAAAATCCTGCATCACTAGTGCAATTACAAGTCGCGGAATTAGCAAGTTAACTTTTTTATTCTGCAAAGTAACGCCTGATTCAATCAATTATACCGGATATATTCAACGTTCTCCTCAAACTTAAATAAACTCGAACTCAAATATTCTTACTATAAAAAGTTATTTTGCTAATTCCGCGACTTGTACTTGCACTAGTGATGCAGGATTTTCATGCGTAGGTTCACCGCCCTCCCTCCCTCAAGCAAGAAGCAAGACATGCAATGAACACACACCTGGAAACCCACACCACAAGCTATCACCGACACGTGTTTCGCTTCAACCAGAAGCATCCTCAGGGCGCAACGACCACCACCGAACTCGTGGTTAATTTAAATACATTATAAAAAGTAAATCCGTGATTAGATGTAAGCTACACTTTACAAAATTTATTTGTTAAAATTTTATTTTAAGGTCTGTGGATTTTGTAACTGATAAATAAAATTTACAAATTGAACTGAATTGAATTGAACTGAAAAGTGGCAAGAAACTCAACAACAATCATCTTTTAAAAATAAGAAAAAAAATACACAATAACAATTTGCAGCCAGGGAATCCCATCTTCTTGCATCCGGATATCTTATAGTAAACCTTTTCACATAACATTCATCCTTAAATCTATCAAAGGGTTAATCTTAAATATTTTGGAATTTTATCCTTTCATATCTCACCTATTTTAACATCCAAGACACACGGCTGCAGCATCCTAAACGAGAGATCTTCTAATATAATATACTCCTGCTCGTAACCATTGTAGGTATACCGCTTGCAGCCATAGTACTGCGGGACGAAGGCCTTGAGTTCCAATAAGCCCTTGTCCTGGGTGGTCGCTAGACGCTCATAGAAGTCCACTTCTTTACGCTGGGCTTCTTTGAGGATAGGCTTCAGCAGGGTCCCGTTGGAGCATTGGAGAAGACCTGGCAGAAGGTAACAAAGGTGTCAGTTTTTACAGTATTATTTAAATCTTACTAATATTATAAATATTATGGATGTTTGTTCCTCAATCACGGGAGAACTGCTCAACGGATTTGGATGAAATTTGGCATAGTGATAGTGTACAGTCTGGAATAGCACATAGGCTACTTTTTTATCCTGAAATTCCAGCGATTCGAAATTGCGTGGGCGGTTCAATCGCGCGCAACAGCTAGTACAGTTATAAATGCGAAATTCTGTATGGATGTATTCCATAATCACGGCAGAACGGCTCACTCAACGCATTTGGGTGAATTTTGGCAAAATGATAGTGTACAGTCTGGAATAACACATAGGCTGTATCCAGATATTCCAGCAGAATGCGCAATTGCGCGGTAATAACGCTTGCAACAGTTAGAAGGCAGGAACCACAAATTATGAATTTTAATTTTTAGTGTGCAGTTCAACAGCTCTTGAGGCGCTATAGTGGCTCATTGAAAAGGTTGTGATGATTATGTTACATACATACATACATAACTTCAAGCCTGTATCCCGTATGGGCTATAAAACCATCTGAAGTCACGTATGACAAAATTGGAGGTATTATAAAGATGGAAAGAGACTATTGTAGTGACAGGGGGTCAGCCTGTCGCCCACAAAAACTCCATGACCTATATACCTTAACTGACTTTTACAGTATGCCCGGGAAGAGAAGCAGCTGGCACATTCTATGTTTTTCTTTCGCCCCCAGTCCAGCATAGAAGCTATTATGTGATGATTATGTTGTCAGGAAGAAATCACTCCACAGTGATAACAGGGCTTGCTTTGAGTTTTCTTATAATTTTCCAATGCATTGTAGTTTTAAGCATACCTGCAGCTGCGACCGCACTCAATCCTGATGAAGAACTCCATAAGATTTCAAAGGACACCTCCGACAATAAGTTTGAATAAAAGCCGCATAGTAAACAAGATGACTCACAAAACATTTTCAAATTCGATGCCTAACTTGATAAGGCGTGTGGTGAGTTGACTAAGATAGCAAGATTGCCACGCCCAATAACGAATTTTTCCTAGCGGTATGTTGTCCTAATTTGCTAAGCTGTTCAAGCTTTTTTCTATGACTTAATTCGCGTGAGAGCTCAATCTCACGAAACTTGCACTTAATAAAACATTTCGAGAGTAAGTAGGGTCAAGGAGGCAACAGTGACTCACTCAGGTTTCGACCTGATAGACAAGGATAATATTTTTATTCATCCTAATCATAATTTAATTTTGATTAGGATAAATAAAAATGTTGATTATAAATTCACGTTTTTTGTTCATTATTTCTACTACTGAGTCACTGTATACAATTAGAGCCACTGTGTACCTAGGTACTGAGTCACTGTGTACATATAGGAGTGCACAGTTGCTCATTTCTCTGTTTTCCGTTTTTGGTCCATACCTTACTATCATTTGCATTTTTGAAGAATATGTATAGGTCATGATAAAATATAGTTGTTACACTAACATTTGTACAAATTTCAGATCAATGCTACGAATATTTCTTGACTTTTTGACCTTCTAAAAAAATCCGAGTCACTGTTGCCTCCTTGACCCTACATCATCACCTAAATGGTAATCTTTGGCGGCAGACTTTATTTAAAGTGTGGTCGCTAGTCAAGCGGACCCTGAAGAAACCCTTGAAGGGTTCTTCAAAAAGATGGGGTCGCTCAGCTGAGTCGTCTACTACGACACTCTTAGGGTGGACGGGCTGTTCTTAACCGATCCTACACGGTTGATGATAGGTTAGTTACTAAACTATTAGTTCATTCAAATAGTTCTACTACATACATACATAACTTCACGCCTGTATCCCTAATGGGGTAGGCAGAACACCAGAGGCTATAAAAACCATCTGATGTCACGTTTGACAAATTTAGAGGTATTAATATGATGGAGAGAGACTATAGCAGTAACCAGTGACCAGCTTTTATAATGTTATCTCGCGCAGAGTTGCACATAAATTTAAATTTCTTTTGATCTCTGGCTGTCACTGAAAATCAGCGTTGCGGTCCCTTGGGCACTGCAGCATATGCTGAGTGAAGGCCATTTTGGTACATTAATGTTTTGTTTTTGTTAAGTATATTTTTGTTATCTATAGATATAAGTAGAATTATTATTTTTTTCTTTTGTAAACAACTGATTTTTGTACCAAATAAACGTTTTACTTACTTACTTAAGTAATAATATGTCTAATAATACTACAATAGTCTCTTTCCATTTTTATAATACCTCCAAATTTGTCAAACGTGACATCAGATGGTTTTGTAACCTCTGGTGTTCTGCCTACCACATAAGGGATACAGGCGTGAAGTTATGTATGTATGTACATATAGCTGTAATAAGTAAATTGAATAGGAAGTGTTCGACAAAACATGTTTATCCTAAAAATACTTTGGTCTCGGCTGAGACGTACGAAATATAACAACCTTTCTTATAACATGTATTTAAAAATCCGCATTCTAATGTGAAGCTCATAAAAAATCGTCATGCTGAGATCGAGCCATAGCGAGGAATAGCTCGTGCTTCGACCGTTTGTATGAAGTTGAAATACTGTATAGATAATGTTTAATATATTATCCTCACCCATATACTTCTGTCCATCTTTCCCCTGATGGCCGGCGACCTGCGTGCTGAACTCCTGCACGTCCATGTCGGAGTAAAGCGGCTTCGTCAGGTCTTCCCGCGGCCGGAGGCTGTAGTGCACCTGGTAGATGGACCGCTGACTTCGATCATTGCACTTCTTCCTCTCCGACATTTGAGGCTGAAATGATGATGAGGTTAGAAAAGATACCTTATTTTTCTTCTATGCTTTGAAATGATGGTAGATACAGCTGTTAATTTAGATACAGCAGCGTAGACTACACTTTTTGTATGATCGAGTCTGCAAGGTATTATAGTCCGTAGCGGATTTATCACAGGCTCAAAACACACGACGCACATCTAATAAAACCTAATAAAGATGCAGCCTAGTGTGTGAAAACTTTTAAATATTTCAAGCACTTTTTTGAGCCGTGGCGGGATGCATTCTCCCATTAGGGTTCGTGTGTCGTACGTTACTGCAGATACCTAATATTGCAAAGCGTCATCGTTGCGACTTTTAAGGCTGTAAAATGGACGGCAGCGACAGTGGCGCGGGCAGCGATTTCCGCGACACGATAGAATGTATTGAGTTTGTATTGCACCGCGACAAATCGCTCTCTCGCCCGCTGGGCGTCGAGAACGGCCCAGGTTCCCCGCGTGGCTGCCCGCGCCTCTGTCGCTGTCGCTGCCGTCCAGTGTGTAAAAGTGATTTGGAAATCCGTCAAACCATACGTAGGTACTTGAGAGTTTTAGAGTACTCAATACTGTTTTAAAATTTGAATCAGTTGTTGTCGCAACGACGATAGCTTCTATCTTACAGGCTAAAAAGTGCATCACGAATAGTCCATTTTCAGCGTTGCACCTTAAACTAATAAAATAAAATAAAAATGTTTATTAATTTCAGAAAAGCATAAATTACAAGTAAGGATAGAACATTGGTTTAAGTTGAAAGGAAACTATTTGTATGTATGAATTATATTGTTTTCTTTCGAATTTCTATTATTGTCTCTATCCCAACTATGCTTAATTATACTTAACAAATAAAATTACACATCCTGAGTCACAAGCTATAACAAAATGATAACCAGTGTTGCACGATAAGCAGTGGGTACGATAATGACTCATACGCTTTCACTGTAAAGTGGGTATAACAAACGACTGGCCAGAATAGCCAACCGAGACTCTACCCCAAATGGCGATAGAGTTTTCCATACCCTTCAAACGAAGTAAAATGATTCCACACTACGTCATGTACACCGGCTCCTACGCATTGCTTTATTCCACCTCCTCATCATATCATACGGTAAATATTTACCTACTGAATAAGGTAGATAATATAAACAAAATAAGCTAATAAATATAGCCCTTTTTAAGACACTTGTCTCGCAGTGTAGGTAACCAAAATAGAAACTGATTTTTAAGAAAGAAAAATAATCTAAGTATACTAATATACGAGGGTCATTTGAAAAGTTCCTAGCCTAACGTACTTAATGAAACCACATGATTTTGATTATATTTTTATTTTTCAACATACTCTCCCCGAGCTCAATACACTTTTTCCATCGACCCGGTAAGGCTTCGATACCCATTTTAAAAAAATCTTCGTCTAACTCCTCAAAATAAGCGTCTACGGCGGCTATGACCTCTTCATTTGTAAAAAAATGTTTACCACCTAAAAATTTTTTCAGCTTTGGGAACAGGTAGAAGTCTGACGGTGCTAAATCCGGTGAATATGGGGGATGAGGTAACAATTCAAAGCCACACCGATGGATTTCTGCCATGGATTGCACAGAAGTGTGAACGCGTGCATTGTCCTGATGAAACAAGACCTTCTTCCTCAATAAACCTGGACGTTTTTCTTTGATTTTTTCTCTCAAAAGCCGCAGCAGGTTGCAGTAGTAATCAGAATTTATTGTTTCACCCTTTTTTAAATAATCCACCAGAATTATACCCTTTGCATCCCAAAAAACTGATGCCATGACTTTGCCAGCCGATAAAACCACTTTTGCCTTCTTTGGGGTGGGTGATCCTGCCCTTTTCCATTGTTTCGACTGTTCTTTTGTCTCAGGTGTATTGTGGTGAACCCAGGTTTCATCCATGGTTATAAATCTTTCAATAAATTCCTGTGGATCAGCTTCATATAACTCTAAACAGTCGCGGGAAGTTGTGAGTCGGTTGCGTTTTTGTTCCACTGAAAGCAGCCGCGGTACCCACCGCGCAGACACCTTAGAGAATCCAAGTTCAGAAGTAATTATATGATGTGTTCGCTCAGAAGAGATGCCTACAGTCTTAGCTATTTCCTCGACTGTCAATCTTCGGTCAGATAAAATTAAATCACAGATTTTTTCTTTGTTTTCATCAGTGGAAGCCGTCGAGGGCCGGCCACTACGGGGCTCATCTTGAATGGACTCACGACCACGTTTAAACTCTGCCACCCAATTTTTAACAGTCGCATACGAAGGAGCGGACTCACCTAAAGTGGCAGACATGTCTTCATGTATAGCTTTTGGAGTTAAACCTTTCAAATACAAGTATTTTATCACTGCACGATGTTCAATTTTATCCATTTTCAAAAATTGCTCTGACTTGACTTACGGTATCACGTGTAAACGAACAATTAATTATTGCAAATAAACTAAACTGTGCATACTTGTTGCTAAATAATGTAGCTATAAAATGAGGGTAGTTATAAAATATACCGACGAGTCTAACAATGTTAGGCTAAGAACTTTTCAAATGACCCTCGTATAAAGCTGAAGAGTTTGTTTTTTTGTTTGTTTGTTTGTTTGAACGCGCTAATCTCAGAAACTACAAGTGGGATTTGAAAAATTATTTTTGCATTTGATAGCCCAACTCTTGAAGAAGGTTATAGGCTATATTTTATCCCGAAATTCCCTCGGGTTCAAAAGTTACGCGGGTAAAACCGCGCGCGGTGGCTAGTAAAAAATAAAACGCAAAGTAGAATTTCAACAATTGTTTATTTCGTAAGTAAATACATATCTATTTAATTAACCAATTCAATTCAAAAAATGTGATACCTACTATTTTGGAAAGTCAACAAACATCTTTTTGGTCGAAAACAATCAATCAATCAACAGTTTAAAACCAAGGTGTTATCTTCCATGTATTTACTTTTGTTATTTCATTTTAACAACACATTTTCTATGCATTTGCAGTAAGGTATAGTAGGTACCCTATGGCACCGGTCATTCATTAAAACTTAATTGAATAAAAATAAAAATATGGCAAAGATACGAATTTAAAACGAAGATTATGATTTGATAATCTAGAGTCTGGCCAACGAAATTGATACTCATATAATCGACGAATGCAGAGCATTAAAAAACCGACTTCACGTCAAAACTTTGACTGAATTATAATGTCGTCAAGGTAAACATTCTCCGAAGTCATACATATTTTTTCAAAAATGTGAAATTTTCCATGAAGCCCTAGATCGATTTCGATGAAATTTATATAGGACCAAGACTTTTCAAAATCGATTTATAATTGTCCGAAATATCGTGTAGCAAAGACCCAAAAAAAAACGTACAGACGAATTGAGAACCTCTGTCATTTGGAAATCGGTTGAAAAGGAGGAAGTTATGTATTCGATGTGTGTACTGATAGTATAAATAAAACACTTTTTAACCGAATTTATCGCGTATTTACCTTTTTATTTTTTTTAAATATACGCGATTAATCGGGTTAAAAGTGTTTTATTTAATAGTATGAATCGCGAAAACTTAAGACAGGATCAATTTCGTTTAAGCAGCGCAAAGCCAGGGCTGCCTGATCTTGATTTTTTTAAATTCCCGCCTTTTTTCTTGAACAGTTTTCATTGGTCAGAGTCTAACAACAAACCTAGTTTCTGTTTAAAATATTAAGAAAACTAAAAAAGCTTTGGTCGTTTTTGGAATTCGAAAGTCACCACTAAACTCTTAAAAGCTCTACCCAACCAAGCTGGGTAACAAACCATTTCATTCCTTTTTATACAAGTAAACAAACAAAAAGTACTCAAATTTACATACCTTTTAAAAGACACGTTCTATCAGCAAAGTTAACACAATTTGACATCAATGACACACTAAACACAACACCTTTTCGAATATTTTAAAATGAAAACTACTCGCAAGACAGTGGTTTGCTGTAATCTCGAATCAAGATATGTATTTGAAGATATATCGTCAGTTAGGGTTGTCAATTATTATATTAAAAAAATATGTAATGCTTTATATTGAAATAAATAAATAAATAAAATCCCCAGACAATCACACCAACTACATGGCCCCAAAGTAAGCATAGCTAGTGTTATGGGATACCATGTAGTGAACTAGGGGTGGAACCTAGAATATAAATACATAAATAGATAAACACCCAGACACGAAAAACATTTTTTTTTCTTGTTCCGTGCGGGAATCGAACCCGCAACCACTGGCGTCTGAGGCAGGCAGGTTTACCCCATCGCCAAAGTGGTCGTCAATGAAAAGTACAATGAGAAATATAAATTAAAATTCTAAGTGGCATCAACTGCAAAGTGGAGATCAATATACTCGTATCGTCGGATCATATAGTCGTATCTAAGCTAATTTTAGAAAAGTTCGTTCTTCAACTGGTTTGGCATCAAAACACTGAACTTGCACATCTAGTTTTTGCCAAAATATACGCACGCACACAAAAACACTTAATTTACATAAATAATCTATAAAACTAATTTGTAATGGCTTAGCTAATTATCATTAAAGTGTAATCATTACCATAATAAGTATCATAAATTCCTACTGCTAGAGAAAAAAACTGCCTTTTCACGTTAGTTGTAGTGTACAGGACAAAAATATACTAAGTATTAGAGTTAGCTCAATGATAAAAATGGATGATTTTGAAATATATAAAAAAAATTACGCCAGGTAACATTGAGATACATACTTTCATATAAGTTCAAAATTGTGACAGCCCTATAAAAAAGATATATCGATTTCTGTTATATCATATTGTAAGATAAATACCTGATAGTGGCGTTTTTATTGCAGTTATCAGGAAATACATCAGCGCGTATTTGTTTTGACAAAAACTTTGCTGTCAACATAATATTAACACATAGTCTTGAAAGTAATATTGCAATGGAACCATGATAAGTAAGAAAAACATATATTGACTGTGTAGTGTTGGCTCAGAATAGCTGTACTGTTCCTAGTAAAGTGTGCCTTAAAAGGTGCTAGTGTACAGAAGGCAGCATATCAAGAGTTGCAAACCTGCCAAAAAATTGTAATTGAAAATGAACTCAATTCCCTCGACATTAAGTTTAAAATTAACAGGGGAAATTTGACATTTTTTTAACGCTTAACCTACTGCGTTCTGTACCTACATCAATCTCCTTACTAAGTTTTCTGCCTTGTCTATGATTAGTGATCCTTTGAAATTATTTACAAACAGTTAAAGTAACAGTAAAGATAGAAATTCCTTTAATATCTTGCGTCAAATATATACAAATCTGTCACTTGAACTCAACATAGTATAGGATTTTTTTATCTTTACTTTTGCTTTAACTCTTCGGTAAATTATTGACTAAACATGTACGCGTACCGTCAACCTTATACGACATCAGAGCAACCGCGAACACTCTGTACGACTGAAGAGTGTACGACTGAGAAGTAAAAAAAAGTTATTGAAACTGGACTTATACCAATGTCTGGTCGAAAAATTCAAAATCATTTTTATCGTTCAGTTCAAAATCATTTTCATCGGTCAGTTCTTATAGAACCTGGTGTTCAGTGTATTTAAAAACGATTCAGGGGGTAAAATTTGACCAAAAAAAATTAAACAGTTCGTCCTTTTATCAAGACTTGAGCTCAAGTATCGTTTAAACTAAAAGAAAACAATGTTAAAATAAAGATTGAGAAATAACAAATTATTTTATCGATATTTCACATTTGATTTAACTGCTAACTTGTTAACTCAAAACATTAACGTGGAAGACCTTGGGGGAGGCCTATGTCCAGCAGTGGACGATTACAGGCATTGGATGATGATGATGATTCATTTTCCTGGGTAGCTCCTAAAGTCTGGCTAGTGAAAGTAGCGAATGAAAAAAATCTGACGAATTTAAAGAAATCCCATCATGATAACCCCGACTATAGTACGATACATATGGATTAAACAAACATGATACTTTTTTTTTATTTAAAATTATCGTAAAAAATAACAATATTGGTACTGTATTAACTACAATTAATATACTATTAATCAGGCTTAAAAATAAAACAATAAAATATAATAATTATTTTTATTCATTGTAATCAAAATCTGAATCCAGCAATTCTATATGGAATGAATCGTCAGAGTCACTGGTATCGTTGTTTCCTACATTGGTTATGAAACTATCAAATTTCTTTTTTTTATACATTTTCAAATATGAAAATTCCAAAATCTCAATTTCCCAAACCACCAACAACCGTTCGATTGACAACAGTGACACCAGAATAAGTTGCCATATAAAAAGTTTGCAAAAACCCCCATTATCTACTTTCGTTAGCCAGACTCTAATTGATATTAATAAAGGCTTGCTATGCACGTTGATGTATTTTAGAAAATTCTGAGCAATTGATTTGGACACCCGAAAATTTAGGTTCTATAAGGAAAAAACGCTTATAAGTAAATTTTGTATTTAATTTAATTTTTGATTCTAGTACACTACAATACTTCCATCGATGTAATTGCAGCCATATAAACATTAGGTATATGATTAATCAAAAAGTTCTCAAAAATCATACAAAAACTTCCATTGCATTATTATATCTTTAATAAAAACCAGTTTATCTCATATTTTAGATAAGTAATCCACTGATTCCGAAAGATGGTAGCATTCTTAACTGACTATAAATAGGTGGAGGTTCACAATTCGACTTTAAAATGGTTTTGTTTTTATCAACAATATTTTATCAGATCAAAAGCTACTACGGTTCTAAACTTGAAAATTCCTCTTCAACTCTCTATAAATATTAAATTCATGATAGGCATTTAATTGATGATTGATAAAATAAAATATCACTTTTATCTTAAGCTGAACATATAAGACTACATAAAATTACACTTTCAAATTGTATTTATAAAATCCTTCACCAGTTTTCCTGCCGAGTTTTCCCTCCTCGACCATAGCGTCCAGCAGTGGGATAGGTTCAAACACGGGGTTACCAGTTTTCTCCAGCATTACTCTCAGGATGTTGACCTTGGTGTCGAGCCCCGTGAAGTCTGCCAGCTCAAGAGGCCCCATGGGCAAACCAGCGCCTAGCTTCATTGCTATATCTATGTCTTCAGCGGAGGCGTCCCCTTGAAAAGTTAGAAAACTGTATGTTTTAACAGAGTTCTATGTTTATGTAGCTACCCTAGCAACAAGCTGCTTCTATCCGACTACGGCGCAACAGCGAGGATATGTGCGTGCGAGCGAGATAGACGACACCTATCTCGCTCTGCGAGTGATTCGAATGAAATAGCAGATAGTGTATCTTTTCTAACACCTGTATTAATTAAGCTTTATAAATTTATTAAATCATTATATTACTAATCATCAAAGTTTGATGATCAAACTGATCGTTTAATTTCAACCTCAAGTAAGAAGGAGCTATATTTATATCAAAAAGTCATCCATACATAGTGTCGATAATATTATAAATACGGAAGTAGGTAACACTTTTAGAGGCAACCGACACAATATGTCGAATATTATTCAAATTGGTGATGAAATTCACGAATTGCCTTTGGATAAGCCAACGCTTCCTTATTCTTAAAAATATCACGATGGATGCATTGTCAACGAGCCAAACCAACACGGTTTTCAAAACCGGTTTGAAAAGAATTCATCTGCGAAGACAGCAATAACGGAGATGTGTAAGTTTGTTAAAAAATACCCTGAATTCTTCACTAACAGACAGGACCTACCTACTAGATACACACTTAGGAAAAATACAGCTACTAGACTGATGCTCCCCACATCCAGGTTACAACTACACGCAAATAGTCCCGCTGTTATGGGAGTAAAAATATTCAATAATCTGCCTAATGTATTAAAATCTCAAACAAATGAAAAAATATTATTTAAACAGCTCAAAAATTTATTAATTACAAAAAGCTACTATACAGTACAAGAATACTTAAATGATAAATTTGTAATGAGACAGTAAATTTAATTTATCTATAATATCTCTACGCCTCCTCTCTCCTAATATTGCAATACCCAATAGGGTCATAATGTATCCTAATGATTTGTGTATATTATGAAAGCAATAAAGAATTGAGAATTGAGAACTTAACTGCACCCGATTGCAGCCCGGTGTGAGTTCTCTAAGTTCGACTCCACGACTTACCAATTTGAAAAAAATACGTTTGATTGCATTGCCAACTTGAAAAATCCTCAGTCTTCAAAAGTTCTTTGGACAATTTCTTGACCCTAACTCGTTTTCGCTATGCCTGGTTTTTTATATTAAGAGATAGGACGTTTGTCTTCCACTATATATAGGAAATACTATCTGTATTCTATACAGTATTTAAACTTCATACAAGCAGACGAAACGCGAGCTATACTTACCTCTCTACGCGGCTCGATCTCGGCATGCAGAAGTCGCGACCGGCCGCATGCCGAAACAGTACATTAAAATTTAATAATAAATCATTTCGTGTCTCAATCGAGGCACAACTATTTCTCTGATTATAAGACTGATATTATATTTACAACCACAACACTAAATGAAAGTTAAAACAAAGTAGGCAAATATACCTAATTAAAATGCTGAAGGCGGGCTTCCCTATCGCATGTGAACGTACCGCGGCGCTGTTGTAGGCATTTATTTCAAAGATGCGGCTAAGTTGAACTGTATAGATAATATTACCGTGACTAAAGTGTTACATCAATCCACGAGAAACCTATTCTATTCAATCGAGGTCGGGTAAGATGGTTAATTCCATAACTCGGCGACCTGTGCCCAAAAGGAACTATCAAAACGTTTAGTTCGACTTTTTTAATAACCATTTTATAGAAATCCAACTTCTGTCTGCGTCTAGAGCTCCGATGGTCAAATAAGAAGGAATAGAAGATTCTATCGATTATATTTAAGTTATTCGCGTATTCACATCTTCCTCAGATATATATGACACAGTAAGGTTATCTACGATAAGGCTTACAGATAAAATTGTAGACAATGTCAGCTTCAAGTTTTTCAAAGTCAAAGTTATCTTTACTTCATAGGTATTTTAATTTAGTTTACATGTATGATATACGTACACAATTCTAAATATCAATAGAATGTGTATTTTAGAAGTTCTGATATTATTTGATTATTAAAGGCGCGTTTAATATCAACAAAACTCTACGAACCGTAGTCAGCTTGGCACAAGGCGTAGCTATAAAGCGGCTGAAGTACTACAAACCATTATTTTACCTACTAAGTATTTGTTGGTCGTATCGGTTACTCATACAGTCCGTTGAATATTGAAAATATTTCAGTTACATACAGGTTTAAATCTCGTTTACAAATTTCCAGATTGCAAAATATTTTACCCTTAAAGACATTTATTTTCCATGTATACGTATTTTGAAATAAAATTTTGTTCCATTTTAATGAAATTCTTTTATTATACATAATATATAGACTTGATTAACTTGTTGCAAAGGAATTATTTAAAAATAAAATAATAAATACATAAAAAAGCGTAAAAACATTTTTAATAACAACTTATGTATAATTATAATTTTTTAAATATTTCACCATCATTCTCAAATAATAATAAATAACCATAAAACAGATACCCTTACTATCTAACTGATTCCAATATAATCCTAACAAATTGATTACATCTTGTTTTTAGCATACTTATAGAACCCCTCCCCAGTTTTGATGCCAAGTTTCCCTTCGGCCACCATTTTGTCCAGCAGTGGGATAGGAGCAAACACCGGATTGTTCGTCTTCTCGTACATGACTTGCAGAGCAAACTTATTTGTATCCAGGCCGGTGTAGTCGGCGAGCTCGAATGGACCCATTGGGTAACCCGCGCCAAGTTTCATGCCGATGTCAATGTCTTCTTTGGTTGCATCACCTAAAAAGTAATTTTTAATTCATCAAATCTTTAATTTATATTAGACTATACCGGATGTATTTGTTAAGTGTGTAAATGAGAATATTCCGTAACCAGAAGTGATCGTCTCAATAGGATCAGTAATTCAGAGAGTAAAACTTTTATATCTTTTACTTTTTGAACTTTTTCTAGTTATATAATTATACCTATGCATATATTTATCCCAATATTTTATTCAACTACTAATTATATAATATGACGTTTTGAGATTCTTGTAAGTATCTACATACCTACATAAATATATTTTGTTTTTATTTTTTATTTTTATCTTTGAGTTTTATATATGAGGACGAAGTAAAACTACATTTTATCGCACTGCTGCTTCCTAGGAAGGTAATGGCTGAAAACCAGTGATTTGTTACTGCGCTAATTGCTGTGAATAAACTTATTTCATTTCAAAACGACAGCAAATAGCAATAACTTTTCAAAATAAAACGACAGACAAGCTTTTTGATATCTTATACAGGGTGACTGGTGATGGTTTTAGATATTGAAGGAGAGCATCCTGTACTCGATTCTGATCATAATTATTTAATAAAAGTAGGTACTAAATTTTTTACTACAATTCCCTGGGTATACACAAATACTTTTTTCACGGCACTCACATCTCTTAAGCAACTCGTAAGCCCCCGCATCAAAAGTCGCATAAAAGTAGTATGTGCGCTAGTGTCACCATGCGTGGCGTGATGAAGTCTTTAACTTTTGGATAAGTTGACTAAGTAAATAATTAGTATATTTATTTCTTCATGTATGATCTCAAACTATCACGTCCTTGAGTTTCAAGGTACTTTGTAGTTACGGAATCTTTCCCTTTGCACACTTAACAATTAAACACCTGTATGTTTGTGGTTAATATGATATTGGTATGTATATTTTAAAATTAATTACGATTTACGTTTTATTTTTATGATAGGTAAAACGCACACAAAACGGAGGAATCTTAAGTGCATGGCATTAGTATTTGCTGGGCTAAATCATACCAAGGAATAAAGCCAAGTAACCTTTATGAGGCCCTTCTACAAAGCAAGCAAAGGTCTACTACTACTGGACTAATAGCTGCAAATCTAAATACACAATAAACGCACACAAAGCACATAAACAAACATAAAAGAAGCTGCAACAATATTAACTTTAGAACAATCTCACAAAGCATAAGTCTCGAATATGTAAAATTTATATGGTGTTTGTAAATAATATAATATAGATATTGTACTCACAAAATGCATGCACCTAAACCACTTCCATCCCCACCACAATAATATATTGTTATATTGTTATTGTTATATTTCTGACACTCACACAACATTATCTAGCCCAAATTAAGTTTCTTAAAGAACTTGTGTTATGGATACTAGATAACTGATATACTTAAGAAATATATTAACATACATATTGAATAAATACATATTTTTTATTAGAATAAACTTAATTAAACATATAAACATCCATGACTTGACGACTAATATCTGTGTTCATCACACAAATATCCGCCGCCGCCGGGATTCGAACCCAGGACCTCTGGCATAGAAGGCAATGTATGTTACCGCTACACCAGACGGTCGTCGAATATAAAAAGCTATAACAATTAAACCTTGGTAATTAATTAAACCGGACAAAATAAAGATTCAAATTAACTATGGTAATATTGTCTTAAGTTTTCACGATTTTCATAATTTAAATAAAACTACTTTTTAACCGGATTAATCGCGTATAATTTATATTTTACATTTTAACTCGACGTTTCGGTGTATTTGCAGACTCCGTGGTCACGAGCGACTGTCCACTGCAAAGACACCGAAACGTCGAGTTCAAATGTAAAATATAAATTAAATATACGCGATTAATCCGGCTAAAAAGTAGTTTTATTTAACTAATGGTAATGATAATTTTTTTTTAATATATTTTCGTACATATGAGACCACCGTCTGTGCCTTAAGCTCTTAGAGCTAACCAGCTCTGGCCAGTTTCTTTTTAATTACGACATCTTTAAGTCTTAAGTTTTGACAATACACCTATGCTATGTAAGAAAGCTGAAGGATTATTTGAATGGGCTAATCTCTATTTGTTGTCGTGTGAGTTGTTGCCAAAAACAAAAAAAAACTCCAATCTGACTGGTTGTTACAGAGACAGACACGTTCTAATAACTCACCAAACTCTTTACAGCTTTATTACATTCATATAGAATATATTTTAGCATTTTATTAATTAACAAACGCTGCATTGCAAATACTAACCTCTTTCGTACAGCCTAATAGCTTCTGCGCTGTAAGGTCCCAGGAGTCTGTTGACCACAAACCCAGGAGTGTCCTTACACGTGATGCAGGTCTTGCCCACTGACTTCCCCCACTGCATCATGAGCTTGTATGTCTCTTCAGAGATTTCAGCGCTCTTGATAACCTCCAACAATCGCATAACTGGTACTGGGTTGAAGAAGTGGAGACCTCCAAATCTAGAACGAAAGATTGTATTGTGTTCTGTATTCAAAACTCTTCACATTAAAAACAATACTAATTTAAATCTTTTGAAATAAACGTGTCAATTACTACATTTCGTAGTTATAGGACATCAAACTTGACGATGTCCTATCACCGACCGGCTGGTGTAGTGGTAACATACATGCCAGAGGTCCTGGGTTCGAATCCCGGCGGCGGCGGATATTTGTGTGATGAACACAGATATTAGCCATCAAGTCATGGATGTTATGGTTATTTAAGTTTATTCTAATAAAAATATGTATGTTTATATATTTCTTAAGTATATCAGTTATCTCGTGTCCACAACACTTTTAGAAACTTAATTTGGGCTAGACAATGTTGTGTGAGTGTCAGAAATATTTATTTATTTATTAAACTCCTTGACAATAACTAATAGTAGCTCTTTATTTGCCCGGGTATACAGATGGTGTTTTTAGCACATAAATAATAAAGATTCCCCGCCAATGACGGCTACCATTCCTACCATTCTATAGAATTACATGCTTTTTTGTCCAGAATAAGAGGGCCCGAACACATAAACTAAAATTTATTATTCGTTTTATCAGAACTTAATATTGAATAAAAAGGTTATTTAACTGAATTTATTCTATGTAACGAATGTGACGTCAGCCCTCAAGCTAAGCCGCCAAACTGCCATATTAACACGCCCCTCTTCCCGCCAATACAACTAGCCATGCCAAGCCAAAGGAGTGGGGACAGTGTTATAAAATGCCATGTTGCCATTTTTCTGCCTGTTTTGCGATAATAAACATAAAAAGCGTTATTCTGCTGGTTTTTTGTTGCTCCCCGTATTATCTATTTGTTTCGTCATGTCCGACAAGACATTTTTGGCGCTTGACGTTGTTAGCATGAGGGTGAAATAATGGTTCCCATTCTGTAAAATCCCCACATTCTCAAGGAAAAACATAAATGCATGAACATGTTTGAAAATAGAAATTATTTATTTTCAAGAAAAAAGTTAGATCTGAAAAGTTAAAACTGATGATCAAACATTAAAAATATTTTATTAAATAAAAGTACCAAAATCTTTTACTAATAAGTAAGTATCTATACATATAATAAAATGGTAGGAAAGTCAAAACTGTACATTGAATATTTTTTTAAAAGAATACTTGGGGTATGATCTACTATCGAAACAGAAACAAAAAATATAGTTTTTAGAATTTTTGTCTGTTTGTCTGTTTGTCTTTCCGGGATAAACTCAAAAAGTACTGCATGGATTTACTTCAAATTTGGCATAAAGATAGTTAAGAAGTCGGGTCAACATATAGGCTACATATTATCACGCTAGCAGTGTTATAATCGTAGGTGCGTTTGGTGCCGCATAGCGTTCACGCAGACGACGTCGCGGGCAGCAGCTAGTATTGAATACTTGTAAACCTATATGAACAAATGAACAAAAAAAACTTACTTTATAATTCTCTTTTTTACTTTTGCAATAGAACCACACCAAGGCCATAAGACATGTGGGTAAACACTTCAATATAAAACAAACTTTTGATGTAGTTCTAAAGATAAATGTTCCATTTATTTTGTATATATTTTGATGTGGACATTTTACTTTTAACAACCAATATACATATATAATATCAGATTAAGAAGTTACATTATTTTGACGGTCTTCTTTTAACTTTTTTTTCTTTTATTCTATTTATCAATAGACATAAAACTGTTCCGTTACTGACGTGAGTGACTGACAAACAATGTACAGCCAAACTACTGGGCTATCTGAAAATTGGAACATACATTCCTTAGGAGTGTAGGGGTGAACTATGAAAGTAATTCCCGAAGTTGTCACAGGAACGGGACATATGGGACTTTATAGTTTGTACGAAAAATCTTATTCCTTTGATCCATAAAGTTTGCCGATGTGAAACTTGGTAAACAGGTTCTTCAATGGGTGTCTGGTTATATTATGGAAGGCATTCCCAAAATTTCCATGATCTAAATGTTAACCCTTATTTGGAAAAGCTACTTTTTTAATTAAAGACTTTGCCCGCGTTTGATCTCAATTTCATCTGACGATAAGTGATGATGAGGTTGAAGATGAAAGCAAAAGGGCCTAACAGGTCCTTCATAAAATACTGCGGGAACACATCACCACCAGAGCGGTAATATATTGTGGCAAGGATGGTCACTAGCCAGTCAGACCTTGAAGATATCCTACTATCTAATTAATCAATTTTTGTTAAGTAACCTGACAAGTCAAAGCAGTTTTGATCTTACTTGTCTTTCCTTTTGATGTCAGCTCCGATCTCATTGACAGGTATTGAAGATGTGTTTGTGGCCAAGATAGTGTGTGGGGGACACAGCTGGAACACAATATTACATAACTTAATTTTTATGAGGAAAAAAATTTATGAAGTCTTTCATGCCATTTTTAATTCACATTGACCAGTTGAATAGTGTTTTTATGGTTAACCCCTGCAGCGCCAGCCCTAATTATGTACCTAGTTCACCAAAGTGTACGAAAATCTCTTATATCATCAAAATATGTAAAATTTCCTAAAAAAAACATATATGAAATTGTTTTTTCCTTATAAATTGTCTATCTAAACTAACATATATAATTTTGTTTCAATGTTTAATCAATACAGTAATCACACATTTCATTATGACACCAGAAAAAGCTGATAGGCACATGTGTGTCTCTAAAGAGTGGTATGGGTGAATATGCGCCTACAAATCCTATTTTTGGTTATGTTAAAAGGATATTTTTTGAGGTATGATATAGAATTACACACCTGATCTAGTTTCTTAAAAAGCTCTTGCTTTACATCAAGTTTTTCAACAATAGCTTCAACAACAAGATCTGTCTCAACCCCGTCTTCTAATTTGGTAGAAACCTTAATTCTGGCCTGGGCATCTTTCACAAATTTTTCCATGTTGGCTGGGTCATCTTTGTACAGCTTTTTGGAAACTCTTACTAAATTTGTACCAATCGATTTTTGAGCCTTTTCTAGGAGCTCGGGTTGCAAGTCTATTAGAGTTACATTTTGTCCAGCTTGTGCTGCAACCTAAAAAAAATTCAAAAGTATTGTTTAAATGAATACCAAAGTCTAGCGATAAACAACATAATAATGACATTAACCATAATTGAATTTGACCTATTTTGTAGTGAAAGTTTGAGTTACTTACTTGTGCTATACCAGAGCCCATTAGACCCCCACCGATTACCGTCACATTCTTTATAGAATTCAAAGAAGGCGAACTTGTGAAATTTCTCGTGGCTCCAATCAATTTATTCATCGTAAAACTTTGTCAGTGATCCGAAAAACGTAATATCAAAAGCGATAAACACCGGCAACTAAAATATTCGTTCAGACTTTCTTATTACTTCGTTACATATATTACAATAACAGCGTACGTCACGAGCAAAGGTTATTAAACCGCAGCGCAGATTATTTAATGATAAAACTATAAACTAACCGGTCGTGTAAATGGTTATCATTCTTGCCTACCTGCCATAAAAAGATATATTTCCATGATAAAGTTCGAACTTATCGACACAGAGATAGGGTAAATTTATTGCACTTTTTGTCGGCAGAACTACATCAAAAACTTTAAAGTAATCACATTTTTTTATTGAAAAGAAATAAATTCACCAACAAAAGAAAACAAACAAATAACAACACGAATACGTTCCATTTTATATATTATACATAATTTACTTAATAAAACCATTTAAGCTCATTTTAATCTGTACACACACCATGTTTCTTAATGAGTTAAATATAATATTTCTCTATGAGTTAAATATTTATTAAAGTTGTTTAGAATTGTTATAATTCGAAATAGTAAAATATTTATTAAAAGTACCACCACGCTCTACCAAATATATATCAATTGCTGCGTTGCGTTCAATGAAACGTTCATGAATAAAGAAGCATATACACATATTAGCACAGTTTTTAAATATTTTTCTACAGCATAGAATTAATTTATATTACTAACATAATTACTAACTCAATGTTCGTAACCAGTCCAAACGCCGAATAGGAATAAAATATTGTTAAACAGTATAGATGGGGACAAATAGGTAAACCCATTTCTTCTCAGGAACTACAACTTTAAGGGTCGTATTATAGAACAAAACTTAAAATCAGTTTAATATGTTATTAGATGATGTGAGTTTAAATAACGATTCCGGTTTTAAGTATGCGTCGCATTACTGAATGAATATTAAGTTCTGTTTAACTGAATCTTACTTATTTATCCGTACTTGGCTAATAACAGTTTTTACTATGGATAATATTTGTTCTCGTTTACAATTTAATAAAAATTATAATCAGGTTCGTTTTACGCATACTTTCTTTTTGTATGCTAGATTTGAAATCGTTTTTTCACCTAAGAAGAGTATTAACTGTAAAGTATTTTGTAAGAATTTCAAAGCAAATATATTAAAACTCTATCAAATGGCTTGAAGTTACCTTACTTACCTAAAATAAGAATTAATAAAAACTATTAGAGTCAATGCATGTTACCGCGAACGGAACGTTTAAATAGTTTGATGTTACGGACGGACGTGACGTGAACCTTCGTTCGTTGTCGTTTTATATTAATTGTTTGATTGGGTTATATTCGAATTTTTTTCGTTCGGCCTTGCCTTTTTTATGTTAATACTTACTTACTTACTATAATACAATTAAGAAATTAAGCTAGAGAAAGCAAAATGCCTCGTAAAAATAATTTTACGATGCAAGAGCGCAATCTTCTGAAAGAAATATTAAAGAAGTTTAAACATGTGGTAGAAAATAAAAAAACAGATTCAAAGGGGCATTTCTGACAGATTCAGATCAAACAGATTCCATTTCTTTTAACCTTTTTGCAACTTGTGTGTTTTTTATCTAGTCTAAATAGTGAGCGGAGCAATCGCTTAAATTCAATTCACAGAATAGAATAGATATTATTATATTACAAGGTGCCAAAAAGTATGTAAATTTCGCTACTTAAGTGTGGGTATGACCAAACCTACCAAAACGCGTATAAAACTGTGTTCAAAATTATGATTAAGTATAGTTTGGCAGTTAATATTCTTTCAATAATAAGCAAACGCAAATAGAGTTTTAAGTTAAGTTTTAAAATAAAGCTAAACTGTGATTAAACTAATATTTGTTCTACTGATATTCGTTTGGTTTTCGCAGTTTTAAGTTACATTTGATAATAAGCTCAACGATTTAAACTTTGTTTAAAACTAGTTTTAGTTTTAAGTATCGTTTTAAAATACGGCCCTAAATCAAGTTTAAAACCGGATTTGATGGCGTTTGATTTTATTTTGCATTCTAACGAAACGTTTCAGTGTCTTTACAGACACCGTGGTCACAACGAAAATAAAAGTTTTTTTTTTAATTATTTTAAACGGGCAATCATGCATAGAAACTATGTAATTTATGATGGTTGGTTAAAAAGGATTATCGTATAGTGTAATAGCCGCTCAAGTTTCAAACCTAAAATTCAAATGAATGAATCAAAACTAATAAAGCATTTATTGCCGTGCAGTAAGGTTTAAAATAACAAATCATTTTTTTATTAAATGAGCTCTTTTGGCATTGTGCAGTGACAGACAGATGAGACGAGGCAAACTTGTTGAACCATTGTTGAACTTTGGAATATCTGGGAAAAATTGTGATAAGTGATTTTTGATTTGTAATTTTTAAATATATTTATCGCGTTACTATGAATCAATTTAGTGTAATCGCAAGAAACTTTTCAAGTTCCAAAGCACTTCAAAGTACGATTAAAAATGTAACTGTTATTGGAGGTGGTTTGATGGGTTCTGGAATTGCTCAGGTGAGTGTTACCTTGTTTTGAAATAAGATAGGCAATAATGACTGGAATCAAAGCACCATTGAACTCTGCCGTTAGTAACGTTGTAAAGTTAATCATCTATGTGTTTAGGTTGCAGCTCAGGCCGGTCAGAACGTGACACTAGTGGATGTTAGCCCAGATGTACTTACCAAAGCTCAAAAGTCAATTGGTAACAACTTAGGAAGAGTCGCCAAAAAAGTGTACAAAGACAAACCTCAAGATGGAGAAAAATTCGTTTCTGAAGCCCTTGCTAGAATCAAGACTTTAACAGATCCAGTAGAAGCAAGCAAGACTTCAGATTTAGTTGTAGAAGCAATAGTGGAAAATATGGATATTAAGCACAAATTATTTAAGCAGCTTGATGCCGTAAGTTGACTAATCTTTAAACTGAATATAATTTGTTTTTCTACTTCTTATTTTAGATTATCTTTATCTTCTTTTTTACAGGCGGCTCCAGCCCACACCATATTTGCGTCCAACACCTCATCACTATCTATTAACGAAATTGCCTCTGTTGTAAAAAGGAAGGACAAGTAAGTAACCAATTTAGCTAATCCTTAAATCTCTTAGGTTATCATGAGTTTAATAACATTCTATTTATTGTAAGATTTGGTGGTCTCCATTTCTTCAACCCAGTCCCAGTGATGAGGCTGTTGGAGGTAATTCGCGGAGCTGAAACTTCGGAAGATACTTACAAGAGCATGATGCAATGGGGTAAAGCTGTCGGAAAGACTTGCATCACTTGCAAAGACACAGCGGGATTTGTTGTCAATAGGCTCTTAGTGCCTTATATTGCTGAAGCTATCAGGCTTTTTGAAAGAGGTGAGGATACTTCCTTATAGGATATAAAGATTTTTAATTTATAATGTGCATGTTCCATCTTTTTACCTTGTATAAAAAAAAAACAAAATTCTTATTAAAAAATTAAAAAAAAAGGAAAAATCGTTTGATTTTTTTTTTAAATTATGTAACTAGGTAAAATATAAAATTTTCAATTTTTTTTTTTTTCATATTTTACAGGAGATGCTTCAGCCCGTGACATTGACATTGCAATGAAACTTGGTGCTGGCTACCCCATGGGACCACTAGAGCTTGCAGACTATGTAGGACTTGACACTAATAAGTTTATCCTTGAAGGTTGGCATAAGAAATACCCTGAACAACCACTGTTCAACCCTATTCCACTACTTAACAAATTGGTAGCTGAAGGCAAGCTCGGAGTCAAAACTGGTGAAGGTTTCTACAAATATGATAAGAAATAATTTTAAGTATATTTAATGTAACTTTTATACCTATCATCATTATTGTAGTATAAGTGAATTATTTATTTTTGAATTCCTATACACTTTTAAATCAAGTTTTAACACATAGTTAATAAAAAATAAATATATTAAATGCCTTAATACTTGTTGAGCATACAATTTCCTTTTATTTAACCAACATCACCTTGTCATTACATTAGTATTTTGTTTGTGACCAATGAAGATGTTGTGATCCTTCGATGCTGGGTCTTCCTATCATTGAGAAGCAAAATTCTTCAAGTGTTGGATGGTTCACCCATTAAAAGGGAACGTGAATTGGGTTTAGAACAGATTATAATATGTGATATGAACGAAAAAAGAGAAATTGCTTCCACACCATAACACTGGCTTTAGGTGCAACCTTTAAACTAAGTAATCTATCATTTCATACAATAGATCCTGTAGAGTCGGCCTAGAATTAGCCCTACTACCTCTGGATATGCTTGTCTTAAAAGGCTCATAATCCGAGTGACAAATGCTCGGTGGTAGGAGACTGTCAGTAATGTGCTCCGGCATTGTTTCATGAAGAAACATTTCCTACTTCTTCTTCCAATATCACGTTAGACTGAGGTCTTTTGGGGGACTTCAAACTGTTCGCATTTAACTTCTCAGCTGCCGAGAGCGCGCACCGATGCGTACCTCAGTCCAGTCAGGGTAAAATGTTCTGTGGTCCAGTCTGCCGGGACTTAGCGCAATATGGTCACCCTAATTGACTTTGTATGAAAGAATCAACAATCGCTTATATTTTTTGTTTGGCAGTATTTAGAGCTGTCACATACGACGATTTGTTGTCTTCGTCGCCGTCACATTCCTTTTGATAAGAATCTAGCTTTCTAGACCGTCTGCAAGCGCTGGAATGGGTGGCTCAGCCAGCCGGACATTTGTCATCTGTCATCAAAATCTTTATCGAAATAACTCTTAAACACATGCGTCAGGTATGTTTTAAACTATATGAGGTCTGTCACATATCGCGTCACATTCCTTTTAGACTTAAAACTCAGTTCCAACTGCTTTAAATACTGAGATAAGGAAAAAACAAAGTGGCTCAGCCAGAAACGTCTGGCTGGCTGGCCACTTGTTTTTCGTGTTAACTCGAAAATTATGGCGTTTTGCTTGATAAAACCACTTAGTTGCTGTCACATATCGCGTCACATACCTTTATATACCAGCTGGATCCTCAAAACCCTCTGGGGGCTGAGATCTGGAATGCTGGAAAATGTGAAATTCTGGCTGGCTGGCCAAAGTTTTTTCGATTTTTTGAGAAAACTATAGCGTCACAAACGATGAAACCTTTACAGATCGTCGTCACAAACGATGACTTAGCCACCTAGATAAGCAGCAACGCTCTACGAGAAAATGTCCAGACAGCCGGACGCACGCACTTGAGACATCGTAAATGGCGGCAGTTGACTGGTACAGTTGAGTAAAAAATGGCTCAGATGATGTGCTTTGACGAGGCGATTTCAAGTTTATATTTTCTGTTATTTTAGAAACAATTTTCCTTTTGTTTTCCACCGAATCTTCGATATAACCTTCGGCCACTTTGCGGGACTTCCAGGCGCCGTGCCTTTTTAACAGAGTGAGGTTGACGTCAGAATCAGATCAGCCAATAGAGTCGCAGATGTTCTGCGAAAGCTATGCCCGGTGTATAACTCGTTACTCAGTTTTAAATATGTGGCTATTTGCTTTGGCATGCCTGCAAATTTGTTTTTTCCTATTAGGTACTTGTCTGTGGCATTTTCCTTTACTGTAATTAAGAAAAAAACGATTTGTATCCATGTTTTCAGGCCGAAGAGCTTGATATTTTTCAACATTCAATTTTAGTTTTCGTGTTAGGCAGTTTTATGAGTAGTAATTTGTTGTTTTTCTACATTTTCTATTGTCAAGTTTGTCAATTCCACGGTTCTGCAGGCACCCGATATCCCAAAAATATATTTTCTACAACCTGTAAAAAAAGACATAAAGTTGTATTATATGCACCAAATCAGCATAGTATTTTTATGAAATATTTTGGTAACTTATTATAAAGTGCAAGTAAACACCAACTTTATTGCAAAATAAATTTCATCCGGAGCTTCGTTTAAAAATCTTCGATTTCTAGTTTTTAAAGCCGTCAGACTGCCTTTTCAAGAAAGCAGCAGGTAAGTTTAGAAAAATCTTTCAAATTCACGTCATGTTTTGTTATCATTGTAGTTTTTAGCATGGAATAAAAACACCATAAACTGGAATATTGTAGCTTCTTAGATAATTCATTAAAATATGATATAAAAACAATTTCAGAAAGAGATTTACTTAACTTTTTTTTCTGACCGCCACTTCATAAATTCGTCGTATGCCTTCACATACCTTTCTTTCGAGTTTGGCGGTAATAGATTTTCTAAAACTGTGTTTGCTTCTTCTTTTATAAATTCGGGGGTTAGATCCATGTTTTCATCACTTGACATTTTTCAAAACTTTTGAGAAAGAACTCCAAAACACGAAAAAAATTTACTTTCGCGCCTAGCTAGTCGGTCGACTGCCTTATTTACTTTTTTACAAGCGCGTCAAATAGTGCTGGCCAGTTTGATTTTTAAATTTCAACTAAAATACGATGTGACTGCGAAACAAATAGTTCGATATTTAAAATAAATCTTCATAAATTCTAATATGAATTGTCTCGATTCCGATTTGAATACCTAAATAATGGATACCAAGAAAAAAAATTAACTTTTTAAAAAAGTATACTGTATGACAGTTCTTTTTTCAAATTCCAAAACCTATGCTGTAATGTTAACATTACATGGTAGGTTTTGAAACCTATGCTGTAATGATATCCATTCACCCCGGCATTCAGGGAAGTAAGTGACTACTTACAGAGCAGGAAATATGTAAAATTATTTACTGCTATATTATAATTAAATGAAGTTAATGTGTATTTTTCACACCTGCTGCAGAAAAATAAAGCAAAAAATAAAGTAAATGCATCGTGCATAATTTTGATACCCACCTCACGTAGCCATGTAGTATACGCCGTTGGTTAGGTCTTAGTAACCTGAATCAAAGTTACTATGGCGCCAAGTTCCGATCGTTAGTCCGTTCAGAGCCAAAATAGCAGAAGGGTCACATACAGCATAAATAGTAAGGGACACAGTCGTGCCGCCCTGATTAATTGTTGCACACCTGAATTAAGGTTTTTCCTTCATTTTGCCTTCGGAGATTTTGATTAATTATATTTTGATTGATTAATTAATTTTGATTAATTATATTAGGTTGGTTATCAGCTTGGACTCAGTATCAAGACAAGTGCCATACCAATTCTCGTTCTAGAAGATGAACACTTTTCAACGATAAGTATATCACGCATGTTTATTGAAGCGGGTATCTCATACAAAGTTATGCATCGTCCTTTCGTATCCTTTCAATTATTCAAAATTTTATTTATCTATTATCCTTTTTAGTTTAGGTGTGGTCTACGCCGGTATCTTACGATCTATTTGACGACCGGCTGATGTAGTAGTAACATGCATTGTCTACAACATACATTCCAGAGGTCCTGGGTTCGAATCCCGGCGGCGGCGGATATTTGTGTGATGATCACATATATTAGCCGTCAAGTCATGGATGTTTATATGTTTATTTAAGTTTATATCCTGGCAAAAATGTATTTATTCAATATGTATGTTTATATATTTCTTAATTATATCAGTTATCTAGTATCCATAACACAAGTTCTTTAACAATCCTTATTTGGGCTAGATAATGTTGTGTGAGTGTCAAAAAATATTTATTATTAATTTATTTATTATCTATTGTTCACATAGCGGAGATCAGGAGACAACGAGGCTTATAGAAACCCTTGGCAATACAGCAGATAAGGTTTTTTTTTAATTTTAACGCTCTCCAAAGGTACTGCCTACCATGCGGGTAGGGAGGCTTTTAAGTTTTCGGTGACTTATAATAATAAAATAATAAAATCGTTTATTTCAATATTACAAAAAATATTTTTATACATGGGCTAGTGACTCCTTTTAGGCTTGCAAAAGCCTGTGTTAGGAGGCACCGCTCTTCCTTAAGTTGACTTATTTAAATAATACAATGTGCGTATTTCTTAATATACTACGTAGGTACATTATATGTCTGATTTGACATTTCTGTTTTGACACATTTGACAAGATGGGTGAAAATAAAAAAATAAAATTTAAGAAGAAGAGTTCATGAATGTTTGTTTGTTTTTGTGTGAGTGTGTTTCTGTGTGACTGTGTGTGTGTGTATGTGTTGTATATTTTTATTATTGTTTAATTTCTAAAAGATCCTCAATTTGCTGGAAAGATTGCGACTCAAGCCATACGGCAATGAGTCTTTTTATGTCACTAGTCTTTTTCATAAATATCCGAAGGTTTTTATTAATTAGGTTATATAAGTGGATTGCACGTCTTTTATATTGCCTCTGTGCAAAGGCGGTGTTGGTTGCTGGTACTTTAGTAATAATGTCCCATCTCCTTTTGAGGGTGACATTTTGATCAGATGGTAGACTTTTATGCTGTTTAAGTACTACATGCAAAAGATAGAGTTTTCACTTATGACCTCTCACAGCTTTTAAATGAGCCTTCACGCATGCCCGACTTTGCTGACCACACCGCTTACTGAATAATCGACTCCAGGCTCGAGACTAACGAGTTCCTTAGCGACAGGAAACCAATAAGGTTTTCGCAGTGGACGCTCGATCTTCTCGTGTATGCCAGTCACTTATGGAATGAGGTCTTGGAAGGTTATGGTAAAGCAATAGCTGACCTTAGACAATTTCAAGGCCTTTTGACTGGGTCTGGAATGATGGTCTCTTAAGCAAGCTTCTAGCATATGGCATATCGATCGGGTTCAGGGACTGGATATCTGATTTTCTGAGGGAACGGTCGATTCGAGTAGTCTAAGATGGCTTCTTCTCTGACCAAATGGCATTTAATGCCGGGGTTCCTCAGGGATCTCCTCTCTATTTATTCTTTTTGCACATTAATGACCTCCCAACACCGACCATTACTGGTTACGCTGATGACAGCACTGTTGTAAAGAGATTCGTATACAATGCGGGAGCGAGGCTCCGTCAAATCTCTCAAAGGTTTTAAAATTTGGAGTTCGGTCCTGCCTTCTGACGGATCATCCCTACATACCTCGCTGTTCCCCATCCGGCGACCGGGGACGTGAAAGTTCAGCTTCCTCCAGACAAAAAAGGAACAGTCCTACTACACAAACAGTGAAATATTTGTGAAAGCAACTTGTATTTGCGCGATAGTAAGAGCACGTTGTCAGAAAATCTTAAGTTTCAATCGTGCTTCTCCTGTCGAATAAAATACATCTGTAGATATGCTGACAAAGTTGCGGCAAGCAGTGTCCTAAAAAGAGGAATCGGAAAGTGAAACTTGGAAATATGGTCGAATTTTCATTATCTAAGAATTTCTACTCAATATAAAAAATATAACAACACGGGAATGTAGCTATACTCATAATTTGGTTGTGCTCAGTCATTACCTAAAACAGGGCTTTTTTATTAATTTAGTAGGTAAGCACCTAATTAATGAATGACCTATTTAACTATTTACTTCATTACCAAATACTTATTCCCATAATCACACATTACGTAAGTATATTCAAACAATGATATCACAGTACAGTATCTTTACTGTGATGATATTAGCAATAATGAATAAGTAAGCAGTAGCTTTATCCTCCATATTAAAATAGGTAAGCACCTACATTAAAGAATTGATTTTGAACAGATAATCGGTAGCGTAGCTGTTTTTGGTTTACTGTAGGTAGGTACCTAGTACGGGGTTCCTGAATACTTGAAATTTGTTATGTAATCGCTATGACTTTGGGTTTATTTCTGCACAAACTTCTTGAATTGGCATGGTTTCTTGCAAAGGCAGTGCGCTAGACGCTTGTAGGTTACCTACTTCGTTTTGTTCGTGATTCATGACTCATAAAATCAATAGAATGAGAGATTTATATACTAATAAAAATATCTCTTTTAGTGAATTGGTGACACATTTGTAAACACTATTTTAAAGAAATATTGACAGTTATTACATTAGATAAAGCAACTTTGAAAGGTAGGTACCTACAAGTTTATCACGTAGTCGCATAGTAATAACACATTTATTTTTAACCTTCAAAAAGGTTATTATTTCACAAAAATATATTTTGCCTACTATTAAACAACAAGTAGTACCTAAAGAAAACATTTTTATGATTATGATAAGGTATATTTTTGTGATGTTTTTTTCGGACTGATGTTTGCTTCTAACTGTCAGTCAATCGTCATAGATACGTAGGTACATACCTACTGACCATGCATTGCCTAGTTAAGCGCAGAATACATAAAAGTTTGAGCAACTTCGCAGTATATTCTTGTGTCAAATAATTTGTCTTCTTTTCCAATTGTGATTTAGAAAGAGAAAAGATTATTTATATTAAGCAAGAGAAGTTTATTAGATAGTACGTTTGCTTTGTCTCACTCAGTGCTGTTCGTGAACGCTTGTGCCATCTACCGAGAATGTGAGAACTATTGTTTCCATTACGTGTCCGTTGATTGGTTGATACCAATGCTGGATTGTCCAATCAAAGTAAACGGCGCTTATTCATTCCGGGGGTTTCCCTTTAATTTTTGCGATAGGACGTGCTCCTCAAATCGAGATTGCAGTACGACGTGAGATCACTGTCTATCATAATGACTTCCGCTGTTCACAATCACCAAGTAAGCTCAAGTATTTTTATTATTAATTCAAGAACCCTTTTTATGCTCTTTTTGGGTGAGAACGAGTCAGTTATAGGCATAGAAGATAATGTATTTTATATTTACACCAATCAGCCGAGTTGAATCATCAATGAAAAATAAATTATTGTGGACCTACTTAGTTACCTACTTACTTTCTTTTCTTTTAAGGAGAGCCATGAAGAAGTATCAACAATAAAGCATCCATTGGAACATGTGTGGAATTTGTGGCTCTTCTCCAATGAACATCGCAGCTGGGAGAAGAATCTAATAGCGCTCTCCACCTTCGACACAGTTGAGGATTATTGGTGGTTAGTACTATTTCATTATTGCGTTAATTAAGATAATGAGCTCACATTGACATGACACTCTAGTACTCTCGTGTCTAATTTCGAATCGCGCGGGAATACATTTTTATTTTATGTGCAAAACTTAACAGTAACATTATTTCATATATACCTACATTAAGACATAAATAACATAGTACACATTTACACAGTTTTCGCATATAAATATATAACAATTTAATAGTGAATGAACGTTTTAATTAAAAACTTATACAACTAAGTACATATTAGAAAAAGAGGAAAAAAAAAACAGACAAAATAGGTGTAAAGCAAGCATCAGCAAGGAATCGCATCAAACCAACTTAGCCAGGGTGATAGAAAGTTTTTCTGGTTTAGTATTGAAAAGGTCTAGTTCGTGTTAGTCTATTAGCGTGTTGATGGACTTTGCGCTTCGAATAAAAAACATTATACATACATACATAATACATACATACAAAACTTCACGCCTGTATCCCCTACGGGGTAGGCAGAACACCAGAGGCTATGAAACCATCTGAGGTCTCGTTTGACAAATTTAGAGGTATTATAACGATGGAGAGAGACTATTGCAGTGACAGGGGGTCAGCCTATCGCCTGCAAAACTGTCAATTAAACCTGGACTGGGAGCGAAAAAAAACATAGAATGTGCCAGCTGCTTCTCTTCCCGGGCATACTGTAAAAGTCGTTTAAGGGACAGAGGTTTTAAAGACGTTTTTGTGGGCGATAGGCTGACCCCCTGTCACTACAATAGTCTCTCTCCATTTTTATAATACCTCCAAATTTGTCAATCGTGACACCAGATGGTCTTGTAACGTCTGGTGTACTGCCTACCCCATAAGGGATACAGGCGTGACGTTACGTATGTATGTAATCAGTTTAAATATTATTCACAAATAAAAAGTACCTACAGAGGGAAAATAATTGAAAATAGCGATAAATATTTTTCTTTAAACAGATAAAAGAGAGATTAACAAATTTGACGTGTCTGTGTATGCGAGAGTCTGTCCTTAACATCATGGCTCTCGAACGGATGAAGCGGTTTCAATTTAGTTTTTTTTTTGTATTGAAGGTAAATTACGGGCGAGTGTTCTCATAAATGTTTAATGAAAATCTGTCGAGACGAGACGTTTAAATAAAAGTAATGGTGGTGAAAGTGGGGAAGATCGAATCGAATCTCTGCCAATATACTCGAGTGGGGACACAAATTAAAGAGAATATTGATGAATTAATTTTATGACGCGGGTTTATTAAGTTTTCAATTACCTAAATGTTATGTACAGTATCTTTTATTTCTGAACAGCTTGTATCACCACATAAAGTTTCCATCCCAGCTGTCTGCCGGACAGGACTACTATCTGTTTAAAGATAAGATCCAACCAATGTGGGAAGACGAAGCCAATGTGCAGGGAGGTCGCTGGCTCATTAGCTTGGATAGGAAGAAAGACTTGGATCAATATTGGTTAGATCTGGTGAGTTATTACTTATTATTTTTTGTTACATTGATATTTCTTAATTAATTTGGTAGGTACTTGTTAATAAATAACTAATATGGGTAGATAGATAACTGTCATATTATAGGAAATCCTACACCTTGTAGGTAGGCACCTATCTATACTAATATATGAAGCTGAAGAGTTTGTTTTTGGTGTTTGTTTGAACGCGCTGATCTCAAAAAATAGGTACAAGTGGGATTTGAAAAATTCTTTTTGCATTTGATAGCCCAACTCTTGAGGAAGGTTATGGGCTATATTTTATCCCGAAATTCCCACGGCATCAAAAGTTACACGGGTAAAACCGCGTGCGGTAGATAGTTAGGGATAAACTTACAACTGGTCGCAACGAGTTACCAAAAAATAAATGTAAAGATAGAAATTCCTATTTCGTGTCAAACCTGTCCCTTGGGCCACTATTGATAGGAAATTTAACAGTCGGTAAAAGGTAATTGTGACCGGACATCAGAATATATTTCGTTTTTAGAATCGAAATAAAAATAGTTAAAAGTTATCATGAAGACCAAGGTGGTACACGTCAAAGCGAATATCCACCCCATACGGATAAAAGGTACCTCTGCGTCTAGTATTCCGGTGGTAACCGGACATCACCAGAATGCATATCATAACTACATAACTTCCTAATTCAAGAAAATATCATTGGTTGGTAATCTTACCTAGGTAGGTCCTATGGGCAGATAATATTTCAAATGATGTTGAGGCAACATTTATATAAGGTTGTTACATAATCGGCTTTTTATCTTTTCGTGATATAAGTCTCCTACTCTAAATAAGTTGCTGCGATCTTTTGATATGGGTAATCTAGGATCTCCTAAGTATAAATAGATACCTATTGCTAATAAATCTATTACTTTTTTTAGGTCTTACTTATGATTGGAGAGGCATTCGAAAATAACGAAGATGTTTGCGGAGCCGTGGTCAACGTGCGACCAGGCTCGAGGAGTAAAGTTTGTACGTACCTTATTAATTAACTTATTTACCTTTTTAGTGTTTTATAAATGAATATTACTGTACTGGCACCGCAGTGTGGAAACTATAAAGCCTAATCCGCGGTCAAATACAGTTTAAATAGATAATCAATGAATGCAATGAATCTCATCCATATTTTCAAATCCTTATCAAAACTTTGGCCGTTTCTCATAGTTGTGAAACATCATTGAAAGCCGTATTTAAATATTTCAATTGCTACTAAAGCTACTCTTTTGAATATAAATCTATAAATAAAAATAAATAAATAAAATCCCCAGACAATCACACCAACTACATGGCCCCAAAGTAAGCATAGCTTGTGTTCTGGGATACCATATAGCGAACTAGAGGGGAACCTAGAATATAAATACATAAATAGATAACACCCAGACACGGAACATTTTTTTTTCTTGTTTCGTGCGGGAATCGAACCCGCAGCCACTGGCGTCTGAGGCATTTACATTGCTTTAGGAATTCGGTTAAAGTAAAGGAAGGATAGAAATTCCTATACATACCTGTACTTACTATGTTCTGTCAAATTAGTCACACGATCTCAAGATAGTTAAGGCATTTCTATATTTAGGTAGGTACTGACCTACTTACTTATCTACTTTAACTTTTTGGTAAGTTATGGAGACCGGCATTTACATACCTACATTTTAATGTAATCACAATAATTTACGATTACCTCATTAAAGAAACATTAAATGATAGACGATTTTCTTCTCAACAGGTATCTGGATGTCGAATGCATCAAGGCAAGAAGCTAACATTGAGGTTGCAACGAAAGTAAAGAACCAGCTCCGTGCCTCCAGCCCGCAGCTGTTCAGAGCTCACAACAAAACCGTCAATATGTACACTGTTTAGATTCACTATCATAAATGTTAAATATTTTTTAAGAATTAAAATTTTATAAAATAATGCTATAATTTATAAATAAGTATAATTAAAAAAAAGTTTGTAATTTATGTTCGATTTTATTTCCAATTAATTGACGTCGGCAAGTCGACGATGTTAAAAGACTGGTATTGAAAACTGCACACTTTGGACCTATGTAAGATCTTTTAAAACAAAAGTTCCGTGGTTATCGAATAATAATATACCTACCTATCCATATTTAATTATAAATAGATATGTTGTGCTGCGGAGGCAGAGTCTTATGTTTTGCATATCTATCATATTAATACATATAAGGATTAAGTAGTTATATTTATAATGGTGTATTGGAAAGTGTGAAAAAATTAAGTATTGTCATTAAGTATCACATATGCCGAAAACAATACCTAACTAATCTTTCAAATGAATATTCATAACTTTTGTCACATAAAACAGGAGGGATTAAACATATGACACAAATAGCTCTTAGATGTGAAATGGCCACTGGGATTTTTAACCACTACTATGCAATATGAAATAGATTCAAAAAGTTGCCAAAAAACATAATAAGCAAATTAAAGAAGGGATATCACTTATTCAAAATTAGAATCGAAATAAAAGATCTCAACTGATACAAGAATAAGTATTTAATAATTCAAACTATGCTTAAAATAATAATCTTATTTCTTATTACGAATTGGTACTAAATATCATAATCATCGTCTTCTCTCTTTCTTTTCTGTGCTCCCATGTCGTCTACCTCCATTTTCACAGGTCCTTGGGCGGGAGGGCCGGCTGTGACCCTCACAGCGGGTTTGGCAACAACCTGCAACAGAATATTTTGTAAGACTTTTCAGATAATTTTTTTATCTTCTATGCCTGATGTCATGGGTTTGAATCTCAGTTGGGGTGGAGTTGTGTGAATTACACCCATATCATATTATTTATTTCCAAACCTGTCAAAAATTGTAATTGAATCTGAACTCGAAGCCCTCGACATTAGGTTAAAAAAAGGTTAGGGAAACAAATTTGTAACACTTGATCTGCTGCATCTGTGCACAAAAGAGCAAACAAAAAGAAAAAAAAACATAATGCAACACTATGTGGTCTTATCGCTAGTGAGTGATCTCTACCAGGCAACCAAAAGCTGTCAAGTCATGGGTTTGTTTCTTATGTATTCATATATTCAATATGTAAATTATATATTTTAAGGTTTATTTATCCACTGATTGGTACCAAAACAAGAAAATATCTTTAAGAAACTTAATTTGGGCTAGACCATTAGAGAATGTAAGAAATTATAATTTATATTTCTATTGATTTCACAATTCATTTTAATTACATTAATGGGTGTTTTTAAGGAGATAAAAGTAATAAATTTAGAATTTTCACTTTTGTTTGAACATCTATTGAACAAACATTCAAATGAAAAATTCTAAAACCTGTACTTTTCATGATGCAATGATTTATAAGTATAATTTAACTATATTTTTTTTCTGTGGTATTATAACGGAGTATGTATTAAAAAATCACTATAAAAACACAAAGAAAGCTGAAATAGTACTTTTAAAAATGGCACAAATATTTCAGTCAATTTTAGATTGGTCCAATAGAACAAATACTAGATTAATTATTTCTTAGTGTGCTAAATTACCTTGCTTCCTGAAGTAAACTTGAGGACAGGCTTTGGAGTCATGTTTGGCTTTGGTCCACCGCTTACAGTGACTATATTGCCCAGAGGTCTTTTAACCACTACATTTTGTTGCCCCATAGGTTTAGATGAAGTCACAGTTTTAATTGTAGGTGTGGGAGTGATTGTTGTTTTAGCAACAGGTTTCTTGGTTGCAGGTTTCAGTCTGTAGTTGCAAGATGACAGACAGTATCTGAAAATTTTACAATTTGTAATAATTTATCATCAGTTACTTAAATATAAATATGTGTACATGCTGACTAATAATATACCTGTCTGGAGGCAATCGTAAGCCACAGTGTGGTTTAATTAACGGGAGAGGATTAACATTTTTCACTCTAGCTATCTCTAAGAGGACTTCTCGAGGAGGTGGACTTGTAAACGACTTATCAAGCTGCATCTGTACAGCTAATCTAACATCATCTAAGTCTATAGTTTTCTTCTTTGCATGGTTTGCGAAAATACGGGCGTCATCCAATATTGAAGTAACGTATCGAAATGTGAATTCCAGTAGCTGGTTAACAACTCTCGGCTCATAATCTGTGATTCCTACTTCTTTCATTATAGCCATTATTACTTGAGCATCTTTTGGAATATGTTTCACTTGGGAATTAGCTTTAGATTTTTCTTTTTCAGACATGTTTCTTGAAATTATTTTACCAAAGTCGTTTAATATATAAGACTATTTTAATATTTTACAGCATTCCTTTTCAAATTTTATTCTTAGAATATAAACAATACAAAGGAAATACGAATTCAGGCTTCAGCACAATCTGAATGAGTATCCCTAGCAAGGAACATTATACTCTAGGGAGAAGAATGGTATGTCAATAGTAGATAAATGCGACCATAGCTTATACTCATATACATCACTAGCGCCACTGCATTATATGGGTGTAAACTATTTGTGGCGGGAATATTCAAAGTAGTATATTTATATTGCTTCCTACTATTAAAAGTAATTTCCAATTTTCCTAAATGGTGTGCGACTTTATAAAATTTGGTAAACAACTTTTCATGTGGGAAACCAAATAGGTAATTTTAAAAATAATTTACTGATAAGAAAAAAAAAAACCTAAATCTACAATTACTTTTCTACAAAATTAACAATATCCTCTAGATATTCGTTTGTTTCAACGTGATGTAAGCAAATTGTTTACCAAATAATACAAGTAATAAAAAATGAGGAATGGATAGTGACTTGAATTTTAGGACATGAATAAATAAAACATACATGTAGATTTTTTATTTATTTTTTACAATTTTTAATTTTCTTGTCAGCGCTCTCTGTTTTTCTTCGTCTTCTAAGTGTCTATTTTTTAAAACAATAAATCGTTTGACCACAATGTGGAATGTGCAAATTTTAAAATACTCTATATTTTTTTCACAATGTTTTGCACATTTATTTAAAAATGAAAAGTTAATTTTACTTAATATTTCCATAATATTTATTTTTAATTTGCTGTGCCATACCTTTTCTTTTAAATAATTGTTTATTAAAATAGCCATTGCCTCTAAACACTGTATTGCATTTTTATTACAATAATTCAGTGAGCCTTTACCATCACTAAATTCTTTAAAACTTGTGAATATGTGTGTGTTTTCAAGTGTCTCTGTCAAGAACGCTTTTCTGCAATCTTCACAAGCTGCATTTCTTAATTTTGATCCCTAGAAAAGCGATGAAAGACAACAACAAATTGTTAGCAAAATTAATGACATTGACATCAGAAAACTGTCAGTTGACGGACCCATTGATTGAGAATTTGAGACTTTCAAGCTTTAGTTCTAAAACTGTGAGGAGGGTTTATGGCTTGTTTTGTTTATAAAAACATTCTGTTACGTTAGTGCTAAAACTGGCCAAAACTGATTGTACTAAGCGACGAGGCTAAAATAAATATGCAGGTACGTTTATATCGTTTCAAAGAGACATTTAAATTTGGCTAGTGACTAATACAGTCATTGTTTGCCATTTCTTAAATCATCAAGGTCCTTCTCTTCCCTAATGCATACTAAAGGACCCAAATTTTCTTTAATTTGTAGTCCTGCAGTATTGATATTTTACAGACTTTTTAAATTCACGAGCTAAGAAATAAAGTCTTGCTAAGAAGGAAAACCTTTAGCTGTAAGGCAATCTGAGACAAAAAACTTTGTCGAGGGACCACTGTTGCTGAATTCCGCTACAATAGACATTGCACTTTGCTCAGGTTTGCTTTGATTTATAAATGTCTCGCACTTCATTTATATTTATATATTGTATAAATATAAATGAATTTATATATTGTATAAATATAAATGAATAATTACTACCTATTTGTAAATTTCAAGAGATGAAAGAAGGCTTCGAAAAGTTTCTTTTTCTTGCCAAATTTAGTTTTAGGGACACCGCCTTTTAAGGTGTCTAAAAAGTGTGGCTGGGGTCAAACCATTTCCGGATATTACATAACTTACCACATTTTGGTCTCTTGCTCGTGTGCAAGGTCCATTTACCTTTTGCTTTTTGGTCTTATCCGTCAACACGATGTCCGGTTTATTCGCTAGAGTAGTCTTGTCCGTGATAATGGGCCGATAATCTATACTTATAATAAATCTGTTGAGAGGTAAATTCTGTACATGAAATATATTTTCAAAATAACTATCAGGGGGTGATTAGTGATCGATACTGATGCCAAAAATGCAATCAGTAAAATTTTTGTCTGTCTGTTCCTTATAGAAACAAAAACTACTCGACGGATTTTAACGAAACTTGGTAAAATTATTCTGCATACTCCTGGGCAGGTTATAGTATACTTATTATCACGCTACAATCAATGGTAGCAGAGCAGTGAAGGGAAATGTTAGAAAAACGGGAGAAGTTACTTCATTTTTTAAGCTACCGTCGCGTGTGCAGCCTTAATGGTTAAAGCTACATAGAAATCATGTATCACAGAAATATTCTTCATAAAATTATATAAAAAATATCCCATAACAGTATATGTCTATATTTTATGGTTGACTCACAATAACACGTGTAAATCCCGATAGCTTAGCAGTTTGGAGCTTTCTGATTATATTTGTTTACTCTTACGTTTATAATACTCTCACTCATCCCTAATTAAAAAAAAATAACATTATTACCTATTCAATAAAAAAGAATCATAGAAATCGGTATTGAAACACCAAACTTAAACATGAAATACGCTAATAACCCATCGCGCGTGAATACTGAATGATTTATAAGGATTATTTTTTCGTAACGGTTGCCGCGCTCGACGTAACGGTTGCGCGGTAGGGTATAAAAAGGCGGGAGGCGAGCGCAAGCTTTTGCGCGATTTAATATAGGTAGGTACAGAAGGAACAAGCGTTACATTACCTGTCAAATTTCCCCAACCAATTTTACTTATAATCGAGGGCATAGAGTTCAAATTCAAGTAAAAAAAAATTGACAGATTTGTAACGCTTGATGTACTGCCTTCTGTACATACAGAGATAAAATGGAAATCAAGGTTTTGTTTATTTCATGATCGTTTCTGCCTCTTGGAAGTCAGAAACCGTAGATTTCTTCGAAATAAAAAGTAACGTATGTGTTAACTACTATACCAAATAACATTAATATTGGCTTAGCCGTTTGGCAGTGAAAAGCAGCCATACGTAACTATAGGTAGTATTGTATGTACACTGATAATGGCTGGATGGATGGATTTTTGCTATTCTTTCACGCAAAAACTACTTAGCTTCCTAGAATAGTAAGCTAAGTATAATTAATGAAGATATTGCATGAATTAAGTAAAATTGAAGGCATTAAATAAAACACTTTTTAACCGGATTAATGGCGTATAATTTATATTTTACATTTTACCTCGACGTTTCGGTGTATTTGCAGACCCCGTGGTCACGAGCGACTGTTAAAATTTAAAATGTAAATATACGCTATAAATCTTTTATTTAATAGTCATACATATCTAATAGTCATCGCGAAAACTTAAGACGATATTAAAATTTAAGGCACTTTGGCACCCGATTTGTTTATAACGCTATGTGTCTTTGTAATGTACCTAATAGATAGTTACCTACCTATGTTTGTGGTTAGGAGTTATACATATTATATGGGCGAAGATTCTTCATTTTTATTTTTGTTATTAAAGATAGTTAGGACCTTGGAGAAGAAAATAACCTACTCGAAATACTAATTCAATACAGACGAAGTCGCGGGCATCATCTATGTAATATACCTACCTACCTATACTTTTTCACAAAACCTAGGTGAAACAGCGGATTACTGCTTTGTTGTAACAGTTTTTGAAGTAATTCTATCTGTTTATCTATCACTAACGCTTTCAGAAATTTAGAATAAGGTAAGTTTTAACTTCAAGGAGGATATAATAATAGTATTCATCCAACTCTAATGAACGGTATCCACGCGGATGAAGTTGCGGGTCACAGCTAGTATTAAATAAAATTTTATATTATATAGCGATCCACTCCTGAACCGTGAACGCGAACCACATCCACACTTCGTGGTTGTCGCGGCCGTTCCCGCCGCGAGTGTGGAGCCAGCATTAAAGCGAGCTCTTGGATGCTAGTAGGCAATTCCGGTAGTTGTTCGTCTTGATAAGCTGTATCGCAGAAAAAACCTTCGGTTTCCCTGAATTGAGCAAAGAAAGGCCTCCTTTCTTTCTCTATATTTTAGGCAATCTAATGTAGAGAGTAAAAATATCTAATGTAATGTAAAGAGGAGCTCTACAAGAAATAATTAGGTCACTTTTGTTGGTTTCATGCTATACCTGCGAAATTCTTAAAGCGCGTTTTAAAAAAGGAATTGAAATTATCAATTTTTTTAACCACATTTGATTTTATTATCCATAAAAACTATCGTACATTAAGTATAGAAATAGCACTGGGGAAACAAGAAAAGTTTAAAACGGGTTTAAGGATGAAAAAGATAAAAAATAACACTAAAATAAAGTGGACTTTGTCTACATGAAAGGCAAAATATTTTTAAAAATTGGTCTGCACCTATGTAAATCTTAAATTAGTCTAGAGAAAAAACATTATAATTCAAATTCTGCTAGACCCAAAATTTTGTCCCCCACACTTTTAAGTACAAACACATGTAAAACAATAGAATATGTATAATGTAATGTATAAATATAATGATATTAAAAAAAAACAAATGATAATGAAATGAATAAATTTTTCCCATTTTTTTTGTATGTTTCTTTACACAATGCAATTTATGGTTTACAACTTTTTGCAATCAATGAATCAATTTATGCAATCTTCAACCTTAAAGCAAGGCTTTCAGCATCAATTAACTTATATGAATGTATATTCAGACTTAAGCATTCTATTATATGGGCCAGAGTCACCATTTGAGTGTGGGAGATTGTTTTGAGTCACAATGTACTATGTGAATTACATTATTATTTAAATAACGAAGTAACTATATTAATTTTCAAATATATAACTTTGCACATTGAATTCCTTATGATCAGTCAGCATAAAAAGTCAAATATTTAAAACCGGAATAAAATTACTCTTTTTTTTTAACATGCTTCTGTAATTTCTTATTCAGAATTTAAATCCTGGCTGTACAAACATTAGCTATTCATTTGAAAATATAAATATTTTGCAGTTGTTATTCATGATGGTTTTATTTTGTAAATGGTTTGAGGGAATTTTCCAGCAATAGGTTTCTCATGTGGTTCCATTGCATTCTTTAGATTCCGTTCAAAAACTTTTTTAGAATCACAAAACCCTTGTTTGGTTTTACCGAAGGAATTTGGTCCCGCAGATGTTGGGGTGTCTCTGTAATGAAAGAAGTTTTTTACTTCATTAGCATTTAATTTGATTTCCAACATGATAATAAATGTTCAATATCTGTAATTGCTCATGATAGAAAGTTCATGGAGACAAAGTGTTACCAAATCCAGATTTATGTTTTTAATCGTTTCTAAATCTGTAAGTACCTATTGTATCTATTTTCTGATGAACAAGAATTATTTCATTTTTAGTTACCTGCCAATATTCCTCATTCTCATTTTAGCTTCAGCTGGCATTTCTTCAGGCTCATCATCATCATCATCGGCATTGAACACAGAGGCAACTGTTGGCTTTGGAATATTTGCAACAGGTTTAGCAGCAGAACTCAAGTTCATCTTGATGGGAGCACTAGGTTTGGAGAATCCCATCGATATTTTACTGATGCGAGGTGGTGGGGGTGCTGCAGGGACTTCCTCCTCATCACTCCATTCGTTAGGTTGATTACTGAAATCTAAAATATATTTATGAAGCTTATATTCATTTTAAACTGAAATATTATTCAGAAATTACTAAAACTTCTTTTTATTATAGCAGCTTTAGTGAATGAAGACGACGGCATTATGACAATATTGCCAAAAGTATATATTAAGTTAAATACTCAAATCTAATACCGACATTACATTATAATGGCACATGCCAACTTAAGAGCGGCATTTTGTAAAAGAAGCTTACAGAAAAACCTCTCACCTTTTTCGCGGTTTCTGTATTTATCCGGTGAACGTTTGCGTTTTTCTGGTATGTGGGCACTGCTCTTGTGTGAAGGAGGACTTTTTCTCCTAGGCGATCTGGACCTCGACCGCTGAGTCTCATCCCAACGGCCTCTGCGCCTAGAATCATCACGTGTGGATCGAGACGACCCTGCCAATGTGAAAACACTGGCAAAGATAAATAAAAATACGCATTTCAGTAACCTAAACTAAATTATTTGTGCCGAGTCTGCCTTTCAAAGTTTAAGCTAAAAATATGTTTTATGACTATTCTAATACCTTCTCCGTAACTGCTCATAGTATATTGTTTCAAATAGAGGAGATTTCAAAACATCTTATCCGATATCCGTCTATTTCACCAACAAATCAAGCTGGGACGAGATGGCAATTAAATAGAACAAATTGTCAATAACGTCATCCGATTGTAATGGCTGCCTGCATGGGGAAAATAAAGTTACGATCATTCTTATTACAAATCGTCTTCATTAACTGTTTAATTGCTTACTAACCTATTTAGTATAAAAAAAATAGGTTTCAATTATTGTAGTAAGGTGATCATGAAATTAATTTTTTTATTTGAATTTATACACTTCTACTCTTCAAAATGTACGTATCTTATGGATTTTCAGTATTCCCGTCAGTGTCAGATGTATGACTTAAGAATTAAGTAAGTGTCAATCGGAACGTGTCAGTCAGTCAGGCAATGAAACGTTTGTTTACAATTTGTTTGTTTCAGTATTTATTTTAGGTTATAAGATAGGTTGTGTAACGTAGTTTTACTTACTTGTGAATTTAGATATAAGTTTTTCAGAAAATGATATCAAAAAGAAATTGGCACCGTTTCCTTGTATTATCTAACAACATTTTATTTAGAAGACTAAATAGCACAAGATCAACCAAAACAAACCCACTCAAAGATAAACTGAAACAAGGGCCGGGCTTAAAAGATTTTATAATAGGCTCCAATGAACCTATTCTTGCAGAACGTCCACATATTCCATATTTATCAAACAATACACTTTATACTTCTAAAAGAAAAGTTTTCTTTGATGTTTACGGATGTCAAATGAATTTAAATGATACAGAGATAGTTTGGTCAATACTACAAAAAGAAGGATTTGTTAAAACGGAGGATGAAAATGACGCTGACATATTTCTTGTTATGACTTGTGCAATAAGAGAGGGAGCTGAAAGTAAGATTTGGCACCGTTTGGACCATTTAAGAGGGTTTAAAAAAAGACGGTTACAGGCTAGAAATAGGCACAAAGCACCTATTAAAATTGGGATTCTGGGTTGTATGGCTGAGCGATTGAAAGAAAAATTAATAGAAAAAGAGAAGGCTGTTGATGTAGGTAAGTTCCAACCTCTACAACTAATTGAAAATATGGCTTATCACTAAAAAGATTAGACATAATTTTTTTTCCAGACAAGCACTTAAAAAGGTATTTGAAAAAGTAACATAGGTTTAGTTCATATTTCCTTGGGTCTACCAATAAATAACATTACATAGATTTAATGTTATATTCGATCGCACACAGTTGTTGAAGCTTTTACAACTTTTGATAATGAAATGGTATTTTCGCTCTTCCACAATGTTTTGCCACATACCAAACTTACACATATTTTACTATACAATAACTATATTAATTGATATTTATAAACAATATAAAATATATTTTAGTAAAAAGGAATACCAATTATGCGTTGGTATTTGTGGGGGATAGCTCCAGTGGACTGTATAGTCTATGAATCCGATGAAAATGCGAATTCACCACTTAACACGGTCGTGAAAGTCCAGCCGCGCGGCACTATTTCACTCGCGAATATGCCACAAGCACACTCTATCTATTTCCCGCGCTCTTCTATTACTGTATTCTGCCTTCAGTCTTCTGTATTCTGTCTTGTGACTTCGGGCTTCTATTGAGAGTCTTCGGGCTTGAGAGATTCACTATTCACTGTTGCTTGAGGCTTCTTTCTTCGGAGGCTTCTTTCTTCCGGAGATCTTCTCTCTTCGGGATCTTTTCGGCGAATCCGTCGCTAGCGGAGTGTGGCGCATCCTTAAGTGATTCGGTGCAGGCGCGCAAGGGTACCGCACAAGAGAGAGTAATGCAAGCGTGCGAGCGAGACACACATATGTCTGTCTCGCTCGAATCTAATTCGAACTTTCTAGATTTTTCTAATAAGATTCTGACTAGATTCGATTATTCTTATTAGATCTTTACTATATTCTAATAGGAAAACTATTTATGAAATCTATTTAGATCTCTCTCTATGTGCGGAAATGACAAGACTTTCAAAACCATTTCTTTATTTCCAAATCAACCCTAATACAAATCGAGCTATTTTAAGCTATAATCACGTAAGTTTCATTTCATTGTTAGCTGTTAGCTATGCGTAAATTCATTATCATAGCGGTTATTAATTAATCAAATTCCAATCAAATTACAAAGATACAAACGATTAAGCAAACACTTTCTCAAGCTAATAAAAACTGTTATGAACTTCTTACAAACTAACACTTGTATGGGACACTTATTCACTATAAACACTATAAAAACACTATGAAACACTATTTTTAACGTTCTTAGCTCTTTAAGAGTCTTATAAAACACTATAACACTATCTATATACACTGTTTTAAGTTTATATAACTGTCTTTTACGTTTTGTTGTCACTGTCCTGCACATCACTCCCGCCGTGCGTTGTCACCGCCGTTGACGACGCATCTTCCTCGGTGCAGGCTGGTGACCCGGAGATCAGCACGACGAGTTTCTTCACTGGTCTTCGCAGGATCCCTCCTTTGGTTTTGACGTCGACTGCCCTGGTGACACCGTCAGGGCCTGGGTAGGTAGCCGCGACGAGCCCCCGCGGCCAGGTATTGCGCGGCAGGTTCCCGTCGGCTACCAGGACGACGTCTCCCGGCTGCACTGCGGGGCCGCGCCCGTGCGGCTCCCGCCGGTTTTGGAGGTCCGGCAGGTACTCCCGGAGCCACCTGGCCCAGAAGTGGTTGGCCAGCTGCTGTGAGGCGCGCCAGCTGCTGCGCCCGATCAGGTCCCGGTCGGTAAGCGGGACCGCGGCCGGCGCGTACAAGGCCGGCCCGCCCAGCACGAAGTGGTTCGGAGTCAGCGCCTCGTCATCCTCATGGTTGACGGTCACATGTGTTAGGGGTCGACTGTTGACTGTGAATTCGACCTCCGCCAGCAGGGTTTGTAGGACTTCTTCGGTAGGGTGCCGCTGATGCAGGACTGCGGCTAGGGCTGTTTTCACGCTGCGGACGAGGCGCTCCCATGCTCCACCCATGAACGGCGCTGATGGGGGGATGAAGCGCCAGGATATGAGCTTCTTCGCGGCTTCGTGCTGTGTGGCTTCATCTATCTTCTGTCGGAGTTCCTTGGCGGCACCCTGTAGGTTGGTGCCGTTATCCGACCATATCTCGGCCGGGCAGCCGCGCCGTGCTATTAGTCGCCGCACTGCCATCACCGCCGAGTCCGTTGTTAACGAAGCTGCCATCTCTAAGTGCACTGCGCGCGTGGTAAGACACGTAAATAGAGCTACGTATCTTTTCTGCAAAGTTCTTCCCACGGTGACCTGAAGGGGTCCGAAGTAGTCCACCCCGGTGTAGGTGAAGGCACGCTGATGATGGGCCAGTCTTGAGTACGGATGATTCCCTGTAGGTGGCGCTGGCGGCTGTTGTTTTCGAATTCGACACTGTAGGCACTGTTTTAACACGGTTTTCACTGTCGGTCTTGCTCGTACGATCCAATAGTGCTGTCGGCATTCGTTAAGGGTGGTTTCTACCCCTGCGTGATGAAGTCTTCTATGCACGTAGTCTATGTATAGGCGCGTACTGTGTAAGTCCCCGTCTATTATAGCTGGCCTCTTCGTGTTTTCGGAAATCTGTTCGGCGGCGCTTATTCTGGTTGCTATTGTTAGGGCGCCGTTGTATATTTCGACCGCTAGGGGGCGCAAGCGGCTATTATTAGCCGGCGCGCCGCCTCGCGATATATCTTTTCTTTCTTGACTGAAGACTGTTTCTTGACTTGCTATTATTATCAACTTTTCTGCTCGACGTAGAGTTTCTGTTTCTAACTGTATGTAATTCACGGTAGAGGCTGTTTCGACTGTAATTTTCTTCTGTGGAGTTTTCTTATTTTGAATTACGCGCCAAGTCGGGTCCTTTTCTATTTTCTTGGTTCGTTTGTAATTGACCTTTTCCTGTTTTCTTCGGCATAGTTCGATAAACTGTAGGATTCTTGCGGCGGTTCGAACTAGGCGTTCCCATCGTGAAAATCTGTTAGGGTCGGGAAGGGCTTCCTTTAGGGACGGTGTAGGTACGGCGCGCGACTTTTCACATACTGTATTTACTTTTTCTTCGCCGGTGACTATTTCTGTTTTGGTAGGGATGTCGCACGTCGGCCACGTCGAACTGTCTTCTCGGAGGAACTCTGGGCCCTGGAACCATCGATGTGAGGCCTTGAAGTTCCCCGGCACGTCCCTGGTCGCGTCGTCAGCTACGTTCAGCTTGGTTGGTACCCAGCGCCACTCGTTAACTGTGCTGTTGTCCTCGATGGCGGCGATACGATGGGCTACGTAGGGCTTGAAGCTGCGGGCGCCTGTCTTCAGCCAGGCGAGTACTGTCTTGCTGTCTGTCCAGAATACTCGCGCGTCGGGCTTGAAGTCATGTTCTTCGATGACGGCGGCAGCCATCCTGCTCCCCATCACCGCGGCTTGCAGTTCCAGGCGTGGGATGGATGTGAGTTTCAGTGGCGCCACCCGCGCCTTTGCTGTTATGAGTGCTGTAGTGACTTCTCCGCCGGCGCTCGTACTCCTCCAGTAGAGTACTGCGGCGTAGGCGGCTTCGCTGGCGTCGACGAAGACGTGAAGTTCCCTCTTCACCGCTTCACTGTAGCCTGCGAGCTGCCGCGGCACTGTCACGCCGCGCAGAGCCCGCAGTTGAACCAGCCAGTCTTCCCATTGCTGTCCTAGGTCTTCATCTATGTTTTCATCCCAGTTGGTGCCTCGGCGCCACGTTTCTTGTAATATCTGTTTGGCCCGCGCGGTTACTGGCGATGCGAAGCCTAGTGGGTCGAACATTGACATGATGACTTTCAGCATCTCTCTCTTCGTAGGTTTTCTTTTCGTAACTATGTCTTCAGGTAACCTAGCTAGGTCTAGATTGAAAGCTAGGTCGTCTTGATGCGGCTTCCATACTAGGCCGAGTACGCGTTCTGTTTGCCCGCCGTCCTTGAAGTCTAGTGGCTTGTTCGACGTCGCAGGGTCCCCGAGCGCCTCTAGGACTCGTTTAGAGTTCGATGTCCATTGTCGCAGTTCGTAGTGGGCTTCTCTGTGTATGTTGCGGACGTCCGTAGCGACTTCTATGGCTTCCTGTTCGGTCTTGAAGCTCTGTAAATAATCGTCCACGTAATGGTTTCGAACTATGGCTTCGACGGCGGGTTTGTTCGTGTCTTGATACCGCTGAGCGTTCATGTTCTTCACGTAGATCGCCGTGGCTGTAGATGAGGTCGCGCCGAAGATCAGTGAGGTCATTCTGTACTCCTCTGGAGGCTGATCATCTCGCCGGTCCCCCCGCCACAGGTATCGTAGCGCGTCGCGGTCTTCCGATCTGATTTTCACCTGCATGAACATCTCAGCGATGTCAGATGTGACGGCGATGGCGTGCTGTCTGAAGCGCATCAAGACCCCCGGCAGCGACTGAAGAAGGTCTGGACCTGTAAAAAGGCAATCATTGAGAGAGATGCCCTTAGTTTTCGCTGCGGCGTCATGTACCACGCGCACCTTCCCCGGTTTAAATATATTAATGACCGGGAAGTGCGGCAGGTACCAGGTTCGATTCTCGGTTATTCCTGTCGGCGCGCGTTCTGCGTACCCCTTATCTATAAGCGCGTTCATCTGTTCTATATACTTCATCTTGAGTTGGGGGTCGCGGTCTATTTTCTTCTCTGTATTACGCAGGCGACTGTATGCATTTTCGTAATTATTCGGCATTACTATATTTTCTGTCTTCCACAGCAGCCCGGCTTCGTATCTTCCATCTTCGCGACGTGTAGTTTTTTCTTTCAGTAAATCAAGCGCGCGCTGTTCTGGTTCGTTCCTGGGTGTCCTCGGTGTGATGAGAAGGCTTTCTATGGCGAAATGTTGCTTCAACTGTTCATCCATGGCCGCATCCACTTCTACTATGTGATTTACGTAGTGAACACGCTGTCCGATGATTCGAGTTCGAGTCCCGTGCAGTACCCAGCCCAATGGAGTGAGAGAGGCGACCGGTTGATCGCGCCGTCCCTTTCTCATTGTAGATGCGACGAGTAGATGCCAGTTATCTTGTCCGATGAGTAACTTCGGCTCGGCGTTTTCATATTGCAGGCACGTGGCTATGTCCTTAATATGTTCACAGTCGGCGAGATCTTCTCGAGTGACGCGCTGCGCGGATAACTTCAAACTATTGAATGTTCGTGCTTGAATCTTGTGGCGCCCTCCCGCGGATTGTAGCGTAACGGCGACTTTGCGTGACTGCTCGGACTCGAATTCGGTGCTGGCGATGGCTTCGATGTGTAGTGGGTCCACGGGTCCCTTGGCGCCTACCCGCTGTGCTAACTCGGCGTCTATTAGCGTGACTGTCGAGCCGTCGTCGAGTAGCGCGTGAGTCTTGATGCTGCCTTGCGGGCCCGTGACTTCTATGGGGACGATCTTGAGATAAGCTTGAGTGTTCACTGACGTCCACGTAGATGCGACGACCTCTGTCCTTTGTTCTGTTTCTTCGGGCTGTTCGACGATCACACGCCTCTTGTAGTGAAGGAGAGGATGATGCAGTCTCGTGCACCCTTCTGTAGCGCAGGCCTTCCCCTTGCACGTGTGATTCCTCGCCCGATGACGTAGACATCTGAAACATAAAGATTTATTCTTCGCAAGGTCCCATCTTCTATTTTCGTCCGCTTCTAGGAAACGCTTGCAGTTGCTTGTGTAGTGGCCCTTCTTCTCACATATGGGACACCCAGGTTCTGTGACTGTGCATGTTCTCTGCGGGACTCTTCTGTTTTGATCTTGACCAAATCTCCTGTTCGCCGCCAGGTGGTCTTCCGCGACGCGCTCCGGTTGTGCGTAGGGTCCGCAGCGATCCGCTTCTCTCTGTAAAAAGTTAGCAAGCTTTAGTAAGTCTGCTTCGTCTTGAGGGTTCTCGGCGGCGTAGTCAAACCAGCGATATCGCATAGCCGGCGTTAGCTTCTCTGTTGTGATCTTCGTGACTTCCGGGTTGTACAGGTAGTGAATCTTCCCCAGGGCGCGCAGCGTTGTTACAATGTTGCAGACCCGCGTCGCGAATACGCACAGGTCTCTGGGCGCGTCCGTAGGCTTCTGTAGTCCCCGTAGTCGCTCTAACTCGGCGAGGGCGATAGCGTCGGGCCGTCCGAAGCGTGATTCGAGGGCTCGCAGGATTTCTTCGGGCTTCGCGTTGTAGAGGAGAAGCCCTTCGACGACCTCCCGAGCTCTTGAACGCAGGCTTCGTCGTAGACGCGCTGTGTTTTCTATGTCGCTGTAATATCCCGCTGTTTCTTGATACGCTGCCTTAAACATGAGCCATTCTTGGTATGACCCGCTGTACGGAGGGAGTTCTGCTTGGAGTCTAGGCGGCGGCGGCTGCGGACCCGTCCTGGCGGCGAGTGCGATGGCTGAGGCCAACTCGCTGAGGTCGATCTTCTGTTGCGGCACGGCGACTGTGTCCCCTCCCGCCGGTACTGGATCCGGGGGGGGGGATGAAGCTCGCCGGTGCCGGGAGCGCCGCAGGACGCGTCGGTTCTTCAGTCTGTTGCGGTTGCTGTGGAGGCTCTTCAATTTCGCCCTGGCCCTGGATTGCCAGCGGCGAGTCTGTGGGATTATTTTCCAGCCATACGGACACTCTCTTCGTGGTGTCTTCAATGGAGGGTGCTTCAGATTCCTCTTCTAAGTCTGTTTCATCGTCTTCGAGAGCGGCGACTTCGGCGGCGGCGAGTTCGACTTGTAAACGTAATAACTTCAACTTCGCCTTCGTTATTTTCGAGGATTTCTTCGATTTCGAGACTTGGGATCTCTGTGGAGCTCGCTGTGGCTGCGTAGCTTCGATTTGACGGGTGGTCTTCGTGGTTTCTGTAGCTGTGGCACCCGTCGTCGCTGTGGTTTCTGTCGGCGTCGTCGTTTCTGTAGCCGACGTCGTTGGCGTCGTCGTTTCTGTGGTTTCTGTCGGCGACGTCGTATTCTTGCTCTTCACGGCTTGAGCTTGAGACTGTTCTTGAGCGGGCCCTGTCGAGGCGGCCCGCTCCCCGCGGCCTGACTGCGACCGTGTAAGAGGCATCGCTGTCTCCCAATTGCCCTCTCAAAGATCCGGCTCTCGAAGGACCAAAATGTGGGGGATAGCTCCAGTGGACTGTATAGTCTATGAATCCGATAACGATTAGTCAAATGATGCGCTATCCACCCACTCTATTAGCTGGAATCGATGCGAGGGGCAAAAGGAAAATGCGAATTCACCACTTAACACGGTCGTGAAAGTCCAGCCGCGCGGCACTATTTCACTCGCGAATACGCCACAAGCACACTCTATTTCCCGCGCTCTTCTATTACTGTATTCTGCCTTCAGTCTTCTGTATTCTGTCTTGTGACTTCGGGCTTCTATTGAGAGTCTTCGGGCTTGAGAGATTCACTATTCACTGTTGCTTGAGGCTTCTTTCTTCGGAGGCTTCTTTCTTCGGAGGCTTCTTTCTTCCGGAGATCTTCTCTCTTCGGGATCTTTTCGGCGAATCCGTCGCTAGCGGAGTGTGGCGCATCCCTAAGTGATTCGGTGCAGGCGCGCAAGGGTACCGCACAAGAGAGAGTAATGCAAGCGTGCGAGCGAGACACACATATGTCTGTCTCGCTCGAATCTAATTCGAACTATCTAGATTTTTCTAATAAGATTCTGACTAGATTCGATTATTCTTATTAGATCTTTACTATATTCTAATAGGAAAACTATTCATGAAATCTATTTAGATCTCTCTCTATGTGCGGAAATGACAAGACTTTCAAAACCATTTCTTTATTTCCAAATCAACCCTAATACAAATCGAGCTATTTTAAGCTATAATCACGTAAGTTTCATTTCATTGTTAGCTGTTAGCTATGCGTAAATTCATTATCATAGCGGTTATTAATTAATCAAATTCCAATCAAATTACAAAGATACAAACGATTAAGCAAACACTTTCTCAAGCTAATAAAAACTGTTATGAACTTCTTACAAACTAACACTTGTATGGGACACTTATTCACTATAAACACTATAAAAACACTATGAAACACTATTTTTAACGTTCTTAGCTCTTTAAGAGTCTTATAAAACACTATAACACTATCTATATACACTGTTTTAAGTTTATATAACTGTCTTTTACGTTTTGTTGTCACTGTCCTGCACAGTATTTCTTTTTACTAAAAACTTGGTGTGCCACTTTTTTTTACAAAAAATATAAAGCTTTTGGAGGTGTCTACAGAATAGATGTAGATTTACCATAAAAAAATTAATTTAAATGAACATTCATAACCATTCAATAACATAAAAACATGACTATATCTTTTTTGTACCATAGCGGAACTTGTCCTTATTGAAAGCTTTCGCTTCATGTGCTTCGTGTTCGCCTACCCCAGCTCCATAGTATCTTTCAAAACATACACGCGACGCGGGTACCCGCCGCGTGCGCACGCTTAACGCAGCGAAGGCCCTAAATACAGAATGTTTATGAAGGCACGACTTACTTAGCCCTAGTATTCAGCGTTAGGTACTTCTAATTCATATTTTTGTATGTATTGAGCCGTTGCCCTATATGTTGTAAATAAAAGTATGTTATTTTATCATTATTATTTTTAGTTAATTATAATTATATTATTATTGTGAGTAGGTATGTACCTATTTATTAATTAAATATAATGCATAATATATATAATTAACATATTGCATAGATATTACAATAGGTACTTCTTTATGGTTGTATTTGACTCAAGTATTGGTTTTTTTATTTAATTTTAAAAGAATGTAGAGATGAAGCAGATTTTACGGCAGTTTGAAGCTGATTCCAAAGTGACACAGCCCGAACCGCAAAGGATTGGTGGTAACAGTGCGTTAAATGTAAAGGGGTGGAGAGTATTAGGTTGTCAGGAGAGCACAGGTGTCTCTCGTGATTCTCGTGTCGGGACCGGAGTGATGACTAAGATAGCTCGGAACTATAAGATTAAACAGCAACCGATACAGTAAAGAAAGAACATGAGTATCCCGGCATAGACGAATCGGAAGTTTAACATGGAATTCGGAGATATGATCTACGTAAACCAAATATGAAACGTATACATAGATTTTGAAGCCGTTCAAGTTTTTTTAAAAGTTCTTCTGTAAGGTCAAGATAGCTAGCATCGGCGTAATAGAGAATGGGGAGTAAGAGAGTGTATGCTAATGAAATTTTATTATGTATCGGCAAAAGATTGCGCAACCGTTTAGGGGAGTTATTGACAGCAAGACTAGGAAGATTCCTAGTCACTGTGTCAACTTGTGGTTTCCAGGACAAGGTCTTATCAAATATTATTCCCAAAATTTTGACAGTGTTGCTGTAAGGAATTTTTACACCATTAAATATAATAGGAGGAATAGCTTCGTAATTCAGCTTGTTAATTATAATTACATTGTGTTATAGCTTGTGATTTTGCTTAAATTAAATTAAGCTGGACTACGTGGTCCTTGCTGGGGACAGCGGGACAGAGTGAAAGCGGGAGTGTCCCGCCGGGGCATATGGTCACCTTATGTTCGCTTGCAGTTGCTGGACCAGATAGCTACCGCGACCTGCCACGATTGCTGGCGTTGACAGAAAGTGGACAGACAGCTGTCAATGTGCTGCTGTCATTGGACGAGACTTACGCTGATGTGGTGCCTGTCAGACTCAACCAGGACAGTATTTCAGCATTCATGTAAGTGGGAAGGTTAGCTGGAAAGACAATCTTATTAGATTAAGCAGAAAATTTTACATCAGCGTTCTTATAACTGTTTGCTTAAAGATGCCAAAAAGTGCCATCTTTTTTGTGTGCATATTTGAACCCGCTTGTCCACTAAAGCCGAATTGAGATCATGTTTTACGGAAAACTGTTAAAATTACAATAGCTTTGAAAATAAATGGATGTTTGTAACTCTTACAATCTAAAACGCCTGAATTAATTGAACAAAATTCTCGCAGACGGGTACGAAACTAAAAAAAAGACGTGTGGCACTCGGAGACAGCCGCGGTAAATCTATTGCATAGCATTTTTTATCAACTTATGCAATTATAATTATTTATTTATTTTATTAATGCGGTAATGTTTGATCTAATATGAAGTTCCACAAGTTCCTAGTAGATGGCGCTGATTGTTTATTAAAGCCTGCATGTAAAGTTATGAAATCAAAGTATCACCGCTGTGCCGGTCGGAGTGGGGGGTGTTAGGTTTTTTTCGTTACGGAATTTCTGGATTCGGTCCCCACGCTCAAGGCCCGCGATAGAAGCTATGCAATAGCTTAAAATATTTCGTAAACGTGATAAACCTTGTCCAACCCGTGTTTGACATCAATCTCTGCTGATGGTAAGTGTTAATGAGGTCGAAGATCTTTAAACATAGACAGAACAAGTGAGAGTTGGTGGCGGACTTGCAATGAACAGTGTTTAATCATACCAAATGTGGTCCTACCACAATACCGACATGTACAATTTGATTGGTTGCCATTTTTAACATGCTTATCCAGCTAGGAGCCTTAAATAATTGAAATGAAATGAAAATTTTTATTCATCATAAGACCATCGAATGACCGCTTAATGACGTCACAATTTTGTACTTCGGCTTTAACAAGGTGTTGATAGTTATTAAATAAGATATTACAGTAGACCAAGAGACAAAAAAAACTGGCGGAAAAAAACTCTTGGCACTCTTTTTCAGTCAGGATTATACGAATTAATACAAATAGGTACCTACAGTACAAATTGATCATGACATAAAAAAAAGACAAACACAAGACAGCTAATTGTGAGAGCCAATGTCATGCCACAACCAAATTACTTACATCGAAGTATCATCCATCAGCAAAATTAAAATTATACTTTACTTTTTCCCTACGAATTGCTGGACTGGGAGCTTCAATGCTGGATTAGAAGCTTACATGCTGGATTGGGAGCAAAATCAAAACCTAGAATGTACCAGCTGCTTCTCTAGGCTGACCCCTATCGCCCACAAAAACGCTTTTTTCCCTTGTCACTGCGTTAGTCTCTCTACATCATTATAATACCTCCAAAATTGTCAATGGTGACATCAGATAGTTTTTATAGCCTCTGGTGTTCTGCCTACCCTATAAGGGGTGAAGTTATGTATGTACATGTACAAATTTGATATCTTCCTAACAGCTCAATAATGCGAGGCTGTGACAACATGTGTACTTACTGCATAGTACCGTTCACGCGAGGCCGCGAGCGCTCGCGCCCTGTGTCCTCCATAGTCGACGAGGTGCGACAACTGGCCGACCAGGGGGTCAAGGAAGTGACGTTGTTGGGGCAGAATGTGAACAGCTTTAGAGATGTCTCTGAGCAGGGACAGGAGGACACGAAGATGGCTAAAGGTAAGACTGAGAAAGACATGTAGAAGGTATGATCGCTGTGCATTCTTTCTTTTACAGAACACCCCTGGGTCAGAGAGATAGACTGAAAACCAGCGTTAATGGATAATCGAAAAGGATCAGTCGATTTTTCGCTGAGATTCTTCCTTTTTTTTATTTAGCATATTGTTTTATGTTTTACAATTAGTAGGCCAGTTACAACCTTACACAAAAGAAAGAAAGTAAGTATTTATTTGCTAAATACGGAAGGTCTTGACATTATAAGTAATAGTGTAGCCTACTCAATCGTGCAAAGGTGTGCAAATTTTTACTATGCCTAATTCAATTACATTATTAATAATCACATAGCCCATCAAATAATTAATATTAAAAATAGCATATAAATTTCAAGGTTATAACAAAGAAAACTTATTGGTAAAATATATCAAAGACACTGCATGTGTGTTACTCAGTAATTATGGCATTAATTTACCGTTTAAATTACTGCATGAATTGGTGTGGTTACACTAGAGTTTACCTAGATATGTCAATAAATTTGGCGGTAAATATCACTTTTTTAAGATGGAGGTCGAAGCTGCAGCGGTGTTGTGTTTTATGAGTGCCAATTATTTTGACATGAATCTTTTAAATTTCAACAAGGCTAAAAGAAGACAAAAAAGGGTATCCCAAAGAGACGGTTCGGATTGGATTAATTCTAAAAACTCGAGCGCTTTTTCATTTGACCACTCCATGTCGGTCAATACGTGCGTCGCCGGTGAGCTCATATTGCACACTGGACAAACGGTAGTGTGGCCACAAACGCAATAATTACTGCGGTAATCTTCTTTGATGTGCGAAAAAAGACCGCCGCCGGAGGTATTGCCTACCGCCATTTGCCATATTGATTGGCATTGTAAAATTATGGCCGTAAATCGTGGTTACACCTAGGTGTTGTTTAAGTTATGGCAATCTAACTTATGGTCTCTCACAGCTTGTTAACGAGCCTACGCGCATCCCCGACGTTGCTGGCCACACTGCGTATTGCTTGGACCTTCTGCTGACAACCGATCCTGACAGATACTCGGTGTCCGTCACTCCACCTTTAGGGACATCCGATCACTGTATGGTGAAATCTGTATCGCTGTACTCGCCACCTGACACCCGCCCAAAAGGCTCCAGGCGAGTATGGCGTTACAAGTCAGCAGATTGGGATGAAATGCGACATTTCTTCGCATCTTATCCATGGCGGCAAACTTGTTTTACAGCAACCGATCCATCGTGCTGCGCTGATGCTGTCTCAAGTGTGATAGTTCAAGCAATGGAGTATTTCATTCCCCACGCTGATCTATCCCTTGAAACCAAAGCTCGCCCATGGTTTAATACTGCTTGCCTTGCCGCTGAAAAGCGAAAGCGGGAAGCATACAAAGCCTGGGCAAATGCTCGCAGAAGCAAAGCCCTGGATTCGCATGAACTTAAGAAAAGATACAATGCTGCCGCCAAGTCCTGCAAAAAGGTAATCAAAAGAGCTCGTTTTGCCCACATAGGCCGTATCGGAGACAGAATAGCAGCATACCCTTCGGGAAGTAAAGCTTTCTGGTCCCTTGCCAAGTCGGTCGAAACGAACTTTTGTCGCCCGTCGCTGCCACCACTGAGGAAACCCGATGGTTCTCTGGCCCACACTGCTAAGGAGAAAGCAGATTTATTTGCTAGTATCTTCGCGGAAAATTCTCGCCTAGATTGCCAAGGAAAAATCCCACCCCAATTACCTCAGTTCGGACCTACAATGGGTACCGTTCACATTCGCCAAAAGGAGGTTCTTAAATGCTTGCTGCACCTAGACGAGAACAAAGCTAGTGGTCCAGACGGTATTCCTGCAGTGGTCTTAAAACGCTGCGCAGCTGAGTTGTCTCCCGTTTTGACGCGTCTTTATCGACTTTCGTTGGAATCCGGTAAGGTTCCCAAGTCCTGGAAGCTTGCTAACGTACAGCCAGTACCAAAGAAGGGAAGCCGTGCCGATCCTGTCAACTATCGACCAATTTCAATCACCTCCATACTTTGCAAAGTCATGGAACGTGTATTGAACAATCGACTCCTGGCATACCTCGAGACCAACGAGCTCCTAAGCGATAGCCAATATGGTTTCCGCAACAGGCGCTCGACCGGCGATCTTCTCGTGTATGCCACTCACTTATGGAGCGAGGCCTTGGAGGGTCATGGTGAAGCAATAGCTGTATCTTTAGACATTTCCAAGGCCTTTGACAGGGTCTGGCATGATGGTCTCTTAAGTAAGCTTCCAGCTTATGGCATACCGATTGGGCTCTGCGACTGGATATCTGACTTTCTGAGGGAACGGTCAATTCGAGTAGTCTTAGATGGCTTCTCCTCCGACCAAATGGCAATTAATGCCGGGGTACCTCAGGGATCTGTTCTCTCTGCAACATTATTCTTGCTGCACATTAATGACCTTTTAACACCGGGCATTATTAGTTATGCTGATGACAGCACTGTTGTAGAGAGATACGTATCCAATGCGCGAGCGAGCCCCCGTGAAATCCAGAGTTTAAGAAAGTCAATGATTGAGCGCGTTGATTTGACCTTACGGAAAGTATCCGATTGGGGTGAGTCGAATTGGGTCAAATTCAACGCGTCCAAAACTCAGGCGTGTCTATTCTCCGCAAAAAAGAGCACCTTCACATTAACGCCCACTTTCCAAAATGTATCTGTCCCCATCACTGACCATCTAGGGCTTTTAGGCGTAACTATAACATCCAGTTTAAACTTCGGTCAACAAATTGTGTCCATGGCTCAAGTAGCTTCGAAAAAGTTGGGAATCATCTCGAAGGTACGGCGGTACTTCAGCCCTGCACAGCTTCTTAACTTATATACAGCTCAAGTGCGATCATGCATGGAGTACTGCAGTCATCTTTGGGATGGTTCAGCCAAATATCAACTAGAAGCGCTGGACTCCGTTGACCGAAGAGCCCGTAATCTAATTAACAACGTCGACCTTACGACCAAAAAACTACAGACCCTAGATCATCGTCGTAAGGTTGCTTGTTTAACCGTGTACTACAGGATACATTTTGGTGAGTGCGCGAGTGCTCTGTTTGAGCAAATTGAACCCTCACCCTTTTACCATCGGACTACTAGACGCAGACAGAACTTCCATCCGTATGTGGTTGATATTCCGAAAAGTCGAACTAAGCGCTTTGACAGTTCCTTTTTGATACGGGTCGCCAAGGTTTGGAATGAACTGCCTGCGTCTATTTTCCCTGACCAGTATAGTCCTAGTACTTTTAAGCGTCGAGTGAATAGGTTTCTCGTGGATGGACGTGTACCACCTTAGTGTTCATGTTCACTTAACATCAGGTGTCATGGAAGACAAACGTCCCATCCATATTTTATAAAAAAAAAAAAAAAAATAATAATTATTGGCATATCACGGTAGTGTAGCCTAAGCATTACACACACTAGAATGGCTCACTCCTTTTCGCTTTTCCATTGTAAAACAGCTGTAATGATTAAATATTGAACTTAAATTCCAGGATTCAAGACTGTGTATAAGACAAAGAAAGGAGGCTTGCGGTTCGCCGATCTGCTGGATAAGGTATCTGCCGTGGACCCGGAGATGAGGATCCGCTTCACTGCTGCACACTCTAAAGACTTCCCTGATGAGGTACTGGATTCATCTGTCTTTGCCTAAATAAAAAATACTTGAATAAAGTTCTCACTATTCATTATATTAAAAGAAAGATCTAATCACTTGTAGTCACTATTTTGTCTGTAAAGATACCGATCCGTCGTTGTTGTGTTAAAATGTGTAGTTTTTACCTACATACATACATTGCATCACGCCTGTATCCCTCATGGGGTAGGCAGAACACCAGACATTATAAAACTATCTGATGTCACGTTTGACAGATTTGGAGGCATTATACGACCGGTGATTTGACGGCCGATTTTTCGACCGGCTGGTGTAGCGGTAACATACATTGCCTTCTATGCGAGAGGTCCTGGGTTCGAATCCCGGCGGTGGCGGATATTTGTGTGATAAACACAGATATTAGTCGTCAAGTCATGGACGTTTATATGTTTATTTAAGTTTATTCTAATAAAAAATATGTATTTATTCAATATGTATGTTTATATATTTCTTAAGTAGGATATCAGTTATCTTGTATCCATAACTCAAGTTCTTTAAGAAACTTAATTTGGGCTAGATAATGTTGTGTGAGTGTCAGAAATATTTATTTATTATAATGATGGAGAGATACTCTTGCAGTGACAGGGGGTCAGCCTATCGCCCACAAAACAAATCTCCAATAAAACCTCTGTCCCATAACTAACTTTTACAGTATGCTCGGTAAGAGAAGCAGCTGGCACATTCTATGTTTTTCTTTAGCTCCTAGTCCAGCATGGAAGCAAAGAAGAAGTTTTTACCTAATACATATAAAATAATTTTTGATCAAATATAAAAAAGTTTTTGCGATGTGATTACTTTCATTGCTGCAACCCGATCCAGCACAGTAAATGTTAGCGAAGTTTCCAGTTTATAACTCAAAGTTAAAATATTTGGTTAACATAGTTTATCTATACCTAGATAAACATCATACATACTAGAGTAACAGGGCTTAGGTATAAATTGAAATATATCATCCGCCTTTCGGTTAATCTGTTGATATGGCAAAAATAAAAAATAAAAATTTACAAACAACGATTTCTATCGACTTTTAACGACCTTTAGCAATACTATTAAATAAATGAAAAAAATGTGTTAAATAAAAATCACCCGACCAGGACTTCTTTTTTTATTTAACACATTTTTTCATTTATTTAATAGTAATTAAGCATTTTAAATGCAAAAACTTTAAAATATTATTAAACACTAGCTGTGACCCGCGACTTCGTCCGCGTGGATACCGTTTATTAGAGTTCGATAAATACTATTATTATATCCTCCTTGAAGTTAAAACTTACCTTATTCTAAATTTTGTCAAAATCGACTCAGTAGTTTAGCTGTGAAAGCGTTACTGATAGATAAACAGACAGAATTACTTCAAAAACTGTTACAACAAAGCAGTGATCCGCAGTTTCAGCTAGGTTTTGTGAAAAAGTATAGGTAGGTAGGTATATTACATAGATGATGCCCGCGACTTCGTCTGTATTGAATTAGTATTTCGAGTAGGTTATTTTCTTCTCCAAGGTCCTAACTATCTTTAATAACAAAAATAAAAATGAAGAATCTTCGCCCATATAATAAGTATAACTCCTTACCACAAACATAGGTAGGTAACTATCTATTAGGTACATTACAAAAACACATAGCGTTATAAACAAAGCGGGTGCCAAAGTGCCTTAAATTTTAATAATGTCTTAAGTTTTCGCGATAACTATTATGTATGACTATTAATTAAAACACTTTTTAACCGGATTTATGTCGCTCGTGACCACGGGGTCTGCAAAGACACCGAAACGTCGAGTTAAAATGTAAAATATAAATTATACGCCATTAATCCGGTTAAAAAGTGTTTTATTTAATGCCTTCAATTTTACTTAATTCATGCAATATCTTCATTAATTATACTTAGCTTATTGTTATTCTACGTAAAGCTAAGTAGTTTTTGCGTGAAAGAATAGCAAAAATCCATCCATCCAGCCGTTTGGCTTTTCACTGCCAAACGGCTAAGCCAATATTAATGTAATTTGGTATAGTAGTTAACACATACGTTACTTTTTATTCCGAAGAAATCTACGGTTTCTGACTTCCAAGAGGCAGAAACGATCATGAAATAAACAAAACCTTGATTTCCATTTTATCTCTGTATGTACAGAAGGCAGTACATCAAGCGTTACAAATCTGTCAAAATTTTTACTTGAATTTGAACTCTATGCCCTCGATAATAAGTTAAAATTGGTTGGGAAATTTGACAGGTAATGTAACGCTTGTTCCTTCTGTACCTACCTATATTAAATCGCGAAAAAGCTTGCGCTCGCCTCTCGCCTTTTTATACCCTACCGCCGCGAGCCGCGGCAACCGTTACGCAAAAATAATCCCTATATCATTCAGTATTCACGCGCGATGGGTTATTAGCGTATTTCATGTATAAGTTTTGGTGTTTCTATACCGATTTCTATGATTCTTTTTTCATTGAATAGGTAATAATGAAATTTTTTTTTAATTAGGGATGAGTGAGAGTATTATAAACGTAAGAGTAAACAAATATAATCAGAAAGCTCCGAACTGCTAAGCTATCGGGATTTACACGTGTTATTGTGAGTCAACCATAAAATATAGAGATATACTGTTGCGGGATATTTTTTATAGAATTTTATGAAGAATATTTCTGTCATACATGATTTCTATGTAGCTTTAACCATTAAGGCTGCACACGCGACGGAAGCTTAAAAAATGAAGTAACTTCTCCCGTTTTTCCAACATTTCCCTTCACTGCTCTGCTCCTATTGATTGTAGCGTGATAATAAGTATGCTATAACCTGCCCAGGAGTATGAAGAATAATTTTACCAAGTTTCGTTAAAATCCGTCGAGTAGTTTTTGTTTCTATAAGGAACATACAGACAGACAGACAGACAAAAAATTTACTGATTGCATTTTTGGCATCAGTATCGATTACTAATCACCCCCTGATAGTTATTTTGAAAAAATATTTCATGTACAGAATTGACCTCTCTACAGATTTATTATAAGTATAGATAGATAGATAGATTACAATGCTTCACTTTAACTGGGATTCACAATTTCTGTAAATAAATTGCTCTCGGGTGGCCTTAGCTGCAAAGCTTTACCATTAGATGGAGCTACGTTAGCAATATAACTTAAAATCAAAAATGTTAAGTAATTTCGAGGCGTACCGCCAGGCCCCGGTAGCTCAGTGGGAGAGCACTCGTCCGGCAAACGAGAGGTCCCAGGTTCGTGTCCTGGTCGGGTGATTTTTATTTAACACATTTTTTCATTTATTTGACCTTTAACAATGTTTACGTTTATGCGGATATGCTTATAAGTAATTGAACATATCGTGAAACATACATTGATTTCCAGGTTACTTCACATGTTGACCGATAGTGAGATATTAACAGTATTTGGAATGATCAATCCTGATTATAAATTATCCTTTAAATTGCCTCCTTTAAATTAAAATTTTGAGCAAATTTTGGCCAAATTTTGGCCCCTCTTGACTCTGTCTGAACACCTCCCGCCCGGAAAAGATTTGCCATGGCCAATTTGGAAGTCCCTAAACAGACTCCGGACCCAGGTCGGCCGCAGTAAAGAAAACGTTGTAAAATGGGGTTTCAGCGTTGACGGAGATGAGCATTGTTTGTGCGGCGCGACTCCACAAACAATGTTACACCTTCTCTCCTGCCCCATGTGCCCGGAAACCTGCACTACCGAGGACCTCGTACAAGCCACCGGTAACGCCATAAAGGTGGCAAGTTTCTGGGCGGGCAAAATATAATAAACATATTCATCGACACGCAAAGAAGATAAATTATCCTCCTGTTATCGATTTCGACGGTAGGTGCTGGAGATAATCTCGTCTCGTCCGAACATCTGCAAGATGCTGCATCTACCCGCGCAGTCCGGTTCATCCAGCGTGCTAGAGCGCATGCGCCGCGGGTACTCGCGGGAGGCGTATCTTACGCTGGTGGAACATGTCAAGAGGACCGTGCCTGGTGGTGAGACTTATTTATTTTTACTTACTTATGTCAGTATTAGTCACGTTAGTTAGAGAGCCGTTAGACCGAAACTGGTGGGCAGATCTTCCGCTCCATATGCACCCTCATGCAGATCACTATCCTCAGATATGAGGGACTGGCCTTCCCATGTGACAAAGTTCGCTAGTGATTTTAATTTACGCATTTTTGTTTCTATATTAATTTAAATAATCTGTATTTATGCATTGCTTTTATTACAATCTAAACTTAACTTCAAAACTAAGCTGAAAGCACTGCTTTTAGATATTCAAAAACAAAAGATTCCGAATAACTTTGCCGGTACGTAACCAATCTAAGAAGCACTATTATTTTAAACTTTACTGATTTTATATTAATAATTTTGTTCCATTTTCTTTTATAATTAAATTCAATCCATGTTATTTATTTATTTATTTATTTATTTACGGAAAACTTACAGCTATTTATTATATAATTTGAACAATAGAAAAATAAGGCCAATAAGCAGTTTTCACAAACAAATAAACTTACATGGAAAATTACATAAAGATTAAATGTTGCAATATTTTTTTCTTGTTTAAAACCAGATACGCAACGAAATAAATACTTATTATTATTATTACATATACATAGAATCAACAACATAGAATTTTAAACAATACTCAAATTGAAATAAATGCAGTTGAACAAAATTAAAAAATAAACAAAAAGTACAGAAAATAACTTAGTATTAGTGAGGTAAAAAGAATTCCCTAGAGAGTGCCGCTCTAACACTTGGGACACTGGCAAGAAACACATCCAGGTCGTTCAGTCTCAGCAGCGCCTTGTTCACGAGGTTCCACGATCTAATTATGAACGAGTTCTGCCTATAGCTAGTACCTGCGGGGAGGACGTGTAACAATGTAGGATTTCTAAGTGATTTCGTGTGCGCGCAGATACCAACCATAGACAAAAGCTCTGGTACGTCTATAGCATTATTCATAATCTTTACTACATTACAAATGTCTGCTATCTGCCTTCGCCTGCTCAACGGTAGAAAATGGTATCGCTTACATCGAGATATGTAATCGGTATCATGTGTCTTAGCCTTGTATTGAAGAAATCGCAAGAATTTCTTCTGTATACCTTCAATTCGGTCTACATATTCATTGTATTGGGGGTTCCACACAGATGAAGCATATTCAAGCTGACTCCGAACAAATGCGCAGTATAATATTTTTAAGGTTTTTATATTGCTAAACTCTGAGGCCGTCCTCATGACAAATCCGAGAGCTTTTGATGCTTTGTTTACGGTTTTGTTTACATGAAGGTCAAAAATTAATTTATCGTCAAATGTAACGCCGAGGTCGTCGATTGATACTACCCGCCGTATAGTGGTGTTGTTTAGGGTGTACTGATGGATTACTTTATGCTTTTTCCTAGTAAAAGTACATATGAAGCACTTAGAAATATTAAGGTTTATTTATTTTTTACAGAGTCTAACTCTAATTTTAACTATTATCAATGCAATTACTCAATCCTTGTTTATTATATAATTTTATTATTAATCAAATTACTGTAATAAATTCTAATAGTTTTTAATATTAAATATTTATTTATACATTTTAAACAGGTATCAATTGTCATAATCATAACAAGGTTTTTTTAAACGCTTTTATTTAGTTTCACCTGTCCGTTAATCTGTCTGTAATCAAATCTTACAAGTTAAATTTAATCCACTTCCCGGTTTCCGATTGAGCTTAAATTTGGCATGCATGTATAAATCGCATGACATTGCAATATTATTGTGACGTAGACCTGATCTGATGATGGAGCTGGAAGGTAGCCATAGGAACTCCATGATAAAACTATGCAATCTCATCGAATTTAAGCACATTTATTTCGTCTTGACAAGGACTTTGATACTAGATGGTAACCAGGGTCTGATGATGGAGCTGGAAGGTACCCATACGAATTCCATGACTAAATGTTGTCCAAAATAATTATTATGGCTTATATATCTGATCTGATGATGGTGCTGGAAGTTGGCCATAGGAACTCCGTAATTAAATGATGCAACCCATCAAGTTTGGGCTCGTTTCATTTGCCTTGACGAGTACTTTGATACTAGATGATAACCACGGTCTGATGATGGAGCTGGAAGGTGGCCATAAGAACTCTGTAATTAAACGACGAAACGCCGTCGAGTTTGTGCTTGTTTGATTCGTCTCTACGAGTATTTTCATATGATATGAAAGCCAGGGTCTGGTGATGGAACTGGAAGGTGTCCATAGGAACTCCGTAATTACACAACGTGTACCCATCGAATGGAAGCTCGTATAATTTGTCATGACAAGTATTTTTATACTAGATGGTAACCAGGGTCTGATGATTGAGCTGCACGGTGGCCATAGGAACTCCGTAATTGAACGAGGTAACCACATCGAGTTTGGGCTCGTTTGATTCGGCTCAACGAGTATTTTCATACTGGCTATCTTGGTTGGCGTGAACTCATTCCATCAAATTTGGGAGATTCAAAGTAATATATTAATAATAATAATTAGTACTAATTTATTTATTTTTACTTGCATTTAATTGGGTATCTTTAATGTTGAACCTGGGCAAAGCCTACTGTACATTAGCCCTCACATTTCCTAAAGAAGCTCTAGCAGGGAAGCCGAATATTTATTCAGTGCTTATAGGGACAACATGGCAAAAACAGAAACCTCAACACAAAGGTAGAGAAGGCTGGGGAAAAATTTATGAAAACGGCAAGATAAACTGGCTACCGAATGTTATGTCACAAAACGACTTAGCAAAAAGAGTGATTAGTACAGCCAAATATACACTCTACGGCAATTGACACGTAATAAAGAGAAGCAACGCATGCAATGGTTAAGAACAGTGGGATGGCAGAAAGAACACGATTCACGAATTGCAAAAGAGCGATAACATAGGTGTACCGGATATAAAATTAAAAATACGAATCAGTTGAAAAACGAGAAGTTCGCTTGGGGCGCTTTCTTTGTGACAGTATTCCCTTTAAGTTAGAGCAAACAAACCTTCGAAACAGCGAGAGGTTCGTTTGAGCTTTTCACGAATGCATAACTCTTAAGTACGGACAGAAGAAAGGTCGCAAGTAGAAACTTATCATAAAGTCATAAATTTTATATATTTTGTGACAAGGTAGGTGTGCGAAATTTGTCTTCAATTAGAAAATATCACTATTTTGATGACACAACTAAACAAAGATCGACTAGATGGTCTCCTTATTAAAGAGCTAGACTGTTCAAAACCGGCAAACGACCTTGCTCCAATGATGCATTGAATGAGATGAACAGACTAAGACACGTGTCGAGATAACTTAAAAAGTAACGATAAATTAAAAGTAAAAAAATCCTTTTTAGAAACAAGCTTTTATTTAAATGCACTAAAAAGAAAATAATAAACTTTCACGCCAAACTTTTTCTGTCCACTTATAACGCCATTTTACATTTGACACAATCAACATGAAATAAAAGTTTGTCAAGGTTTATGTATGTATGTATGCAAGGAGGATTCGGTTTCGCAGAATCTCACTGTACCTACAATTACCTGAATGATTAACTGAACTGTTTTTTCCAGTGGGTCTATCCACGGATATGATCTGCGGGTTCTGCGGTGAAACTGAGGAAGAGTTTGAAGACACGCTGTCACTCATGGAGATAGTGGACTACAACGTGGCTTTCTTGTTTCCCTACAGCATGAGAGAGGTAAGCTGCTCATGACAATATCTTTTTATGTCAAGGTCATGGAACTCTCCCCTGGATGACGAGGAGTTTAGTCTATAAACTACAAAGCAGACAAAGCAAAGGTTGGTATTGCAGTTATAAGAAATTTAAACGTAAAATCTCTGTAGGCAATCTTTTATTTTTTATATTGTAAGGATAGGACGTTTGTCTTCCATGCCACCTGATGGAAAGTGCGCATGAAGACTATGGTGTTACACGTCCATCCACAAGGAACCTATTCATTCGACACTTAAAAGTTCCAGGACTGTAGTGGTCAGGAAAAACAGACGCAGGCAGATTGTTCCACAACTTGGCAATCCGTACCAAAAAGGAACTATCGAAGCGTTTTGTTCGACTTCTTGGTAAATCCACTATATCTTCCGATCAACATGTTTATAATCTGACTTAGTTTGCAGAATATATGTTTATGAATGAATGAATGAATGAATGAATGAATGAATGAATGAATGAATGAATGAATGAATGAATGAATGATTTATTTAAAAGTAACAAAGACTCAATTTGTTAGTATATAAATGCTTACAGACTATGTTAATAAATATTTAACTAGGTACATAAAAAACTTTAAACAAAACAATTTACAGGCTAATTTACAAAGGCCACTCCACTCGTTATATCGGAATTTTACCCCTTTTATCACATTGTTAAGCAGAATTTTAGTCGCGATAGTCATTTTAAAGCACATAATGTGAGTCCCATTCAACAGCTTATTAACGAAACATATTTTCAAGCAATTCAGTCGATAATTACTTTCTTATTTTTGAAGAGAAAATTAAACACTTATTTCTGAACTAACAGTTTCACGCAGTTTCACCCGCGCAGTTCGTAATCTCGCGGAAATAATATCGGCATGAACTGTATCCTATGTTATACATACATACATACATAACGTCACGCCTGTATCCTTTATGGGGTAGGCAGAACACCAGAGGTTACAAGACCATCTGATGTCACGTTTGACAAATTTGGAGGTATTATAAAGATGAAAAGAGACTATTGTAGTGACAGAGGGTCAGCCTATCGCTCCAAAAGCGCCACAAAAACGCCTTTATGTTATATTCCAGACCATAGTCTATATCTGTACCAAATTTTATCGAACTTTCGCATTTATAATATAAGGCTGTTACCATACTAATCCATCGATCGTTGGTCGACGGTGTCGATCGATGGTAGAATGGATTAGTCGACGTCGATCGATAGTTTTCAACCGCCTTCCAAAAAAGGAGTAGGTCCTCTATTCGTCTGTATGTTTTTTTTTGTGTCTTTGTTACACGATATTTCGAACAATTATGAATCGATTTTAAAAATTCTTGTTTCATATGATAGAGGATACTGCATAGTTAGTCCCATATAAATTTCATCGAAATCGGTTGAGTACTTCATTGAAAATTTCAAATTTTTGAAACAATATTAACATATAACGACGACCGGCTGGTGTAGTGGTAACATACATTGCCTTCTATGTCAGAGGTCCTGGGATCGAATCCCGGCGGCGGCGGATATCGTGTGATGAACACAGATATTAGCCGTCAAGTCATAGATGTTTATATGTATTTATTCAATATTATTTAAGTTTATTCTAATAAAAAATATGTATTTATTCAATGTGTATGTTTATATATTTCTTTAGTATATCAGTTATCTAGTATCCATAACAAAAGTTCTTTAAGAAACTTAATTTGGGCTAGATAATGTTGTGTGAGTGTCAGAAATATTTATCTATTTATTTATTATTTATTAATATGTATGATTTCGGAGAATGTTCACGTGGATGACATTATAACTCAGTCAAATTTTTGACGTGAAGTCGGTTTCTTAATGCTCTGCATTCGTTGTTATTATTAGACCAACCCGATCAGAAAAACCCGATCGACCATAAGTAGGATTTTCACCCACATAATCCGTCTGCTGACATTTTCGATCTCCTCTTCACTTCGTCAGGTGAGTTTGAGGTCAAACTTGTTAGTTACTAATATTATAAATGCAAAAGTTTGTATGGATATATATGTTTGTTTCTCAATTACAACGCCTTTATTAACGGATGTGGATGATATTTGGCGTAGTGATAATGTACAGTCTGGAATAGAATATAAGCTACTTTCATCCCGATTGCGTATTTTTTTTGAACATTTTTTGTATTTGGAACGTCAGAAAACAACGGCCTACCGGCGTTTCTCCGACGACGTCCCCGCTTCAGTGAAGCACTCGCGTCACATTCGAATGCTGGAGGTGTACCGGCGCCGCAGTCAGGAGATCAACCAGCGGCAGGTCGGCAGCTCGCAGCTTGTGCTAGTGGAGGGGGTGCATGAGAAGACTGGACAGGTGAGAGCCTTCAAATCGATTATTCACTATAGGTATCAATACAGAGCTGTTTTTTAGTAACCGGCCTACCGTGATTAGAAACTTTTTGTATCTAATTTCAACAACTAAGACGTTAGCGGTTTTTCTTTGATATTTAAGATTATTGGCAGTCCTCTGATCACATGTGTTGAAGTTATACTACAAATAAAAAATACATCTTTTTAGTTTATTATTACGTCTTAGTTTAGTAGTACATATAAAAAACAAGACACCCTTCTTTCACTATTTTATATTATCATCAAATCATGTCTTAAGATTTATAAGGGTTTCATCCACACAATACCACAGACTGCATAAAAGGTAATGCTGGAATATTTGAGAATATTTGTCATTCTGAGTGGAGCCATTGGTCAAGTATGCCCCTGCGGTTTGAAAGATCTTGGGCTCGGTCTGGGTACTAACATGCCTACCCCGTAGTTCCGCCGTGTGGTCTTTAAATAACATACAAACTTAGTTAAAACCTTCATTTGGGGCCCAAGCTTTGAGTGTCAGTTTTGTGAACTATGACTCAAAGAAACATTTCTTTCCAGCTTATGGGCCGCAACGAATATTACATTAAGGTGCTGTTTGACAACGCGCCAATTCAAGATGGCGGCCGCGTGCCGTGCGCGGGCGACTATGTAGCTGTCAATATAACTGGTGCAAAGTCTTCAGTATTGACGGGAAAAGCCGCAGGATTCACTAGTATAAGAGAGTTTTATAGTACGGATAGCAATCTGAAACGAGCATTACTGTAAATAGGAACTTTTTAAGTTATGGTAAAAATTGCTATTGATTTGTAAAAAGATTATGTAGATATGTTTGTGTTGTATAAAATCTGTTGATATTTTGTTAGTTAAATTAAAAGATGTTTCTAATGCTGTTGTTTTGCTTAGTATCTAATCAGTGGTGAAGTTGGAGAAAGAAGGTTGCTGGTCAATTTTCGTTGCATGAAAATGTTTGTGAGGATTGAAGATATTATAGAACGAGCCTAGCTATTTTCCCAGTTATAATATTGAACGAAAATTTTATTCCAAAATTGTAAGTTCGAGTGTGGTAAAACAGGTTGGTCCTGTTTGTAGTCTAATTAACAAAATCATGTAATATTCAAGCGATAATTATGGCATAGATTCTTTGCGTTGCTTACCCAGAAGCGACGAGCGTTGACAATAGATCCTATCCTTATTTTCATAGAAAAAAAAGAAAACTAACGAGCGCTTTGCAAAGAGATTTTGTTTGAACGAGATTGTTTTGACGACCACTTTGGCGCTGGGGTAAACCTATCTGCCTCTGACGCCACTGGTTGCGGGTTCGATTCCCGCACGGAACAAGAAAAAAAAAATGTTTCGTGTCTGGGTGTTTATCTATTTATGTATTTATATTCTAGGTTCCCCCCTAGTTCGCTACATGGTATCCCATAACACAAGCTATGCTTACTTTGGGGCCTTGTAGTTGGTGTGATTGTCTGGGGATTTTATTATTTTATTTTATTTTTATTATTATTGAAGTTTGAATTCCATGTTTGATAATATTTTAAAGTTTTTTTCATTTAGTAATGCTCAATTATTCTTAAATAACTGAAAAAAAATTGCTAAATAAAATTAACCGAACAGGACTCGAATCTGGGACCTCTCGCTTGCCAGACGAGTTATTTTCCACTTACTTAGCATATTCTGTTTTTACGTAATATTGCTAACATAACTTCATGTTTTGTCCGGTCACTGGATCGCAAGTATGCTTAATACAGACGCAAGATGGCTCTGCGTTATTTGTCAAAGATTATTACTTTTAAGAAATCGTCGTGGCGCCGTGGTTACTGTGTGTCTCATACGATATCACATGTTAAGCAACGTTCGGCGCGGTCGGTACTTGGATGGGTGACCGCCGACCATTCAATTCTCACGGCGACTTCCGTGCTTCGGAGGGCACGTTAAGCAGTCGGTCCCGGGTGCTGTATACTTGTATACAGTAGTCGTTAGGGTTTGTCAGAAGCTATTTTCGGCGCCCTGAAAATTCTGACATACACCAGCGAGCACTGGGCCAGCTTGGTGGATTATGCAATAACACAAAACAGATTAATAGTGACACTTTACAAGTGCATTTTTATTATTAAATCAAGTCAATCAAAAACAATCAATACACAATTGCATTCATACACAATGTTACACAATAAATAGAAAAATAAAACTTTTTTACATTAAACATACAGAAATGCTGTGTGATGAGGATCTTAAACTAGTTCGACTTACAAAAAGGTTTTATATTAAAAATTCTACATAAAACTTATATAAAACTGATGTTTTTTATACAAATGTGGTAAGCTTATAGTCTTGTTTCATAATTGTTCTATTTGAAATAACGTTATATAGAATCAACAAATTACGACATTAAAAGATTTCAATGTCTATTAAATATTTATACCCTGGCAAATAATTCAATGCAGTAAAATGACAGTTCCAGTGTGCCCACTTTAGGAAAGAAAAAGTTAGTGATGAGGTTTAAGTGAATGAATGTAATTATCTATACTAATATATAAAGCTGAAGAGTTTGTTTGTTTGTTTGAACGCGCTAATCTCGGAAACTACAAGTGGGATTTGAAAAATTCTTTTTGCATTTTATAGCCCAACTCTTGAGGAAGGTTATAGGCGAAATTCCCACGGGATCAAAAGTTACGCGGGTAAAACCGCGCGCGTCGGCTAGTTTTTTAATAATTATATGGGAAAAAATAATTACGCTTACAAAATATTTCTTTATAGCTATATAGTTCTGTTAGGAAAGGGCAGCTCTTCTTGAAATTTCATTTTTAACGACAAAAAGAGTTTAAAAATAAAGAAGTTATAAAATCGATTTTACTTCTACTGTGACCGTTGTAAAGCACTAGGTATGCTTGGTAATTAATTGTTTTCATGAACTTTACTTACTTTGAAGATAATTTACACACCTCCAATTCAATTTTTTATAAATTACTTTAAAATTTTGTGCAAAACGAATGACAAAGGCTCGTTCATTTTCAATCATTCTCATTCAGTGCTTACACTAAGAAGTGTTTAACTGGTATCATTATTTTTGAATTTGACATTTCGAACTGTCAGTTTACTGCATTGAATTATTTGACAGGGTTAGTCCCCTCTGAAGTTGTTGCGACACGCTTCGCGCATGTTTTTTGTAAGTAAAATACCTGCGAGAAACGCATTGCAATGACTTCACGGGGGACTATATGTTTGGTGCGGTCTGTAACTATATAGGTAGTTATTTTATTTAATAGGACATGCAAGAAAAAATGAAAAAATGTGATACAAATAGTAAAGACTCATGGCGTTTTAATAGTAAAATAATTTGTACTTTCATGTTCAATCACCTAAAAACTATTGATTAATTTTCAATTTAGTTTCCGTGCGTGCTTTAAAATAACTTTTAATATAAATTATTGTCATGCTAAGGCCTCATTTTATCTCACTCACTTGAATATTTTTAAGGCCAAATTTATATTATTTTTGAAAAGACTACAAATTTATGGTTAAATTGTTGTGTGAAAAAGATGCACAATAATCTCTCACAAAAGTTATTATTTTGATTTTATGCTATAGAAATAAAATATCCGATGAATAATATTTTCCCGGTTACGGGTGTGAAATATTTAAGTGCTTACGTTTCTTTTTGTAAATGCCAAATAATTAGCATTTTTGTGATTTAAAATATATTATCTCACACCTGAAATAATTTGGAGTAATCAACCGTGTATGTAGTTCTTATTACGTAAGTACATCAATACCATGTATGTTAACACATCGTACTTCAAGGTGATAAAACAGCTACAAACATACTTAACGATACTCCTGCTTTTACTTTGAAAAACCATTACTATATTACAATGTTGGTAGCAAAATAATTAAATCAGATGACTATCATAGTTACATAAACCTTTTAGTTACCCATCTAAAGGAATTATACCAAACTAGAAGTGCCGATTTGCCCGGCGGCTTTCCCGTTAGGCACCAGCTCAATCCGCTGTCCTGAAACATTGTCAGAAGATTCCACGTGGCCAGAAAGACTTGGAGACGGACCTTGAGAGCTGCCGTAAACCTTAGTGCTGTACCCTGAGTCGTTGTGAGATTCCCTGTCCGCTTGGCTATGTATTTCAGACAGCTGCGTGTTGATGGCCAGAGATTGAAGACGGCTGTGAAGCAGGTTGTGGTCTGGAGCTGGCTTTCTCACCGCCGTGTTATTCCGATAGTGTGGATACACCGGTGGACGGCCATCGTAGTAAACGCCCTGGAAGTGATCGCTTTGATTCGCTATTTCTAACTCAGCATTTTGATTCAAACGATCGCTGTAGCAGTGAGGTATTCTTTCTATTTCTCTAATGATGTGATCTTGCATCATGGCATCGAATACACCAGTTTGATTGTGATATAAAGGATTTCGGTTCCTAGCCTGAACCTGACCTTGTGGTACTCCTGGTTCATAATCATATTGGCAGTTGTATTGAGGCACTGGCAAACCGCTCTCAATCATCTCCCGATACGGCATTTGATGATGTATCTGTTTATTAGGTATCTCATGGAAATACGCATCTTTAGGCACCATAGGCCTTAAATCCTGAGGATACATATTACTTTGATTGAGCACCTGAGGTGCAGGCGATTGTGATTTGATGGACACCGTTTCGTAGTTGGGCAACGGAAGTGTTTGAAGTAAATTGGCATTCTTCATTGGCCCTGGCTGCGTGGAGGTTCTTATCGGGTTGTCCTCTTCATCACTGCTTTCGGAATTATTGCCATTTTCTTTAGGTGGGGCTTGGAAAGTTTTCCTTGTGGGGAATGGTATGAGGTTGTGTAAACTAAAACGTTTACTTTTCGGAGGTTTTTCTTTTAAGATTGGTGCTGGTCTTTGTGGTTGCTGAGCCATTTTTAGTATACTAGGGGGTGGTTGAACGTTGATAGGGTTGTGAGGTTCATTGGTTTCGGTGGGTGGGAGTTTTCTATATACAGGCACTGGTTCAGGAGACAAACACCGCTGCTGATGTTCAACTTGTGCGACTAGTTCTTGGACAGATCTACGAGGTTCTCTTTCTTTAGTGCCATCATCATTGTGATAATTACTTTGCTTCCTAAGTTTCACGTAGCCATCCTGAGATATATCCATCGATTTGGTGCTGCTTCTTGATAAAACTTCAGACACTTCTTTCTCTATCTGAGATCTTTTGCGGATATCATCAGCAGTTTTTTGAAGAACATGACTTCTCCACGTTAATTCGTTTTGTGGATCATGTTGTAAACGAACGTTTTCACTCTCTGAGTCACTTGCTCTATAATCAGAATGCCGGTGACTGCTACAACTTGATTTTGTATTGGATTGCCGACTAGGAGATATGTAACGTTCGCTATATGCCCTGCCACTAGAATAAGGTGATTGCGCTTCATGAATTTCTGCTGTGATATTTTGTGTTCTAGGATCTCTCAATGGACTTCCATGACTTGTATGAGGCGATCTTGAACTTCTGCTATGATCTCCTTCTAAGTGATCATTGCTCTTTGAACTTTTCAGAAGACTTCTTCGTGGACTGGTGGGGGTTCGTCTGCAATCTAAAAGTTCAGTGCTTTTAGACGTACCTTTACTAACATTAAGGTCTTTGGCACAACTCTCGTAATGTTCAGTAGTTTGGTTAAAACTCTTTATTAATTTATGAACCTTATTCCACTCTTCGGAATGGGCATCCAAGAGTTCTAAACTTCTCGTTCTTTTTAGGGGTGGGATGTCAAGTGATCCTTTCGGACTATCTGGACGTCTCACTCTTTCTGATGCCCTGAACATCATTCCACGAGTCAACCAGTGCTCTAAATGTTTGTGTCTCTCTTTGCACATAGCGCGCTCAGCTGCAACAAACCTTGTTAGCTCTGATAATCGCCCTTGAGTTTTCATTTCTAAGTCAGTTACTTTTTGTTCTAATCTTTCGTGCCCTCTGTCGATATGTCGCTTCAGGTCCTTCTTATCTTCGTTTAGTTTATCTTCCATATGTTTGAAGAATGGAGCGCAGTAGCATGTGTAGCCAGCGCCTATAGGTCCCTTCTTAATATTCCCTGCCAAATCGAGAAAATACTGCTCGCCTTTTTGCAGAGGTTCGGTGGGTAACGAGCTCAATCTTGGCTTAGGGAAGGACTTAGGATCTGGGTAATAGTGACACCCATACGGCGACCATTGCACTGCAGGTGCGGGTACTTCGAAATGAACGTTCTTCTTTTTCTTGTCTTTACTTTTATCTTTCTTTTTAGCGTCATCTGGTTCGTCGATGCTTCTTTCTTTACTCTTGTCTCGTTTTTCTTTCTTTTTAGATGCTTTGGCTACCGGTGTGTTAAGAATTTGTATAATTTCGTCTAGACCCTTTCTAGTGGCGATATCTCTGGCAGTTTCTCCCTGTTGGTTTTTGATGGATTTATCACATCCAGCTTCAAGGAGGATCCTGGTAAGTTTCCGCCTGCCCATGGCTGCGGCGATGTGTAGAGATGTGTCGCCGTTCTTGTTCTGTTCGGAAACGCGGCACTGCGCGGAGATGAGGATGCGGGTGACGCCTGCGTGCCCGTAGCGAGCCGCGGTGTGGAGCGCTGTGTCGCCATACTGAAAAGTAAAATTAATGTTTTAATTATTATTTCGTACATAGTGAGAATTTTTTTTACTTATTATTCGATCAATTAATTGTTACTAGTTGTAGTAGCTGGCTTGGTTGCAGCTCTAAACTCTTTCTATTAAGGTTTCTTCGATATTTTCACTGACTTAATTAAAATTATTATAATTCGAAATGTTTCATAACTAGAGAGCTCCATTCTCTTAGATTGAAGCGGACCAGATCAAAATTTGTTCTGTAGTTTCTGACAGAGATGTACAAAATGGTTTTAAAAAAGCATTAAAATACAAAATGCAAAATACTTTTCAGATTGACTATTTCAAATGCAAAATACAAATTATTTTTGTTTTTGCATTTCAAATGCTAAAAGCAAAATAGGTATTTTCGAAATAAAATATGTTTTGACCGAATCTCAGATATTTTAATTTATTTTAGGTAGGTTCTTATTTATCAAGAGAAATATTTTTAATGGATAATGGCATCTTATGAATGACATTTTGGTCATATTTATCTGTACGCGTATCAAAATATCCGGCTCATAATAATAACAATACTTTGAACAGGGAAATAACTACACCTGCAAAAGGTTTTAATGATGGTGGTTATATTATAATGCCACCTGAAATGACATGTAATTAACTTTTAATGTAGGTTATTATATTTTCATATATTTTCCTGCGCGGGTCAGCGCTTATAAGTTTCCAGCTTTCTTTCTGTATACGGCCTAAGGCTGTAAGGTACCCGCGGGTATTAAGGCCTGTCGGCAAATAAGGCCTAAGGGACCAAAATCGTACTAAATATAGTAGCTGACGTTAAGGTTACACACTCACACATGTATTGTGTGTGTACAAGTTGCTACGATGTCGCGGAAGCACGTTGGTCTGTCCCTCCTGCCAGTATCTCCAAAAAACTTTCTGCGGCGGGGTCACGTGGCATGTCTTATAAAAATCGGCCCCAGTAAAAAGTAAGTTTTTTTTTAAATATTACACTTACATACCTGGGTTGGTTATCTGTTTATTTATTATTGTTTGCTTATCCCTACTTACCCTAATTAAAATATGAGTCGTGTACAAAATTTTAATTCATTTAATTTACTGTATGCCTATGGTCGGCGGATAAAATTGTACCATAGGCCTTATTATACTCCAATATTTTTTACTGATAAATAAGGCGGGGTTTGTTTTTGAAATTATTGTGTGTGTGTAGGTATGTATGTCTAATTTATTTGTAATTGTTTTCAATTATTACAGTCAAGATGCCTACATACCAAACGGGCATTGTGGTCAGAAGATCATCTGATCTCAGCTGTTGGAGCAATACAAAGACTATGAGTCACCTATTCGGGTGAAAAAGTCATTAATTATCGCGGTACGCCAGTCACAAACGATCTGTATGATAAATATAATAAAAAGATAAGAAATAGTAAGGGAAAGAAAAAAAGAAACTAAAGAAAAATACCCAGAAGGGGAATTTTGATAAGGCAAGGGAATGGAATAAATGTAGAACAGAAAATAAGAAATATAAAAAGACTTAAAATCCAAAGAAAGCTAAAATCGTATATACCAAGAAGTCTACCACCATCACCGGGCACTACACCAAAGCAGTTCAGTTGGTACCATGAGTCATGCCTGCGAATGAGACAGAATAGATGATGCCACGCAATGTATCAGCCATTCGCAATGGTAAATGGTATCACAAAGAGGACGTCGGTTTATCGGTGGAAGATACTAATAAATTTTAGTGTCCTGGTGAATTCGAACAGATAGATTTTGTTTTATGAGTGCTATGTTCCTAAAACTTTATTTGTATGATCTCAAAAATAACAATTTACACACTATAAGTTGATTTTTAGATGGCTTATACTATAGGCCTTTTTACCCTACTATAGTATAATAAGGCCTTTAGATTGAGTTTTTAAAGAAGTCTCGTATTAATTTAGTTTTCAACCGGAGATCAAACTTTTCAGTTAAATACGGTAGTCAGTTAAGTACATAACTGATATATAATAAAACTTGTTGATTATGTTGAATATTTTTCATTTTATAGCAAATTTCCCTTAGCTAGGCCTTAATACCCACTTGTACCTTATACAGAAAGATGCTTGGTCTGCCTCAACCTGCTTCCTTTGTGTAGAACGGACCAGCGCTGTCAAGCGCCGGTAAGCGCTTATAAGTTTCCAGCTTTCTTTCTGTATACGGCCTATGTCAACTTTTCGAGTCACTTATCCAGGAGCGGTAGGGCTATTTAGAACCAACACTACGATTGACTAGCAGTGATACTCACATTATTCTGCACATCAGGCGATGCCCCTGCCAACAGCAGCTCCCTCGTAGACTGGTTATGTCCGTTCTGACAAGCGAGGTGCAGCGGTGTGAACCCGCCAGCGTTGGCGGCCTGCACCGCGGGACTCTTGGCCAGAAGCGCCACACAGCGGGAGTAACCTTTCCATGCCGCTTCGTGGATCGCTGTGTTGCCATGCTGGAAAATAAATGAAGCAAGAGATCAGACGCTTTGTTTAACATTTTGCCTTAAAGACTTCGACTTTTTTAAATGAAGACTCAGTGTCCAGTATTTTACTTGATTATAAGTATCAATAAAGACTAAGATCTGTATAATGAAAGCTTATTTAAATTTTAATTGAAGTGAAGATTTTTACTTTTACATAAGAAGAATGAGACGTTGGTCTCTATGCTACCTGGTGAGAAGTGAACATGAGAACTAAGAGGGTACACATCCATCTATGAGAAACCTATTCATTCGACACTTAAAGGAACCTGAACTGTAGTGGTCAGGAAAAACAGACGCAGGCAGATCGTAAAATCGAAAGGAACTATCGAAGCGTTTTGTTCGACTTTTTGGTAAACCAACAATGTAGGGATGGAAGTTCTGTCTGCGTCTTGTAGTCCGGTGGTAAAAAGAAGTGGGCTCAAAAAGAACACTAGCGCACTCACCAAAATGTATTCTGTAATATAGGTACTGTCAAACAAGCAAACTTACGGCGATGCTCTAAAGCATTTCTAAAACATTCGTCAATTTACAGCAAATCTCTACTTGAGCGTACAGATTGCTGTAATGGAACTTGTAATGTAACATTTTGCGCACCACTCGTTCAAATACGCAACGTGCGCAGAATGTTACATTACTAGTTGCATTACTAGCAATGTGTACGCACCATTAATGTGTAGGTATGTGTAGGTTTATCCAAAAATATTAATGATTATTATTACCTATTGTTACGTTCACAAGCCCGTTTTTACCCGATAACGGCGAAGCAAAAAGGAGGGTTATGATTTTGACGTGTATGTATGTGGGTATAGATGTTCATCTGTTCCCTCAGAACTTCTAAACTAGTAAGAATTGGACAAATGAGGTGTCGTTGGAAGCCTCTTCACTGTCCGCTGGTAGGGTACATAAAAATACGTTAAATTGACTACAGCGACCTCTAGTGGACTTAAAGTGAAGATCTAAATAAAAAAATAGTTTCGGTTTCGTGTGGTGCATCAAATGAAAGAACTTTTTCAGCAGAGCTCAAATATGTATAAACTGTAATTCCAAAATAAGTGAAATAATACTTATAGTAAAGAACTAAAAAAAAATTTTCTTGGCGGTTTCGTGTGGCATATCAAATAAAAGAACTTCGTTAGAACACCTTTTATAGCAAAGAAGATTTATTTTAATATTTTTATAATAAAATATAGAATGGCATACGATCACGGCTACCCTACAATATCTCTATCAATATGACGTAAATACATAAATATTTCAGCGTAGACAATCAACTTTTTAGAGCGTGTTTTTAGTAGTCGGGTTTTAGTTTTTGAACTTATTTTTTGACCATAATATATTAAAAAAAAAAAGAAAAAATGGCGAATACTTAATAGTTTTTCTCACAATCCTTTCTCAAACTCATGACAACTACACGCTAATTGTGTGCTTTTTTAACAACAAAAGCGTCGGACATTCAGAAGAGTATCTTGAGCGGCAGGCAAAAACTCTATCATTATATTTATAACGAGTTAACATCAACACAATGGTCGTCTGTTAAGGAGATTCATTGTACGCGGCGCGGGAGTGGCATATGAAATTACTCCTCAAAAAAATTGCCTCGTGTATTAAAAATTTAACTACAGAAGAAGATTACTTTGGAAGTACTTGACTTTTTAATTATCTACTTAATAAATAGCAGCTTTGATGGATTAGGGCGTATGTTAAAACTATTTAGTTTTGTAACGTAGGTAATTGATGATACAATTACTTTTTAATTCTAAAGTTTCTCTTTTTGCCTCTTGAAATAAATCTAGCTTCGAAGTACAATACTTCCGGCAAAAATTAAGTATTGATATACGTACACTATATAAATAGCTAAGACACAAGAACAAAAGTGAAAAAGTACCCGCTATCGATTCCTGATATCACAGATATCAAAAATAATTATATCAAATAAACCATAGCCGCATAGTTTACACATTTGCAACAAAATACGGATATATTAATGGCTCGGTGAATGGATATAGCAAGGGATAAAACGTCTCCGTTAGTTTCCAAAACTAAAAAGTATTTGGTAGTAAGTAAGAACTCCTACGAAATACAATATGAGCCAATCCATCGCAGAAATAGCACCGCATAGGAAAACGGGCTCTCTTTTCGAGTCTAGATCATGGAATATCCACAGCAAACAAACAAAACAAATGAAAAAACCTGTTTTCTGCAAAAAAATACAAGGAAAATTATTGTTTACAGGTCGTTTTAATAATATTTAATGCTTTTTTATTTCAACGCGCGCTAGTTTTTGTAACGACTAATTGATTTTGAAAAAGAAATTTTCTTTCGACAGCCCAATTTTCGGGAAAGAGATACAAATATGCAGTATTTTATCAAAAAATATTACGCAATCAAAAGTGCCTACATACATACATGACATAACTTCACGCCTGTATCCCATATGGCAGAACACCAGAGGCTATAAAACCATTTGATTTTACGTTCGAGACATTTGGAGGTATAATAATAATGGAGAGAGACTTGCAGTGACAGGGGGTCATAACAAAATAAGGTTTTTAAGAAAAAAAAAATATTGAGAAAAATACGATGTTGGGTTATATTATACCGGACAAACGATAGAGACTATGGCCGGTCAATACTAACCCCAATACTTTTTTTCAGATTCTTGCATTGTTTCTGCAACAACTATATCATCGGCATTAGCCGAAGCCCCAACGGAATTACCCATCGTTGCGTGAAATGCCGGTCAAAGACAGATTTTTTTATTTTTTATTTATAACAACAATAAATAAACTAGTGATGTCAAGAAAATTGCCATATGAAAAGAATTATTTATATTTGTGTTTCACATTATTTTGGTGAATAAATATTGGTTACTATTGGATGTATGATCATTTTGCCTTAAGTGAATAGTATTACCCTGTTTTCTCCTAGACACTTTCTTTTTCTTCTATTATCCAAACTGAAGACTTCAGAAGAGAAATCGGGACAGTAAGGAATGTGTAATTCGGACAAACACTTTAAGATCTAAATGTATCGACATGATGTGCCCAGTAGGTGGTCAAAGACCATCTAGGGAGGTAGACAAGAAAACTATAATAGCTACCTACTCGATACAGACCATCTTTGAGTCCAGTTTCGGTCAAACAAGTACTGAATAGATATCACCTTACCTACGTGTTTTTCCATCTGTGTTTGATAGAACAAGTGGTAGTTGCCATACGATTTCAAGTCGTACAACTATTTGAAATCTTCAATACCTGTTTTACAATAGCGCTTCAAATTGGTTCATTTGGTTGATTTGCATAAGGAGTTAGGTATAAAGGCTTTAATTTGCTTAATAAATACGGACAAGATTAAGATAAACGGGTAAGATATTGAATTGTTGAGTTTCTCTATTTAGATGTGTACTCTACCTACAGTGTGGTTATTTTAGCCGTTACTTTGTGATGGTTTAACGAAAGGAAACACTCAGAGTAGGTAAGTATAGGCACTGACTCTCTTAACTGAAGCCCAGGATCAAGTCACAATATGTACATGATTCCGGATGACGATAGCGTCAGGTGCATCTAGTGTTCAGTAATCGATTCTATACTTAATCTTACTAATATTATAAGTGTTCTTCCATGCTGGACTGGGAGCAGAGGAAAAACATAGAATGTGCCAGCAACTTCTCATCCCGGGCATACTGTAATAGTCACTTAAGGGACAGAGGTTTGATTGGAGATTTTTGTGGGCGATAGGCTGACCCCCTGTCACTGCAATAGTCTCTCTCCAGCATTATTTTATAACCTCTGGTGTTCTGCCTACCCCATAAAGAATACAGGCGTGAAGTTATGTAGGTATTATAAGTGTGAAATTTTGTATGGATGAATGGATATAAGTATGTTTGTTCCTCAATCACGGCAAAACGGCTCGACTGACTTGGATAAAATATGGCATAGTGATAATGTACTTTTTATAAGTACCGATATTCCCGCAGAATTCAAAATTGCGTGGGTAAAACCGCGCGAAACATCTAGTCATATATAAATAAGCTCTACATTGTCAACTTACCACGAGATCCTGCAGGGTTGGGTCAGCTCCATGCTGCAGCAGTACTTCCACCACCTCCACGTGACCATCGGCAGCTGCCCGCTGCAGCGCCGTGCAGCCGTTCTGGAGATAAAAAGAAAAAAACATTTATCAACCATAGACAATTAATAAGCGGAATAACTCATTCTCTGTAAGAGCCGTGGTCCTGTGGAATAAGCTTCCTTATGAAATAAAATCTGCCTCTTCGCTGAACTCATTTAAATTAAAACTGAAAAAACATTATCTAACTTTAGCGCAAGATTAATAGACGTATTCGTTATTAATGTATTACGTGTATTATAAAGGTATGTTATTATTGTACATTACCTTTTAAGAATTATTTTATTTTATCGTATTTTATTTTTATTATTCATTTCATTTTATTATAAATTTTATTTTATTGAGTCCACATACTGACTCATGATAAAATGTCCCTATTTTCTTTTGTTTGTATCTAATATATAAAATTGTCGTGTCACAGTTTTCGTTGCCATACTCCTCCGAAACGGCTTGAGCGATTTTGATGAAATTTTTTGTGCTTATCCGGTATCTATGAGAATCGGCCAACATCTATTTTTTATTTATTTTTATTTTTAATTTATATGGCAAAACAACGTTTGCCGGGTCAGCTAGTTTATTATAAGTGTTTTGTTATGTATTGTTTAGGTTGTCTGGTAGAGATCGCTCTAGAGCGATAAGACCCCCTTTTGTACATTGTTATCCTTTTATGTTTATCTGTATTTTTTTAAACAATAAAGAGTAAATAAATAATAATAAATTAATAAGCGGATTTGAGAATTTTTGGCGTGTCAGAAATGGTTGCTGTTGAAAACGCCTTTGAAGACAACTCGTCAATATATTTCTGTATGAGTATCAACCAATAATAAGCTATAGCCGATAGGACCAATAAGTCACCATTTGCAAGTGTGGTGTACTCGTATGTTAAGCAATACAGGCTTAATAGCAAAAATAAAAAGCCCAATTCGGCTACACTCTTCTTCTGACCACTTATAACTCTGCACAATTATATCTGGCGGTAAGTTTTTACAATTATTAATAAAGCATTAGTTCCACTTTGGAAAATATCATTAAATAGCAATAGTTGATCTCGGGTCTAACACAAGTGCAGCCACCGAAAAGAGTCCATATTCTATGTCACAAGTAGAGTCCATTCAAAATACATTGTCGAATTCAAAATAAAACATACATAGAAAGGAATCCTACTATTCTTATGATAGAATAAACCTTGTTCCACAGGGTTTTGCTATTATTATATAACATTGGACACATTCTACCTTTGTACCATTATATCCAGGTAGTATAAGGTTTTGAAGGAAGATTTTACGAGTACGAAGGCCAAATGGTAGCTACCAACAGACATAAAGCTATTTACATACATAACTTCACGCCTGATCCCTAACGGGGTAGGCAGAACACGAGACGCTATTTAAAAATAAATAAATAATAAATCAAATAAAATCCCCAGACAGTCACACCAACTACATGGCCCCATAGTAAGCATAGGTTGTGTTATTGGGATACCATGTAGCGAACTAATGGTGAACCTAGAATATAATATAACATAAATATATAATAAATAGAATACATAAATAGATAAACACTGACACCCGCAACCACTATCGTCTGAGGCAGACAGGTTTACCCCATCGCCAAAATGGTCGTCAAAATAAATAATAAATAGTAACATCACCTTACTCAGACAGATAGTCGCCGCAAAGTCTACAAAGGAACAAAAACCTTAAGAAACAGTTTCAAATAATACGCCATAGCTATGGACACGAAGGTTTAATATACTTGCAAGAATGACACTAAAAATCAGCACAATAACCAAAACAGTCTTTATCTACGAGTTGTTTAGGATGCATTTACTTAAGCAAGTTGAAATTGTCATTTGAAAAACACCAGCCGACTGCAGTGTCTGCATTTGTGTGAAGGCATTTGAAACTCTCGTGGATTGAGCAAACTCCTTCCCCGAGGCGTCGGGACATTAGTCCACTAGTGATGGGAAAATATCGATAAAATAACATGGCGGAAAGGTCCACGAATGTCCGGCGCGGAATTTATAGGTATTGTTTTGTGCCTCCTTATAATCGTATTTCACGTGCGGACGTGCGGTTGGTTCCATTACTGCTGATTTAGTTTGATAGAGTTGTTGGTCAGTGTCTGCAGTGTATTTGTATAGCTTTAAAGATAAAGTAGACCTTGATAATGTTGTTATGTTTACAGAAACTAGCCTTGATTTTGAAATTGCTTTTAAACAACGTGAATTTATTTATTTGCCATTAGATATAGTATCTATTTGTTCAAAACAACTCTTATTTACTTTGATACCTTCTATTTAATCAGTTACAATTATAAATTGTTTAAATTTTCTAAGAATTAACAAGATATTATCCACAACAAAAACCCATTTATGAATTAAGTATTTCAGTGATTACCTAGCGCGCGAATGAGGTAGTAATTTACGTTTTTTCGTGCAAAAATGGCGTTTTCCCGCCAATTGTCGCGCGTCTCTAACAATTAGTGGCGTGCTTCAACATGGCCGGCGCGGGGTTTATGTGTTGTTAGAAGAATGCGTGTGAGTGGTGTAGGGCTGTCTTTTTTCATATTTTTCATAGCTTTAAAATGTTTTATGTTTATAGTTCTTTTGCTGTGCATTGTTATAAAGTGCCTTTGCAAAAAAAAAGAACTATTGGTCGTATTAGGCAGGTACCTACTACGAATCAAAACGATTAAAAAATAAAACTTATAAAATAAAACGTTGCTTTACATTGAGTATGGAAATTGGACACATCTAAGAATGTTGTGTTGAAATAGATACATCACTGAGCTATATAGGGTAATTTTTTTGAAGATGAAAACATTTTAAGAGAAGGTTAAGAATAATATGTGAATTCAATTTATGACAAAAAAATAATATATATATATATTTTGTTTAATTGAAATTTTACAATAGTCACCTCCTATTGAAAAATCGGGGCTTAACGTATTTCTTAATAGAAATAGATGGAAAACGCTTTTATTTCTTGCTATTTAGTCGTAAATAACACATAAAACTAAATGTTGTTAACTTATGAGAATTAAAAAATATAAATTTACCAAACAAAAAAAAATTTTTTTTCATAAATTAAATGCACACGTCATTCTTAACCTTCTCCTAAAATAATATTGTCTTAAGTTTTCGCGATTCATACTATTAAATAAAACACTTTTTAACCGGATTTATTGATTTATCGCGTAACATCTTCGCTCAGTTAAATGCAGCATCCCTTTACAAGACCCAGGTGTTTACAAGATTGGCTGCGGCTGTGGGCTTTCCTACATTGGTCAAACCAAAAGAAACGTATCAACCCGCGTAAAAGAACACATAGCTGATATTAAAAATCGAAGAGCTTCAAAGTCTGCAGTTTGTGAGCATTCCATGGACAAGCCCAACCACTACTTAATAAGGTTTGACTCTGTGAAAATTTTATCTAGAGAGAAGCATTACATTCCTAGAATGATCAGAGAAGCGATTGAAATTAAAAAACACCCTAATTTCAATAGAGAAGATGGTTGGAAACTATAACCGACATGGGACCCTATCCTGAAAAACATTAAATCTAACATCCAGCAAGCTGCACGACCTGAAACTCAAGATACTGTCAGCTTGTTTTGTGTCAATCCAGAACGCTACGCTCGAAGACTGAGAAACAGATGGAGATGATGATGTATAACTTTTTCAATCTATCAATCCGACGCTTGACACCTCAGTCGCTCGTGACCACGGGGTCTGCAAAGACACCGAAACGTCGAGTCAAAATTTAAAATGTAAATATACACGATAAATCCGGTTAAAAAGTGTTTTACTTCTCCTAAAATGTTTTGATCTTCATAAAAAAGACCCCATAGATATGTGTGAACCCTAACTAACATTAACTACATTGCAAATGTACCGAAATCAAAGCAATATCGTTTAGAATGGGAGAGCGTTTGCTATAACAACCAAAATCTAGATTTGCATACATACCATACGCCTGTACCTATCCCTTATGGGGAAGGCAGAAAACCAAAGGCTATAAGACCATCTGATGTCACGTTTGAATTTGGAGGTATTATAAAAATGGATTTTTGCAGTGACAGGGGTCAGCCTGTCGCCAAAAAGAACGCTAATGAAACGTCTGTCTCTTAACTGACTTTTACAATATGCCCGGGAATAGAAGCAGCAGCTGGTACATCTAGTAGAAAATTACTGCCTATGTAATTTATTTTAATGTTATACCAAAGCATGTTTCCGTCACCTCTAAATGTAATAGTGTTTAGTGATAGTAAAGTAATAACCTATTTTTAAGAAGTGTAAATGTTAACATTATTGTGTTGGTGACCTTTAAATAAATAAAAAAATCTTTGATTGAAAATTACGTTAAACATAGAATTCCACTTCTAATGAAAATGTTAACTTTAATTGAACGGCCGCTTTAGTTCTCTAAATCTGCAGTTAGTGCTCAACCAATTACTTCAATAATAAAATTAACATAAAATTTACCTGAACACGTTTATTCTGATCGAACTACTTAGCAGTAAAATAAATGACTTAGAAGTATGGACTTTTGGTTCTGCGCCTTAAATAGAAACTCATCATTTTACAATTACAGACACTTAATATTAGAATCTATTAATTTAAAAGCAAATTGCAGAGGAGTTAAATTGTACAAATTATAGTTAATTTAGAGAAACCGTGCAGAAGTACCAATTTTATTGTAGATTCTATACATTAAATTTATTCTATGGTCTCCCAGAGATTAAAATTCGAAATAATAATAAAAATTCATTATTATTGAATAATTAATTGATTGACGACCGGCTGGTGTAGCGGTAACATAAATTGCTTTCTATGCCAGAGGTCCTGGGTTCGAATCCCGGCGGCGCGGCGGCGGATATTTGTGTGATGAACAACAGATACCTATTAGCCGTCAAGTCATGGATGTTTATATGTTTATTTAAGTTTATTCTAATAAAAAATATGTATTTAATCAATATGTATGTTTATATATTTCTTAATATATCAGTTATCTAGTATCCATAACACAAGCTCTTTAAGAAACTTACTTTGGGCCAGATAATGTTGTGTGAGTGTCAGAAATATTTATTTATTTATTAATGAATTTTAATCTCTTTTAAATTTTGAACAGAGATTGGAATGATCTGAAGGACAAACTCTAAAAGACGTTTCCTTGAAACAAAGTAGGTAATTGTGTGTTTCTACAAAATTCCCGGCCATTTTGTGTTAGTCTCATGTTACCCTTTAACTCGTATATATGGTCACAAAATATGTTCTAACATCAAAGTCGATTGCATTTATTGGCATGTGGCCATATGTAGGTTCGGATCAGGACTCATTTGCAATTTCAATAAAGTATATAACAATATACATAAATGGGTGAAAAATAGGACTTAAATGTATATTTTTGTTTATGCACCAGTATTTTAAGGCGAAGTCATTACATTAGCTCTAGAAGCAAATAATTAAACTTATATTTTTAAATAGCAAGAACACCCATCTTATGGTATGTTTGAATGTTTAAGGTGACCACCCGACTAAGTATATTTTTTTATTAGGTAACGAATTTATCAAACAGTGTTTGCATATTTTTGTCTCTCGTCATACACAATTATAATTATATTGAAAACAAAAGTTAAACATGAAGAAATAGTATATTATGTAACAAGTGAGCGAAGTTGCTAATTACAGTCGAGGCTGTGATTTGAGCCCGAGCCGCAGGCGAGGGCTTAATAATGAGCCGAGACTGTACATAATTAGCAACGCTCACGAGTTACATACGACGTTTTTCAACACACTTGTGAGTAAAAGACAGACATACGTGATCATAAAATAACAAACACACTTGATAACAAAGCTGTGAATTGTGATTGAAAAATGGCGCTGAACCTCGCGCATGCGCGTAGGTTTTTTTTTCCGTCAAATGTGTCAATGTCTGTATAGCATATACAGCCTATTTTAAGTGAAAATGTTTAATTTGGAGTGGTAAATGCAAATATTTTAATATTTTATGACAAATGATTGTAAATTGTGAATAATTTGTTTAATATACAAATTTATTTTACTAATATAAGGCGCAAACATTAAAAATGTATATGGATTTGAAGTGGTATAAAACCTCTTTGTTGTTTCTGAAAATATTTAGTGTATAACCCGGACCAATAAAATATGCTCTGTTTTCTCGCATGTTATTTGCACAAAGGTACAATTCAACTTTGTAGGATTCATTATATTATGCACTAGGGTATAATATATTAATGCACGCGTGACTTATAGCCCAGTTTATAGTTCTAAACTCAATAGAATAACGCTCACTTTACGAGCAAAAAATTTATTTTGTTTACGAATTAAGTATGTATTTTTTTCTGACCCAAATTAAGTTTCTTTAAGAACTTGTGTTATGGGTACCTACTAGATAACTGATATACTTAAGAAATATACATACCTACATACATATTGAATAAATACATATTTTCTATTAGAATAAACTTAAATAACATATAAACATCCATGACTTGACGGCTAATATCTGTGTTCATCACACCGATATCCATGCAATGTATGTTACTACTACACCAGCCGGTCGTCTATTGTATAAATATTAACTACAACTGTATAAAAAATATTTAACTCTGAAAGCTTTTTATTTTAGTCTACCTAAAACCCGTGCGCTGTGTCATCTTCGACCTCATCTTCTCTTACATGAGCGCCTTCAAAAAAAGTTTCATTTTTTTCATATCATACACTGTTATTTCAACAAAAAGACATAACTATTGTTCACTGTTTATTAGCTTACCCGGCAAACGTTGTTTTGCCATATAAATAAATAAAAAAAAATAGATGTTGGCAGATTCTCATAGATACCGGATAATCACAAAAAATTTCATCAAAATCGGTCAAGCCGTTTCGGAGGAGTATGGCAACGAAAACTGTGACACGAGAATTTTATATATTAGATGTAAAGTGATAGACTCTACACAAAAGCATTACCCTCCTTCCGGAGTAAGTAGTTAAGTAAAAACACCTGACGATCGAGGCTGCTCTCCTTAATTAAACCAACAATCCAATCTCGGAATAGATTAGATAGACCCAATTGACGTGAAAATGGAATGGACCTTGTCATCTACTGTCATTAGTGGTCGCCATAATAATACTGTTCGTTCTAAATTATAATATTCCAGTTCGTAAGACTGTTACAAATAGCTTATGGAAACATAAATAGAATTATTATGACTGTTTGTGGGTTTTTGTTACGCTTGACTTTTTGGACGGTTACTGATGAGCTTTTTTATAGTCGTTTATTTAAGATAGCGTAGGTTTAATTACTAAAATAATGGGCTCATTAATAATATGCTCATTTGACAAGCTGTCACTGATATGCTTTTCTTTACAATAAACATAGTTGAGTAGGAAACTGTAGTGAATATTATTCGTAAAATAATAATTTTTTTCTTATTTTGTTATGTGATTAGCAACTTAATTTAATAACAAATTGTTCGGTGTAATTTTGTCGGTAATATTTTCAGGACTTCAGACAAAGAAGGCAAAGTTACCGAAATAGTTGAAAGATGCCAGGAGGTTGTCTATAAGTTGAATGAACGGTGAACGCAGATGGGTACGCTTTGAAGTATACGAAAATAGAAATTATTCTTTAAATCTTTCACATAACTCATATTATAACTGAAAAAAAGACTTATTTTGCTTTCAGTTGAGGCTTTGGTAACTAGTAAAGCCAATTTCCAGGCTTTACTAGTTACCAAAGCCTGAACTTTCAGCCTTTTCCTGCGAGACTTACACAAAGTCATATTCAGAATAAAAAATATAATCTATGTACATAACACAAATGAGCAGGGAATCGCATCACACAAATTGCAGGACCACAGAACCAAGCAGAGGCTGCCTTAAACTGTACACATACACAAACAGCGTACGTAAGAGTGTCTGGTAACAGTATTGGTAGTTTTCCTTGATTTCTAAGTATAATTTTACAAAAACTATCAAGACTATTGATGTATTATATCCGTTATCTTGTTCCCATAGAACACGTTTTGCTTAATGTCACATGTCATTTCACACAGCGCGAAATGTCCAATGTTATTATTAACTACTTACCTTTCTTCCCGTTAGGTCCTGAAATCATCGCACTGGAGAACATTACAAGGATAGAAACTATGCAATGCACTTGGGATTTTATATCATACTAGCTGACCCGGCAAACGTTGTTTTGCCATATAAATATATTAAAAAAAAAATAGATTTTGGCCGATTCTCATAGATACCGGATAAGCACAAAAAATTTCATCAAAATCGGTCAAGCCGTTTCGGAGGAGTATGGCAACGAAAACTGTGACATGAGAATTTTATATATTAGATCTAACAGTTTTTAATTAGGGACTCGAATTAACAAACCAGCTTACCCAGCAGCTTATACCTAATTACCTTGTTATTTGGGGACCACAAAACCTAACTTGGAGTACTTATTCTAAGTTATTAGAGCTGAAGACCGGCTGGCGTAGTGGTAACAAACACTGCCTTCTATGACAGAGGTCCTGGGTTCAAACCCGGCTGCGGCGGCTATTTGTGTGATAAACACAGATAATAGTCATCAAGTCATGGATGTTTATATATTTATTTATGTTATATTCTAATAAAATAATATGTATTTATTCAATGTGTATGTTTATATATTTCTAAAGTATTTTAATTAGAGTAATAAAGTAAGAAATATAGATATAATCTTTCACGTTTATAATTATTAAATTCTGAGTTTTAACAATGTTTTTACTTTGGTAGCTAACCACGCACTTTTTACAAAAGAGTGCCGAGAGTTTTTTTTCCGCCGGCTTTTTTCCTCTCGGTCTACCTAGGGTTCTACTTTCATTTCGTTTTTTAAAGCCGAAGAAGAAGTAGTAGTAGACATCACCAAGACATTGGTGGATAATGGGCGATCGTTATCTTTATAAGCTGAGAGACGCACACTTCTCGACGGAGGCCTTCCCCTGGATTCTTCATGTCGTCCGGACCCGCGCCGCCCTCATCCAGCATTTGACGTTCGTAAAGTGTATAAAATTACCTACTACGAATAAAAAGTTTTCATTTTCATTTTCATTTTCATTTTCAGAAATCCATTCACTCTACCCTGATATTTCAACATGATAGAGAAACAAACAGCTATTCATTCATCTATTGTCCTCGAAAACTTTCACATTTATAACAGCTATAAATAATAAATAGGAGAGAATGGTAATACCACGTAGTCATGTGAATTAGTTATTTGTGGATATGTTTATAAAAAAATAAGTCGGCTAAAGCGGAGTAAATACTTATCGGGGTCTTGGAAAACATCAAAAAAAATATTAACCTTATTTTATTCTTACCACGTAGTTAAAATAAAACCAAAGCAAGTAGATAGGCCCTGACCTTTGTCTAACTTTAATGACTTTCCATAGTTTAATTAACATGTAACTTTCACCTGCCGGTGTTATGGTCTTTTGTATGTTAATCGAACAATGGCGTCCTATACACGCGTGTTTACTTTATTGTGTCTTGCACAAGCCGCAGGCGCACTTAAACCAGACGTGAACTCTCTAAATTATGATCATTTTCCAGCGGAGACAGACAGATATTTAGCTTTGTTTTCTGAATGTGAAGGTATTTAGTTTTAGTTGATGATGCCGCTAGAAATAAGAGAATTTTGAAAAGTAAAATCGAAATATATAAAGCCATGTTGAGTTTTTTTTTGGTAGACCGACTTTGAATTGGCAAAATAATTAAGTAAAACTTATCTATTATTTTAATTTATTAATTTAACTAATCTATTCAAGATAAGAAAAACATTTATGGCCAAGTAATGCTTGTCTAGTAATTTATAGTACAATTTATTGATGTTTAAAGTTGGCTATATTTTGGACATTTTTAAAAGCAACTTTGCTTTTTGTGTTGAGATTGATGTAGAGAGGCTGCCTGCAAGAGGTTATGCGCTAATTTAAATTAACGCTGTACTTACTTCAAAATTATCAGCATCTTTCAGACTTAAAAATATGTATCCTAAAGTTTTAAATATAATTAAGGTTGTTATGTTTTGAAGTGAAAATTAAAACTGATGATGCTCGTGTACGCTGCGCGTGCGCGTACGTACACGAGCATCATTAATGCCTACTCACACATATACAAATAAAATAAAATAAATAAAAATAAAATCCCCAGACAATCACACCAACTACATGGCCTCAAAGTAAGCGAAGCTTGTGTTATGAGATACCATGTAGCGAACTAGGGGGGAACCTAGAATATAATTACATACATAGATAAACACCCAAACCCGGAACATTTTTTTTTCTTGTTCCGGGCGGGAATCGATCCCGCAACCACTGGCGTCTGAGGCAGATAGGTTTACCCCTTCGCCAAAGTGGTCGTCAATAATAATTAAAATAAGCCATTTTTACCCATTTAATTTTTTCACTAAACCCCATTTTCAACTTAAGCCTGATCAATGTAATTTACACACTTTTCTGAAGAATTTGGTCAAAGAAACCTGACTGACACATTTCTTTGCGAAGTTTAATTAATTAATTCGTAGTTCTCTTGAGATATTTTAACGAGACGTTTAAATAATAAATAATGTTGGAAGACAAGATTATTTAGTTCCTGGCGAGCGAGTTAGGAATCAAATCAAATGCACATTAAAACGTTTATTAAAAATAAGCGGTTTGCTTTTTATGCTGACGGAAGTTTTAACTAGAGTACATAAAAGATAGTTAGTTATGTGCAGTTTATATCTCTACACCAGGTTTAAGGGATAAAACATAATATTCTTATTTTATATGATAGACGATGCTTTAGTTGTGGTCCCATATAATATTCATTGTCTTATACATACCTATTTACATATTATATACCTACATATACGGAGAATATTTACATCGCCGATCTTATACTTCAGTCAAAGTTTTGGACGTGCCCTGCATTCGTTGATCATTATTATTGTATTTGTTTCAAATGAATAAGAGACTTTGGATTCAATAGCTGCTTATGAATTTTCGACCACTTAACATTAGAGTGTATATTTTTCACAGCTTTTTGAATAAATATTTAGTCACATTACTCACTTGCTTGTAGCGGGTTGTACAGAATGAGATCATGGCCTGTCCACGAAAAAAAAAGCAAGCGTCTGTCAAACCGGTCCAGTGTTACCGAACTAGTTTTTTAATGATCCCTTTTTTTTACAAAATAACTCGCTTCGCATAGATGACAACTGATAAAGAGCCGATACTTTCTGAATAATTATCTATTTGACGGTTGGTCGGTGAGCCTGTGGTTGTCCTCTGTCCCGTGGACATCATAAATCAATGGTTTTAATTGCAATGTACTGCCATTAAATATGCCTACGATATTTGAGTATAGGTATTCGCAAGTCTATGCATTCAATTTATTAAGAGTTACGTGTGAGTTTTTAATTGATTTATTGGGAGTTACAGGTTGTGCTAATTTAATTGGAGTGTCAAATCTCAGATGAATATAAAATCATAAATTTGAAAGATTTAAATGAACCTGATTATTTCAATCTTTGACCTATGGGTATAGGTTGCTGGCTAGAAGTCACTTAGGAGATATGTTAACTCTGGACCTATCGAATGAAGTTTATATGACTTTTTATATAATACAAACATGGTTATTTTTTGCAAAAATTGTTCATATTAATAATACCGTGTACATATTTTGAGGTTTCGGTAAGATGGTTATAAAAGATGTCTATGTATAACTTATATAACCTAAATTATTTCCCACCACGTAAAAATCGTTGTCATAATGTTAAATGTTTTTTGTAAACGTTTCTTTGTGATAAGAAGTTGCAATTTGTGTTGTATGTATATTTACTTTTCGTTTAAGTTTCCCTTCCAAAAAACAATATTTTATATGCACAACTTTTAAATTACTAACAAAAATCTTGTTCCTTACTTTTCAAATTTGAACAAGATGATTTTATCAAGTGCCAAAATCAATATTGTGATTTTGGATCTTCTGAGCTCGATTTAACGCCATAAGTTTGATTTATTTGTTTACACGTCGTCGTTGAGACAAACAACAAATTGGTGTGGCTACTGAATTAAACGACGCTTATGTTTGATTTGGAAACACCTGTTTTATGTGAAGGTATTTGGGAGGAATGCCGGACTATTAACGTTAAATACGATGCTTTAACTTTTTATGATATATTTGTTTAATATTAGAATTAATCTTAGTTTAGAGTTCGTTGGTGTTTGGATTTGTAGGAAAATGAATGTCCTGTTGATTATTTGTCAACCAAGGAGGTCCGTGATTAGTCTATTTTTTTAGAATCGAATCCTGAATTCCCTTGATGGGAAGAAACAATTGGGTTTCAGGATCTTCATAAAATATCTTCACCAGAGTATTTGAGGAAGGATCTTATTTGATCGTTAGCTGAATCCTAGAGTCCACCGCCGAGCGGAGATTGGATTATTGGATTATTCACCTTTTAGATCACGCTTTCTTAGGATTCAATCAAATCAAATCAAATATTCTTTATTTCGTAAGTATTTAAATACATGTGAATTAAGTCAAACAATGTATAAATTGAACTGAATCTACAACCACTTCGGAAAGTCGATCTGTTGAGAAGAAGTGGCAAGAAACTCAACAAAGCTACCGTTAACGCACCCAAACCGTACAAAACATTTCATAACAAGCCTTCTTTTCTTCGATAATGGTGACTGTTTGGTGAGTATGTCAAAAAAATGACAAAATTATTTAGATGTAGTTTAGTTTAATAAGTAACAATGTGATTCAATTAAGCTTTTTAATTTAATTTTGATAAAAAAAAGCAATGGATCCACTTGATGGTATGGTATTTTGACCTTTTATTCATCTCTATAAAGGTGTTTCAGATAGAGACCATTGTTCGCAAACAGTAACTATTTTTTATGCATATTCGAATAGAAAGGTCTATTATATGTTTTAATCTAGGAGTAAAAGAAGACCCAATAGCAGATAAATTTATTTTATTTATTTATTTATTTTACAATTTATGTACACACAAGTTAAGATACAATATTAAGAAACGCAAAATATCTAGAAAAACCAATGATGGTTGGCAGAATTTCGACTTATACACCCGTCAACTAGCTGTCACCGTATATCCACTTCACAGTCTATCTGGATTCATAAAATACTATCTAATAACAGCACTCTATTTTGAAATAGTAAACCGTCAGTCAAGCCGAGATGCTTAATACCAATACGATGGATAACACGGCTTATTAATTACTGTGATGGACGCTAAGTACCCGCGTCTGATCCGCCGCCATGATACGTCTCGAGTTATTACTTCGAGTCTGATATTAGTATAATATTCATGTGATAATATTTACTAAACAAAGTTTTTTTTTACATTGATAAGTATACAACGTGCAACATAATGAAGAGATAATACTTAAGGGAATTGTATGTCTGGTGTTGTAGTTTATAAGTAACAATAACATAAACTTGTTATCCTTACGGTTCGGCCGAAAAAAAAGTTTAAAGTTTAGATCAAAATATCTAAGTGTCAACCCTAAAAACAGCTGTTAACTTTTGATGATATCTATTCGATAACAGATGGCGTGAAAATAAAGTGTAATGGTAACTTTAATGGGTAACTCGACTCTGCAGTGCGAGCACGGTTCTTCTATCACGATCGTGTTTACGCTTCCGAATTAAGCGATTATTGTCTATGATCGGTAGCACGGTTCTTCATCACGATCGTGATGTCGTGTATTTAAGTAAACAAAGGTCCGGTTTCATAAAAACATAATTTCAATGTTGCCATACGGTTTTTCAATTATCAATGATGGTTTTCAATCTAATTCACGAGTATCCTAGCAACAAAAAACTGAATTAGGGACTAAATTAAAAACTTAAATGTCATGTTGCCTCCATTGTTGTTATTTGTTAATTTGGGAAATATGTAAACGGCTGGTTGGTTGCCAATTAACCAAAAGAAGAAGAAGAAGGGAATAATTTATTAAAAATGAATAATATCAAATAAATAATATGCGTAATATATGTGAAGATCCAATTTATACAGGAAGCGATAAATATACTGCAACTTGCTTTTCTTCCAAATGAGGAAAAGAATATTGACTTCGATCCACTTGTTCAAGAGAAAACATTAAAGCGCATAACACGGTTCTTCCAACACAAGAAATATGTGATTTATAGTACTTCTTCTGCGATTCGAATGTAATAGAAAGTTTCGTTTTTGAAGAAGACACCATTCAATAAAAATCCTACTCGGTATCAATAAGACTAGATGCTTATGCTTTAAACTAGATACTATACTTTCGGGGCATAATTACTGGATCGAGCCGATTGAAAAGGACCAATGAATAATATAAATAAAGCAGCTTTATGTCTATAGTTTGAACATTTTATTTAAACTGTATTTTGTTTATATTAATAAAATCTGATACCCACTTTTATGAAGTTTTGTCATTACTGCAAATCCTATTTATTTGTTTTTGAAAAACTTAACTAAAATATGATGTATTGTATGGGTCAAAAGCCACTTCAAGGTTTTCGCAGATATACATACAGTATTATAAACAAAACAAGCATGGTTAAGTTTAATAACCTTATAGTGTTAAAGCCTTTTATGGAGCAGTGAATATTTATGAAAATTAAATGTATCTGAAATACACTAGGTATGTTGTGTTTTTCTGAATGGAACGATAAAAGTAATACTGAACTAAGTGATATACATGTACAGTATTACTTTTCTGTAAGTAAGGTCTGGCCACTTTGAGGGGAATTTATTGTGATAAATTAAACGGGTACAAGGTTTTCAATTTTAATAGTTTTTTATTTTAATATTCTACAAGATATCTGAAATATAAAATACACTTATAAAAAAGCTTCTCAATGACTTAACTGCGAAAAACAACTTGAAATCATATAAAAAGGCATTGTCATTCACATTTCAACTTACTTAACATATTAATTTACTTTTAAATCTGTCTGACAATGCTATAAAACTCTATGCTAAAATCAAAACCTTCGACAATACAGACCGTTACATTTTAACGGTCTGTATTGTCGAAGGTTTTGATTCATTTTATTACAAATAAACAAATAATAACATTTATAAGGCAGGTTTGGTTGTAAGGTTGAACATAAAACATGTTTACTATAAGTTTAGACCTGGGTCTCCATGAGTGTATTCTACAAATAAAAAACATTTTCGATTATAATCTATAATCTTTATTAATACGAGAGCATTGCATAGTTGTTCAATTATTAAGGTAATTTGAAATATGACACCTATAGTCATACAATAAGTTTAGTAAACAATACATGATAAAATACACAAGTATACATAAGACAAAACATAGCCTTAAGAGGTCTTAACTTATTGCTTTATATAACGGTATTATTATTTATACATTAATTTATTTAGTTTCATACTGTCCGGAGTACATGATAGATTCTGTATGGCAGTAGTCTAGTTTACGGAGCATTGAATGGTTTTTGAAACCTTAATATTTGTAAAATACTCTAGCTATGCAAATTGGAACAATAAAAGTAAGACTGGACTGAGTGATATACAGTTGGGCACAATCTTTTAGTAAACAAGTTATGACATAGTACGGTCCTTGCACACCATATGAAACAAACCCTCTGAACTCAATATGCGATTGGTATGGGGATTGAGGTACCTATGTTGTGTTTGTTATTCTGAATGGAACAATAAAATAATACTGAACTTAGTGATATACATGTTCAGTATTACTTTTCTGTAAGTAAGGTCTGGCCACTTTGAGGGGAATTTAGTGATAAATTAAATGGGTGCAAGATTTTCAATTTTAATAGTTTTTTTATTTTAATATTTTACAAGATATCTAAAAAATAAAATACACTTAGCTTCTCAATGACTGAACTGCGAAAAACAACTTGAAATCATATAAAAAGGCATTGTCATTCACATTTCAACTTACTTCACATATTAATTTACTTTTAAATCTGTCTGAAAATGCTATAAAACTCTATGCTAAAATTAAAACCTTCTACAATACAGACCGTTACATTTCAGTGAGGTAAAATCTTAGTAAACAATTTATAGGATTACTTCACACTTAAATAAACCTGGTCACTTTATAATTGAATGGTTAGTATTTGAAATTCCTGATGCAAGTAGGTTCCAAACAAATAATAACATTTATAAGGCAGGTTTGGGTGTATGGTTGAACATAAAACATGTTTACTATAAGTTTAGACCTGGGTCTCCATGAGTGTATTGTACAAATAAAAAACATTTTCGATAATAATCTATAATCTTTATTAATACGAGAGCATTGCATAGTTGTTCAATTATTAAGGTAATTTGAAATATGCTACCTAATAGTAATACAATAAGTTTAGTAAACAATACATGATAAAATACACAAGTATACATAAGACAAAACATAGCCTTAAGAGGTCTTAACTTATTGCTTTATATAACGGTATTATTATTTATACATTAATTTATTTAGTTTCATACTGTCCGGAGTACATGATAGATTCTGTATGGCAGTAGTCTAGTTTACGGAGCATTGAATGGTTTTTGAAACCTTATATTTGTAAAATACTCTAGCTATGCAAATTGGAACAATAAAAGTAAGACTGGACTGAGTGATATACAGTTGGGCACAAACTTTTAGTAAACAAGTTATGACAAAGTACGGTCCTGGCACACAATATGAAACAAACCCTCTCAACTCAATATGTGATTGGTATGGGGATTGCAAATTAAAGCTTGCATATATGTTATATGATGTTTCCAAACCCAGCAAACTCTTTGGTTCACTTAAATTTAAAAGTTTGCTTATTGCGGCATAATGAAAACATGCATTGATCAAAGTATTTATTATTTTTTTCAAAATCGCAACATCACAAGTCCTAATTCACTTTGTATTAGCATTAAAAGAATTATTGTGTACACTAAAATCACTGTTCACACTTATTTCTCTCACATTTTAAACTTCATTCTTATCCTTGTAAGATATTATGTTTATTCCATTATGCTAGTTTCTTTATTTTCTTATTTATATTTGTAATAGGCATTTCTCTTAAGTTTTAAAGTTTCTCCTTATATCTGAAACAAAACATAACAAAATGATTAGGATTTGTATTATGTGTCATATACTTATTAAAGTGTATTGGTCAATTGTTAACTTTTTACTAAACCTTAATTTTTTTATAGTCGGTAACCTATAGATGATAAAATTTTATATGATTTAGGAATAGCATTGTGGAGTTTAACAGAGATTGTTTAACATAGCCTGCGATATAGCTACAGATATGGGAAATCTTTATAAATCAATCTTTCTGCATGTCCAGTAACTCTTGTTCATTCCTAGCTTTAGCTTCCAATATGTAATTTGAAGGCAGTGTCAATAAACTCAGAGATAAATAGTGGTTTGCAGGGTTCGTAAGGTACCCTTGCCTAAAATAGTTCTCACACACGATTTTTAAGCAACAAAAAAATTTTCAATGTCCGTCGTTTTTCCCCAAATTAATAAACCACACCTTAGTATTGGTGCTGCAAAACTCTTCAAATGATATTAGTTAAAATACACGTAGGAACTTACCATTATATGAACAGGCAATCCATTAGATCGTCTCCGCTGCAAATCTTGTTGTAAATTTAAAACAAGGACAGTGGCGATGTCTTCATTAATGCGAAATAGCTTATTATTTGGATTATTGGCGTCCCGTATCAATCTTCTGGATATCATTTGCATAGTAATATATCTCCGCCTCTCTTCCTCGGCAATTAATGCGAATCCAAAGTCCTTACAAAAGACATGGTCGGCAAGCTCAAAGGGATTGTTAGCGTCCCGTATTAATCTTCTGGACATCATTTGTGAATTAATGTATCTCCTCCTCTCTTCCTCGGCAATTAATACGAATCCAAAATCCATTATTTCACTAAAATATGAGCGCGAGTCAAATGGCGGCTTCACGATTTTTACTCTACAAACTTTTTGACAGTCGCCACCAGTCGTCTTCTATGAGTTCCATGCTACTGAATTCGGTTTACTCGGTAATTTCGTGATAGATTCGAGATACATTACCAATCGTGAGGAATCGTGTTGTCTATGCTACCGTTAACAGCTATCACGAAAATAACCGTCGTTTATGTCAAATACACGATCGTGAAAAGATCCGTGCTAGCACTGCTGATCATAATTATGTTATAAAAGTAGGTATTCAATTTTTCACTACAATTCCCTATAAATGAATTACATACAACTGAGTCAATAGCGGCACGTGACCTGGCACGCGGATCGATGCCAACGCTAGCGTAACCATACTGTAAAAACCATACGTTGCGTAATTAATTCTTTAACTTTTGGTTAAGTTTACTCAGTTAATATTTAATATAATCCGTGATCTGTGATTCCTAGCTCTTCGACCTCATATTTACTTACCATCAGGTGAGTTCAAACGCAGCGCCACTGATAACAAAACTGTAATACATACATACTACATTGGTTGAAAAGTTCGCGGCCTGGCCATTAAAAAAAAACTTTTGTTATTTTTTCTGCCGTCATTTTGAACTGTCATTATTCGATTGTCAGCCCGCGAATTTTCAATTTGATATCTTGTTTAAATAAAATTTTACGAACAATATAAATACGTGTGTAGAACAAATTTTCACTAATGGAGAAATTTGAACAACGTGCTGTGATTAAATATTTGTTTAAAAAAAGATTAACACCAAAGGAGATCCATGATGACATGCAAACAACATTAGGGGAATCTGCCCCGTCTTATACCACTGTGAAAAAATGGGTTGCAGAATTTAAACGTGGACGAGAGAACATCGAAGATGACCCTCGCTCCGGCAGGCGAATGACGTCTACGACCGAAGAAAACATCAATAAAGTGTGTGATCTCATATTGAAAGACCGTAGATTGACTATCAGAGAAATTACAGACACTATAGGCATCTCATATGAACGAACGCAAAACATCATTGTCCATGAACTCGGCTTTTCTAAGGTTTCGGCTAGGTGGGTCCCCAGATTGCTTTCAGTAGAGCAAAAGCGAATTCGACTCACGATTTCTCGCGACTGTTTGGAGATGTTCGAGGCTGATCCACAAGGTTTTCTTGACAGATTTGTGACAATGGATGAAACCTGGGTTCACCACTATACCCCAGAATCAAAACAACAATCCAAACAATGGAAAAAATCAGGTGAACCAACTCCGAAAAAAGCAAAGGCAATTCTGTCGGCTGGCAAGGTGATGGCATCGGTTTTTTGGGATGCTAAGGGTGTCATTATGGTGGACTTCCTTCCAAAAGGCGAAACAATAAACTCTGCGTACTATAGCACCTTCTGCGCCGTTTACGTGAAGAAATTAAACAGAAACGCCCAGGATTACTGAGAAAGTCTGTCGAGTCTATGGCTCAAATTCGTGATTGTGGTTTCGAATTGTTGCCACATCCAGCTTATTCTCCTGATTTGGCACCTTCGGACTTTCATCTGTTTCCAAACCTGAAAAAACACCTCGGTGGGCAGAAATTTTTAACGAATGAAGAGGTCGAAGCCGCTGTTAACCTGTATTTTGAAGACCTTGAGGAATCTTTTTTTAAAACAGGTATGGAAGCTCTGGAAAGCAGATGGAAGAAGTGCATAGAGCTAAATGGAGATTACGTCGAAAAATAAAAATATTTTTGTATGTACTTTATTCTGTTTTCTTGACTAGGCCGCGAACTTTTCAATCCACCCTCGTACATACATAACTTCACGCCTGTATCCCTTATGGGATAGGCAGAACACCAAAGACTATAAAAACATCTGATGTGACGTTTGACAAATTTGGAGGTATTATTATGAGAGAGGCAGTGACAAGAGGTCAGCCCCTTGTTACTGCCTCTCTCATACTGACTTTTACAGTATGTCCGGTAAGAGAAACAGCTTGGACATTCTATGTTTTTCTTTCGCTACGAGTCCAGCATAATTACAAAACTGTAATTAGTACCAAAAGTTGGAAAAATTAAGATTGCATGGTTTTAGCTAACGCTTTAGCCTTAAGCCATCCTCAATAAATTTTCTTTAAAGAACGAAAACAAGAAATACAATTTAGGCTGAAATAAAAATAAACGTTATTTCCTTAAACGTTGAGCCCATTCAGTTACGTGGGTATCTCTTCTGAGTAACTAGGAGGTTTAAGGCCATATGTCACTAAGCTTACAAAGTGCTGGTTGGCGGACGCCGAAATGGATTCTGATAATCCTCAACGGCACTGTTATGATATACAATTAAAAAATTATCTTGTTAAAAGGCATTTTAATGTACCAACTTTAAGCACATGTCGGCATTCACAGACTTCCAATCGACAACAATTATATAATTGTTAAATGTATAAACAATATATTAAATTGTGTAGCAATAAGTGAATTGTAACTATTTATTTAGTTATCTACTACCGAGACAGTGGCTATTGTCACAAAATAATCAACGAATGCAGAGCATTAAAAAAACCGACTTCACGTCAAAACTTTGGCTGAGTTGAGAGAGTCATCAACATAAACATTCTCCGAAATCATACATAATTTTTCAAAAGTTTGAAATTTTCAATGAAGTACTCAACCGATTTCTATGAAATTTCAATGGACCCAACTATGAAGTATCCTCTATCATTTGAAACAACAATTTTCAAAATCAATTCATAATTGTCCGAAATATAGTATAACAAAGACACAAAAAAAACACACGAATTGAGCACTTCCTCCTTTTTTGGAAGTCGGTTGACAAATATGATGATTTTTATAGTGAAATATCGAAATTTTTAATGATCATATAACATTCTTTTCACACAGCACCCCTTAGACCCAAGCTAATATCGTAATCTTGTAAAATGAGAATTCGGTTAAAGAGAGACGAAGAAGACAAATAACGGAAAGAATATTTTAATCTTTTTTTGTAAATGTATACCTTTAATATTTGAGCAATTGGCATACTGCGCCGCGGGGTGGCTGTCAATAATACAATAAATGTAAAAAATATGCTAATATTAGGTATAGAATTATTCAGTAGTGATCATAGGTACAGATATAATTCAAGTGACATATTGCTACTAATATATCAACTTATACAGATGATGTAAAAACCTTATAAAAAATCAATAAACAATTTGGTTAAATAAAATCATAAAACTTTATGAATCATCAACAAAATGTTCACGCCATACGCTTTTAATTAACGATAAAAATTTAAAACCAAATATGTTATTTTTATCGTTAATTTGGCAATTCATCAATACGAATTTAAAAACACGTTCCAAAAAATAAAAGACCACCATTAGTTCCGAGTGTTAGACGATTTTTTATCAATTAAATTATGGTAATGGAGAATCGAGTTGCCTTGGGGGATTCGATTGATGAATCGGTTATAGAATCGATGCATTTTAATTAATAAATCGATTGTAAAGGGCCGGTGTGGGAAACTAGTGGTCTTTTCAGTTCGCAGAATACAAGTTTTACAAAGAGATAGATATTTCAATGAAATCAGTTTATTGAATAGTGTATGAATTGGTTCGTTTTGTATGCGATTCTATTTACAACTGTAATAGGTATGTATTTATGTTTATGTGTAGGTACTCATACTTTTTTGAATAGGTTTTTTTATTGGTGACTTTGACCTCATTCCCCCCTGATGTTGACCATGAAGTACTTAGACGGATATGAAATAGAGCCACATCATGATATTAACGCAAATCAGAACAGCTTGAACGATGATGTTGAGTGACAAATTTTGGGTGGTCGTTATACTGCGCCCACTATATTATTGCATCTAAACAGCTGTGATAGAGTTGTTGACTTAACTTTGTCCCCAGTCTGCGGCCTTAACTCCAAACAAAAATATAGGTGATAATACGTAATTTTCATATACAAGGCTAAATCAGTATATTTTCTTGCAATCACTACGCGTATTGATTTCTTGCTCTGTGTTCACTACTTCCACTTATCTTCTTCTTTTAGAGTCAATGGCAATCAGAATTAGTGTTTTTTATTATTATTAAATATAATGATAAAATGAACAATGTATAATTTGCCGGATTCCTAAGAAATCCATGGCTTGACTAAGAGGGCTAACGTGGAAAAGTCGTCTTTTCTGACAAGCTTATCCTGTAGCAGTAGGGCTTAGATAGTATCTAAATATGGTATAAGTATCATATTATAAACCTAGTTCTAAGAATAATTAGGTATCTAATAATTAGGTTAGTATGAGACTTGGTCTTGTCTCTTTTGTCTACTACTACATACTACATAACTTCACGCCTATATCCCTAATGGGGTAGGCAGAAAACCAGAGGCTATACAACATACAACCATCTGATGTCACGTTTGACAAATTTGGAGGTATTATTATGACGGAGAGAGGCTATTGCAGTGACAGGGGGTCAGCCTATCGCCCTCAAAAGAATGCCATTAAAACCTCCGTCCCTTAACTGACTTTTACAGTATGCCCGGGAAGAGAAGCAGCTGGTACATTCTATGTTTTTCTTTCGCCCCCAGTCCAGCATGGAAGGCTGGCTCTTTTTTGTCTCTTTTAAATTATTTTGATATTATCTTTAATTTTCAGGTTTCAATGTATTAAATAGAGGACTTGGTAGAGATAAGACTGTCTATTCGTACATTGTGTTTTTTTTTCTTTTTTTTATTGTTCTGTTTTCTCTTTTTTGTGTATTTTGAAGTGTTAAATAAATAAAAGACGCTTTTAATTGAATCTTGTTGCTATTTAATTTATTTCACATTTTAATTGGTCGCCAATGTGTTTTGTGTTAAATTTTATTGCAAATATTCTATTTACGATTAAATTGGAAATAAATTAAAGAAAAAGTAATATTTGTTTCAAACACCGATAAGTTTAAAAAAATATTATAACTAGACCGTAAGAAAAAGGATTTCTCCGCTTTATTTTGTCTTTAGTGTTAATTACACAAATTACTAGAAATAAAACTTGAAACACGTAATCAACGAATGCAGAGCATTGGACAAACCGACTTCACGCCAAAACTTTGGCTGGTTCAGAATGTCATCAACATAAACATTCTCCGAAATCATACATATCTTTTCATGAGGTTGAAATTTTCAAGGAAGTACCTAACCGGTAAATTTCGGTGAAATTTATATGGGACCAACTATGAAGTATCCTCTATCATATGAAACAACAATTTTCAAAATCAATTCATAATTGTCTGAAATATCGTGTAACAAAGACACAAAAAAGAACATACAGACGAATTGAGCACCTCCTCCTTTTTTGGAAGTCGGTTGAAAACTGAACTTGCTTTGATTCTGGCGATAAAGTGTATCATATACTGCATCAAAAAAGCCTATTTGTAATCTAAGCGGATGAAACTGCACTCATGACTCAACTCCTATTTATCAATCCAACAATATAAAGGCTATTAATTATAGTAAGATATTTAATTAAAAATAAAAAAAATAACATGAATTCTTTCTCTGTGGGCGTCATCGTTTTATAACTAGAGTCTGACATCCGTCAAAACATTACAAGGAGACTGCAGTGAAACGAGTTTATATTTAAATTATTTCCACATCAAATAAGACCAAATTAAAGACTTCTAGTTAAATTCATCGACAGCAAGAGCAAGTAATGCCTCTATAAATATTAATTTGTTCTCTGTGGGGAGCCTACTGAATGGGTTACGAGCTACATAGCCTCCATACTTTGCCTTGTTCTTTGGACTACTGCCATATTTCTTAATGGCCGACGTTACTCGGAATTTATTTTGTATTAAAATAAATTGTGATCTACAGTCTTAAATATTCTAGTATTAATTTAGTATGTACGTAAAGTTTTACATAATTTTTTTTTTAAATCTAGGCACGGAATATTCCTTTCAATCAACCGTATTTAATAATTAAAGTATTATATCTTTTAATAAACACAGAAACATCATACTTTGTGAACAAGGTGTTCACTTCTAATCCCAAGAAAAGTTGTCAGGAAGAACTAAGTATACAGGGCGTTAGGTACACAGTTGGCCAAATTAAAATGGGGGGTAGGTACTTTGAACATACTTGCTTCGGGTACTACTAGCCTATTTCTTATAGTTTAGTAAATAATGATCGTTTTTCATAATTTTCAAAAATCTTTTTTCACCTTTTAATCTAAATTTCTTTTTCTTGTATGAGTATCTTCTCAAAATAAATCTTATTCGTATTTAGATACAGCCTTATTATAACTAAATGAGTATTTCATGCAAACATTCGAGAAAAAAAAAGTTATGAGACAACAAAGTCTCGATGGCGAGTCAAAATTATATCAGATATTTTTTTTACATTGCAATAAAAAAATTAAAAGAAACGATAAGAATTTCAATTTACCTTTAAAAACTTCTTCGGCTTATCCCCTTTCTAATGATATACTACACATTATTACAAATAATCAAAAATTATGATGAAGTACTATGTGATAAAGTACTTCGATAACTCCGAATTCTTAATAATGCATCAAAGTACTCCATTGACGTTTTTTATACAGATAAAATGAACTACAATGATACAATATGGTTATGTTCCTTTGCCTACTCCTATGTGAAATAATGAAATTGAAAAAACTAAAAAATATGGGTTTTTTTTTTAAATTTAGGACATGGTACACACTTTTCTGACGCCATGGAGCTATACGAATACCCTAACGACTACCCCTGGTCCGTAGTCGTTAGGGTTTGTCAGAAGCCATTTCGGCGGCCTAAAAATTCTGACATCTACCACCCAGCAACGGGCCAGCTTGGTGGATTTTGGCCTATACCTCCTCATCACCCAGGGGAGAGACTCAAAGCCCTGCAGTGGGCTCATTATAAAGAGTTTTGAACTCTTGTTACACAACATTAGAGTACGTACCTCGTCAGCGACGTTGGCGGCGCGGGGCTCGCTGCGCAGGAGTGCGAGCGCGCGCGCCGCGTCGCCCCGCGCCGCCGCCGACAGCAGCGCCACGCCAACCATGCACCCTCACTGCATCACTGCTGGAACAATCATACACAGGTTCATTATAAAACGTAGGAAGAACATTATAGTCTATTACAGCGACGAATAACGAATATAAACGACGAATAATCCGAACGGTACCTACAAGTAGGGTTCGATTGTCTCGCCTTGTTCGAGTAACTACAATATTTACAAATATGTGTTTGACATCACCTAATGGCAAGTCAAGATGAGGTCAAAGATACGGATTTGACAAATGGATTTTAGAAGAAACTGGCTCTTCTGAAACATTACCGGAACATATCGCTGCCGGAGCGGTGATGTTTGGCGACTGATTTAATATGAAAAATCAATAAAATTTAATAATTAATTATATTTAATATTTAAGCTGTGAGTGACATGCTCCGTACGCGAGCACACGCATCACGGGGGTAGGTATATCTGAAAACCAGCGCTGCGGCTTCTGCTGCAGCATTATGCTGAGATGTGTCCTTTTTAACATACTCACTGCAGTACAGGGCAACATTTTATTATTTCTCATTGTGTTTTTAATATTCTATTTTTTATTTGTTTACTGATTTTTGTGACTGTTGCTATTTTTAATTATGTTTGTTAATTTTCTTAATTTTTGCATTTGATAGCCCAACTCTTGAGGAAGGTTATAGGCTATATTTTATCCCGAAATTCCCACGGGATCAAAAGTTACGCGGGTAAAACCGCGCGCGGTGGCTAGTGTATAATAAAAATACAATTTAACAAAAAAGAATCATTATTGTCCAACCAATTAAACTTTTACAGTAAAGGCAAGTGACATAATTATTAAACTTTATTTTAGTTGGTCGAGTCTTCCTCATATTTATAAGCTTAAGGACAATTAAATCCCTTTATAGTTCTTATACATAGGCTATTTTTTCAATACAAAATACGTATAGGTACTTTATATTGCTCATTGCAGGTGAGATTATAAAAACGATAATTTAGTGACTGAGATAGAGCACAATGAGCGGTATTATCGCTTACAAGAAATCCCTTTCAGGCAACCTTAGTGGACGAGAGTAATCAGAATTAATTACATCGTAATTTGGTGTTGCCACTACATGCTGCCAATAAATACACATTTATCTACATTATTGTATAGACTTTGCTACTAGTTTCGCGCTGATTCTATAAACCTAGAAGTTTCTCACGCACTTACTCCTGAATGTAGCTTGCTAATGGAAGAAAAGTTTAGAAAATCGGTCCATTAGTTTTGGAGTTCATTCAGTACTAACAAACAAATATATAAGAATCGATTCTTTTTAGGATTCCGTGTATTAAGGGTAAAACGGTGTTACTCAGACTTAACTGTCCATTTGTCACTGAGCTGAAACTCATAAACCCTGATAGACAGTTAAAGATGATGTATGTCGAAAATGATGTACAACAAAAAAAAAAACTAAAACAAACGGAATTAAATAAATATTTGGGATACAGATATGAATTTTGAAGTTTTTTTAAATAGCAAGATGTTTCACGTGGTTGTACCCGCGCAAATTCTAATCTCGCTAAAATATTGGGATAAAAAGTTGTTAAGTGCTATTCCAGACTGTACTCTATCACAATGCCAAATTTCATCCAAATCCTTTGAGACGTTTAGTCGTGATTGAGGAACAAACATCTATACATCCAAACTTTCACATTTATAATACTAGTGAGGTGAGATGGTACGGAACTCTTCGTGCACAACTCCGACTCGAACTTTGGCCAGCTTTTCTTAACACTCGTTTACCACCAGCGAATAAATTAATATTTTCCCCTAACACAGCACACTTCACGTTGCATTCAAAGAAACCCCTCGTAACACCACAAGTTCACAACAAATTGTGGGAAAGCATAAGATTTCACATAAAAATGCGTGAGCATAAACGTATGTAAATTGCTTGTAATGTATTCTATTGTAGTTCGTTATTGCAGCACTAAGTATTTGTTGATTGCATAGTTTAGTGTATTTCCGCGGATGGTTGGTTAGGGTAAGCTTGCATGTTAGAGATAGCCTCCGGGTGTAGAGGTACGTCCTTGCCTTTTATAAGAGGAGATGTTCGAATACCGATTAGGGTAGATATTTGTGTGATGAACGCATATTTGTGTGATGAAGTTGTAGATGTTTGTATTTGTATGTTAAAATAGTAGATTGTTAAACTAGGGTCGGATGACATCAATTCCCATACGAGGTGTTTAGATTATTAGAGATATTGCTTGGTGGTAGGATCCCTTCTGGGTCCGCCTGGCTAGCGACCACCCTTTATATAAAGTCTGCCGCCAAATGTTACCGCTCCGGCGGTAATGTGTTCCGGCAATATTGTATAAAGAGCCAGTTCCTTCCTAAACCCGTGTGCTGTCATCTTCGACCTCATCGTCACTTACCATCAGGTGAGATTGAGGTCAAACGCGGGTTTAGTCACTTATAAAAAAAAAAAAAAAAAGATATAATCCGAGTATGAATTGATGTCATCCACCCGCGGGGAACACTCTACTTTTCATTTCGAATATAAGGAAAGTAAAAAAAAAACAATTTTCTTAAATATTTATTTAAAATTAATGGAAAAGTAGAACAATTCGTAAAGTTTAAAGTGACATTTTTGTTCACATATAAATCGGTGACATATTTCTATGTAGGTATAGATATCATTTTTTACATAAAACAACCCTATGTATTAAAATAATTATATACAATTAAGACAATTATATATTTATATATTTTTTTAATGATAGTGACAAAATATAGACAAATATATTTTTTTAAACTACTTCTTTTAACTTGACTTCTAAAATAAAAAAATAAAAAAAATCTAAATTTTTGACAGCTGGCTTCATAAGAAATGTATTAGTTCTATTTTTGAAATCCATTCCGGCCCTTGGTTCGGATTGAATTTGTATGAAACATTCCGACCCGCGGGTCGGATGAAGCATTTTCAGACCACTATTCGGCCACAAATTAGGATATTCAGAAGAAAAATAGGCTGATTATGGAATAAAAATAACGTAATGACACGATAATAATGTAATGAAAGTGAACGAATTTAAAATGGTCAGGCTCTAATAGTTTCATGCGAAAAACATGTTGCGAAATGTTATTACAAAATTCAAAAGGATCACGAGGTAAAAAACAGTCAAAAATGGAAATACGGGCACACTCCCTACGTTGAAAGGACGATTGATTTTCACTAACATAAATGCGACAGAAAAGTTCAGTAATATTGAGCTTGATTGTTGATTACAGAAGCTAATATTGCAAGTGTTTCTTACTTACTAGCCTTTTCTTTGAACGAATATATAAACACGTAATATTAAAATCTTACAACTATAATAGTATAAATTCATTCATTAAGTAAACTCACAAAAGCCTTTGAAGGAGCCGCAAGGATTTCGTTTTGCCAGTTTTCTGGAAATGCACCTGAATAGTTAAAAACAATAACTTGGAGGGAATAATAGAAGAGAATAGCCATCATACGAATTACAGTGGCTTTGTGGGTACCGCAGATGTGCCTTTAATCCCTTTGTTTATTTTTGTAACTACACTAAACAATAAAAATAGTAATTAAGTAGGTACTACCTTTTATAATATAAATGGCAAGCATGATCAATTATTACATAGTGGCCATGTGCATAGTTATATTTAATGATTACTATTGTTTTGATCAGATTTCACTTGTTTTAAATTAATTATTTCCACTTTCATTAATTGATTTATTTTAATTTTTAATGATACCTACTGTTTTTTTTGTCCTTCTTGAACCTCTCCCTCCCGAGGACTTGCATATAAAAGGAATATTTGCAACAACTTCTTTCGGTTTTACAAAAAAGTTTACAGTACCTGACATGAATCGGAGACTTGCTCTCAATTTCGAATAAAACGCTTCACATTTGAAGAGTTTTATTCGAAATTGAGAGAAACACTTAAAACATATACTTCGGAAATACTCTTAAACTGATAATCAAAGTCCTTAGGTCTCATATCACATGCCAAATGTACAAAAACTAGTATATATAATTAAGAAAGTATGTAAGTAAAAAGGCAAAAAAAAAATCCAAATTGCGAATGACGGCTTAGAGGCGTCTCTTTTAATCGTCGCGTGAGACGCCTAAGGACCGTCATAAAAAAAAATTATAGCCGCACCGGGCAGAAGTTTGTGAAAATGAGTGCCGCAACGAATCGGTTTAGTAAGTAAAAGTTATCTATGTTTGGTTGATGTTATTCACTGGTTGATACAATACTATTCAAGCGGAAAGAAAATATAATGATCACGACTAAGATAACAAAATTACTGCTTAAATTACTTTTCAGTTTATTTATATAGGGTTGCCTCATAAAAGTCAATAATATTTTAATAGCAGATTAAGAATGATGAATGGGTCTCAATCACTATAAAAAAATCATAAATTAAAATTTCAAAATTCTTCTAAGTGATCAAAATTTAAGTTTGATCTGTAGTTTATGACTACACAGCAAGTAATAAAAAACGTTTCTCATCTAATCATCTAATAATCATCATCTAATCTAATCTCTCATCTAATCTAATCTAATAAAGTGTAGATCAATCTTAAATTTTACTCACAGAGAAGAATTTTGAAATTTCAATTTTTGAAAAATACAAAAAAACTATTTTTTTTTTCGAAAATTCCGACCCACTCATTATTTATTTATTTATTTACCCTTTATTATACACAGAATATAAAAAAAAAACACAAATAAAAGAACTTATTATGTATAAAGGGCGGCCTTATCGCTTGGAAGCGATTTCTACCAGGCAACCCATCTGTTTCTCAACCCATTATTCCTTATCTGCTACTAAAATATAATTGACTATTATAAGCGGACCCTGTTTAATATACGGCATAACACATTCCTATTCTCAAGGATGTGTTACGTATGTAAGCATTTAGATTTTCGCAAAGTGACCTTACTAAAACATATATATAATTTCTCCCAACGAAATCGCTAGTGAAATGTTACATACATACATAAAATCTTGTATGTAACATCTATACCATGGCTAACATTGTATCCACTAAGAATTTTGTATAATTATACGCATAAGAACCACCTCTGGCGCCTCTTTGTTCAGCACCATGAAAAATCGTTTAATTTCACACTTTTTTGTTCACCCGCTCACTCATTCATTCAAAATGCTTGAAGAGTTTTATTATTGTATGCCTTGCGCGGTTATTAGCTATGTTAATTTGTTATAATCGTTGAGTTAAATATAACTTGTATTTGAAGTAATATAGGCATGAAATTTTTACTACGTTCGTTACATAATTGTGTGTAAAAATTGTAGATTATGTAAATAATATGCGTAGGCGCAGGGGGATTATATAACGGTGATAATTTGCATCGCTTCAATAGATAATAGATTTCCGCTAGGTAAACTTAATCAAGAGTTCAAGTTACTCGTAAGCTAGGTACTATAACTATCTCTTAGGACCTTTTCTGCTTAACTTCGTAGACAAAAATCATGATGTTAAACAGTCTACAGTGAGAATTATTCTTAGTATTGTTCTAACCAGATAAAAAAAACTGTTTAGTATTTCCGAAAATGACTACGGAAATACGGACAGACACACGTGGCCTTATAAAAGATGTAGAGGCGAATAATATCGTAATTTGACAGTTCGCAAACGTAAAACCGAAATGTCAGTGAAACTGCGGAATTGTTTCGCTCTCCTGATTGCTGTCAAAACGTGTCAGACGAGATGTTTTCGGTAATCGTTCTGACATTCAAATTATAAGAATTTTCTCGGCTATTATACGCACGAAGGTTGCTATAAATACTCGCGTTCTCCGAGCATAAACCTTAAGAGTGTAAAAAAGGAGTGATATTTTGCAAGTTCAATGTTGTGAAGATGAATTAATGTTTGCTATTCTCACGCACTGAAAAGGAAACTTAAATTTCGCAAAAATCGAGATATTAGGGAGTGAAGCTCCAGTAAACAGCTAATAAAAATACTCCTTATTACAAAGTCAACCATTTTCTACATTTTAAGTACCTTTACAGTTCCAATAGAATTTTAAATTGCAATTAAAAATTATATAAATTTTGAATGAGATTTTTTTTGTTTACCTGTATATTCTCACACAGTGTTCACACACGCACACAATGGACTCCCGCGCATCGCCGTGCGCGCGATCATACTTGTCAATGATCCAGACACACGGTTCACTTATCGATTTCGTACCTATATCGGTACGGGTCGGGGCATTACATAAGCTGAAGCGAGTACACAAAACGTTGAAGAGAAAATTTTGTATTAAAGCTAAATGAACACTTTATTTTAATAAAAATATCATTAAACCTAATATAATATACCCTAACCTAATATACTAGTAAAATAATTCAAAATAAAGAATGTGCTAATAAATAAGATAATGTTACAAGTACTATTCATAAATACTAGGGGTATTACAGTAAACTACTCTTCCAGTTTAATAAAAATGTTTTATCTGCGACGGCTAAGGATCTACCAATACCCTATAGGAAATCATGTCGACTTCTATCTCTATGATATACCTCGCGTTTCGGTTTTGCCTGAGCGCGGTTTTTAAAGCTTTTCTATTTTAAAATAACGAAAATACCTACTATTAGATTTAGGAAGAGTAATTACCACTATCTCTTCCAGTAGAAGAGACCATATTGATTCCTATGGCGGCTAACTGAAGATGAGATGGAAAAAAACACATTTAGCTACCTTTTTTTATTTATTGTAAGGATAGGACGTTTGTCTTCCATGCCACCTGATGGAAAGACCTATTAATACGATGCCACCTATTTAATAATACGATTGTTAATACAATCTCTTGAATCTCATCGTAAAATCGCTCAACCTTTCACCAAAGCCTCTTCACCTCGCAATAACAAATCTTAACAATAAAGATTTAGTCACGGTCCACGGAGCGCCGCGCCCTTCCGTCCGTCTGCTCTCCCATAACTCCTTATTGATAAAACATTTCGTAATTCTGTTACTTGAACACTGTATCGTTAATTGTAAGAAACCTCGACTTAGTTTGTCTTAGGGTGAAATAGTTTTTAAATATCTATACTAATATTTGTTGAAGAGTTTGTTTATATGAGTATATAGCTGAAGAGTTTGTTTTTTTCTTTGAACGCGCTAATCTCAGAAACTACAGGTGGGATTTGAAAAATTTGCATTTGATAGCCCAACTCTTAAGGAAGGTTATAGGCTATATTTTATCTCGAAATTCCCACGGGATCAAAAGTTACGCGGGTAAAACCGCGCGCGGTGGCTAGTGAAAATATACAATATCAGCCATGATTTTTGCAAATGACTGTTTTTCGGGTTCATAAGTTTTATTTTATCAATTGACCGTCCACAATTCTGCGCAGAACTGCTAGAAAGAGCCAAGTATTTATAACGTAAAAATGCAAAAATATATGTAATACTATTTTATAGCAAAACGAAAAGGTTAAATATCCGCAATTTATTGTGTTCCAGATAGGTGTTTATACATATACTAGAAAGGACATATACTACAAAGGATGTAAGTAACTTTTCTTTATTGATTTCGACCTTAATTTACGAATATCTATCAGGCTTTCAGATTTATGAAAAAATTTGCTGTGGGTTTTTTTGATACCTTTAAACTAATAGCTCTAAAATATCCAACGATATCTCAGTGATAGAATCTAAAAATACTTTTACGTGTCTGGAAATCGAGAGACCACCTGTATGTTGATATAGGAGTATGTGGGGATGTAACAGAATACTTTATTTATTGTTTTGAACTGTTCTTGTCATATAGGTACTTTAGAGTAAAATATACTTAAGTTTTCACGATTCATAATTTAAATAAAACTACGTTTTAACCGGATTAATCACGTCGACTGACCACGGGGTCTGCAAAGACACCGAAACGTCAAGTTAAAATGTAAAATATAAATTCATCATCATCATCATCATCATGTACACGACAATATACACGATTAATCCGGTTAAAAAGTAGTTTTATTTAAAAATATACTTCGTATTAAAAAATAGTAGGTATAGCATGAATTGCTTGTTTTTAGTTTCGTTTAAATATCAAAAAAGCTTAATAATTTCATTAACACCGTTCATGATATACAGAGTCCTATATATCTCGTTTTTAAAATCAATTCTAACTTCGTCAGTGGCCATGACCGCTGCCAAAGTTATCTGCCACGGTTATCAGATGCCCTCAGAATTAATTGTTAAGCCTTTTTGAACTTAGACAATACATTGTGTATAATATAATGGACTTCAATTTCGTTTATCGCACTTGAACCATTAATAAACTCAGTGAAGTGGAAAATAATTTCAAAATACTTAGTCTCTAAACAAGCAGCAGCAACTCGCGTAACTGAAACCCGCGGACCTCAAAACAATTTATTAATAAAATATAATTAAATAAAACCCGTAGATCTCAAAATAATTTCTTGACAAAATTCATATAAAAATAGCCTTTTCATAGCATAAATAAAGTTTTTAGCGCTAAGACAATTTTTAAGCGCAATTTTTGTAGTATGAAATTATTTACTTTCATATTTATAAATGAACAATAAGTTTTTTTAAATAAATTTGAAGTTGGAGCATGTTATGCTATACTTGTATTCCCTACATCTAAGAGAGCCAAAGCACTATGCCATATTGTTAATTTAGCTATTAAGCGTAGATAAGAAGTTTGTATTTGCTTTTTCTATGAGGGTGACATAATCTTATTAGATTAAACCATCTTTGAAAATAAAGAAAAAAAAATGTACAATAAGAGGTCATTATTTGTACAAATGTGCAAGCCCCTAATTTAGTACAAACCGAACCGAAGATGCACCTGTTTAGTAATTAATTTAAATGCAACCTACTAGGTTTTCGGAGCTTTCAAGGGTTTCAACCTAGCTATCGAACCTTCTTCTATTACTTAGGGGTAACTCTATACGATTAGGGAAACCATAATAAAGTGTGTTTACCAAAAACTTTCTAATAATAGGTTTTATACCCGAACGAAAGCTAGCAAAGCAATAACTTTCTATTTAGGGATAATGTAGAGTTTTGACTATATTTTTTGAAATAAGGAGAACAAATATGGTTTTTGAAACCAAAAAAAACATTTTTTTTTAAATTTTTTAAAAATGTGTGCAAAAGAACAATAAAACTTTTTCTATTTCTATTTCAAAATATATTTGTTGCTGAACAAAAATCAAAGAATCAAGTAAGGTTATAAAAATATCCCGCTCAGCAGGTAAGTTAACTGATGCTTTAAATCAAACAATTATCTTTCACATCCTAACTAACTTTAAAATTAACTCAAAACCTCTACTCTTAAAGCTTACGACATTAAACTTGCAGTGAGGAAGAGTGACAGAGCTAATACAGGATGATCAATGCATCCTGCTTACTCGTAACGAGTTCTCAATCAAAGTATAGTAATAAAATAAAATCACTATACCTACGTTTAACATAATCGTCAATTAGGTAATCTCTTTGAAGCTGTTAAGGATGCGCGAAGCCTCGTGTGTTTACTGCGGGGGTAGCGTCAGCAAAATGGGAGGAACATTATACTTAATTATTAGTTCGTTTCTTAGGAATATTACAAACAACATAACTGGTGTTTCACAAATTAGTTTATCATACAATCTTAAAATGTATGTAAACAAAATTGGTCCCGTTTTAAGTTTCAGCGTTGCCAAATAAATGGAGTTAGATTGGACTTAAATCAAATCAATTTAAGTTGAGGCAAGTAGGTAAAGCAAAATAGCTGGGCTAACTTTGTATATGCTCGTGGTAGCATTGATTTGAAATAAACGGACTTAGTTCTATTGCTGTAAGAAAATAATAAATAATTTAGTATTAAATTTAAAACGTTTTCAGTGTTTTGTTGTTATTTAAAATTCTTGCAACTATAATTCGATAAGTATATTTATGTTTCACATGTCACTAAACAATAGCTATACTAAACATCTAAATTGTTGATATATTTTTTTGTGCTTAAAACATAAATACATATATTCTCTGAAACGTTCACATTTATCATAAAATAATTTCAGATAATACAGACTTATTTGCTGACTCTACAGAGTAATTGAAACGGTAAGATTTTTACGTATTTATTATTGGCGGTGTTTCTTAAGCACTTGAATCCTTATGTTATTTATGGCCTCTTTAAATAGCGTTTCAGAGAAAGAATTTGTGGAATAAAGATCAAAATTGGGTTAATGATTAAGAATGTCCATACGTCGAGTTGTATCGTATTAATACATAATGTGAATTTATAATTCCTTATTAATTTTGTTTTGAATGAGATGTTTTTTTTTAGTTTTTAAGTTCAATTTGTTTGGGATTTAGTATTAATAATAATATAATTTTGTATATATATGTCTAATGTCTTCGATTTTTGTATATGTACTTATAATGTGTAGTTAATATAAGTTCTGTAATTTAATGTTTGCTTTTTGCTATTTGAATATTTAAAATAAGAATGCAGTTTGTAGGTATACTTTACATTCTTTAAATTTTTGGCTAAGTAACTACAAAGTATTTTTATAATCTATCTTAATGTATTCTGTACCTACTCCTCACTCCCAAAGGTTGCGGCTGAAAATCAGCGCCACAGTCAAGGCTGATGGCACTATGCTGAGCTGCGCCCATTTAGGCATTTTTAATATTGTATTTATTTCTTTGTTGATTAAGGTTTTGTTAGTTTTTCTTTTTTATGCCGAATAAATGTGTTTCTTTCTTTCTTTCTTCTTCCTTCTTTCTTTAGCACTACCGCTAAAAAAATAAAATCCCCCGACAATCACACCAACTACATGGCCCCAAACTAAGCATAGCTTGTGATATGGGATACCATGCAGCGAACTAGGGGGAACCTAGGATGTAAATACATATAAGTATAGATAAACGCTCAGACCCTGAACATTTTTTTTTCTTGTTCTGCGCGGGAATCAAACCCGCAACTACTGGCATCTGAGGCAGACAGGTTTTCTCCATCGCCAAAGTGGTCGTCAAGGATAAGTAAAGATGAGTTTCAAATTAAAATGACTACCGCCACTTCAGATGGTTAATCTTTTGAGCAAAACAGCAACAAATTCAATTTACATAGCTTTTAAATTAACTTTAGAAACGGTATATTTAACATGATTTTTTATTTATATTGAGTTCTCGATATTTCGGCACTGTGACAAGTGCCATGATCACGACGGAATATAAATTATTAGTAGCAAAGAACTAGGTTTAATCCGTACCATATCGGCCTAGAATTATCCTACCAGGCATAGATAGAGGCAATGGGCAACTATCTGTCATGAAAGACTGTTGCCAGATATCATCGCTTTTAGGATTAAGTTTTACAGTCATATTTGACAATTCAGTTCCTTTCTCTCCAATTATCAACTTCATCAACAATCTTTTTTAGTTGAGAAAGAGATCGAACTTAGATACAGTCTACAGTAATATCGCATATCGTTGCCTAGCACTAAGTCGGGTTAATTGACAAAAAACTCATTATCTCGAAACATTACATAATCTCTAAAACCCATCTCAAGTACCTATAAGATTAGATATCGTAAACAAATGAAGAAAAACAAACAAATCTAAGTATTTCCAAACTTCCTAATTATACCGACCACCCATTACAACCAAATTCTTCATTTTAAACCACCCACAATCAATCCCTATACTCATTCAATTAAGTCCTAGTTATTATCATTTACATAGTATCAAAATAATTTAAGCATCCTTTAGGCTGTTTCTTTTTTTATTTACTTCCAAGAAGTCCTAAAAATAAAAAATAATTTTTTTACCAAAGAAGTTTTAAATCCACTTTATTTATATCCAAGGAATCCAAAAACAAAACTATTTTTACCAAAGAGGTTTTACATCCTTTCACCTCATTTACGTCCAAAAATTCCAAAAACCAAACTATTTTTTACGAAAGAGGTTTTAAATCCTTTAACCTCATTACTATCTGAAAACAAACGGCTTTCAACCCAAGAATGTTGCATTGACACCTCGTCAACATACTCCTTGAGACAATGCATACCGGTGCAGTGCATTCTCCGGGTGTTTACGTGAAAAAACTGGCTAAGAGCGAGCCGGACTCGTGCGAGAAGGGTTCCGTCTCGCAAGTCAAATAAGACACTGATACTTAAAGGACAACTAGCTGTTTCACCCGAGACAATGTAGCCGATAGAAAGTGGAATATCGGGATTGAAAGTAATAATAATAATAATAAATACTCTTTATTGCCAAATAAAATACAATTTTACAATAAGGTACTATAAATAATAAATATATTGACAATGTGGCGGCCTTATCGCTACAAGCGATTTCTACCAGGCAACCAAAAGTACCCTGCCTATGTGCTATTCCAGACGTTCTATCAACTATCACTATGGCAAATGTAATACAAATCCGTTGTGCCGTTCTGTTGTGATTGAGGGACATACATTCATCAAAACTTTGGTATTTATAATATTAGTATTTCCATTATAAGATACAAAAGTACTAAGAGTGAAGTCGTCGTAGCGCCGTGGTTAATGTGTGTTTCATACGATATCACATGTTGAGCAACGTTCAGCGCGGTCGGTACTTGGATGGTTGACCGCCGACCATTCATTTCTCACGACGACTTCCGTGCTTCGGAGGGCACGTTAAGCAGTCGGTCCTGGATGCTGTATATAGTGATCGTTAGGGTTTGTCAGAAGCCATTTCGACGCCCTGAAAATTCTGGCATCCACCACCCAGCACTGGACCAGCTTGGTGGATTATGGGCTATACCTCCTCGTCAGCTAAGGGAGAGACTCATGCCCTGCAGTGGGCTCATTACAAAGAGTTGTGATGATGATGATGATGATGAAAAAAAAATTAGATAAGCACTTGCTTTAATATGAAAACAGTACCATCTAGTTACTACGAATACTGCTGTGTATCTTTTCTGTGGGAGCCTCTCTAATTTTTTTTGTATTTTTTGTTACAGCAGCTACAGAAATACATCATCTATGAAAATTTCAACTGTCTAACTATCACGGTGCATGAGAAACAGCCTGGTGACAGACCGACGGACAACGGAGCCTTCATAATAGTGTCCCGTTTCACCCTTTGCGTGCGGAACCCTAAAAATGACATTAACATACCGACGCGGGCGGCATGCGGAGATGCCTGATGGATGGAGAGCTACAGTGCTGATCGGGTTACTGAGATCTGGTATTCAGGAGAGAATCTCGTGCAAGATATTATCTAGTGATTTAATTGCTCTATGTAAGATATGTTTTTTTATCAGTAAGGGGCTGCAGTTAGTGATTCGATTTACCAAAAAAGTGAATTTATGTCTGTTTGTTTCTGATTAAAACCATAAATAAATAACTATTATACTTCGCTTAACTAACTTTGATTTCAATCGAGTAGGTTAAAATCATTTTATGTTGAATGTCCAAAAGATAAGAGATAATTTACTTGAAGAGTAAAGTTTTGTAGAGGGTAACTTTACTGTAGTAGATCTAGACAGGAGACTTATGTATTATTACTGTATTTTTTTTATTGTACATAAATTTTAATGTTTGATTACTAATAAAAGTATCTTAATAGGCACATTAGCTACCGCGCGCGGTTTTACCCGCGTAACTTTTGATCCCGTGGGAATTTCGGAATATAATATAGCCTATAACATCCTTAAGAGTTGCGCTATCAAATGCAAAAAGAATTTTTCAAATCCCACTTGTAGTTTCTGAGATTAGCACGTTCAAACAAACAAACAAAAAAACAAACTCTTCAGCTTTATATATTAGTATAGATTTGTTAGTCTCTAACGATACTAAATTTGGCAACAAAATATTAGACCTTGCGTTGAAGTCTAAAGTATTGCTTCGCCATAAAGAAGCTAACTTATTGTGTCGTGGCTATGGTTAGATCAGAAGAAAATGATCTATGTGATACTATGGCCACTTGTTAGGTATATTCGTCTTGGAAAGATATTTAGGAACATAATACAATTTTTTTAGGCTAGCTAGTATTTGCACGTAAAAAACCTTATTTTATTAATCAGTAGAAAATGATTACTTTATCTTGGTCGTCTGGGGCTATTATAAATTTAAATAGAAAAGTAGATTTTATGATCTAAGGGCATAATTTCATTAAACATTCTAAGCAAGCGTTTAACATACTAAGCAAGACATTATAATATCATAGCCAGTTAAAAGTTATATTTGGGAAGTTTTAATTATTTTTATAGGTAATAAATACCATAAGACCTGGCATCTTTATATTGGTTAATTAAGACGTTAAAGTAAAGACAAAGCTGAAAGGCTGTAAAGTCTGTTCACTGTGTTTTACTCAATATGAGGAAGGAAATAAATTATTAATATTTATTATAGTCTAGGAGGCTATAGCTGTGGTCTTATTATGGTTTTGGCTTAATGAAGAAACTTATGTAGGAAAAACGTCATTACATACCTCCTTACTTTGATAAAAGTTTAATAAAAATCATTATTATACAATTCATAATTCATTTCTTCCATGCTGGACTGGGAGTGAAAGAAAAACATAGAATGTGCCAGCTGCTTCTGTTCCCGGGCATACCGTAAAAGTCAGTTATGGGACAGAGGTTTTATTGACAGTTTTGCGGGCGATAGGCTGACCCCCTGTCACTGCAATAGTCTCTCTCTATCATTACAATACCTCTAAATTTGTCAAACGAGACCTTAGATGGTTTCATAGCCTCTGGTGTATCCGTAAGGGATACAGGCGTGAAGTTATGTATGTATGCAAAAATCATTAAGTATACTTTTTAGCATTGCCTCAGTCTTAAATAACTTTATACTTTTAATTTGAGACACTGCCTTTGCTTGTTTGCTTTACGTTAAATACTTGATGTAAAAACTTGAGTGAGACTTGAAACATAAAGAGATACTGCTAGATTTAAAATTAAATAATTATGGCTTATCTAAATAAAATCATTTTCTACATTGTCAATGGAGGTAGAAGTGAAGAAGAGGTAGAGTTAGAGCCCCTCCAGATTTGATTTCATCGTACACGTTGCCTAGGTATTGTCTTCCCAGAACTACACCATTTAAATTGTACTGTAAAACAAACTTAATTCACTTTACTCTTACAATGAAAATTATAATAAAGCGCATGACTTGCAGACTCCAAGATTCTACAGATATCTTCAGAAACAGCTTACAAACTATTATGTTTCGATATTACATTTCTTATCAGTATTTATCTAAAATGGCGGTTTTTGCCTTGTGGCGACTGGCAACACTGCTCTCCGTATGTATGGAAACGTTATAAACGTTACAAGACAGTTTGTGGCCGTATTGTGGTTACTATGAATAGGCAAAATGGAGGCTTTACAAATGCTTTGTGAGGCTCTAAGCGTTTTGTTTCTATGATAAGGTTGCGCTTTAAGTAAAACTTAACGGAATGTTGACTTTTTACGTCTTATGAAGTAAAGAACTATAATAATAAAGTGGTAATAATAAAGGAATCTATACTAATATATAAAGCTGAAGAGTTTGTTTGTTTGAACGCGCTAATCTCAAAAACTACAAGTGGGATTTGAAAAATTCTTTTTGCATTTGATAGCCCAACTTTTGAGGAAGGTTATAGGCTATATTTTATCCCGATATTCTTACGGGATCAAAAGTTACGCGGGATAAACCGCGCGCGGTGGCTAGTTTTCTGATATTTCACTATTTGTTATTATTTATATGTTTTTTAATGTTAACTGGGTTATTGGCTAGTTATGTTCGATTGATATCATGCAATTTGATGCGTTTTGTTGTAATCTTTATTATTTACTTAATTATATCTTGTCGTGCAAATTAATTTTCTTGCTTACTACCGCGTTCTTTATTACTTCCTTGGCTAGTTATTTTGATACATATCTACTATAATATCAAACAGTTACGCAATTAAAGAACTATTACTCAAAAAGAGACGGAAGAAAGGCAACGTTTTAAACAAGCACGTTTTAATACATTAAGTACATAGCCATACAATGATCCATTCAAAATTTGACTTCATTCGCATGATGTTGAAATCCACTTATTTACGATTCACGCTCTACATACGTCTTAAGAACCACCAAAATGTATACAGGAAACTGTACAACATAATCTGTGGCCCTCCTTCTTATTTCAAGTATCATGATTTCTCAACGACTGCCAATCCTTCATCGTAAACCGTTTGACAGATGCGCGCGCACGTATTAAACCAATATAAAACGAATTCGGCGCGCGTGGGGCGTGACATGTGTCACGGGAAGTGACGGTAGGTAAACATGACCGACTACTATTAACATATTTTAAGTTGGGTAATGTAGGAAGCTGCGACTTAACTTTGTTATTGAGCATTTAAGATTAACTGTTGCATAACTTGACATGGATTTGCAGTATGTACTTATTAATACTTAGTTTATTAATAAATTACACAATATTGTCTTAAAATTTGATGATTCAATATCTTTAGTAAAACACCTTAACTGAATTTATTTCTTAACGTGACATTGGCTCGTGACACCGAAACCTCCACTTAAAATGTTAAATATAATTATTCGCTATAAATCCAGTAAAAATAGTGTTTTTTTTTTAATTTCTGACACGTAACTATGTAGCGCCGAATCAACCTTGAATTGTGGAGACCACGCTGTGGAAATATCATATACAGGATAGGATACACCTTATGAAGTAAGTCACTCGAAAGAAAAATAAAAAAGTCGGTAGCTTTATTTTCAACCGACTTCCAAAAAAGGAGGAGCATCTCAATTCGTCTGTATGTTTTTTTTTGTGTCTTTGTTACACGATATTTCAGACAATTATGAATCGATTTTAAAAATTCTTAATTTGTATGATAGAACATACTTCATAGTTGGATCCATATAAATTTCATCGAAATCGGTTGCGTACTTCAATGAAAATTTCAAATTTTTGAAACAATAAAAAACTTATAACGACGACCGGTTGGTGTAGTGGTAACGTACATTGCCTTCTATGCCAGAGGTCCTGGGTTCGAATCCCGGCGGCGGTGGATATCGGTGTGATGAACACAGATGTTTATTTAAGTTTATTCTAATAAAAAATATGTATTTATTCAATATGTATGTTTATACATATATTTCTTAAGTATATCAGTCATCTAGTATCCATAACACAAGTTCTTTAAGAAACTTAATTTGGGCTAAATAATGTTGTGTGAGTGTCAGAAATATTTATTTATTATTTATAATATAATATGTATAATTTTGGTATAATTTCGGAGGATGTTTAAATGGATGACATTATTAGTCGGCCAAAGTGGTGACGTGAAGTCGGTTTTTTTAATGCTCTGCATTCGTTGATTATTAAAATATACATACTTATAAGGGATAACAGCATTAAACAACATTAGGGATAACATTTTGAAGCATTCACTTACATAACTAAAGGTAATGGCAAGGCTTTATAAACCTGCGAATGGAAATAAGAATTTGATTTAGAATTTGTAATCATTTTCTTATATTATTTGACATTAAACCGATAGCGCTTTTGACAACTTTAATTTGCGTACAACTTACTTATCGAGGCCATAAATAAATCAATAATTCTCGAAAGCAAATACCTACTTGGAAATAACTGTTTCCTCTATAAGATAAGTGTGACTTTTAAAAGATTAAAATGACATTTAGTAGTTAATCAATTATGCAAAATTAAAATATAACACTTATTTTAAATAATGTTTTTAAGTTTTTGCATTTAAAATGCTCAATTATTCTTAAATAAATGAAAAATGTGATAAATAAAAATTACCAAAGCTATACCATAAGATGGGGCTACGTTAGCAATATAACGTAAAAACAAAAATGTGGTAAGTAATTTCGAGGCGTACCGCCAGGCCCCGGTAGCTCAGTGGAAGAGCACTCGTCCGGCAAACGAGAGATCCCAGGTTCGAATCCTGGTCGTTTTTATTTATCACATTTTTCATTTATTTAACACTTAGTTGCTACACGTACTAAAATGTAGTAGGAAAAGGAAAATGGGAATTAGTAGGACTTTTATCAAAACAGTAAGTTTCTAGTACATTGTGTGATTGAGTAATAACACTCGTTTAAACATATTATTTATTACATTCTATTGCAACATAAGTAAATATGTAGTATCATAATATAATATGTATTTTAGTTTATTTTTAATTTAGTCTGTCACAAAATATAATACCTATTTCATGCTAAGCAATAATTTATGATCGGATTTAGATATGGATTTAGAGCAACAGCGCCACATTTTATTCACAGCTCTTAAACACCCAGTAAAAAAAATTAAAGTTTTTAAAAAATAATATTTTATAGACTGATCGCACTGCAGAAGTTATAAATCGTCTATAAAACTGCGACAGAACTTTATCGAATCGTTTGTTAACGAATGTTCGTATAGTATGGAGACGGTTTTTAAGAAAAAAATGAAATCTATCCATTGCCGCACGGCCAGCTTAAATAAATGTGTGCCTTGTTAATTTTGAATGTTTGTAAACATGTTGTACTCATAAATATCTGTAAAATAAAAAATTACAATGTTACTCAAAACTTGCAACCGACTCCATACTATACGAGCATTCGTAAACATTCGTTAACTTACGATTCGATAAAATTGTGTGATCGCACTGCTGAATAGTTTGAAAATAAAAAAAATTGGTTTGTAGAATAAGACGATGTCTTTCCGCTGACCCTATATTGTTTGATAAGAGTGTTTATTTAAAATGAACCTGCCTAAGATTAACGAACGTTACACAGAAGTTCCTAGAGTTGAAACAAAGGTTTCTGAATACAATTTAAACATTCTTAATCTAATTTTATTAATATATACACCATATCATCATCATCATCATCATCATCACAACTCTTTGTAATGAGCCCACTGCAGGGCATGAGTCTCTCCCCTGGGTGAAGAGGAGGTATAGGCCATAATCCACCAAGCTGACCCAGTGCTGGGTGGTGGATGCCAGAATTTTTAGGGCGCCTAGATGGCTTCTGACAAACCCTAACGACTACTGTATACAAGTATACAGCACCCGGGACCGACTGCTTAACGTGCCCTCCGAAGCACGGAAGTCGTCGTGAGAAATGAATGGTTGGCGGTCACCCATCCAAGTACCGACCCCGCCGAACGTTGCTTAACCTGTGATATCGTATGATACACACAGTAACCACGGCGCCACGATGACTTCATCACCATATCATCTCTACCCAGTATTTTTAAATCCTCTGAAGTAATGTGTCGCATCGTTTGAGGAAACAAACCCTATTGATTCCAGCATTTCCAGCTTCATCCTTTTTTTTTTTAAAGTATTACCTACATAATTAAAAGAACATAGTTAGACTCCGAATAAATTTAGGAACCACAAAGATATCAAATTTTGCCTAGTGTAGTACATACATAACTTCACGCCTGTATCCCGTATGAGAGAACACCAGAGATAATAAAACCATCTGATGTCACGTTTGACAAATTTGGAGTCATTGTAATAGTGGAGAGAGACTATTGCAGTGACAGGGGGTCAGCCTATCGCCCACAGAAAACCTTACTGACTTTTACAGTATGCCCGGGAACAGAAGCAGCTGGCACATTCTATGTTTTTATTTCGCTCCCAGTCCAGCATAGAAGTAAGCCTAGTAGTGTAGTATCGAATACGCTTAATTGAAGTTTTTTTGCTAAATATCGTTGTGTTGCTTTTTGAAGATACATGCTGAGCTCTCAGAAAGCCTTATATTTGAGATAAACAGCTAATTAATTATTCGGTTCCTTCCTTCACCTACATGCAGAAAAACTATTACCATTGCCATCTTCATCCAAAACGTCACACGTGTTCAATAAAAAAAAAAAACTTTGTAAAAAATTCAAGAGAGTTATCAGTAAGCTGCTACAGTTCGATATCTTGCCTTCCCCAAAAGGCAGAGGATAATAAAAAAGGAAAAAAAACCCCGCTCTTTTCTTGTTCAATCATTCAATAATGGTTGAACAAATTTAACTCCAACCTTGACGGTCTAAAGACTCGTTGAGTACCTCCGAATAAACAAACAGAAGTATGTGTTCATGTCTTTCTGTTAAGTCGCAATGTTTACTTAGAAGCCTTGAGCCACTTCCGCGCAAGTAAGCATTAAGTAAACTAAGCCGCTTTTAACTAGGAGCCTAATGTTTTTCGTGAGTTCTTAAGTAGAAAGTGAAACTTAATTTGTGTTTGGTCACGTTAGTACTAACTTACAGGTGTTGGGTAACTTGTGGCAACTGTCTTTTGTAAGTAAATAAATTAATGAATATATAGAGACTAGCAGTGTATTGGGTAACTTAGCTGTAGTTGCGCGACGATAGAAATAATTTGCTTAGGTACTAAAATGAATTTTTATTTAAAAGATGGCAACACAGGGACTCAAAAGTCTTGCGTAGGTAGATGAACTGATGACAGTATAATTATATTAGTTGTACACAGTATACCTACTACCATATTAAACTCAAATGTATATTTTAATTATTTTTTAGGCAATCGCTAAATTAATTAATTAAGCTTCAAAGCATTTCATGGCCACACTATGTAAGTTTTGTGTTCAAGTATTACTTATCTAAAAATTAATTGTAAATAATCAACGAACGCAGAGTATTAAAAAACCGACTTCACGTCAACACTTTGGCCGACTAATAATGTCATCCACGTAAACATTCTCCGAAATCATACATATTGTTTCAAAAATTTTAAATTTTCAATGAAGTACCCAACCGATTTCGATGAAATTTATATCGGACCAATTATAAAGACTCTATCATATGAATTAAGATTTTTTTAAATCGATTCATAATTGTCTGAGATATCGTGTAACAAAGAAACAAAAAAAAACATACAGACGAATTGAGAACCTCCTCCTTTTTTGCAAGTCGGTTGTAAAAACTCTGAGTGTTAAAGGTGATAGCTTAATCGTGAGTGTATAACGCCATAAAATACGCAATAAAATTAATTTGAATAATATTTCGTAAATAACAAACCTGAGACACGTAATTTTATAGATATCTCTATCGGCAGTATTAAAATTTATGACAACACATAAATGTCACTACATTGACATTTAACTGTGATTTATAACTATAAAACTACATATCATATACTTAATATAGGCTTGCGATATGTGGTATAGAATAATCAACGAATGCAGAGCATTTAAAAAACCGACTTCACGGCAAAACGTCGGCTTAGTTATAATGTCGTCAACGTAGACATTTTCCGAAATCATACATATTCTTTCAAAAAAATTTAATTTTCAAAAAGTAATAAACCGATTTCAATGAAATATACATATGGGATCAACTATGAAGTATCATCTATCATATGAAATAAGAATTTTTAAAATCGATTCATAATTGTCCGAAATATCGTGTAACAAAGACACAAAATAATACAGATGAATTGAGAACCTCCTCCTTTTTGGAAGTCGGTTGAAAATGGAAAAACATAAAGTTAGAGAACGAAAGCGAAATTGAAATGCATAGACTAATGCAGATGCAATTAATTAAAACTGCCAACAAATAGCAACATGGTTAATCTATGGCCATTTTATCATCTGAACCAATATTGAACTTAAAAAAAAACTCAAGAGAAAGCTAGTTTCGCCTAACGAGACCATATAATTTGCCTAAATCCATATCAAGATATTCCACATACAAAACAAACACGACCAGCCAATAAAAAGGAAACTGGCAAACTTTATCCTAAACAAGATATCAATGCCATATAGTTCAGGTATGCGCGTGGGCAAGTTTACGACGGTGTGGACCACACGTGGCTGCGTAGGCGCACGCCGACTGTCCAATGTGTTGTAGAGTACAATCAAACGCAGAAGATAAGATTTTATTAATTGTTTTAGGCTTAGAATGGTCTCTATTGAATTAACAATCAGAATGAAATATAACACTTTAACCGGACTTATCGCGTATAATTAAATTTTAAAACTCGACGTTTCGGTGTCTTTGCAGACCCCGTGGTCACGCTACTCTTTAGGTAATATTGACAATAAGAAGTTTTCGTAGTTTGTCTTCGGTGGAAACGGTAATATATATTTTATTACATACATACATAATACATACATAACTTCACGCCTGTATCCCTTATGGGGTAGGCAGAACACCAGTGGTTATAAGACCATCTGATGTCACGTTTGACAAATGAGGTATTATAATGATGGAGAGAGGCTATTGCACTGACAGGGGGTCAGCCTATCGCCCACAAAAATGCCAATAAAACCTCTGTCCCTTAACTGACTTTTACTCCCAGTCCAGCATGGAAGTATATAATATATTTTATAATTAGGTTTAAAGTAAAACAAGATATTAACACGGCTTTATAGGGTTGAAGTTTAACGTTAAGTTAAATAAATGAAAAATGAGATAAATAAAAATTACCCGACCATATTTTATTTATCACATTTTTCATTTATTTAAGAATAATTGAGCATTTTAAATGCAAAAAACTTAAAAACATTATTATAACGTTAAGTTGTTGAAGTTCAAGTATTTCAAATCGATATTGTCACCAATTTTGTTGACGAAAACAGTGATTAAGGAGCTCGTAGGTAATGTGTCGTGATGATTTGCAGTGAGCCTCAAAAACTGCTCAGACTAGTTCAAACCAGATCAAAATCAGTTTCGTACTTCCGAAGATTATCCCGAACATACATACTTGTATTGTAGGTGTATCAACGTTTAGGAAACCTTCCTATAGGGATTAAGTAAGCAAGAGACTATTCACTAAAAACTTTAGTTAATTGGTAACCGTGGGTGAACAATTGTGTCATATTCTAGAACTCGATAAAAAATTTGTTTTGGTTGCACCTCAGTGTTAAAAAGTAAACTATTTAAACTAAATAAATTACCCCGTATGACAAGCTAACCAGTACACAACGATAAAATAATAACATAGTTCTCTTCACACGTATACGGTATACATCGATCGAAGATAAGTGTGTTATGTTGTGACGCATTTGGAAAATATGTTGTCTGTTACAGATAAATCTCGTTTGTTTCGACGCTGACTGTTACAGTTTTAATGGAAAGGGAAATTTTACTCCTAAGCAAATCGACAAAAATTTAGAGAAATTGCTAGTAAAACTTTTCAAGCCGAAATAATTGACTAACCATGTACGCGTACCGTCAACCTTATACGCCATCAGAGCAACCACGACCACTCTGTCAAGAGTGTACGACGAAGAAGAAGAAGAAGCGTTTGATTATTCAATTCACTAGAGTCAAAAGAAATGTGATGCATTACATAAACTATGAAACTGTTTTGACCTCCACTTCAGTTACCATCAGGTGTGATAAATTTCAAACGCCGGTTTAGTCACTGATATATAAAAAGCACCATGAAACAGAAACGAATGGTAATAATAACAATGCTCTCAGGTAAAATCAAAAGGTTTTTCCTTTGACTTATTCTGCTCATGCTTAGGTTCGTATCATGAAACTTTACACAGACTTAAATAGTTCTTAAGTACCCATACATTTTGACAGTTCTCTCCGGAGAATTGAGAGAGAATCTTGCTTGAGAATTATCAACTTTCGGAAAGCAGTTATCGGCTTTTCGTTATTAAAGAAAACAGGCCTTAGAAACTAATTTCATTTTGTACTTTCAAAGTTCAAAACATGTAGTCACTACATGTTTTTGTGACCGTTGTCAATAAACTTATTATTTTTTATATAAAGTAATGATATACTAAAATGGCACAGTTACATATTTATCGTTTAGTTTTAGTCTATATCACTAGTTAAAAGTTTTGGATTTTTGTCAAGTGTTATCGTAGCCCTGGTCCTGGCCAATGATAACTTACAAAATATCATTGTAGTGTATAAGTTTTACGATACAATACAGAAAAATTAAATGCTGAGCTCTAGATATAATGTACCAAATTATGCCGTTAAAAGTTTTCTATGCGTAACAACTTTTTACCATTATCGACTCTCATTTTCAAAGTGAATAAACGCTCATTAATTTGGCACCAAACTTGGCGTACATACCTTATTTGAGCAGAAAGTTTAACTAAAGAACCATAAAGCTAAAGAAAGTCCACTTTCTCATAAAACCAACAAATTGGTGACAATTTTCTCGCTAACGACACTCTCGCGCCACTCGTAAAGCTTATATAACTGTTAACAACACATTTCACAAATCACATCAAAAAGAGAAATAACTCATAAAAAATGTTGTTTTAATTAAATTCCGTATTAAGTTATAAATAATAGTATGTTAACGTTTATTTCTTTACATTAGAGCAATCAAGTTATGCATTTGTAATAAATATTCATCATGGATTATCATAAATTTACAAAAAGTTATACGACAGCATGAGAGCCTCCATGACAGATTATTGAGATTAAAATTTAAATGAAGTAAGATCAACTCTTACCCTGTCTTAGACTGTAGAATAAAATGAACCTTATTGTGTGCTAATTCAGTTGTTAAAAGGTTGAAATTCCTGAATCTAGGTTGTTTGTCTAAATCACTAGTTTTAGGCGAAGTAAGATGATTTAATGCTTGCTCTAAGTTATTAGTTAGGTTCAGGAATTTCATTTTTAATACAGTTTTGATGAATGCATTGATTCGTTTTTGATAGTTGATAGCCCTTGCTTAGAAAATATGTAGAGTTTTTCTTGTAGTTTTAGTTTAAGTGATTAGTGTTTGGTACAAGGCCTCTCAAGATCACAACTAATTCTACTGACGTTCATACAAAAACAAAACTAAAGCAAACATTACTTTTCGTGATTGACTAAAAGGAAAGATTTAAGATAATGGCAACTTTAGACTTAATAACAGAGCTGTAGAGTTTATTATTGTACGTAAAGCTTAAGAATTCGGGAAGGTTATATTTTATCAAATAAATTGAAAAGTATTGGGAGCTATTTTGTAAAAGGCTATTACTTGAAAATGCTATTAAAAATGAAAGTATACCTCTAAACTATAAAATCGACCATAAACCTCCCAACAGTCATGATGACTGGATAAATTCTTAATAAGGTCTTATTTATAGAGGCTCATAAAAACGGAGGTCCTGTCAAGAAAGATAAAATCGATATAGTTTTAATTGGGAAGCTAAAAGCATTAACTATGACTATTAATTAGAGAGCGAAGACTGGTTAGTATCGATATAGTTGTTAAAAAAAGTGCTTCTCGATATAATGTGGTTATTTTTAACATGAGCGTAACAGGTACTGGATTTAAAAATAAAAGCGGCAACTAATTTACTACAATCGTAATCGTTGAGCGAAGTCGTTGTGACGCCGCCATGGTTACTGTGTGTATCATACGATATCACAGCTTAAGTAACATTCAGCTCGGTCGGTACTTGAATGGGTGACCGCCGATCATTCATTTCTCACGACGACTTCCGTGCTTCGGAAGGCACTTTAAGCAATCGGTCCTGGGTGCTGTATAGTTGTATACAGTGGTCGTTAGGGTTTGTCAGAAACCATTTCGGCGCCCTGAAAATTCTGGCTTCCACCACCAAGCACTGGGCCAGCCTGGTGGATTATGGCCTATACCTCTTCGTCAGCTAGGGGAGAGACTCATGCCCTGCAGTGGGCTCGTTACAAAGAGTAAATGTAAGTAAAAGGGTTTTCAAAAAAATCCAAGCTCTAGCCATCTCAGGTTGATTTTCTAATCACATTTTATTTTAAATACGATTTTATATTTCATCATCACCATGACAACTCAGTGTAATAAGCCCACTGCAGGGCTATGACTCTCTCTCCTGGGTGACGAGGAGGGTTAGGCCGTAATCCACCAAGCTGGCCCAGTGCTGGTTGGCATATGTCAGAAATTTAATGGTGCAGAAATGGCTTGTGACAAAAATCTAACGACTACTATATACAAGTAAACAGCATCCGCGACCAACTGCTTAACGTACCCTCCGAAGCACGGAAGTCGTCGTGAGAAATAAATGGTCGGCGGTCACCCATCCTAATACCGACCGCGCCGTACGTCACTTAACCTGCGATATCGCATGCACAGTAACCACGGCACCACAACGACTTCAATTTTATATTTATGATTCTCAAATGGGGATGAAGTACGAGGGAACCAAGTCAAAAAAAAGCATTAATTAGCAGCCACCGCCCCTAAAAGTATAAAACTGGAAAATTTAATTAGTGTAAATAGCAGGGTATCTACTGCAGCCTCGGCTTTGAAGTCAATATAACATTAGCTCACCCATCTCCATTTAATATAATCTATGGTTAAGTAAAACTGAACATTGAACAACTGAAGAATTCTGTCCTGTCCTCACTAAATCATCATCATCGCATTTTCCCGTTTACAACAAACTATTTTCTTACCATTATCATCATCTTTCATACCAACCTAACTAAAAGCGACATCTAATGTCATTCAAGTATGAAGATTAACCGAATTCAATACGGCATCTAATGTCATTGAAGTATGAAGATTATTCCGCCGCGTTCCTAGATACCGCTATCAATAATTGTGATCGAGAATTCCAGAGCTGATGAAATATTTGCGCTATTCTAATGTTTCCCGGTGCAGGCGCCGATCGAGTTGCCATCTTCGAACAATGAGTATCGGTGTGCCGGAGTGGGTTAGTGGTGAGAAGGTGTACAGTTAGTTTGAAATGGCAGGTTATTATGATACTAAATACAGGCCAAAACCGCAAGGGAATGAACTTTGTAAACTAATGATAGTTATCGACTCAACGTTCTGATGTCATAAGGTTTAATTTCCACTTCAACAGCATTTTGCGAAAAAAACATTAAAGGCAAGTAAAACTAATAATTTGTCATATTCATTTTATTAATATTTGTGAGTAGGTATCTTAAAATGGATAGTGTACCAAGAGTGAAGCTCAAAATACTAACCTTTTATAACAATAATTTTCACATTTTGTCAAAATAAGCTAGTATCTTTGTATTACCTCTCCGTCAAATAAATACAAAAACCCGTTGATATTTTTTGTTTACTTCGTGATGACTCTATTGTATGCAGTAAAGGTTTCATTTTCAACTGACTTCCTTAAAATAGGTAAGCATGACTACGGATGCTGTCAGAACTTTGAAGGACATGACAATAAACTTAGCATTCTATTTCAGGTCTACTCTCTGAGGCTCTACTTACACGTACCATAGACAACTATGAATTAATTGTTCGGTATCTCTTGTATCAGTTCCCATGTGTACAATGCGATAGTTGTAGTTAGAACCGGGTCATGATTCGAGTCTTGTAAACTGTTATTTCAAGCAAGGTTAAACGAATAATCTGTGGGTAAAAAGCATTTTGTTAAGAGATCTGTTAAGGTCGTAGCTGGAGTACATAGAATGTTAACGGAGCATAACATAGCTTAAATGATGGTATTTGACGAAAAGCGATGGTAGGGTATCTGTTTGCCATCGGGTTAACTTGGTTAAGTGACATTTTATAAAACGCTTAGCCAAGAGGAGTATGTATTAGCAAAAAGATTTGTGCCAGGAATCAGGTCTTTACATTTGACAATTGACAAGCCTTTTAATAAGCCTGAGTATAAAGACAATAAAAAAAAGCCGATTAAAACGAAGAATGACTTATATCATTTACGAGACAACTTTTTGTATCCCCTTCTTGCAACGATGAGACATATTTTATCTGCGAATAGTCGATAAAATCAGGGCAGAAAATATCCGTGCTACCCGCAGTTAATTACAGCAACAGCTTACTATCAGATATCGCCCATGTTGCTCCAATTAGTGCAACATTGCCTCCACGCAACCAGCCAGGGACTACATTGTACAAGAACAAACATCTAGGATTAACTAGAAAAAAGCTTTAAGCAGACTTATTAATAAGTAATGAGAAGTTTATTTATACTGTATTATATAGGGTGACTGGTGGGTTACTTTCGAAATTCCAGGACGTGATAGTTTAAGATCATACATGAAGAGAAAAAATAAATAAAAACTAAATGTTAATTATTTACTGAGTAAACTTCTCCGAAAGTTAAAGAATTCATAACGCAACGCATGGTTACATTAGCGTTATACAAGAAATACTTAGTTGGTGGTGGTGTGCGTGTGGCGGGAACACTGCTGTGTGCATGTTGACTGAGGCAGCGCGTCGGGAAAAGTGTAGTATGATCTCTTTATTTATTCATAGGGATTTCTGGTGAAAAATTAAGTACCGACTTTTATTACATAATTATGATTAGAATCGAGTACAGAGTGCTCTCCTTCAGTCTTGCACATTTGTCACCAGTCACCCTGTATATTATAGCAGGAAAATATGAGAGGATTGGAAAAAATCAGATAATTATTTTTAACATCTTTTTTGGCATCAATAGTTTTGCAGACATAATTACGCGCGGCCTTGAGTGCTTTAATAAAGCTATTTTTTATTAAGGTTAAGCCCGCATTTGACCTCAATCTCACCTGATGGTAAGTGAAGATGAAGTCAAAGATAAAAGCACACGGGCCTAGGAAAGAAGCTGAAGCATAATGAAGCCGTTTGATACCTATAGGTTGGTATAAAAACACATTTTATAGCCAATCTCTGAAAAAGGCACCTTCTATCGCTTACGGTTTCAGAAGTCACAGACAGAAAAACTATTCACTGCTCCTTTATACAAAAAGCCTATCCAATATCAATTAAACATAATCGTACTAATGTTCTAGAAGTATTAAAATTAATATAAAAACTATAGAAATATGAACTCACGCGCCATAGATTAAATATTTGACGTCGTTGGCATGTAACCCGACACCGCCTTACCATCCTCACGAAGACAACTACATTCTTCTTTTCAATAAAAAAGGAAGACAGCTAATTGCAATAATGCCATTCTCTGAGAAAACACATACGTCGCTGCAGTAAAAACTAAACTTTTATGAGTCAAATGAAACAAAAAATAATGGTTAAGAACGAGTTGTATTGCTGTTTTAATGGGTTTTGTAGGGAAATGTTATTTAAACCTAATACATGGAAGACATATTAATTATTGCATTCTGTCTGCGTCTTTTACATATTTGTCCGTATAGGGTGGACTATAAATAACTCTTAAGTTATTTAGGTACAAAGGATGTAGGATATGTAGGATAAAAGACGTTTTATTTCAGTAATACCTCACTAAGTGTAAGGAAAGAAGGTTACCTAAATAGTGACATTTTAAGATCTCTACATCTAAGGTTTTAACTTGTGTAATGTCTTGAATAAAACATGAAACAATAACAAATAATATTAACTTTATAATCTGTAAAATACGATTCTATCGCGTAATTTTACATGTTATCTCGACGTTTCGTTGTCTTACCAGACACCGCGGTCACGAGTAACCACGAATCAGAACAATAATAGTCTTCTAATGTGGCTGTGCGCGTGCGCCTTTGTTTGTATATTTAAATAAAAAAAATACTCATCTAAGTTCAAGAAGACATCAGTACTTTATAACCACAGTACATGAGTACATGTAACAATGATTTAAAGTCAGCACCTGCGCTAAATTTAAGGACTTTGATAATATTGTAAAAGAAACAATAAAGATGATTGTTATTTTTTTTCAAATCTCTGCAATTGACTGAACTGATTACTGTGATAAGTGGTATAAAAATAACATATTTTGTATAACCTAAAGAGCTACCAGGTTGCCTTTTTATCAATTACAATCATTAGCTATCAAACGTAATTCATTAAATCAAGGTCATTTGTAGGCTTTTATCACCTAATACTTATAGAAATGCATTCTGGTAAATACTGGTAATACAGTCTTATGTAAGAAACTTTGTGTAACCACCTTTTTGTACCATACATCAAAGCAATAAAAAATCCTATACCAGTGTATGTCTGTATAAAATCGTGCGGCACATACCTTCACTTTTCAAGTAACGTCTATCAAACAGCATAAAAATAGATAATAAATAGTAGTTATGTCAGAGACCCTAGTCAGTGCGACTGCCTAGTTCCGTCCCATATACGTAACATATGTCAAATATTTGGAGCCAATGATAGAAACGTAACGATCCCGACTTCGCCGTACTCCAGCCCGGTTATGACCACTTTTCTTCATAGCAAATGTTTTTATTTAATAAACTCGTTTGTTAAGCGATCCATACTTACTTTTACAAGCGGTTAATAATAATTATAGGATATAAATTAACTGTGGTTAATTGTTTTAACGTTTTTAGTTTATCTTTGTGGGAATAATGGCTGTTTCGAAGGCATTGCGGATAGTTTTTACTGTCAATAATATTTTATTGCAGTTAATTTGACCGACTGATTGTATCAAAACATCCTTCTTTTCTATGCGACTTCGTAGATGAAAGAAATGTTTAGCAGTATTTCTAAAGAGACAAAAGTTGCCACTTATTTTGTAAATTACGAAATAGAATAACCTTATTTGACCATCATTGATTTTAAAGTCATACTCACGTGTCTAAATTTGAGACAAAAGTGAAATATTTCAACTAACACGTTATATCGACAAAGGGTCCATTACCGATATGACCCAAAGTCAAATACCAGTCAAATACTTTAGTGGAGATTATCAATGTTAGAAGGAAAATCAAATGAACTCATCAATATGCGGGAAGGCTCCTAGCTCGAATGTGCTTAGACTGAGCAACATGAGTTTTTATCGATTCCTACGTGAATCAATGTTGTAGGTCTTATGTCACCGCATTATCGACGCACAACTGTTTCAGATTATCTAATAAATTAACTAAGTAATTCTTTTAATCGAACGCTACCAATTATTGTACGGATTTAGAAATATTAAGACTATAGGTAAAATTGTCGTCGTGAATATTGAAATAGAGAATGATATAAATATACCAATTTTCAATTGTTAACTATTATCCCCATAAGAAGCTCTAATATGGGATTTTTTGTTTCGCCTACAGTTAAGTCATTTATCAAAAGGTGATTTGAAGCCACGTTGCAGCCAAATAAGTTTATATTATAATATAGTACAGAAGGCAGCACATCAAGCATTACAAATCTATCAAAAAAAATTACTAGAATCTGAACTGAATGCCCTCGACATTAAGTTAAAATTGGTTGGCGAAATTTGACAGGTAATGTAACGCTCGACTGCTGCCTTCTGTACCCACAAAATAATAATAGTTATTACAGAATTTACAAATCTAGATCACAAATAGGTATAATTATCTCTTGTTCTTAAGTAGTTGCAAAGGATATCAAGATTTTGTCATTGTATGCTTGTGGTTATGTTTGATCTTTTGTTCCAGTAACTTCTACTGTCTGTTGCCCTTTAAGGTTTCGAAATGGTACATACCTAAATCTGTCATACCTTAGAGTACTTATCAGAAGTTAAGGTATAAAATAAAAATAATTGAATCCCCAGACAATCAACCCAACTTCATGGCCCCAAAGTAAGCATAGCTTGTGTTATGGGATACCATGTAGCGAACTAGGGGGGGGACCTAGAATATAAATACATAAATAGATAAACATCCAGACGCGGAACATTTTTGTTTTCTTGTTCCGTGCGGGAAGCGAACCCGCTGCCACTGGCGTTTTAAATGAACGAAATCTCTCCAATTGGAACTACAAGAAGTTCATAATTTTAAAGATGTGGTGGGAATTGTACTTTCTGAAGTACATTTAATTTAATTTTAGTGATTTTTTCACTAAAAATTAATCTACGTACCTTCCCATACGTCTTATCTGTGGACAGTATGATGCGAAATATCCTAAGTCCTAACTAATTTCTAGAAACTTAAGCTTTCACGATTCGTAATTTAAATAAAAAACTTTTTAACCGGATTTATCGCGTATAGTTTATATTTTAACTCGACGTTTTGGTGGGTCAGGGGTCTGCAAAGACACCTCTCAGTTTTATTCTAATAACAAGTTTAGCCTCCTGTCTTTGTGTCTGTGTCCTGTGTTTGTGGACGTGTTTAATGAAGGCCTCACAGCGAAACAATATACATATACGGTATGCCAGTACCTATACATTCGTACAACATTTTAATACTTAATACATTCTACATGCAACAATTTCTGACAACATTTCTTGTTCCTTCCTCCTTGCATACAATAAAATCACTAGAAATATAATTTGCCAGGTATATCAGGAATTGCGCAGTTCATAGGGCAAAGGGCGCAATTCATCCTGAAGCGATTTCTGATTACGAGTACCTTTGTTCATATGACCATGTCTCCTACTTCCCTTGGCTTAATAATAATAATAAGGGCCTATACACAATCAAATCATGAGAAATATGACTAGCTGTATATCTAATTATATAGATCACAGGCCGGAGGAGTTATATAAATATATACCGGAGGAGTTATATAAATATATTTTGACGACCGGCTGGTGTAGCGGTAACATAAATTGCCTTCTATGCCAGAGGTCCTGGGTTCGAATCCCGGCGGCGGCGGATATTTGTGTGATGAACACAGATATTAGTCGTCAAGTCATGGGTGTTTATATGTTTATTTAAGTTTATTCTAATAAAAAAATATGTATTTATTCAATATGTATGTTTATATATTTCTTAAGTATATCAGTTATCTAGTATCCATAGCACAAGTTCTTTAAGAAACTTAATTTGGGCTAGATAATGTTGTGTGAGTGTCAGAAATATTTATTTATTATTTATTATACCAATCTTACTTCTTACTAAATAAATGTGAAAGTTTCTATGGATGTAAGTATGAAATGAAATGAAAACTTTTTTATTCGTAGTAGCTATTTTTATACACTTTACGAACGTCAAACGCTGGATGAGGGCGGCGCGGGTCCGGACGACATGACGAATCCTGGGGGAGGCCTCCGTCGAGAAGTGTGCATCCCTCGGCTCATGAAGATAATGATCGCCCATTATCCACCAATGTCTTGGTGTTGTCTACTACTACTTCTTTTTCGGCTTTAAAAAACGAAATGAAAGTAGAACCCTAGGTAGACCGAGAGGAAAAAAGCCGGCGGAAAAAACTCTCGGCACTCTTTTGTAAAAAGTGCTTATTATAGGTACAATTTAGCAGAAATACACTATGTTAGTTCTTTTCAGCCCAAAAACAAATACTGGTTCTTACGGGATATATTTGTTATGTGTCACTCTTAGCACTAGATGGTTTAATAAGTATTCTTAATCACTTTTAAGCAATTGTTCTTCTTAATATGAGATCCCCATATTCCAATGAAAACAACTACATCAAACGAAATTTGCTCCATCAAACGTACCCCCTCTTACCCCTGCTTACAATCTATCTTATACCCATCCAATAATATAACTGGCCGTGTTTACGTCAGGCACTGCGCAGGTCATTATGGCGCAGGTTAATGGCGCGTGCGCCGGCGAAGGGACGGTTGTGTCTATCGCGGGATCGCAGGCAATGGAGGATGTATAACAGGATTATTACCTATGTTGATTTAATTATTATTTAGTACTTAGTTTTTATTTTATAATACTGTAGTGTATTAGAGGTGGTAGAGTGTGATTGTATACGTGGCGAGGTGTTGGTGCCATAAAAAAAATACTCAGAGAAATAAAACCATACAAATACCAAAGAAAATTTCTTTTCTAAATTTATATTGTATGAAGCAAAAAATATCACTGTAATAAAATGTTTCAGTTGTTGTTTTTCAGGCTTTACAGCGCATATTTACCCGCCAAAACAGATTGCATTAGGTACTGCATATCCATTCACTTCTAAAAAGGCATTATTTGCGTTTGTTTTTTTTTTAATAAAATATGGATGGGACGTTTGTCTTCCATGACACCTGATGTTAAGTGAACATGAAGACTAAGGTGGTTACCTATTCACTCGTCGCTTAAAAGTACTAGGACTATACTGGTCAGGGAAAATAGACGCAGGCAGTTCATTCCAAACCTTGGCGACCCGTATCAAAAAGGAACTGTCAAAGCGCTTAGTTCGACTTTTCAGAATATCTAACACATACGGATGCAAGTTCTGTCTGCGTCTAGTAGTCCGATGGTAAAAGAGTGAGGGTTCAATTTGTTCAAACAGAGCACTCGCGCACTCACCAAAATGCAATAAGTTAAATACTTTAAATGATCTTTCCAGCTTTACTTAAAACTACTTTTCCAATACTAAGAAAAATATATTCATCGGTCTATTAAATAATAATTTTTAATAAATAAAAGACATACGACTTTGTATTCTACTTTCGAAAGTGAGAAGTCAATATATTTAAAACTGGAAAACAACCTCTAGTACTAGTAATATAAATTACTCTACTCTTGAAATCTATAATTAAAGAAAATAGCTTTAAGTACGAATCGATTTAGTAACTTCATATAACTCTGATCTCATTTGAATTCAATTTACATTTAAACTGTAATGTTTCTAATCGTGTCATTTCCTTAAAGGGTCAATTAACTTATTAATTTATTACCACTTTATATCTAAACTTACATTTCGAGCCGCAGCTACTTGATTAAGTAATAAAGTTGGATAAATCGTAAGTAATTTCAGCTTTACTATTGAAGTAAGCTAGGTACTAAAAACTAGAAAGATATTAGCAATCAAAATTATATGTAAATTTTATAATTAATCTTAACTTGTAGGCAAACTATCTTTTATTTAATAGGTATATAAGATTAATTGATTGTTCTTAACTTGATAACTATTCTATTTTGATATCTTTATAAAATAATTAACCTGTAAGTACCAAAGGTACTACCTTATTATTCAGCCGTTAGTTTTGTTTTAATTGAACTTTCATTTCTCATGTTTATGGCTTTTACACCAAGTTACTTTTTTGTATTGAAAATATTTTTTATATAATCATGTAGCACATAGGATTACCTTTAAACTTGAGTAATAAAATCCTATGTATATAAGGCTAAATATAAAACAAATTGCAAAATATGTTAACTTAATTAGGAAAAAATTGTAAGCTTCGTTATACTTAAGGTCATTACATTTTAATCATTTAAACTTTTAATTTAGGCTTTTTGGCATTATATAAAGTTTAAAATTGTCCATCTATTAATATATGTAACCTTAAATATAAGTTATAAACATAACAACAAATTATAAAAATGACTCGAAATGTAAGAGAAAAACAAATTAAAATAAAATTTAATTGCGACTCTCCTTACGGTATTGCTCAGTTTTGGGGTCTTAACGGCAGTCTGAGAGAAAATGATTGACTTGTTTGAATTATCACATTTACTTCTTTAAATTATCAGTTTTATTTGTATTAACTAACTAACTCAAGATTTGCTTATTATTGTGCTATATCTCTTCATACTGCCTGCCTGAAAAATACCGCGACGAAGCCAAGTTATTATCAAGTTACCACGACGTTTTATTCAAGATCCCATTGTTACTGCCCAACCTCCACAGTTCCATACAGTCCACTGCTGGGTAGTATCATCCAACTGTCTTATTTAAACACCTGTAGGGACCAGATAGCTCTTTTAGACCTTAATTAATATGCACTTAACTGCAGAAGAGATGAGGGAAAGTTCATTTGTAAATGAAACAATCCACGTGTTGTATATTCGAATGTCTTAAAACAAAGATAGAAAAAAAACATGTTTTTATTTATTTTATATATTTATATTTTGCTTGGTGGTAGGATCCCTTCTGGGTCCGCCTGGCTAGCGACCACCCTTTATATAAAGTCTGTCGCCAAATGTTACCGCTCCGGCGGTAATGTGTTCCGGCAATATTGTATAAAGAGCCAGTTCCTTCCTAAACCCGTGTGCATTCATCTTCGACCTCATCGTCACTTACCATCAGGTGAGATTGAGGTCAAACGCGGTTTTAGTCACTTATAAAAAAAAAAACTATATTCATAGGACAACGAACAGTGTTATTATTGCTTTTGCTAAACATATATGTATATACAGGGTTCATTTGTAGTCACCAGCCAAATTTAATTATTAGTTTCTTTGATACGCTATCAACTTACCAGCATACTTATTTCATTATCGCTCAGTACACAAAATAAAGATATGGCACCACAAACTTTTATGTAAATAGTCGCAGTTGATGAACATAGCTACTACGACGCGGCATTTCACTGATAATACTACGACGTAGTACTACAAGATGTGTTGTAGCAGCGCGTAGTCGTCTTTATTCACTATAATTTAGAGTGACTATGCTTTGCTTAATATGTTAGCGAATTTAATTTTGGCCGGTGACAAAAAAACAACCCTGTACAAAGAGTTGATTAAAATTTACATTAAAATAAAGATGACTAGGCGCTACTACAAATCATCTTGTAGTACTACGTCGTAGTATTATCAATGAAATGCCGCGTCATAGTAGCTATGTTCATCAACAGCGACTATTATTAAAAAAGTTTGTTGTTCCAATTTCAACTTTTTTGTACTGAGCGATGCTAAAATAATTATGCAGGTACGTTTATATTGTATCAAAGAAACTTACATTTAAATTTGGCTGGTGACCAAAATTCAACCCTGTATATTGACGACCACTTTGGCTATGGAGTAAACCTGTCTGCCTCAGACGCCAGTGGTTGTGGGGTCGATTCCCGCATGGAACAAGAAAAAAAAACCGTGTCTTGGTGTTTATCTAATTTACGTATTCATGCGCAAACAATTGCTTTAAACAACAGCAATTGTTTTGGTATCCAATAAATCAAAGAAATAGAGTTTAATACTTGTTAGTGATATTATTTTATTCCTATAAATACATATTTCGATTTTGCATAGAACTTGGCACTCATTTAGATCTCCATTCTTTTTTTATTAAACTTGGCTCTCCTTCTTTACATTTATGTTTTTGGTGAGATATCATTACTTTTTGTAAAGAAAACTAGGCTGGTATTGAGATTAAATGTTTTTTCTTGCGTTTTCGATTATTACAATCATATGCATATTATTATATTAGCGCATATTACAAGTTTTTTGTATGGGAACACCACTTACTTTCCGAGTTTTTTTTTTTTTTTTGCTTTTTCTACTTATACACACAATTACCGAGCTGGATTCCAAATTTCATCCTTCTAAGTCATCTGGAAGTAGGTTAGGTTTAGGCACTATAAGTCAGCCAGTCAATACTAAAATTTATGATTTTTTGACCTTCATTTCTTTATAACCGTTTGAGCTAGCTTCATAAAATTTGGGCTTCTACATGTCCTAATGGATATAATTTAACACACGTAGTTTTAGCTGTTTACGTAAAAAAGGTTTTGAGTTATAGAAGGGTCAAAAGTTGCACCAAGTGGTTCGTGTAATATTACACTTGGCGCTGGCTAGCCAGTGGGCCGTATTCGACATTGCATTTTCTTATTTTTAAGTCTCTCCAGTGTCAAATTTTACGACGTGAAACGTGACAGCCTCATACAAAAACATTTTTTTTCTCTTTCTGTCACGGCATTAAGAAACACTTAAAATAAGAGAATTCAATGTCGAATTGGGGCGAGGACACTTCCCGTTTGCGTTCGCTCCCGAACGGTCGTGTCTGCGGCCGCTCCCGAGTGTTCGTATTGCGCTGCCCTTGTTCCCTCCCCCGCACTCGTGCGGGTCAGGTGCCAAGTTAAGCTCTTTCGGAAAGTTTTCTCTTGTGGAGGCTGTGTGGTGTCGGGGCTAATTCATCTGCCCTTTTCAGGGCGGACCCGACTGCTGCCGGCCGAAACATCGCTGTTCAGGTGGATACGTAACCGTGCCAACGAAGCCTGATCGTCCGCCGTTCACCGGCAATAGGTCCGTGTTAGGTTGATCTTTCTTTCAGCGCAGTTTGTGTAGTCCTTTCGCCGTTCACCGGCAAGTAGGTTCCTTGTTAGGAATAGGGTTCCTTTCAGAACAGTTCAGGTTCCCAGGGTTCGATGGAAGCCCCCATCGAATCCCCGGTTAGGCCCGGAGGAAAACCAGAACTCCGGGATCTGGCAAATCAGAAATTGCAATCCCAATTTAATCAACTCCAAACCGAAATTCGGGATAGTATGCAACATATGTTCGCATTTTTCGCATCAAACCTTCAGGCTCAAATCACGAGCTTCATGGCCACTCATGCCTCCACCGCGTCAGCCCCTCAGGAATCGCTCTCCCCGGCCCAGACCACCGAGGTCCCTCCCGCGTCCCTCCCGGCCACTCCGCCTTCTCTTTCTTTCCCAACAGATTCTCCGGCGTCCCCAGATGTCGAGTGTGTTGACACTGCGCCAGACTTTATGTCGATTGATTCTTCCGCGTGCAAACGGAAAACTACCCCACCGGGTAGCGATTCTGACTGCGCTCTTTTAGTTCCAGAATCTCCTGCTCCATTCACCGAGGTTCGCAAAAAGTCCAAATCTAAGAAGAAAAAGAAGCAAGATTCTTCTTCGACTCTATCTCCATCCGTTTCAGCTGCTCCAGCCGCTGTTCCTGCTGCGCAAAATGTCGCACCGGCGTCTACTCCTGCGCCTTTTGTTTCAGCGATCCCGGCGTCACAGCCTGCGTCGCAATCAGATTCGGCTCCGCCGAAAGTCAAGTCTCCGCCCCCCGTCTTCCTACGGGACAAGAGCCGCTGGACCGAGGTCTCAGCTCTCTGCGGTAGACACAATCCCAAGATCCAGTATAGTAAGGCATCCAACGTGGGTGACTCTATTAAGGTCGTTGTCAATTCCATTCCCGATTTCAGGAATCTCACTCGGCTTCTTGCTGATCAAAAGCTCGAGTACCACACTTACGCCCTCCCTGAGGAGCGTAAGATTCGTGCCGTCCTCAGGAACGTGCCGTTCGAGCTCTCGAACGAGCAAATCCAAGAGGACTTGTCTTCTCAAGGCTTCCCCGTCGAATCTGTGCACAAAATGCACAGCCGCCGAGGCAAGCAGTTCCCACTAGCGCTAGTAATCCTAGCGAGGAGCCCGCAAGGGCAGTCCATTTTCAGAGGCAAGCTCACCGTGTGCGGTCTCTCCAACATCCGCGTCGAGGTACCACACAAGCGTGGTTTTCCAGGTCAGTGCCACCGCTGCCAATTGTATGGTCATGCGGTGGCAAATTGTCATGCTTCCCCTAGGTGCGTCAAGTGCCTAGAACCGCATGGGACTAAGGAGTGCTCTCGCACTCCCGAATCGCCCACCGCTCCGTCCTGCGTCTTGTGCGGCCAGTCAGGCCACACAGCAAACTTTCGCGGCTGCCCCAAGGCACCGCGTGCTGCCAGGGCTACCGTGAAGCCCATCGAGAACTGGAGAGAGCGACCGCAGCCTAGCTCGGACGCCCCTCCAGTCAGTTCAAAGGCCCCTAAGGCCTTTACTTCTATCGTTCCAGGTCAGCGCAGCCGGGTCGCGACTCAATCGCAACCGGCCGCCAAATCGGCTTCCCAGTGCCAGAATGCAAATGGTTCTCAAGACCGCATGGCGTTCTGGATCCAGCTCGCTCCCATCGACGAGATCCTGGCTTTCGGCGCCGCTCTCGACGCCAGCCCAGAGGGTTTCAACGGTGCTCTTCCGGTCCTAACCAAGTTCGCTCCCCTTATCAGGAAACTCCAGCAAGCTCAACGTTTCTAAACGTAGTCCTTCTTTCCAACATTCCTATCTCAGAGTGAGTCTGATCACTCTAGATAATATCTTAGTTTCAGCTTTGTCATTTCTGCTAATCTTAGCTTTGTTTTTTCTCACTTTCAGTTCCTTTTGGTGGCAGCCGTCTGGATGCCGGTCACTGCGCAGCCTCTCTCTCCAATTGGCTGTCGCTCCGATAAATGATCAAGAACCTGGATTAAGGTAGGTCGTAAAGGGGGATGTTTAGTGGGTATGCTCGGCTTCACTGAGTGAGTCTCCACACTGTCTGGGCATTCTATTTGCCGTTAGCCACTGGGGTTAACAGCTTATAGAATGCCCATTCGTCCGTAATAGGATTCATCCTCCTCCCGCTAAAGCTTGCTTTACTGGTTAAAGCTTGTTTTAGGGGGTGCCCAAAATTTTCTGTGGCGGAAAAACAAAAAAAAAAAAGTCGAATTGAAAAAAAGTCGAATTGGACCCATTTTCTTTGCTTGAACTTGGCTTGACACGTTGCCGCGTGTCTAGATCAAGCATACAAGCATCAATTTACATTTTTCCGATTCAATTGCTGCAATGATTGCGTAGTTCTTTTCTGAATATAGCTGAGGATTGACAATTGAAATAATAGAAATACATACATACATAACGTCACGCGTGTATCCCTTATGGGGTAGGCAGAACACCAGAGGTTACAAGACCATCTGATTTCACGTTTGACAAATTTGGAGGTATTATAAAGATGGAAAGAGACTATTGTAGTGACAGGGGGTCAACCTATCGCCCACAAAAACGCCGTTAAAGTCCCTAAACTGACTTTTTCAGCATGCCCGGGAAGAGAAGCAGCTGGAACATTCTAAGTTTTTCTTTCGCTCCCAGTCCAGCATGGAAGCAATAGGAATAATTTACTAAAAAAGGCTTTCCTGCGATATTAGCTATATCAGCATGATAAATTAATCATCATTTATTACGAAACCAACGTTCTTTCCACTGTAAGTTTAACATAGTCTAATTCTCTCAGATAATTCCAGACCGCTATAACCTCAAACTCAACACACAAATGCGTTAGGTATGTATACCGAGCGATCCGTGGTTATTTTGTCTTCCTAATAACTCAATGGTCGCCACAGAATATATATATTTTACTTACGGTCACTAAAACCAAACTCACATTTTCATATAAAAAATGATGATGCTTTAAGTTACTTCTGTTTCATGTTGCAGCATTTTACTCACATCATATGTCCGATACAGAACCTATATGTAGGTAAGTAGATAGATATCATGAAAGGTCAATAAGTTAAACTTAGATGAGGTTTACTTAGAGGGTCTACGTGAGGTCAGATGCGAAGTAATGCGGTGCGGTTATTAAGCAAGCTCGCAAGCTCAGTTCGAAACAAGCTGCAATATAGTTGGAGCTTGAAACTTGTTTTACTTTATATTAATACTTTGAGAAGTTAAGTGGGTAAAGCGTTTTGTTTATGAATATTAAGGGATAGTAAATAGTTATTAAGTTGTTTTTAGTAAGAGGTACTGTGAGGCGATATAGTGGTTGAAATAGTGTGTTATTTGCTAAAGGAGTAAGTGATTGAATTTATTTGTTGAATAACCAAAACATGCTTCATCAGCTATCGAAATATTAAAATTGACATAGATGTATACAGTGTGCTAGGCTTCGGATTTCCGATACTTCAACCACGTATACTACGTTAAATTTTATCGACAAAATACTATAAAAAGGGAGTCGCACCACTCTGAATGACAGCCATTTTTAAATTTAGTATCTCGTACTTCACTAAGTTCACTGAAACTCGTTTTTTTCTTATTTTTATGTCGCTCCGATACATAAAAGTGTTGCGAGCCCCTTTGTATAGAATTTTGGCGATAAAATTTAACCTAGTATGCCTAGTAATTTAACCTAGTAAAATTTAACCTAAGTTGAAGTATCGGAAATCCGAAGCCTAACACACTGTATAAAACAGCTTTTTTACGCATTTATCGTAGCGTGGTCGTGACTCCTGCGCATGTATATGATAAGATACGCAACGTTCGGTTCAAGGATGTATGACCCCCGATCATTAATTTATCATGAAGACTTCCGTGCGTTGAATATATTTAACAGTAGATTCCGACTGTTTCGTCCTTTTCAAGGCTTGCTGGATAAATAAAATACTTGTACCAGTATAGAGTCCTAAGGCGTTACATTTTTTACTATTACTATTATATTTTTTACTATACTTTGCTTCCTTTTTCTGCATTGTTTCCTATCGCACAAATGCCTACTTTAACCTCTCACTTTTTACTGTACAAAGCTGAGAAGACAAAAGAAAATAACAAAAATATTAAAAAACTAGCCATTCGTATATGTACAAATGCAATTAACGATCAGAATTAGCCGCCGGCGCACCTCACATGCCAGCTCCGTGCGGCGACGTTAGGAAACATTAATAATATTAGAAATTACTCAAGCTTTAGCCCACGGCGTTACTCGTTTTGTACTGGTTTTACGACTTCATCCTTTTCAAGACTTTGATGGATAAATAAAATGAAATATTTGAGTTTATGGGCTTCTACTTATGATATGAGAACTTCATCACTGTTTTATAGTACAATGACGTCTGTACATACATTCATACATAACTTCACGCCTGCATGTCTTACGGGGTAGGCAAAACACCAGTGGTTATAAAACCATCTGGTGTCACGTTTGACAAGTTTGGAGGTATGATGGAGAGAGACTATTGCAGTGACAGAGGGTCAGCCTACAAAACCTCTGTCCCTTAACTGACTTTTACAGTATGCCCGGGAAGAGAAGCAGCTGGAACATTCTATGTTTTTCTCCATTCTATGTCTCCCAGTCCAGCATGGAAGAAACGTTTGTTGGTAAGTGAAAATGAGATCTAAAATGAGAGCATGTATGATCAAGACAGAACTGGCTCTTCTTAAAACATATACGGCACCTCCGGAGCGGATGATATATGGCGTCAGATTTTTCAGAAGGACGAGTCACCTGTTGCGACACACTTGTCAGGGGTGATAGCTCTATTCTAAACTGAGTCTACGATTGACACGTACAAAACCATGTTTTAATCTGGATCCCGTAGGAATATCAGGAAATTTCTGGCTATTATAAATCTGATGATCAACGAATGCAGAGCACTAAAAAACCGACTTCACATCAAAACTATGGCTGAAGTATAAGGTCGTCAAGGTAAATGAATTCCGAATTCGTACATATTTGAAAAAATTTTTTTTTTTATGAAATAACCAATCGATTTCAATAAGTATCTTCTATCATATAAAATAAGAATCATCAAAATCGGATCATCCAGTCAAAAGTTATGAGGGAACAACATTTAAAAAACATACTGACGAATTGAGAACCTCCTTCTTTTTTTGAAGGCGGTTGAAAATGGAATGCAAACCGTATTCAAATCGGCCACTTCAGTGTGAAAGTCCAGCCTCACAAACTATAATATATTTTAAATAAGTTGAACTTTTTATCTCCGTAATAGATACGGAAGCTCCGAGTATCTATTCCGACAGTTCATCAGGGCTAAGTGAGGTTTTGAATCATTATTTCATCTTCATCATCATCACAACTCCGTGAAATGAGCCCACCGCAGGGCTATGAGTCTCTCCTCTGGGTGACGAGGAGGTTTCGGCCGTAATCCACCAAGCTGGCCCGGTGCTGGTTGGTGGATGTCAGATATTTCAGGGTGCCGAAATGGCTTCTGACAAACCCTAACGACTACTGTATACTGTATACAGCACCCGGGACCGACTGCTTAACGTTCCCTCCGAAGCACGGAAGTCGTCGTGAGAAATGAATGGTCGGCGGTCACCCATCCTAACACCGGCCGCACTGAGCGCGCTTATCGTTTGATATGCACAGTAACCACGGCGCCACGACTACTTCTCTATAATCATTATTTAATTTAGAGTAATTCCATATCACACATGTATTTTGACTGTGAGTTTTTATCGCCCGATATCTTGCACGTTAATTTATATTTAAAAACTTGTTGAACAGTGTTTGAAAGTCAACAATAATGTTTGTTTCGTCTGAATCTAAGTATAAGAAAAAATGCTGTATACAAAGAAATAGCTTCCGCCTGGCGGCACAAGCTGTCGATGTATTGTAACCGAAGATATCAAGGCAAAAAACTTAAGCTAATGGTTTTTTAATACACCTAATTTATATTACGTGGTTGCCGCAGTAACATAATGTAGGCTTATAATAATTCAGAGTTATATGACTAAGTTCTTTTTTTTACGTATTTTTGTACTCATATGGCGTAGTCATACGGTACATTATCTAGTGTCTGTAATGACTAATTCAAATACGGTACTAAGTTTTCACGATTTCTGATAATGTTAAGCTACAACTTTAAGCCAAATTGTACTCAAACGGTTTTATAATATTACGTACCTTCTTTAATTAAAAAAGATTTTATTCTAATAACCCATATGTTTGTGTTGGTGTGATATAAATTAAAACAAGACACAAAATAAACCTGTAGGGTTTGTAGAACGCGCTCATACCTGGAACTGTCAATTGAATTTTAGTAAATACTTTTCATACACTAACTCCTGTGGAAGGAATCAAAAGTTTCCCTACTAAAACCGCACGAAGCCACTAGTTTAATATAAACACAAAATACAGTCACTGAAATGCAACGCGCTGAAGCAAACTAACCCAAGTTTGACCTGTCAAGAACTTTATAGTACTATCGCAAAGAAAATCTCTTTAATTTCCACCTAAAATGCCCTTTTAAGCTTCCCTGAATACCCTCAGTACTGTTTTCAAATAAGGAATGCAAGGGACGACTGCTACCAGCTTCCATTCAATGCTCCCAGCATCTCATTGTGATTGTACATGATAATTTCACGTGGAAATCTCAATCCTACCCGCAAGTGTTTAAGGTTGGAATTTATATTATACGTTAATTTGAATGTTTTAGCGTATTGAGTTCGTTAAAACAGTTAAAGCCGTGTTTGAATAGGAGAGAGCGCGTGCTCGGATTAAGCCTGTTTCAAACTAACGCTATAATATAAAGCAAATTTTTACGTATTACTATATCATTTACAAAAGTCACGATAAGTTGAGCCGGTGATTTGAAAATCTTTGGGTATCCTGTATGTTGTACTTACATTAATAATATTTTTCTATCTTTGCTTTTGTTTTTTAATTTAAAGTGCTGAAAAGAAAGCTTCTATCGAGTACAGACACCACCGGCTGGATATACCTTCTTAATCGCCTTTGATCATACTCGTACTTTCAATTTTAACTCGACATGAGTCACTCCGAAAAGTCACGTTAAAGTACTAATTAAATAAAATAAAACGCAATATCTATTGGGAAGTTTATCAATCCTATCAAATATTTAGAACACATTAATTTAAAAAAAATACTAGAATACCCTGTTAAGACGTAAATTAATATACCACTAAGAATGATTAACACAAAAAAATATCTAGCTGATCGGCGTAGAGCTCAACTTAGAAAACCTATCGCTTTCAATACTTTGCTATGCCATAATATATTTTCTATATATTTCGAAAATACCAGTAACAATGCTGCTTTACAACCATAGACAAAAGGAAAACCCGCTCTAAATAGGCTGTTTTATTTTGTACCACCATGATTTATTCTGGGTTTTGATCAGAAACCGGTTTGGTAGTAAATGGGGAACAGTAGGGGTTCATTATGTGCCTGTCAAAGGAAGTTTCGTGGTCTGGTTCATGCATGCTGGGTTGCAATGGGTTTTAAGGGGAACCTACAGCTTATTGTTCAATTAAATGCTGTTTCTAAAGGCTTATTATAAGCAATTTTTCGTGTAAATATGGAGGCTTAGTATATGGTCGTGTCACAAAAGGTTTAAATTTAATTGCTAAGTTAATAAGTTTCCGTGGTTTTCTACACCCAATAAAAATAAATGTTTTAAACACTATTATTTTTACTTTAGACGTTTTATTAGAGGTTTTGTATGTGTGATAGGCTGACCCCCTGTCACTGCAATAGTCTCTCTCCATCATTATAATACCTACAAATTTGTCTAACGCGACATTAGATGGTTTTATAGCCTCTAGTGTTCTGCCTACCCCATAAGGGATACAGGCGTAAATTAGTGTATGTATTTTTACTTTCATTTATATTATTTCGTTTTTATATTTTCGTTATATTATAAAAAAAAATGTTACAAAGAGTTAACAAAATGTCACGGCTTCTGTGCATATGCGGGTACATACTTCGATATAGCAAAGTAAGCAACTTTCAGCCCTAACGTCATTACAGGGCTGGTCATTGGTTAAGAAATCATCTTCACTTACCAGGTGAGATTGAGGTCAAAAAAAGGTTTTTAACCTAAAAGTTAAACACAGTTTAACCTAAAACTAGCGCTAAACACAGTTTGATGGCAACGAACATTAAACTCCTTTTAAAACCATGACTATCTGTTTAGGCTTTGTTACACAATGTTTTTACATTAGTTTTTGATACAAAATTATAACATAATATATATTCATATTAAATAAATGAGAAGTGTCATACATACATACATAACTTTACGCCTGTATCCCTAATAGGGTAGGCAGAATACCAGGCTATAAAAACCATCTGATGTCACGTTTGACAAATTTGGAGGTATTATTATGATGGAGAGAGACTATAGCAGTGACAGGGGGTCAGCCTGTCGCCCGCAAAACGCCAATAAAACCTCCGTCCCTTAACTGACTTTTACAGTTTGCCCGGGAAGAGAAGCAGCTGGCACATTCTATGTTTTTCTTTCGCTCCCAGTCCAGCATGAAAGTCATAGAGAAGTGTCATATTCCTTGTCTTATTTAATATAGAGCAAGCTTTATGTAGGTGCACTCATAATCCTCGTGATTTGGCTTCAGCTCATAAACTTGTTAGGTTACTCTAAAAAATAAAACCATCGTTAACTAATTTAAAGCATATTATTCGAATAAGTTTCAATTACGCAGAATTATACCCAACTGCGCAGCGCTTAGGCGTAATAATCATATCTCAGTGATCAAGGAAGCACTAACATATTTGATGGAAGCTTGAACCAGCTACCAAAAAACTCAGCTTGCAATTAACGGTCGTTTGAATTTCAAAATTTTAAATTTCGAATCTCAAGTCTGTGGGTCCAACAGGTCTGATCCTCGGGTAGAACTGGTCCAACCCGCATTTCGTAATAATTGCGGGTCTCATGTACGTAGCCCGCGGGTATTCATCATTTGAAAAACCTCTTTTAATACAAACTCAGGCAGTGTTTTGTTTTTTTTGTGTGGCTTTAAACGATGGAATGTATCGTTTTAATTTTATTCCAAGTTTGAAATTAGAGCCTTCATTTTTGATTGTATCGTCTTTTGCATATTATCAAAACATCTGGTAAGAGTTAGACATCGTTTTTTTACGCTTATTTCTTTATCGTTGTTAGAGTTCAGTGTTGTGTGAGGATATAAGGTGAAGATGACGGAGGTTAGTTGTTGAACTCTGTTACACAGAGTCTGTTAAAAGTCTGAGAAAATTTTAAAACTACCAATTCAACATCAGAATCCTTTTAAACGCACTCATGGATCTTCTACCCTGGGCGACCAGGAGGTTTTGACTTTTGGCCTTAAAGTGCCTAGCACTATGTGGTAAATATGAGAATTATTTGGGTCCTGAATATTATAAAATCTATCAGCTACTCGACATAGACGACTGATTAACGTGCCCTGTGTGTGCTTCACATAAAGATTGTTATGGTAAATAAATTGTCGGTATTATCTCCTATACTAATATAAATAGGAGCCTTTACCACACAACAACTTCCTTTTCGTATAATAATACAACTTGTTAGTATAAATTACAAAAAAACATATTAGATATAACTTTCAGTTATAACACTAGAAACACTGCATATAAACTGCTTCTCGTTTTAATAACGTTTACGGTTAGGCTGAAAAACTAAGCTTTGCTTTTCAATCCTATGTTCAAACCTAAAAATTATCGAAAACCTTACAATATTTTTTTTATATTCTTTACCTATTGAGATAAGACAAAGGATTTAGCCCATGCAGCCTGCCTTAAAACCTTATTTGATCTACGAATGAATCCCATAAACGCGCTTTATAATTCAATGAACCAAACAAATTACGGCAATTTAACTGTCGCGACTGTCATTATACTTGTAATTCTAAGCTGCGTCCGCCGTTAATACTCTGTTATTAGATAGAATAAAACAATTATTGCATTAAAACTAGTAAACAGTTGTAAACACCTGCCTGTTGCTTGTTACTTTAAAGTAATACATCAATATAACATCTCAATTGTAGGTTAGTTTCAAGAGTAACAGTTATGTCAAATGTCACAATTAAATTGTGGCACGTGTTGCCGCGAAATTATTGGGTCGTCGCGTGGCTTGGCGTTTTTTTGTTTTTTTTTTTTCTGGCAACATTGTTGCATCTGCTGCGGTCAATGAGTTCATTGTCAATGGTTTATCGGGAACACTATTGTTAGGTTATAATGAGTTTCTTGCCATTTGACTTAGTTTATGTTTGAAAATTACCACAAAATTACATAGATCCGCTGTGTTTAGAGCTGTTTAAAGGTTACTTGATGGTGACATGCTTATTTGAATTAAAGTGTGACCTTTAGTAAATTAAATTATAGCTGAAGTAATTGAGTTAAGGACACATTTTTTAGCATACAATTCATTTGAGAGCGAATTAAAGACATGGAGTCGGTAAAAGAGAATTGTATTTATATTTAATGTATGTAGGTACATACAACTACTATCAGCATCACAATGTCTGTCGAAGTTCTGGTATTCTTAAAAAACTTATAAAGTGAATTATGTCCAAAGTAAACACAGAATGATCGACAAACAAACTCATAGATACACGCTGAAGCACGCATTTACAATTTCAAATAAACATTTCTTATAATTCATTTTAATCCTTAAAATCTATCTACTTATGAACATATTTTACCTAGGTACTTACTGTTTAATACAAATTTTAAGATTTGGCGAGGGAGTATGTTTGTGGGCTATACTTATAGATATAATATGGTTCGCATTTTAAGCTAATTCAATGACAGTTCTCAATCAATGCTTTCAATCAAACCGTGTTTTCTCCAATACGTGACACTGGCAGTAATAGTCTGTTGCTTAGTAACAACGGCTGGTTAAAAACTGCGTTAAAAACTGAACTGAACTGAACAGATATAATATGTACATTTTTAAGAATTCTTTAGAACTCTACTTATCTAGTATTTACGAAAGGTTATTTAACCGTGGTAGCTTCTATAGACGATGTTATGGGTATAAGTAAGACAGCAGAAAATCATTCTTACTGATGTTTTAAAAACATTGTTTTTGAAAATAAGTACTACCAAAGTATTTACTAAGAGTGCACAAATCAATCGAAACAAACATTTTTAATCACAAAAATCGAACTGTTCACCACTTACGTCTGAACCACAACACCACAAAAGCAATCATAAATTAAAGCCACAGCTCCAAAACTCGAGCCAGCCCTAACAAAATACACGCCTAGACCGTTTTAAGTGAGTTTTGTTAGCCAGGTAACATAAAGGCCCGGAAAGGCGCTCTCTGGCCTGTACCACGGCGGACACAGTCTGTTCTGCCCATATATGGCACTATGTCTGATGTAAACGTACCAAATATGTCCGTTCCTAGTTATTTAATATAAATATCGTGATGTTAAATAAGTTATAGTTTGAATTGGTAGATGGAAATAGTCGTGTTTGGTTTGCGAATGGGCGATTTTGATTTATGGTGTTGTAAGGAGATTTAGAATAACCAAGCGATATGTTCCAGCTTCACTTGGAGTAAAGTTGTTATTTTTCCAAGTCTTCAAGTTTTAACAATCATCATATTTTAGCCCATTTGAATAAAGCACCGTCTCCTTAACCCATTCCAATCTGGATTTCGTTCCGGACATAGTACGGTTACCGCGCTGGTGAAAATAACCGATGACATAAGACGTGGTATGGATCATCAAAAACTGACACTACTTACTTTGCTGGACTTCAGTAATGCTTTTAATGCAGTTGATTTTGATGTTCTACTTGGTACTCTTTGCTGTCTAAACATATCTCCTGAAGTGATCGACTGGTTTCGCAGTTATTTGCAAGGCCGCCGGCAACGTATTTTAGTCGATGACAAAGTGTCCTCATGGTGCAATACTGTCGCCGGTGTGCCCCAAGGTGGTGTGCTCTCTCCGTTATTATTTTCAGTTTTCATTAATACTATAACGACCCCCCTATCTTCTTCCTACCACTTGTATGCAGATGATCTACAAATCTATACGCAATTCAGTCCCGACAGCATCAATTTGTCCATTAACACTATTAATAAGGACCTTGGTTCAATACTTGAATGGGGTAAATATTATGGTTTAAATATTAATCCTTCAAAGACTCAAGTTATCCTTATTGGTAGCTCTAAACTAATAAACAAAGTCGATTATCAGCAACTTGCTCCAATAATTTTTGATAACGTCATCATACCTTACAGTAGCGTGGTTAAAAATCTAGGAGTTCTCATGGATTCCACACTGTCATGGAAACCTCAAATAGAATCTGTCAGCAGAAAAGTTTTCTCTGCTGCACGATCTCTCCGAAAGCTACGAAATTTTCTGCCAATACCTACCAAAATTGCTCTCGCACAATCACTTATACTCCCAATACTGGATTACGCTGACACTAGCTATCTTAATTTGACCGAAGAGCAACTAAACAAGCTTGAGCGCCTTCAAAATATGTGTATTAGATTCATATTTGGTTTACGAAAATATGATCACGTTTCCGAATTCCGCGTAAGGCTCAAGTGGCTCCCAATTCGTCTTCGAAGGAATACTCATACACTAAATCTTTTATACAAAATATTATTCAACCCTTGTCTGCCAATCTATCTTAAAGAACGCTTTAGTTTTCGCCATCAACACCATGAACGTAACTTGCGGTCTGCCAGCAACTACTTGCTGGCAACTCCCCGTCACAGTTCCCACCTTTATCAGCAGTCGTTCACGGTGAAAGCAATATCTCTTTGGAACTCATTACCATCTTCTCTCCACCACGCTAAAACAATAGCTTCTTTTAAATATCATTTAAAAAACTTCTATCTCTCAAACTTATCTAATTTTATATAGAATCTATGTTAATACAAAGCGTACTTTGTTCTTCCTACTTATATATCTATTTTTAAATTAATGTTTTTATATTTTATATATATGTATTTCATATTATATTATTACACCTATTTATATAGTTTAATTAGTAACATTTATAAAATAATAATGCCATGTTTACGTTTCTTTTTAATTTATTTTAAGATAAGGTTGCCTGGAAGAGATCACTTTGAAGTGATAAGGCCGCCCAAATTGTACATTTAATGTTAAAACTGTATTTTTATAAGTATCCCATTCTATGCAAATGGCAATAAAGTGTTTGAATTTGAATTTGAATTTGAATTTTCTTTTTTACCTCGTCGTACATTGTCGAAAACTTCCAAATAAAACTCCGTTCAGTAGTTTTTGTGTTATCGCTTTTTGACAGACAGAGAAGGTGTAAACTTAAGACAATATTACGTTAGTTTTATGAGTTAGTTGAGCTTTTTACTATGGTTTGAGCATTTTTTTCTTTTTTTTTCTGCCGCTTCCACAAACATGGTTGTCTGGTAGAAATCGCTCCTCAGCGATAAGACCAAAGTTTTATGTTTCAAGTTTATATGTTTAATGTAAGTGTTCTTTTTTATTGTACTTTTCTATAAACTGAAGTGTAAATAAATAAATAAAATAAAATATCTGCAATATTTAAAGTGTAAATCATTTAAGGATGTGAGTAGGGAATGCAATCTCGCGAGATTTTAGACCTAGCCGAGATCTCGCGAGACCGTAAAGTCAGTCTCGCGAGATTACGAGATTTCCGAGATCTCGCCCAACTGGGTATTTTTTACTAAAAACATTCGCTAATACTATTAATTCCGTTTATTGATTTTCAATATATAAGATAAACATAAAACATACATGTTATTGGCATATTATAATCCTTTATATTTAAATAAAACACAAAATTACGTTAAAATATAATATTTGTCAGTCTTATTCTTATTATATAAACTGAAAATCAGCCTTCTGCATCTGTAGTATTAAGAACAAAAAGCTTTTTAAATATTTAGCAAGTATTTATGAAAAATCTACCAAAGCATATTCAATAAATAGTATATTTCATTACGAGTGCGGAAAGAAAGCCTGTCACGAGTTGCAATGACGGTTCCGCACGTGTACTGAACGACTATTTTTAATACAGTTGCGAAAAAATTAAGCAATTTTATAAAATATACAAAATGGCGCCAGCCGTGAAAGATTATAAACCGAGTTTTTTTTTTGTTTACCCATTCTGGGTAGGCAAAGGGAACTATGCCCATACAGTCAAGTCTTTAGTAGATTTTTTGTATTGACATGAAATGAAAATGAATTTAATGAGATAAAATGAAATGAAACCTAACCTAACTCATTTCATCAAATCATTATATCTGATATTGAAACAAATTAGTAGCTTCTTTTCAGAAATATTTGCATGAATCGTAAAAACTTCTATGAATTTTTTTTTTTTGTAAAATCTTCGTGGTTGATTTTTTTTTTTTAATAGACATTATTTTGACATTTGGGAAAGAGAACGCACGAGTGCGGAAAAGGTAAAGAAAAAGCACAAGTGTGTAATAGCCCACATCCCGAACGCTAAACGTCCCTGCAATACGCCACTTTTTGAGCAGCTGTATTAAAAATTATTTTTCAACACACTTGCTCGTAAAGCGAGCCTTATTCTATTGAATTTAGAACTATAAACTGGGCTATAAGTCACGCGTGCATAATATATTATACCCTAGTGCATAATATAATGAATCCTACAAAGTTGAATTGTACCTTAGTGCAAATTACATGCGAGTAAACAGAGCATATTTTATTGATCCGGGTTATACATTAAATATATGAGCGCGCGCGTCCAGGCGGCGCGCGGACAGGCGGCGCGCGTGCAGCAGCAGCGGCCCGCACAGCGCCTCCAAGCAACAATAGCGTGTGTACATGTAATGGGACAAGGTTACTGACGCGCAGCAGCTAACAGCTGCTTCAAATAAATTTTATGACCACGTATGTCTGTCTTTTACTCACAAGTGTGTTGAAAAACGTCGTATGAACTCGTGAGCGTTGCTAATTACAGTCTCGGCTCATTATTAAGCCTCGATTGTAATTAGCAACTTAGCTCACTTGTTACATAATATACTAATACGTCATTCATTACTGTGACATAATTACACAGTATACCTAGTTATAATTTTAGACGATTAATTATATTAAACTTCAAGTCATAGATGTAATGATTTAATAATCAAATATAGATAAATTTTTCTCTCAGATTATATATCAGAACTACCAGGCGTAAGTTTTCTTCTCAACTGGCGACATCACAAATATTGATTTCGAACGCAGCAAAAAATACAAGTAGGGAAGACAAACTAGCATGGTTCACGCGCAGATCCCGATCTCGCGAGTACGAGATTGCATTCCCTAGATGTGAGTAATATTTATATTTTTTCATGGATGGTGCTTTCGGAAGGGGCCGCCCTAGGTGAAAGTATGCCAATCAAATTGGCGACATTCTTAAAAAGAGCCTAGTTAAAAGAACCCGTAACCGGTGAGCAAGTATGATGGAGGAAGTGAAAGAGGTATGTCTGGATCGAGGCAGTTGGTGTTCCCTTGTCTCTGCCTACCCCAAAGGGAGACAGGCGCAGGCGTGAGGTTATGTATGTATGTAGGCAGTTACATCTATGTAGTTATAAGTTAACTGTTTTGTTATCACTAAGGTAATTGTCCTTATCTTGTGAAAAGGTTGCCAGTACGAGATCATATTTTGATGATAAGGCCGCCAATTGTACTCTGTTGTACTGTTACAAACTTATCCTGTAAATATTGTATGTACAATAAAGAATAAATAAATAACTATTTATACTTTCTTGCCCATAAACACAGCTTGTATCGGAGAAACTCCAGCTATCATCATCAATAATAAATGAAATTGACACGTTTTTCTTTTCCTATTTTAAAAAGGAATAATATTGTCTCGTTATTCTGATGATAAATGGCGACAGTTTGTGGCCAGGGCGCGTCGGTTGCGCAGGCGCGATGAGAACTTTGTCAATTTATTTTTTGTGGTCAACTGCGGCTTCCTCATGCTTTTATGATACGGGACTGAGATGCTTGACTCCAATAAAAAATACCTTGAAAGCGCGTTCTTTTTGTATATTAATAGATTGAAAGCAAGGAATAATAAGAGGCTGATACAACATTTTAATTTACGTTGAAACGAACTGTGAAATTAAGGTGCAACATTACAATTTAGAAGTACTCGTGGCACGTACGTGCAAAAAATATTTTAGTTAGTCTATAGAGATATTAAAAACAAAAAAATCCCTTTTTGAAAGACTGTATTTCTAATTTACTGTAATATGTAGCCTCAATGTTTCTCTTCATAAAGACTTTAAATAACAGAATATAAAGTCAAGGAAGACTTAGATTTTCGATGACTTTAATAAGTAGATAACAAAATTTCGACAAAATCTAAGTGATTTTGTCGAACCCGTTTCTGTGTAATTCGAGAGCAAATCAACATCTATCCTTTCAGGTTTTTCACATTAGCAGCCTTGTTTATTCAGTAACTTAACTATTTCAATTCCGTAAACTATTTTTAAATAACTTAGCCGTCACATCCCCGCGGCAAGCTCCGATCAACAATAAATATTTTGTTGACAGTTTAATGGCGCATGCGTGGGCGCAGACCGCCATTTTTTCTCGTCGCGTCCTCTTTTAATTTGATTAATTTTATTGCGAAATACTTATAATGCCAAATATGGTAATGTCAATATTGATACTAGAAAATAAAATTGGTTCCGTAGCGAAGTTAATTGCTTGGATAAAAAGACGATAAAAGGTAAAGTATGGGCTGACACAATAATAAGGGACGAGGGTTTATTTTGCTATTATCGCAATCAGAAACACTTAAGTGTAGAGGGTTTAGTACTGGAGAGATCGAGCTTGCATTTATATTAATTTAAATTTACTGGTGTTGGTTTTACTTAATTTTAAGGTCTATTTTTCCTTAAACTATAATCTCACATACTGATCTATTTACGTTCATGTGCCGAATGGATCTTTGTCAAACGTTGCCCGAAATATAGACAAAGTCCTTTTATTTAGGAAACAATTTTCTATAATCTTTTCATCTCATTTAAGGGAACTTCTGTCTATCTAAATGTTTGATATAATCTATAGAACTAATGAACCAATTTTGATGTGGTTTGCACCAGTCTAAGAATAGTTCTCGAGGCACGCTAAGGGCTATTAAATATCACGATACATCATCTTCGAGACAAGTTATCAATCCATTGAAAGTGAAAATGTGGACTTCAGTTGCAAAAACACTAACAACTTAAAGCCAGTTTGACCATCCGAGTACTGCATCTAGCTATTCATACAGGCAATAGTTTTCAAAAGAGTTTCAACTCGCTTTAAGTAATAATAATCGCCAAATTTTTTACTTCTTATTATCGCCAAAGCAACCTCCTTATAACTCCATTAATACGACTCTCATTACCATTTAAATGACACGCTATATCGAAAACTAATCTTATCTTAATTTTACAAAATACTGGCCGGCGAGACTGCGCACGAATATCTTGTAGCGTATTCCTTATTTTTAATTAAAAAAAGAACTTCTTCGCCTCAGAAATGAAGCCGTTTCAATCTTAACATGTTTTGCTGTATCGAATGACACTTAAAATGTGCATAATACAGGATTTTAAAAAAAAGCACAAGTTCAAACTTTAGCGCCAAGAATATAGAGATTTTAAATGTGTTCGAAACGCTTTAATTATGTTTTATAGCTGTTTGCCGTGAGTTTTTTTTTTAAGTTGTTGCATTTAGAAATCGAGCAAAAAGGTCTGTTGCAAAGGTATGTAGTTTCTTGAAATGATTATCAAGCGTTTATTTCAAAACTTTTTATGACTTTATTAAACGAGTTAACGCATGTTTATAATTGGAATGTAGTAATTAATGCTTGTTTAATTTTCGTACTGGTAATAAATAATATCTTAGCTAAATTAAGTGTATGAAATATGGACGCGTATGGATCAAAAATGAACTTTTCATTCAGAGTCATTGGCTGGTCATATCAAGTGTTTGCAAGATAAATTAGTAAATATATGTTTTCGGCCATAAACTTAAATAGTGTATATTGGTTCGGGAAGGATCTAGCTTTTTGAGGAAGGTATTCCAATGTACCAAAAGGTAATTTCGTTGATTTTAGTAACCGAAGATATCGGTATTTCACTTATTCCTTTCTGACCAGTAATAACCGCTAGATGGCATAAGATAACCGTCGAAGAGAATATTGAAACAATAATTTGATGCCATCCGCAATCATTCTCATTTAAAATATTGAAAGGTTGTTCAACTCTTGGTTTCTTATTTTATATACAAAATAAGTATCTTTGGCGAGATCACCAGTATATTCTAAAATAAGAAATACGTAAATATGCTCGTATATATATTATTTCTACGTGTTTTTTTTAAAACTCCTTATGATTAATCTTTTTATAGTATAATTCTCATAACGATCTTTTCATGACTGAGTATAATTAAGCTTATACTCAGAGTGTAAGTAATCAATATTAGATTATATTGGACTAAACATTCTTGAAAATAACTTCTTATGTCAAAAACGGAAACGTCGGTAGTTCCTAAAACGTTACAGCTCCGCATTTTAATTGCTATTTATTAGTAAATACTAGGCTTTTGAGTTATTTTTTTATTAATATTTCATAAATGTATATAGACTCTTTTAAATAATATTGAAATAGTCAGTTTTTCCCGAATTTACTATAACATAACCTCACTATGGTAAAGTGCAGTGCGTGTGATATCGATCTAAAGGCAAAGGATACAATAATAAAGTGTTCAAAATTACCCTGTAAACATCAGTATCATTGCCTATGTGTCGGCGTAAAGAAAAGTGATATAAACATACCTAATTGGGTTTGCCCCGAATGTAAGTCTAAACAAAGACACTGTGGAGATAACTCTAACACACCAATCAAACACGCCTCCATATACCAAGATGATTTTGTGAATACGAATCCAAGAGTTCCCTCATCTGCTAACGAAGATGTTGGCTCCCCCAGCGATCTCTTTTTGAACCTACAACTTGAAATACAAGCCGCCCTTCAACGTGAGATGCCTAAATTCATCGCCGATGTGACTAAATCTATCACCGATGCATTAAAACTTAAGATATCAGAGTTAGAAGAGTCCGTTAAAACAGTTAACTCTTTATACGACGGTGTCAAAAAATCATTGGACTCTCAATGTGCCACTACAAAGAAATTACAAACAGAAAATAAAAACTTAAGCGATCAGGTAAAGTCACTACACACTAAATGTAAAAAGTTCGAAGAGCTTTCTTTAAAACAAGAACAGTGGTCGCGACTTCAGAACGTGGAAATCGTCGGTATTAGCGAAAATAAAGACGATAACCTACTTGCTATTACCCAGAACATCGCAAAGCTCATTCACGTTGATATCAATAACTCAGACATAGATTTTATCCACCGTGTGCAGGCCAAAAGGCAAGTAAAGGGAAAACCACGGAACATAATAGTTCGTTTTCGCAATAGAACAAAGAAGGACGAATTTCTATCTGCTTATCGTAAAGTTAAATCTATCACTTCAAAGGACATCGGATTACTTGGCGAGGTAAAAACGATATACATAAACGAGCATCTTACCATACAAAATAAGATCTTACTTAAAAGTTGTAAAAGTATAGCCAAAGAAAAACATTATAAATTTGTATGGGTAAAAAATTGTAGAATATACACTCGTAAAGCTGAGAATTCGCCTTATATACTAGTATCTTGCAGTGAAGATCTCAATAAACTTGTTTAAAATAACTCCTTTATCACATATATAGGTAAATAACTAAAATATAAGCTGACTAACCATTACTATCGAATCGTTTTAATTAAATTATTGTATAAACACGAACCTGTTCTCTCTCTTGTAAGTCGCATAGGTATTTTATCCTTATTACGCAACATAACAACACACTTACACTTTTCATCACACAAATCACACTAAAACTATATAATTGTTGATTATTTTCACAATACTTAATTACTTTGCACTGGTCCCGTTTCATATAGTATTTCCTATTTGATCTTATTTATTTATATTATTGTTTGGAATACAAATGTTTTGTTTCTTCGACTTCATTAGATATATATATTTTTTTAATTTACAATGCAAACAGTAACTTTTTTTTATCAGAACGTACGTGGTCTGAGAACTAAAACATTGGATTTTTATAACAGTATAATTAACGTAGATTATGACATCATTTTAATCACTGAGACATGGCTTAACGACAGTATATTTGATTCGGAACTATCAGATAACCGGTACAATGTATTCAGACGAGACCGCGGGTCAAACGGGGGTGGCGTCATGGTGATGTGTTCCCGGCGACTGAGTGCGCGAGCGCGGCCTGAGTGGCAGCGTGACAGCCTGGAATGCGTTTGGGTCACCTTGGACGCCGCAACGCTAGGCATAGAACACGACTTGCACATAGGATTAGTTTACACAGCGCCCGGTCGTAACTTAGCAACCCAAATTAACGAATGCACAAAACTACTTACAGAAATATCAGACAAATTAGACAACGACTTTTTTGTATTGGCTGGAGATTTTAACCTGTCTAACGTAACATGGGAGCAGACTGTTCCTACTTGTCTGAAAAAGGGTTGTCTGGATTTACAAAATGCTGGTATTAACTTTATTAATCAAACTAATTTTCTGGGCCTTTCCCAACACAATGCTTTTGTTAACGACTCAGGGAACACTCTCGATTTATTTTTCTGTAACTTTAATGTAGTTGTATCCGTCTCTGACTCGCCTTTAGTCAAGGAAGATGTTCAACATACCACATTAAAAATAGATGCTACGGATTTGTTACTAAAACTTATACCTAAACTGTCAAAACAAAAAGTATTGTTTAGAAAGGCAGATTATAATGTAATTATAGAACAAATTAAAAGCATTCCATGGGCTCAATTACTGGCAGCAGGTACTGTCGACGACGCTTCAAATTTATTTTACTCAAAAATTTACTCTATAATTGAAAATTTCATCCCGGTTGTACATACGAATACTAAATCCAACTTCCCGGTCTGGTACAGTCGACCGCTCATAAATCTTATTAAAGAAAAAAGTAAAATTCATAAACGTTGGAAACTTTATGGGAATAGACTCGATTACGATGCGTTTTCTTTACTCAGGAAGCGTATGAAAACCATGCAGAATAAGTGCTATGAGAGCTATATATCTATGTGTCAAAGAAATTTAAAAAATAACCCTAAGTTACTATGGTCATACGTTAAATCTAAACGAAAAGAACAAACAAACTACCCTAGTACAATGACGTACGAAAACATAAGCATTACGGGAAACGACAACATCTGTGACGCATTTAATGATTACTTTCACAAAATGTTCGCACAACCGTCTACTCCCCAGTCAGACTTAAGTATGACCGCAAATTCCTCGTCAACTCATACTCACACCGCCACAGTTTCAGAGCGTAGGGTTTTCGAGTTTTTATCAAAGGTCGATATTAATAAAGGTGCGGGTAGTGACAACTTACCACCATATTTTATTCAAAAATGCGCCAGCGCCTTAACTTTGCCAATCACTATTATTTTTAACCGCTCATTTCACGAAGGCATTGTTCCTTCAAAGTGGAAGGAGGCCAACATCGTTCCTATACACAAAAAAGGATCTAAATGTTGCATAGAACATTTCCGTCCTATATCCGTCCTGAATACTTTTGGAAAGGGTCAAGAGAAAGTTATTCATGATATTATACAACCTATAATAAAACAGAATATTCCTAATGAACAGCACGGTTTTGTGGAGGGGAGGTCCACTGTCTCAAATTTAAGCATTTTTATAAATGACGTTCATAAAGATATGGGCATGCAGTCGCAGGTTGACGTGGTTTACACCGACATCGAAAAAGCTTTCGACCGTGTGGATCACGTTATCTTGCTTCGCAAGCTTCATCACTTAGGGATCCATGGTGACTTGTATAGGTGGATCAAATCCTACATAGATAACCGAAAGCAAGCTGTAGTAATCGGTGGAAGGCGGTCCAACTTTGTAAATGTACCATCAGGTATCCCCCAGGGTTCTTTGCTCGGACCTTTACTTTACATAGCTTACATATCAGACATCAGCTACTGTTTTAAATTTAGTCGATTCCTACTATACGCAGATGACGCTAAAATATATCTTCCAGTTAAGACTGAAAGAGATTGTCAAAAGCTGCAGGAAGACTTGGACAGGCTGTCATCATACTGCGCTGAAAATAAAATAACAATTAACGCCGCTAAGTGTATTAATATTACTTTTACACGACGTAAATCCCCAATAAACTTTAATTATAAACTAAATGGTAATACTATCAGGAAGGATACACAAGTGAAAGACTTGGGAATTATTTTGGACTCAAAACTTACTTTCTCGGTACACATTGACTACATTATTAATAAAGCTTTTAAAAATTTAGGTTTCATACTTAGGGTAACAAAGAATTTTACAGATCTCTCATGTATTAAGGTTTTATACATTGCATATGTAAGAAGCATTTTAGAGTATTGTGCCTCAGTCTGGAACCCCCAATACGTGACATATGAGCATGCAGTCGAGCGTCTACAAATAAAATTTTTAAAACATCTCAATTACCGTTCAGGTGCTAGAAACGACGATTACACCGAATCTTGTAGACGGCATGGGCTTCTGAAACTGCGCGACAGGCGTTCTCTTCAAGATATGTTATTTCTTCATGACATTTGCTCATGTAAACTCGACTGTATTGAGCTATCAAATAGAATTGTGAATCTTAACGTGCCTTCCAAACGTACAAGACATACTCAGCTGTTTTCCGTTGAACTAGTACGGACAAATTACTCGGCAAACGACAGTTTGGTTAGGCTTCCCAAATCTTACAATAAATTCTTTTCCAACTTTGACATTTGGTTTATATCAAAGCAGGCCTTTAAATCCGCCATCCAAAAGCAGTTACTGGATAAATATCACAGTGTTGATGGATCCTAGCCACTGTTCTAATTTTAGTCTTTTAAGTAAAAATATATATGTATTTTATTATATTCTACTTCTATGAGACTCTGACACCGTACAATTATTTTCTATATACTTGTGATTATACTAAACAAATATATGTATGTATGTATGTATGTATAAACCTATTTATGTCTCCTGTGCGACTGAAATTACTGATGGTAATTTATTAATTTATAGATCTACCTGCGAGTGTTTACTTAAACTTTAACTTTTATAATTAATTAACTTGGAATTTAATTCAATTTATGTTGACTCTTTTAATTTTTATTTTATTTGACATAATTGTATTTTTTCAGTTTAATTTGATATAATGTATATGAAATCTATTTTACTTTTATATTTATTTTATGTTTTTCGTTATTTTAATGTTATTTAATCTGTTTGAATTTAATTGGATTTAGTATAGTTTAATTCAATCTGGTTTTGACTCTGTTTAATAATAATCTTATTTGACTTAATTGTATTGTTTTAAGTTTAATTTGATTCAATTAGGATGAAATTTATTTGATGTATTCTAATGTTATTTTTATGTAATTTAATTTGATTGAATTTAATTGGATTTAGTATAGTTTAATTTAATTTCGTTTGACTCTTGGTGTAATTTTGTGAAATTTAATTTAGTTGGATTTGGCTGATTTCATTTGGTTTCATTTGATTTCATTTGATCTGTTCTGATTTAATTTGTATCGATTTATTTTGATTTACTTTGATTTAATTTAACTTCATTGTAATTATTTTATTTTATTTCTTTTTGATTTCGGTATTTTTATTTGATTGGTATTTGAATTTTATGCATGTTCCCCTTTTTTGTACTTATCTAAAACTTATTGTAAACTGAATAGCAAAATAGGTTTCTTATAATTGGCCTCTGTGTAGCAAATAAAAAAAAAATGAAATTATGTAATCGATTGTGCTGTAGAAACCAGTAAAGTGAAATAAATAAATAAATAAATAAAATTATGTGTACAATACTATTTCCTTATTCCAAGCTTTGCTGAGTAAGGATATAAAATGCGAAGGCACTGTTATGTTTATTTATATACAAAAAAACAAGGAATCGGATGGCCCATGCAAATAGAAGCTAGAACTTCACAGCTTGCATACTTACGATAAAATTCTCAAGTGACATAAATTAACTTAAAACCTTGTACTTAGCTCCACTTAGAAGCCATAAATCTAAGCCTTCATACCAACCACCAGGATCCTCGTTTGTCACCTGCCTTATTATCAAACCAGAGATAACCGCGGTAATTTATCACCTTCGATATAAATATGTCAGGTCTTCTTTTAAAGCTATTAGTGGAGATACGAAACCGCAAAGGTAAGCAAAGTTCCTTTTTTAAATCTTTTGATAAAGATGTGTGAAATTCTGTTAAAGATTTGTTTATGCTTGATGAGGTGTAAAAGTTTTAATGACCCGGTGATTTTCACGGATATTAAAAGGCTATTGTTAAATTGTAACAGGAGGATTTGTTATTTTTTAAGGAACTTTGTAATTAATGAGAAATATTACATAGTTTGCCTCTTAAATTTACATGTATCTCAAGCATATAAATAATTTGTATTAATTGTGACATCTGATGTTAAAACACAATGAAGTGACGTTAACAGAATTAAAATGAATCATTATCTTGTTTATAAATTATGGAATTTGTCGCTTTTTGATAGTGAATGTATATATTTTATATTGTTCACACCAATTAAAGTTCATAAATTAAAGTAAATATTCACGTGGTTTACCTTTGATCTACTGAACGTTGATCTAAGAACTTACTACAACTGTAAGACCTTCATATTTGAGGACTAAGCAAAATTGTAAGGGTAAATTTAACAAAAATGTATTACCTAATATCATATTAACACTGAAACCTCGTTTAAAAAATAAGACTCTGCGCCACAAGAGTTTTACATTTAACCATATTCAAATAAGTTAGACAAAATCACAACTTGTCAGGTAAGTTACACCTTAAAGATATCCAACGTTTTATTTATTTATATAAGTATGTTTTTGGTCATCTCGTTTAAGAAATAGCCGTGAGCACACTCTCGGAAAAGGCACTAAGGCTTTTGATACTTTTTGTGTGAAAACTTTAGTATCTCTGGCTAAACAGCGATTTTAACACCAGCTTTGTTACGGTATGACATACATGCATACATAGCTTCACGCCTGTATCCCTTATGGGGTAGGCAGAACACCGGAGGTTATAATACCATCTGATATCACGTTTGACTTTGGAGGTATTATTATAATGATGGATAGAGACTATTGCAGTAACATGTGGTCAGACTATCGCCCGCAAAAACGTCAATAGAACCTCTTATGGTATTAAAAGTAAACATTCTACAAATTTGACGCATTTTTTTGTTTTAAGGACATTTTAAATATCCTGTGCTACATCATTCTATACTACACTAGTCACTCGGTCATTAATTGGATAGTACTCGCTCGAAATTGGATTACATTTCGTTCGAATTTAATTAAAGTTTCGGTGCTTCTTCCTCTGACTCGGGACGCAGACATTTATCATAGTTAATTAATCGTATAATAAAAATAAAAAAATCGAAACAAAAGACTTTTCCAACCTAATTTTATCATGATTAATTGTAGCTCATAAGTAAAATACTTTAACAAATACATACATAACTTCACTCCTGTATCCCTTATGGGGTAGGCAGAATACCAGAGGTTAAAAAGTCATCTGATGTCACGTTTGACAAATTTGGAAGCATTATAATGAGAGAGACTATTGCAGTGACAGCGGGTCAACTTATCGCCCACAAAAAATCTCCAATCAAAACTCTGTCCCTAAACTTTTCAGTATGCCCAGGAAGAGAAGCAGCTGGCACATTCTATGTTTTTCCTTTGCTCCCCGTTCAGCATGGAAGAAATCTAATAAGTGCATTTAACTAATATAATAAATCTATTTGGTATTATACTGTGTTTTATTACATCTATTGGTATGTTGGATATATTCGATTCCTTTTGGCCAATTTTTAATCGAACCAACTCCACCAATAGTAAAAAAAAGTCACAAATAACATAATTAATTCAACAATTACTGCGTAAATCCAATTATATTCTGTTTGCAACAAAACCAGCGCCTGCGCCTCTCCCACACCGGTATAGAAAACTGCCGTGCGCCATTACGCGTCTGGGCCGATTCTCAGTCAATAGATATATTGTATATCTGTTAATTGCATTCTTAAAATAACAGGAATTTGAACACTATAAATATGGTAATGCGTTGAGTAGTAAGAAGCGGTTGATATGAGTTCTCTTAGTGGTTGATTGCCTTTGTTGCGTCTCGAAAAGGTCAAAAAATAGAGATATGTAATTAATTTAACAAAGCTACAGTCGATCAAAAAAATTCTTTTCATTCTATTAGAAAACTTCTTTAAATTTTGGGACAGAGATGCAAATTTCATTCTCATTCTTTTCATACTCGATATTAAATATTGTCTAAAGTTGAAATTTTATTAATAACAAGTTACCTACTACATACTTTGTTAAATATATGTTTTTAATATATCATATTTGACGAAACGTCAGTTTTAACTTATTAGTGTCACGATGTCGAAAAAAGCATGGTGTTAAACGCGATAAAAATAGCTGAATAATATTTTTTATTCATATATAAGTTAAAACTCTATGGTAAATACAACCAATATCGTTAACTTGTCAGCTGCAATAAGATCTACTTAGAGTACAATATATCTATTGTCTGAGAATAAGATCCCTGTTCATGAGTATGAAATGTCACCTGAGTTCGCACCAGCGCAACCAGCAAGTAATAATATCATGCTATTCCACAATATCTATAGTACAACCTATGAATACATAATGCAGTTTCGTCGCCATACAAGGAATCATTTTACTGAAGAACTTTATAAAGAAAATTTTAAGAATTTCATTATTATACGTCTTCACATTTTACGACGTTAAGTGAATAAATATAAAATTAAAAAGTACGTTACTTTTACACGGTTATTGTGGTTGTATAATAAATTTAAAAAGTCGTTACTAAACTCCTTCATTTTAAGTCTCTTATATCAAAATTATGCCCGTCTGCACTAAACTCTGCTTAGCACAAACTTAGTTAAGTCAAAGTCAAAAGAATCTTTATTTCGTAAGTATTTTTGAACTGAATCTACCATCATTTCGGAATGTCGATCTGTTGAGAAGAAGTGGTAAGAAACTCAACAGCAATCATCTTTTAAAAATACACAATAACAATTAACAACCAGTTAATCCCATCTTCTTGCATCCGGATATCTTATAGTAAAACTTAATAATGTTATGACATGGCTAAACTAGGCCACACATAATCATTGACTTACTCTGCATTGTTGCAATAAGCATTTAGGCATTAAGTGCAACGCAATTTTTGTTCCTAAGCACGTCCTAGAAACTTAAGTATCAACTTAGGGGCTATCAAAGTTTAGTGCAGAAGGCGTTAGAGGCTTAAAATTTGACATAAGAGAAACCTAAAATAAGAGTCTGTAAAGTTGGATTCAGTTCATACTATAGCCGGCGCGGCGAACCTTGATCCCTATGACACTGACAATAATTTCCACAACATAACCTTGTAGTGCCGTCACCGTTACATTAGAATCGTATTGGAGGCTTCTAAAAATGGCATTTATTTCTTTTATGTAGCTTTATTCCAATAAAATGATATTCCGTTGGAATTACAACAATTCATAACATTTGCAAGAAATTATCTCAATCTCACTTTACGTTTACGTTCTGCAAAAGTTAGTTCGTAAGGTATGATTTAATAAATACCCTATACCGGAATATCATTGTATTGGAATATAGCTACGTAAAAGAAATAAATGCCATTTTTAGAAGCCTCCAATACGATTCTAATGTAACGGTGACGGCACTACAAGGTTACGTTGTGGAAATTACTGTCAGTGTCATAAGAATCATTTGAAAACAATTCAACTATAGTCCAAACAAGAGATCCTAGGCTTAAATATTTACGTGTCTTGGTGATTCAAATCAGACGTTTGATATGAATCTCACCTGATTGAAGTGATGATGAGGCATAGATATCAATAAAACGAACAGATCACTGTGAAACAATGACATTTGGAAAAGTGTTTTACATAAAAACTCATACAAAACAGGGTTCATAAGTAAGTCAGTTCTTTTTGTATGGACACTTGAAAGTTGAAGCCTGAATATTCATTTTACAGTCAGCTACAAAAGTTGAATAACACATTGAAATTTTCAAAGTCGTTTTTCATCATATTGAGCTTAAATAACTACTAATATTGTGTAACTTCTATACATAAAAGTTAATCAATATAAGTCAGTATCTAGGCACAATATGGTGAAAAACGTTTAAAAATTTCAATGTGTTAATCAACTTTTGTAGCTGACTGTACCAAATAGCATATTTAGCATAAGCCTTATCAAAGAATGCTTTGTTTCTTCAATATTAGTATCTTATGGCATCGTAAATGAAGAATATAGTAACTCTTATGAACGCAGAGTGGAATTTCACGAGCCCCGTCTACGACGCAGCTAATGTAAATTTTATGTTTGAATGAAGTTGAATTCGAGTACGGACGTTTATCTCGAACTAACAATGCATTGACCCGTTTAATATTATTCTTTATGTTTTCCACAGATGAACTTTTAGTGTAGAAGTGGTGGTAGATTTTAATACATTTTTGTATGATTCAACTTTAAGAAGAGGTGGTAGATTCTAATCAATGTTAGTATATTGTCGCTTAATTTAAATATATTCATACAATAAAAATGTATCTATTTTAACTTTGTAAAATGATTAAAGTATTTGAGGATTAATATGGTTATTCCTGAAAATTCCCGAATTGATAAATTGAAAATAGCCCTGAAAATCCTGGCATCCACCACCCAGCATTGGGCCAGCTTGGTGGATTATGGCCTATACCTCCTCGTCACCTATGGGAGAGACTCATGCCCTGCAGTGGGCTCATTACAAAGAGTTGTGATGATGATGATGATGAATATGGTTATTGCATACAAAACCAATCTATGTAGAATAGTTTGAGTGTGCTATGTGACTTTTTATTTCCATGATAATGTCTCCATTACACAAGTTTTATTTTTTATTATATTTATGAGCTTTTGGGCTACTCAGTAAATTTATCAATCATACCCATACATATAAAAGTACAAGAATTATACTTCTATACAGAAAAGTTTATGTCTTGACTTTTTTTTCATGTATTTTGTCAAAGGCATTAATGAAAACCAATTTGCCTTAAACATAAAACTCTAAATAAATGATGGCCTGGAAATATACTCATCTCGTATAAACTGCAGAATATAAAATAATCATAAAAACGCCTCACTTAAGTAACAAATTATTAAAGGTTTTGAAGATAACAGGTGCGGTGAATAAAATGCTGCTACCTGCGTCGTTATGTGTTAATTAAACTTATGATCGGTTAGTGTACAGTTAGATAGGTTAATTTTATAGTTATTGTTTCCAAATTGGAATATTAAATAAACACTTGACTGAAATGTAGCTAAATATATGCTTATGTCCATAAAAATATTGAAAAATTACAGTAAGCTTAATTTCTGGCGCACAAAAATGTTTAAGTTTTAGTGTAAATGGCAATCGACGTTCGTCTTCATATTTCGCCATTTTCGACATTTTTGTCACTATTAAAGCTGTCATTGTCTTATTTTCTGTCTTGTCATTTGGTACAATCCTGTCATGGATGGAATCTTAATTGCTAAATACGAAGAAGCTAATTATAAATCTAGTGCTTTTTTAGTTTATTTATTTTATTTATTTATTTAACAATTTTTGTACACAGGATAAAAGACAATTGAAAATAAACATAGAATAAAGTTACAAGGGTCAGCTTATTTTTGAAGAAATTTCTTCCAGCAGACCTGAGACTGGAGAGTTTGGTTAAAATGCAATAATAATGTATACGTTTTTTTGCTTGGTGGTAGGATCCCTTCTGGGTCCGCCTGGCTAGCGACCACCCTTTATATAAAGTCTGCCGCCAAATGTTACCGCTCCGGCGGTAATGTGTTCCGGCAATATTGTATAAAGAGCCAGTTCCTTCCTAAACCCGTGTGCTTTCATCTTCGACCTCATCGTCACTTACCATCAGGTGAGATTGAGGTCAAACGCGGGTATAGTCACTTATAAAAAAAAAAAAAAAAAAAAGAAGTTGACACCGAATCTATACTGTGTCATGATCAATAATAAAGCTTCATCACACGGGCCTAGGATTGTGAGATTTTTCGAGAATGTCTTAGTTTTTTAACGTTTTTTTTGTCAACATAGCATTTATAGTTCCAAATAGATCGATGAAAACTGGTTATGTTCTTTCTAAGAATGGTTAAGCAATACCCCTACAGAACTTACATAAGAGGGTCTTTTCACAAATAAAATAGAACTAACTATATTGTTGCTTTCCATACTTGTCTGGGAGGAGCGAAAGAAAAACATAGAATGCGCCAGCTGCTTCTCTTCCCGGGAATACCGTAAAAGTCAGTTAAGGGAAAGAGGTTAAATTGCGTTTTTGTGGGCGACAGGCTGACCCCCTGTCACTAAAATACTTGTTGTAATATACATCATTATAATACCTCGAAAGTCAAACGTGACATCAAATGCTCTTATAACCCCTGGTGTTCTGCCTACCCCATACGGGATACAGGCGTGAAGTTATGTATGTATTGTTGCAAATTTATTCGCAAAGCCCAGAGTTTGATGGTAGAGCCACTCAAAGTTCTGCCTGGGTAATAACAACCCCAGTTTTGTTTTGCTACCTTAGAGTATGAAGTTGAAGATGGATTAAATTTCTTCAGAATAGAACT